>JAZHRO010000056.1:36875000-38125000 GCA_037157565.1 Thalassia testudinum
TTTAGGGGGGTGTCTCCGTCAGATCCGAGCTCCGAAGAACGGCGGAGCGACGGGGGTATTTATAGGGGGCGGAATCAGAGAGGAGGGCGGAGGGATACGACGTGTCTCCCTCGCCGGAGGACGCCGGAGGAAGGAGACCCATACCGTCCGTGCGTTCGCACGGGCGGTATGGGCGGTCGCAGTACCCAGGGGGGTGTCCCTGCGATGGCTGACGACGCAGGGTACCCCCCATTGACTTGCCAGGGCCCCTCCCTCACCCTGCGCGGCGCCATGCTCCGCGCAAGGTCGCCGGAGCATGGTGCTGCGCAGGTTTTGCAGGAGGGACCTAAACGCAAAGAACGAAGGAGAGTTAGGGGCCAAAATGCGAGGGTTCAAAAGTTGAGGGCCAAAAAGTAAATATATGAGGACCAAAGTGTAAAGTTGGTCAAGAAGGTTTCTTCTTAGGCCCAGTTTTCATGCATGACTAATTAGGACCTAAGGATTCTGATGGAGAATTTTATTTCTAGCTTAAACCTTGTTTGACCGGTCAATTTACGCAAAAACCAAAATTAAGTTGTTAATTGGGCATGGTTCTCAATGTAGGTCAAAATGGGTTCCTAAGGCCAAATTGAAAGTCCTAAACCCTATAGATTATTTTTATATGAATTTTAGAGGGTTTAGTTGATTTTTACCTTGCCTCGAACCACGTGAATTAAAGTGGATTTGTTTTTAGGGTTACAGGCTGTCATTTAATTCTTTGGGGTTGCTGTAGCCCTTATTGAGTCATCTCATCCCACTTTTCTTCTTATTAGGTTGTTTTGACCTATGTTTGGGCCCTGAGTTACCCTATTTTCAGATCGGATTGGTGAAATTGCATTTTTACCCCTCAGTTTATGTTTTCTTTGCAAACTCAGAATCTCTCTGAGCCAAGCCTTTCTAAGGTTATGTAGGAGCTTTTATTCTCTGTATTAGGTCAAAATGAGCTAGTTATGGCTCATGATGAGGTTCTCATCAAGATGTAATCTTGATTTGGATAAGCCAAGACAACAGAGGAAACTCCAACTCAATCAACTAGACAAGATTAGAAGAGAAGCCTATGAGAGTGCTACGGTCTGTAAAGAAAAGACCAAGATCTTTCATGACAAGCACATCATCAGGAAGACTTTTTCTCTTTGATGCCAGACTTAGACTCTTTCCTAGCAAGCTCAGATCTAAATAGATTGGACCTTTGATAATAATCTATTTTATAACTCTAATATGCTTAATTCTAGGTTAGTTCCTAAGTTAAAACTTGCATTAAGGTTATAAATAGAGTGATACATGCATACATGCATTATTAGGGTTTATATACATTTTAGTGTCTAATTACTATTTTTGTGAATAATGCAGGTATTAGCAGTGTGAGAATAAGTGAAGGCTAGAGGATTCATTTTTGGAGAAGAAGAACCTTTCTAGAATCCCAAAAAATAATGAATTAAAGAAGACCAGGACAAGGAAGCAAAGAAATAAAAAGACAAGGAAGAAGAAAGGAAGACAAAGACACTTGGCACCATTTCTACCCTCCACCATTTAGACAAAATTCTCTACCAAAAATCTTGCCCTAAGCTAACCTAAGACCTTCCTAATTTTAGTAAACCTAAACCTAGTTAATCCCAACCACACATTACCAATCCTAAGGCCAACACTTATTGCTATTTTTAGAACCCAAAGAATACTTGGTCAACCAACACCTTATCCTTTTATCCTCTTCATGGCCAACCATTAGTGCCATTTTATCCACCATTCACTCGTCATCATAAGGTCCATACTTAGCCACCCAAAACCTTATCCACTCAACACATACAGTTGGCCAAACCTAGGTCCAACATCATCTATGCCACATCACTTCACTTACTCTTGACCTCCCATTTCTAATCCTAAGGCCCCTATCTATCCTACACATGATGCTTATTAAACCACCACCACTAGATGCCCATCTAAAGGCTTATATTCATTTTGATGTGGTGGATTATCCATAGCTATTGACGATAATCCAAGAGCCCTCATTTCTTCACCATTCCTATAAAAATGCTAGCCATCCCTCCACCTACATTAATTAGTCTTAGATAATTTCCTAGCTTAGTTTAGTCTACCTTTCGACCACATAATATCCCTACTCCTATTAGTGCATGCCACCACCATTAACCCACCTTCTTCTTCCTCCTAGCCACCTTGGTGGCCTTGTTGCTACTCTTTCAGTCTTCTCCGTCTTCTTCCCAGTGCCCTAGATCTGAAGCTCCTCCGGCTTCTCACAAGCAACCCTCAAGTGGCTCCGCGACTCCCCCATCATTCTTTATCTTTATGCTTTTATTTTTATTATCCATAGATTTATAAGACTCTCTAGTATTATCAATAGAAGCAATTTTTGTAATCTCTTTACTTGCAATATTTGTGGCTTGCTGTCTTATTCTATTATATTTCTTGCAACTATATTCAAAAACCAAAAAAAATGCATATATGAAATAGACAAAAATAATAATAATGAAAGGTTTTGAAAATAAACGACCGCCTCCTCATGTTTGTCCTAGATTCCACTTGTTCAATAAATTTTAATTGAATGCTAGGTTTTCACACTACAACAATTTCCAATTTTAAATTGCGTAAATTTTAGCATATCAACCTTATACTGCGGTTCGATCCTATCAAAATCGAGCTGGAGAGATCTTTGATCCTAAGATCGGGCAGCAATTTGTAATTAATGAACAAAGATTGAAAATCTATAATGAAAATCATGCCCAGGAGTCTCTTATTGAAAGCACATCACTTCTTGAATCTTATTAAGCTAAACTGCAACTGGCTGTAGACATAAAATTCAATGCTTGTTGAGAAGCAACCCAATGAATTAGGTGTTGAACGCTACGAACCTACGCTAACGTGTTCGATTTTGGAAAACCTGTCGTTTTAGTTCGAAAGCGAAGAATTCGTGTTCAACAAATAAAATTTATACCGAAATTAAAATTCCGGGTCAAACACAGGGAGGCGAACGTTTGATTTAAAAACTACGCGTTTCCTTTTATTTGTTACAGAATAATTCAATTTAGAACCATCTAATTATTTACAATAAATAGAAGAGAGAGAGAGTAAGAGAGAAAGAGAATATTACACAGAGAAATCAAAATGAGATGTAGAATAAACAAGAAATTTTTGTATTGAAGAGATTGTTCATTACAACTAGAAAGCATAAAACAATTACTCTAGAAAGTAATAATTTTACTCTAGAAAGCATGGAGAGAGAAATGTCCTCCTCGACGATTGCTTGGAGGACGAGTAGATTAATCTAGAAAGCAGTAAATCTATACTAGAAAGCGGTAAAAAGAATAGGGAGAGAGAAATCCTCCTCGACGGTTGCTTGGAGGACGAGCCGGACGGGACGACGCCTGGACAAAGGAGAACGAAGCGGGACGAAGGAGGACGAAGCAGAAGAACGGGAACGAAGCAGCACGTCGTCGTCGTCGCGGGATCCACTTCCGAAGGGGAACGAAAATTGGACTTTATCTCGCGAGAAGCATCCCGGGTGTGGGACAAGCTTCTCTTGAGCTTTGGAGGGGTAGAGAGGAGAAAGAAGGGATGAAAATTTCGTATGGAGGGGGTCTCCTTTTATAGTTGCAAGGAGTGGGGGAAAAATGGACATTACATCTTCAAAATAATAAATAAGGGGTCTTTAGTGACGGATAAATCCGTCACTAAAGCCCCGACGTGGCCGTCGCCGCCGCGCCCACGCGCGCCCGCTCGGCTGCCCGCGTGCGTAACGCCTACGCACGTCCGCAAAGTCTCAGCTGTCCGATCGCGAGATCGGACGGCTTAAAATCACGCCTTCACCGCTGCCGCCCGCCCGCCTGTGCGTGCGATCGCGCGTCGGCGCTATCGGGCGCGCATGGCCGTTGGATCGCGATCGTGCGGTCGATTGGAGGCGCGCCACCACTCCAATTTCTGCGGGGCGCGGCTCGAACGCGCGTCGCTGCTTCGCGTTAAAGCGCTCAACCGCTGCGCTGCGGTCGCGTTTGTGTCAAGCGCTTGACTTCAGCGCAGGCGCGTCGCAGCCGTTGGATCAAGATCCAACGGCAGAGAGGAGACGGGTGCGCGGTCTTCACAAGATGCAAGCGGCCGTTTGGGCGGCTGAGATGGCACCACATGGCGTCATCTTGGCCGTCCACCTTCTGGAAGTTGTAGATGGTGCCACTGATGTCGGATTGACTCTATTTTTGTGTCGTTGGACTGCGATCGTCGATCCGAATTCATCCGTGCGGTCGGATTTGTCATCTGAAGTACAGATTTACACCATCCTGGCCCTTGATCTTCTAGGGTTCCCCGATCTATATCTGATGCTACGGATGCCTGATTAGGGCGATCTTGGAGTCGTTGAACTCCAATCGTCGCCCTGATCACATCCATACGGTTGGATCTTTGATCCGAGGCCCCGATAAAATGTTTGCCCTGTCCAAGCATATAAAAGGAGACAATTAACCTCCATTTTATTCAAACTACTCTAAATGCAAGATGATGCATGTTATGCAATATTTATATCATGAAATGCAATCCTATGCTTAAGAACATGCATAAATAGACATTTTAAGTAGTGTAAATGTGTTTACATCATACCCCCATGCCTATCTTTTGCTAGTCCCTAGCAAAAACTATATGCTATTTATAAAAGAATTAGGTTAGATTATTTGGACCTGAGTTATTTTCAATCATTAAGAAATTGGCTACTTTGGAACTGAACTTTCAAAGACACAACAGTGCCCGAGTATCAGCCAAAATGTAGACCGCCTCAAGCCCTCGCCTTATTCAAAGAAAAATTTCTTTTTCTCTTTTTACTCTTTTCTAATTTTTTTTTGGATTTTCAAATTTTAGGGTTCAAGAGTGGCTTTCTACGACCATTCAACTCACCCAAGATTTGATGAGAACCCTAAGTTTTAAGCATCTTATTGTGATTGTGATAGACTCGTTGACCGGCAATTAGAACGGACTTCGGATTTCTACGCCTCTAGGTGACCTCAAAAAGAATTCTGCCTAAAGGTGTATCTTTACAACCGGTAGCTTTCTCCCTACTTTTATTTTTTAACGGGGTCAACACAAGGGTGAATCCAGTGTATATCTCCCCGGTTTATTCTACTTCGCTTCTTCCTAAGTGTTTTGGGAATTTTTAGTGCATTTTCTGAGCTGGGTTCTGGACAACCGGTCGATGAGCGGTTACCACCGACAACTTGCCAGCCATACTCGTGCGGCGAAGTGTGGCTTATTTCTTTTTGTTCTTTTCTCCTTTTTGATTTTTTTTTTTTAAGTAGGTGGCTTCCCTGGTCTAAGATTTACCTAAAGGCAGCAAAAAGAGAAAGATCCAGTGACTGGGCTCTGGACAACCTACCTATGGGCTGTTACCCACGATAAATTGCCAGGCATATCACCCTAGAAGGTTCATTAGCTATCCAATTTCCGTAAAAATCGTCGAACAACGAGTTAGTGCAAAGAAAGTGTGTAGATGCTTAAGACTCAAAATTCCCTCAAATCAGAGGGCGGGTTGATAAGTCATGTACTTATCACCCAAACTTATTTATTCCAATTATAATAGAATTAAGATGACGAGGACTCAAAGACAAATCCACATTTTAGTGGATACATAGGCTAATTAAGTCCAAAGACCTGAGGGGTCTTTGTGTTCAGATCCTAATGTAGTATTTCCTAAGATTGAAAATTTTCTTAAACCCAAATTCTCTTTCCTAATTTCGAAATTTTTATTTATTTATTTTTTTTATAAAAGAAAATAAATAAATCTACGGAGCTGACGAATGAATTCAGAGATGAATATCCACCCCCCCATGCCTATCTAATGCAATGTCCTCATTGTATTAAAAAGACATAAAACAGAGTGGAAAAGTGTAGAAAGCACCTGAATTGCGTGAATATCAGGTCCGCTCCAAGATGAAAACGAAAAAGAACTGTATAAGTGCTGAGTTTAGTGCCTTCAGCTAGGCACACTATACAAAGAAAAGAAATGAAGAATTCACATGTGCAGGTCAGAATTAGAATGAACAGAAGAATCCTCTGACCTGTCAGCAGAGGTCCACAGATGTGGACCAGATTGTGGTGCAGACCCACACCCCATAATCGAGAATATCTTAGGTTCTGGATAAAAATTACCCAAAACCTAAAATCAGAATGTAAGCGGGATCGGGCCTGCGATTTCTGAGGATGCAACCCAAGACCAAAAAGTCGAGTTACAGAAAATTGAAGCTCAAAAGGATAATCGTTGAATGTGTGCTTGAGTTGAACATCCTCGAAACAAATGTCGTAAGGGTTCTGATTTGATGGTTTCAGCTTAAAAGGAACCCTTCGACTCAATCTTCCATTTCCTCCAAAATTAACTTACCAAATCAGAACTTCCCCGCTCCTATCCTCCTCATTCAGCATATCAAATTCCAGGACCTCTTGTACATTTATCACCCCGTATGAAATCTCCAAGTCTAAATGATGTGGCAGAATCAAAATTGACTTGGGTCTAATTATCTCAGAATTAGAATCATCAATAAGCTCAACAGGGTGTAACTGATAATCAGGGCATTGAATTGATTCTTCCAGAAAATGCAATTCTGGATCCGTAATGTGTGCCCTAATAAGATCAGTTTCCTCAGTTATTGGGCTATTAAATGATCTATCAGATTCCTCAGGCCCAATTGTCTCACAGAAATCGGGTTCAGAAAACTCGCGTGAGACTTCGCAACTTGAATCTTCACCATCAGGATCCGTATCAATGTATGTCCCAAAATCATTTGTCACTTTGTGTTCCAAGGAGACACACGTTTCCTTGTAACCCGGCTTAGGGATCTCAGGTGAAGAAATCATATCATCTTTAATTGGTTGCTTTAATTCAATCTGGTCAGCCTCATAACACTTGTCCCCCCAACAGGTGCCTGAGCGGGTTCTGTCATTGGCTTTCCTGAAGAGAGTTCATCTTGCGAATTATTCCAAGATTGAATCAAAGCAACCACGAATCTCATCCTCAATTTCGCTAATTTCCCAAGTAGAAACTCACCCGGGTTCTTATCCTTAACATCCTGGAGTCAATCCAACAAAGACTTGTTTAAATCATCAATCATTTCAATCAGGGGCTCCAATCTCTCAATGCAAGGTATTGGCTGAACTTCTAAAGATTGAATGATATTCCTCAAGTTAGCCAGAACCTTATCTTGAACCTGATTAACCTGAACCAAATGAGTTGGTTCAGGGTTGGGCGGGTTTGACATCAATGTAGAGGAATTAACGAATTGAGATTCGTTATACCCATCCTGATAATAGGTCATTTCAGATTGTTCAAAAGATGGTGATGACCTAAAGGCAGTGAAATCAGATGATGGGTAAGGATCAGTGTATCCTTCTTGATTATAGATCGCATTAGGTTGTTCGTAAAAGGAGGACGATCTATAATCGATGTAACTCTGAGAAGGATAGAAATCAGAATCAAAGTGTTCAGGGTTAGACCCTAAACATGGGGGTCCGGAATTGTATCCCCAATCCGAATTATCCCAATTAACTGATGGTTGATTACAATACAAGTTGGGATAATCGTTATGTTGAGGATAATTTACAACAGGAGGGAAAGAGCGGGAATGCGTGAAATATGTGGAAGGATTCATGATACACGAGAAGAAGAAAGGTGCCCTGCAATACAAACAATCAAACTTGTCCTTAAATAGGTTAGCCTAAAGACCTACAGACTCTCAAAACCCATCTTGAGATAAAGGAACGATTTGATCTTCTTCCGTCTGTTCAATCCAACCAGTTAGAAGGAGGGACTGGGGAGAAGGTTCTTCCTTCGGCTTGCGCCTCCGGTTCTTAGTGTACCCCCCAGCCGCGATCGTTTGACTCTGCTCCCCTAGCTAGACATCAGATTGAACAGTAGAAACAGACTAATCGAAAATAATCTCGTTCTGGGTTCTGAAGAGCGAGTCCAATCCTTAAGGCCAACGTCTACTTTGTTTTATTTAGGGCTAGGTTTGAATGTGCTTTGGAATGTGATAGGCCCTTTAAATGGGTTGTGCCCTTAATGATTGATTGATTTGTGTGTGAGTGCACAACCAGTGGTTTTCAAGCAAGATTGTTTTTGATGTGATGAATTTTAAGATTCAAATCTTGCTTAGTAGCTTTTAGGATTCAACTTTAGGTGTTTTCAATCAAGTTTCGTTGGCACACCAAGTTTTACAAGCACAGGTGAAGATGTTTTCCTTTAAAGTTTAAAAAGAATGTGGAGTGCCTGGTAAATCCCTAAGAGTTGAACCTAATTGGCAGCTACTTGATGAGTTGATTTTATTTGAAGTGGTGCAGCCCAATCAACTCAATCAATTGACCTGTTGCACCACTTAATTAGGCACACAAATGATTACCTAATCTGATTTCTACTCAATTATGTGTTTGGATGTGTGTACTGGCTCCTAAGATTGGATTACCGGTTGAGTTTGAAAATCAGATGAGGTTGTATACCCCTGTGAGATTTTTTTTTTTTTTTTCTTAATGTGGGGGTTGGGGTGAGTATGGGTGTCAAACAACAAACAATCTAACCTTAGAGTTTATAAAAACACCTAGGTTGATTGATGTTTGAGTTATTATGTGATGAAATGAAATCTAATGGGTGGGAGGTGGGGGGTAACTTACAAAACCTTCCACAGCACTTTACTCCGATCTATCGCTTTTGCCTGCCTCGAAAGAGTACCTGCAATTACAATAAGAAAGGAGAAAAGTGAGGTAAATGATTTATAAGTTACAAAACGCGAAGAGAAATCAAAGAGCGTTGCCTCCCCGGCAACGGCGCCAAAATGTTGAACGCTACGAACCTACGCTAACGTGTTCGATTTTGGAAAACCTGTCGTTGTAGTTCGAAA
Source organism: Thalassia testudinum (assembly GCA_037157565.1). Taxonomy (NCBI): domain Eukaryota; kingdom Viridiplantae; phylum Streptophyta; class Magnoliopsida; order Alismatales; family Hydrocharitaceae; genus Thalassia; species Thalassia testudinum. Next base: position 36,883,892 of record JAZHRO010000056.1, read on the forward strand.
GCGAAGAATTCGTGTTCAACAAATAAAATTTATACCGAAATTAAAATTCCGGGTCGAACACAGGGAGGCGAACGTTTGATTTAAAAACTACGCGTTTCCTTTTATTTGTTACAGAATAATTCAATTTAGAACCATCTAATTATTTACAATAAATAGAAGAGAGAGAGAGAGTAAGAGAGAAAGAGAATATTACATAGAGAAATCAAAATGAGATGTAGAATAAACAAGAAATTTTTGTATTGAAGAGATTGTTCATTACAACTAGAAAGCATAAAACAATTACTCTAGAAAGCGATAATTTTACTCTAGAAAGCATGGAGAGAGAAATGTCCTCCTCGACGATTGCTTGGAGGACGAGTAGATTAATCTAGAAAGCAGTAAATCTATACTAGAAAGCGGTAAAAAGAATAGGGAGAGAGAAATCCTCCTCGACGGTTGCTTGGAGGACGAGCCGGACGGGACGATGCCTGGACGAAGGAGAACGAAGCGGGACGAAGGAGGACGAAGCAGAAGAACGGGAACGAAGCAGCACGCCGTCGTCGTCGCGGGATCCACTTCCGAAGGGGAACGAAAATTGGACTTTATCTCGCGAGAAGCATCCCAGGTGTGGGACAAGCTTCTCTTGAGCTTTGGAGGGGTAGAGAGGAGAAAGAAGGGATGAAAATTTCGTATGGAGGGGGTCTCCTTTTATAGTTGCAAGGAGTGGGGGCAAAATGGACATTACATCTTCAAAATAATAAATAAGGGGTCTTTAGTGACGGATAAATCCGTCACTAAAGCCCCGACATGGCCGTCACCACCGCGCCCACGCGCGCCCGCTCGGCTGCCCGCGTGCGTAACGCCTACGCACGTCCGCAAAGTCTCAGCCGTCCGATCGCGAGATCGGACGGCTTAAAATCGCGCCTTCACCGCTGCCGCCCGCCCGCCTGTGCGTGCGATCGCGCGTTCACGCGCGCGTCCAATCGCGCGTCGGCGCTATCGGGCGCGCGCGGCCGTTGGATCGCAATCGTGCAGTCGATTGGAGGCGCGCCACCGCTCCAATTTCTGCGGGGTGCGGCTCGAACGCGCGTCGCTGCTTCGCGTTAAAGCGCTCGACCGCTGCGCTGCGGTCGCGTTTGTGTCGAGCGCTTGACTTCAGCGCGGGCGCGTCGCAGCCGTTGGATCGAGATCCAACGGCGGAGAGGAGACGGGTGCGCGGTCTTCACAAGATGCAAGCGGCCGTTTGGGCGGCTGAGATGGCACCACGTGGCGTCATCTTGGCTGTCCATCTTCTGGAAGTTGTAGATGGTGCCACGGATGTCGGATTGACTCTATTTTTGTGTCGTTGGACTGCGATCGTCGATCCGAATTCATCCGTGTGGTCGGATTTGCCATCTGAAGTACGGATTTACACCATCCTGGCCCTTGATCTTCTAGGGTTCCCCGGTCTATATCTGATGCTATGGATGCCTGATTAGGGCGATCTTGGAGTCGTTGAACTCCAATCGTCGCCCTTATCACATCCATACGGTTGGATCTTTGATCCGAGGCCCCGATAAAATGTTTGCCCTGTCCAAGCACATAAAAGGAGACAATTAACCTCCATTTTATTCAAACTACTCTAAATGCAAGATGATGCATGTTATGCAATATTTATATCATGAAATGCAATCCTATGCTTAAGAACATGCATAAATAGACATTTTAAGTAGTGTAAATGTGTTTACATCATTAGGTTAGCTTGTTTTTACTTTGAAATTTTGATTCAAGTGTAAAGATGTTCGTGCTGTATTTTCTAGAACTCTTGAGCTATCAGGTGATATCTATTTTTCACTTATGTTTATTGCATGCACTGAGATAGTTCATGAAATAGGCAGAGGGTAGATAATATCTATAGAGTCGGTGTTTATCTCCAAATTTTTGTGTATAGCATGTTTTGTCAAAAAATTTTTTTTTCAAAACAAAATCAATGTTTTTAGAATTTGAGCTATGAAAGATCAAAAAATTTTGATTTTAAGGATTTACCAATCTTGGGAAACGTACGAAGTCTTTTCGCTTAGACTCTTCAGGTCGATTTTCAACTTAATTATCTCAAATATTTACTAAAATACGGATTTGTTTCCCAAGTCTTTGACGAGATTTAAAAAAGCTATAGTATTAAGTCAAACAAGTGATAAGTATGTGACTTATCGTCTCACCCTCTGGTTTGAAAAGTTTGAAAAGATTAAGCTATCTACACTTGCACATACGCACTGACTCATCTTTTGGGCGACCTACCATTGAAATCCAAGTAGTCAACAAAACCTAGATTGAGGTATGGCTAGTATGTAGCACTAGGTATACCCCCCAAATGTAGGGCATCCAGATCCCAACCTTGCATCTTTAGCATTTCATGGCTTTGTTTAGGAGATGTTCTTGAACGAGATTAGGGAAGCCACCTACCTAGAAAAATGAGTGCAGAAAAAGGAGAAATCCCATAAAAATAAAGTAGTAAGAGGAAGTAGCCTTTCAAAAAAAAAATCCCAAAAACATCATGCATCCAAATATCTCGGAAAAATCCAAAAATAGTGAGGGTCCAACAAGAAAACTTTTTGGTTCAGCTAGGGAGATATGCCTTTAAGGTTGACCCCAGGATAGAAAAAGGTAGGAAGAAAGCTACCAGTCCTTAGTAAGGCAAATCCGAAAACTTAGGTTAGAGGGAAGAGGTGATCTTTGTCCCATTGAAAACTCGAAATTCAAACAGGATGCCCATTTGAGGAGTCAATTTCTTTTGCACACACAAAAAGCTTAAAATTCGAGTTCAATTCAAACCTTGCGAGACAAAGCCATAAAAGTTGCTCTTGAGACCCAAGTCCTAGGCTAATAAAGTCTCTAATTAGACTTAGGCAAGCTGTATTTGAGTCAGTACTCTAGAACTATTGAGTCTTTGACGTTAAGGTTTTGTGTATAGTTCCTTTGTTTTGGTGAAAAATCAAGATTGATGTTTTTAATTTGACTTAGCTCAATCCCGCAATTCTGTTTCCCATGTAAATATTATTTTTTCCGCATAGTTTTTGCTTAGTGTTTTTCTCAAGAACTAACAAAATAAAGGCATGGGGGTGTGATAATTTCATATTTATTAACAAATTTTATGCCTAGATATTGTTAGTTTGAGGGTAAATTATGTCATACTGCATTTGGATAGGTTAGAATAGCCATTTAGTATCATTCTGTAAATAATGCATATTTTTTAGTTTTTATGCAATATTCCCCTCAGCTATATCTTGTATCTTGATGTCCTTATATGTGTGCAGGTGCCAGATATGAGACTGACTAGAGCTTGGCAGAGGCAAGATTCAGATTTGAGCTCATCTATGATATGTGGCTAAGTCATTTCCTAAATCTATTTCTTAGCCCAATTAGTCCTAATCCTAGCTTATTTAGGAGCCTAATTTTCCATACCTAAGACCTAGCCACCCTAACCCAATTGACCACCTACCTACCTTGGATCTACACCAATTCCTACTACCAAAATTCCTATATAATTTAGGCTTAACCAAGCTTGTTTAGCTGAATATCTTATCCACCTAATAGTTGGCCTTCCTTGATTTAATCTCATCCTTTCATCAATTATCTGAAAGCCACCTTAGTCCTACAACCTTTCAACTAAACCATATGTTGGTTAGGCACCTATCATTTCCTCAAAAAGTATTTATGGCTAGCCAGATCATCATATCCAATCCTATCCCTTAATCCTAAAATCCTATGGCCTAAAACCCTACCTAAACCTACAACATATCCCCTCAACAACTAACTATGATGGTCGGCAACATCATCCTCTTTATCCATTTAGTTGGCCAACCACTTGGTACATTTATCTCCACCATTAGATGACAATCCCAAGGCCTAGAAGCCCCTTCCTAAAAACCATATCCAAAACCTTACTAAACCCTATCTTAAACCCACATCATAAGCCTTAATCTTGGCCTTCAATTCAACATCTAAAGGCTCACCATCACCCACTTAGGGCTGGCTATATAGAATTAAAAACAACATGGTTGGCTGGCCCCCCTTAGCCTCATCTCAACCCTTGATCACTTCTCCAATCTAGTCCTAGCCATCCCTTAGATTTCAATAAAAACTAACCTATCTTCTATCCATTGTTTTAAATCCAAACCCTTGATTCCTATACACCTAATCTTGGTCGTTTATTTTGGTGATCCAAGGCAACTTGGATCCACCAATCACAACCCTTCACCCTCTCTATTTAAACCCTAGACCCCCTTGCTCTATCTTTTAGACTTCCAAAACTCCTTTAGACTCAAGCATCTCTTCTTCTCAAGTTCACACCCTCTTGGTGCTTCTTCGGGTGCACCTTCGCATCTGCTTCTTCACCATCGCCAAAGCTTCGTCTTTGAGGTCACCAGCCAGTTTTAGATTTGCTCTTTTTTGTTCTATTTGTTTTCTAGTTCTGGCTATTTCTACTTCTACTTATAATCTTCTAGTTCAAGTTTGAATCTTTCTTCTACTGGTAAGTTAACTTTGCATTTTAATAAAAGTTCTAGTTGCGTTATATCTGTTGATTATGTGAGAATCATCTTTTAAGGAAAATGCATCGTAGTATAGTCGACGAAAAATACTTTACAACATTTAAAATTTATAGAGTGCTCAAAAACAAGGAATTGAGTTCGAGGTCGTTCGCAGGGAGAAAATATAGAATTCACGCACTAATCATAATATAAATCAATGAGCACAATAATAAAGATATGCAATGAATATAAAATGTACTCAGAAATATATTCAATCTACTCAAAATTATATCCAATTGTATCACAAGTTATTGGAATAAAAAGAAATCAGGAATCTAAAAAGAATGGTGATTTGAATCACCACTTAATCAAGCACATATCCCATGTTTCAAGTCAATTCAAATATCTCAACAGTGGTTAGAACCACTTAAATAGCCAAGTCAGATTCAAAGCCAATATCTCCCAAATAATCCCACAGAACCTTCAATCAGACGTCAAACCCTAAGGTCAGACGACTTGACCGTTCAAAGCTCAGAACAAGGCACAAGGCCTTAACAACCTCAAGGGAAGCTCAGCACAAAGCCTTAGAAACAGCTAAGTGTTGGGGATATATGAACAAATACCGAGGAAAAATCAACCCCTACCCTCAGAGATTTTCTCCCCTAATTGGATTCGGGTAATTGGGTCGTGAATTGGGGACCAAACTCGCCAGCAGGGTGTAGTGGGTGAGGAGTGATATGGCTTAAGGTGAGAGAGACCTTACCCCTGTGTCTGAGGCGAAGAGCTTGGGGTAGAAATTCCACTTATACGTTGTTGGTAGGTCGTAGATGTTCGATGTGGGACTATGTTGAGCTTTCTTCCTCGCGTGCATAGCAGTTGTGATTCTCACGCAATTGAAGCTGCTAACATCTCGCTTTTGCTCAATTGGTGAAGCTGATGTCCTCGCGAGATCAAACCACTTCAACAGTGGGTGGCAGCAATAGGGACGACAGCCGGAGGACGATGGATGGAGGCGGAGCTATCGTTGATGACGGCAAGTACCTGAAGACAAGAATATGGCCTCTTGGCCCAATTAGAATGGTTCAGAACCTTCATCGTGGTGCGTGGGATGCGACAGTGGTGTCTGATAAGTCCACTTTAGTGGACCATTATTTGGCCTAAGTACTCTTTAATTATCTATTCGTAGTTTCTAATTGATTAGGAGTTATATGGTAATTCATCTTAGTCTGCATATAACTTTGTACGTCAATTTTACATTAATAACATATGATATGATAATATAATCTATTTGATGAATGCAGGCTAGGTACAAAAGTTCATACGTTCATTTTTGCTTTTATGAGACGTCCTGAGCTTAGATTGGACGTCTGGAACCGCTATCACAAACTCACTGATATTACATTTTTTAAGACGTCTGAAGCTCTGATCAGATGTCTGATAAGACCGGCCAGAACTCATCTACCATTCCATCCACTCGCAATCTTTGAGAGTGGTTAGAGAAGCTTGCAGCCTAAGGAAAACTTATGAATATCTTTTTAAAAGAGGAGACCGGCCATCCGCAGAGATGATCTCTTCCCCTCCGGGGAGTCTCCACCGCAGAACCAGCAAGCACCATGGCCCTTATGCGTACACTGTGTCAATGGCGTGCACCGTGATCTGAGCCTACTCCTCCTTCGCCCGCCCTTGACCTCCTGTGCACGGTGACAGCATGCACCTCCTTCCCCCTTAGTCATCCATCACCACCGTCAACACCCTTCGCCACCTTCTCCCTTCCCACGCCAACACCACCACCCCTCGACGCTCGACCACCCACTCGCGCACTCCCTCGCACCCTCAAGCACAGCCACGCGCGTGCATCAGCCACCTTGCCATCAACCCTTGTGCACACATCTCCAGCCCCAGCAGCCTTCTCCTCTTCCTCTTCTTCTCCATCAATGGCCAACAAAGAGGAACCCAAACTTCTGCCGGTCACCTCTCCACGTGCCACAACCACAGGCCTCGAAACTTTGTTCTGTCGATGCCATTAACCTCGCCTCGCCCTCAGGAACTCGCCAACACCCGTGCCAAGCCCTCTAGCAATCTGCGCACCCCACAAGCCACTCCCACCACTGGCGGGTTCTTCCTCACCGTTCGGCGACCTCCGGTCACCATTCATTGTGCTACCACCGCCATCATGATCCTCTCGTCGTGGCCAATCTCCCTCGGGCTTCTCTCCTTCAACCGTGGCCTCCTCCACGCACACAGCTTCAACAAGCGACCTCCCTTGTTTTGCTACAGTGGGAGGGGAATTAGTATTTACGGTGAATGCCATTGCCACATTTCATTTATCAAATAAATTATGTGTTGAGGTGAAATTGCATAGGCATACTCTGACTTTATCAAAATTACCTGCAGTTGAATATCTCTCTCTTATTCTAACAACTTCTTATTGAAACTTTCAAATTTGTTTAAGGCAAAGATGATAGGGAATTAGTTGTGATTTTATTGGGCTCAGTCCTCCCTATGAATACGACACTCAAAATCAACGTGTTTTATTACATTAATTAGTATCTTTAATTGAGAGATTTCCACCACATAAAATACAACAATAAATCATTTTATTATGACTATCTTAATTAAGCGAATTTCTCTCTATCAGTGTCAATTTGGTGTGTGTGTGTGTGTGTGGTGGTTGGCCAGTGACGGAGAGGTTGTACGGAGGTGGGTTTGTTCGAAGGATTCATGGAGTGGCTAGAAGGTGAAATTTGTAGAGGGCTTTTGAAGGTGGAGGTGAGGCAATGCTAATGGAGGTGGTGGCTATGCGTTTGGTGGACGGTAGCGGCGTAGCGGCTTCATCGAAGGCAACGAAGACAGAGGGGAAGGTAGCGATGTGGCGATCGAATCGAGGTTCTAAGGGGTGGAATCTAACCTAAAGAAAGAGAGGGAGAGAATAGACCTAAATTATGGACGAATGGGAGAGAATTGGCACCGGCTTTGATTGGTCGACACCGGAGGGGATGAATTCTCCATTAAGAGAGGACGGCGACGACGATGAGGAAGATATCTCCTGCTATGTCCAACAAGGAGCGAAGGAAGGCAAGAAAGAAGGAGGGCCGGAGAAAGGAAGTCGAGGAGGCTCACCGAAGCTCAATCGAAGAAGATCAGGGAAGGAGAAGAAGAATTTTGGCCTTAACTAAACTAAAGAGGACGGTCTGGGGTCGCCAAGCTTATATAGAGCTCATAACCGAGCTCTAATTAAGGAAGGAGGCTTGATTGAGCCTTGGTTTGGAAGGAAAGAATCCCACGATTTTCGTGGGTTCGCATGGCCTCTCTACCATGAATCAAAGTCCAAGATGCTGATCAGATGATGATTCTCTGCAATGTGAACACCAATCCCACTAAATTTGGTGGGATTTGGAGTTGATTTGATGATGTTTTGATCAAGTCAAAGCTCGCCTGTAGATTGATTGACCTAACAATGGCAGCAGGGACTAAAATGTAAAGAAGATGAGAAAATAGGGCCATTTTTTAAAGGAATTTTGAAAGCTAGGGGTCTGATTGAGAGAAATAGAGATTTAAGGGATTGAAATGCAAACTAATTCAAGATGAACTCTGATTGGGCCAAAATTTTGGCCTTAACCTAATTTGGACCTAAGGAATCTGATGGTGAATTGGATTTGAGTTTCAACAACATTTGAGTGAGAAATTTGCACAGAAGCCCAAATTAGGGCAAAATCCTGTCTAAAACTCTATTATAGGTCAAAATGGGTTCAAATGGTCAAACCAAGGGTACCAAACCTCTTCGAATATTTTCTATGAATTTTAGGAGGTTTAGATGAATTTTATCATGATCAAATCCTCTTCAATTTAAGCGGGGTCTAAAATTAGGGTTTTGGAATGCTGTTTTGGTTCTCAGAATGCATGAAACCCTATTTCTATTAGTATTTACCCACTTTTTGGACTTTAATGCACAATTGACCTTTAATTAATTCCTAGGTGACCCCGTGGTTACTCTGCATTCATGATATGACGTTAAAACTATAGAATTATCCCTTTTTCATTATTTTCTTCTCAAAAAGGATTTGCATGAAATTACTGTCCTCAGGTAATTATTTAGGAGCATTTATCTCTTGATTTAGATTAATTCAAGCTAATTATGGCTAATAATGGTGTCACCATCAATATATACTTGCCTTCAAGTACTTGCTCTATTTCTAGTTTCATATTCGTCTTCATTCTAGTTTCAATTCTTGCAACATTGCTTCGTGTTATTTAGTCTATTTGCTTATTCCTTATCAAAAATAGAAAGAAATTAGCATTTAGGAAAGCATAGTGACCTGGATGCCTCGCTGTGAGATGACTCAAACTACTTATAAACTTCGATTTCCATATCCTTGAGTTCGATACGAATAAATTTTAAAGTATCTACGCGATTTCATACTATGATGAATGTGTTTTAGTATACTTATATTCACATTTAGATTAGTTGATTAGACAAGGGTGACTTGACTTCTGCACCTTAGATTTGAGGGTTGTACTTGTGGGCACGATGTTTTTCTCTAGACTAGTAAAACTTAGGCATGGGGGCATTTGATAAGTCCTCTTCAATGGACTATATTTGAGCTTAAGTTCATTCGTCTCTGCATTTTAGAGCGTATTAGTTTCCAAAATTAATTATAGTTAGTACATGCATTAGGATTTAAGGTATATATGCATTTCCTTGCTTTATGCATCTTTTCATGTTATATAAATAATTGTGTTCTCTTACTTTATTTGCAAGTACTTAGGTAGGGCTAATAAATTATTCCAAATCCAAAATAAATCCTATGAGCTTTGTCCTCTTCTATAAACCCCCACCTTAATCATTCTTGCATAATAAGCGATGAGGCCACTCTTTCTCTCTCTCTTTCTTAATGGTCGGCCCTCTCTCCCTCTCTCTCTCTTCACCTATTCCTCTCTCAATCTAGCAATAACTAACTCCAATTCCAATTAATCATCTGCCAACCAATCAACGCCTCCAATTCTCTTCAATCACGTACAACCACCTTCCACTTTCTACTCTTGTAATCACACAACCAACAAAAAGCCAGCACAACCCAAAATCCCATTTTCATGCACGACTTCTCCTTATTTCTCTCTTTCTCAGCCTTGCATCATTAGGAAAGTTCCCCTGCCAGTCCACGTTAACATTATTCCCTCATGTGTAACACACCAATTCCACCCACCACAGACCCTAAAACGCCAACCTTCCATTGATTACGCCTATCCTCTCCATCAAGGGCATGCAGGCCCTTGGCGGCTATGCATTCCTCCTCATCGCTGAGGTCTCCCTCACAACCTTGTCTCAGCACACACCCCTCTTCTCATCACCTCCTTGTGGCTATGCAAGCCCTATGGGCTACGCAATTGCATGTCCTCCATCTCCTCCTTGCCTTCTCAACACCCTTCCCCTCAACGCAACCATCTCCATTAACTTCTTCACCATCACAAGCCGTCCTCCCCATCATCGATAGACCTCCTCCATGCGAGTGCATTCAGCCATGCTTGCACCTCCTCCTCGTGCCACACACACATGACCAGCTCCCTCACTGCAACAGTGTGAAGGACGTATGTGTTCACTCGCCTAAAGCCACGTGCACGTGTGTGCAAGCTCCATTGGCCATCTCCATCCTCTCCACGCGCATAGCGGCTCCACGCAACCCACCTTGCACATGGAATGCACCTCGACCAAACCTTTGCCACGGCCGTGCGATCTCACGTGCGAGCAGCTGACCACGCCACAATAGCAGTAATAACTACATCTACAACAGGGATGTCAACGAGTCGGGTTTAGGTCGGGTTTGGGTCAAGTTTTATTATTACCAAGCCCATCCCCATTTACAAAATCATTCCCTATATTCGCCCCAAATACAATCAAGGAAACCCGCCCCATACCCATTAACATGTTAATTTATATATCTATTATTTTAAAATACCACAAGGAAAAAATGCATATTCCCTATAAAAATTTCTTGAACATAGCCATCTTTCCGAGCTAGGATATGTAAATTAAATAAACAAAAATAACACAATGAAAAAAGAAAATACCAATATTCTAAGTATATTTCATGCTTTATAACAAAAAATAACATTTATCAAAGCAACCTACATATTCCATTGTTAAAATGCAACCAAAGTTTAAGTAAAAAAAAGTTCTTAAGGAATAAAACTACATAGATGATGTTAAACAAAAAAATCAATCCCAAGACAAAAATTTCCTAAAACCAAAATTGGAGTCTCTTATCCGATGATTCTGATCTTTGGAACATCCTAATGCTCTTGAAATCCAATCAAATTTTATTTTCCACCTGATAAGTAAAAAGTAAAGAAAGTAATATAAGTAAATGTATTAACTTTTCCTCTAAAAGAAATTATTAACTTTCAAGTTAATTTCTTAATTGAAACAATATGTTTGACAATGAAGATATTCTTTATAGTTGTGGTGATGTTGATTAAACTTCAGGAAGGTTTTCCTATATATTGTCATAAAAAGATAGATCATGATTTTTTGTTAAGAAAATCTTATAATCAAAATAATTGCCGTATATTGTGCAATTCACCTCAATGTTGACATCTAGGTCTTCCCTGATCATTTGTGAAAAACCTATATTTTTGGATGTGCCTATATACCAAATCATTAATCAGACATTAATTATCTTATTCACAAAGCAAAAGTAATGATATAATAATTGAAAAAATAGCTACCTATATTATTCCCTAGGTACACATTAATGCCTCCAAGGTTGAAGGATTGAGTCTACTATGATATGTACTTATAACCATGCCACTTGAACTAAATGCAAACTCTAAAGCAACTGTAGAAATTGGAATTGCAAAAATATCCTTAGCAACGGGTTGTAATATTGGAAACTCAATACCATTAGTCTTCACCATATTAGATCTAAATTTGGAGATCGAGGCAAAATACCATCATCGAAGTAATGGTCTAACTCTAACTTCACATTTAAGTTGCATGGATCAGTGCTAACAAACTTATCAAAGTAGGAAAGAGGATCAACTTTACCATTACCATCAACTTGTTTAATAGTGGGAAGAGATGAAGAGGCTCTATCACATTGTAGGCCATCCTTCTTTAAACTTGTTTGAGATTTGTATTCTACTACCAAGTCATAACAAAATCTTCAAACTCTCTCTAATTGATTTGGAGAATCATCTCCATATATCAAGCGAAAATAAAATTCCAACAACTTCATCTTATACCAAGGGTCAAGAACAATAGTATTTATTAAATTTCTCCAACTTCTTGAGAGCATTACTCTAACAACACCTTTTAAGTCATTTAACCAATGAGAAAGTGCCACTTTAATCTCACAAATTTTTGGAAAAGTATATTGATTGTTGGATACTTTGTGAAAAAAACAATTTTGTCACGATGTAGAAAAACTTCAATTTTCCACAAGTGACTTTAGCTAATTCTCATTCTTCCTCACTTGGTACACATTTATGTTGTGGATCTTTTTGTTTTAGCCGATGGAAGACATCTTTATAAGTGATTACAATATGGAAAATTAAAAAAGTTGAATTCCACCTCATTTTACAATCCAATGACAACTTCTTAGTGCATAGAATTTCACTATAAAAAAACTACCTTTAGCGACACTTGATATTTGCCACTATAGACCTTTTATTTGCGACTATATAAAATTAATGACACTTAAAATAAATGCCACTTAATTGCTACCTTCATTAGAGTCACTAAAATGTTAGCGGCAATTGTATAATTACTGCTAAATTAATAGTATTCGTGTCACTTTAATTACCATAAATGAAGTCACCAATGATCTTCTTTAATGACCATTGATTTACCACTATTGATTTATATTAGTAATAATTTAATTGATGCTATTAGTGTTGCTATATATTTTATTTTATGACTTGTTTGTGCCACTTAATTGTCACTATTAATTTACTTTACCAACATTTTATTTTGCCATTTAATTACCCCTATTGATATTATTTAGTAGCAATTTTTTATCTCAATATCACCACTATTTATTTACTTTAATAACATTTTTTTGTCACTAAATTACCACTATTAATTTACTTTAACAATACTTTCTTTTGACATTTAATTACCACTGTTGATTCTTTTTAATGATACCTTACTATACTATTTAATTGCCACATTGATATTCTTTACAAGGATTTTTTTTAACAAGCTTGAAATATAGAGGCCCGTGCAACCTCACATTTATTAATACTCAAATAATAAAATACAATAAGAATCCTTTTTATTGACCTCCCAAATCATCAAAGTATAAATTTCCATCTTAAAGGTAATACAAGAGACAAGAAAAGAAAAATAAATAAATAAATTGAAAATGTAATGAAAAAATAAAACTCAAAGCATCAGCAAACTTCTTCAATCATCTGAAAAATCCAAGTCCTTTGAAACTTCATGATTAATGATTGCAGCAACAAATAGCATTTTCTGAAACATCAACAGCTGCAGCCATAACTTCCTGATCAATTATTTTCATCCCACACAGACTAACTACAAGTTTAAGAAGAAAGACACTAAAGATGGAGCGAAAGATGATTTTTTTTCTACAAAATGCATTTGGTTACAGCAAATTGCTGACCTGTGTTTCCATCGTAATAAAAGCCAAAAGCTACATCATAATAATAGCCAGATGCTTCATCCCACACAAACCCAGACTGAGTAAATCCAGTTTTACAATCTTCAGCATCTCCATTTTGATTGGCTGTAGAAGTAGCTTTGTCCTATGAATTATATTCCTTGAGAGGCCATCCAACAGCATCATAGTGAGAACTATCAAAGCAAAATATAGAGTTAAAATTAAATGCAATCATCTAAATATAAATTATGCACCTCCAATAAATGATTGCACATTTGAAATGTAAGATTACATGTCCTGTAACTAGGTATGTAGGTCCTAGGTAAGAAGGATTTCCATATAAACTAATGGGCCATGTGAGTATTCTTGCTCAACATGGTAAGTTGGTAGCAGAGCCATAGATCTACCACAAACGCACTACTCTGCTCATGGTAGAAAGGCACTGGTTTTTTCAGCGAGACCCCTTAAACACTAAACATGCATTGCGTGAGAATTTCACACATTTCGTAATCACACATCCAGTAAACACAAAGAACAGAATTAGTTTAGCTTTTCTATAGAACTCACAAAGTCAATGTCTGGGTGCAACATACTTATTGCCTTGCCTTTGCTTCTAGCCTGATTATTTTGAAGAATAAAAAATCATATTGCATTAGATCCTAATAAAGTTTACTCAAAAGTTATCATGGCAAAGATGATATATACTAGTTACCAAACTTTATTCAAGCACACAAATAAGCTAACAAAAATATTCAAGTTAAAAATAAAACTAAGAGCAATAGAATACCAACACTCAGACGAGAATTCCTCTCTTTCATAGGATGTGAACAACTCTTCGACCAAACAACTCCAGTACCTCTAGTTACCAAAATAATATCCAATCAAATGGTGGAGCATCAAATACAATTGTTGCTCGGAATATGGGCCTTAATGAAGAGAAAGGAATGCACACCTATATGTAGCAAACTGTTAAATAAAAGCAATCAACACGTCTGATGGAATATCATGCGCTATCTTTTTCTTTTTTAAAAAAGAAATATTCAATCATAGTAAACATGCTTTGCTTTCGACAGAAAAACTTAGCTCTCAACAGAAACTATAGTAATCATGCTTTGCTTTTAACTACATAAAAAGTACCCTACACACCCAACTCCTTTGATCCTATGAATGGTGATATGCAAAAGGCCACAAAATTCACCAATGGAAAATTAAGAGCAAAAGATCGGCCCAAATCTTAGAACTTGTAATTTTCTGCAAAGAAGACTACCAACTAGAAAGCTATCCTTTGACATATAAAGTTGTAAATGCATGACAAAGCAAGAATCAAAAGAAGAAAGATTAGGTTCTCCACGTCAAACTGCCTTTGGCAAAAATCAAAAGTAACCATTTTTGCTGTCTACAAGACAAGTTAATGTTTGTCTTTTTGAAATATAAAACTGATTTTAAATTAAATTCCATTGTTCAAATTAAAAGTATGTTTATTTCAAGCTCGTCTTATAATTGCAACATATCTATAGATGGTCAATAGGCTTCAAAAATAAGAAATGCTATCCAAGCAAATACATTAAGCTCTAGCTGGAGTACCAACAATTTATGGTTTATCTAATCATCTTGCAATCCTGTAAATTGCAAATTGCAAAATATTTACATGATAACAGTCATGTTTGTGCATGAGAAGGAAAAAGAGCAAATGGAACCGAAAAGACATTATTGTGCATCAGCTTGCATCAATATTGGTGAAACGTGAGAAAAGCTTCAACTTGCAGCAAGGATCATTGTTGCTATTGAGAACCCACAGGACATTATTGTCCAGTCTGCAAGACCCTTTCGTCAAAGTGCTGCCTTGAAGTTTACTCAATACACTGGTGCCCATCCAATTGTAGGAAGGCATACACCTGGAACACTTACTAACCAACTTCAGACATCATTTAGTGAGCCTCGTCTTCTCATTCTAACTGATCCAAGAACTGACCATCAACCTATTAAAGAAGTTGCACTAGGTAACATCCCCACCATTGCCTTCTGTGACACTAACTCACCAATGAGATATGTGGACATTGGAATTCCTGCAAATAACAAGGGTAAACACAGCATTACATGCTTGTTCTGGTTTCTAGCTAGGATGGTTTTCCGAATGTGTGGTACCATTCTCCCTGGACACAAATGGGATGTTAGGGTTGACTTTTTCTTCTACAGGGATCTCGAAGAGGCCAAGGAGCAAAAGGAAGAAGAGGTTGCTCCGGCACCTCCTGAGTATAGTAGTACTCCAGAATATGCTGCTGGTCAACTTGGTTTGGCTAGTAATCAATGGACTGGCATCCCAGAATGGGGTGCAGACACCATTGCACCTCCTCCTATTGCTGGTGTTCCTACTGCCGAGGTAACTAGCAGTGGCTGAGATGCTGTTGTACCAACACCAATGGTTGTTCTTGCAGTCCCACCTACTGGATGGGAGTAACTTTATTCCCGGAACAAGCATGTACTAGGTTTCCAGATGAGATGCAATAACTTTATTCCCGGAATAAAGCATGTAACAGGATGATTACTGGATGAGAAGCTGGATGGGAGTAACTTTTATTTCCGTTATTCCCAGAAGTCGGTTCCTTAAGAGAGATTATTGTTTTTGGTGTATACAGTTTTTCCTAGAGTTTTTTTTTTTGAAGATATTATTATGATTTTAAATTACAATTAGCAAGCTTTATTTTCTATTTTACCTGTTAGGTAGAATTTGTTAGTGTCCTATATTTGCAATTACTATATAAAGGAAGAAACCTCTATTTAATATGTGAACCAAATTAGATCGACCAAGAGGTGTATAGTTATAAATGTACCTCATAGAGTGACGACCATAAGTAGCCCAGTGCCGGCAGACAATGTCCTCAACAGTCACAAGCTTCTCGCTAGAAATAATATCCTTGTTTCTGTGGGCAAGAATGGAAAACCAAGCCAAAACTGCCCAGATTCCATCTTTTTCCCTGTATCAAATCATGCAAGCATAATCCATAGCGACAAACCTCAGTAACAAATCTAACTAAAAGAGCAATGACTTAAAATCATATGTAGCAATCTACATTAAAGGAACAAATGTGCAGCAGCAAATATCCAAATAAAATATCCACTAATGATGCTTGTACCAGTAAACAATCCGTGATATAAGTTTCTCAACCTTCAACAACTAAGTCTGAATGATGACCATCGTTTAAAAAATATGTGCCTCGAGGTGCTTGAGGCATGCACCTCGAGGCGAGGCACACCAATTTCAACTCGAGGCTTAAGTCTCAGCTGCAATCTGCGAGGCGTGCGCCTCGCTTTGTCGAGGCGTGGCCGAGGTGCTGAGGTGCTGGAGAGGCGTCGCCTCGACTGTTCTACTTTGTAAAATAGTCATGTGCTAGTCACATGACCATTTTTTTGACCTAAGCCTTGGCTCTAGCCCTAAACCTAAAATACAAACTTCAAAAAGGTGGAAGTGCGACTATGCAGCACGCTCCTCCACTGACAGACCGACAGCTCCTGCTCCACTGCATTGCAACCTCCACCGGCGAGCAGCTCCAGCGCAGCGCAGGCCCTAGCGTAGGCTTCAACGCTCCACGCAGCGCAGTGCTCCAGCGCCAGCAACACAAGCAGCTCCAGAGGAGCGCAGGCTTCAGCGCTTCACGCAGCGACAGCACAGGCCCCAGCGCAAGCAGCAGCAGCGCAGTGCTCCACGTAGGCCCCAGCACAGCGTAGCTCCAACTCCAGCGGCAGTGCTCCAGCGGCAGCGCAGGCTCCAACGCAGCGCAGTGCAGCTCCAGCAAAGCAGTGCAGTACAGGCCCTAGAGCAAGGAGGGCCAAGCGCAGGCCCGAGCGCAGCTCCAGCTCCTGCGCAGGCCCGAGTGCAGCTCCAGCTCCTGTGCAGGCCCGAGTACAGCTCCAGCTCCAGCGGCAGTGCTCCACTCTTCAGCAAGACACATTTGAGGTTGAGGTTAGTATGTTGAGGTTGAGCTTAGTATGTTGACTATAAGTTTAAGTTAACTTTAGTATGAATGACTATATGTTGAGCTTAACTTTAGTATGAGTGTATGACTATATGTTGAGGTTAAAGTGAATGACTTAATTCATGATGTATACTAGTTGTCAAAGTGGAACCTTTGTTATTTATTTGATAGTTTTATTTATTTTTCAAGTTTAGGTCATTTAGGTTTATTTGATTACCAATCTCTTTTATGCTTTTAGGCATGGCACCAAAGGCAAGAAGAGGAGGAAAAGAAGGATCCACTGGCACTGGCAGGTCTGATCCTGGATGGAAGTATTGCACGGAAATTGACCTTCAAGGATCTCAAAGGGAGAAAGGATATAAGTATGTGAAGTGTAACTTCTATGGAAAAACTATCACAGGTGGCATTGCAAGACTGAAGGAGCGCGAAGACACAAAAATGTGGGAGCATGTGCAAAGGTGCCACCTGAAGTTGAAACTGAAATTAAAGCCTTCTTAGCAAAGGAAGTTGGTAGAAGAAGAGCACTTGAAGAAATGGAAGAAATTCATCGCATAGGTGCATATACAGTAGAAGGTCCATCTAGGAGTGATGAAAATGCACCTACAGGATCAAGTGGTGTGCAAGTGGTGAAGGGTCCTATGGATTTATTTGTTGCAAGAGTTGAACAGAAAGTATGGCATGGAAATGATGGACCTAATAATGCTCCTCAATATCCTCCAAAGCAGATTACTTTGAATTCTTCTTAGAAGAAAGAACAAAAAATTAGAACGTGTCTTAATATTGGTAGATTCTTCATTGAGAATGGATTGTCATCCAATTTAGCCACCAGTCCATCTTACTGGCAAATGCTTCAAGATATAAGTAACTATGAAAGGGGATTCAGAGGTCCTACAATGCATGAGTTACGAACTTGATTTTTGAAAGAAAAAGTCAAGACAATAGCTACTATAATGGACTAAGCGAAAGTGTCTTGGGAAGAGATTGGATGTAGCATAATGTCTGATGGTTGGACAGATACAAAAGAACGTACCTT
This sequence comes from Thalassia testudinum, assembly GCA_037157565.1. NCBI lineage: Eukaryota > Viridiplantae > Streptophyta > Magnoliopsida > Alismatales > Hydrocharitaceae > Thalassia > Thalassia testudinum. The sequence continues at coordinate 36,902,004 of JAZHRO010000056.1, forward strand.
GATCAATTTTTTAGTTAACCTAAAAGGTACGTGGTTTCTGAAATATGTTGATGTCTCTGATGAGATCAAGAATGCTATCTCCTCAAATTGATGGATGATGTTGTTGAAGAAGTGGGTGAAAGCAATGTTATCCAAGTAATAACAGATAATGCATCAGCTTATAAAAAAGCTGGAGAGAAATTGATGGAAAAAAGTGAACATTTGTATTGGACTCCATACGCTGCTCATTGCATTAACCTTATGTTGGAGGATATCATGAAGCTACCTCTTCATGACTGTTTTCAAGAAGGCCAAACAAATAATCAATTACATATATGCACATGCTTGGGTGATGGCCATAATAAGGAAGCATGTAGGAGGAGACTTGGTGAGACCTACCATCACTCGGTTTGCTACTGTTTTCCTTACCTTGCAGAGATTGCTAACAGCAAAAGATGCTCTTGAGTCTTTTTTCACCTCAAAAAGGTGGAAGTGCAGCAGTTATGCATTGAAGGTTCAAGGGAAGCTGTACAAAATATTGTCCTCAAAAAAAATATTGTCCTCAAAAATAGAACATTTTGGCCTGATGTAGCCTATGTGATAAGGACAATCAAACCGTTGGTGTTAGTTTTAAGAATGGTGGACGCTGAACAATATCCACCTATGGGATTTATTTATGAGACTATGAATAGGGCCAAGGAAGCTATTGCTAAAAATTTGGGTAATGATGAAAAGAAGTACAAGACAATCTGGGACATCACTGACACAAGATGGGACAGGCAATTGGACACACACTTGCATGTTGCTGCCTATTTTCTGAATCCCCAATGCCAGTATGAACCAACTTTTAAAGTTGATTCAGAAGTAAAGACGGGCTTGTACTCATGCTTCCGGAAGTTGATTCCTGACAAGGATGAGAGGTTGAATGTGGATCTCCAAACAGATGCATTTGTTAATGAAAGAGGATTATTTGGATGGTCCAATGCCATTGAGACCCGTTTTAAGAGGAGTCCTGGTAAAGTCTTTCAATGATTCTATCATTTAAATTAATAAATTTTATTAATTTTTTCCTATATACTATAAACAAAATTTTCATTACAGCGAATTGGTGGAGAGCATTTGGTGATGAAACACCTGAGTTGAAGTTTGCCATGCGCATTTTAAGTTTGACTTGTAGTGCATCTGCATGTGAGCGAAATTGGAGTGTTTTTAATCAGGTAAAAAGTCTAAATTTGCGTTTTAAATTTAGAGTAATATATAATAATTAGGATATAAAATTTAATGGTGAACTTTTCATTGAGTAGGTCCATACTAAGAGAAGGAACAGACTGAGACAAGATAAACTCAATAACTTCATTTATTATATGTTCAATTTGAAATTGAAACAAAAGGAGGTAAAGAACAAGACAATAGATGATCCTCTATGCTTAGAAGAAGTGGACTCAGATGATAAGTGGATTGCTGAGCTATAACTTTGTGAAACAGAGATTGATACTTATGAGGAGCTTGATGCAACTGTAGCTCTAGAAGAGGATGCTATTGATCTTGAGCAGTTAATAGGAGCAGAGGGAGGAATACAAGTAGGAGGAAGTAGAAGAAAGAAGCAAAAGAAAATGACTAGGGTAAAGGTAATATGTAATTTTTTATTTTGCTGAACTATAATGTTTAAAGTTACAAACTAAGGTTCTAACTTTTAAGAAATTGTTTAAAATGACTTATCTTTTAGGCAAAGTTGTTATTGACGTTGAGGAGGAAGAGTTTCAAGAGAGTGATAGAGATATTGAGGAAGATGTTGATAATGAGGCTAGGATGAAGTTTATGGATGACTCTTGGGATAATGCGACCAGCCCTAACGACAGCATTGATGAGCTTGACGGTGTTCAAGGAGGAGGAGACTAGAGTCTGCAATGTGTTGTAATTCTTTTAAGTTTTTGATGTGGATATTTCATGTACCTTCATTTTAATGTATGTTTTAACTCTTAAGTCTCCCAATGGTTTGGGAAGTTGGTTTAGTTTATGCTTTTGTTATGGTTTCTACTCTTCTATATTATATGGATATTTATCTTTTCATTTAAACGTCATCTCTTGTTTAGTTTCGTTCTTTCAATATTGTGATAGAGAAAATATGTTATGAAACTGTGTCATTTATGTAATTATTTCCTTATTAGCATTTGATAAGTATATATCATTTCATTTTCTATATTTTTTATGCAAATCCTGAGTTTTACACCTCAACTGCCTCATTTTTTAAAAGCTTGATGATGACAAGAAAATTGAATGTTACGATTAATGATTTACTTGGACAAAAATATATTTCTTTGACTACCTACTTCTATATGGATAAGCAAATCTAGGAAATTGAGCTAAATTTGAAGCCAAATCAATTGTAATATGAAAGCTCTCAAAAGAAGAGACTAATTACGCCATTTACGAAGTTGCATGATGGCAGGTTTAAGCGAAGGTCAATTAACTAAGGGATTAAATTCTTCCAAAAATTGACAAAATTTTTCCTATTTTATTGTGTTTTTCCTAAATTTTTGTACCTGTAAAAAACACCAATGCAAGAATATAAATTTAACAAGATGGGTACACTTAGTGTACATAAAATTCCCATAACCAATGTGATGCAAGTAGGAGTGAGGGTTTAGGCTTTTCATTTTATCATCAGATGTTTGGATCTATTTTATTGGGATGTATATAAACAAAAATAAATTACACTTAGTGCTTTTCTTGATGCTCATCCCCCACCATTCTAACAATTAAAAGCTTATATGAATTATACATTTTTCATTGGTTTCCCACATCAAAGCAAGTCATTCGCAGGTCATTCACCATTTTAAGGATATTTTTGTCCATCCTAATAGGTGGTGCTCCATGTTTTTTATGCACAACTAGCCCAGAGAGAATTTTATCAATTCAAAAAAAGTAAACAAAATAATAAGGAAACAGGGAAAAAAATTACAATATACAACACACATATGAACAAATAGAAAACAACGCAAAAGACAAAGATTGTACCAACCTCCTAATGGAGACACCTCTGCCTTGATTCTCCCATAAACACCTTAGGAATCCCTATAGTTGGCAGGAATGGAGGCTATTCAATTCAAAAACAGTGGAGCGATATTCTACAGGTAGGAGGGTACTCTACTATGATAGTTTGTATGATAGCCTGCAGTAAATGTGCAAGTAGGTATGTGTACAATAGAACCTTGGTGGTTTACATATGTGTTTGAGAATGACACGAACTATAAATCTCAATTCTTGTGGTTTCAAACCAACCAGTCAAGTAACAAAACATTTGACATAAATCACAAACAAGCAGACAAGCCAAAAACGAAAAGGAAATCAAAGGATGCTTACATACCCAATTTGAGATTTAAGGTTAAGTAACTAGATTACAGAAGAATTTTACAGTTGGTTTCAAGTGATTTGGTCTAAAATAGGCTTTGTTGAAATAAGAATACTACAAAAATCTGTTGTCCGAAGTTAAGCCTAGGTAGACACATTACATGTTAATTATCTTGGTCCAATAAACATGGATTACTTGCATAAAGCAATGCCATTTTTTCTATAATCAGTTATCATGTGCTAAGGAAGCAGATAGTTGATTGTGGATGATAGCATATCCCTTGCCTACAAAGATATACCAGTCATGGGTTTAATTTCCTTAATCATGGAATGTCAAATGGTAAAAACGATATAAGAGTAGTTTGGAGATGTTCAATATGACAATATCTAAAATTCGGTTCCAAGTTTACCTTTAGTTGAGTGTATACTGGATTTCCCTCCCCACTAAAAGATTCCTCTAATTTAAATTTTTATTTGCCTTGCTCATTATCTCACAAATGTGATGTTTTTTCTTTATCTTGAAGGGAAAGCAGGGCATCCCTCTAGAGTCGACAACATAGAGTATCCATAATATAGAATGACTAGGGAACACAAATCTTCAAAGCAAAAGAAAAGAGGAAAACCGCCAAAGGCAAGCACATCAAACGCAATGTTTTGTATCAAAAAAGTTGCAACAAGGTCTTCTTCAGATATAAGCAAGTGAATTGGTACTAGATCAACTATAACATTAACCACTAAATTCACTTGCAGTTTAGGTAGAGAGTAAAACCAAAGAGATAAAGGAATTATATATTGCCATCTGAGTTTGGCAAATACATATTGCCATGAAAAAAGCCAAAGAGATAAAAGGAATACCTTCTACAACTATATATTGCCTACTAAACTCGCTTCGATTGTATTATAAAATTATCGCGTCGTAATATAGTGATCAAATCAAATTAAGCATTTAAATTTATAACTCGAATAAAAAGAAATCCAAGGTGTCTCTGGGTTATTCACACAGTTTATCACTACCAAAAAGGTAATATATGCTGAGTAAATAAAGTGCTTCTTTATAGATATAAAAAAATAAAGCAAAAGTGGTTGTTTAAACCATCAAATTCAGCACATCAATTATCAACGTTTAACTCAACTCAGCACTTTATCCTCAGATGGCAGAGAACAGGCACAGACCTCTTGAGGGCGAGGGTGTGGTGGTACTATTCCACGCTGCAGAACCCTCCCCTACCCCACGCTCTCTCTCTTTTTCTTTCCCTCTTCCTCAGTATCCAGTCAGATGCTCAGGTAATCGGGTATCAGGGATCCGCGTACCCGGGACCAGGGTTACCGGCGTAGGTAGTAGCCGAGGTGTAGGCTTAGGCGGGTTATCAGACTAGGCCTGCGTGTAGCAGTGTCACAGGCGAGACGTGTGATGCATGCAGGGACCTCACCCCCGGTGTTACTTGAGCCGATAAGGCTGAAAAAGAAATTCCTTTTATCTGTGCACACCACCTCTTCTCTTCACGAGGTGGGACTAAATCCCACCCTCTTCTTCGCGCAGCTGGCAATAGCAGTGGTCTTCCAATTGAAGCTAAAGGAGCGCACGATGCTTCCAATTGGAGATCTGGGTCGCTTCCTGGAAGGTGTCCACGTCTCCTAGAGCCAACGCCTGGGGCGGGGACCTCAAGAACAAGATCTGGAACTTCACAAAGAAGCCCCAACAATGGTGTGACAGGTCCTGTACCTGAAATCAAGAAGACCTCTCGACCACGTTAAATCAGTTCAAAAGGTTCGTCGGAGCACGGCGAACGTGGCGGTGGTGGTTTCGTGGTGCGAGAGTGTGGCGGCCGGACGGAGGCAAAGATGGCCAAAGGAAGTGGGTTTGTTCAAGGGGCATTTTGGGTGGATGGGAAGGCGAATAGAGAAACGGTTTTGATGGGTGGAGTACGGCGGAGGTTATGGGCATGTCGGCGAGGAGGATGGAGGTGTGTAGCACGTGGAAGTCCTCGTCGAAGGGGTCGCCAGAGGTGAAGACGAAGGGTAGCTCCAACGGGTACCTGTGAACAGCAAAACAAACCTTTCAGTCCTAGATCAATCTAGGAGCTTCAGGGAAGATCCCCGAAGCTTTTCCCTATTTCTACGTGCTGTGCGAAGGGGCTCGGTGATGTGGCGAAGATGCTCGCCAGAGCCCTTAAAGATGGTGGTCGGTGATGGCTCAAACTGGGTTGGAATTTAAAATTGGAGAGATGAGAAGGTAGAGGGAAGAAAGGGGAAGAAAAACCCTAACCTAATTTGGAGGAAGGAGAGGTGGAGACCAATGGCGATGGCAGGCCGCCGGTAAAGAATCGAAGAAGGAATTGAGGCCAACGAAAGAGGTAGAGAACCGGCTGCTGAGCTGAGAAGCTCGGCAAGAGAGAGACGAAGGCTGCTACACCCTCGTTTGATGGTGAGAGGCAACGGAGCGAAGGGGCGGAGAAGACCTCAAGGTCTGGCAATGGCCACGCACGGAGGAAGAAGAGAAGGCAGCAGTTGCGCTCGGATTCCAGACGACTCGACTCAGAGGAGCATCACGAGGCTTTATAGAGCCTTGGCCGTGTGTGAATTTGTTGCAGGAGGTAGCAAGAAGACCTTCCAACAACTCATATCTCCGCGTTTGTTTTTTACCGGAGATAGCAGGTTTTTGCACCAACAGCAGCCGGCGAGATGTATCTCGCTCGATGCGGAACGGAACAGCAAACAACTTCGCCTCAGAGGTCGAGCTCAACCGATTCTCGAAGCGGTCGCAAATGGCGTAGGAAAGTCGTCAAATAGTTCCGTCAACGGTTCCGCAGCTGCTGAAGGAGGAAGATGACGCTGGGGATCGGTTCGCAAGAAGAGGACCTAAGAGTAATGAAATTGGACCTACTTGTAAGGATTTAAGGAACTTAGGGGCCTAAATGCAAAGTAGATACGAACATTGTCAAATCAGGCCAAACTTTTTATGGAAGCTCAATTAGGATCTAGGGAATTTGGTGGTTATGTCAATTTTGAGTTTTGAAGTTGTTTGGTTGGTAAATCCTCCATTTAAACTCATTTGACATTAATTATTCACCTAAGTTATTGTTTTAGGTTTAATTGGCTTCTTTGAGGTATTTGATCAAATTAAACCTTGTGGGATATTTATTTATAATTTTTAAAAGGTTTAATTTGCAATATTCTCATCAGAATCCTATCAAACTAGGTCAGATCAAACATAGGGTTTAATTGTTCTATTTAATAGCATAATTTCAAAGGAAATCCTAAATTGGTTATTCTGACCTGCTTTGCGATCTCTTGGGATTATTCTGATGAATCATGCTCCATACGATATTGTACCCTTTTTATGTATTATTTAGGTCAATTTACCTTATGACTTAGCTAAATTAGGTGAGTTATAGAGCATGATGGCACTGCCATCATACCTCCATGCCTATCATTTGCTAGTCCCTTAGCAAATTTTAGAGTTTTTAACCCACATGTTTGGTATAAGGGTATTTCTATTATGCAGTTCTAAAGATTTATTCTCCTTCCCCTTATCATTTTTCAATATTTATTTAAAGTTCGTTTTCAACCCTTAGTATAAATGTATCAGAATAGGCAAAAACTTTCTTCCCTCGGGGATAGCAGGTGATGTGTGGTTCAACCCTGGCTTTTAGGTATAGGTGGAAGATGTCTGAGTTGAAAGGATTTTATTTTTTGTGGCTCACACTCAATTGGTGCTACATATAATCTAATATTTCAGACTCTGAATGTCTAGATTATTAAATGAATCCATTAGGAGAAATGCTTAAAACTATGCTCTCTTTTTTTTTTTGTCCCTTTGTGCATACTCTCTTCCTTTTCTTTTCTTTTTTTCTTTTTTTTTCTCTCCCCTTCTTTATATATATGTGAGTCAAGAGCTCACAATTTTTCCAGATTGTCAATATGTTTGGTGGTCTCTCAAGGTTTTGATGCTTTGATTAAGTTCTGATAACCCAATAATTAAGTCGGAACTCCTCAACCCATATTCGGGCGATCAGAAATACAGGAAGATAGGTAAAGGCTGTATTTGGTGGGACATAAGGTATGGCAGGTAATGTTACCTCAATGCAATTTAAACACATTCTTTCTCTCTCTTTTTTTTTTTTGGATCAAAAGGATCTATGTATCTTTTTTTTTTAATTAAAGACAACTCAACACAATTAATGAGGTATTATTGGGAAATGGGTGTGTTCAAAAGGATATTATATGACTTATTTGGTGAAAGTACCTACTCTCGACACCAAGAAAGAATAGATAGGACAGTGTATTCTGACCTTTAACATTAGTATCCTCCTTCAGTCGAGGATTCCGTAAAGAATGGTTGTAACCATCCACCTTAGTCATAGTTTTATTAGAACCCACTCTATGCATATTTGCCTTATTTAGTGGCTCTCAGGGATTCACACAAAATATTCGTACAAAGGAGTTGAGAGCGAAAACTATGTCTAACTCCGAATTTCATTATCTAATTATCCAGAACTTACGAGTCTTCGTACTAGACTTAGAGCATCAATAAACACTCTTCTCTCACCTCACAATTGTTTGGTGGATCTTATGGAAGAAAATTTTGCCTGACTCCATAACTGAATGTTTAAGAGCTTCGACAAACTAAAAGTCTTATTAATTTTTTTATTTTTTTTATTTTTTTATTATTCCTCTTTCTATTTTTCTCTTTTTCTCCTTTGTCTCCTTCCCCTTTTTTCTCTTTTTTTTAATTTTTATTTTTTTATTTTTTTTGTGAGAATCTATGTGTATTTTTGTGATAACCTTTCAATCATGAATTTCAGATGATTGCACTTTAATTCCCCCATACCTAAGCTTTGCAATGCCCTCATTGCAAACAGGATGGGTTCATATTCAGCTTAGTTCATAATTTTAAAACAAGTTTAAAGGATGTTGGGCAGGTCGAAAATAGTTGTTGCGAACGATTTCTAACTCTAATGCGAACATTGGAGGTGGAGTCGACTGTTCTTAAATTAGGAACTCTAAAGTGCAGTCAGAACGATTTGCTCAAAGAAGATAAGAAAGGTCTCGGATTTTTTTAATGACAAGTTGCCTCCCGTTAAGCGCTAAGTTTACCATCATTAGCTGGGCCCAATGCGGCTCAAGTGGAATGGAAGTAAGAGATTCCTCGATTGGACTCAAATCATGAAGTTCAAGAAAAGGTTTAAGACGTTGGCCATTAATAACAAATGGTATAGAGTCACGATCGGGAGGAGTTTTCCACCGCTCCATTACCAAAAATCCTCCTAACCAGAAAAGGTTCGATCCATTTAAATCTAAGCTTACCTGGGAACAGCTCAAGACGGGCATCAAATACAAGTACTTTTTGACTAGGACTGAATAATTTACGTGAAATGTGCTTATTATGCAGGGCTTTAATTCAATCCTTGTAAATTTGCGAGTTCTCGTACGCATCATTGCGTAGCTCATCGAGCTCGCTTATTTGCAGGCGACGGTGAATACCAGCCTTTCCAAGGTCCATATTGCACTTCCATACTGCCCAATAGGCTTTATGCTCCATTTCTACATGAAGGTGGCATGCCTTCCTGTAAACAGTCCTGAAGGGAGACATTCCTAATTGGGTCTTATGGGTAGTCCTATAAGCCCATAATGCTTTCGGAAGCCGGGTTGACCAATCATTTCTATCGGGTTGAACAGTGACCTACAGAATTTTTTTGATTTCCCGATTTGATAGCTCGGCAAGTCCATTTGTTTGCAGATGGTACGGGGCAGAAATGCAGTGAGACCCCGTATTTTCTAAGTATGGACTGGAAATGCACATTCACGAAATGGGTCCCACCATCAGAGATAATTACTTTAGGAACACCGAACCGAGAGAAGATTTTATCGTGAATAAATCGAATAACGACCTTATAATTATTGGTTCGAGTTGGAACAGCTTCAATCCATTTGGACATAGTCCACAGCAAGAAGAATATATTCGAAGCCGTTCGAATTTGGAAATGGGCCCATAAAATCAATCCCCCAAATATCAAAAATTTCACACACGATCAGATTTAAGGGCATCATATCGCGATGGCCCATGTTGCCTAAGGTTTGGCAACAAGCACATGCCCTACAGTATTTGTGTGCATCTTTAAACAAAGTCAACCAATAGAAGCCGCTTTGGAGGATTTTGGCTGCAGTTTTATGTCCAGAAAAATGGCCACTGCAGGCCTGGTCATGACAAAATGAGATAATATTATTGACCTCTATGTCAGGAATACATCTCCGGATGATCTAGTTTGCTCTGATGAGAAAAAGATATGGATCTTCCTAGAAATAGTACTCGGCGTCTGATATCAATGTCCTTTTTGGCTTTAGGCCAATCAAACGGAATTTGATTTGATGCCAAGTAGTTGATAATGTCTGCATACCAGGGAAGCCCAGCATCTATGCTCAAAAGATGCTCATCCGAAAAATGCTCAGTAATAGGTACTGATATCAATGATAGATGAGGGAAAGTAGGACGAATGATCTGCAACTACATTCTGTTTTCCCATTTTGTCACGAATCTCTAAATCAAATTCTTGCAAAACAAGTTCCAACGAATCAGACGAGGGTTCACGTCCCTCTTGGTGAGCAAGTGTCGTATCGCGGTCTAGTCTGAGTATATGATTATGCGGGACCCGAGAAGGTACGACTGGAATTTTTCCAGGGCAAAGACAATAGCCAGAAGTTCCTTCTCAGTGATCATGTAATTCCGTTGGGCATCGTCCAATGTTTTACTTGCGTAATAGATTACTACAGTTTCCTGTCAACTTTTTGACTAAGGACTACCCCCACAGCAAAATCTGACGCGTCACACATGATCTCAAATAGACGAGACCAATCAAGGGGTTGCAATACTGGTGCCTTGGTGACTAGATCCTTAAGGATTTTGAAGGCTTCGGCACAATCATCAGAGAAATCGAAAGGAATATCCTTCGATAATAAGTTAGTTAGGGGCCTGGCGATTTTTGAGAAGTCAGAAATAAAACGTCGATAGAATCCAACGTGCCCCAAGAAGGATCTGATTTCTTTGACCGAGGAAGGGGGAGGGAGTTTGGATGTTAAATTGATTTTTTCTCGGTCAACCTGGATACCTTGCTCAGACACAAGGTGTCCAAGAACGATGCCCTAAGGAACCATGAAATGGCTCTGCCCAACTCAGGACTAGATTTACATTGATGCATCGTTGGAGGATTTTAGTCAAGTGGCCCAAGCATTTATCGAAGGTTTTTCCAAAGACAAAAATCATCCATGAAGACCTCTAAGGATTCACCCACCATGTTCGAGAATATTGCCAGCATGCACCATTAGAAGGTAGCAGGTGCATTGTAAAGTCCGAAAGGCATTCTATGGAACGCAAATGTCCCGTAAGGACAGGTGAATGTGGTTTTTTCCTGGTCTTCAGAATGAATGGCCACTTGATTATAGCCTGAATATCCATCCAAGAAACAAAAGTACTAATTTCCCACTAATTTTTCGAGAAATAAAAGGTAGCGGGAAATGGTCCTTTTTCATGGAGGTATTCGATTTCCTGTAGTCTATGCAGACTCCACGAATTTGCAATTCTGGTGGGGATGGATTCTCCAGACTCTGATTTGATAATGGTTAGCCCAGCCTTCTTAGGTACCACATGAATTAGGCTAACCCAATGGTTACCAGAGATGGGATAGATAATATCCGCATCAAACCATTTAATTATATCTTTTTTCACGACTTCTTTAAGATTTGGATTGAGTCGACGTCCTTCGCACGTAGGTCGTGAGCCTTCTTCTGTAAAAATGCGGTGGGTACAGTAAGGACTTATGCCGATGAGATCATCTAAGGTCCAACCAATGGCCTTGCAATGCTCTCGAAGGACAGAAATCATGTGTTTCCTAATCTGTGGATAGAGAGGAGTTGATAATCACAGAAAACAAGTTGATTGAACCCAAAAAGATGTACTTGAGATTGTCAATAAGCGGTTTCAGTTCAAGTACCTGATTCTCAGCAGCAGTAGGAAGGTTGAAGCTAGCCTAAGGGGGAACTAAAGGTGGACTAGGTTCCTCAAGGTGTAATCGGAATTGGGCTTCTAAGGGTTCTTGCTCAAGAATATCTGATTGCATAGCAATCATGGGTCCTAATCAACCTAAATAATGTCTGAACCTAGCTTAAATTGTGGATATTGCACTCATATCTTGCATATCATGCATTGCATTAGTCTATTTAGAATAAGATGAGATATCCTGCTAGTTTATGATTTTTATTGCTATTTGCAAATAATAAAGTGATCCAGGATGGAGATAGTGGAATAAAGCAATAAAGGAAGAAGACTGATCCAGATAAGAGAAGCAAGGAGGATAGCCTTATCCCTACCCTTAGAAACCCTAAAACAACCTTCCCAAACCCAAAACGACCTCCATTAGGACACCTTAGCCTCAAAACCCAAACTTGGATAGCACTATCCATGTTCTTATCCACCCTATCCTTCTCCCAAACACTTAGGAACCAAAACCCACTCTCCAGCACCTTTTAAGACGTCCAGACATCATGCTGGACATCTGATTTCTGCAGAATAACAATCCAAGAAGGCAAAACTCATACTAACACGGAATGGATGTCTAATTTAATGTCCAGACGTCCAATTTTGTAATATAAGACGTTTGACCACTATTCTAGACGTCTGATACTGTTCTATGGTTCCTGATTTTGGTGTTGGAAGCCCTAGCTTGCCTATTTTGACCTAGGAACGCCACCAGACACCCTAGGAAACCTAATTAGAGACCTCCTAAGCCTAGTCCACTATCCATAGCCCTACTTATCATATCCCTAACCCAATTGAACCATCTCATACCTAATTGGGTGCATCTACAGTTGATTGGGTGCACCTGAACCCAATTAGATCCACCCAGGATCTAATTGACTCATACCTATTAAGGTTACCCTAGCTTAATCACATGCACACATCCAATTAGACTTGACCTAGACCTAATTAGGTTCACTCCTATCCAATTAGACTTTCCTAAGCCTAATTAGGTCCATACCCACCTAATCTAGATTGACCCAACCTTTTTTTTATTTAGCACTGAATCCTACCAAAACCCACAACCTAGCCCTACGAAAAAAACACACACACACACCTTCCTATTCTACCCCTACCAAACCCACGCACACCCTCTTGGAAGCCCTAAGACTTGTGTCAAATCTAGATCCTAAAAATGTGGCATTGGCTATTTTTGGAGCCACCAAAAGTGGCAAACAAATTGAGCCTTCCCATATGAGCCAAAGGGAGAGCCACGAGATGATTCACTCTCATTCCCCTCCAAAACTTGCAAGCACTCCCTTCCACCCTCCAACCCCAAGGCCATCCTTCTCCACGTTCTTCAAGGTGCTCCTCCTCCAAGCACCACCATGGGCGGCTAAGCAAGAAGAGGAAGAAGGCCACCTTCCTCCTCTACTCTCCTTCATGAGGTCATGGCCATAGAGGGGACATTCTCCTCTTCTCCATGGTCAGCTAGAAAAGCTAGAGAAGCTTCTCTCCAAAGCTTCAAGGACGGCTAGGAAGAAGGGTTCTACGCCGTCTCTTCTTCTTGTGGGCATGCTACCCTCCACTTGGATGCACACGCCCCCTCTCTTTCTTCTTCTTCTTGGACGACCATGAAGGCTCACCCATAGCCTCTTGTGGCCGACCATCTCTTTTGGTAGGCATGTAAACGAGTTTGCATACCCAAGATCTAGCCTACACCCTCACATAAGGCTGATGGCCCTAATTGTAACTTTCCAGCGTGAGGGATTTTCTTTATTTATATGATTTCTAGTGTAGATGTCTTGACATTTTTATGCATAAATAATATTGTGTGATCATCGTTCTATGATTGATTGTCTTTGTCTTCATGCGACTTATGCGACTTAGGTTTGTCACACCGTGCACGGTCACCATGGCCTCATTTAGATGCACATAGTCACTTAGGTTTTTGCTAGTTTATCTGGATCTAGGTTTCATTTCACTTTTCAAAATAAAATTCAAAAACATAAAAAAAAGCGCAAAAGACAAAAAGACCAAAAATATTAGGTTAGATTTAGGTTAGAAAAGCCAATTCAAATCTCGACTTGTTTTGACGCCTCCCAGAGACAAACAACCAGGACTCAAATTCTAAAAAGAAAAGAAATCTACGTGAGTTTCGTAATCAATTAAATATTTTGATCAAGGGTTTAGCATGACTATACTACGATTTCCAACAATTTCAAAACGCACGAAAACACCCACATGTCAATATCTATATCCACATCAGTAATAGGATCCTCAAGAAGTGAATCGACTCTATTGATTTCCTGTATTACACCACAATTGATTCCTCTATGGACCTCAAAAATATCAATTTTCATCGTCTTATCTCCGAATTTTATTTCCATTTGGCCCTCCTCGTAGTTAATGTTTGCCCTAGCTGTTGCTAGGAATGGTCTCCCTAAGATTATAGGTGTATCTTTTAGGTTTTCTGGTGTATCCATGTCTAATACAATAAAATCTACCAGGAAATAGAAATCTCGGACTCTTACAACTACATCCTCCAAAATTCCACGGGGTGACTTAATAGATCGATCAGCTAACTGTAATGTCACTTTCGTGGATTTAAGTTCAAAATCCTCAAAATATTTTAGGAGGGATGTGGGAATGAGGTTAATGAATGCACCTAAATCTAAAAGAGCTCGGTTAAATTCTAAATCCCTGATCTTGCAGGAGATCAAAGGGTGCCAGGGTCTTTCAATTTCTGCGGAAGCTTGCTCAAAATAATGGAGCTAACCTACTCCGATAGCAAAATAGGACTTCCATCAGAATTCTTCGGCTTTCCCTTAGGAGTGCATATGTTCTTTAAAAATCACGCGTAAGCTGATACATGACATATAGCATCCATCAAGGGAATGCTAATTTGGACTTGCTCAAAGAGCTTGATCAAGTCCTCGTCAACTTGAGGTGCTTTCCTACCCTTATTTCCTTTGGTCAAGGCCTCAGGAAAAGGTGTGGTCTTAGGCTCCTCTGGAGTGGATTCTGTAGTGCCTGAGTTCTCATTAATAATCACTCTGGATTGAGATGTACTAGGTTTAGGTTTAATGTATCTCTTAGGTTCAAGATCCTTAGTACACTTACCACTACGGGTTGTGACAGAATGTAATCCCGCAGGATATGGAGTAGGTAAGATAGGTGGCTGCTGCTGCTGAGATGAGTTAGGTACAGAAGTTGATGCTTCTGACCCATCTTGATATATAGGTGCAGCTGGTTGCACATAATGAATTTGGCCCTGCTTTGGGGTCACAACATACCTCTGATTTGGCACGTTATTAGGGTTTGGCAGAGGTTGAGGGTAATGGGCCTAGCTGGCGAGTCCCAACCATTTGCGCAATCTGGTTGCGCATATCTGCCATATTCGCAGTATGCTACCTCTGCATAGCAGCATTAGTTTTCTACATATCAGCCAGGGTCTGCAGAATCATGCTCATTTGATCATCCTTACTAAGCCCATGTTGAAAATTCGAATTGGGCCTAGGTTGAGCAGGCTGATATGAGTGCAGATTTTGTGGTCGGGGTGGATATTGAGGTCTAGAATTTTGAGGATAGGAATTCCGCGACCAAGAGAAGTTAGGATGATTACACCACTTAGGATTATAGGAGTTGGAATAAGGGTTGTTCTAGATGGCGTGGAGTTCCTCACAGGGTTGAGGAGCTCCGGAAAAATCAGGATAATGGGGTTCAGAGGACCCCCAACTAAGATAAGCAGGTTCAAAGTTTTCAGAGTTTCCCCCGAACCCAGAGTCAGAAGGGGACGGATTCATATCCATCCCAGTGTGGTGAATATTGTGCACGGCTTCCCTCCTTGTGGGCGGTTGTGCATGCGTGTTTTGTTGAGAAGAAGTGACCTGCAGCTGGCGAGTCAAATTGTCAAGCTTTTTCTCAATTATTGAGACTTTATCCAATCGACTGGCCACAACCTCCATGTCGACGGAAGAGGATAAGTCTTGTGCTTCATGTGTCCCGCGTGTGTTCGTCGATGCACGGGTAGTCGTCCTGTCGAACATACCTATGGATGCATTGTTTATTGAATTCTCAGCCATATTTTCGAGAATATCCCAAATAACATTCTCATGCTTGCCCATGAAATTGCCTCCACAAGCTACATCGACGAAAAGCCGAATATCCGTGATTCGGCCATTTCCGCATGAGATCGAGAAAGTGATCCCATGCCTCATGAAGTGGTTCCCCTGCATTTTGTTGAAAATGCGTAATTTGATGCCTCAGGGCGTTAGTATGCCCTACGAGGAAGCATTTCCTTAGAAATTCAGTTTGCAATTCATCCCAGGTATTGATCGGTCGATTCAGAGATTGATACCAGTGGGCAACTTTCTCTTTAAACGAGAAAGGGAACATCTTCATGAGCAAAGTGTTCCGATTTTGAACAGTTGGTCTGAGAGTTTGGGCCAAATGTTTCGACTCTTGAATGTGTTGGAATGGGTCTTCAGAACCCATCCCATGGAAACAGGGAATCAAGTTAATAATATTCAGTTTGAGTTCGGTCTCAGGTCCCCCAACCGGAATACACACTCTGGGCTCGATAGCCACTTCTGCAGGATTATAATGATCCCACATTTGTAGACCTATTCTAGGGTTTGCCAACCCATTAATAAGATCTGTGAGAGTCTGGAGCTGGTTTTATAGTTGCTGGATGTTGTCTCCTTCTGGACCAGGGAACCCCATTGAGTCAGAGTCAGAAAGCGGAGAACCTAGGTTGAATGTAGGTGGGTCGGAGGAGATAGAGATCGGATTAGAAGAAGACCCAAACAAGTTAGTCGGGTGCTGGCCCCGACATGAATCAACTACTAGAGGAGGTCTTAAGACTGGTCTTAAGGACCTCCTACCTTGCATGTAGTATAGAAAAGATGAGGGACTATATTTCAATCAGACCCAATCGAGACACCCAAAAATATATTTGGATGGCTTAGGCTTATTAGAGACAACCTCTAGATCACAAATCCACCTGCCCGAAAATTATTTGGGCAGCCAAAGAGGAGAGTCCCGCAAAGATCCCTACACGGTAGAGTGCCCCCACGGGTTACAGGATTTCCCCCACCCGACCTCTCTTGTCACTGCGGTTCCAAGTAGACCAGATACGTGTGGATTGAGGTCCTAGGTCTATCAAATTTTAAGCCTACTTGTGCCTCAAATTATCACTTAATTAAGAGTTTATTCCAGTTGTGACCTAATTTTTAGATTTGTTGGGTCACCAAGTGAACCAATTCCACCTGACCTGTCCTAATGTTGAGGATGCAATCCAAGTTATCTGACCCAAATCACCCTGTTTTGGTTCATCAAACAGGTTATTAAGTCACTTCTTTTAGGGTTCAAGTGATCTTAGGGCTTATATTTTAGGGTTAAGTTGTAAATCGGTTCAACCAATGCTCAGGTAGCACACAATTCGAATGATATTTTCCTTTGTAAATGTATACTAGATAGCCCCTAAAATGTTAACCCTAATTTGGCTCTAAAGTGGAGTCCAATTTAAAATTTAATGATCACGTTGGACCCAATCAAGAATGTTCTAGTCCACGGATTCAATTAACTAGTCCATTTAGGTTCAGAAATTGCTGGGTTGTGTTTTCTAGGTCATCCTAGCTCAGAATTTATAATTTCTTGCCACAAATGAAATTTCTAAGAAAATACAGCAAGATTGAGTCCTATATTTCTTTTACCCCTTTTTGTTTTATTGAAATTAGGAAAGAGGGGATCAAGATAGGAGAGAGTTACCTGCCGCGGAGTGATTGTCCTCAGGTTCCAGAAGTCAGGCGCATCAGTTCAATTCATGCAAAACAACCAATCAAGGCAGATATATCAGAAATCGAGAATAATAGTGATAAATGCACATTGCTCCTCGACAACGGCGCCAAAATGCTAAACTCGCTTCGATTGTATTATAAAATTGTCGCATCGTAGTATAGTGATCAAATCGAATTAAGCATTTAAATTTATAACTCGAATAAAAAGAAATTTGAGATCATCTCTGGAAGCAATTATTCGCACAATTTATCACTATCAAAAAGGTAATATATGCTGAGTAAATAATGTGCTTCTTTATAGATATAAAAAAAATAGAGCAAAAGTGGTGATTTAAACCACCAAATTCAGCACAACTATCAATTATCAACGTTTAACTCAACTCAACACTTTACCCTCAAACGACAGAGAATAGGCACAGACGCCTTAAGTCTTGAGGGAGAGGGTGTAGTGGTATTGTTCCACACTGCAAAATCCTCCCTTGCCCTACGCTCTCTCTCTTTCTCTTTCCCTCTTCCTCAGTGTCCGATCAAATGCTCGGGTAATCAGGTATCAAGGATCCGCATACCCTGGACCAGGGCTACCGGTGTGGGTAGTAGCCGAGGTGTGGGCTTAGGCGGGTTATCAGACCAGGCCTGCGTGTAGCAGTGTCACGGGCGAGGCATGTGGGGTGTGCAAGCACCTCACCCCCAGTGTTACTTAAGGCGATAAGGCTGAAGCAAAAATTCCTTTTACCTGCACACACCACCTCTTCTCTTCACGAAGTGGGACTAAATCCCACCCTCTTCTTCGCGCAGCAGGCAGCAGTAGTGGTCTTCCAATTGAAGCTGAAGGAGCACACGATGCTTCCAATTAGAGATTTGGGTCGCTCCCTGGAAGGTGTCCGCGTCTCCTGTAGCCAATGCATGGAACGGGGACCTCAAGAACAGGGTCTGGAACTTCGCAAAGAAGCCCCAACAATGGCGTGACAGGTCCTATACCTGAAATCAAGAAGACGGCCTCTCGGCCACGTTAAATCGGTTCAAAAGGTTCACCGGAGCAAGGCGAACGTGGCGGTGGTGGTTTCGTGGTGCAAGAGTGAGTGTGGCGGCCAGACGGAGGCGGAGATGGCCGGAGGAAGTGGGTTTGTTCGAGGGGCATTTTGGGTGGATGGGAAGGCGAATAGAGAGAGGGTTTTGATGGGTGGAGTACAACAGAGGTTATGGGCGTGTCGGCGAGGAGGATGGAGGTGTGTAGCGAGCGGAAGTCCTCGCCGGAGGGGTCGCTGGAGGTGAAGACGAAGGGTAGCTCTGGCAGGTACCTATGCACAGCAAAACGAACCTTTCGGTCCTAGATCAGTACAGGAGCTTTAGGGAAGATCCCCGAAGCTTTTCCCTATTTCTACGTGCTATGCGAAGGGGCTCGGTGATGCGGCGAAGATGCTTGCCGGAGCCCTTAAAGATGGTGGTCAGTGATGACTCAAACAAGGTTGGAATTTAAAATTGGAGATATGAGAAGGTAGAGGGAAGAACGGGGAAGAAAAACCCTAACCTAATTTAGAGGAAGGAGAGGTGGAGACCAATGGCAGTGGCAAGCCGCCAATGAAGAATCAGAGAAGGAATTGAGGCCAACAAAGGAGGTAGAGAACCGACTGCTGGGCTGAGAAGCTCGACGAGAGAGAGACAAAGGCAGCTACATCCTCGTTTGATGGTGAGAGGCAGTGAAGCGAAGGGGCAGAGAAGACCTCAAGGTCTGGTAATGGCGGCGCACGAAGAAAGAAGAGAAGGCAGCGATTGCGTTCGGATTCCAGACGACTCGACTCAGAGGAGCATCACGAGGCTTTATAGAGCCTTGGCCGTGCGTGAATTTGTTCCAGGAGGTAGCGACAAGACCTTCCAACAACTCGTATCTCCGCATTTGTTTTTGACCGAAGATCACGAGTTGTTGCAACGACGGCAGCTGGCGAGATGTACCTCGCTCGACGCGGAATGGAACGGCAAACAACTTCGCCTCAAAGGTCAAGCTCAGCCGATGCTCGAAGCTGCCGCAAATGGCACTGGAAAGTCGTCGGATAGTTCAGTCAATGGTTCCACGGCTGCTAAAGGAGGAAGATGACGTCGAGGATCGGTTCGCAAGAAGAGGACCTAAGAGTAATGAAATTGAACCTACTTGCAAGGATTTAAGAAACTTAGGGGCCTAAATGCAAAGTAGGTACGAACATTGTCAAATCAGGCCCAATTTTTATGGAAGCTCAATTAGGATCTAGGGAATTTGGTGGTTATGTCAATTTTGAGTTTTAAAGTTGTTTGGTTGGTAAATCCTCCATTTAAACTCATTTGACATTAATTATTTACATAGGTTATTGTTTTAGGTTTAATTAACTTCTTTGACGTATCAGATCAAATTAAACCTTGTGGGATATTTATTTATAATTTTTAAAAGGTTTAATTTGCAATATTTTCATCAGAATCCTATCAAACTAGGTCAGATCAAACATACAGTTTAATTTTTCTCTTTAATAGCAAAATTTCAAAGTAAATCTTAAATTGATTATTCTAACCTGTTTTGTGGTCTCTTGGGATTATTCTGACGTATCATCCTCCATACGATATTGTACCCTTTTATGTATTATTTAGGTCAATTTACCTTATGACTTAGCTAAAATAGGTGAGTTATAGAACATGATGGCACTGCCATCATTGTCATCCAAGTTTAGCAAATCCTCAATAGAGCTTCGATACTTTACAATAAGCTCTTTACAACAAGAATACATGAAAAAACAAGAGCAATAGAGATCAGCTTCATTTTGTTAATATTAGAATAATTCTTTTAAATATACATATGAGAACTTTTCAAAAAAAAAAATGGAAATGAAAAAAGTGATTTTCTCCAAAGTAGAGATGCATCATCCATTTAATCAATTCACAGCATGACATCATAAGCGACATCTAATACAATTACTAAATTACAGTAAATATAAGGTAAGCATTATAATATCACTAGAGATAACAAACTTGTATCTGTAGATTATCGAGTTTAACAATGTCATTGTCAACAATGCCCAAGCATCCTAAGGAATAGAAAAAAAAACTAAGTTGAAATATTTACAATGATGGAGTAACTTTGAAGCATCTTAAGAAAATACCGAGCCTGACTTTGGGCACTAAAAGCAGTTAGACTATTAATGTATAACTCATTAAGAAATAAGTCCAAAATAATAAATGTGTGAAACAGTAAGAGTTAACCTGTACCACAAGCTGCAAGATACATTGTTATGGGTAAACTTAGTCCTCCAGCTCCACTTACCAAAATAAAGGAGTTTGAAAGATTAAATCATTAAATTGGCCTGCAGGAAAGTAGTTATTACATAATGTTTGACAAGATATCAAATTTATCACATGTTGCAGGAACTAACTTCATTGGAATCATAAATATTAGTGAAATATGTCACTCAATTAAGTACCAAAATGATTGATAATAGGAACGACAAATCGCTAATAGCATTTAAACTTCAAATTCCATTTTGAATGAATAAACTTAAAAAAGAAAGAAAAAAAAATGATGTACTTTCCAGATGTTGGCAGCAACTCTTGTAATCAATTTCTTTTACTCTTACGCATTTCTTCGAACAATTTTCGAGCATGATCAACCCCCTCTCACCCATCCCAATATCAGGTCATCTGATGATCGACAATCCATCAATCATAATAAGAACATTGTTGTCGGATTTTTACCCCCGGCAACAGTGCCAAAAATTTATCGCGAAAACCATTTGCATGGTAAAAATAGTTATTTAATGATGTCGTTGTTGTATAGTTGTAATGCAAACAGATGTGTTATTTTATTTATTTATATAATTTTTACTGGTTCATTCTAGATTATTCACGGGGAGACAGTTATTGACATACATCACTCTCTATATTTTAAAAATGCTCTTTTATTCCAAAAATATCAATTATATTTACAAAATGAATCAATGATTCAAAAATTGAATGAATGAGTTAATTATGTACACAATGAATCAATTAATGCTAACTACAATACCTCAAACATATTTACAACTAAACAGGCATCAAAAACTAAGTAAAACTACTCTATGTTAGTTATGTACAATTATCCTAGTCAATGTCTAAGTGTAGGCACAAAAACACTATACATTTATACTAAACTAAGCTATACTAACATATAATGTACCTAGAATAACATATAAATGTCACTAAAGCCTTAAATATATATACAAATAAAGGCTCAAACAATATGTATGCACTACATATACATTAGGTATATACATAAACTATATTTATTATACATATACATACAGTATACATATTATACATACACTTTTATACTTATACAAGTATACATATACATATATACATACACGCACACAGCACACAACTCACACTAACACTTGTGCGCACACACAGGCATTCAACACTTAGAATATTTTTTCAACTCGTTCCCTCATGCTCAAGCTCAACCAACCCATGCTTCACTTTACAAAAATTTGGTTTTCTTTATGGGCTGACCGGTTCAGTTCACGGGATACACAGCAGCCCTAGGGGTGGGACCAGACCGCTACTATGAACAGGCCCTAGTTTATATTTAGGTGTATTCGAGTGCATTCTTTTCAGCCCAAACCAGGCCCAACCCTGTACACACCAGGCTCCCAGCCCACAATATACTTAAATAAATGCTCAATATATTCTCAGAAGTTATCATGGCTAAGGGGTTTTAATTGCGCACTGTGCACTGTCGACTGCACGACACAGGGGCACAAAACATTATATGCGATTCTGCAAGTTTTGCAACAAACGATGTGGGAATTCTAAAGCACCTGATTTGGTGCGCAAAGGCGTTCTGTTGGCCAAATATTGGGCCTCAATTTGAGAACCCAAATGAAGTCCAATTTTTAATTAAATTGTATCATTGTAAAGCCCTTATATAGGACTACTTAATTGTATAATTAATTTATAAAAATAAGTTATTGAATTATATATAAAAATTAGTTAAAGTTAGTGATTTATACACGTTAAATTAGGGCATAATTCCTTAATTAATGTACAAATTAATAATTTAATGATTTAATTAACTTAATAAATAGTTAATTTAGATAATAAGGTATTTATTATACATTTTAATTTATTTTGAACATTTAGTTTATATATACATTTATTTACATGTTATAAATAGCTATACATATAATTTAGTTATAAATATTATTATACAGTATAAATATATTATAAATAGGTTGAAATTAATTAACATTAATATATATAACTGTACAACATAAATTACCTTAGTAAACTTAAATTAGTAATTTAATTTACTTTAATTTAATAATTTATCTAATTAACTTAATAATCTAATTATATACAAAAAGTATATAAATCAATGTACAAGTATAATTAGTTATATAATAAATAGTTAAATATGTATATACACTAATAGATACTATTATACAGGTTAACATATTTATTTATAATTATCTTAGTTTATGTACATATAATCTATGATAAATTAATAGATAATTATATAATTAAGTTATATATACAATAATTCAACATAAATATTTAGTTAAATATACATAATACAATTATAAGTTATTTATGTATATTATTTACATATATTACAATATTTACATTTAACTTAGTGTTAAGTTATATTTACAAGTACAAATGGTATATACAAAGTATTTTTACGAAACTTTTGACTTTTTCAGATTTTTATGGTATTTTTGTGTTTAATATAAATAGGAGAAGAGAGAGAAAGGTGAGATGATAGAAGAAAATTTTTTTTGTATCTTTTAACTTGGTTCTTTTATTGAGTTTCAAAGTAAATCGAACCGTTAACTGATATGTTCTATCAGCTTGGGGATTCAGAATACTTCGAAACTTCTCGTACACTTAAACAAATACCTGATCTTACTCAAAACAAGCTCATTTTATTTTTTTATGATTGTTTTAGAATTTTTTTATATTTACAAACTCACACGAAAGAGGCACAAATGGTGTTGAATTAAGAACCCAAGTCCTCCAATGACAGTTCAACTGCTACACAAGGGGTTTAACACTCCAGAAACATCCAACACACAATATGAAAGGTGTTTGGAGCAATAAATAAAATTTTAACCAAGATTTTCATTAAAAATGCATGTTGGATAGTTAATGCACATTTACAAATGTAGCTGACAATGAAATCAAGTAGCATCAACAAGCATTCCAAATCAAATTAAATCCCAATTCTGATATATGAATGCTTGTTAAGGACTCTCTAGCATTATACAACAAGTCAGCTTCTTTAAATCCCCAAGTTCAACCCAAATTTACCATTAATCAGCCTGTTCAAACCTACTGATGCCATGATGATACAGCAGAGCTCCAACTGCTGCTTCTGATGTTGAACTGCTGCATTTCCAGCAGCTGGAACTCTGCCCAGCAGCCATAGCTCCATTAAACAAGCAGTGACTGCTGCTGCTTTGATGTCAAAACCTAGCAGCTAAATGCTGCTACTAATTGCTGCCCAGCTGCTGCTACTGATGCTGAACTGAAATCAGGTCCAATTGGATCTAATTCTGAGGTCCAAAACATTGCTCTTGGATCTAAGAGCTAAAAACTTCATCAAATCACCATTCATGCTCAAATCCAACGAGATTCAATTTGAAAATCAGTTTAAAACATTTTTGAAGATTGAGATCCATAAAACCAATTCACAATCTTTAAAAATCTCCAAAGATCCTAAGATGATCTTCACTCTACATTATAGACAATGTAAAGGGAAATGATCACATTTGGTATTTGAAATCATTTCAAAACACTCCAAATCTTCATTAAAATTCTCAAACACCTTAGCCAAACCCAGAAATCAAATTGAAAGCTTTTTGCATTCAAAAGACCATGTTGCCCTATTTTGGGGCTTTCACTTTCAGATCTACTCAGGTGATCTGATCACCATGAGTTTCTAAACACTATAGATCAATGTTAGAACCTCATGTGATCTCGTAAAACAGTTGGGTCATGATTTAGGTCTCAAATCAAAGGATATGACCATCCTTGGCCTAAACTACTCAAATTAAGGGCATATGCTCATTTGAGAGTAAATCTTCAATCAAATTACATCAAACTCATCGCAATACACCCAATTAAGCAAATCCAAACTCGAATTGCTTGATTAAATTCATTTAAACCTGAATTAACTCCAAATCACGAGATTGGCCGTGAAACGCAAATTTGAAAGAATCGAGTAATTCAAGGCAATCAAAACCAGATTGGGGATCCTTGTGAACATATGAAGTGAATGGAGAGACCCCCAGATGGATTTGAGCGCTATCTAGATTGCGAAGTCCAAGAACTTCAGATCTAGATATGCTCGGATGGATGGGGTGAATTGAGAATCAAAAAGCGAGGAAAATCAGTAGAAATGGTTTATGAGGCGTAGGAGTACATGAAAACACCTCTCTGATCTGAATTGATCAGAGAAGGCGAAATCGGATCTACTCTAATCTACTCCTAGCTAAGCTACCAATCAATCAATCAATCAGTTCACTAACTAATTCTACTCCTAGAAAGCAGTAGATCTAATCTATGAAAGCAGTAAAAGCTAGCTAATCAGAAGAATGGGACTTATGGATCTCCAACCGATGGTCGAGAGGAAGAACGAAGGGAGGATCTTCAGCGAGTGAAGAGCCTGCTAGTGAAGCTCCTGGGACGTCTCCTGGTGTTACGTGATCTAGCTTGACGTAAACGATCAAGAGCGAAGAAGCTCCACCGCTGTCACCAATGGAATCGAGTGAAGAAGAAAAGAGAAGCTGGAGAGGAAGAATGGAGAGCCCAAGGAAGTAGGAGGGGGGCTCATTAGGGGCACACAAGCTCAGGTTTGCTTCCTATATAGGTCAAGAGTCGATCAGATCACCGGCAAGGTGAGATTAGGTGTGCCTAGGTTGAACGATAGATGAGAGAGTGAGGCACGCACGGGAAGATTTAGCATGAAAAATCACTGTTAGATCAAATCTAGAGTGGGTGATGATGGTTCGCGCGCAATGGATCACTGAGTGAAGATGGATCCACCATTGGACCAATGGGTTGCAAGATGGACGGTGGCTGCTATTCACGTTCTTCGTGCATGAACAGTACTTGCGAGGGGTGAAATAGCATAAGAAGCCCCTGGTGAAGGGGTAGAAAAATATCACAAAGAACCCATTAGTGAGAAGTTTTCAAACAGAGCAGTCCCTGGAGGTTTGCAAATATGGCCCTACGACTTCTATATGTAATAAAATGTTATGGACTGAAGACCTAAATGTGCAACTCTAAATGCAAGGTCCTCTTGATGTCCAAACGCAACCAAATTTTTATGATAGCTTAATTGAACATTTTAAAAGTTAATTCAACCCTTGATTTGAACTTTTGAGCTCAGAAATGTATTCAATTAGTAAGTGGATCACCGATTTACATTTATGAATAGAATATCTCATTAATTTAACTTAATTATGCATTTTTAACCGAAATTTGATGTTTTAGGTCTTTTTCCTTAATTCTCACACTTAACCGATTTATTGTGTTAATTAGATAATGTTTAATCTAATTTCTAGCTTAACTTGGATATTTTAACTATGATGAGTCACACCTCATCATCATCCCCATCAGGTCATCCACCAGATAGCACGTCAATTCATTTCCAACCATGCCCTTCCCATCCATGAGGGATAGAGCTTATCGACCAACTCCCCGTTAGAGACTTAAGTCATCAGAACCACACAAAATACATAAATAAATCCATCAAATGAATAGGTCCATCTAACAGTCATCCACCGCGAGAATCACACAAATCACAAATATGCGTAAGCATAACCTCAAACAATAGATCCATCAAATGGATGAAGACAGAGACGTGATGGCGACCAGGATCAATCAAAACTACCAAAATGCGAGATCCAAAATGCAAGACAAGGGGATTGGATCAACCTGACTGATACTTGGATGTCGTGATCCAGACACTTGAGCACCCAACAGTTGATGTGCAAGTAGGAGACTCGGCGATGGGGATGGGTTCTGTGGTGAGTCTTTAGGTCCTTGTGGTGGCTGTTAGGCGCAGTATAGAGGGATCGGGAGGGGGACCTGCTTGAACTAGAAATCAACGGTGTAGGTGAGGAGAGGAGACTGATGTCGCTGGTGCCGGGCCTCGAGACCGATACAAAAGTCGCCTCGGGCAATTCATCGAACACCGAGTCCTCCAACCGGAACGTCCTCGTGCTCAAGAGGATCGTCAGCTTCGACTGCCCCCACTCGAGCCTGAATTGGTTCCCGCCATCGCAATCAGGGTTAGGGCTCGCTTGATCGCCCCTCTTGGATTTGGGGGAGAAGGGAAAAGGATGGATGAGAGGCGTTGAGGGGTGGGGAACGGCAATGCGGTGGGGTTTAGATGGTACGAATGGGAAACCCAAGGTGGGTCGTTCATTGTCGTATTTGTTGTACGTGGCGGTGCGATTTTTGGGTTGAGCTTATTTGGCGATTTTGGTGGGCGTGACGGTGGGCGTGGTTTTCACGATTTCTATAATCTGGGAATGGATTTTATCGTAAGAACAAAAAACCACGTAAAATTAATGAAGTATAGTTAAATTCGGAGAGGGAACTGGAGCAGTGGGGCTCTTTGCCGTGGAGGAGAATGAAACTTGATGGGTGAGATACAGTTGAAAAAAGTGAAAGGAAATAGATATGACAAAAGAGGGCAAGGGGGAAAAATTGGGAGAGATAAATTAGGTGGGAAAAGAATACGAAGGGAGGGGATAGAGGGGTCTTCAACTGAGAGGATAGGATTTGGATGAACACATGTATTAACCGATGTATTAGAAGGATTTGTTACAATATTATGTTTACATTGAATCTATTGATTATGATATTACAAAAATATTAATTGTTGTTAACTAAAAAATTTTAGTGGTACATAATTTCCTACCTTGAAATTATATTTAAAAATTATAATGAAAATATGTTATATATATAACTTCAGTGACATATATTTGTCATTAATATTAATTGACAATAATCAAAAGATTTTTAGTGGCATATATTTTTATCGTCACTAAGTTACTTTAGTATAATAATGTGTATCATACATGTAGAGGCAAACATTTTTACCACTAATGCTAATCATTATTTGACAAAAAGAAAAATAGTGGCATAATTTTATTTTGCCTCTAAATGATATATATAGTGGTATATATATTTGTCACAAAAACTAATTATCATCTACAAAGATATTATAGTGACATATACAAAAAATTTGCCACTAAATCAAAGAGATTAGTGGCAAGTGCATAAATGTCATAATTTAATTTATCGTTAAAGGCTATTTTTTTTATAGTGTTCATAATTGCCTGCCAGCTTCTATGAATTTCTCTTTTCTTTTTGGAGTTGCTGTGCAAAATGAGACACAACCTCTAACTTTCTCAATTACATCTCCAATTATGTCTAATCCAACCTTAACAATTAAATTCAGGATATGTGCACAACAACTCATATGAAACAATCTACCACATACGATGAATGAGCTCAATGAAAGTTCCTCGAATAAGTTTTCCACAAGAGCATCGTTGGTGGAGCAATTATCTAAAGCAATGCTTGTCAACTTGTCGTCTAAGTCTAGCAAACATTCCATCAAAACATCCGAAAGTACTTGTGAAGTGTGTCGATATTATCAATCTACAGGATACTTTAAATAAATTACTAAATAAATAAAGAATACAAAATTACCTCAATATCTTACTTTGCAAAATCCGTGAGTCATTGATGAAATGGCATGTAATAATCATGTAACCTCTCTTTTGGTTACTTGATGTCCACATGTCATTAGTGATGAAAAGACGACTCTCATTCTCTTAAATCAACTTCATAATCTTGGTTTTCTCTTGTGAATAAATGTTAAGAATGTCGCTAGCAATAGTATTGCGAGAAACAACCTTGAATAAAGGTTGAAGACAACTTGAGTATTTCTTAAATCATATATGCTCCATTATATTAAGAGGGTATTCATGCAAAATGATCACATGAGCAAGATCTCGTCTTGGGACTTTTTGGTTAAAATAATAATTTTGAAAATATCTATCCGCTTTCCTTTGATTCACAATAAGAAGTTGCTTAACATCTTTATTTTCTTTTTTTGGACAAATATTTAGATGGTTATGCAAATGTGATGTTTCATTCTTGGATATACTTCCTAATTCTTTCGTGCATTAGTTACAAACTGCCTTCTCATTTCCATTCACTTTTTTGTTCACAAAATGATTCCACACATCAGATGTACATCTCCTTTTCCTAAGTGTATCTTGAATGCAAAGTTGATTAGAAATCAATGTTGTTACAGTAATATCTTGTAATGTATCGATATTCATCTATGATGGTTATTAATTTTCTTGTATAAACATATCCATCAATGAAAAATTAAATAAATAACTACAAATAAATATTGAAAATAATTTAGAACGTCTACGATCCCCACCGTACTCTTTTTTATTTGACCTTCTCTTGTGATAAGAAAAACCTTACACTACTTGACACAATAAAAAGCCAGCACAAGAAACATGCACGCGTCTAATACGCTATCTACTTAAATTCAATTTTTGAGTACGTAACCAACCTTCCACTTCAACGAAAATTACTTAATTGTTATGACCTTTAGATAAAAAGCCATATAGATAGCATGAAAGGACCAGAAGAAAGCGGTCTATTACATGACGTGCTGGAGGGTAATAGAGTTTTACCTCCTTAATTGCTATGTGGTTTCAAACGTCAGAGGATTAAATTTGCATTAAGTGAAATTCGCCGGTTGCTGGCCATATAACTCCTTTACTTATAATTAAAAAAATAAATAATAACAGTAAAAAAAATAATTCTACACCAATGGTGTACATACATTGACATAAAATATATGTCATTATAGGTTTAATTATACATCACTAATATTACATGCTGCACCTATGAACAATTAAAGGTAAAGGTATCTTTCCATTCTCTACATTGCTAAACCCTATTCTTATTCAATTTCTTTCCTTCCCAACTTCCCACCTCCAACACCGGATGCCCCTCACTTCCAACACATCCACTTAGGACTAACACCTGACACCCCTCACCCTACTCCCTCCAAATCCACCTCCACCTCCACCTCCACCTCCATGCTCCCCTCTCCCCTTCCCCTTTCCCTCACAGGTCCCCTTCCAGACTCCACCATTCCCACAAGCCTCTCCTCCAACCAAACCCTAACAACCTCCCACTCCGATTGACCTCCTCCATCTCCACCTCCCCTTCTCTCTCTCCTTCCCCGTCGGAGAGCGACGAGTCCCAATGGCTTCGCGATGAGCAGTGGTGGCTACGTGAGGAGTAGCGACGGCTCAGAGAGAAGTGGTGGCTCCGAGAGGAGCCCTAGTGGAACGCCGAGCGTGAGTTGCTCCTACGTGAGATCGCCGCCCTCCGTGAGAGGCTTGAGGCGATCGAGCGAGGGGGAAGGGATCCGGTGAGCGTGGAGGTACTCCTGAAGGCCCTCAAGGAGCGGGGGGCACCACCGCTGGTGCTAGTGTAGGAGACGAAGGTGATGGAGATGGTTCTCAAGGGTGCGGCAGAGAACAGCTAGTCTATTGTAGAGCTATGGAGAAGAGGAGTGCGTCGGTGGAGGCAGAAGGCAGAAGGCAAGATGGGTAGTGGCAGATTGGTGAGGAGGAGGGTGTGGATGGGGGATGGGGAGGAAGAGGTGGGGGTGGAGAAGAAGCTGGAGAGGCTGAGGAGGGTGGTGCCTGGGGGTGAGGGCATGGAGGTGGAGAGGCTTCTGGAGGAGACCTCAGGGTACATAAGGGGTCTGCAGGTGCAGGTGGAGGCCATGAGGGCCCTCCTTTGCTTGTTGGATACATCAGAGGAGGAGGAGGAGGAGTGTGTGCTGTTATTTGAGAGGTAATGGAGGAAAAAAATGGCTAATGGCTCTTCTGTATATTGTTTCCATGCCTTATTTCCATTAATATGATGTAGGAGAAGAAAATGATAATATTTTGTTTAAAATGATTCTCCTTTGGATATATTGACGGAGAGATGTTGATTTTTCCCTCCTCTATTTTTCTTTCTTGAAAGGAAAGTGGGAATTGTTTCTTGTGAGAAGCTAATATACCCTTGGAGGTTAAGGTTCGTCGTACTGTTGGATTACGTAGATACTAGATTTAGCTAAGTCCATAATCCAATTTGATCTCCATGTATTACAATACTTTGAATCCAACTTAATCCATCTTAAGTACTAAGCAAAACGGCTAATCCAATTTGTAGAAGCTTTGATGAGATTAGACTTTTATTGTTAATACTAATAGAAAGCTTGGTTCCACTATTTTCCTCAAGTACATCCCAAAGCTTGGAAGAATAGTTTTTGGTGGATCTACAGGACATTGGCAGGTCTATATAGAAACATAAGAATGGGAGATTTGAATGTATTTCACTTTTTTTTTCCTTCTATTTCTGTGGATGAAAATTTTGATTCTAGGATTTTTGTTTGAATTGGGAGTATGATTTGGAAATTTATTATTTAAAATTCAGGAAACTACACCACCTACTTCCTTTTTTTTGGGTGGTGGGTGTAGGAGGATGGAAGGGGAAGGTTTAAAACTCTGCCTTTGTATTATCTGGTGTGAATGGTAGAAAAAGGCTATGAATTTGATGAAATCCATGAAAATATGTTTAATTATGTTGTTGCTAATTGCTTGCTACTATGTGATAATATGGTATTTGCCTTGGTATGGTTGTTTGGCCAAGTAGGGATTGGGATGATGCAAATCCCTTTTTCAAAATATAAATATAATCAATGATAAGCCATGACCCTTGTCCCTTCTCCCCCCAAATAATACTCACATCAAAAAGTTATCTTGAATGTTGTGCTCGTTTTCTAATTAATGATTTTGCTTGGACTACTCAACGTAGAATTTGTGTTTTCTATTTTCATGCTAATACTCTACGCAAAAGGATTTTTTTTTTAGGTTTAATCATTTTTTGAGTTTTCATGCAACACAGATAATTAATATTTTATTTATAACTAACAGCTATAGTTTGTCTTCCCAAAATTGTGTGATCACTTATATGATATTTGGCATATAATTTGTTCCCTCGCAGTTATTTTCCTTCCTTTTGCTACTTCAGAGACTTTTAGTACATTGATGCTTGCTTATCTTTCTGTCTTGTTTTTTCTTATTTTCTATAGGAAGCTAAGCTCAATTATTGCCGATACTTATAAAATTATTTTTCAGCTAGTGGTTGCTCTTAAAGTGCGTTACCTGCAGAGAATTATTGTTCTTGAGGGAAATCATGAGAGTCATCAGGTATTCTTTTATGCTTATGTAATGTTTTTAAATGTGCCATGTCCTTTT
Source organism: Thalassia testudinum (assembly GCA_037157565.1). Taxonomy (NCBI): domain Eukaryota; kingdom Viridiplantae; phylum Streptophyta; class Magnoliopsida; order Alismatales; family Hydrocharitaceae; genus Thalassia; species Thalassia testudinum. Next base: position 36,933,509 of record JAZHRO010000056.1, read on the forward strand.
GTTAAATTTCCATGTCATGTAGGATGCACCAATAGAATGTTATATTAATCTCAATGAAGTGGCTCCCTCAGAAAATTTGTCATCTCAAATATATAACCTTTGCCTGATTAATAGAGTTATTTTGCTTGAGCTTTTTGATGGAATTTTACTCTCTCAGTTGCCCAATCATCAAGTGGTCTTGCTTCCTTCATATTCTTGCTTGTCACCTTGACCTATCTATAATTGCGTGAGCTGCATGTTTCCTTTCACCACACTTTCATATACTCAAATATGAGGATGGTTGCTGTGCGCAGATAACACAGATTTATGGATTATATGATGGATGGTTGTAGAAGTAAGCCTTTTTTCTTCATCTTTATTGAATTCTTTTGTCTCAAACATTACCAAGCCTTGTAATTTTTGGTCCATCTATTTTGCTTCATCCACATGACTACATTCAAGGAATCTACATAGATAGAGGCTGTAGCTTTCATTTTTCTTTTAGATTTTCAAGACAATCAATAAAACAGTGCTAAATCTGCAGATCTATTTTTCTGTATTTGTTTATCGCTTGATCAGTCATGTTTTAGCTTGTATTAGTCTTTTTTTCTCTATTCTACTTAAAGTAGCTCGCCACTATATATATATTTGAGAAAACCATGTATTTTGGTGCTTTGTGCCTAACCTTTTTGATGGGATGAAGGTTGGGAATTGAGGAAACACATCAACAATATGCTCCAGCAAACAATCCAGTAACTTCACTATCATTTTCTTATATTGGACAATGGTTTGCTGCTAAGAAAATATTCTTAATAAAATAAAAATAAGCTGCTAAGAACAGTCATTAATGTGGATTGACTTTTTTTTTCTGGTTTTAATGCATCCTAAATATTCTTAATGTGCTATCTTTTATTTATTTATTTATTTATTTTTGAAAGAGCTACTATTTATTTTTGTCTGTTATATTCTGATGGTGGTGTTATATTCTGACGATGGTGTTGAACTTTGTTCCATCAGTAGAAAAGGCCTCAAGTCTACAGACTCTGTCAAATTTGAGAGATGGCTGAATGTTGAGGATGCGGTCATTCATCTATAGCTTCAGACCAACATATTATTGCTGTTGGCTATAGGAAAGGTGTTGTTGAATTATACGATTTAGGACAGGAGTCATTGCATCTTCGTAGTGTCTCTTTGTATGATTGGGGGTAAGTTCATCTTAATCATCTCAATAATGGTCTGGTTATTGATCTTCTACTTGCTTAAATGCTTGCTTGAATAAGTGCACATGATGTCTAGATTTTGACTCAAAGGATTTACATTTTCCTAATGTTGTCAGGTTAGCTTATACATTCCTTGTTGAACACAAAATAAAATGTGTTATTTATAGGTACAACTCCACATAGATTTTGTCTTTTTATTCAACGTCAGTGCTTGCTATCATTTTTTTAAAAAGCTTTTCCTTTGTTAAGGTTTTCTATTTATTTTTCTAAAAGGCTTGAATATGGTTTCTTTTTCTATTTACTTAAAGATAACCTAGCCTTAAGATATTATTCTAATATGGAAGCACTAATTAATCATTTTGTAGCAAAGCCTGGTCCATAACCTATCTAGGTATTTTCTGGGGAATTTACTCAACGAAGGGTTCCGTAAGTGTTTTCATCCAAGTGGGGAAGATGTTCTCAAAGATGTCATCTTCTTAAATTTAGGTTTCTATTTTCGGCGCCCTAACGAGAAAAATCTAACACCCTTAATCTTCTCGAGATGACAGTTTGTGAGGGGTCTCGACCAAATGATGAAAATATGGAGGGTAACAAAGGGTTAGGTCTGGTTAGTGGGGGTCGTTGCTCTTTGGATAGTAATTCCCTTTTCTTTGTTTTTAAGTGAAAATTCCCCTTTTCTGCAAGGGCAAAGGGTATAAGTAGGTAGCTCCTCAAAAAAGCCACAACCACCCCCATTTGCAACCAATAAGACTCTCAGACCAAAAAGGTTCCACACAACCAAACACATGCATCCTCATCAAGTCAAATGGAGCCCCAAAAGACTATGAAGAACAAGAATTAGGTTCTCAAGCCTTTTTGAAAATAATGCATTGTTAAATGTAGGTGTCCACAAACCCAAGAATGGATCAGGAGGACCAACCACTTTCATCGGTTCCATAGAACAAGCAAAAAGCCTCCAAAAAAAAATGCAAGGATGCCCTTCCTAGACCACTTTGTCCTCCATAATGATGTTTCCATGGTGGTTGTTACTACTATTAAGCTATAACAGTTCTAATCCATGGTGGTTGTTGCTAGTTTGGTCTTGTTGCTTAATTTGGTGATATGATGTTGGGTACTTTGCTAAAGGTTTGATCTTTCTACCCAAACTGTTATAACAGTTCCTAATAATCCATGGTGTTAGTTTTCTGCTATAACAATTCCTACTGAAGTAGTTGACTACAGACTGCAAACTGATAAAGATGATGCTTTGGGTTATCACAAAGAAGAGCAATGTGGAAAAAAGAGCAAATAACACAACAGTTGGACTCAATATTTTGCAAATATCAAATAACACAATCACTGGACTTGATACTTTTCCCTATTTGGTTTCGATTTAATACTTTGTGTTTGATTTTCACTAAGCGAAGTGATCATTATCTTTACCTTTTAATCTATTAACCTATGCTTCACTAATTTTTACAGGATTCTTTCCTCATTTGAACATCAGTAGTTTGGGTATTAGTAAGCCCTCCATGCAATCAAAATTAGTTTGTTGCATATGCTAATATTTCTACAACCTTTTCTAAATAACATTACTTGACTCTTAACTAATGTTAGACGAAGATACAGATCATCTGTTTGCTTGTTTGTTTGCTTAGGTGAAGGATTTGAAGAGCAATGTTGAATAAAAGACATATAGAGAGGTTGATCTGTGTAAATCTATAGATTGATGTTTTCCCATCTTTCTTTTTGAATAATTCTACTAAATCACAAAATGAAAATCATTTCACAATTCCTTTTTGATGATAAATGACTTTATTCATAAAATGCCAATTTGCTTAAAATCTTAAATGTCCAAATTTCTTGAAGAACCCTATTTAGGATGTTGTAGGAGTTAAATACTCTTTTTCCATATCATTTCTTTCAATAGTGAAGCTTTATGTCATTATTATTTCAAAATTATTAGGAATGACTTTGAGATTATTCATCTTCTGACAACTCTTAGTTTGTGTTATTTTAAGTTCATGAAATATGAATAGCACCAATGGTCTAGTGGTAGAATAGTACCATTCCATGGTACTGACCTGGGTTCGATTCCTGACTGGTGCATCATTTTTTGGTTCCAAGTTGGAGCATCCATTTCTTATGCATCTTGAATTTCATTTCTTCAAACAAAGAAATGGGAAGTTCTTTAAGGATAAAAGAATTATAAATAACTACATGACATTAGTTTCTTTCCTCTTTCATGACAATGATACAACTTGTAATTTGAATTTCGAGGAAATGTTATGTTCATCCTAGGATGTTCGATTAACTATTTTTGGAACCAAATGCCATGGTGTATAAATTGCAGGAAGGATGCATAGAGAATAACATCAACCGATAGTCACGTTATTTATTTGTAATTAAAATTGAGGAGTAGAGTCTTATACTTATATAGAGAGATTTTTTTGATTGACATAGTAATTATATCATAAAGTAGTTTTGGGAAGGGTGACGATGAAAACAGTGTAGCCATTTAACCAAGATAGTGTAAGTGGTAAGTGTAATGTAATGGCACTCACTTTTCTCTAGCCTAGTGATAAATAAGCATGCATATATAGCATATATTTTTATTAGTTATACTTCAAGTGTTGATCATCAGAATAAGGTATATTGCATTTGATTGTGTGGGAGAGAATAGGGCATACATTTTGTAGTAGGGATGAGGCCACAATCCAAATATGAACACATTAGAGCCTTAGGATTAAAAAATAGACTTTGATTTTGTTCTTACAGATTAAGGTGTTAGGTATTTGTTGTTGGTGTTCAGAACAAGGTTATACTTTCAAGTGGATAATGATGAATCATATTTTAGTTATGTTAAATCCTTATACAAATATTGAATTCTTTTTATTTCAATGCTTACATTTTAAAAATGTTGCAGGGGATAGTTTGACTAATTTGTGTTAATTAAATTAGATGATTTTTTAGTATCTATATTGGAAATTTCATTTATGCATAATATATAGTTTAACAAGAATAGGGCATTGTTGGTATATATTGTAGTGGGGATATTAATGAATATTACATGTAAGACCTACTCCAATGGTTGTAGTAACGGATAGAATTACCATATATAATCCCCACTTCTTTGTCTACAGTGTTGATCCTGCCAACAATTGTGTTCATTGGTGTATATATAGGCATTACACTGACATAATAAATCATCAATGATAAATCCAAGCTGTCGCTGTTGGCCAGAACACTAGATTGCACAGCCTTGTAAAGATGACCGTCGCTGTAGGACTTGGTACAACATCGACGGTTTTTACCGTCGGGGTACCCTACAGCGACGCCTCTTAAGAGAACGTTGAAGTTGAACATCGAAATAGGCACTTGAAGCTACAGCGACGGTCATTTTAACCTATACCGATGGTTACTGACTGTCGGTGTAGGTGCATATTGTTGTGTAAAAAAGCAACCAGTGGTTTTTTTTCCCTGAACTTCGATGTAGATTTTGGCAAATTTTTCTTTCTATCTAAATGCATCTATGTGATTAGAGGAAAACTCATGAATACAAGGTATTGAATGCGAAGATTACTTATGTGGATCATAACAACAATGTGTTGTAAGTACCATGGTGGAAATGTAATGGCTAGGAATTTGGTGCAAGGAAAGATGTGGAAGATGAGAGTTACTTACATCTGTATGTAGGGAGAGGACTGCAAGCTACAGCATGGAGTCACTAGAGTGGGCTCAGTAGAATGGTGTGGTGGTGGATTGTGGAGAGGAGGATTGCAGCATGGACTATAAAGGCATGGTGTGGTCATTGTTCGTGGACATGGTGGTGTCATCGGTGTGGTGCTGTAGCTGCATAGAGAAAGGAGAGGATGAGATGGGACATTGCAATTTGAAAACTTGAGAGTCGAAAATTCTTGCTTCTAGGTTTTTGACATTCGAGTGAATGAGTTGATGGTATTTAGAAAGTCGGAAAGACGCATAAGCATTGATGATTGAGCAACCCGTTGTAGCCTACAGCCTACGGGAAGTCAAAAATTCGAGAGTCTTGGGAGTTGGGACGTTTGGGATTTTTAGAATATTTGAAATTTCTAGAGTCTATGTATATATAACACATCTATATTGGGTATACGGGTTTGAGGGTACCTTTCCCCATACCCGAACCCAAACTGGACCAAGATTGCATCCGAAAACCCAAAACTGCTTAAATATTAAATGGAGAGGGTTTTACCTGTCAAAATTGGGTCGGGTAGAATTAGTTCTCCTTTGAGGAGTACCAAATTGGCATCCCTAGTCCGCAACCACCTCCAACCGTCATGTGCGGCCAACTGCACGTGTGCGCGACACCACCTTCACCTTCATTTTCCATCTCTTTACTTGTTGTTTTGCATTTTTATTTCCTTAGTTGATTAGTTAGAACCATTTTATTTGAATGTTACGTAATGATATGATTAAATAAGACCTAAATGTGTGTTTGCTAGCCTCCTGGTGGTTCGACCTAGCCATTATATGTGGTTTTGATTTCAATATTCTTCGTCCGATCAATTTGCTACAACCGCATTGCAACAATCGCTACAGCCGTGTGTCAAAAAAGGAGCACAAAATGAAAAGAAAAGAAAAAAAAGTCATTAGTAAGAAATTAAGGGATTAACCAAGTTCTAGACCACATCAAGAAAAAGAACATGAAACAAAAAAGTGCTAATGAGACACAAAAGAGATTAGTAGGAACGCTGATCTTAGGCCTCTTGGGCTAGACTCCTAGGCTTAAAAATTCAAGTATCCGCTAAGATGTGGATAGTCCTCAAGAGGTTGGGGAAAATGCGAAGCTTAAGTATTAGGTCTAAGACTTAGGGAGTATTCGGCCCCGTTAACTGACCTCTGGTTTGCGGGACTCAGTAACCTAAGCACCCCAATCCACACACAGTCTGGTTCAGTGCGCATAATTATCAAAATCATACCAAAGTGTTTAAGTGTTCTGAAAAAGTCACATAGATTAGGAGCGGCCGATAGACATAAGTTGATTTGGATGAGTTCTCGGCATGGAGAGGCTGGAAATTCCCCTCGAAGATGCGCAATAACATATCATCTCCTCGGTGCTTGTCTCCTAAGATATCTACATATCCTACCAGGGGCACGTAACCACCCTGTGCTGGTTCAGATGCCATGGGCAGCATTATCATGAAATGTCGATTGCCAGGGTCTGGATTTAGCTACAGAATGCCATGGGCGGGATTATCTCGAAATCTCGAAAGCCAGGGTTCTGGGGGTTGCCATGGGTGATGCTATCATGAAGCATCGATTGCTAGAGACTCTTCGAGGATTGATGATGGGGACGAGGAATCCGATATAGACCATGTTGAGAAGCCAATTTGAAGCTAGAAATAAAAAGAAAAAGAGAGAGAAAACTCTCCAAACAAAGAAAACCCTCTGTCTCTCTCTTACAAAAAAATGCACTGCAAACTAAACCGAGGCTAAAATACGTTACAAGCATGGGTGTTTTAACTGCGGAGTCCAATGAACCATAGGATAGTTCCTGTAGGCCTTAAAAACCTTCGTGGAGGATCGAGGCTAAAGCTGGTCAGGTCCGGATCTTGGTTGGTACTTGAGTACCTCTAGGCCTACTATCGACATTCTAACCTAATCAAAAAGGGAAAAAAAAGCACACATCATAATCTCTGAACATCAAGGAACTCATGGTCTAGAACAGAAGTTAAAACCTTAAAATTTTGCTAAGAGACTGACAAAATCAAGGCATGGGGGTATGATGGGAACATCATCATGAGCCCTAACTAGCTCATTTTGACCCAGAAAAGAGAATAAAAGCTCCTACATAACCAACTGGAGGTCCTAACTCAATGAATAACCATTCTGAGAGAAAAGCAAGAAACAAGGGATAAAACTGTAATTTTACCATTACAGTACAACAACGGGATTTCTCATGGGCTAAACACAAGTCAAATGATCTTAACAAGATAAAAAGTGGGTTGGTTCAAACAGAAAAGGGTTCATGTGAACTCTAGGAATTAAATGACTTCTTGTAATCCTAAAATAGACCTACTTGATTTAACAAGGTTCTGGTCAGGATAAAATTCATCTAAACCCTCTAAAAATCATGGAAAAATATTATCTAGGGTTTAGAACCTTCAATTTGGCACTTAGAACCTATTTTGACCTAAATTGGGATCTCAGACAAATATTTACCCTAAATTAGATTTTTGTGTAAATTGCCCAGTCAAACATGGTCAAACCCAAAATCCAACTTCACCATTGAATTCCTTAGGTCCAAATTAGGTTTGTACCAAAATTTGGACCTCAGGCGAATTCATCTTGACCCACTTTGCAAACAGGTCCAGCCCAATTACATTTCTACCCCTATCTTCCAAAAACCTCTACAGAAATCCCCCTAGCTTCCTCGTCGTTCTTTGCAATTAAGTCCCTCCACCATTATAGCGGAGAGAATCCTACTCCGTCGACGTTTCAAATGCAAGAACTCTCTGATCTCTCAGAAAATCCCCTTCAAAATTGAAAGGGAGATTCTCTGAGAAACCTCCTCCAATGTGAACCCACTGATGAGCCCTAATTCCTACCCAATCTCTCATGCGAACGCATGAGAGATTTGGGTCTCTTTGAGCTTCCATCTCCAGCAAGATTGCCATGCTTAGAAGCTTGGCTTCCAAGCACAAACCCAACCTCCAAGACCTATTTAAGAAACCCTAATTCATTCTACACCTCCCCAGCTTGGAATTGGGTCGGTCCACCCCACTTTCTTCTCTCCTCGTCGGCCACAACCTCTCTGCAAGCTCCGGCGGCTCCGTCCCTTCTCTCTCGTCGCCTAACCACAATACCAGTGGTTGGGTTGCCTTCCTCTCGTTCATCCGCGTCAGCCATATCAGCTTGACGTTGCCTCTGCCCTTGTCGTCGCCGCCTCCTCACCTACGAAGAGCTTCATCTCCGGCAACAGCAACACGAGCTGGCCGCCATCCCTGCCTCCTTCATCCTTAGGTTAGGTCAGACAACTTCTCTCTCCCTCCTCTTCCTGTTCCCCCTCTTTATTTCTTGAAAACGCCCCTCGACGCCACAAATCACCCTCACCTTCTTCATCTCCGACCAAACCTCCAGCGAGGCGTCCCCGTTGCTCCACACCTCCATCCGTCTCGCCAACCACCCCATAAACACCGCATCACCTCACTGATCCTAAACCCTCACTCCACTCACCACGCCAAGCTCCCAAAACACCCCCCGAACACACCCACTCTCACGCACACAGGGTGCCCTAGGCACGCACACTCCAACCACACCACGCCACACCGATTCTCGCACTATGTTCGTCGTGTCTCAGCGAAGCTTTCTGAGCTTTCTGATGAGGCCGCGAGGTCATTTTTGTGTTGACAGGTGTAGACGTCTCCACTGCCATTAGCAGCCACGAGGAGCTTGCTTGAATGCTCACTCCAGGTCTCCCTGCTCCAGGTACACAGCCCCAGGTTGCGTGGACTCTCGCGCATAGCTCCAGACAGGAAATTGGTTTCGAAGACCTCAGTAGCAGCAACAATCAAGGGAAGCCTTCTGCTGGGAAGGCACGCGAAGGAAGGTGTGACGTTTAGTCCCACCTTGGAAGCTGTTGAGCGGGCACAGCAGAATAAGAGGAAAAAGTGAATATGCCTTATCGCCTCCTGACCACAGGGTGAGGTCCCACTCATCCTCTCACAGCCTCATCCGTGGCACTGCCCACGCGGACCTGGCTTGACTCGTATACCCGACTTGCACTCCTCGCCCACTACTGCATGCCGGTGGGCCTAGTCCCAGGCGCGTACCCTACCCAATTACCCGAGAAGTGGCTCTGGGAGAGCGAGCTGAAGAGAGAAAGAGGAAGAGAGATCGCGGGGGTGGGTAGGGGTAGGTTTTGCTCTCTCGCAGGTAAGGAGAAGAAGAAGAAGCCAAGGAAGAAGAGAGCAGAGGCCAGAGAAGCTAGGGAGGAGAAGGCATGGATTGAAGAGGAAGAAGCTAAAGGGCTCAAGGGCTGAAGAAGGAGAAGGAGAAGAAACTGAAGGCAGAAGAAAGAGGAGTCGCCAAAAGAAAAGAAAGAAGAAAAAGGCAAAGGCACAAGCACGAGAACAGAAGAAAGAAGAGAAAGAAGGAAGGAAGCAGCCAGAGACAGATCAGAGAAGAGAAATAGCACTGTAGCAATCACAAGTTTAAGACGTCTGATTCACAAAATCAGACGTCCATTTTTTTTGTGCCCTCTTTATATACATTGACATTCTGAGTTTTTGCACTATAACTATGATTTTCATTGCATATTATATTCAATTTTAAAGTTGTGCTCTTGATTTTTACACCTCAATTTGCTCCCTGTGTTCAACCTTGGACTTAAAACTTCAAGTAATAAAATTTATTTTTTTTCGAGTGATTTCAACCTATACTACAAAGCATTGATTTTAAAACATTGATCTTGCCCAATAAACACGTGCTTTGATCAATCAAACAAGAGGCAAAATCATGAGTTTGAAATGGGAAAAACACAAGATAAGCTTAAAATACATGATTTTGGAGCAAGTACTAAGGAGAAGAAATAGGTAAATACCTACACCATCAACAACCAAGCACAAAACCAAGGTTTTTTATCTTGAAAAACAACTCAAACGAATTGAAAAAGATGTGTTGAGTTGAGAGATATACCTTGATCAACCAAGGAATGATCAATCAAAGGGGGCAGTTAGGGGGTCGTGCGATGAGGTCTCAACGAGGTGGGCCAGTGGCAACATCATGCAAGGAGAGGGACAGGGGTGGTGGCGAAGGTGTTTGGGTAGGGTTTGTTGGTTAATCAAGAGGGTTGAGGAGGAGAGTGGTGTGGTAGGGGTGAAGGGGCTTTTTTGTGGTGGATGTAAAAAGTTTTGTAGTAAAAGAGAGAGATAAAAGCAAGTTTTTTTACATTTGAATGTTTTATAAAAGGTAAAAGGTTTTAGGGGAAAAAAATGATTTTGATTGGCAATCAAAGGAAGGTAGAATCACCAAACAAAGCAAGGTGAATTGAATTTCACAAGGAATTAGAATCGCCGAGATTTGATCGATCAAAATGCCTTACTATTTTGATCGATCAAGACAAGACTTCGATCGATCAATTCGATCAATCTTAAATATTGATCAATCAACCACTAAGAAATTTGAATTTCAAGATTAAGTCTAAAGCTCTTAAAGTCAAGAAAGTCTTAATTCTCAGCGAATCATAATGAATCTTTCGCTAGTGGTTTTGTAAAGATATATGCTAATTGCTTTGTTTCTACAAATTCTAGAGAGATTTCCTCTTTAAGCACATAATCCCTTGGAAAGTTATGTCAGACATCTATATGTTTAGTCCTAGAGTGTTATATTGGATTTTTTGAGAGATTAATGGCACTAGAGTTATCATAAAGTATTCTACTGTTTGTGTAAATGAGGCCATAATCTTCTAAGGTTTGCTTCATTCACACTAGATGCAAACACACTAGGAAAGGGGCAATGTATTCAACTTCCATAGTGGATAAAGTCGCAATTTTGTTTCCTAGAAAATCGAGAGACTAGAGAATTTTCGAGAAACTGACACGTTCCACTGGTGCTCTTGCAATTTGTCTAACTCCCCACATAGTTATAATAGGAGTATAAATCCAATGTGACTAACTTAGGATAGAACAAACCTAGATCAACTATGTTGTAAATACCTAAGTATCCTTTTTACAGCATTAAGGTATGATTCCTTAGGGTTTAGTTGAAAGCCAGCACACAAGCAAGTGCTAAATAGTATATCTAGTCTACTAGCAATCAAATATAGTAAGGATCCTATCATGCTTCTATATAACTTTTGATCAACAGACTTACCTATGTCATTTGTTTTTAGTTGTGTTGTTGTCGCCATGGGTGTCTCCTTTCCTTTTGTGTTCTCCATCTAGAAGTTCTTCAAGATCTCCTTAGTGTACTTACTCCAGGACATGAATATCTCGTCATTCAACTGATCTATCTATAATGTGGGGAAGAATCATAATTCTCCCATCATGTTCATCTCGAACTGATCCTACATGACCTAGCAAACTCTTAGCATAGTGGATCATTAGTAGCACTAAACATTATATCATTTACATATACTTTAATTAATAACAGATCATTTTCTTTTCTTTTAGTAAAAAAAGTAGGATCTACCTTTCCAATTTGAAATCCATTGTTAGTTAGGTAATCTCTTAAACGTTCATACCAAACCCTGGGGCTTGCTTAAGACCATATAAAGCTTTATTTAATTTAAAGACATAGTCAATATGATTTTCATTTTCAAACCTTGAAGGTTGTCGCATGCAGACTTATTTAATGAACCCATTTAGAAATGCACCTTTGGCGTCCATTTAGAATTGTTTAAACCCCATATGGGTGGCAAAGTCTAGCAACATCCAAATGAATTCAAGGTGAGCCACGAATGTGTAAGTCTCATAAAAATCCACATCCTCCTCTTGGTTCTACCCTTGGGCCACAAGTCTAGCCATTTCTAACAACCTGTCTAGATTCATCTAATTTATTTCTAAATGCCCATTGAGTACCAATGACAGATTGTGATTCTGGCTTAGGAACAATCTTCCAAACATTATTTCTTTTAAACTACTTCAGTTCTTCTCGCATTGCTAAGATCTAGCCTTCATCACTAAAGGCATCCTTTACAAATTTAGGTTCTAATTGACAAACAAATGCACTAAAAGCTAAGCTATTAAGTGATGATCTAGTCTGAACACCTTTGGATATTTCACCAATTACATGATCTTTAGGGTGGTCTCTTAAAAAGGTGAGAGCCTTAGGTAGATCGGTTGCTATATTATCCTTGGGTATGTTTGATGAATCTTCCATGGGTAAATCATCCTAACAACTAGAAGGTCAAGCTTTTAGAATTGTTTCATCAAATGATATGTGTACGGTTTCCTCAACAACTGAGGTCTTTTTGTTAAAAACCCTATAAGCCTAACTTCTTAAAGAGTATCCTAGAAAAAACCCTTCTTCACTTCATGCATATTTATCCAAATAATCTTTTGTATTAAGGATAAAACATTTACATCCAAAAACATTCAAATAAGATATTCTATGAGATAGGTTAAAGTATAGCTCAAAAGGTGTTTTATTCGAAATAGGTTTAACCAAGGCTCAGTTATGGATATAGCAAGTTGTCTTTACTGCCTTAGCACAAAAATATCAAGGTAGCTTTGACTTGCATAGCATTATGCAGACACACTCTTGGAAGGTTCTATTTTTTCTTTCTACAACACCATTCTGAGGAGCGACTCTAGAGAAGGCAATTTGTTGTTTGATCCCAAACTTAGTACAAAAATCAGAAAAGACTTGATTCTCAAATTCTCCTCCATGATCACTCCTTTTTGAAATCCCATATCCTTTTTCTATTTGAATCCTCTTATCAAGTTTACTAAACTTCTCAAATGTTAAATCCTTAGTCCTAAGAAAGAGTACCTAGGTAAACTAAGAATAGTCGTCAATAATGATGAGGCAGTAGCACACCTACTCAGGCTCTCAGACTCAATTGGTCCAAATCTAAGTGGAGTAACTGCAGAGGTCTAGAGGTACTGACTACGTTCTTATTTTTAAATAAAGCTTTGTGTAGTTTACCTAATTCACAGGATTCACGAACATATTTCTTTTTGAAACCTATTTTGTGTAAGCCCTTGACTAGGTCATGTTTCACAAGTATGTTTTTATTTTTCATGTGAACATGTCCCAATCTTCTATGTCATAAAGTTGACTCATCATCCAATGCAACTAAGCACTCATAGGTGTTGCATTTGTCAAAGTCAATAATATAGATATCCTTGAACCTAAGTCCTTTCAATAAGGTTTCTCTTATTTTCTTATTCTTAATTTTTAATTCGCTTGAGGTGAAATTTATTTTGTATCCTTTATCACAAATCTGACTTACACTTAGCAAATTAGGTTTAAGACCCTTGATTAAATAAACATTATCCAAAGAAGTCTTAGAGTTACCAATTTAGCCAGCACCAATAATACGACCCTTGTGGTTGTTGCCAAAAGTAATTGCGACACCTTTCTTGTAGTTGAGGCTAAGGAATAGCCCTTCTCCCATCATGTGCTTGGAGCAGCCATTATCCATGACCCACCTTCTTTCATCATGTGCTTGTGATGCGACATTTTTGAATGGGTTTAGTTGGAGAGGGTCGAGCACCAAGTACCCACCCAATATGACCTGTTAAGATCCTAACATATTCAAGGTGACCCTTGCAGATTCTACAAAATCAATCTTTGTACTCGATTTTGTTTTCTAGAAGGTACCCTACAAAACAGGATTTCAATGTGTCCTTTGGTACCCACATTTTCTTTTTGGGTCCGATCTTGTTAGTGTGTTGAGCTCAATAACATGTGTCATCAGATGTATACACTTCCTCTTCCTTTTGATTAGAAGACTTACGTGTGTTATTTTGTGACCTAGAACTAAAAAGCTTCATGATCATTTTTAGGAAGGTATCCTAACCCAAATTTAGTGGAGCTCTGGGTTTAAGTTCCTAGAAGTATATCTAGGTTTGCCTTACCTTTAGTAAATTTAGCTAAGCCATCGACTAAAGAAACAAACTTTTCTTTTAGTTTTCTTAGGTCAATTTCTACATTATTTATGTGAGTTTTAAGAGAAGTCATTTCACCAAGCAGCTCTTCATTTTTTTCCTACTTTTTGCAAGTGAATAAATGGCATTTCTAAGTCTTTTGTAAGCTTTTTATTATCAGCTTTAAATTCCTTAGCGATATCATGCAACTCAAAGAAAGCTTCTAAAAGTTCATCAAAGGTAAAGGAAGATACCTCGTCCTCAAGAACCATAAGCCCTAGCAATGCTTTTTCGCTTGAGTCATCTTTTGCTTCTTCCTTGAAGTTTAAATTTGAATTGTTCCATGTGGCTTGAAGTGCTTTCTTCTTTCATTCTCTTGTTGGAAGCTTTTTGGCCTTTTTCTTCTCAGCTTCCTTTTGGAGTAAGGGACAATCCTTCTTGATATGTCCCTTCTTCTTACAATTGTAGTAGATTATTGGTTCTCCTCTAGCATCCTCTTTCTTATTTCTCCAATTCTTCTTATTTCTGAGGAACTTTCTAAATTTTCGCGAAAGTAGAGTGATATCATTGTTACCTTAATCATTAGAGTCCTCTGAATCAATGCTAAATGAAATTGCCTTTAGGGCTACATCATTCTTCTTTCCATTATTCCCACGCTCCTTCATATGATCCAATTGAACTTCATAAGCCATAAGGCTATCGAACAAATCAAGTTGTAGTTGCGTGAGATCTTTTGACTCCTGGATCACGGTTGTCTTGGTTTCCCAATCATTGGTTTGTGATCAGAGGATTTTTTGAACCAAAGCTTCGTTCTTCACATCTTGAACCAAGTTCTTTAATGAGTTCATAATGTCTGTAAACCTTGTACACTTCTTTATTGATTCGTCCTTCTCCATCCTAAATAACTCATATTTCTAGGTTAGTAAGTTAATATGAGTTTCTTTTACCTTTGAAGTTCCTTCATGGGTGACTTCAAGGGTGTTCCAAATCTCGTATGCGATCTTGCATGTGGAGACCCAGTTGAATTCTTCCTTTGAGAGACCACAAAAAATTGCATTCATTGCTTTAGCATTATAAGTGACCTTTTTCTTTTCATCTGCAATAAATTCAACCCCGGCCTTCTTTTCCAGTCTCAAGCATTTTGAGACAATCACATCCCAAACCTTGTAATTTATTGACTCTAGAAATATTTGCATGCGGGTTTTCCACACTACAACAAAAAAGACCAAAGGTGACGTTTAATTAAGTCTAACGTCACTATCTTTGATTACGTTAATAAATTAACATAACCAAAATAATAACAATAACGTGAACTTCACTTATATTGATGTCTTTTTAAGTAAACTTCATTTAAAAAAAATTAAATGCAAACATTAAGAAAAGAACATCACCAAAGATTCCCTCCATCATTTCCCTTTCCATCCCAGCAACCTCCATTCGTACAAAAATATCTCGCGCTCTCCATTCCCACAAAAAAGTCCCCTCGCACCTTTTCCATTCCCTCCCTTAATCAAACCCTTGACCCCCCCCCAATCCCTCTTCTTCTCCTATAAACATCGCCCTCCTCGCCTCATCAACCTACTCCACCGCATCGTCGCTAGCACCCTCACTCTCTTCAGCCTCGCCCACGCTCGCCCTCCTCCGCCTCGTCGACAAGCTTTCCCTCCTCTGACTCATCATCGCACTTGGCCCCTCATCCACATCATCGTTGACGTGCTTGCCTTGCTTCCTCACCTTGCTACCTTTCCTCGTCTATGTCGTCGTTGTGACGCTTGGCCTCCTCCACCTCGCCCTAATCCCTCTCCGATGAGTTCTGCTCTACTACCCTCTTCGAGGGCTTCGAAGTGAGTCCTCTCAACCCCTTCAACGACCCCCCCTCACCCTCATTCCCTTCCTCAGCTGCAATCCACGATCACCCCCCTCTCTCCCTTCTCTCTGACGATCATCCTCTCTCCCCTCTCTCCTCATTCCCTCCTTCCAAAGTGGCGGGATGGTGGTGTGATCAACCTCCTCTTCCTCTCCATTCCCTCCTCCCTTGGCTTCAACGTTGGCCAACAATCTTTGTCGTCGTCTCCGCTCCCATCATCTCCTCTAATGTGCGGCTCTCTTCCTCCAAATGCACCCTTCTTCGATCAACCTAATTGCTATCTCCACTCCCTCCTCGAGCAGGCAGAGGACTCATGTATGATTATTTTTGCCTTGCTTACTCTCAACATATAATATGTCAGGGAACACATTCTTTGTTTCTTTACTATGATCACATCTTCTAATGCCATTCACACTCTTCCATCTTTATTGTCTTGATTTGGATCTCCCATAAAGTTCACGCTTCCCTTGGCATGCTTTCTTGTGAACAAAAAATTATCTTCTATCTTCCTCTTTAAAGCTCGCTTCCTTTCCAATGTTGGCCCAACTTGTTTCGGTCACAAAATGAACAAAAACATGGCAACATAAGCATAGTCTATTACAAGATCACCATCTTGACAACCAGATGTTGTTCTAGTCATATATCACTCCTACTCATCAAGAAGGTCTAAGATTACAGGATTAGTTGGTAAATGGTCTAGTGAAACGGCTAAGGCAAATTATGTAAGTATTATTAATTTATAAAAATAAATATAATTATATGTTTGTGTATATTATAACTGTTATATTTTTTATATTTATAGTGTGAGATGGTACGAGTACGTGATGAGGCCATTCAAAATGGCCAACTTGTAGATGAGAATGATATTTGTAATACCATCTTAAAAACTAAACATCGATCAAATTACATAATTGGACTTGGATATGGGCTGAAGCCTATTCACACTCAAGGAAGTAAAATAAGGCATCAGTTGGAAGATGAACTTCATGAAACCTAATCGCAATTGGGGAGGATTGAGGAGGAACGTAGAAGGGATGCAGAGGAGAGTAAAAGACAAGTAGAGGAATATAAAAGACAATAAGATGCATATAAAAGGGAAGTAAAGGAATACAGAAGATTTATGGAGGAAAGGATGAAGAAGTTTGAGTCAATCATTAATTTCTCTGATTCACTTGATCCAGATTCAGGTAATTACTAATTATAATTATTGTCTAAATTTTATTTATAAATTACATTATTAATTCGATAATTTTGTTGTGAATAGCATTATTTGCAACACAATCTCAGTGCCATTAGAAGAAGGGATTTGTAGGTTCAGACAACAAAACAGAAGAGTTGTGATTGTAATAGTTTTAAGTTAGGTTAGTATAGTGTTAAATTAAGAAAATTTTTGGTATTAAAAAAATATAATTATGGTGGTCTTATATAGTGTTCTTTTTTGCATTAATAATTTTTTTGTTTAGTAAATTTTTTAATGTAAAAAGATGATTTCAAAATCTTTTTTAAATTTTGAGTGACATAAATCTTAGATGTGATTTTATTAACAAATTTATTTTTTTAATAAGTGTTGTGATTATAGTTGCAAACATATTTATTAGATATAAATAGTATTAACAGAAAATGGACATTTTATAGGTTCTAAGATGATGCTTAAGTTGCTTTTAAAGCAAGTTAAAGTAACATTTAAATATTATAGTAAAATATATTAGGTGTTGTTTAAACATCATTTAAAATAATATAAATTGACATTTAAACATCATAATAATTACACACTTTTAACATCATTAAACTAAGGTCACGTTTTAATGTCATTAAAAGAGATAAAACATAATTTTTAAATGTCTTCAAAAGCTACCTAAGGTAACATTTAAACATCAATATAGAATACATAAGAAGATATTTAAACATTGTTAAAATTTACATAAAATGATGTTTGAGCGTCGGTAATAGTTACCTAAAATGATGCTTAAACATTTATTAGGATAAATAAGGTGACATTTAAATGTCATTAAAAGGGATATAACATGACGTTTAAATGTCTTCAAAAGGTATGTAAGATAACATTTAAACGTCAATATAAAATATATAAGAGGATGTTTAAACATTGTTAAAAGTTACATAAGGTGACATTGAAGTGTCAGTGAAAGTTACCTAAAATGATACTTAAACGTCATAATATGATAACTAAGCTGACGTTTGAACGTCACAAAAGGGATATAACATGACGTTTAAATGTCTTCAAAAGTGATAATAACATCATCATGAGCCATAACTAGCTTTAATTAATTATAATCAAATAACAAATGCTCCTACATACTCACCTGAGAGTCATAATTCTATGCATATCCATTTTGAGAGTAAAACACTAAATCAAGGTTAATTCTGCAATTTTAACATTACATTATGAAATCAGAGTAACCATGGGGTTTGCTAGGGGTTAATTTAAGGTTAAATGAGCAATAAAGACTAATAAGTGGGCCCACACAAACAGAAACATGGTTATACGCATTTCGAGAACCAATACAACACCCAATACCTTAATTTCAAACTTGCTTAAATTACAAAGGTTCTGGTCAGGATAAAATTCATATAAACTTTTTAAAAATCATAGAAAAATTTTCATTGAGGTTTGGTATCCTTCCTTGATTTGACCATCTAAACCTATTTTGACCTTAAATAGAGTCACAGATAGATTTCTACCCTAATTTGGGTTTCTGCACAAATTGCCCACTTAAACTTGGTCAAAACTAAAATTCAACTTCACCATCATATTTCTTGGGTCCAAATTAGGTTTGTACCAATATTTGAGCCTAATCAGAGTCCATGTTGACCTATTTTGCAATCTAGTCCCTTAAAACTTTATTCTTCACATCCAAGCCCCTAACTTTCCAAAATCCTTGCATATCAGTCCCTAACTTTGTCATCTTATTTGCATAATGGTCCCTGTAGCCATTAGTGTGAACACATCAGCTCCGTTCAGATTCAAGCGAGGATTTCTCGCTCAATTATCAATCAAACCTTTCCAAAATTGAAAGGGAGAATCCTTGAGAGATTCTCTACCGATTAGACCAGGTATTGGACCTTTATTTACCATAGAATCTTCATGCGAACGGTCAAAAAATTAGGGATTTTTCATCCCTAAGTTTTCGAGCTCACAGCTCTTATTTCCAAGATTGGAAGCCTCCCTAAGGCCTTTAAATAGGCTCCTCTCGTGACTCCGAGCTCCTTAGTCATTTCTAGGTCGGAAATCTTCTTCTTCCCTTATCTCCAGCCTTGAGCTCCACAGACTCCGGCGACCTCCTCGATCCCTCTCATCAAGGCCTCCAACGGTCAAATTGGAGGCGCCTCCTTCCTTCTCACCTTCCTTTGCTCCTCGCAATACCAGCGAGAGCATCCCCGACCTGTTCATAGTAACTGCTTCTTCTACCAGAGAGTTCGTCTCCTCTGACGTCTGCCAATCAAAGCTGGCGCGAAGCACCTTCCCTTTCGTCCATTAGGTAGGTCTCTCTCTCATTCCTGGATCCTCCTAGCTCCTTCCTTTCCTTTATCGACCTCCGACATGCCCTCACGCACACCGTCTTCCCCACATCCAGTTGAACTTCGGTGAGGTCGCCCGCACTCCACAAGCCACCAAACTCCACGCCACCAGTCCAACAACCTCCGTTGAACCTCCACGACCAAAACCCCTCATCCTATTTCGCGGATTACCCACTCCAAAGCTCCATCGAACAAACCTACCTACGTACCACCTCCTCGACTTCGTCAGGCTTCCATACGCCCCCAATTGCCACGCAACCACCGCCAACACATTCGCCATCCTTCGATGAAGCTCCTAGACCTTCTAATTAGGGCTTTTGAGCCTGTATTCATGAAGTGCAGGTTCGTCGTTCGCTCGTCGTCACTGCCATCGTCTCCGACTCCATCCACCTCGCTTCGACCTGCCCCAACTTTGCTACCACCTCCAGACACCACGGACCAGTCCCAGGAACCGTTCTAGGACTTCAATCAAGTGGAAGAGCCTCAATAGCTGCTCTAATTGGTGATGAGACTTCTACCTGCTCAACAAAGAAAGGCAGGGACGTTTAGTCCCACATCGTATAGCCACAAGCAGTTGCAGCAATATATCATGATTTTGTGAAGTGAGCTTACCGCCCAAGAACATCGGTGGCGGGTCCTCGCTCACACGCCTCGCTCGCGATACACGCACACGGTCTGGCCAATGCTTAGATCTGATTACCCTACGCCTTACTCGAACCTATACCTGGTTATCTAAGAAAGAGAAGAGAGAAAGATTTATGAGGAGGAGGGGGGAGGGTTTTGTTCTGAAGTGCCTTGGGCATGTGCTGAAGGGAGAGAGAGGCTCTCACACTTAGCCTCTGAAGAGAAAGGTCCTGTGCTTATGAAGGCTATGCTTAAAAGCCGTGGTCTTGCGAAGACATGAAAAAGAGAAGGCTTGAAGAAGAAAGACTCTTGAGAGAGTCTTGTGCTTGTGTGTGCCTTCTGTGAGGCATTGTGCTATCTGAAGGTTAAGTCATCTGGTTCTGTGAGGCGATGTCTAATCTTTGGTTCTGATTATTGTTGGATTATTTAAGTACCTAAGTTAACGTTGATTAATTAATTGAATGTACTGTTTGGTTATTTGAATAAATTAAATATGAAATGTAATGCTTATTAGAGGGATCTAAATGGTGATCTAAATCACCACATTTTAGGTTTTCTCTATTCCTTTTGTCTCTACATTCTTTGAGATACATTAGATTATATTTGAATATCAATTTGATAAGTTTCATTCATTGCATATCTGTTATTGGGCCTAATTTATTATGCTCATTTATTTTGAATGAAGATTAATGTGTGAATTCTACATTTTCTCTCTGCGAACGATCTAGAACTCCAATTATAATCTAAGTTTTATAAATTTAAATGTTTTGTTGTGCGATTTAGGAATGTACTATAATGAACACATATTAATCTCCTTTTTTCACATTACAATATTTTGGTGCCGTTGCCGAGGGCAACGCACAATTCACCATTAATCTTATCTTTCTTGATTTATCTGAGCACTAACTTGCCCTATTTGTTTTGCTTGTGCTTTTGTGAGGTACATCACAAAGAGATCTTCCGCACAATCAACCACTCTAAGGCAGGAAAACTTTCTCTTCTTCCCTAATCAAACTCCTAATCTTGGGAAGAGAGAAAAGGAAACAAATTAATTAGGATTCATCTGCCTTATTTTCTTAGTAATTATCATTCAAAAGGTAAGTTTCCTAATTTGCAAACTTAATTTGATATCTGATTGAGCTGAGATGATTTTGATTAGAGATCCATATCTTGATTTCCTGTACCTATTAGGGACTTGCACTTAAATTTTAAAACAACTTGAACTACTCACTTTCTTGTTTGAGTCCAGGTGTTACATTTTAGATCAAATTGGACTTGAAATAGAACCAATTAGAATTTCTACATTAGGGTTTTGAAGTGTTAGTTCACACTTGCCTGAATTAAAGGAAATTGACACTCCCACAATTGTGATCTACCCAAGCCCTTGATTGAAAAGATCTTCTCAAGAAAAACCCTAAAATCAAACCCTAAATTTACTTGAATCTTAAAATTTTGGACTTAATAACTTGAGAGTCAATTCAGGGTAATCTTTGGGTCTTGACTCAGATTTCATCCTCAATCCTTTAGGGCAAGTCAGGTGAAGTTGGTCTACCTTGTGGGTCAATCAACCTCCAAATTAGGTCACAAATTTAATCAACTTCTTAATCAAGTGAAATTCAAGGGACAAACTAGGACTAAAATTGCTAGACTTAAGGTCTCAATTCATACATCCCGGTCTACTTGGAATCACAGTGACAAGGAAGGTCGGGTAGGGGAAATCCTGTAACCCATGGAGACGCTCTACAGTGTAGGGGTCTTTACGAGGCTCTCCCTTCTTGGCTGCCCAAGTACTTCTCGGGTGTGTGAATTTTTTATTAAGAGGTATCATCCACCTCGAAACAAGCCTTAGTGATCCAAAAATTTTTGGGTGCCTTGATTAGGTCCAAAAAATATCAAGTCCCTCATCTATTCTTTAAGAGCACATACATAGGAAAGGTCCTTAGGTTTGTGACCTATAGGCCTCATTAAAGTTGATATTTTGTGGGATTTCTGATCTGAACTGATCGATTCAATCTGAACCTGAATTTGATTCTACATCTTGATCCACTACTTGGTTTGAAAATGCAACCTGATAATTTAGGAAGAATATTTAGGAAACCTGAATCCCAAATGAGCATGAAAGAAAAAATGATTGAGGATGCTCTTAGACATCATGATGAATATTACAAAAACTCAGATCCATCTAGACACATTCAGGTTAATATACCAGAAACAAAAACCCACATTATGAACCGTGCTGAATGATATTTACACAAATGATACATGGTTTAACCCAGGATGAGCTTTTTTCAGAATACAGTGAATTGTGGAGACTACACAGTATTGAGTATATACAATGTCTGTCAAATCCACAACTTTGGGAGATACACCAGGGTCTCATTAAGAATCATGGGTATATGCTAAATACATTATAACAAGCCATTGAGCAAAAATACTCATATCAACATTCAGAGATTGATAAGACATCTTGGAGCAATATTGAGGACCAAATTGATCCCCCAAATCCTGAATTTGAAAATAGATGTTGCTGTTGACCCAAACCCAAATGGAATCAGATTCAAATTTTGTGCAGATTAGGATACCTAATCTTGATGTGGGTTGGGAGGATCCAATTACAGGTGTTCACGATTCTGAACCAGCCTTAGAAAACCATGAAGCTGGTCCATCATGCCTTGATTTTCCAAACACCTATGATAAATTAGACTCAGAACCTCTTGAGTATGTAATTCCTGAACCTTATCCTGTTAAGGTAATTCTTGAGACTGATTTTGACATCCCAATAGAACCAAGTCCAAATTCTAGTGACCTAATTCTTATCCTTGACCTAAAATCTAGATTCGAGTCTATTCGAGATGATCAAGAGGCCCAATTCAATGAGAATCAGAATTTAGATCTGGACTATGATTTTGGGCCTGTATTTGATGAATACACCTCTCCAAACTCCTCAGAAATGCGAATTGATTTTCTAGAAGTCACACCAATTTATGATACAGAAACAGAGGAGTTGGAAGAGTTATGATTTGATTAGGTCTACCCTAGGAGCCAAAACCTGAACCTATGCCTAATAAGGACACCTCTTTGAGCTCAGAATTTGAGATTAGGCTAGATCCAAGTCAGGTTATTGATTCTACACATCATGATTTATCCTATGGTGGAAACCCCGATCTAGAATCAGGTTCAGAAACTAATTTTCGCAAATTCTCCGATGATTTTGAATCGTACTCTGATTTCGAAGAACCTTTGTTTCTTGATGATTATGAGCCAATCTACGACCTCATCATCTATGGCCCATTCTTTGATTTTGACTCTGAGGTCCCTAATCCCAAGATTATTGATTCAAAATCATGTTTCATTGAATTGGAATCATTCTATTATGATCTTCAAGAATCAGAAATAGTAAGTGTCGAGAGTGTCCACAATCTAGAATTTGAATCTTTCACTGACTCAAATTTTCATGATCCTATAAGCACTCTCTAGGCATTTACATTTGATTTGAATGAGCATCAAGAAGACTCTCTAGATGAACCTATCTTTGAATCATTTCTAGAATAGCCTTCTCCACACCTAGATTTTGAAGAAGCCACACCTTCTGATCCACATATAGAGCCTTAAAAAATCTGAGCCCAACCCCGACCTGCCACCAGAATCAACTTCTACTCTAATTCACCTCTCTTTGATCCGATTGCATATGATTCTTCTCCATCTTTTGATCGGGTATCGGACATTGATTAGACCATTAACCACTTCTTATCCATTTCTGATCTCACCAGTAGGGCTCCTACATCCTCCATAGATCCTTTTTCTTTTGAGGATCCCTACTCTGATCAGGTTGAGTCGATTCAACCAAACCTCAGATTTTCATTTCTACATCTTGTTGAGCCTCAAAGTATCTGGTGGGCTCCACATCTACCAATTCACATCCATCAACCCACTAGACTAATTGGGTTTGGTCTGCATCATCAGCCTGTTGATCTGAACAAACACTTAGTTGGACCAACCCTAGTTGGACCACTAGCTACTTATCAAGGTGCTTGTTCTACAAAACTCCTCTTATTTTGACCACCCCTTCTCCTTGACCATCTTCTGCTCGGCTGAAGGAATTGAATTTAGCGCTTAACGGGAGGCAACCCGTCATTCCAAAAACTCGAGACCCTTCTTACCATCTTTTAAGCTACACGCCTATTGCACTTTTTAGTTCGTCCGTTAAAATAGTCGACTCCACCTTTGATACTTGTATCAGAGTTAGAAATCATCCGCAACAATCATCCCAACCAGTTTGCCCACTCTTTGATCCTATTCTAAACCTAGAACCAAACTGACTTTGTACCCTCCTGGTTTACAAAGAGGACATTGCAAAACTTAGGCATGGGGGGTGTTAAAGTGCAAACATATGGAAATTCAATTCTCTGAGGGATTCTCACCAAAAAAAAATTCGAAAATGATAAAAAATAAAAAAAATGAAAAAGAAAAAAATGGAGAAAGGGGAGGAGAATTAATTGAAAATCTTTCTTAAGGAGGAAAAAAGGATGAGATTCAAATGTCAAAAAGGAGAAAAATCAAGAAAAAAATGATAGTCATTATCAATTGATTATGGGATTTACTTAAGTTCTAAACCTAATCAAAAGAAAAATTAAGTCTTGAAATAAAAGAGACAACAAGATTAGTATAAGTGCTGATCTTAGGCCTCTTGGGCTTATTTTAGGGCTTAAACATTTACGTATTTGTTAAGATCTGGATTAGTCCTCAAGAGGTTGAGGAAAGTACAAAGCTGATGTAGTAACTCTAAGACTAAAGGATTATTCAGCCTCGTTGGCTGCCCTTTGGTTTGCAAGACTTGGTAACCTAAGCACCCAAAATCTCACACCAGTCTAGTTCAGTGCACTTAAATAACGAAATCATACCAAAAAAAGTATTCCATTCTGTTATGAAAAGCTATCCTAAGATCACGAGTAGGAGCAACTCGACAACACAAGTTGATTGGACGAGTTCCCGACACGGAGAGGTGGGAAATTTCCCTCGAAGATGCGTAATAACATATCGTCTCCTCGGTGCTTGTCTCCTAGGATATGTAAATATCTTACTGAGGGCGTGTAAGCACCTTGTGCTGGTTCAGGTGACATGGGCGGGATTATTTCGAAATGTCGATTGCTAGGGCCTGAATTTAGCTATAGAACGCCATGGGTGACACAATCCCGAAGTGTCGAAAGCCAGGGTTCTTGGGGTTGCCATGGGCAGTGCTATCCCGAAGCATCGAAAGCAAGGGACCCTTTGAGGATTGATAATGGGGACAAGGAATTCGATACAAATCGTGTTTAGGGCCAATTCGAGGCAAGATTTAGGGAAAAATAAAAAAAAAGAGATAAGTCTCTCAAAATAAAAAATCCTTCTATCTCTCTCTTACAAAAAAAAATGCACTAGCAAATTGAACCTAGACATGCTACATTCTACACACAGGTGCTTTAACCGTTGGGGTCAATGAACCTTTAGGTAGTTTTTACGAACCTTAGAAACCTTCATTGCAGACCCAGGCTAAAGCTGGTCAGGTCTAGATCTTGGCTGATACTTGAGTACCTCTAGGCCTATTATTGTCATTCTGACCTAATTTCTAGAAAGTGGAACAAATCAGGCATCTGAACATCAATGCATGGTCTAGAGATCTAGTTCTTTCCATAAGATTTTGCTAAGGGACTAGCAAAAGTTAGGCATGGGGGTATGATGATAACATCATCATTATCCATAACTAGCTTTAATTAATCATAATCAAATGACAAATGCTCTTACATACTCACCTGAGAGTCATAATTCCATGCACATCCATTCTGAGAGTAAAACACTAAATTAAGGTTAATTCTACAGTTTTAACATTACATTATGAAAGCAGAGTAACCATGAGGTTTGCTAGGGGTTAATCTAAGGTCAAATGAGCATTAAAGACTAATAAGTGGGCCCACACAGACAGAAACGGGATTTTACGCATTTTGAGAACCAATACAGTACCCAAAATCCTAATTTCAGACTCGCTTAAATTACAAAGGTTCTTGTCAGGATAAAATGCATCTAAACTTTCTAAAAATCATAGAAAAATATTCCTTAAGGTTCGGTATCCTTGATTTAACCACCTGAACCTATT
Source organism: Thalassia testudinum (assembly GCA_037157565.1). Taxonomy (NCBI): domain Eukaryota; kingdom Viridiplantae; phylum Streptophyta; class Magnoliopsida; order Alismatales; family Hydrocharitaceae; genus Thalassia; species Thalassia testudinum. The sequence goes on from JAZHRO010000056.1 coordinate 36,959,417, forward strand.
TTGACCTTAAATAGAGTCAAAGACATATTTCTATCCTAATTTGAGTTTCTACGCAAATTACCGAGTCAAACTTGGTCAAAATTGAAATCCAACTTCACCATCAGATTCCTTGGGTCCAAATTAGGTTTGTACCAAAATTTGGGCCCGATCAGAATCCATGTTGACCTAGTTTGCAATCTAGTCCCTTAAAACTCTATTCTTCACATCAAGCCCCTAACTTTCGAAAATCCTTGCATATCAGTCCCTAACTTTGTCATCTTCTTTGCAGAATGGTCCCAGCTACCATTAGTGTGAATGCAACAGCTCCGTTGAGATTCAAGTGAGGTTTCTCGTTCAATTCTCAATCAAACCTTTCTAAAATTGAAAGGGAGAATCCTTGAGAGATTCTCTACCAATTAGACTAGGTATTGAACCTTGATTTACCCTAAAATCTTCATGCGAACGCTTGCAAAATTGTGGATTTTTCATGCCTAAGTTTTTGAGCTCACGGAGCTTATTTCCAAGCTTGGAAGCCTCCCTAAGGCCTTTAAATAGGCTTCTCTCGCGACCTCGAGTTCCCTAGTCGTTTCTAAGTCGGAAATCTTCTTCTTCCCTTCTCTCCAGCCTCGAGCTCCACCAACTTCGGCAACCTCCTCGATCCCTCTCATCAAGGCCTCCAACGGTTAAATTAGAGGCACCACCTTCTGCCTCTCCTTCCTTCGCTCCTCGCAATACCAGCAAGAGCGTCCCAGACCCATTCGTCGTTGTCGCTTCTTCCACCAGAGAGTTCGTCTCCTTCAACATTGGCCAATCAAAGCTGGCGCGGTGCACCTTCCCGTTCATCCATTAGTTAGGTCTCTCTCTTCCTCTCTCCTTCCTGAATCCTCCTAGCTCCTTCCTTTCCATTTTTGACCTCCGACACGCCCTCACGTGCACCGTCTTCCCCATGTCCGGCAGAACTCCGGTGAGGTCTCCCACAGTCCACAAGCCACCAAACTCCACACCACCAGTCCCACAACCTCTGTCGAACCTCCGCGACCAAAACCCCTCATCCTATTTCATGGATTAGTCACTCCAAAACTCCACCGAACAAACCTACCTATGCACCACCTCCTCGACTTCGTTAGACTTCCATACGCCCCCAATTGCCACACAACCTCCGCCAACACATTCGCCATCCTCCAACAAAGCTCCTGGACCTTCTAATTAGGGCTTTTGAGCCCGTATTTGTGAAGTGCATGTTCGCCGTTCGCTCGTCGTCACGTCATCGTCATCATCTCCGACTCCATCCACCTCACTTCGACCTGCCCCCACCCTACTACCACCTCCAAATACCACAGACCAGTCCCAGGAACCATTCCAGGACTTCAATCAAGTGGAAGAGCCTCAGCAGCTGCTCTAATTGGAGATGCGACTTCCAGCTGCACACACGAAGAAAGGCAAGGACGTTTAGTCCCACATCGTATAGCCACAAGCAGTTTGTTGATGCGGAAAATCGACGCAAAAGGATTTGAGTTTAGAAAACCCATCGTTGTAGCGTAATTTGCGAGAGAAACCGTCAACAGATAATTTCAACTAAAACTTAAAAGGAATTCTGGGTCGAACACAGGGAGGCGAACGTTTGATTAAAAATCACGTTTGATTTGTTGTCACAAAGCAAAGTAGCTAGTCGAAATAAATCTACGCTAGCTATCTACTTAAAGAATAATTAATAGAAGAGAGAGAGAGAATAATACAAATAAGACAAAATAGCGATAGAATAAACATGGATTTCATAACCATAGAATAATGTTCATTACAACTAATCACTACACTAGAAAGCTGGAAATATTACAACTAGAAAGCGGTAAATCTACTTTAGAAAGCAATAAAGAGAAGGGAGGTGAGAAATTATCCTCCTCAACAATTGCTTGGAGGACAAGCCGCATTGACGGAGTGCCCAAAAGTGGTGAGATGTGGGATGAAGGAGAACGACGACGGACGACGGAGAATGGGATAGGGCAACGTCGCAGCAGGATTCGCTTCCCGAACGGCGGTGAGAAGACAATCGTGGGATGCTCCACGAAGGAGGTGAGAAGGTGGAAAAATTCTAATTTTAACTATAATGGAGCATCCCGGGCTTGGGACAAGCTCGTAGAGCCTTTGAGGGGGTGAGAGAAGAGAGGAAGGGATGAAGAAGTGGAGGCCGTAGGGCTATTTATAGGTGAAGAATGGAGGGGCAATTAGGTAATTTTATCTCAAAATATTAATGTCAGGGTTATTAGTGGTAGATTTATTCGTCATTAAAGCCATGAACGTGGGCTTACGTGTGTGTGCACGTAGCACCCCCTCCTCCCCCCACGCGCTTAATGTATGCACATGTTCTCTTCATCTCAGTCGTCTGATTGCAAGATCGGACAACTTAAGATGTGTGTGCCCGCGCCTTCATTGCATGCCTGCACGGGCAATCGGGCGTTCGCATGTGCGTCTGATCGCACTTGCAGAGCTCGTGCAATCTTGCGCGGCCACGTAGCCCTCCATCTGATCGTCCGTTCACCATCCAACGGCTCAATTGAGCCCGCACTAGTGCTCGCGGTCAATTTGAGCGCTCGAAGAGGCTCGAACCTGCACCTCTACCTCTGCATAGCGCCTTCGCCCAAAGCGTTATGTCTGCGTTTGAGGCGCGCGCACGCTTTAAGGCACACGCGACCATGGCTGTTGGATCAAGATCTAACAGCCCAGATCTGATGGCCGGTTGAGGAGAAAAAGAGTAGCCACCACCCTTGGGCGGTTTGGGCGACTGAGATGGTGCCATGTGGTGCCATCTTGGCCGTCCATTTTCTCTGACTTGTAGATGGTGCCATGGTTGTCGAATTGGATTGATTTTCACGTCGTTGGGCTACGATCGTCGATCCGAACCCATCTGTGCGATCGGATTTGTCATCTAATGTACTGATTTGCTCCACCTGGTCCCTTGACCTCTAATCTTTCTCAGGCGGCATCTCATGCTACGGAAGTCTGATCAAGGAAATCTTGGAGTCGTTGAACTGCAATTGTCACCCTGATCAGATCCGTACGGTTTGATCTTCAATCTGAGGTCCTGATATGATATTGCCCTATTACCTAACCACAAAAAGAGAAAATTAACCTAGAATTTATATAACCTAATCTAAATGCATGATGATGCATGTTATGCAATATTTATAATGTATGATGAAACTATACGCCTAAGAATAAGCAAAAATAGATGGTTTATGTGATATAAACATGTTTAGATCACAGTTGCAACAATATATCATGATTTTGTGAAGTGAGCTTATTGCCCAAGAACATTGGGAGTCGGGTCCCCACTCACGCAACTCCTCGCACCTTCACGCCTCGCTTGCAATACACGCACGCAGGTTTGACCAATGCTTAGATCCGATTACCCTACACCTTACTCGAACCTATACCTAGTTATCTAAGAAAGAGAAGAGAAAGATTTATGAGGAGGAGGGGGAGGGTTTTGCTCTAAAGTGCCTTGGGCACATGCTAAAGGGAGAGAGAGGCTCTCACACTTAGCTTTTGAAGAGAAAGGTCCTATGCTTATGAAGGCTGTGCTTAGAAGCCTTGGTCTTGCGAAGGCCTAAAGAAGAGAAGGCTTGAAGAAGAAGGGCTCTTAAGAGAGCCTTGTGCTTGTGTATGCATTCTGTGAGGCACTGTGCTTTGTGAAGGTTAAGTCGTCTGGTTCTGTGAGGCGATGTCTGATCTTTGGTTCTGGTTACTGTTGAATTATTTAAGTACCTAAGTTAACATTGATTAATTGATTGAAGGTACTGTTTCGTTATTTGAATAAATTCAATATGAGATGCATGCTTAATTAGAGAGATCTAAATGGTGATCTAAATCATCACTTTTTAGGTTTTATCTATTATTTTTGTCTCTACATTCTCTAAGATACATTAGATTATATTTGAATATCAATTTGACAAGTTTCATTTATTGCATATATGTTATTGTGCCTGATTTATTATGCTCATTTATTTTGAATGAAAATTAATGTGTGAATTCCACATTTGTTTCCTGCGAACGATCTCGGACTTCAATTAGAATCTGAGTTTTATAAATTTAAATGTTTTGTTGTGCAATTTAGAAGTGTACTACAATGAACACATATTAAATCTCCTCTTTTCGCGTTGCAACAAAAAGCTACCTAAGGTAACATTTAAATGTCAATATAGAATACGTAAGAGAACATTTAAATATTATTAAAAATTGCATAAGATAACGTTTAAACATCGATGAAAGTTACTTAAAATGACGCTTAAACGTCATAGTAGGATAAATAAGGTAACGTTTTAACATCATTAAAAGGGATATAACATGACGTTTAAATGTCTTCAAAAGGTACATAAAGTAACATTCAAACGTAAATATAAAATACATAAGAGGACATTTAAACGTTATTAAAAGTTACATAAGGTGACGTTTAAGCATCAGTGAAAGTGACCTAAAATGACATTTAAAATGCCATAATATGATAATTAAGGTGACGTTTTACCGTCACTAAAAGAGATATAGCATAATGTTTAAATGTCTTCAAAAGCAACCTATGCTAATATTTATATGTCAATATAGAATACGTGAGAGGACGTTTAAACGTTATTAAAAATTATATAAAATGACATTTAAACATCAGTGAAAGTTACCGAAAATAATGTTTAAATGTCATGGTAGGATAAATAAGGTGACACTTTAACGTCATTAAAAGGGATATAACATGACATTTAAATATCTTCAAAAGGTTCATAAGGTAACATTTAAACGTAAATATAGAATACGTAAGAGGACGCTTAAGCGTTGTTAAAGTTATATAAGATGACGCTTAAATGTCTTTAAAAGCTATTTAAAGAAGCATTTAAACATCACAGTATGATACATAAAGAGACGTTTAAATGTTCCTAAAGATTTTGTAGAAACTTAATGAAAAGTTAAAGCGACATTTAAACGTCTTCGAAATTACTTAATGTGACGTTTAAACGTTATCTTACGTAAGATATGGTGACGTTTAAACATCTCCTTAGTTATTCTTTGGCGACATTTTAATGTCCTCGAAAGATATCTAAGATGACATTTGCATATGTTCGGTTACGTGGTGGGACTTTTAAGAGACATTCAAACGTCGCCTTAGATGTTATAAGCGACATTTATTTAACATCAGTAGAATTCTTTTAGGTGACGTTTGATTTTCAACGTCGATATAGACTTAAAACGACGCACCTAAAGAGACGTTTATGGTGACATTTTTTTAACATTTACAAAAACTTATGGCAACATTTATTTCACTTGTGGTGACGCTAAATAAACGTCACCTTAGGTCTTTTTTGTTGTATTGGCCAGAACTCATAATTGGTTCCATCGAACAGAGGTGGCTTAACTACGGATTGTCCTTTAGCGTAGACTTTAGCCATTGCAATAGATGAATGACACTGCATCCCTTGCATGAACCAGGCTCTAATACCAATTGAAGTTTCTTGAAAGGATCTAATAGTCTACACTAGAGGGGGTGAATAGTGCCTAATAGAAAATAGTGTTAAATTAAAAATTCAAACCACAAGCATAAGACAATGGCAACTCGATTTATAGTAGAAACCCTTATAGGTAAAAACTAATACCTAAGCCTCCCAGCTTACGATTTTCTCGACTAAACACTTGTTAGTCAATCCACTATTCGCACCACTTAAATGAGGGCGACACAACCACTTACAACGACCACATTTCTTTTACCTACTAAGAAAAGTAACAACTCGAGATTCCCAACACGTTGTGTCCCAATCAAGGCAAAAAATAAGGATTACAAATAAAAACCTATGGAATGTTAGAAAAAAAAAGAATGCAAACCAAGTTTTTTCTTAGAGGCGTAGAGCGACATGCTTCGAGGTGCATTGGAAATGGGTGCAAAAGCACGAGAGCTATTTTAAACGAGGGAGAGTTGGAGTGCTTTTTCTTTGTGAAAATGCTTTGACAGTTGTGTTTTGAAAAGGCTACCAATGAGTCCTATTTACAAGTGAAAAATGGCCAATTCAGGAAAGTTTTTGAATCAATTTATCTAATTGATCAATCAAATTCTTAATTGGTCAATCTAATTGTATAGGAAAGAGTTTTATTCTAGCTATTTGGTTGATCAATTATCTTATTTTGATTGATCAATTAGTTTGATCGATCAAACCTACATTTTTAGTCGATCAACCTAAAATTAAACTAAGTCATAAAAACATTATCATCTTAAAAAAGTGTAAATAAAATCTAAGGTTCCTTGCATCAATTCTAGACTCAAGAAATATAAAAAGAATTACAATTGATTTGATCAGGAGCTCTTCATCTTAATCCATGATTAAATTGATTTAATTTCTCGAGCATAATCCTGAAAGATTAGTTTATAATAAAGCATAATTTTATTTCATCAAAATAGAGGCCTCAACATTAATTCCCTATTCAATTGGATACCCTTCACTAAGGAGTTGACCATCGGCCAACCTATCCCCAAGCAGGGCATCAGCTGATACTGTAGTAGGCATTGTCCTGTTGCCAAGAAATCCCAAGTCCAAGGAATTAGAACTTAGAAACCTTTAATAGCTAGTTGACCGGCGGTCGACCTAATACTATAGTCTCAGTCAACCACCAGTTGTCTAATTATAGCAGCCTAGAGTCAACCCATTCGATTTCTTTAAGGCATCGACTTATTTTATCTTTTGGTCAATTGACTATGTTCAAGCGAGCTGACCAAGCGCCGATTGATTACTATTGTATGTCATATCTGCTTTGTGCTTTGATTTTTGAACGTTACCTTTCACCTAATTAAGTTCACCAATGGCTATTTTAAGTCCCTAGGCTTATCTAAAGTGTTCCAAACACATCTATAAATAGCCAAGCACAGTTTTAAGTCAACACACACAATATGGAAGAGAGAATCAAGTGTGCAACCCTCTTGACTGCTACTACTTCCTAGTATTGGACAACCTATTCAACCAAAAACCTTGTCCTAAACCTAACCTAAAACCTTTCCATTTTTAGCAACCTAAAGTCTATTCATCTTAACCACACATGCTCTATTCTAAGGCCAACATATCTTACTATTTTTAGCATACAAAGAACACTTGTGGCCGACCACCATATCTTCTTCAAAACTGCACATGGCCAACCACAACACCCTCTTATCCACCCTCCATTCTCTATCTTAGGGCTCCTATTTGATGACAAAAAGAACCTATCCATTCAACACATATAACCGGCCATACAAGCTTCTTCAAGACTCCATTCAGAGGCCATATCCTCTCCTTAAAACCCTCAACCAATGTGACCTAATTCTATCCATCCAAACCTAGATCAAGGGCTCCCATTCCACCATAATGGCCAACCACTCTAGATGTCTCTAGAAGCCAACCTCCCTCAAGCCTAATCTACATCGTTAGATGCTTATTTAGTGGCCTAACTTAAATTTGAATTGATGGCTACACCATAGCCATTAATTAAGATCCAATGGCTCACATTTGATTACACTTTCTATAAAAGACTAGGCACCCCCACCATTCCTTAGTATTCCTTACGTACTCTTTAGTATACCTTAGTCTCCATTCTTCTACCTCCATCTCCTCACCACCATTCTTCCTAAGCCTTCCTCTAGAGTTCGGCCATCCTCTCACCCCCATTCCTCCAATAGTGTAGACCTTCACCTCACCACCATCACCTTGGTCGTCCCCCTCACCTCTCCAAGTGCTCTCCCTCATCTCTAGATCTTCTTCCCAATGGTTGCTTGTCCATCTTCTGGACTACGCCTTTGTGGCTCCAAGCTTCCATCTAGATTTCTTCTTCTTCTCTATTTTTATTTGTTACTGTAGTTTTCTTCATTAGTCGTAATAGACTTTTTTATGAAATAAGAGGTATTTCCACATATTGCTATCCATGCTTCTCACCTCCATTCTTATTGCGATTGATTTATTTTTATCTTCTTACCACCTTTCTGTTATAATATATATATATATATATATATATATATATTAGTTCATATGTAGTCTCATTCACTTAGGTTAGATTAGTTCGTTGCCATCCTATGTTCGACCCAAACTCACCAGAGATCCAATTATTTAAAGTTGATTATGGAAAATTGCGCTACAACAATAGTCTTTTACTTTAGCGATTTTCTCATATCAATTTTTGGTGTTGTTCCTGGGGAGGCAACAGATCTATTTGCCTTTGCATTTTTGCATTCAGAGTTCTAACTTGCTCTTTATTTTTGTGTGCTACCTTGTGTGCAGGAAACCGTGCAGAACCATGAGATCAGGACACAAAGCAGTAGACGAGAAGAAAGTGCAGGTGAAGAACAGTAGGTAATATCATCATCCTTAGGTTTAGGCTTCTTTAGAAAAAAAACTATAAAAATCTTCTTGTCGACTTAGGTCTTCAATTGAACCCTAGGATTAGTTTTGCTTTTGTGCTCGCATTATTTGTTTCTTAAAATCACAAAAAAAGGAAAAAAATCTATCAATTGTGGTTTTGATTTCATTCTTTATCTTAGAAACCAGATTTTTGAATTCAAGCAGTGTAAAAACTTGATTTTGAAAATTTTATTTCGAAAAATCCTGATTTCTAAAAATCACCAAATTTGAACTAAACGTGCACCTATAAATCATGAATCACCACACTAAAATGCAAAATGAAATTCTTGTAGAAAAATTTTAAAAATTTGCAAATCAGACTTGGATCCAGGTCAAAACAGAATGTAAAATTTTTGGATTGTTTGAATTTTTTCAAATTTTATAAACATCTAAATTTCCTGAAGTCACTTGTGTTTGTTTTTTAATAAAGTCAGGATTTTTATAAAAAAATTGGGGAATTTTCTGAGCACGTACACTATCTGATTCAATCACTTAGTTAACTGGGGTCTTTTCTGACTTTTAGACCCCAATCTACAAATACTTCCTAAAAATTTATTTTTAGTAACTTAAAAATTCCTGAAAAATATTTTTGTGTTTCTAATTGAGTAGTGCTCAAAAGCTACTTTTGTTTTGATTGGCTCACACTATTCTATAATCTAAAATTGATCTATTAGTAGAAGTTGCTTGATCTAGGATTTAACTTTAGGGTTTCACTAGGCACTCAAACATTTTGGAATTGAAGGAAAAATATCTTCACAAGTGCTTGCAAAACATTGTGTGCCAATATAAACTTGTTGGAATCTATCAAGACTCAAACCTTAAAAATTACCTAACAAGACTTGAATCCTAAAAGTTATTCACCTTGAAAAGTCTTATTTGCCAACCCATGATTGTGCACTGATTGTGTAGCAATCATAGATCCTAATCAACCTAAATAATATTTGAACCTAGCTTAATTTGTAAATATTACATTCATATCATGCATATCATGCATTGCATCATTTATTAGAGAATAAGACGAGATATCTTGCTATTTAAAGTTTTATTTCTGTTTGCAGGTAATAAAGTGATATAGGATGCGAGATGGAGTGGAATAAAGCAATAAGGAGAGAAGAAGACTGATCCAGACAAGAGGAGTAAGGAGGATAGCCTTATCCTTACCCTTAGAAACCCTAGGACAGCCTTCCCAAACCCAAAACCATTTCCATTGGGACATCTTAGCCTTAGAACCTAAACATGGATAGCACTATCCATGTTCTTATCTACCTTATCCCTCTCCCAAACACTTAGGAACCAAAACCTACCTTAGAAAACCCAAAACCCACTCTCCAGCACCGTTTAAGACGTCCAGATATCAGGCTGGACATCTGATTTCTACAGAAAATCAATCCAAGAAGCCAAAAGTCACACTAACACAGAATTAGACATCTAACCTAACTTATAGACGTCCAATTTTGGAGTATAAGATGTCTGATCATTTGTCTGGAGGTCATCTCTAGTTCCTATTTTTGGTGCTAGAAGCCCTAGCATGCCCCTTTTGACCTAGAAACCCCACCAAACACCTTAAGAAACCTAAATAGAGACCTCCTAAGCCTATCCCACTATCCATACCCTTACTTATCCTATCCCTAACCCAACCTATTAGGATTACCTTAGGCTAATCACCCACACACATCCTATTAGACTTGACCTAGACCTAATTAGGTTCACTCCTATCCAATTAGACCTTCCTAAGCCTAATTAGGTCCACACCCACCTAATCTAGGTTGACCTAACCTAGATTTACCAAAACCCACACAACCTAACTCTCCGAAATTCAAAACACACACACACTTCTTCTACCTAGCCTATTCTAGAATAGCTATTCTTAGCCATTGTAATTTTAGTAAACCCAACCTAAGAACCTACTACTAAGCCCCCATGGACGGCCAACACTCCAACCATTCATTCTCTCCTCCACTCCACACTTGCGACCACCCTCCCTTCCACCCTCCAAGGCCATCCTCTTCCTCCTCCTCTCCAAGACCTCCTCCATGGATGCCTAAAGAAGGTGCACCTCCATGGACGACTAAGTGAAGCTCCAAGGTGCCCTCCTCCAAGGCTTCAAGGATGGCTAGAAGAGAAAGGGTCCACCCCCCTCTTCTCCTCTTCTTCTTCATGGGCATGCCCTCTCCTCTCCCCTTGGAAGTTGAGCCCACGCCTTCGTTCGCTTTCTCTTCTTGGATGACCAAGAAGGCTTCTTCATAGCCTCTCTTGGTTGATCCTAGCATTCCCTTAGTTTAGTTCTTTTTATGTATTCTTTTGCAACTTCATATGATTAGTCAATGCATGATTACTTTTTCTATGAATAATTAGTGACATGCTTCTATTTATCATTGTGAATATATGCCCATTAGCTAGTTTAAGATTAAGTTTTCACTAGCATATTTAGATCTAGGTTTCATTTCGTTTTTCAAAAAAATCAAAAGCATAAAAAAATTCGCAAAACAAAAAGACCAAAAGATTTAGGTTACATTAGATTAGATTGGATTTAGGTTAATAATAAGCGAATCTCAAATCTAAACTCATTTTCATGTCTCCCAGAGATGAACGACCGGGACCCAAAAGAATAAAAATCTACACGAGTTTTGTAAAACAATTATTTTTTGATCGAGGATTTAGCGGAACTATACTACAAAGTCGACAACGTATTTCAAAATGCACGAAAACACCTTGCCAAATGGCGCCATTGCCGGGGAGGCAATGGGCAAGCTTTTAGATTTGGATTTGCTTAACGTCTTTGCTTTTTGATGTGTAGGGAAAATAGGAAGAATGGATCTACGCACACATCGAGCGCAGTAAAAAAAATAATCAGGTGCACATCTTCTCTACCTTAGTCTTAGGTCTTTTTTCATGAACCCAATGTAGATCTTAGTTAGATTTTACTTTCTCAAAAAAAAATATCTACTTATTTTTCTGAAAAAAATAAAAAAAAAAAGGTAGTTAGATTATGATTTCTATTGAATCTTAGGTTATAATTAGTTTGTTTGAAAAAAAGAAAGAGGGAAAATTTGAAAAAAAAAATCCCTCTCAAAAAAAAAAAAAAGTTTAAAAAAATTATTTTGGTGGGAAGGTTTGAAATTTGAATTTCAAACCTTTCAAAAGCCTTTCCACCACATCCCTGATTTTTGGCCTGATTTCAAGGAGAGATTTAAAAATTTATTTGCCGAAAATATATTGAGCGAAAAATTCTGAAATTCAGGCACGAACTTCATTTTCAAATCATATTTCCAATGGCACCATTTATTTGGAAAATTTCGATTGTGTAATTTTAAAAAATTCGTGAATTACAAGGGGTTCAAACTGACCCAAATTTGAAAAATTTTGAATTTCAAACGGTAATTCCAAATAATCCACAAATCTGATCTGACAAAAAATGGTGGGGTTTGAAAGCTGATCAAATTATATTTCATTTCCATATTTTTATCAAAATTTTAAAGTTTATTTGAGACTATTTCAAAGTGAAAAATCGACTAGGGGTCAAAATCCCAGATCTGACCCCCAAACAATTAAAAATTCCTATTTATTCAGTTGAAATAGTAAAAATTTCAAAAAACTATTCCTTGAATGCCTTATTGAAAAAAGAATATCTCTGTCAAATTTCATTTTATTTAGATTCCTTTACTAAGCTGGGGAGTGATTTCAAGTCAGAATAAGGTCTGACCGTAGATTTTTAAAGAGTATAAACCCTAGTGCATCAAACTTTAGGGTTTAATTTTTTCTAGAGACCTAAACTGTTTTGAATGAATTTAGTTTCCTAGTAGGTGAGGTTGATTTCTTGATTGACCCCCTCACCTACCTGAATTAAACTGATTTACATTTCAACCTAGGCAACCCTTTAGGTCCATTTCACTTAATAGTGGTGCATTAGGACCATTATTTTCCTTGATTGGATCGCATCACTTCTACCTTATTGGACTTAAAATCATCATATAGACCTATCTGATATTAGGGTTTCCACACTAATTTAGAGCACATTTGCATTCCATACTTAAAGGAAATTCATATAACAAATTGGGACTTGCAAAACCTATTGTGTGCTCCACTACAACCTTGTTTGAATTGACTTAAACAAGGAAATCCTAAAAGAAATTAATACAAGCACTTGAACAATAAAAGCCACTACACCAATTAAAGCTTGTATTGAAAATCCTCTGTCTATGCACTTCACACTTCTAAATCCAATTTTAAGGGCAACACCCCCAAAATGCCCAATCACATTCCAAGAGCACTCTAAGCCCAAGCCTAAAACTAAGTAGACGTGCCTTAGGCAGAACTAATTTACTTAGGAATCGAAATTTGATTGGGTGAAAATCAAGGCCTTGTCTATTTGGATCAACTAGTGACAAGTAAGGTCAGTGCGATAACCGCGTTAACCTCTAATGATGTCCCACCATGCAGGGTGTCCTAGGGGGCTCCACCCTTCTGGCCAGCCAAGTAATTCAAGGGTTGGTTTAACCCAAGTCCATTTTAAGATACCAGGTTTAGACCCAATTAGGGTATACAATTTAGGGCTAGATTGTTTGCTTTAATTGGGGTTTTCTCTCATCTCTCATCCTAGGCCTTAGCCTTATTTTCACCAGCCTCTTGTAGCTGGGTGTGTCTTCCTGAGGAAGACCTTCTCTTATCTCTATTTTCTTCTCTTCTTGTATATCCATGAACCCATATCATCCTTCTCACCCGTAGGATCCTCCATTTCCCAACCCAACCATGATTTCGACTCCTCCTGATTGGGAGACTCATCCTCAGCAGCTAGGATATGATTATTGTCATGCTCCTTATACCCCAGCTTATTCAGAACCTAAACCTCATGAATCCAACCCTTATCTAGATCAGAACTGATTGAACGCCATAGTTGTTGAATTCCGGGAGTTTAACAAGAGCTTAGAGGATCAACGTGCCAAAATCTTAAAGCAACTTAGACAATGCCAGGCACAATCTCAATCTTATCACTCCTCTCAGGTACAAGAGACCTAGAATACCCAGCCTAGTGAATCAAGTGACCCATATTTTGGATCCACTAGCTACTATTCTGACTCTTGCTACCCTAGGGAGGCATCCTGGACTCAGTCAACTGAGGAGGCACCTTTGGACCTACTTCATGATTTGGGTAGATCATTTGGGGAATGCACCATTTCTGAAACACCTGTACTTGATGATACATCACTTAAGAATTGGAATAATGGATCGAAAGTACCGGACCACACATCAGGTTCTTAATCAACTCCCTCTATAGTCAGCCCCACTCAAGGTGATACACCCTTTAATTCATATCTTGATTCGTATGACCCTGAGTGGAGAGATAATCCTGATCTTTCTTGGCCACCACAGAGACCGACTTAGATTGAATATCAATCTAGGCCAGCCCAATATTCCACTCAATCCACTTTAGGGCAACCATCTAGTCTAACCCAACCCACAACCACCCTTGAGGATATCATGAACCTTTTGTTGGACTTTGACAAGAAAAATGAGGAAAGGCTGACTAATTTGGAAAATCAAGTAAACTCTCAAAGGGATCAAATCAAGCGACTTCAATAATCATTTTATCCCCGCATGCACACTCCTCTTCACTCTTATTCTCCACCCATTCTTCCGACCCCTCCAATTTATCATACGTGCCATTGTGCAGGTGCCAATTCTTTGTCCTCTAAAAGGAAGAGGAAAGCTAAGAGCCCACCCAAACGATCTAATTCAGGCTCAACCAAAAATCTTAAGACCAAACCTACATCCAGCTCTGACTCAGACTCTAGGGACAAAAAGAAGAAAAAGGCTCGTGAAATTGATTTGACTTATATATCCTTTCTTGGGGCCTTAAAGAGTCACAAGAAAAGGAAAAGACTTGCACACCTAAAGAGGTGGTTTTATCAGCTAACATAAGTGCATTTGTTTCTGGCACTCTACCACCTAAAAAGACTGACCCTGGAAAACCATTCATATCTTGTGCCATAAAGGGATTCACCTTCAATAGAGCCCTTGTTGACCGCACTAGACTTGGAGATCTGCACCACACCTGTCACCATTAAAATGGTAGATGGCTCCATCAACACACCTAAGGGGGTAATTGATGATGTGATCATTAAGGTGCAAGGTCTTAGCTTTCTAGTTGATTTTATTGTTTTGGACATGGATATACCGGAGAAGCTAAGTGATTCGACCATCATTCTAGGTCACCCTTTCTTGGCTACAGCCAATGCATGGATTGACTATTACTCAGGATGTATGGAAATGAGTAGTGGCAATGAGAAGATTCACTTTGATATTTATGTAGTCGCTAAGAAAACGAAGTCAGGGTATTTTTTGGATGATACGAAAAGTGATTCGGAGGGTAATTCGGAAGAAACCATGGCAATTAACACCTGGGTAGGACCACATGACTCGAATCAAGAATCTACTAAATCACAAGAGTCACCATCAATACAGGATCAAATCTTTGATAGCATGGTTGACTGTCTTGACTGACCAAGCTCAATTCAAACCCTTGCCCCTTGCAATGAATCCCAGATTACTCAACTAATCAAAATGCTTCATGAAATAAAAGAAGCTAGTGTAAGAAAATATGATGATATAAGAAAAGAGCTTCATAGAATCCGGGACAAGCAACAAAAATAAAAAATACTTGAATTTGGGTCAGGTGTGCCACAACAGATTTGTGGTTCTATGGTGGTCATTGAGGATTCTGTAGATCATACACCCGAGGTGAATGATATTGATGTTCCTATTGAAGTTGAGGAAGGACATTCATTTGAGGATCTTGATCTTGATTTAGGACCTGAATATCAATCATTTCATTTTGAGGAACCTAGTATTAATGGACCTGAATATGATTTTGTTGTATTCGAGAGTACCTATGTAGACGTTGATGAATTAATTCAAATGGTCACATACATGGAGAAACAAAATCACAAAGACCTTAACGACTCATCAATCAATGATTCATCCCATTCCACTTTCATGGAAGGACTCACTACCAAATCTAATGCCAAATTTCATCCAAGTGAGAAAGAGGAAATATCCCCTTATGAAAAGGATATTCAAGAGATTGAAAGATTATTGGGGATAACATATGATGAGTAATCAGAGGAAGCTAAAAATTTTGCCGAATCATGTTATAATCGGGAATTAGAATTGAGAAATTTCGAAGAGGAAAAAGAAATAGACGATACTTAGGAAGAAACATCTTTGGTAGAGACAAAGATTGATCATTGGACCTTGATTTCCAGATCTGACCACATCACTTGGGTCATGCCATTCATTCATCATCATTATCAGGACCCATATGGCTTTACCACACACGACTCCGCTCATACCCCAACCACCCATCTTCTCCATCTCCTCTTCGGGATGCCTTCATCTTCATTTCTTCTAGGCACCTGTATTTATCTATTTTTCTTCTGTAGCATATGGATGTAGATAATCCCAAGCCCCATCAACATATTTTTTTGATTATTTGGGCTTGGAATTCATGGACAGCTGGTCCGCATTTGCAGCCTACTGTTGGCAAATGAGACTAAAATTCTTATCATTTTGCTCGTCATTCTAAATACTGTGTTGATATATCCTTTTTGAGTTTACGCCTAGCTGGAGGCGTTAATCTTAGCACTTATATGTAGCATATTTTTATTTAGCATATTTTCCTGCATATTTTACTTCTAAGGTGTTGGAATAAGCAGAACGTCGAAATTCAAGAGCTATTCCAGGTGATTTCTACCCATGTACTCCCTGTCTTAATTTTTTTTTTCATTATATTCATGCATGAGGACATGCAAGAAAGTAGGCATGGGGGGCAGTACATGTAAACTGAAATTTTTCTTTCAACTCCTAGGAAAAGCCTTTCATACATCATGCTAATTGCACTTTAGGGTCCTTAAATTAAGAACAACCAACTCCACCTCCAATGTTCGCATTGGAGCTAGAAATCGTCCGCAACAACCACTGTCGACTCATCCACTCACCGTTTTGTTCTAAATTTAGGGCTGATCTGAATGTAACCCGAATTAGGGAAATCTTAGAAATGCAACTTTGAAAGGTTACACATCATTTATATATATTCCATTAATGCATCAATTTTTTTATTAAGGAAGTTTTATTAGGGATTTTATTCTTAAGTTAATTCTAAATCTAGAATCCAGTATAATTTTTACACTTCGACAGTGATTAAGGAGTCAGGCAAATAGTCTTCCAGTAAATCCACCAAACATGTGAGGTGAGAGTAGAATGTCTACTGGAGCTCTAAGTCTAGTGCAAGGATTCTTAGTCTCTGGATAATTAGATAATGATACTTGAAGCTAGGCATAGTTTTCGCTCTCATGTTCCTGCGTACGAATCTTGTGAGAATTCTTGAGAGTCACCAAATAAGGTAGAGACGCAAAGATTGAGTTCTAATAAAACTACGACTAAGGTGGATAGGCATGACCATCCTCTACGGAATCCTCAGCTGAAGGAGGGTATTCGTGTCAAAGGTCAGAAAATGCGTTGTCCTATTCGTTCCCTTCCTAGTGTCGGAATAGACACTTCCACCAAATAAGTCACTCGATATCTCTTGAACACCACCAATCCCTAATAATGCCTCCTGAATAAAATTCGCGTATGTCGTGTGCTACATTACATTGTGTTGAAAAAAAAAAAGAAAAAAAAAGTGAAAAAAAACATAGAAAAAAATAGAAAGAAAAGAAAAAAAAGAGAGGAAAAAAATATATAAAAAAAAGAGAAAAAAAGAAAATTAGAAAAAGTAGAAAAAAGTGATGAGTTGATGAGTGTTTTAGTGTGTATTTCAATTACATTAAGGCAGCATTACCCACCACATTTGCAATCCACCAAATATGGCCTTAACCCATTTTCCTGTATTCCTGACCGCCCGAATACTAACTGAGAAATTTCAACTTAGTGTTAGGGTTATTGGAACTCTATCAAAGTGTTAATTCCATGTAAGGCAACCAAAAATTGAGTACATTGACAAAATATGGCGAGATTGTGAGCTCGAAAAGAAAAGAGAAGGAAAAGAGAGAGAGTATGAAGGAACCAAAGAGAGAACATTTTTTAGCCTCTCTCTAGATTGATTTGTTTAATAGTCTAGAAATTGAGTGTTACGACTCGGTTCCCAAATCCCTACAGGACCCGAGATCGAGTCGCCTTGATTAATCCCAAGACCTAGTCGTCCAATGAGAAATAACCAAAAGTAGGAAATAATACCACATCCACACATCCATTATAACTAAGCAGAAGGAAAACGAACCAGTAAAGGAAAGTAGAGCAACTATCTCAAAATACTACATGCCACCACAACAATGACAGTGGAAAGAAAACAGAAAGTAATAGGAGCAGTAATTTAAAAGTCCATTACTCACAACTATAGTAGAAACAGGAGGGTTGGAAAGAAACTATTATGGCTGGGCTCAGCTGGGCCTAGCACCCTCTGCAGCCAGAAAATCAGGTAGCTCAACTCCTGGTCTTGAACAGTGTTACGAAAAGACAGAGTCAGCGAACGCTGAGTAGAGTGGTATTTACATTATTTATGTGCAAGTAAAGTAAAACAAGCAACCAGATTTTAATTCTTATTTTTATTTATTTCATCTATGTATTTCTGGTTCATTTATTTCACAAAAGATCCAAGTATTTCTTGATCTTGCTTGTTCCTCGTGGGAACAATCTTGATTGCAGTATTTTCCGTGGAGTAGAAGGTACACGTGGTACTCTCCTAGCTAGGAGAGTCCCTCGCAGTAGTCCTACACCCAGTAAACCACCCCGAGGTCACTGTCGTGACGTAGCGGTGACTACGGCACGCGTGATAAGCGCACGGGTAGCTACCCTGCACTGACACGCGATCAGTCGTTTCCGCTAGCGGGTACGCCCAAAGTACAGCACAGAATAATATAGGGCCTTGCCCTCTCAGAACAGGGGTTTCGCACCTCAGAACCAAACAGCAGTCTCGCCCCACCACAGTCCGCGTACCCTTGTCCAACTACCCCGGTTTGCCCAGCCAGCCTAACAAAGTCGGTGTAGGGTGACTAGCTTAACCCCGGGCCCTGTGGGGTGGCTAGCTCCCTCCCTACACTAGTAGCAGCCTCGGTACCACGTACTTGAGGGCCAATAGGAGTTGGTGTAGAGTGGCCAATCCTAACCCTGGGTCTCAACCCAAAGGCGGCTAGCTCCGCTCTACACTAAAAGGGACAGTTGCTCTCCTTGGTACCGTGTGCACAAGGGCCAACTTACTTCCCGTCTACATTCCAGATTTCCTTTCATACACAGGAACTCTAGTCCTAATTCCCGTAGGGTTCATGCTCATATTCATCTCATTTATCACTATTCAGATCTCATGGTTCATAACTCGTTCCTCGTCCATATACAGGTAGCTTGTGTTTTCACAATTCAATTCTCAATCATTTACATGAAACTTGTGGTTTCATAGTTCAATATCTCATTCATATACAGGCAACTCATATTTTAACATGCATCTCAAGTAAACAGAGTAGCTCAACCATTCTCATTTATTTCTACCTTAGGGTTCATGTTCCATCCTAACGTTTATTCAAGTATTCTAAACATGCTCTTTCATTGTGTAAATCTTAATGTTATAGTAAACCACTCTACCGGGTATCACGGGAGGAATGGGGGTCTGCACCGCAGATCTCATCGTCTTCGTGATCCCCGAACACGCCACCGGCTGGTAACCTGTACCAGCGACTAATTTACATTAGATGAGCTCAAAATAGTAGGTACTCAACACGAACACGTAGAGAAACACGAGTGAAAAGCAGCGGTACTTCGTTTGCGGAAATCTAATTCCGTTTGGGCCCTAAATGGGCCAAAAACACGGTTACTGTCCAAAATCAGATGTCTGGGACTAGTCCCAGACGTCTTAAAAGACGTCAGATCTTACCTTATGTCTCCTATGGTATCCTCAGACGTTCGGATTCCTCCGCAACCATCTGGGGCTGCTCCAGACGTTGGACAAAGCCTTCGATCGTCTGGAAGCACCTCCGGGCGTCTAGTGACGTGATCAGACGTCCAAAAGTGCCTCGAAAAGCGCACCACGCACCTTTCCAACACCCTTCACCTGTGTACGAAAGATGTAGAACCAAAATCAGCCCAACATCCCTATGCTACGTCTGCATGGCGGAAAGTAGCGCAGGAAGCACATACCTCGCACGATATTATGCTTTCAGACAACCAGCTTCAGCTCCGGACGTCCTGGTGCCTCTCCAGATGTCTAGTCGATGCTCTAGACGTCTGATACTGGAACTTTTCCAATACCAGAATCTTGTCTGCGACGCTGCTCTCCTCGCAATGCCACCCGCAGCGCACCGCGGCAGCTTCAATAACTGTAGAGGGCCAAAAGGCCACCTCCCTGAGCCCTTTTAATAACACTTCATCTTGGGGTGATAAATCTGTCAATTGGGGTTTATCTTAAGAACAAAATGCACAGATAACACATCATAAATAGGAATAGGAGCATCGCATGCATTGCACATCAAGATTGCTTATAATGCATTATTAACAGCCATGTGTACAAGGACATGTCAAAACAGGCCTTAGATGAGCAATCGGACCGCATGGATGGATTTAGAGCGACGAACGGAGTCCGACGGACTTAAAATCGGCCAAATTCGACATCCAGAGCTCCTGCAATGGGCCTAAGAAGTTCTGACAGTTGATCTGATGATCAACGGCCCACAACGCACCATGTGGCGCCCGCTCATCGCATCTTCACCGCCGCCAGCTTCTGCCTTCACCTGGAGGATGAATCTCAGCCGTCGATCTTCGATCGAACGGCTGAGAGCCGCCCTGCGCTCGCCGTCACAGTGATAAAGAAGCAGGCGCAGTGTAGCGATCGACCGCCTCATGCCCGCACAGCTGACGTGGGATTGAATCGCGCTACATGGAAATTCAAAGGCGAAGGCTCGCACTGGGGAAATTGAGCCGCCCGATCAGCAATGGACGGTGCAGATGGAGCACACACGGCGCAACAGATGCGCACAGATGCTCACGCAAGTGATAACGTGGCAAATGCGCGCCGCTCAGCAATAATCCGCGAGCATGCTCTTCGCGGGATCTCAACCGTCCAATCTTTGATCGGACAGCTTACAACACGCGCGTGCGGATCGCCTCCAAAGAAGCAAAAGGCGCGCTGGCGACCGCGGGCGAAGGGGGCTACACTGACGGATTTAGTATGGGTTTAGCGACGTCCGGGACGTCGTTAAGCCCATACTTAATCCATCGATGTAGGACGTCGCTAAAGCCCATACTTAAATTAGAAAACCCTTTTTCCTATATAAACTCCATCCAACCACCCATGGAGAGCATTCAATTCACTTTCAAGTCTTCTACCCCACTCCTAGCCACCATTAGCCCTCTTTGTAGTCACCAGAGCCGATGAGCCGCTGACGGAGCCCCTCTCCACCGCCGTGGCTACCTGGCCGTCTTCTCTCTCTCTTTCCCTCATTATCTTAAGCTTTACTTTATTTGTGTTTAAGCATTTATCTAATGTTGTTGCATGTCAAATGAAGTTGTTTCTTATCAAGTTACTTGCCTTCTTTTATGTTCAAGTTGCATGTTGTGAATAAAAAATTTCTAACCCTATTCTCTCTCTTTCTCCCTCTCTCACTCGCTTTTCACCCATGTCTTTTCGCAAGCAAAAACTCGTGATTTTCGTGACATTAAGTGACAAGAAAAATCTGGTTTTCACACATCTCTGAGATCGACACTCGGACTCACGTCCATTTCTTCATTTAAAACTGACGTTGCGAGCGCAAGCTATAACGACTCTTTTAAACATACGCGTCTCCCACCACGTCAGTTTTTGGCGCCATTGCCGGGGAGGCAACGAATTTATTTTGTCACTTCCATTTTACATCCATGCTCACATCGTCTAACGCCTTGTCTCCTTCTACTTGATGGTTGCAGGAATTCGACGCTTGAACGACGAAACAGTGTAACTCGTGACGGTAATAAGGGAGTAAGCGCAACAAGGACCGGTCGTGAGTATTTCTTCACCCATGGTTGTTTGCTTGCTTAAAAATCTAACAAAATTGTAAAACTGAAAAAAATTGGTGTGGTGCATGATTGCTTAATCCACATCCTTAACACATCACCCAACAAAAAAAATACACTCTAACATTCTGAATAATCTAAGATTCTTGGAGTGTTCTTATTTCTTTTTGAGTGGTGTTTGCGAAGCCACCTTGAATTGACATGGGCTGCACCACTCAACCCTAAAATTGACTCATCTAATAGAAGCTACATGATCACTAGGATGAGTACATTAGGGTTCTAGAGCCTCTACACAACAAAAGGAAATTACTTTCACCAAATTGTGTGCAAAACTTGATGTGCCCACTAAAACTTGTCTAAAAACATTAAGACACGTCGATCTTAAAAGACACAAAAGTAAGGATGAAACATTAAAAGACACCACATCTTAAAAATCCTTGCTTGAAAATCATGTTTTGATAGAAGCACACACACTGAAATTGGAAAACTAAGAGGCACTACCCCAATCAAGGCCTCATCACATAACCCTAGCACAAGCACTATCCTAGCCCTTTTAAAACAGAGTAGACGTGCCCTAGGCAGGACTGGGTTATGTCTCAAGAGGCAGGGTTTTGTTCGCTGGGCACTTGGCTTTCATTCCCATAGTAAAATCTGGTGACTAGACAGCGGGGCAATGTCAAACGACCGCAGTTGTGGGGTCTATGGAACCGGCGGTGCAAGCCAAAGGAAAAACCTTCTCTACAATCCCCTCATAATCAACCTAATCAGGGAAGGGGAGTCCAGTGCTTACGGACTTGATCACCCTTTTGGAGATTTCTAGGTCCCCTAAGGAATACACCATAAGGACTCGGCTTGTTTGCTTGGTTGTACACACACCTCTCGCATCTGTCGCTCTCCGCATCCCCCCTTGTTCTTCTCTAGTGTATGCACGGGAGACGCTCACTGCATCCCAAGTTGTTTGTTTTAGGATGGGAATCCTGGCGACTTGATTCTGCTAGAAACATGGCTGAACCTAAGGTAGATGAGGTTGAGGACCAACCCCCACCAGACACAATGGACATCATCCAAGCCCAGATTAACGTAAACCACCGGCTTCAGCAACAATAGATCCACACTATTATGCAAGCCATACATCGGTTGTAGAACCCACAAGGGCAACCGCCACCTGATCTACCACCATTCCAGGACCAACCTAGGCCCCTCCGTGACTTCTATAATCCTTCCGCTATTCGAGTCGAGCAGCATCTTAGGATCCCCGAAGGGGGAGATGATTTTGAGCTAAAACCAAATGCCCTGAGTCTGATTCAGAGCCACTTCCATGGAAGCTCAAATGAAGATCCCTTCCAGCACCTAGAGGATCTTGACCAGATATCCCAGACTGTGAAACCTAAGAACATTAGCCTTGACATTGTTTTGATTAAGATGTTCCCCTTCTTGCTGAGAGACAAGGCATCTCACCGGCTTAGAACCCTAGGTAGACCCATCACCACCTGGGAAGAACTGAGGCATGCATTCTTAAAGAAATTCTTCCCCATAGGAAAGACCAATGCCCTCAGAAGAGCCATTACTACCTTTACACTCCAGGGTGGGGAACATTTCCATGAGGCGTGGGAAAGATTTAATGAACTCTTGAGGAAATGCCCACACCACGAAGTACCAAGGTGGCAATTGGCCCAGATCTTCTACCACAGTCTGGGCAGCAACCTACGGAACTCCGTCGATGCCTCATGCGGGGGGAACTTCCTGAACAAAGATGAGGAGAGCGTGTTTGAGCTCTTTGAGCCTATGAGTGAAAATTCACTCAACAATGCCTCCATGACCCAGTTTAGTCGATCCAGTCAACCCTGTGGTGGGATTTATGAGGTACAAGCGAATTCTGGAATGGTTGACATGGATATCATTGCCAAGAAATTAGATCGAGTGGAATTGGTGGATAAAAAGATAGATAAGCTATTGAATTAGACCACGAACCCGTTACAGACCTTCTCCCTAGCAAAGGGAGCTCACAATGTTGACCTAGTCCAGCCCTTAAGCCAACTGAACTTAGAACAACCCTTGACCACGTTCCAGGGAGGGACCTTTGCTCCCTCAACCCTTGATTACTCTCTTCCCTCCCCATCGACATCTGCTATCCTTGAAGATGTACAGGCTATCCAAGGTTATGCTAAACCTGACCCTTTCTCCAACACTTACAACACTGGCTGGCATAATCACCCCAACTTTGGTTGGACAAACCAGAAATCACCACAATTCCAGAACCAGCCTAGGCCAAACCAGCAGCCAAACTTGCCCCCTATCAGCAAGGACCATCAGTTTGACCCTCATATAATCCGAATAGGGCGGCCCCTCCCTTGCAAAATCAAATGGACACCCTGATAAAGATGATGGCTAAAATGAACCAGAAACATCAGGAGGAAATGGCCTTAGTAAAGGGACAGATAAGCCAACTATTGGACTGTAAACAACAAGGATCCCTACCTTCCCAGCCACAACCGAACCTGCAAAACATGATTAACAGAGGCCCCAATTCGCAAGGGTTCCAGGGCAATCCCGGGCAGGCTCACATGGTCCAGCCAACCCCACAAACACCCCCTGGGTTCGGTGCTTCTTCGTCCTTGTCTTCTCAAGGATCAACCCATGGTCCCAATGCCTCTGCGAATGCGGTAACCTTGAGAAGTGGCACCAAAACCCAGGATCCCAAATGGCCGACTCTTCCCGAGACTTCACCGTCTGAAACACCCGACTCAAAAGAGGCACTGGAAAAACCCAAGGACCCAGAAATAGATCCTATCCATGTTTAGACACCCTACCCCGAGGCCTTGGAGATAATCAGAAAGAAGAAAAGTGTTGTGGAGATTGAGGAGCTTTTGGAGATCTTTAAGCAGGTTTAGATTAATATTCCGCTCCTCGAAGCCATCAAGCACATCCCAGCTTACGCCAAGTTTCTAAAGGATGCCTGTACACCCAAACATAAGCCAAGACCTCAAGCACCTAAGAAGGTTGTGCTCTCCGAGCATGCAAGTTCCGTAATATCAAGCAACCTTCCGCTCAAGCGAACTGACCTAGGAGCACCCCTGATATCCTGCAATATCGGGGACATGACATTTGATAGAGAGCTCCTGGACTTAGGTGCTTCCATCAATCTGATTCCGACAACCCTGTACCACCAATTTGGTTTCGGAGAGTTGACGCCCACACCTGTCACCATCCAGTTGGCTGATAGATCTATAAAGACCCCGAAGAGGGTTGTCGAGGACGTGATTGTGCGGGTCAAGGACTTCTATTTTCTGGTCGACTTCTTGGTGCTCAACATGGAAGTCCCTGAAAAACTACAGAACACACCCATAATCTTAGGCAGACCTTTCTTAGCTACGGCTAAGGCAAACATCGATTGTGACACGGGATGTATGGAAATCACCTTCGGAGACAAGAAAATGCAGTTGGATATCTTCCGGGCGACCAAGTCTTTTGATTGCTATTGTATCGAGGAACATGATCCCGTGGAACCTTTGGTCGAGGAATGCCTCACCCTTAGTTTAGTCTTAGACCACCAATCCTATAACAACTATTCTGACTCGTCACCATCTCTGCCCATAGACCTCTGTAGGGCTGATTACCATCAAACAACACCATTTGAGGAGATTGATGTTGATCAACTCCCGCCTTTCCCTTTTCCTTCGACTGTTGTTCCACCCGCACCCGAACTAAAGCCTTTACCTGAGACTCTCAAGTATGTCTTCCTCGGACCTGACCAGACCTTCCCTGTGATAATTAACTCCCATCTAACCAAGGATCAGGAACTCAGGTTGACCGTGACTCTTTCGGAACATCGGGCCGCCATTGGATGGACCATTTCAGACTTAAGAGGAATTAGCCCCACCTATTGCACTCATAAGATTTACCTGGAAGACGGGGCACGACCCTCCTGCCAGATGCAGAGACGGTTAAACCCAAATATGCGGGAAGTCGTTAAGAAAGAAATTATCAAGTGGCTTGACGCCGACATCATCTATCCCATCTCTGATAGCCCCTGGGTGAGCCCCACTCAAGTGGTTCCAAAGAAAGCCGGGCTCACCGTTGTTACCAATGAGCATGGCGAATCCATCCCCACCCGCACCACCACCTCATGGCGGGTGTGTATTGATTACAGGAAGCTCAATGAAGCAACCAAGAAAGATCATTTCCCCTTGCCATTCATTGACCAGACCCTTGAAAGATTGGCAGGGCAAAAGTATTTTTGCTTCCTGGATGGATATTCAGGATATAACCAAGTCGCAATTGCTCCTGAAGATCAAGAGAAGACCACATTCACTTGCCCGTACAGCACATTTGCATTCCGTCGTATGCCGTTCAGGTTATGCAATGCACCCGCTACCTTTCAACGTTGCATGCTAGCCATTTTTTCAGAAATTGTGGGTGAATACATGGAGATCATTATGGATGATTTCTCTGTATTTGGGAATTCATTCGACCATTGTTTGAGCAACTTGGAGAAAATCCTGAAATGATGTATCGAGGTTAATTTGGTGTTAAGTTGGGAAAAGAGCCATTTTATGGTTCAAGAAGGAATCGTCCTCGGTCACATCGTATCACATCGGGACATTGAGGTGGATCGGACCAAAGTTGAATTAATTTCCAAACTTCCTTCGCCTAGCTCGGTCCAGCAGATCTGTTCATTCCTGGGACATGTTGGCTTCTACCGAAGGTTCATCAAAGACTTCTCCAAGCTTTCCAAACCCTTAACCGACCTTCTGGCCAACGACGCCATATTCCACATGACCTCTAATTGCATCCAGGCTTATCACACCCTTCGGGACTTAGTTTCCACAGCACCTGTACTTCAGCCCCCGGATTGGTCCCAGGACTTTGAGATTATGTGTGATGCATCAGATTTTGCCATAGGCGCTGTCCTGGGACAAAGACAAGACAAGAAACCCGTGGTGATCTACTACGCGAGCAATACATTGGACGAGGCCCAACGAAATTATACGGTCACAGAGAAAGAATTGCTCGTTGTAGTTTTCGGACATGAGGAGTTCCGATCTTACCTACTGGGATCCTACGTGACCATCTATACTGACCATTCAGCCATCCGGCACCTGTTGGCTAAAAAGGACGCGAAGCCCAGGCTCATCAGATGGATCCTGCTCTTACAGGAATTTAACCTGGAAATCCGCAACAAAGCCGGACTAAAGAATGTGGTGGCTGACCACTTATCCAGACTTCACCCAGACTACATTGGACCCTCCCTGCCTTTATCCGACACCTTTCCCGATGAACACATTTTGGCTGTGCAAGACAAGAAGCTGCCTTGGTATGCTGACTATGTCAA
Source organism: Thalassia testudinum (assembly GCA_037157565.1). Taxonomy (NCBI): domain Eukaryota; kingdom Viridiplantae; phylum Streptophyta; class Magnoliopsida; order Alismatales; family Hydrocharitaceae; genus Thalassia; species Thalassia testudinum. Next base: position 36,986,150 of record JAZHRO010000056.1, read on the forward strand.
CTACCTGGTTGGAGGACTGACCTCGTACAGCTGGTCTAGACAGTAACGGGACAAGTTCTTCGCCGAGGCCAAGCACTATTTCTGGGATGATCCCATGCTATTCCGCCTCTGTGCTGACCAGATCATCAGGAGGTGTATCCCTGAGGACGAAGTTCAGAGTGTGCTATCTTTTTGTCATGACCAAGCTTGTGGTGGCCACTTCTCAGGAAAGAAAACAGCTGCGAAAGTTCTGCAGTCCGGATTTTACTAGCCTTCCCTATTTAAGGATGCACACAACTTTGCCAAGACTTGCTCGCGCTGCCAAACACTGGGGACCATGACCAGAAAAGATATGATGCCCCTCCAGCCCATGTTGATTGTCGAGATCTTCGGCGTTTGGGGTATTGATTTTATGGGCCCCTTTCCACCATCCAACGGCTTTGAGTACATCCTAGTCTTGGTAGACTATGTCTCTAAATGGATTGAAGCCATCACCATCCGCCGATGCGATCATAAGACTGTCATGGACTTTGTTAAGCAGAACATCTTTTCCCGATTTGGAATACCAAAGGCCATGATCAGTGATGGTGGAAGTCATTTTATTCACTCCCAATTCCGTGCCCTACTTAGAAAATATGGGGTTAGCCACCACATCGCTACCCCATATCATCCGCAAACAAATGGGCAAACTGAGGTCTCAAATAGACAAATCAAGAACATTCTACAAAAAACTGTGAGACCTGACAGGAAAGACTAGTCCACATGATTGGATGATGCCTTGTGGGTATGCAGGACCGCTTTCAAGACCCCGATAGGCATGTCTCCTTATCGCCTGGTCTTTGGCAAAGCCTGCCACCTTCCTGTCGAGTTGGAACACCGGGCTTACTGAGCCGTCAAGCAGTGTAACATGGATTCCCAGTTAGCCGGTGAGTAGAGGATGCTCCAACTATCTGAGCTCGAAGAAATTTGTCAGGACGCCTTTGAGAACAGTCGGCTGTATAAGGAGAAAATGAAAGCCGTCCATGACCGACTCATCTATAGAAAGACCTTTGAGCCTAACTAGCAAGTTTGGCTTTTCGATGCCCGCCTAAAACTCTTTCCAGGGAAGCTCAGGTTCAAGTGGATAGGACCATTTAGGGTGGTCAAGCCCCACTCCAATGGGGTGATTGAAATCGCTGATCCGAATACTGGACACACTTTCATAGTCAATGGCCAGAGATTGAAACACTTCCTAGCCCAGGTTCCCCCAAAGGAGATGCCACCCTCATCGAGGGATGGCACAAAGCATCACCCAGCTGGAGGCGTTAAACTCAGCGCTTCCTGGGAGGCAACCCAGAAGATTCAGACTGATCAGGTATTCTACGTTACTCAAGTAATATCTTTTCGAACCCCTGTTGCATCCATGTATTTGTCAATGAGGACATTATCCAACTTAAGCATGGGGGGGTGGTAAATTGCATGATTCTGAGCTCATTTAATCAGTTTGAATAGAATAAAATTAAAAAAAAAAATTGAATTTAGGAAGAAAAACTTAGGCATTAGAAACTTGTTAATAGTGGGAAATAATACGGAAAGAACTTGAACACTTAGACTTTTCAGGCCTTTAGGCTTAATCAGCCCTGGTGTCCGTTAAAATATGGATTTAGCTTCAAATCCTTGTAACCTTAAGCTATTCTAATCCACTAACTAAATAAGGTGATAAGTATACGACTTATCAACTCACCCTCTAACTCAAGACTTTTAATCTAAGCATCTGCACACATTTTTGCACAGACTCACTCCTCGGAGATTCTGACAGAAATTGGGTAGCTAATGAACTCTCTAGGGTGGTATGGTTGGCAAGTTATCGTGGGTAACAGCCTATTGGCAGGTTGTCCAGAGCCCAGCCACAGGACCACCTCCTCTTTATTACCTCTAGGTAAATTTGAGATCAGGGAAGCCACCTACCAAATAAAATATATAAAAAAAAGAAGAAGAAGAAAAAAGAGAACAAAATAAACCACACTTCACTGCACGAGTATGGCTGGCAAGTGATCGTGGGTAACAGCCCATTGGTTGGTTGTCCAGAACCCAGCTCAGTAAATGCACAAAAAGAACCAAAACACTTAAGGAAGAAGCGGGGAAGTAGAGCAAGCCGGGGAGATATACACTGGAAAAATCCTTGTGTTGACCCCAATTAAAACAAACGTAGGGAGAAAGCTACCGATCGAACAAATACACTTTCAGGAAAAACACTTCCTCTTCCGGTCACCTAAGGGCGTAGAAACCCGAAGTCTATCTAAATTACCGTTGAGTGAGTCTATCACAATCTTTACACCAAGATGCTTAGCACTTAGAGCTTTGTCCGAGTTTTAGGTGGGTTAGGTAGCCGTAAAAAGTTACCAACACACTCTTAACTCCAAAAAAATCTAAAAATAAGAAAAAAATATATATATACGTACATTAAAGCAAGGATTCAGGCGATTCATATTTTGGCAGGCACCCGAGCGCTGCTTAGTCTTTGTAGATTAAGATCTTAGTATATTTCCTCCTATTGACAAGTGACGAAGTGTCCAAGTAATTATTTCTTAAATTCTGACTGGAAATAAAGGCTAGAATCAACCTTTCTAGGGACTAGCGAGGAGTAAGCATCGGGGTATGATAACACTGCATCTTGGGGTGATAAATCTATCAATTGGGGTTTATCATAAGAACAAAATGCACAGATAACACATCATAAATATGAATAGGAGCATCGCATGCATTACACATCAAGATTGCTTATAATGCATTATTAACAACCATGTGTACAAGGACATGTCAAAACAGGCCTCAGATGAGCAATCGGACCGCACGGATGGATTTATAGCAACGTATGAAGTCCAACGGACTCGAAATCGGCCAAATCCGACATCCAAAGCTCCTGCAATGGGCCTAAGAAGTTCTGACCGTTGATCTGATGATCAACGGCCCACAATGTGCCATGTGGCACCTGCTCATCGCATCTTCACCGTCGCCTGCTTCTGCCTTCACCCGGAGGATGAATCTCAACTGTCGATCTTCGATTGAATGGCTGAGAGTCGCCCGCATACCCGCCCTCACGGCGACAAAGCAGCAGGCACAGCGCAACGGTTGACCGCCTCACGCCCGCGCAGCCAGCGCGGGATCAAATTGCACCACACGGAAATTCAAAGGTGAAGGCACGCACTGGGGAAATTGAGTCGCTCGATCAACAGCTGACGGCACGGATGGAGCACACGCGGCGCAACGGATGCACGCGGAAGCTCACGCGCGTGATAACGCGGCAGACGCGCGTGCCTCAGCAGCGATCCGTGAGCACGCTCTTCGCGGGATCTCAACCATCTGATCTTCGATCGGACGACTTACAACGTGCGCACGCGGATCGCCTCCGAAGAAGCACAGGGCACGCTGGCGACCGGCGGGCGAAGGGGGCTACATCGATAGATTTAGTATGGGTTTAGCGACGTTCCAGACGTCGCTAAAGCCCATACTTAAATTAGAAAACCCTTTTGCCTATATAAATTCCATCCAACCACCCATGGAGGGCATTCAATTCACTTTCAAGTGTTCTACCCCACTCCTAGCCACCATTTGCCCTCTTTGTAGTCGTCGGAGCCGACGAGCCGCCGACGGAGCCCCTCTCCACCTCCATGGCTGCCTCGCCATCTTCTCTCTCTCTTTCCCTCTTTATCTTAAGCTTTACTTTATTTGTGTTTAAGCATTTATCTAATGCTGTTGCATGTCAAATGAAGTTGTTTCTTATCCAGTTACTTGCCTTCTTTTATGTTCAAGTTGCATGTTGTGAATGAAAAATTTCTAACCCTATTCTCTCTCTCTCTTTTTCTCCCTCTCTCACTCGCTTTTCACCCACGTCTTTTCTCAAGCAAAAACCCGTGATTTCCGTGACATTAAGTGACAAGAAAAATCCGATTTTCACGCCTCTCTGAGATCGACACTCGGGCTCACGTCCATTTCTTCATTTAAAACCGACGTTGCGAGCGCAAGCTATAACGACTCTTTTAAACATACGTGTCTCCCACCACGTCACCCTCCTCGCGCACGTGCCCACCGCTGGCCGTGAGAGCTCCGCCGAGCTTCCGAAGGTCCATCGACCTTAGTCCTCTTTCACGCTCTTCCTTTCTCTCCCTCTCGTTCTCCCTCTCCGCAGCTACACAGGGAGGACGGCTGGAAGCGGTGGTGGTGGAGAGTGGCATGGGTGAGGGTGATGAGAAGGGGGGTTTAAATAGAATGGGTTAGGGTTTAGGGGTGAGGGGTGTGGAGGAGAGAGAAAAGTGCCATGCACTGCCCGTGCACAGAGTGCAAGGGAACGTACGAAAATTCTCACTTTCAGACATTTGGGTCTGTGTCCAAACGTCTGGACAGACATCTGACTGAAACTCCAGATGTCTTATCCAACTAAAAGGTAACGGGTCATTTCATCATAACAAACTTAAAGGAAGTTTCGTCCCCAAAACTTGAGCTAGCTAGGGTGCAGAACTAACGCAAAAATGCAAAATAAACTTAAGGAGGATCGAAGTAGGTCCGAAAAGATGTACCCTCAAAAAGCTCCGGGTACTGCTCTCGCATCGCCGCCTCAGGCTCCCAGGTCGCCTCCTCATACTGCTGGCTTCTCCATAGAACCTTCACCAGTGGTACCTGCTTCCATCTCAGACTCCAGACGTCTCTGTCTAGTATCTGTACGGGCCTCTCGGGATAGGTCAGGTCGTCCCCCACCTCGATGCTCTCATGGCTCAGAATGTTCTGGGATCGGCGACGTACTTCCTGAGGTTGGACACGTGGAATACGTCGTGCACTCCAGAACGCTGGGAAGGAAGGGCAAGCCTTTAAGCAATGGGTCTTACCCGCTCCAGGACCTCAAAGGGCCCCACAAACCTCGGCGCAAGCTTCCCCTTCACCCCAAAATGCTGCAAGCCCTTCATGGGCGAAACACGGAGAAAGACGTGATTCCCAACCTCGAACTGCACCTCTCTACGCTTCCGGTTAGCACAGCTCTTCTGCCTGCTCCTGACAGCGCGGAGTCATCTATGAGTCTGTTCTATCACCTCCTAACTCTGCCGGATCAACCTGGGACCAACCTCCCACTTGGTCCCCACCTCAACCCAACTCAAGAGTGCAATACACTTCCATACAGAGCCTCGTAAGGTGCCATGCCGATGCTGGTAACTGTTGTTGTATGAAAACTCCACAGGGGTAAATGCTCTTTCCAGGAGCCTCTCCAATCTAGTACACAAGCGCACAGAAGATCCTCAAGTGTCTGTATCGTGCACTCTGACTACTCGTCGGTCTAGGGGTGGTAGGCTGTACTGAACCTCAGGCGCGTCCCTATGGCCTGCTGAAACTCAGCCCAGAACTGGGAAGCAAAACAAGTATCCCTGTCAGATACGATCTTACGTGGTACTCCGTGCAAGCGCACCACATCTCTGATGTACCGCTCTACTAACTGTACTGGCCCAAAAGTGACTCGGATCGGCAGAAACCGTGCCGTCTTCGTCAACCAGTCTACGATCACCCAAACTGTGTTGTGTCCTCGCTGGGTAACTAGTAGACCCACCACCAAGTCCATGGTGATGCTCTCCCACTTCCACTCTGGCACAGGAAGTGGCTACAACGGCCCTGCAGGCCTCAGGTGCTCGGCCTTCACCTACTGGCATACCAAACACTGCTGAACAAACTCACCAACATCCTGCTTCATCCCTCTCCACCAGAAGTCGCGTCATTAATCGTGGTACATCTTTGTGTTCCCGGGATGTATGGTAAACCTGGACCTGTGTACCTCAGCTAGGAGCTCTCTCAACAACTCCTCGTCTTTAGGAACTCATATGCGTCCCCTCATGCGCAGTACCTCATCTGAGAAGGAAAAGTCTCCTAGGTCCCCTGTCAACACCCTATCTCATGGTGTCTGTAAGTACGGATTGGCCATCTGCCCTGCAATGATGCGGTCTATCAGCTCTGGTCGTGTTTGCCATGTCACTATCACTGCCCACAATACCCCCGTGACTCCCGGGGTTGCCAATTGCCCACCTCCTCCATGAGTCTCCAACTCTGTGCCTGTAAGCTGGCCATGTGGGTGGGCGCCTTTCGGCTCAAGGCGTCGGCCACCACATTGGCCTTCCCTAGGTGGTAGGAGATGCTGCAATCGTAGTCCTTCAGGAGCTCTAACCAACGTCTCTATCTCATGTTGAGGTCCTTCTGGTCAAACAAATACCTGAGGCTCTTATGATATGTGAAGATCTTGAAAGTCTCACCGTAAAGGTAGTGCCTCCATGTCTTTAGTGCGAAGACAACTGCTGCCAGCTCTAAGTCATGGGTAAGGTAGCTATGCTCATGGGGCTTCAGTTGCCGCGAAGCATAAGAGACAACGTGATCCCGCTACATGAGCACATCCCCCAACCCCTCCAACGAAGCATCAGTGTAAACCACGAAACTGCCACTACTGTCTGGAATGGTAAGTACAGGAGCTGAAGTCAGTCTCTCCTTCAACTCCTGCAAACACGCCTCACACTCGTCGGTCCAGGCGAAGGGCACGTCCTTCCAGGTCAACTGGGTCATAGGATGCACAATCTGAGAGAATCCTCTGATAAACTGCCAGTAATAGCCTGCCAGTCCCAAAAGGTTGCGTATCTCTGTCACTGTGCATGGCCTCTCCCACCTGAGTACGGCATCTACCTTGGCTTAATCCACCGCCAACATGTCTCCTAAAATCACGTGCCCCAAGAAGCTCACCTGTCTCAACCAAAACTCTCACTTGCTGTACTTGGCATACAGCTTGCGTCGCCTCAAAGTATCCAGGATCATGCGTAAATGCTGACCATGCTATGCCTGTTCCCGTGAATAAACAAGTACGTTGTCGATGAATACCACCACAAACTGGTCTAAGTATGGCTTGAAAACACGGTTCATCAAATCCATAAATGTAGCGGGGGCATTGGTCAGCCCAAATGGCATGACCAAGAACTCAAAGTACTCATACCGGGTATGGCAAGCTGTCTTGGAGATGTTGGTCTCCCTGATCCTCAACTGGTGGTAACCTGACCTCAGATATATCTTGGAGAACACTGTGGTGTCTCGCAACTGGTCAAAGAGGTCGTCAATCCTTGGCAGCGGATACTTGTTCTTGACAGTGACCCTAATCAGCTATCGGTAGTCAACACAAAGTCGCAGGGTACCATTCTTCTTCTTCATAAACAGCATAGGGGCTCCCCACGGGGACGCACTGGGCCTCACAAAGCCCTTCTCTAACAGGTCCTGTAGCTGTGACTTGTGCTCTTGCAGCTCAAGCGGTGCCATCCGGTACGGTGCAGTAGAAATGGGGCTGGTCCCCGGTACCAGTGAGATCTCAAACTCGATCTCACGCTCAGGCGGTAGTCTCGGCAGCTTCTCTAAGAAAATGTCGGGGTACTCACAGACTACTGGCATACTCTGAAAGTCAGCCACGGGGCTAGGCTCTACCACTACACAGGCCAAGAAGCCCTCACACCCCTAGCTCAAAAGCCTCGCTGCCCGAAGCGCGAAGATGCATCTGAAACCTTCGTCCACCAGCTGACTGTGAAACTCAAAGGGAGGCAACTCCAGTATGGAGAAGATGATCTTCCTCCCGAAACAGTCCAACGCGGCGTGATAGGCGGACAACCAGTTGGTGTAGACCCGGATAGGTTGTGTTAATATGGTGATTTAATCGTTGAAATGAGTATAGTGGTTAACCTAAATCGAGCCTAACCATCTTTTTACAAAATTCTTAACCTGGACTACTTGATTTTATCTTGGTCACTTTTAGGCCCAGGGTCGAACTTAGGGAAGCGGGATTAGAGGTGAATAAGTTTCTACGCCTTTCCTACAACGAATCTCTTCCATTCGTTTATTTTGTTTTTGGTGTTTTTCTTATTTAAGATTTTTTTCTGATAATTTTTGTCCTTGAGGTACACCCTCAAAATCAAGTTCTTGGCTTTGAGCCAAATTAGGGTTCCAAAACTGGTCTTGCTATTCGCAAGACTGAGTACCTGCAAATCAAGGATTATCTTTTCTCTTTTGTATATTTTTTTATCTTTTTAATGGCAGGAAAGAGAAATAGAAATAAGATAAATATAGTACATATATATATTATATAGGTATATAGGGGTGGGGGTGGAGGTGGAAATGGCGTGTAGTACGGTGTCGAGTTGATCGTCATCTAGGAAGACGCAACCAACAGGACGAAGTGCCGCGTGGAGTGTAGAATGGATGGGTGGAAGATGTGTGCGAAGACGCTTTCTGTACGCGTGTATCGGGGAATATCAGCAACTGGTGCAGATATTCCCGCGATACAACGTGTGGTAAGTGATATGAAAAAAAAAAAAAAAAAAAAAAAAAAAAAATATATATATATATATATATATATATATATGTATGTATATATGTAAATATATATCTATATGTATATATATAGATATGGTTATAATTATATAGGTGTATATGTAGTTATATATGTATATATATATGTATATATATATAGATATGTAAATATATGTATAGATAGATGTATGTGTGTGTGTATATATATATATATATATATATATATATATATATATATTTATAATTAGATATATATGTATGTATATATAACTATATATAGATATAGATATATATATATATATATATAGTAATATATGTATATAGTTATATATATGTGTATATGTATATATATATATTAGCATAAGTATCTATGTATATAGATATATATATATATATATATATATATATATATATATATATGTATTTATAGTTATAGATTTATGTATATATGTATGTATATTTGTATATATATATATGTATAAATATATGTGTATATATATGTATATATATATGTATATATACTTATACTTAGTTGTGTAGGTACTAATATACGTATAGATATATGTGTATATATATATATATATGTATATATATTTATATATAAGTATATAGTCGTGTACAAGTGAGTGGGTGAGTGTACACGTGAGTGTGTACAAGTGTGGTGTGTGTGTGCGTGAGGTGTGTGTCTGTGAGAGAGAGAGAGAGAGAGAGAGAGAGAAAGCATCTGCTGGAGTGAAGAAGGCGCGGGCGTTTAAGCCGTCTGGAGGCTACGGCCAACGTCTGATGGCCAACGCGCAGGCGCGCGAAGATGCGCGCACACGCTGGAGGGAGCGGGCGTGGGAGGAAGGTGTAGCGCAGCGCGCTGCGCGTTGAGGTGAATGTAGGCGAAGAAGCGGGTGCTGGGAGAGACGCAGGCGTAGACGGGTGCGGGCGCTGGCATACGTGGGAGCAGGCATGCGGATGGGTTGGCGACGGTTGCGGCGCGGAGAGAGAGCGCGCGGTGACCGGATAAGTGAGAAACTTTCCAATCACCGCACTGTAGCCACAGTGTCGCGCTCTCTAGCGTGAACAGTGGCTACAGTGCGCGCTCAGCTCGCGCGACCAGGTGCTGGCGATTCTGCGTGTGCGGGCGCTGCGGAGCGAGCCCGCACGCGCGGAAAGAGCTCTGCCGGCTGCTGCAAGGGCGCGCGGTGGCTTGTGCGTTATGTGGGGCGGCCGGTTCCTTGCTGCAGCTGCGGTTGAGCTTCAAAGCTTGACTCTGTGGCAATGGCGGAAATGGATGGAATGACGAGAACAGAGAGGAGAACCACCATGCCCACCGGCTCTTTGATGAGCTGGGCAGTGGTGGGACTCACAGTGGTGATTGTGTACCACTGTGAGCTGCTCCTGCCCACAGCGTAGCTCTTCAGGAAGAAGAGAGGCTGCGTATGGAGGGGAGAGGGGAGGAGACAGCCTGGAGAGGGAAAGCTGCTGTGTGTGTTCTTGGACCAGGCCCCCCTGCAAGGAAGCGAGGAGGGCTTTTTAAAGAGGATGGAGGATGGAGGCAAGCACAGCCATGCCCTGGGCTGTGCATGGCTGTGCATGCGGCTGGTAAGGCAAGCTGGCATAGAGAATGGTGCGAAGAAGATCAATCCATGCCCTGCAGTCGCGAAGGAGAAGAAATTTAAAGCCAATAAAAAATGAAGATGGAGATTTTGCGAGGCAGCACTTGAGGAATACGTTAATTTCAAGGCCATTTTATTCACTCTCCTCCCCTCAAATAAATGCATGCATGCGTTTATTTTCACAAATGCGACTATGGCTTCTTAATATGCACTGGCAATGCTAGGAAATAGCACAAGATGGCACAATTGTTGGTGTATTTTTGCTGTGCAATCACCAGTCCATCCCTAAGATCACACTAAAGTCCTCCATCTGAATCGCAATCAGGTCAGCGGGGAGGCTATGTCCCCCTATACTGACCTCGCAGTCCATGTTGACCTCCTCGACTACAAACAACTAGCCACCTGGGCCTCTGATCACAAATGGATCCTCCAACAGTACACTACCCTGCCTCAAACTGACGGCAAAACTCGTAGCAACAAAAGAGTGGGTGGCGCCGGAATAAAAAAGTACGTACACTAATATGCCAGAAATGGTAACCATACCTACCACCATAGAACCCAAAGCCCTAGCGTCTCTGTGTGTTAGGGCATTGATACGCCCCTCAACTCTCAGTGTAGACGAAACAGCTACACTCTAGGTCGGGCGAGCAGCAGTTGGCCGGTACCCTCCTCGTGACTGCTGTCCTCCCCCACATGCCTGGTGACCACGACTACAAGCGCTTGGTGAGGGGAGCATCTGTTGTACTCCGGCCCTAGATGGCCAGTCCTTCCTGATGTGGCCTGGCTGGCCACACTGGTAGCAGAAGGGTACCCGACCTCCTTCCTCAATAGGTCCCTGCTGGCGGCTGGGTGGGGGTCCGGTGCCGGCAACTGGCCCTTGTCTGTGGCCCCTAAAGGCCACTGGTGGCCCCGCAGCACGAGACAGCTCTTCTACGGGCGACGTGTGCCTCCTCTCCTAACGACCCTGAGAGTACTCTAGCTGGTAGGGCCTCTTCCATCCGCTGTCAGTGTTTCGCGCGACTGCATTGGTCTCCTCGTAAGTCATAGCCGCCTCAACCACACGAGAGAAAGTGGGCAACTTCAGGGGTTTGACATACCCCCGAATCACAAGCCGGAGCCCCTCCGTAAACCTCCACAGGCGTTCCTTAGTAAACACAGCTATCAGGGTGAAACATGACAGCTCCAGGAAACGCATACGATATGCACTAACCTTTGATAACACTACATTTTACGATGATAATTCTGCTAAACGGGGTCGGTCTTAAAAATAATATGCATAAATAGCACATCATGAAAGGGGCATGGGAGCATTGCATACATCACATGTTAAGATTGCTTATAACCAGTATTAATGGCCGTTTGCACAAGTCCATGTCAAAACAAGCCTCAGATGACCAAGCGGACCACACAGATGGATTCAGAGAGACGAACGGAGTCCAACGGACTCAAAATCGACCAAATCCAACATCCGGAGCTCCCACAAATGACCCAAGAAGTTCTGACCGTTGATTTGATGATCAACGGCCACGAGGTGGCCACGTGACAGCATTAAATGTGCCCCCCGCCCGAAGCGCAGCATCACCTCATCGCAGGAGCTATCCATGGCCATCCTATCTCCATCAAACGATTGAGGATTAACGAAGAAGCACGACCATCCACGGAGACAATGCAATGGTCGTGCCCCTGCCTCGTGCGCAGAAGGCGCGGGTTCGAGCCACCTGCTGCAGCTCATCCGCCAAATTCACCTGCGCATCAAGTTCGACCGCCTGATTGCCATCGAGCGATCTTGATAGTGCTACGCGGTGCCTCCTCAAGCGTCGATGCTCCATGCGTGCACCTACGTCAGTCGACGACGCCCGATCTCACGCGTGCTTGAGGCGCAATCTGAGAGCGCGGGCACGCGCAATCTAGACCGTTGATTGGGGATCGAACTGTCCTCAGCAACAGCACACAGATTGCAAAGGAGAAGAAGAACGGCTCACGCATGTGACCGGTGAGCAGGGGCCTTCACCGACATTTTGGGAAGGGTTTTAGTGACGTCCCGGATGTCGCTAAAACCCCTTCTTCATTTGGAAAGCCCTTCTTCCTATTTAAACCCCTTCCAACCACCCATGGGAAGCATTGAATACCTGTGCAAGTGTTATACCTCCCTCCTAGCTTCCCTTAGCATCTTTTGTAATCAATGGAGTCGACGAGCTGCCGACGGAGCCCCCTCCATCACCGTGGCCGCTTCGCCGTTTCCCCTCTCTCTCTCTCCCTTTACTCTAGCTTTACTTTACTTTTGCTTAAGCATTTAGCTGTTGTTGTATTTGTAAAACTCGAGTTGCATGTTAAATATAGTATTGATGTTGTTTTCCATCTTGATCTAAGTGAATGCCATGACTTAAAGGACTCTAACCCTACTCTCTCTCTCTCTTTCTCTCTCTCACTTGCTTTTCTCCCGCATTTTCTCGCAAGCGAAAACCCACCATTTCCGTGACACTAAGTGATAGAAAAATCCAATTTTCACGCCTCCCCATGTTCGATACTCGAACTCACGTCCGTTTCTTCATTTAAAATCGACGTTGTGAACGCAAACTACAACGACCCTTTTAAACAAACGCATCCGTAGCATGTCAGTTTTTGGCGCCGTTGCCGGGGAGGCAATGGATTTATTTTGTCACTTCCATTTTGCATCCACACTCACATCATCTAACGCATTTTCTCCTTCTACTTGATGGTTGCAGGAACTCGACGCTTGGACGGCGAAGGAGCACAACTCGTGACGGTGGAGATGGAGTAAGCGAAGCAAAGACTGATTGTGAGTAGTTCTCTACTCGTGATTGTTTACTTGCCTAAGAAAAAACTAAAAAAAAATTAAAAATCAAAAAATTGGCATGGTGAATGATTGCCTGATCCTCATCCTTAACTCATCACCCAACAAAAAAAATACACTCTAACATTCTTAAAGACCTAATCTTTTTTAGAGTGTTTTTCTTTCCTTTTGAGTGGTGTTTGCGAAGCCACTGTGAATTGACATGGGCCGCACCACTCACCATTAAAATCAACTCATTTGGTAGAAATTGCATGAACACTAGGATGAGCACATTAGGGTTTTAGAGCCTCTTCACATTAAAGGAAATCTACTCTCACCGATTGTGTGCAAAACTTGGCGTACCCACTTGAAACTTGCCTGAAAACATTATGACACGTCAACCATAAAAGACACAAAAGTAAGGATAAACATTAAAAGATACCACATCTTAAATCCTTGCTTGAAAACCATGTTTTGATAGGAGCACACACACTTGAATTGGAGAACTAAAAGACACCACCCCAATCAACGCCTCATCACATAACCCAAGCACAAGCACTGTTCTAGCCCCATTAAAATAGAGTAGACGTGCCCTAAGCAGGACTGGGTTAAGTCTCAAGAGTCATGGTTTTGTTTGATGGCTACTTATCCTTCATTCCCTTAGTAGAATCTGGTAACTAGGCTGCGGGGAAGTGTCAAATGACCGCGGTTGTGGGGTCTACAGAACCGACGGTGCAAGCCAAAGGAAGAACCTTCCCTACAATCCCCTCGTAATCAACCTGGCTAGATTAGCTTTGGGAAGGGCAGTCCCGTGCCTACGGACTTGATTGCTCCTTTGGAGATTTCTAGGTCCCCTAAGGAATATACTATAAGGACAAGACTTGCTTGCTTGGTTGTGCACACACACTTCTCACATCTGTCGCTCTCTGCATCCCCTCCTGTTCTTCTCTAGTGTATGCACAGGAGACAATCACTTCATCCCGAGTTGTTTGTTTTGGGACGGGAATCCAGGAGACTTGATCTTGCTAGAGACATGGCCGAACTCAGAGTATATGAGGTTGAGGACCAACCTCCACCAGATACGATGGCCATCATCCAGGCCTAGATCAACGCAAACCACCGGCTTCAACAGCAACAGATCCACACTATCATGCAAGCCATACATTGGTTGCAGAACCCACAGGGGCAACCACCACCACCTTTCCAACCACCACTTGATCCACCACCATTCCAAGACCAACCTAGGCCCCTCCAAGACTTCTACAATCCTTCTGCGATTTGGATTGAGCCACACCTTAGGATCCCCAAGGGGGGAGATGATTTTGAGCTGAAACCAAACGTCATGATCCTGATTCAGAGCCACTTCCATGGAAGTTCAAATGAGGACCCCTTCCACCACCTTGAGGATCTTGATCGGATCGCTCAGACTGTAAAACCCAGGAACATTAGCCTAGACATTGTTTTGATCAAGATGTCCCCCATCTCACTGAGAGACAAAGTGTCTCACTGGCTTAGGACTTTAGGAAGACCCATCGCCACCTGGGAAGAACTGAGGCATGCATTCTTAAAGAAATTCTTCCCCATAAGAAAGACCAATGCCCTCAGAAGAGCCATTACCACCTTTACACTCCAAGGTGGGGAACAGTTCCATGAGGCGTGGGAGAGATTTAATGAACTATTGAGGAAATGCCCACACCATGAAGTACCAAGGTGGCAATTGGCCCAGATCTTCTACCACGGTCTGGACAGCAACCTTCGGAACTTCGTTGATGCCTCATGCAAGGGAAACTTCCTGAAAAAAGACGAGGAGAGCGCGTTTGAGCTGTTCGACTCTATGAGCGAAAATTCGTTCAACAATGCCTCCATGACCTAGTTTAGTCGATCCAGTCAACCCCGTGGTGGGATCTATGAGGTACAAGCAAATTCTGGAATGGTTGACATGGATATCATGCTAAGAAATTGGATCGAGTGGAATTGGTAGATAAAAGGATTGATGAACTACTGAACTAGACCAGGAACCCGCTACAAACCCTCTCCCTAGCAAAGGGAGCTCACAACGTTGACCTGGTCCAGCCACTAAGCCAGATGAACCTAGAACAACCCCTGACCATGTTCTAGGGAGGGACCTTTGCTCCCTCAACCCTTGATTACTCTCTTCCCTCCCCCTCGACACCTGCTATCTTTGAAGATGTCCATGCTATCCAAGGTTATTCCAAACCTGAGACTTTCTCCAGCACCTACAACACCGGTTGGCGTAATCACCCAAATTTTGCTTGGATAAACCAGAAACCGCCTCAGTTTCAGAACTAGCCCAGGCCAAACCAGCAGCCAAACCTGCCCTCCTATCAGCCAGGACCACCGGTTAGACCCCCCTATAATCCGAATAGGGCGGCTCCTCCCCCACAAAACCAAATGGACACCCTGATAAAAATGATGGCTGAAATGAACCAAAAACACCAGGAGGAAATGGCTTTAGTGAAGGGACAGTTGAGCCAGTTGTTCCCTTCCTTCTCAGCCACAACCGAACCCGTGAAACGTGATTAACAGAGGCCCCAATTTGCAAGGGTTCCAAGGCAATCTTGGGCAGGCCCACATGGTCCAACCAGCCCCACAAACACCCCCTGGGTTTGGTGCCTCTTCCTCATCTTCTCAAGGATCGACCCATGGTCCCAATGCCTTTGCAGATGCGGTGACCTTGAGAAGCAGCACCAAAACCCAGGATCCCAAATGACCGACTCCTCCCGTGACTTCACCCCGTGAAATGCCCGACCTTGAAGAGGCGCAGGAAAAACCAAAGGACCTAGAAATAGACCCTATTCACATTCAGACACCATATCCCGAGGCTTTGGAGACGATCAAGAAAAAGAAAAGTGTTATGGAGAATGAGGAGCTTTTAGAGATCTTTAAGCAGGTTCAGATTAATATTCCACTCCTCGAAGCTGTCAAGCACATTCCAACTTACACCAAGTTCCTGAAGGATGCCTGCACACCAAAGCGTAAGCCAAGACCTCAAGCACCTAGGAAGGTTGTGCTCTCAGAGCAAGCAAGTTCCGTAATATCGAGCAACCTTCCACTCAAACGAACTAACCCAGGAGCACCTCTGATATCCTGCAATATCAGGGACATGACATTTGATAGAGTGCTCCTGGACTTGTTCCATCAATCTGATTCCGATAACCCTGCACCACCAATTTGGATTCGGAGAGTTGACGCCCACACCTGTGACCATCCAGTTGGCCAATAGATCTGTGAAGACCCTGAAGGGGGTTGTCGAGGATGTGATTGTTCAGGTCAAGAACTTCTATTTCTCAATCAACTTCTTGGTGCTCAACATGGAAGTCCCTGAACAACTACAGAACACACCCATCATCCTAGGCAGACCCTTCTTAGCTACGGCTAAGGCAAACATCGATTGTGACACGGGATGCATGGAAATCGCCTTCGGAGACAGGAAGATGCAGTTGGATATCTTCAAGCGACCAAGTCTTTCGATTATGACTGTCTCGAGGAACACGATCCCATGGAACCTTTGGTCGAGGAATGCCTCACCCTTAGTTCTGTCTCAGACTACCAGACCCAATCTTGTAACGACTATTTTGACCCGTCACCATCTATGCACGCAGACCTTTGTAGGGCTGATTACCATCAACTAGCACCATTCGAGGAGATTGATGTTGATCAACTCTCGCCTTTCCCCTTTCCGTCAAACATTGTTCCACCCACACCTGAACTAAAGCCACTACCCAAGAATCTCAAGTATGTCTTCTTGGGACCTAACCAAACCTTCCCAGTGATTATCAACGCCAACCTAACCAAGGATCAGGAACTTAGGTTGACCGCGACCCTAGTAGAACATAGGGCTACCATTGGCTGGACTATTTTAGACTTGAGAGGAATTAGCCCCACCTATTGTACCCACAAGATTTACCTAGAAGATGGGGCGCGACCCTCCTATCAGATGCAGAGATGGTTAAACCCAAATATGCGGGAGGCGTTAAGAAGGAAATTATCAAATGGCTTGATGCCGACATCATCTATCCCATCTCTGATAGCCCCTAGGTGAGCCCCACTCAAGTGGTTCCAAAGAAAGCCAAGCTCACCATTGTCACCAATGAGCGTGGCGAATCCACCCCACCCGCACCACCATCACATGGCAGGTGTGTATTAATTACAGGAAGCTCAATGAGGCGACCAAGAAAGATCATTCCCCCTGCCATTCATCGACCAGATTCTTGAGCGATTGGCAGGGCAGAAGTATTTTTGCTTCCTGGATGGATATTCAGGATATAACCAAGTCGCAATTGCTCCTGAAGATCAAGAGAAGACCACATTCACTTGCCTGTACGACACGTTCACGTTCCGTCGTATGCCGTTCGGGTTATGCAACGCACCCGCTACCTTTCAGCGTTGCATGCTAGCCATCTTTTCAAAGATGGTGGGTGAATACCTGGAGGTCTTTATGGATGATTTCTCAGTGTTTGGGAATTCATTCGACCACTATTTAAACAACTTGGAGAAAATCCTGAAATGATGTATCGAGGATAATTTGGTGTTAAGCTGGGAAAAGAGCCATTTCATGGTTCAAGAAGGAATAGTCCTCGGTCACATCGTATCGCATAGGGGCATTGAGGTAGATCCAGCTAAAGTTGATTTGATTTCTAAACTTCCCCTACCTAGCTCGGTCCGAAAATCCGCTCATTCCTTGGACACGTTGGCTTCTACCAAAGGTTCATCAAAGACTTCTCCAAGCTCTCTAAACCCTTGACCAACCTTCTGGCCAATGACGCCCTATTCCACATGACCTCTAATTGCATCTAGGCTTACCACACCCTCAAGGGCTTAGTCTCCATCGCACATGTACTTCAGCCCCCGGATTGGTCCTAGGACTTTGAGATCATGTGTGATGCATCAGACTTTGCCTTAGGCGCAGTCCTGGGATAGAGACAAGACAAGAAGACCGTGGTGATCTACTATGCGAGCAAGACGTTGGACGAGGCCCAACGGAATTATATGGTCACAGAGAAAGAACTGCTCGCCATAGTTTTTGGACTCGAAAAGTTTTGATCTTACCTTCTGGGATCCCATGTGACCATCTATACAGACCACTCAGCCATTCGGCATTTGTTGGCCAAGAAAGACGCTAAACCCAGGCTCATCAGATGGATCCTGCTCTTGCAAGAATTTGGCCTGGAAATCCGCGACAAAGTCAGGTCAAAGAATGTTGTGGCTGATCACCTATCCAAACTCCACCCAGACCACATTGGGCCTTCCTTGCCCTTATCTGACACCTTTCCCCATGAGCAAATTTTGGCTGTGCAAGATAGGAAACTACCTTGGTATGCCAACTATGTCAACTACCTGGTTGTAGGATAGACCCCACACAGCTAGTCTAGACAGCAATGGGATAAATTCTTGGCTGAAGCCAAGCATTATTTCTGGGATGATCCCATGCTATTTCGCCTCTGTGACAACCAGATCATCAGGAGGTGTATCCCGGAGGATGAAGTTCAGAGTGTGCTATCCTTTTGTCATGACCAAGCTTGTGGTGGCCACTTCTCAAGAAAGAAAATGGCTGCAAAGCTTCTGTAGTCCAGATTTTACTGGCATTCCTTATTTAAGTATGCACACAACTTTACTAAGACTTGTTCTCGCTGACAAACTCTAGGGACCATGACCAGGAAAGACATGATGCCCCTCCAGCCCATTCTAATCGTTGAGATCTTCGACGTCTAGGGTATTGATTTTTTGGGCCCCTTTCCACCATCCAACGGCTTTGAGTACATCTTAGTCTCTGTAGACTATGTCTCCAAATGGATTGAAGCCGTCGCCACCCGCCGATGCAATCACAAGGCTATCATGGACTTTGTTAAGCAGAACATCTTTTCTCGGTTTGGGATACCGAAGGTCATGATCAGTGATGGTGGAAGTCATTTTATCCACACCCAATTCCATGCCCTAGTCAGAAAATACAGGGTTACCCACTGCATTGCCACCCTGTATCATCCGCAAATGAATGGGCAGACCGAGGTCTCAAACAAGTAGATCAAGAACATTCTATAGAAGACCGTGAGACCTGATAGGAAGGACTGATCCGCACGATTGGATGATGCCCTGTGGGCATACCGAACTGCTTTCAAGACCCCAATAGGCATGTCACCTTATCTCCTGGTCTTTGGCAAAGCTAGCCACCTTCCTGTTGAGTTGGAACACCAGGCTTACTGGGTCGTTAAGCAATGTAACATGGATTCCCAGTTAACCGGTGCGCAGAGGACGCTCCAACTCTCTGAGTTTGAGGAAATTCATCGGGACACCTTTGAGAATAGTCGGCTTTACAAGGAGAAAGTGAAAGCCATCCACGACCGAGTCATCCATGGAAAGACCTTTGAGCCTAACCAGCAAGTCTGGCATATTGATGCCTAACTCAAACTCTTCCTCGGGAAGCTCAGGTCTAAGTGGATAGGATCGTTTAGGATAGTCAAGCCCTACTCCAATGGGGCGGTTGAAATCGCAGATCCGAACACTAGGCATACTTTCACAGTCAATGGTCCGAGATTGAAACACTTCCTCGCCCAGGTTCCCCCAAAGGAGGTTGTCACCCTCATCGAGGGATGACACGAAGCACCGCCTAGCTGGTGGCATTAAACTCAGCGCTTGCTGGGAGGCAACCCAAAAGATTCAGACTGATCAGGTATTTTACTTCGCTCAGGTAATATCTTTCTGAACCCCTGTTGCATCCATGTATTTTCCAATGAGGACATTGTCCAACTTAAGCATGGGAGGGTGGTAATTTGCATGATTCTGAGTTCATTTAATCAGTCTGAATAAAATAAAATAAAATAATAAAATAATAAAAAATAAAAATTTTGAATTTAGGAAGAAAACTTAGGCATTAGGAACTTGTCAACAGTGGAAAATAATACGAAAAGAACCTGAATACTTAGACTTTTCAAGCCTTCAAGCTTAATCAGCCTTGGTGTCCGTTAAAATATGGATTTAGCTTCAAATCCTTGCAACCTTAATTTATTCTAATCCACCAATAAAATAAGGTGATAAGTATACAACTTATCAACTCACCCTCTGACTCGAAGGGACTTTTAGTCTAAACATCTGCATACATTTTTGCACTGACTTACTCCTCGGAGATTTTGACAGAAATTGGGTAGCTAATGAACCTTCTAGGGTGGTATGGCTGGCAAGTTGTCGTGGGTAACAACACATTAGCCGGTTGTCCAGAGCCCAGCTACAGGATCACTTTCTTTTTATTACCTCTAAGTAAATTTGAGATTAGGGAAGCCACCTACTAAACAAAAAAAAAAGAGAAGAAAAAGAACAAACTAAGCCACACTTCACCGCACGAGTATGGCTAGCAAGTGATTGTGGGTAATAACCCATTGGTTGATTTTCCAGAACCCAGCTCATTAAATGCACAAAAGGACCCAAAACACTTAAGGAAAAAGCGGGGAAGTAGAGCAATCCGGGGAGATATAGACTGGAAAAATCCTTGTGTTGACCCCAAGTAAAATAAAAGTAGGGAGAAAGCTACCGATCGGACAGGTACACCTTTAGGAAAAACACTTCCTTTTCCAGTCACCTAGGGGCGTAGAAACCCGAAGTCTGTCTGAATTATCGTTGAGTGAGTTTATCATTATCTTCACACCAAGATGCTTAGCACTTAGAGTCTTTTTCAAGTTTTGGGTGGGTTGGGTAGCCGTAAAAAGTTATCAACACACTCTCAACTCCAAAAATCTAAAATGAGAAAAGATGAAAAAGAAAAAAATATATATGCCTTAAAGCAAGGATTCAGACGATTCATATTTTGCCAGACACCCGGGCATTGTTTAGTTTCTGTAGATTAGGATCTTAGTATATTTCCTCCTGTTGACAAGTAACAAAATGTCTAAGTAATCACTTCCTGAATTCTGACTAAGAATAACGACTAGAATGAACCTTGCTAGGGACTAGCAAGGAGTAAGCATGGGGATATGATAACACTACATTTTACGATGATAATTCTGCCAAACGGGGTCGGTCTTAAAGATAATATGCATAAATAGTACATCATGAAAGGGGCATGGGAGCATTGCATACATCACATGTTAAGATTGCTTATAAACTAGTATTAATGGCCGTTTGCACAAGTCCATGTCAAAACAGGCCTCAGATGAGCAAGGGGACCGCATAAATGGATTCAGAGTGACGAATGGAGTCCAAGGGACTTGAAATCAGCCAAATCTGACATCCGGAGCTCCCACAAATGACCCAAAAAGTTCTGACCTTTGATCTGATGATCAACGGCCACGAGGTGGCCATGTGGCAGCATCAGACGCGCCCCCCGCCCGTAGCACAGCATCGCCTCATCGTAGGAGCTATCCACAGCCGTCCGATCTCCATCGAATGGTTGAGGATTGACGAAGAAGCGCGACCATTAGCGGAGACAGCGCAATGGTCGCGCCTTCGCCTCACGCGCAGAAGGCGCGGGTTCAAGCCACCCGCTGCAGCTCATCCGCCAAATTCACTCGCATATCCAAATTTGACCGTCGGATTGCCATCGAGCAGTCTCGATAGCACTATGCGGTGCCTCCTCAAGAGTCGATGCTCCATGCGTGCACCTACGCCGGTCGACGATGCCCAATCTCATGCATGCTTGAGGCACGATTTGAGTGCAGGGGCACGCATGATCTGGACCGTTGATCGGGGATCGAACGATCCTCAGCGCCAGCACACGGATTGCAAAGGAGAAGAAGAACGGTGCGCGCGTGCGACCGGTGGGCAGGGGCCTTCACCAACATTTTGGAAAGGGTTTTAGCGACATCCCTTCTTCATTTGGAAAGCCCTTGTTCCTATTTAAACCCCTTCCAACCACCCATGGGAGGCATTGAATACCTTTGCAAGTGTTATACCTCCCTCCTAGCTTCCCTTAGCTTCTTTTGTAATCAATGGAGTCGACGAGCCGCTGACGGAGCCCCCCTCCACCGTCGTGGCCGCCTCGTCGTCTCCCCTCTCTCTCTCTTTCTCTCCCTTTACTCTAGCTTTACTTTACCTTTGTTTTAGCATTTAGCTATTGTTGTATTTGTAAAACTCGAGTTGCATGTTAAATATAGTATTGATATTGTTTTCCATCTTGATCTAAGTGAATGCCATGACTTAAAAGACTCTAACCCTACTCTCTCTCTTTCTCTCTCACTTGCTTTTCTCAAGCATTTTCTCGCAAGCGAAAAGTCGCCATTTCCGTGACACTAAGTGATAGAAAAATCTAATTTTCACTCCTCCCTGTGTTCGATACTCGGACTCACATCTGTTTCTTCATTTAAAACTGACATTTCGAATGCAAACTATGACCCTTTTAAACAAACGCATCCATAGCACATCAACCATTGTCATCCCCTGGCGGAGAGTGTGGAACTCCCACCTCCTCTGGTCCTGTCAGGTATGCGGAAAGTACTGCTCGCAGAAGAGAGCCACGAACCGGTCCTACGTTAGCTCTCTCCCTTCCTGGCCTCTAACTGCCCTCCACCACCTGTGTGCTGCACTCTACAGCTGGTACGTGGCAAAGGCCACATGACACTCCGCAAGAGGGCGAAGGGTGTCGAACACCTTCTCTATCTACTCCAACCAGTCCTTTGTCTCAGACTGGCTCTCATCCCCTTTGAAGGAGGGTTGCTTCAGCTTTCGGAACTATCTGAAAAGCTTGTGGTGTAGCTGCAGTGGGGGAATGGGCATGCCTCTAGGCAAGGAGGGCTTGTGCTCAAAAGTGTCAGAGTGTGGTGGGGGTGGTGGAGGATCACCCCCTCCCCCTCCAACTCGTCCGACGCTGCGACGGTCTCTTTATCCCACTGAGGACTCCCCCTCCACGTCCTCAGGAAGAGGTGACCGAGTAGGCTGGAGGAGCTCCTCTCGCACGATGACTCTGATTAGCTGGGCGAGATCTTGGGCTTGAATGCTCGGGAGGAGAGGTGGGTCAACTGGTGCCTCAGATCCGGCACGTTTACCCCTCCGAACTCGTCCACAGCCACTATAATGGCATGCCTCAGGAACTCCCCACCGAGGCATCTCCTGCAAGGAGATGTAAGGGATAGAACAAGAGTTGTCGACGATACCGGATTACATCGAGAAAAAGACTCAGAAACGAATATCAAAGCGATACGTTGTTGTGCTATCCTAATTATATGCACGTGAGTGGTTATTCTCGGACCAATTGGTTCATTTCTCCGGACGACCTTACTTTGATACCATCTTGTTACAACCTGGTTCCCAGATCCCTACAGGACCCGAGATTGGCTCGCCTCGACTAATCCCAAGACCTAGTCATCCAACGAGAAATAACAAAAAACAGGAAATAATACCACATCCACACATGCATTATAACTAAGCAGAAGGAAAACAAACCAGTAAAGGAAAGTAGAGCAACTGTCTCAAAATAGTACATGCCACCACAACAACGACAGCGGAAAGAAAATAGAAAGTAACAAGAACATTAATTTAAAAGTCCATTACTCACAACTACAGTAGAAACAGAAGGGCTGGAAAGAAACTACTATGGCTGAGCTCGGTTGGGGTCGCCCCTCAGAACCAAATAGGGTTTCGCCCTTGCACAGTCCACATACCCTCGTCCGACTACCCCGATTTTCCCAGCAGGCTTAACAAAGTCGGTGTAGGGTAGCTAGCTTAACCCCGAATGTTTGTCGCACTGAGTCGATATTTAAGAGTATTACGTTGTAGTATAGCCAAAAAAGCGTTCAAAACAAATACAATTTTATTACTAGAATATATTCCGAGGTCGAACACAGGAGCAAATGGAATTCACGGACTAATCTCAACAATAAATGTCAATTGAACACATAATACTACTAAAAATCTAATTAGGAGTATAAAGCATGAGTATATGAAGAGTAAAAATAATTATAACTAAAATAATGGAGAACTTATGAAAATTGGACGTCTGATTACAAAATCAGACGTCTTAAAAGTTGTATTCTATAGTGCCTGTCTCTCCTGATTTCTTCTTCTTCTTCCTTTGGCTTCTTCTGCCTTCTCTTGTTCTTTCTCTGTCTTTGGTTCCTTCTTCTCTGGCTTCTCCTTCCTTCTTCTTCTTAGCTTTCTCTGTTTTCTCCTTCCTTCTTTCTGTCTTTCGCCTTCTCTTCCTTTTCCTTTTCTTTGACTTCTCCTTTGCCTTAAGCCCTGTAGTCCTCCTCTTCTCCTTCCTTTTCTACCTGACCTCCTTTTCTTCCTCTCTGATTTGGCTAAGTATTGAGCTAAACATTCCAACGCAAAACCCCCCTTCCCCTACATAGATTTCCTCTCTTTCTCTCTTCCTATTTCAGGTTTGCTCTCCCAGAGCGACAACCAGTTCGAGTAATCGGACCTAACAGAGACCCGGATTCAGGCTCACCAGCGTGGGTGGTGAGCGAGGAGTGAGTAGGTCAGGTAATCGGGTCATGGCCAGGTTCGCGGAGGCAAGGTCATGGACGAGACCGGTGAAGGGTGAGTGGGACCTCACCCCATGGTTTAGAGGCAATAAGGCTATGGCACGAATTCAACTTATGTGGGTGCACGGCCTTAGAGCTTTCTGAGGTGGGACTATCCGCGCACCCTTCTTCGCGCGCCCCCGCAGCAGAGGTGGTCTTCCAATTACAGTAGTTGTTGCAGCCTTCGACTGGAATTGAGCGCCTGGAGTCACGCATGAGGGTGTTCCGTGCAACCTGGGATAGGGACCTGGAGCTGGCAAGCCTGGAGCTTGCTTCAAGCTTGGTCACCAATGGCAGAGGACGCCTGTACCTGAAATCACAAAGACGGCCTCGTGGCCTCGTCAGAGCGCTCATGGAGCGTCGTCGGAGCACAACGAATGTGCTGGGGTGGTTGGCGTGGCGTGTGGGTGGCTGTGGTGACGTATTTAGGGTTTACTGTGTGTGTATGTGTGGGTGTGTTCGGTGGGATGTTTAGGTGGGTGGCACAGTGGTATCAGTGAGGGGATGTGATTAAGGAGTCGAGGCGAAGGTCGTAGGGTGGTTGGCGAGGTGGATGGAGGTGCAGAGCGATAGGAGCACCTCACCGGAGGTATCGCCGGAGGTGGAGAAGGTGACGGTGATCAGTGGCACCAAGGGTTGGTTTAAGAAATAAAGGGAGGGAAAGGGCGTGATAGAGAGAGAGAGAGAGTCTAAGACCTACCTCTAAGGGACGAAGAGGGATAGATAACCCACGCCGATATGGTCGCCGGACATAGGGAAGACGAATATCTCCGTAGATGAGGCGGCGACGAAGATGGGGCAGAGGCGACATCGGCCGGTGTTGCACGACTCGGATGAATGAAAGGAAGGCACCTCGACCACTGGTATTGTGGTTGGGCGACGAGAGAGAGAGGGAGAAGTCGCCGGAGCTTGCGGAGAGTTGCATCTGTCAAGGAGAGAAGAATGTGAGGGAATCTGGCCTAATTTCAAGCTGAGGGAATGCGATTGGATCTAGGGCTTCTTAAATAGGTCTTTGGAGAAGGATTTGTGCTTGGAAGCCAAGCTTCCAAGCAAGGCATGGTCGCCGGAGATGGCAACTTCAAAAGACCCAAATCTCTCATGTGTTCGCATGAGAGATTGGGTACAAATCATGGATTACAAATGAGTTTAGATTAGAGGAGATAACTCAGAGAATCTCTCTTCCAATTGTGGAAGGGATTCTCTGTTGGAAGGGATTCTCTGAGTAAGCAAGGAGAAACCTCCTTTCAAAGCTCGCTGAAGTAGGATTCCTCCGCTAGAATGGTGGAGGAACCTATTTGTGAAGATGATAAGAAAGATAGGGGGTTGATTGTAAGGGTTTTCGAAAGATAGGGGTAGAAATGTAATCAGGCTGGACCTATTTGCAAGGTAGGTCAAGATGAGTCCCCCTTAGGTCCAAATTTTGGTACAAACCTAATTTGGACCTAAGGAATCCAATGGTGAAGTTGAATTTTGGGTTTGACCATGTTTGACTGGGTAATTTAAGCAAAACCTAATTTAGGGCAAATATCTGTCTGAGACCCCATTCTAGGTCAAGATGAGTTCCAATGACCAAATTAAAGGTTCTAAACCCTAGAGAATATTTTTCTATGATTTTTAGAGGGTTTAAGTGAATTTTATCCTAACCATAACCTTGGTTAATCAAGTGGGCTTGCTTTAGGGTTTCAAGAAGTCATTTAATTCCCAGAACTCACACGAATCCTTTTCTGTCTAATTCAACCCACTTATTATCTTATTAAGATTATTTGACCTTTGTTTAGCCCTTGAGAAAACCTGTGGTTGTACTGCATTGATAAAATTACAGTTTTAACCTTAGTTTCTTATTTTTCTCTCAGAAAGGTTATGTAGTGAATTAGGACCTTCAGTTGGTTATGTAGGAGCTTTTATTCTTTTCATTGGGTCCAAACAAGCTAGTTAGGGCTCATGATGGTGTTCCCATCATCAGGTCCCGTGGGGTGGCTAGTTCCCCCCCTACACTAATAGCACGCCTCGGTACCACGTATGCGAGGGCCAATAGGAGTCAGTGTAGAGTGGCCAATCCTAACCTCGAGTCTCAACCCAAGGGCGGCTAGCTCCCCTCTACACTAAAAAGGACAGTTTCTCTCCTTGGTACCGTGTACACAAGGGCCAGCTCACTTCCCATCTACATTCCAGATTTTCTTTCATACACAGGAGCTCTACTCCTAATTCCCGTAGGGTTCATGCTCATATTCATCTCATTTATCAATATTTAGATCTCATGGTTCATAACTCGTTCCTCATCCATATACAGGTAGCTCATGTTTTCACAATTCAATTCTCAATCATATACATGCAACTCATGGTTTCACAGTTCAATTTCTCATTCACATACAGGCAACTCATATTTTAACATGCATCTCAAGTAAACAAAGTAGCTCAACCATTCTCATTTGTTTCTACCCTAGGATTCATGTTCCATCCTAAAGTTTATTCAAGTATTCTAAACATGCCCTTTCATTGTGTAAATCTTAATGTTATAGTAAACCACTCTACCGGGTATCATGGGAGGAATGGGGGCCTGCACCGCAGATCTCGTTGTCTCCACAATTCCCGAACACGTCACTGGTTGGTAACCTGTACCAGCGACTAATTTACGTCCAACGAGCTCAAAACAATAGATACCCAACACGAACACGTAGAGAAACTCGAGTGGAAAACAGCGGTACTTCGTTTGCGGAAATCCGATTCCGTTTGGGCCCTAAATGGGCCAAAAACATGGTTACTGTCCAAAATCAGACGTCTTAAAAGATGTCAGATCTTACCTTGTGTCTCCTGCTGATCGCGAGGTTTTTCGCTTGCAGAAATAATGTCAGAAAAATATGTCGTCGCAATATGTAATGTGGTAGAAAAAACCTCTATCAAAGTTACTAAAATATTGAAATAATACCACACTTCAGGTCGTATCCACAGGGAGGACAGACCAATAGATTCATGACTATGGGGCCATCATGTTCATAGAAATATTCATAAAATCAATTCAATGAATATGTAGCTCAGAATGTAACTTTCAATTTCATGAGAAGTTGAGGGCTATTTACGTAAATTTCACATCATAAATCAAGCTCTCAAAAATATGTAAATGATGCATGTGTAGTGGATGAGTATGTAATTTCTAGTCGCATGCAAATCTGATTCCAATTTCAATGAGAATCGATATGCATAATAGGAGCAAATTAAATATGAAAAGAAATAAGTATAATGTTGCAATTTCACCCTAATAATTTAATCCAACAAAATATTTGAATAGTATTCCACAATGGAATTTTTGCTAAATATTAATAGAACCCAAAAACAGAGGAAATCTTCCTCTTGACCTCGTGCGAGGGGGAAGTGACGGCGGAGGCTGAGGAGCTCGAGGAAGGTCGATCGTGACAAGGGCTTTCCAATGGTGGTGGTGGCTCTCCGAACAGCGGCCGGAGTCGACGCCGGCGATGAGGAGAGGCGGCAGTGTCGACGGCTCACTAGCGATCGTGGATGTTGTTGGCGTGTCTGGAGGCATGGCCGAGCTCATGGGGTTGAGGAGAGCTCAACGTGGGTGACGACGCGGAGAATGGTGGCGCAGAGATGTGGCTGCATGTGGGGTGTAACCGGTGGTGTTGGTTCCTATGTGGTTGTCTGGAGGTTGAAGATGAAGAAGGAGAGGAAGGGGAATGCCTGATGGAGGTGTGGCTGCGCCTGTTGCGCGAGGCGGAATGCCACAGAGTCGGCACATGAAGGGCTGCGCGCACTGCTGGCAGCGCTGCTGCGGGAGCGTGATGGGCTGCGCGCGCTGCTGCGGGCATGTGAGGGGCTGCGCAAGCTGCTGGCCGTGCTGTTGCGGGAACGTGAGGGGCTGCGCACGCTGCTGGCTGCGCTATTGCGGGCGCGTGAGGGGCTACGCACGCTGCTGGCCGCGCTGTTGCGGGCGCGTGAGGGGCTGCGCACGCAAGTATGCTACTGTCGGTGGTTTTGCGCCTGTTGCGCACGTGGGTGGTTGCGTGAGGTAGGTGCCGAGGAGAGCGGTGAGTGGTCGGCGCGATGGGGGAAAGGCACACAGTTGCAGTGCGGAGGACGTGGCGTCGAGGAATGCTCTGTCACCACACTCGTCGAGAGGAAGTACGATTATGGTTGGAGGACTCGCAGTGGCAGAATCTTAGGCACGCGGTAGAGGTTGCTAGAGTGCGGTCGTGGGGAACTCGCGGTCGTGGTAAGGGAGAAGTCGTGGTGTCAACGGTGGAGGCTCGCGGTGGCGAAGAAGGCACACGGTGAAGGTGGCTGCTTGCAGGGAGGAGAGGAGGAGAAGGAGAGCTTCTTCCCCATGGAGGGGAGATGGGATTCCTACCCCTTTTTTTTTTTCCTATTATATAAAGAAAGTGAGAGAGAGAATTAGAGAGGGTGTCATAGAAGGAAAGAGTCAAAGAGAGAAGGAAAGTACTTTACGTTACCAAATAGAGAGGAGAGAATTGAGGGAGAGACAGATTCGTGAGAGAATTTAAAAAGCAAATAAGGGAATGTGCTTGAATCATTGAGAGACGTATAAGGATGCCTCTAAAAATTTATTCCCTTGCTATATTTTGCTAGAACAAAATCCCACATATCTCAAGGCAAGCTTTGTTGTGATACCCTTACCATTTAAAGTGAATAATTAATCCTCCCATATAAAGATTAATGCAATTAATACATGAAATGATAAATCTAAAACTCACATCATTTTATCAATACTAAACATGCTTTAGATTAAATTCTCGTCCCAATAATACTGTACTTAAGCACTAAATTAGTCCACTAAAATGGACCTATCACCTGCGGTATCCTCAGACGTTCGGATCCCTTCGCAACCGTCTGGGGGCAGCTCTAGACGTCGGACAAAGCCTCCGGTAGTCTAGAAGCACCTCCGGACGTCTGGTGACGTGATCAGACATCTAAAAGTGCCTG
Organism: Thalassia testudinum; assembly: GCA_037157565.1. Lineage (NCBI taxonomy): Eukaryota > Viridiplantae > Streptophyta > Magnoliopsida > Alismatales > Hydrocharitaceae > Thalassia > Thalassia testudinum. The sequence continues at coordinate 37,015,294 of JAZHRO010000056.1, forward strand.
GAAAAGCACATTGCGTGCCTTTTCAATGCCCTTCACCGGCGCACGAAAGAGGCAGAACCAAATTAGCTCGACATCCCTGCACTACGTCTGCATGGCGGAAAGTAGCGTAGGAAGCACGTACCTCACATGATATTATGCTTTTAGACGTCCAACTTCAACTCCGGATGTCCTGGTGCCTCTTTAGACGTCTGGTCGATGCTCCAGACGTCTGATACTGAAACTTTTCTGGTACCAGAATCTCCTCCGCGACGCCGCTCTCCTCACAGCGCCGCCTACAGCAGCTTCAGCAGCTGCAGAGGGCTGGAAGGCCGCCTCCCCGAGCCCCTCCTCCTTGTGCGTGTGCCCGTTGCCGACCGCGCGAGCTCCGCTGAGCTTCCAAAGGTCCATCGACCTTAGTCCTCTTTCACGCTCTTCCTTCCTCTCTCTCCCTCTCGTTCTCCCTCGCCACGGCTGCACATGGAGGACGGCTGGAGGTGGTGGTGGTGGAGAGTGGCGTGGGTGAGGGTGGTGAGAAGGGGGTTTAAATAGAAGGGGTTAGGGTTTAAGGGTGAGGGGTGTGGAGGAGAGAGAAAAGCATTGCATGCCGCCCGCGCACAAAGCGTAAAGGAATGTATGAAAATTCCCACTTTCAGATGTCTAGGCCTGTGTCTAGACGTCTGACTGAAACTCCAGACGTCTTATCCGACTAAAAAGGCAACGAGTCATTTCATTGAGAATCCGTAGTACTAGATTATATGTAGCACCAGATGAGCATGAGCCACCAAATAAAAAAAGCACTTGACTTAGATATCTTCTACCTAAGCTAAAAAGTCAGGGTAAAATTTCAGATTATTTATTACGTATCCCCGAGGGAAGAGTTTTCTATCCTGATAGAAGTTTTACTATGGGTCAAGTATGAACTTTAAGTGTGAATTGGCTTTTCACTTGGGTTCATTGCTTAAGCTATCATCCTTACACGATTTCCTGGATTTCCATATTTCTAGATGAAACAAAAGGAGAAAAATATTTAATCAAATTATTTGATAAAAAGAATAAGCAGTCCTTTAGGAACTAAACTTGCAAATAACTGAGTCATACACTTAATCTTGCATTCACTAGGGACTAGTAAAGTTTAGGCATGGAGATATGATTGCACAGCAATCATAGTTCCTAATCAACCTAAATAATGCTTGAACCTAGCTTAATTTGTAAATATTGCATTCATATCATGCATATCATGCATTGCATCATTTATTAGAGAATAAGACGAGATATATTGCTATTTAATGTTTTATTGTTGTTTGCAGGTAATAAAGTGATATAGGATGCGAGATGTAGTGGAATAAAGCAATAAGGAGAGAAGACTGATCAGACAAGAGGAGTGAGGAGGATAGCCTTATCCCTATCCTTAGAAACCCTAGAACAACCTTCCCAAACCCAAAACCACTTCCATTAGGACATCTTCGATTTAGAACCCAAACATGGATAGCACTATCCATGTTCTCATCCACCTTATCCCTCTCCTAAACACTTAGGAACCAAAACCTACCTTAGAAAACCCAAAACCCACTCTCCATCACCTTTTAGGACGTCCAGATATCAGGCTGGATGTCTGATTTTTGTAGAAAATCAATCCAGGAAACCAAAAGTCACACTAACACAGAATTAGACATCTAACCTAACTTCCAGACGTCCAATTTTGGATTATAAGACGTCTGATCATTTGTATGAACATCTGAAGGTCATCTCTGGTTCCTATTTTTGGTGCTAGAAGCTCTAGCTTGCCCCTTTTGACCTAGAAACCTCACCAAACACCTTAGGAAACCTAAATAGAGACCTCCTAAGCCTATCCCACTATCCATACCCTTACTTATCCTATCCCTAACCCAACCTATTAGGATTACCTTAGGCTAATCACACACACATCCTATTAGACTTGACCTAGACCTAATTAGGTTCACTCCTATCCAATTAGACCTTCCTAAGCCTAATTGGGTCCACACCCACCTAATCTAGGTTGACCTAACCTAAATTTACCAAAACCCACACAACCTAGCTCCACGAAATTCAAAACACACACACACTGCTTCTACCTAGCCTATTCTAGAACACCTATTTTTAACCATCCTAATTTTAGTAAACCCAACCTACGAACCTACTACTAAGCCCCCATGGACAGCCAACACTCCAACCATTCATTCTCTCCTCCACTCCATACTTGTGACCACCCTCCCTTCCACCCTCCAAGGTCGTCCTCTTCCTCCTCTCCAAGATGTCCTCCTCTCTTGGTTGATCTTTGCATTCCCTTAGTTTAGTTCTTTTTATGTATTCTTTTGCAACTTCATATGATTACTTTTTCTGTGAATAATTAGTGACATGCTTCTATTTATCATTGTGAATACATGCCCATTAGTTAGGTTAAGATTATGTTTTCGCAAGCATATTTAGATCTAGGTTTCATTTCGTTTTTCAAAAAAATCAAAAGCATAAAAAAATTCGCAAAAATAAAAAAACCAAAAGATTTAGGTTAATAATAAGTGAATCACAAATCTAAACTCATTTTCACGCCTCTCAGAGATGAACGACCAGGACTCAAAAGAATAAAAATCTACACAAGCTTCGTAAAACAATTATTTTTGATCGAGGGTTTAGCACAACTATACTACAAAGTTGACAACGTATTTCAAAGAGCACGAAAATGCCTTGCCATGCACATACACACTTTTTAATTGGATGATTAAGGGTAAATACCCCCCTCATCTCCAAGAGCACCACTATCCTAAACCCTTAAAAAAGAGTAGACATGCCTTAGGTAGGACAATTTTGTATCTATGTTCTCTAAAGTTAATTCAGGTTAAGTTAAGGTCGTGTCTATTTAAACCAACTAGTGATAAGAAAGGTTGATGTGGTAACTGTGCCAACCCTTAGTGGTGTCCCACCTTGCAGGGTGTCCTAGGGGTCCCACCCTTATGGCCAGCCAAATAATTCACATATTGGTTTGATTCGGATTGGCATTGGGGTACCTCAACTAAGTCAGCTAGGGTTAACCAAATAAGGACAAGATTTGGTTGCTTATATTGTGCACATACTTTTTCTCTCATATGTTCCCTTCACATCTCCTCCATTCTTTTATAGTGTATGCATGAGAGGAGATTCCAAAATCCATATTTGATTGGACCTCTTGAACCTAAATCTAGAAAAAGGGTTGATTTTGGGAATTCTACATTTGAATCTATGGCTAACCAATTTGGATCTAGACCTTCTGGATCAAACCCCCAACCTAATGACCCACATGGTGACCTTAGGAAACAATTGGAACATATGCAACAACTCCAAGAATGGATTGTAGATCACATGAGCCTAAACTCTGTGATTTCTATGATCTATCCAACCATCAAGCTGGGTCAAGGGTTAGAATCCCAGAGGGGGATTATGCGATGAAGCCACAGGTGCTAGCCTTGATCAAACATTTTTCTAGCAACAACAATGAGGATCTAGTCCAGCACCTGGAAAATTTGACCACCTTAACTGAGACCACCAAACCCCAAGAACACTAATGTAGATGGTATGATGATGAAATTATTCCCCCATTCCCTAATGGACAAAGCAACACATTGGTATAAGACCATAGGGAGGCCAATTAACACTTGGGCTAAACTCAAAGGTGCCTTCCTAAAGAAATCCTTTCCAATAGGTTGAACCAATGCCGTTAGGAGGGCCATTACTACCTTCACCCAAAAGATCAAGAAAAACTTCATGAGTCCTTGGAAAGATTCATGGAGCTACCAAGGAAGTGTCCACATCATGAGGTGCCCAAGTGGCAATTGGTCCAAATTTTCTACCATGGGCTCTCAACCCAAAACAAGCAATATGTGGATGCTTCCTATGGAGGCAATTTCCTTCACAAAGATGTTGAAAGTGCCTATCGATTATTTGATGAATTATGTGAAATTCTCTTAACCATGCCTCCATGGAGACCTTCGATAGATCCATGCAACCTAGGGCTAGACTATATGAAATCCAAGATAACTTTAGCAAGGTTGACATGGATGCTCTATTCTAAAAGGTGGAAAGCATGGTCTTCAAAAAGCTTGATCAATACTTGTCTCCAAATCAAACTTCTAGTAGGTCCACTATTCAGGAAATAGTGTCTGATTTGCCCACCTCCTTACAAGCTACCTACACTAGGTAGTTTGTGAACCAACTTGAGTTGGCTCAACCTACAACCTTCACCAGGACCTTTGATCCCGATTATTCTGATTCTTACACCCTATCCTCAACCTATGAAGATGTCCAGGCTATCTAGGCCAACACAAGGAACAAACCATATTTAAACACTTATAATCTAGGTTAGAGGAACCATCCCGCTTTTCTTGAAAGCCTCAAGGGCAAGCTCAAATTCAAATGACTCGACCTAGACCCTATTATCAACTAAGCCAACAAGGAACAATGGGCCAAGGTCAAACCAACCCTGCTATGCCCTCTACTCAATTCACTCAGCTTAAGTAGACTAGCCCAAACTATAATAGCCAAGCTAAGTTGAATCAAAGATGGTTGATATGCAGGCAACTATGTTGCAATTGATGCAACAAATGAAGGTCTCTATTGATAACATTTCTAATCAACCTAGGCCTAGTGACCAACAACCTGGTGCCCTACCTGCATAACCTATTCCAAACCCAAGATGCATGCTTAATCAGGGGTACAATCCCCAAGGGTTCACTCAAAATAGGGAGCATAACCCCAAGCACATGTGATTAACGAAGCTCCCCCTAGTCCTCCTGGACATAACCAAACTCCTATTTTAGTCAATCAATCCCCACCCATCATTCCAAACCAACCATTGAACCTTGATGCCACTGCTAATGCCACTCTAAGAAGTGGCACAACCACTCAAGACCTTATGCACCCAAATCAATCAACTCACCAAGTTCCTAATGTACTAAATCTGATTAATATGCCTAAGGTGGGAGAAGAGGTTTAGGACCCTATGAGTGAAACTACTATTCACATCCCGTTCCCTGAAGCCCTTAAGAGTAGCAGAAAGAAGAAAGAGAATCCAACAAGCAACGGAGAGCTTCTGAATGTATTTAGACATGTTCAAGTAAACACACCACTCCTTGATGCTTTAGATCAAATACTGACTTACACAAAGTTTATGAAGGAATATTGCACTCCAAGCATAAAACTAAGCCCACTAGGAAGGTGATCCTTTTTGAACAAGTAAGCTCTATTCTCTTTAAGGACCTACCTACTAAGAAGTGAGACCCAAGAACCCCTTGATTTCTTGCATAATTAATGATCTCACCTTTGACAGGACCTTAATTGATTTAGGGGCTTCCATCAACCTAATGCCCACTAAGATTTAAGAGATAATTAGATTCGGGGATCGTGAACTAACTTCGGTTCAAATCCAACTAGCTGACCAATCCATAAGACATCCATGGGGAATTCTGAGGGATGTAATTGTACGAATAAATAATTTCTACCACCCTGTGGACTTCATCATTTTGGATCTTGACATTCCCAATGATTTGAAATGGGCTCCGATTATTGTAAGAAGACCACTCTTAAAGACTATGGAGGCTCTAGTTAATTATAAAGATGGGAATATGCAAATAACCTTTGGGGATAAAAAGATGAAATTAAAACTTTTTAAGGCTATTGAGGATTCTAATGAAAGTTGTGGGCTTATTAAGGAACTTAAGAAGGTTGAAGGTCTAATTAAAGATAAAGAAAATGACACTTTGAAAGACTTGAAATCTAGAGAACATACAAATAAATCTGAATATGAGGCATTTCTTTTTTAGGATAAAATTTCTTATGAATCTAAACTTGAAAACTTTACATTTGATTTTGAGAGAAATTCCCTATCTAAAGTAGGTGAAGCACAAACATTTCAATTTGAACTCAATGAACCTTTACAACAGATTTGGAAGAGCCTGAATTTGACTCATTTCATCTGGAGTTTGATTTCATATCTAATGTAACCAAGTCAGATTTTAACTTCTCTAATTCAAAGGACTTGGACTTTGGGAGAGGAAATGAAGAAAAAGAAGAGCTAGTGGAACTAGGAAAGGATTTTTGGGGAAACAAAATTAAGGATTTATGGGTGCCTTTATTTTCAAAACCTCCAACTCTTTACAAGGACCCTTATTGTGATGACCCAAGTCTCGCCAATCGACAAAACCCGAGACGCCATGTCTTACCGCAAGCACAATCAAACCACAGGATCTCAATCACCCATTACACAATTATAGAACATCAATAGTAAAACATTCATTCGTAATGAATTAAATAAAAGGAATAAAGTGCTAACCCACCACAGAAAGTAGGAAAGTAACAAGTGCTAGTACAATCACCAAAAGATAGGAAATAAAAGTCTAACAGCAAAAAAAGAACAAAGCTAAAGAGCCACTGGGCTCAGAATGGACCATCTCCTAAAGTAGGACCCAATCCTACAGTAGATGGACCAACAGCAGCTGCTACACCCGACTGCTCAGCAACACCTGAGTACGGAACCTAAGAAACACGTCAACAAAAACTAAGTAGAGTAGAAAACTACAACGAAATAGCAACAGCAACAAAAGCAAAGAAAGAGGGCACTGGATCAGCAATTATTTCATTTATGTAAGCCCACGCTATTACAGTCCACAATCTGTCAATCAACGTCTTGTGGCACGAGATGATCTCGTGTAACTTCCTAAGGTGCAAGACAAGTATAAAGCACCCTCTTGACCGAGAAGATGGCTTATACACATCAAGTCACCACACTCTGTCACCCTGGGGTTATTGTAGAAAGGGGCAGCGACTACATTGTGTAGCGTGAACATGTACAAGCATTATGTACGCTGAACCATAAACAGCCAATGACCCACCCACCGACCGAGAAGAAACCACTCCCAACCTCGAGCCACGCATCTTGCTATCCCAGTTGGCCACTAAGCCTAACCAAAGAGTTATAGGGAGGCTAGCAACTCCCTAAACCAGCCCATAACCAATTTGAACGACCAAAGCTACATCCAATTATGGCGAGTAGCGAGGCTAAATTCAGCTATCCATCCTCTAAGCCCTGACTAAATAGTAGAATTGATTATCTAGTCATTTCCAAATAACTATATCATTTATTGTCATCAAACCAAAGTATACTAACAATTACATATATTAATTCCAGGATTTCCAGATATTCATGCTATTCCCCAACGCATCCGTTCACTCGTATTTTGTAAGTTATGACAGTGGCCCCATATTATTTATCAATTAACAAACACAACAGAACTTGTTTCAAGTAAATCAGAGTTCGTTTCATGCATGCGATGATAAAGGTACATTAGGTTCTTAATCCCTAATCATTTACATAGCATCCGATTATATCATGATAAAGTGCCCAAAATCAGAGTTAAATCTTTAAAATGGTTCCAGACTCAGCAAAAGAGGAATCTCATGCCAATCAACACGGTACACACGCAAAACCACAGAAGTTAGGTTCACGGTTACACAGAAACAAAGAGAAGAGGAGGCTACTCTACCTAGCATCACCGGAGGCTCACGGTGAATCTAATCGTGCACAAAAGGGCCTGAGGACAATTGCCACACCCTCCTCATAATCGATGCACGTATCGAGGACAAATCTTGATTTTCACGAACCAAAAATAGGGTTGGAATCACCTATGCACGTTTATAATTTTTCACTATGGAAATAGTACTAAAAAATGAAAATAAACTACACTAATACGTAGTACATGTCGAGACGATTCCAACGATACCTTATTTGTCAAAATTCGAGGTCGGAAATACCTTGAACCACTTGAAACAGTGCAAGAGGATCACTAGACCAACCGATTCACGTAAACCGATCAACTGGTCCACGCCCACCCGCCGAGGACACATGTCAATGCCTAATTGGCGCTGATCCTAGGTGTCAGATCGCGCCCTCACTGTCTGTTTGCACCACGTGTCAACAATCGGGAATGCCCGCACCTTCCCTTCGCATGCTAACGCTCGTAGGCGCACCCATACTGAATGCTACTTCATGCGACATGTGTCACCTATCTAGATCGTGTCACCAAAGAGAATAGTAGGCATACGTTACCATTGCTACCTTCGCAGAAATTGCAGTGGGAAGCCCGCAAAACTCGAAATCACACTCGAGTCCCTGGAACCCTAATTAAGATTTCTAAATGAAATCTTAAACTCTTTCTTTCTCTCTCTCTTAGGTTTTGAAGACACTTAGAAGCTAACGAGAACCTGTTTATCGAAGCAAAATCGGGTTTAAATAAATGCATCATAGTATAGCCAAAATCGCTTTGAAAACAAATGAATTTTATTACTCGAAAAATATAAATCCGACGTCGAACATAGGGAGCAAATTGGGGTTTAAAAATCAAGAACACAACTTTCAAATTTGACAAAATATGCAATGAAGAATTAAAGTTATAAAGCAAGGAAGATGATCTCAATGTATATAAAAGCTCAAAATGAAATATGGACGTCTGATGTAAAAATCAGACATCTTAAGTGCTAAGTACTACAGTGCTATCAGATCTCTTTGTTCTCTATCTTCTTTCTTCCTAGCATCTTCTTCTTCTTCTTTCTTCCTTTGATTTCTTTCTTTGCTCTGGCCTTTGCTTCTTCTTCCTTCTTCTTTCTCTTCTCTCCTTCTGCTTCTGACTTCAGCCTTGCTCTTTCTCTTCAGCCGAGCCATCTCTTCCTTAGTTGCTCAGACTTCTGCCTTTCTCCTTCTTCTTCCTTTGGCTTCTGCTGCGACTTCCTTTCCTTAGCTTCCTCTTCAACCTTCTTCTTCTTCTCCTGCGGCTTCACCCTTAGTTTCTTCTTCTTTTTCTCCTGAGAGCAAAACCTACCCCCTACCCTCCCCGCGAATTCTCTCTTCTTTCTCTCTCTTAGGCTCGCTCTCCTAGAGCCATCTCGGGTTAACGGGTCGAGTCAACGCGCCCAGGACTAGGCCCACTGGCATGAGTGGTGGGTGAGGAGTGTGCGGGTAGTTGGGTCGGTAACCAGGTCCGCGGAGGTGTGGGTCACAAAAGAGGCGAGTGGGATGATTGGGACCTCACCCTGTGTCAGGAGGCAATAAGCCCCTGGCACTTTTTCCACTTATATCGCACCACCCACTTCAAATCCTCTGAGGTGGGACTAAATGTCCCACCTTCTTCGCAGGTGCTCCCGCAGCCGGTGGTCACTCAATTGCAGAGGCTGCAGGGGGCTTGGACTCCAATAGCTGGTTGGAAACATTCGCAAAGGAAGCCCGCGCGTTTGGGAACCTGGAGCCTGATGCCTGGGGCCTGGAATGAAGCTTGCAAGCTTCTTCGAGCTTGCTCCAATGGCGTCAAAGCGCCTGTACCTGTCTACAAGCAAACAGCATCACAGCCTCGTCAAACACACAGAAAGCTTCACCTTGGCACGACGAAGGTGGCCCGGTGGTCGGCGTAGCGCGGGGCGGCCTGGGCATGCGTGCCTAGGTCACCCTGTGGCTATGAAGATGGGTGTGTTTAGGGGAAGTGTTGGGAGTGTATGGTGGTGAATGGGAAGAGGGGTAATGATCAGTGAGACGTGGCAGAGCTTTTGAGGTGGTTGGGTGCGTGAAATGGCAGGAGCACCTCGCCGGTGGTCTGCCGGAGGTGGAGAAGGTGACGGTGGTGTGTGTGCGTCGGGGCGTGATAATAGCAATAAGTGAGGAAAAAATAAAGAGCAGAGGGAGTAGACTTATCAGAGAGGGAATAAATGAAGATGGGAGTGGAGAAGGTGGACAGCTCGTATGTGCCATCGCCGGAGACGAAGGCCCAGTGAGAGGAGGATGGCGACGATGAGAGGGAGGTAGGCATGTGCGCAGATGTGGCGTGACGCGGACGAAGGAGGCAAAGACAACTCTGCCACTGGTATTATGGCAGAGCGACGAGAGGAGGAGATAGGAGTCGCCAGAGCTTGCTGGGAATTTGGCCAGAGGGGAAGAGAGGAAATTTGGGATTTTTCTCAGGCCAAATCAAGCTTGAGAGGAGAGGAAGGATCTGGGGGCCTTTTTATAGCTCCTAGCAGAGGGCCTTGTGCTTGGAAGGCAAGCTTCCAAGCACGGCAACCTCGTCGGACTTGGAAGGTCGAAAAAGACCCAAATCTCTCATGCGTTCACATGAGAGATTAGGTAAAAATTGGAGCTCCAAATTGGGTTCACATGAACGGAAATTCCTCATATAATCTCCCTTTCAAATTTGAGAGGGATTCTCTGAGGAATTAGGGAGTTGTTCCCCTTGAATCCTCGCCGGAGTGGGATTTCCTCCATTGTAATAGTGGAGGGACCTAATTGCAAAGAATGACGAGGAATCTAGGGGGTATCTGCAAGAGTTTTCAAAAGTTAGGGGTATAAATGTAATTAGGCTGGACTGATTTGCAAAGTTGGTCAAGGTGAATTCCCCTTAGGTCCAAATTTCGATACAAACCTAATTTGGACCTAAGGAATCAAATGGTGAAGTTGGATTTTAGGTTTGACCACGTTTGACTTGGAAATTTACATAAAAACCCAATTTAGGGCAAACATTAGACTGAGCCCCCTATTTAGGTCAAAATCAGTTCTAAAGGTCAAAATGAAGGTTCTAAACCCTAGAGGATATTTTTCCATGAATTTTAGAGGGTTTAGGTGAATTTTATCCTGACCAGAACCTTGTTAAATTAAGTGGGTCAGTTTTAAGGTTACTATAAGTCATCTAATTCCTAAATTTCACATGAGCTATTTTCTGTTTGAACCAACCCACTTTTTATTTTGTTAAGACCATTTGACCTATGTTTAGCCCCTGAAAAATCCCATTGTTGCACTGCAATGGTAAAATTACAGTTTTACCCCTTGTTTCTTACTTTTCTTTCAGAAGGGTTTTTCCTTGAGTTAGGACCTCCATTTGGTTATGTAGGAGCTTTTGTTCTCTTTTCTAGGTTAAAATGAGCTAGTTAAGGCTCATGATGGTGTTCCCATCACAACCCAAATCCCATAAGGACTTATTTATAGATCCAATTTCCATTTAGGGTTAGGTTTATTTGGGCAAAATACTGAAATTACCCCTAGGTATCTGCACCATACATTTGTCCTTTTTTACTTATTTTGGTTATAACTTGAGTTATACACCTCAGATTTGTGCGAAACAAGTGTCGTTGGAAAGCTTACGATGAGAGCAATCCAAATGTACCACATATGGTAACCTTTTCATGAATTTTGGCTAGCTGTTGACCCAAAAGATGCATTTTTGGTAATTTTTAAGAGGTGCTCATACTTGCACCGAATCGAGATCGTGTCCATGGGTTCGAAATGACCCAACCCACACTGAAATGACTCGAGACCTGGATTTTGGGATGTGACACTTATTATTTGACTAAATCAAATTCAGGTAAACCCAAGTTGACCCAACACCTAGACCATCATTTCAAATATTACTACCGTTGGTCACAGAAATTTGCCAAACATAAATCTTTTGCAATTGGGTTACCTAACTCAATTTCTAGGTTTTCACTTCACTACCTACACACCAAAAGCCACTTGGTACAAGCCTATTTGATTTATTTATCATGTACCCAACTTCCTGAAATGGGTTTGTATCATTAGCTAGTCCATGATGGTAGCACCATCATTGGTGTTAACTGGCCTAATTTAACCTAATTACAGTAATAAATGCTCCTTGATATTCATCAGAAGATCATAACTCTGTTCTGAAGTAAATACGAGAAGACAGGAAATCCTGTTAATTCTATTATTTTAACACCAAATCACAATTGCAGATTAACTAAGGAGTTAATCAGGGGCTAATTATTGGTTAATAACTTAAATTTTCAAGAAGTGGGCTCAGATTGACTAAAACAGAATTTTTCATGGATTAGTTTATTAATAAAAACCCTAAAATCAGCCTCACTTCAATTAAATGGGTTCTGGTAGAAACAAATGCAATATAAACCTTCTAAAAATTATTTTAAAATATTATAAGAGTTTTAAAACCTTAACTTGTACCAAAGGAGCCCATCTTGACCAAAAATAGAGACTTAGGTAGGAATGTGTTCTATTTTGGGCCTCTATGTAAATTTCACAATCAAACTTGGTTAAAACTCAAATCTAAGGTCACCATTAGATTATTTGTGTCTAAATTAGGTTAACCCCAAAATTTAAGCCTAATCAGAGTTCATCTTGACCTAGTTTGCATTTAAACCCAGATGTTTCTATCTATTACAAAACTACCCCTAGTTTCTGAGCTTTATCACAATTAGGCCCCTAACTTTTAAGTTTGTCTTTCATTCCAGTCCACTACCTCCACCATCTTCTTCGTCGTATAAACGCATGGCTGGAGCAGCATCAAACCCAAAACGCCGAGATTTGATCCTCAATTTAAAGGATCAAATCAAGACCAAATCTCACCAAAATCAGTGACATTATTCCTGAACTCCGTCTTGATTGTTTGAACTACTTCTCAAGATCAATCATCGCTGAAATCACCATTGGCGAGCATCAAGAATCTCAAGCTCAAGGTCGGCCAAATAGCAAGTCAAATCATGCTACGTTTAGCTTAATTAAAGAAGGAATGCCCTCTATATAAAGAGCCTAGTCTCTAACAACTCGAGCTCATGCACAATTTTTTCAGATCGCCCCTCTTTCTTCCTCACGCCGTTGAACTTGGGTGCATCACCAAAGCTCCTTTCCCTCTACCACGCACAATAGGCTAAGGGTTCTTCTTCCTTTATCTTCTATGAAGCTTCTCGCAAAGCTTCAGTTCTTCCCTCGCCCTCATCCGCTCCAGCAAGCTCTCCTCCTTCCTTGTCTCTGGCACACCACTGATGACCTCTCCCTCTCTTCCTTTCTTCAAATTTCTTTAGGGCTTTCTCTCCTCCCCCCTCCAATTAGGGTTCTAGAGCTCTAGAGCTCCATTCATTGAGTCAACCTCCTTCTCTGACTCCAACCACCACTGCGCCAACCACCGTCACCACCTCGCTCTCTCTGCCTTCTTTGTACTCAATTAGGTTAGGCAAAAGATCCCCTTCAACCTCACGAATCTTTTACCTAACCTGCCCGCACATCACCTCCATCACCCTCCCCACCTCGTCGACCACCGGAGCTCCTTCAAGCTCGTCGAACGGCCATGCTGCACCTTTTCCCACTCAATCATGACCACCATCACCTTCGCCTCACTCCAGCGAAGCTTCCTACGTATTTGATTAGGGCCCTAAGCCTGTATTTTGTTTGCAGGGATCTCGCCGTCGAATTATCTAATTATGCCTAACTCTGAGGTATCAATTATCCAATTATCCAAAACTTAAGAGTCCTTACACTAAACTTAGAGCACCAATAGTCACTCTACTTTCACCTCATAAATGTTAGGTGGATCTAATAAAAGATAGTTTGCCTGACTCCGTACTAACTGTCCAAGGGTTCCGAAAAAGAAGCAATGCTTCTTTTCGACAAACTAAAAATGTCTATTGGTTTTCTTAAAAGATCCATTACCAAATCTATGTGCAAGTAAAGTAAATGTACTAGATTCTAAATTAAGAAACTATTTAAGAAGAAAATCTTCAATGACACCTCCTTGATAAAAATCTTCTGCTAGGGACTAACCAATTCAGCTCAAGAAAACAAGAGAGATTTTTTTTTTTTTGCTAATGCACCTAACCTAAATGCATGTAAATATTTATACATGCTATAAACAACCTCAGGTTATACCCCCCCATGCCTAAGATAGGCAATGTCCTCATTGGAAAAATAAAGACATAGAAGAATATCACCTGAAGAGGAGAGTGGGAGGAGCTAAGGCTCCTCAAGTTGAAGTGTGTCCAAAACCTAGCAATTTGAAAGAGTAACATAAGGTTTTAAGTCGTTGGCCATTTACCTTAAAGCTCTCACCAGAATTAGGGTTCTGAATTTCAACTCCTCCATGAGGGAAGGCATTAATAACAACATACAACCCATCCCAGCGAGACTTGAGCTTTCCAGGAAATAATTTAAGTCTAGAATTAAAAAGCCAGACCGACTAGTTGGGCTCAAAGTTCTTTTTAACAATGTGTTTATCATGGAAGACCTTTGTACATTGCTTGTAAGCTTGAGAGGTTTCGTATGCTTCATTGCGAAGCTCCTCAAGCTCACTTAACTCTAGCATGCACGCCTTACCCGCTTTATCTAGGTTTAAGTTAACATTTTTAATAGCCCAATAAGCTTTGTGTTGGATTTCAACGGGAAGGTGACACACTTTTCCGTAGACAAAATAGAAAGGAGACATGCACAAGGGAGTCTTATACACAATCCTGTAGGCCCAAAGAGCATCATTCAATTTTTTCAACCAATCCTTACAGTCAAGCCTAAACGTTTTTTCTAGAATCCGCTTAATCTCCCTATTAGACACTTCAACTTGACCACTCGTTTGGGGATGGTAAGGTGTGGCTATCATGTGGTTGACTCCCAAATTTTAAAGTAGTCTTGTGAAGTGCACATTATTAAAGTGAGGTCCTCCATCACTTATGATAGCCCTTGGGCACTCATACCGAGAAATGATATTAGCCGTAACAAAATCCAAGACCACGGAATGGTCATTGGTCTGTGTGGGTATGGCTTCTATCCATTTCGATACATAGTCCACGGCCACAAGGATGTACTCATATCCGAAGGACACAGGAAAGGGACCCATGAAGTCGATGACCCAAATATCAAAGATCTCAATAGGGAGAATAGGTTGCTGGCACATCTCATCCCTTTTTCCAATGATTCCCGTCTGCTGGAAACGTAGACATGCACCCACATACGTATGTGCATCTCTGAATAATGTGGGCCACCAAAAGCCAAACTAAGAACCTTATGGGTAGTCTTTTTCCCACTAAAATGCCTTCCACAGTAGAGGTCATGACAGAAACTCAGAACACTCCTTTGTTCTTCGTCAGGGACGCAATGGAAAAATAACTAGTCAGGGACTATTCTAAACAACTCAGGTTCCTCCCAGTGATAAAATTTAGCTTCAGCAAGAAACCTATCTTGCCTTTACTTATCCCAAGTACTGGGGGTAATGCCCGTGACCAGATAGTTCACTATATCAGCAAACCAAGGAGTTTTGGCCTCCACAGCCATCAGAGACTCATCGGGAAAAGTCTCTCGAATACCGCCAGCAGAGGTTGATGCCTCAATAGGGATCCTAGACAAATGATCTACTACCACATTTTCAACTCCTTTCTTATCTTTAATTTCCAAGTCAAACTCCTAGAGTAGCAGAATCCAACAAATCAAATGAGGTATGGTGTCCTTCCTAGCAAGAAGGTGCTTTAAAGTAGAATGATCAGTGAACACCACAACCTTAGACCCCAATAAATAAGACCGAAGCATTTCCAAAGCAAATAATACAACAAGAAGTTCCTTTTTAGTGACAGTGTAGTTTTGCTGAGGGTCCGTAAGGGTTTTGCTGGCATAATGCAAAACATGAGGTTTACCATCAACCCTTTGCCCTAAGACTGCTCCCACGATGAAATCAGAAGCATCTCACATCAGCTCAAACGGGGCCCAATCTGGTGCTTAAAGAATCTGCACCGTAATAAGGGCTTTCGTCAAGACTTGGAAAGCCTCGCCACATCTCTCATCAAAATCGAAGGAAACATCCTTCGCTAACAGGTCACAAAGTCGCTTAGAGATTTTACTAAAATCTCTAATGAACCACTTATAGAATCCAGCATGGTCAAGAAAAGATCTAACTTGACGAACATTGGTGGGCGATGGAAGTTTAGAGAAGAACTCAATTTTGGTTTTATCCACCTCTAATCCTCTCGCAGAAACTACATGCCCCAAAACAATGCCCTGTTGGCCCATAAAATGGCTCTTCTCCCAGCTAAGCACCAGCTTTGTCTCTTTGCAACGGGTTAAGACTTTATCAAGGTGCAAGAGGTATAGGTCAAATGACGAGCCATAAATGGAGAAATCATCCATGAAGATCTCTACAAACTCATTGCTCATGTTAGAAAAAAATATCCATCATGCATCTTGGAATGTGGCAGGAGCATTACATAACTCGAATGACATTCGACGGAACGCAAATGTATACAGACTTGTGAACGTGGTACGCTCCTAATCGTCAGGGAAGATAGCTATCTGATTATACCCAGAGTACCCATCAAGGAAACAGAAGTACTTGTTCCCTACCAGTTTTTCCAAAATCTAATCAATAAATGGTAAGGGGAAATGGTCTTTCTGGGTAGCCGTGTTCAAACGATGGTAATCAATGCAGACCCTCCATCCAATTGAGGGTCTAATGGTCACCAACTCTCCTTGGTCATTTTCTTCCACAGTGATTCCTACCGCTTTGGGCACCACATGTATCGAGCTGACTCGTTTACTATCTGAAATGAGATAGATAATGCCTGCATCCAGCCATTTCAAAATCTCCTTTTCAACAACCTCCCGCATATTGGGGTTGAGCCTTCTCTGCATGTCTCGAAAGGGTCTCACAGACTCGTCTGTGTATATATGATGCATGCAGAGGGAGAGGTCAACACCCTTAGTATCAACTATTGACCAAGCAATAGCTTTCTTATGCCTTTGTAAACACTCGAGTAAAGCTCCCTCCTACGATTCAAATAACACAGATGAGATAATGACGAGAAGCGTATCGTTAGGGCCAAGGAAAGCATACTTCAATGTGCTCGAGAGGGGTTTAAGCTCCAACTCAAAAGCCTTTTGTATTAAGGGTATAAGTTGAGATGTCCCCACCTCAGGTAGCGGATCTACCTTCAGGGTCCAAGGTGGGTACAGAAACTTTGTGTGGACTCCTAGCAACTCTTCTAATCCGGGCATAACCCCAAAATTTTCTTCAATAATTGGAGGATGGTCCTTAGATATGACCATATGAAGGGGATCACTACATAAGAGTGCTAGAGTAGTCTCTTCAATGATTTCATCAACCACCTCAATCTAAGAACAATCTTCAAATCTAGATTGCTTGTAGGTATCAAAAACATTCAATTGGATTTTCTTGTTCCCAAAGCCCATTTTAAGTGCCCATGATCTACAATTGATAGAGGCATTAGCTGTGGCCAAGAAGGGGCATCCCAAAATAATGGACGGCTTGGTGTGCTTATTAGATGGGTCAGTGTCAAGTACGAGAAAGTTAACAGGGAAGAAGAAGTCCTCTACTCTCACCAGGACATCTCCCAGTAATCCCCGTGGTGTCTTAAGCGATCTGTCTGCAACTTGGAGGATGACTGGACTAGCCTTCAAATCGCCTCATCCCAAAAGATCGTAGACAGAGCTTGGTAGAATGTTCACCCCCACTCCCAGATCAAGCAAAGCCTCGTCAATGTGCTGGTTACCTATAACCACTGAAATAACAGGGCTCCTGGGTCTTTCATCTTGGGGGGTGTTCCATGTAGGAGCACCGAGCTTACATGGTTAAGCAAGATGACCTTAGCTTAGATCTGCCTCCTAGATAGGTGCTTCTGGGTACACAGGTCCTTTAGAATCTTGGCATAGGACGGGATCTATTTTATAGCATCCAGTAAAGGCAAGTTGATGTGGACTTGCCTGAAAGTGTCCATAATCTCATCCATCCTATCCTTAGCTCGAGATGAGACATGATGAGTCGTGTTTCGCGAATTAAAATTGGGGTTTGGAGAACCCGTCGTCGTAGCTTGGAAAATGCGTCTATCAAATACAATTTATAATCAAAACTCCAAGGGAGTCTCGGGTTGAACATAGGGAGGCAACGTTTGCTTTGTTTAAAATTCGCTCTTCATTTTGTTTCTTTTTAGTGTTTTGGGGTTTTGTTTTTTTTTTTCTTTTATTTTTATAGAAGAAGCAAGCAAGATAGATCACAAAAGAGATGGAACAAGTATGATATATCACGCAAATGTTTATTACAATAATATATGAAAGCATAAAAGAGATAGGAGCGAGAGGAAATCACCCAAATCGGCTGTTCGGTGAGACGACGGCGCCTGGCGGAAGCTTGGATGAAGGAGGTGAGATGCAGGAGGATGCCGGGTAGAGGAATGGTTCACCAAGGCTTTGGAATGGAGGTGAGGAGAAGGAGGTGATCTTCTACCGGAATGGAGGTGGAAGGACGACTCCAAGGCAACCTATGAAGGTGGCGGGATGAAGGATGAATTTTTGGTGGGAAATAGAAATATTACACTAATAGAAGGCCTTTGGATCTTGAGAGTAAGCTCTAATGGAGCTTTGGTAGGCTACTAAAGCTTAGGAGTAGGTGGGAGTAGAGTAGGTAGAGATGAAGAGGAATGGGGGGTGTAGGGGTGTTTATATAGTGGTAGAATAGAGGTGGTTTGCGTGCATGGGTCTTTAGCGATATTTAAGACGTCGCTAAAGACCCATCGGAGGTGTTGTTGTAGCATTTACGTGCCTTGGCTGGCTCTTGGAAGCACAGCTACAGCTAGCATAGGGCACGGTGATCATCAACCGTTGGATCGGGTGTGGATGGTTGAGATCGCAAGGAGGGAACACGCGCTCGCCCGCGTTTGAATCTAACCTGCTAGCACGTGCATTAACAGTTGTCGAATGAAGCATCGCATGGTCGAGAGACGCCTACGGATTGCGCCCTCGCTGCTTTGAATGCACGCAGATCGCACCTTCGCGGAGATCCAACGGTCGACAGTGCATCCAGTCGACTTGAGTGAGCACCTTTGATTGCGCACGTGCAATCTGGCATGCATCCTCGCGTCGATGGGCGGTGTCAGATCGCGCATGAAGAATCTCGACTGCTCGATCAAGATCGAGTGACCCTATTTCAACTGGTGCTGTAGCGGGCATGGTGGATTGCGACTCGAACCTGCACCTCTCGTTTGAGGAGCAGGCACTTCACGGTTTGGCCAAAGTGCCACTTTATCGAGTGGAGAGTGGTGCGGTCGCGTGCGCCTTGACCGTTGGATGAAGATCCAACGGTCGAGGTGAATCCTTCCTTGAGAGGTCAGGTACCCTTCAACCGTGGGAGCACGTGTCTCAGCCGTTGGATTGAGATCCAACGGCTGGGATCTCTTCTTGCGGTGAGGCTGGGGACGCGATGGCTCAGGTGGGGCGGCCTGGATGGCATGGCTCCATCTAGGCCACCCCACATGAGCCATAGCATCCCCAGCCTTGCCACAAGAAGAGATACGTTGTGCCATCTGAGCCGTCCGTCTACTTCTTCTTATAGAGGGTGCTACAGAGCTCTAATCGAGGTGATTCTTGCATTGACGGACTACGATCGTCGCTCCGGATTCATCTGAACGGTCGGATTCTTCATCCAAAGCTCGTAAAGATGTCGCACTACCTCCTGGCCATATAAAATGGAAGAATTAATGTACATAATACACAACTATCCTAAATGCCATGCAATTGATGTTATGCAGTATTTATAACATGATATGCAATGCTAAGCCTAGGAACTATCATAAATAAGCATTTTATCATGAATTCATACGTGTTTATCATACCCCCATGCTTACTTTTTACTAGTCCCTAGCAAAATTAACCTAAATTCTATGTATGAAAGTAGAATCAGGATTTGATTACTTAGGCAAGATTTGTCGATTGCTTTAGAAAATCTCAACCCTAAGACCTAATTATAAAAACTCAATAGTGCCCGGGTGTCTGCCAGAATGCTGATCACCCAAGTCCTCGCCTTATTTGAAAAGGGAAGAAACATTTTTTTTTCTTTTCTAATTTTTTTTGTACTTTTGGAGTTTGAGAGCTTCGGGATAACTTTTTACAGCTACCCGACCCGCCCAAGACTCGAAAAGGACTCTAAGTGCTAAGATCTAGTGAAAAGAGTGAAAGACTCACTAGGAGGCTGTTAAAATGGACTTCGAGTTTCTACGACCCTAGGTGATTTTGCCTAAAGGTTTATCTTTTTGAATGGTAGCTTTCTCCCTACTTTTGTTTATGGGGTCAACACAAGGGTGAACCCAGTGTATATCTCCCCGGTATATTCTACTTCCCTGCTTCTTCCCTAAGTGTTTTGGGAATTATTGTGCATTTTTGTGAGCTGGGCTTTGGACAACCGGCCAATAGGCTGTTACCCATGGCAACTTGCTAGCCATACTCGTGCGTGAAGTGTGGTTTTATTTTTTTTATTTTCTCCTTTTTCTATTTTTTCTTCTAAGTAGGTGGTTTTCCTGATCTAAGATTTACCTAAATGCCGTATGAAGGAAATGGTCTTGTGGCTGAGCTCTGGACAACCGGCCAATGGGCTTTTACCTAAGACAACTTGCCAGCCATACCACCCTAGATAGTTCATTAGCTACCCAATTTCCGTAAAAACCACCGGAAAGTGAGTCAGTGTGAATAGTGTGTGGATGCTTAGACTTAAAATCCCCTCAAATCAGAAGGCAAGTTGATAAGTCATGTACTTATCATCCCAATTTATTTACTAGATTAAAGATGAAATTGAATTGGCAAGGACTCGAGACTAAATCCACATTCGAGTGGACACCCAGGCTAATTAAGCCCGAAGACCTCAAGAGTCTAAGTATTCAAGTCCCAAAGTATTAATTCCTAAAGTTTGCAACTCCTAATGCCTAAGTTCTCGTCTCATAATTCTTTTTTTTCTTTTTTTTATTTTTTTGAAATAATAGGAAATTACTGTTACGGCTGATAAAAAGATTATTTCATAAGATATATCCACCCTACCATGCTTAGCTAATGCAATGTCCTCATTGTTAAAAATGAAAGCATGCAAGATAGTAAAAGTGGAAGAATAGCACCTGGTTTCTATGAGATTCTGGTCATCTCGGAACAGTCTTTACACGTGCTGAGTTTAGAGCCTTCAACTAGGCGATGATCGGCCCACCGTGGTTAGGGCAAGGTAAGAGCAACCTTGTTCGAGACGGGTTCTGGGAGCACATGGTCAACAATGGGTTTGAGACGCTGTCCGTTGACATTGAAGGAATTACCCATCTTTGGGTCAGAGATTTCGATGGCCCCATTAGGGAAAATCTGCTCAATAACGAATGAGTCGCCCCACTTAGACCTAAGCTTGCCAGGGAAAAGCTTTAGTCGAGAATCAAAAAGCCAGACCTTCTAGTTCGGCTCAAAGCTCTTACATGAAATCATCTGGTAATGGAGAGCTTTGGTTCTTGCCTTATAGATTCTAGCATTTTCATAGGCATCATTTCTAAGCTCCTCCAACTAAGATAGTTGGAGTTTCTTGGTCTTCCTTGCCAACTCTAGGTCAAAATTACATTTCCTGATGGCCCAAAATGCCCAATGTTCTAGCTCTACGGGTAAGTGACACACCTTACCAAACATTAGACGGAATGGAGACATACCGATAGGCATTTTGTACATCATACAGTAGGCCCAAAGAGCATCATCTAGATTTTGGGTCCAATCCTTCCTATCAGGCCTTATGGTTTTTTACAAAATGTTTGTGATCTCCTGATTGGAGACCTCGGCCTGTCCGTTCGTCTGAGGGTGGTAGCATGTGAAAATCTGATGATTCACCTCGTATTTCCCCAGTAAATTCTAAAATTGGGCATGAGTGAAATGTGTGCCACCATCACTGATAATTGCTCGAGGAATCCCGAATCGATTGAAGATATTTTTCTTCACAAAATCGATGACCACCTTGTGGTCATTGGTCTGACTGGGGATTGCCTCAATCCATTTGAACATGTAATCAACAGAGACCAAAATATATTGGTGTCCAAATGGAGGGAAGGGTCCCATGAAGTCGATGCCCCAAATGTTGAAAATTTCGATAAAAAGTATTGGGTTTAGGGGCATCATATCTCTCTTAGCCATGTTCCCGAGTGTCTGGCATCGGGCGCACAACTTTGAGAATTCTTGGGCATCCTTAAATAATGGCAGCCAATAGAATCCGGATTGCAAGATTTTTGCCACCATCTTTTTCCCGAAAAAGTGTCCACCACACGCAGATGTATGGCAGAACTCAAGTATACTATGGAACTCAATTTTCGGGATGCATCGACGAATAATCTGGTCTGCGTAGATGCGATACAGCTCAGGATTGTCCCAAAAATAATATTTGGCCTCAGACACAAGTCTATCCCGTTGTTGTTTGGTCCAATCCTAGAGGATTTGACCAATGGCCAAATAATTGATGATATCCGCAAACTAGGGGGTTCGGATACTCGAGATTGTAAGGATAGTCTCATCCAAAAAGGTGTCTGAAATAGGGATATCCGAATGAGGAGAATCAATTAGGATTCTCGAGAGGAGATCCGCCACTACATTTTGTGTCCCGGCTTTATCCTTGATTTCAAGATCAAATTCTTGAAGTAACAGAAATTAGCGAATAAGCCGGGGCTTGGCATCCTTTTCGGCCAAGAGATGTTTCAAGGCCGAGTGATCGGTATAAATGATTACACGAGAACCTAAAAGATAAGCCCTAAATTTTTCTAAAGTGAAAACTATAGCTAGCAATTCTTTTTCAGTAACAGTGTAGTTCCTCTGGGCCACGTCCAGAGTCTTACTAGCAGAGTAGATCACAGAGGACTTCTTCTCAATCTTCTGACCCAAGACAGCCCCAACGGCATAATTAGATGCATCAGCCATAATGTCAAATGGGGCTATCCAGACTGGTGGCTGCAACATCGGGGCACAGGTGACTACTGTTTTTAACAAATCAAATGCCTTATGGCATGATTCATCAAACTCAAACGGCGTGTCTTTGGCCAAAAGGTTACTCAAGGGTCGAGTGACCTTTGAGAAGTCCTTGGTGAATCTTCTATAAAAGCCCACATGCCCAAGGAAAGAGCGGATCTGTTTTATGGATGTGGGTGGAAGAAGTCTAGAGATAGCATCCACCTTAGCCTTATCAACCTCAATACCCCAATTAGAGACCACATGACGTAGGACAATGCCTTCCCGAGTCATAAAGTGGCTCTTTTCATAGCTAAGGACTAGCCGTGTCTTGATGCATCCCTGGAGGATCAATTCCAAGTTAGTTAGGCAGGACTTAAAAGAATCTCCAAAAACGGAGAAATCATCCATGAACACCTCAAGACAATCTCCCACCATGTCTGAAAAGATGGCCAGCATGCACGTTTAAAAAGTCACAGGTGAATTGCAAAGCCTGAACGGCATTCTACGAAATGCAAAGGTTCCACAGGGATAGGTGAAAGTTGTCTTTTCCTAGTCTTCAGGATGGATAGGGACTTGGTTATATCCTGAATAACAGTCCAGGAAGAAAAAGTATTTTTGCCTAGCTAACCTTTCTAAAATTTGATCAATGAATGGCAAGGGAAAGTGATCCTTTTTGGTGATTGCGTTCAGCTTCCTATGTCAATACAGACTCTCCAAGCAAAAGCTGAACAAATGGTGAAGGTTTCCCCTTTCTCGTTAGTCATAACAGTTATTCTCGCCTTCTTGGGTACAATTTGAACGGGGCTAACCCACAGACTATCCGAGATTGGGTATATAATTCTAGCATCGAGCCACTTGATTATCTCCTTCTTGACTACTTCTCGTATATTCGGGTTTAGTCTCCTTTGCATTTTGCGAGAAGGGTGAGATCCATCTTCCATGAAAATACGATGATTACAATAAGATGGCTCGATCCCCCTAAGGTCGTGGATGGTCCAACCAATTGCCTCCTTATTATTCTTAAGGACCTTAATCAACCTCAATTCTTGATCCTTAGTCAAATTAGCACTAATCACAGGGAGCATGTTCTCAAGTCCTAAGAAATCGTATTTCAAATTTTTAGGCAATGGTTTCAATTCAAGCTAAGGTGGGTTTAGTATAGAAGGTAGGGAGGATGCTGATGAAGATTCATCAGGATGATCCAGTGGAAGAGGTTGGGAATGAATAAAATCAACAGCCTCTTCAGGATGTGGCAGGTCTGCCATGGAGGGTTGTGGGTTAGGTTCGCTAAAGCTAGTGGAGTACTCGAGTGCACTGATCGTCATACAAGTCTCAAAATCATGATCCTCAAGCTCCTCAATGAATCCACAATTCTCAAATCCTCTTATCGCCTTAAAAACATCAAGACTTAGCTTCCTATCCCCAAAGGCAATCTCCATACTACCGCTCTTACAGTTTATGTTGGCCTTGGCGGTAGCTAGGAACGGGCGCCTCAGAATGATGGGCATGTTTCTTAAATTGTTACGTACATCCATGTCAAGGACCAGGAAATCTACAGGAAAATAGAAATCCTTGACCTTGATGATTACATCCTCAATAACGCCCTTCGGTGTGGTAATCGAGTGGTTTGCTAATTGTAGCGTTACTGAGGTTGACCTAAGTTCGCCTAACCCAAATCTCTCATAAAGATAAGTCGGGATTAGGTTGATGGAAGCACCTAGATCTAATAGTGCCTTATCAAAAGTGTATTCCTCAATAACGCATGAAATCAAGGGGACACTTGGATCTTTCTTCTTTTGAGGAAGGTGATGCAGGATGATAGTGATAAATGCCAGTTTATCATCATTCTTATGCATTAAAACTAACCTAGCTCTTAGGATTTTACTCCCCAAATGGGTTTTTGGGCTGCATTTAGGCATAAATTAGGATAGGCATGCATTGCATTTTTTATTATCGTTTTAATGTGTTTTTGTGAGTGTTAGGGATGTACTGATGCACAGATCCCTAAAACCCTAGCACTCAAGAAGGCAAATGGTGAAGGAGAAGCCCAGACTAGCTGGAACTCAGCCTAATCCAGCTCACCTCAGCTTGATCCAGCTCACCTCAGCTTGATCTAGCTCACCGCAGCTGGAACCTAGCTTACTTGAACTAGGGATAGCTCATCCCAGCTCCATTCAGCTAATCTCAGCTGGATGGCAGCTCAAGAGAGTTTACCTTAGCTCACCCTAGCTCAAGTCAGCTCAGATCCAGCTCAACTTAGCTGAGTCTAGCTCATCTCAGCTCCCACTAGTTCACAGGGAGCTCTAGCTCGCTCAGCTGAGTTGACAGGAGTTCACCCCAGCTCAGATCCAGCTACATCCATCTCCACTCAACTCCAGCCAGCTGAAGAAGAATTCATCTCAGCTCAGGAAGCTCAAGTCCAGCTCCTGGGGACTCAGCTTAGCTCATCTCAGTTGAGCTAAGCTACCATAGCTGCCTCAACCAGCTTGATTCTCCTCGGGAGCACCAGACCTAGCTCACCTCAGCTCATTTTGGTAGAAGCTAGCTCACTTTAGCTTGGCTTAGCAACTAGCAAAGAACTAGCAAGCTAAGCCAGCTAGAGTAGCCCCATGCCAGCCTCTTCAGCAGCAGCCAGCTCCAGCTCTAGCTCCAGACTTCTCCTCCTCAGCTCCTTCCTCCAAACCCTAGCTCCAACACCTTCTCCTCTACTCCACCTTTAGCTAAGATAGCTTAGCTTAGCTAACAATCAGCTCCTTGGCCATCCATTACCTTAAAAATCAACCCTAGCTAGCTCCACCAACTCAAGCCTACCTAAGCTAGCTACCCTACTCAAGTTGGCACCACCTCCTAGCCACCCCTTCACCCCATCATCTCCACCAAAAGACACCTAAAGTTGGCACCAAAAACCACACCTAACCACCTCTATATTGGCGCCACTATTAGCCCCTTCATCCACCCTACACCTACCCACATAACCCATCCTAGCCATCCACCTACCCCACTTCTAGAACCTAAAGGTGGCGCCACCTAATAGCCTTCTAGAAGGCCCTTTTTGGTGCCAACACTAAAGGGTGTCAACACCCATAACTACCCCCTTGGTGTCCTTTAAGGTGGCGCCAACTCACCTTGGCCATGGGATCTCCAACCACCTCCATCAACTCATCTTGGCCATCCATTTCAAAGGTCACCATAGCCTCCCTCCTATTCTATAAAAAGCCACCACCTACCACCATTTTGGGGCATCCTCCATTAGTGTAATTTGCTACCTAAACCACCTATACCTATGGCCAAGAAGAAGGAGTAGAGAAGGAGATTAAAGGGGCACATCACCAGCCATTTTGGTGCCTTCTTTTCCCCACTCTCTTCAACTTGAGCCACGCCAAGGAGGAGGACTCTTCCACTTCAAGGAGGATGGCCAGGCAAAGGAGAAGGACTTAGGGTGGATGTCCACCCTTGGAGAGAAACTTAGGGCACGCCCCCCTAGGGCTTGCCTTGGAGGACATCACCTTGGCGGAGCACTGCAAGGAAGGAGTTGAAGGACTCTTTTCAAGATTGGAAGCCACCAACCTTGGAGCAAGAAGCCCTCTTCTTCACCATCTATTTAGAGGATTTGTGTTTTCTTTTCTTTATTTCAATTTTCTAGTAGTAGAAGCATTCCTCTACTAGGCATTTTTGTTAAACACTTTTTCAATTATCTAGTTGCCTTCTTTGCATTTCTTGTTTGCATTTCTATTTACTTATTTTCAGCATTCTTCACTCCCTCTCCCTAATTATTCTAGGCCTCCACTTGCCTAGAGTGAGCTTAGGGAGAGGCTTTACTTGCCACTTTAGAAGTAGTTTATTGAATTCGAAGTGTAAACACCTTCCCGCCATAAGTTCGCATGTTGCCTTAGTTTAAAAACAAAAAAAAAATGATATATTAAAAATACCAAAAAGAAAGTTGAGATTTATTCCGAGCAAGAGAATCAATTTTGCAACCATATTGCCTCCTTGGACAACCCTAGATACTCCCCTATCTAGGAATATAAATTTAAGAGTTGATCGGTTTTACGCGTTACAACGACGTATTTTAACAAACCGCGTCAAAGCGCCATCAGATAGCTACTCCTCAAAATAGGATCTCTGTTGTCATTGTTTTCTTCAAAATTAGCTTGATAATTGGGTGTATAGAGGTAGGGATCAGAATTGACTACAGGAGGGTCGCTAAGCTGGCTAATCTCTTCCGTTAATCTTTGACTATTCCTCAAAATCTCTCCCATAAAATCCATCATTTCTTTCTATTGCTTTTGCATTTCTATCATAAAAGAGGAGAGGCTACTATCGGATTGGGGAGGATAGTCAAGCTTAGGGTTATAATCCCTAGGAGTTTCTGTCCAACTGGGAGTGTAAGAATCATCACTGGAAGGTGGGTTGGGCATAGTCATGAATGAGTTAGGGATGGTGTATCCCTCTCCTACGTTCTACTCATGATCACAGGATTGGAGAAAAATCAGACCAATGTTCCTATAGTAGGAGTAGAAAGGATCCCATTGTTCATCAGAGATTGGATAGCTACGAGTCATGGGATTCGATATTCTGGGGTGAGGAGAAGTGAAGTAGTTATTGTAATCCATTTGAAAACACGACTTTGAACAACACACCCCAATCAAACGCAAGGCAATGGGACTCTCTTTTCTTTCTTACAGCAATTTTAAGTCAACCTCTAATATACCCATTAAAGTTGTCAAATGGGGTCAAGTTTGCACCCATCCGTTCCCACTTTAGTGTTATAAGAAGGAGTTGTGATTTGAGATCCCTGACAAGCTCTTTTGAGAAGAACAGAGGTCGTTTACATTCTTTCTTGGTGGCCATAGAATTTTCACAATCAATCACGGGCCCTACTTCGACCTTTGCATGCCCTATGACTTACACCTTGCTTCAATGATACTCTCAGGTGATCAAGTGAGAAGTTACTCCAAGGACGAACAAAGGGATGCAAGTAGGGCAAACCCTTCCTTTGAGGCAATGCATAAGTGGTGCCTCTTAACCACCCTTTTGTTCCTTTAAGGGGTGTCCCCCTCCTTGAAGTATCAAAACACTCAGTCAAAAGATAGTACCACCATTACAAAGTGAAATAGGAGGGTTTGCACCGATAAAGAGATCGGTGCCTATAGCCTTAAGGGATCAAGCCTTAGTGCGGTGCCTAATGTGAATGCTCAGTGCTAGAAATGTGCATCACACTGCAAATCATTTTTTTGATTTTGAAAACGTAGACAAGACCCTTTAAATCAAATCAAGTGTGATTTGGTTTTAAGGTCGAATCTGATTATCAGTCTCAATTTTAGTTAGGCGACCACTGAATTAGGTCAATTCAATCAGTTTGGTGGTCTTGAATTTTAATCTAAATGCAAATGCATGAACAGGAGCTGGATGCAAAGATAGAAAGGTATACCTGTCTCCAGCAATCTTCGTGCAATGATGTACACAATGCAGAGAAGAGATCCAATATGCTACCCAATCACCCCTAAATGTGTGCACCTAAGGGCATGCAACTCCTAAACAAGTAGCTCGATAATTTCTTTTATTTGTTTTAGGTGCAAGCAAGCAGAAATATAATTCTCACACGTAGAAAAAATATAGCCCCTAGCCTCTAAAGAATGTAGGGACAAACCCCCAAAAATAACTCCCAATTACTACAAGGGCGAGAAGACAGAAATAAAATTGCGACGAAGGAGAATCTCCTGTGAGAGAGGGATCCAGGTCTCCTACGTCTTCTCCGGGTGTGGATGTTACTCAAGGTCGATGTCGTCGCTCTATTGCGCATGTCGCCTCGTCAGATTCCTTGCACAGAAAAGATAACAACTGGTCAAAGCACTGTGCAACATAGAATAATCAGAAATAAAAATTAGGTGAATCTATTGCATCTGTTGCCTCCCCGGTGACGGCACCATTTGATTGGGGATTTTTCGCTTTGCAAATGATGTTGTAGCAAAAAAATATGTCATCGTAGTAAAATCATGTGGTGGAAAAAATCACAAACAAAACTAATTATTAGTAAAACTAACCACGAAGAGTTAGGTCGTATCCACAGGGAGGAATAGATCAATAGATTCACAAATATTTTTTCCCTTGTATTCGTCCAATTGAGTGCGAAATCTGTGGTCAAATTTGCTGTGACAAGCGGCGAAAAGAGGAAGACGCACAATAATTTAAGAATGTAAGGTTGTATGTGCAATTTTTCCTTAATAAAATATTTAATAAATATGTGATCAGTATTGGCATCTCATGTAATTTCCACTTGCACATGTACTAGAGAGAAATTATGTAAATTTGAATCCAAATCCAATGTCGAATGATGTGCAAAACAAGAGCCAAGCAATTATGAGAAAGCATGAGTGTAAAGTCGCAAATTCTCTCAATATATCAAATATTAAAAGCATATAAAGAGTTTGGCAATGGCACTCAAATGTAATACTAATTAACCCAAAAGCAGAGGATTTGCTTCCTTGGTGCGTGCGCGAAGAGGAGGCGATGGCGAAGGCCGAGGAGCTCGAGGAAGGTCGAGGCAAATGAGAGCTACACATGGCCAGTGACGGCGCGTCGAATGGCCGCTGGTGGTCTCGCCGGCGACGAGGAAGATGGCCAGCGGCAGTGGCTATCCACACGTGCGCATGGACTGTTGCCGGCCCGTCATAGGTTGCGATGGTGCTCAAGAGGTTGAGGTAGGCGCATTGGCGTCGATGCCGTGAAGAATCACGGCCTGAGGTGGTGGCTGCGAGAAGCGGTCAACGATGGTTTTGTTGGGTTCCTCTTCTCTACCATCAATGGAGAAGAGGAAGAAGGAGATGGTGCGCGTAGGTGGGGAGGCTCTATTGGGTGGAGGAGATGCGGCTGGTTGTTGGCGCGTGCAAAGGGGGTTGGGTGCGCATGCGCGCACGAGGGCATGCGTTGGTCTGGCTGCGCGCATGTGTAGTCGCACGTAGTGGCGGCGCTGTTGGGTCTGTCGAGGAGGAAGATGAAGCTGGGCTGATGGTGATGGTGCTCACGGCCATGGGTGAATGCTGGGGGCAGGAGCGAGGAGGAAGGTCATCATGGTGATGTCAATCGCAGCAGGTTGAGGTGCTCTTTTGCTGTCATGCGAGGGGGTTTGTCCCTGAGAAGGGGAGCACGATGATGGTCTTCAGACGTTCGGGAAGGTTCCCGGACGACTTAACTGAAAAGCAGGCATGCGGTTGAAGGTTCTGATGATGGCTCACAGTGGAAAAGTTGGAGGAGCACGGTGGTGGCCTGTGCGTGGATGAGTCATGGTGGTGGAGAGGAGACGAGACGCAGTGGTGGTTGTCGATGTCTTGGAGGAAGTTCACAATGCAAGCCACGCATTGTCACCGTGTGGCTTGTCGTGGTCGAGGCGACGAACAAGACGTAGTGGTGGTAATGTCGGGGGCGAGACGTGGTGGTGGGAGGTCACAGTCGTCGACGATTAAGGCTCGCAGTGGTGGTGGCACACGGTGGAGGAGAGGTTGTTTCCTCCCCTTGGAGAGGAAGATGCTAGATCTGGAGAGGGGGCACCTCTCGTGAGAGAGGAGATGGATCTCCCAGGGGACCCATCCCTGCATTTAAATAAGGAGAGAGAATGTCAGAGAAGGAAGGAGTCAAAGAGAATATTCGTGCAAGAGAGAGATTGGAGGAGAAAAAGAGGAAGGTTATTTTTTTCTGTTTTTTTCCTTTTTCTTTCTTTCCTTTTCTCTTGGCATGGCTTCCAAGGATGAAGAGATTATGGGAAGAGAAAGATTTGTGAGGGAGAGAGAGAAATAAGGTTTGTTTTCTTTTTCTTTGTTTCTTTCTTTTTTGTGTGTGTGATTTCCAAACACTCCTATGGGGAATTTCCTAATTAGGATAGAGTCCAGTCTTTCCCAAAATTGGAGATGGGAAATGGAGAACTCTTTCCTTTCTTATATGTGACAAATTAAATATCTGGCATTCTAAATTGAAAAGGATTCCACCCAAATGCCCTTTCATAACGATGTAAAGCATGAAATGTCGATTTTTCTTCTTACATAATTTTGTTAATATGATGGATACTCTAAATTCACTTCTTATCTCAATGACCATGTACTTAGGCTCTAATTTTGTCTACTAAAGTGGACCTATCAGAATACAGGTTGGACCTAACATTCTCCTGCACTGCATATGCATCTTCATAAGGCGAGGATGGAGAGAAGGATCAGAAAAACTGGGATCAAAGGCCCTAATTTGGAACCCATAAGGTTCCGAGAAATCCTGGCTCATAGGTTGAGCCGATTTAAGTTGATTCACGAACTCCCACCCTATGGGAGCTCGTGAGGAATGAAATCCCGAATTCTGGGATTGAGTGGGTGTAGATGTGTTTCTCGAATTCCCAGGCATCCATTCTTCCATTCTTTTCGCAATCAAGTCCATCTTATCAAGCTTATTACAAATCAATTCCATGTCAAATGAATGAGAATCCTGGATCTCATTAGCATTTGACCTGGGTTGTTGGGACCAGTTGAATGCATCCATGGAGGCATGATTAATTGAGTTCTCACTCATTTCCTCAAACAGGTCGTATGCACTATCTGCATCCCTATTGAAGAAATTACCTCCGTAGGAGGCATCCACGTGATTACGGAGTTGTTCAACCAATCCGTGATAGAAAATCTACACGAGTTGCCATTTCGGCACCTTGTGGTGTGGACATTTTTTTAAAAGTTTCTAGAATCTCTCCTAGGCACCATGAAATGGTTCCCCCGGCCGCTGGGCGAAGGTAGTAACCACCCGTCGCAAGGCATTGGTCCATCCAATTGGGAAGAATTTCTTCAGGAAAGCCAACTTAAGAGCAGCCCATGTTTCTATCGACCTTCCGATGGTACGGTACCAATGTGCGGCCTTATCCCTGAGAGAGTGGGGATAGAGCCTCATGATCATTTGCTCCTCATCAACATTCCTAGCTTTGGTGGTCAGCTCCTCCAAGTGCTGGAATGGGTCATCCGAGCCAAGCCCATGGAAGTGTTTAATCAAACTTAAGACCTGGGGCTTGATTTCTACGTCTTCGGTAGGTATCATGACACCGGAATGTTCCCCATAGTTTGAAGGATCGTAGAAATCCTTCAAAGGGCCGAACGCCCAAACCATTCATTCGTTGGAACCATTGCTACATCTGCTGCAATTGGTCCAACTGCCTCTGAATCAGTTCCTACTGGTTCGAGGGCGGGGGAGGTGGTTGTTGATCAACCATGGGATCTGCTTGGCTATAGCTCAGCCTCCACCTCCGGGAATGGTCTAAAGGTCCTTCCAATCTAGGGTTCAATGACCCCCTTCCAAGCATACACTGGAAGGAGGTCAGAAGGATGGGGAAGAGAAGGAACCCTGCAGCACAAAAATACAAGCCTGTCCTTAGGTTGGGTAGCCTAAAGGTCTACAGACTCTCAGAATCTATCTTAAGATTATGGACGATTTACTCTACTTGTATCCAGGCAATCCAACCAGTTAAGAGGAGGGATTGGAGAGAAGGTTCTTCCTTTGACTTGCGCCTCTGGATTCTAGTGTACCCCCCAGCCACGGTCGTTTGACACTACTCCCTTAGCTAGACATCCGATTGGCTAGTATAAGAAAGTCAATCATGAACAATCTCAATCTGGATCCTGACGAGCGAACCAGTCCCTAGGGCCAACTTCTAATCAATTTTAGTTAGGCTTAGGATATTGGTGCTTCTGGAATGTGATGGGCCCTTAATGGGTTGTGCCCTTAATGATTTGTTTGAGAGCGTGTGTATGTGCACAACCAAGAAGTTTTCAAGCAAGATTATTAAGGATGAAGTAAGTTTTAAGATTCAGATCTTGCTTAGTAGCTTTTAGGATTCAAATATTAGGTGCATTCAACCAAGTTTTCAGGAGGCAAACCAAAGTTGAAATCACGAGTTCAAGTGTTTTTCCTTTATAAATCAAGAAGAAATATGGAGTGCTTGGCTTGACCTAAATATTGAATCCTATGGGATAGCTATAAAATGGATCAGTTTTAAATTGGGTGGTGTGGTCCAAATAATTCAATCAAGTGACCCAGATGCATCACCAATTAGGCACGTAGAGATGATTAACTTAAACTGATTTCTACTCCTTTATGTGTTGATTTGTGTGTACCGGTTCCACAGGTCGGAATCCCGATTGAGTAGATAAAAATCAAGTTAGGTTATGTGCCTCAAATGTGGGTGTATAAAGTGTGTATGTTGATTTGTCCCACAAGAAGTATCTTTTTGTTTTTCTTATAATATGCGAGGGTGAGATGAGTGGAGGTGACAAATAAGACAAACAAATTCTACCCTAGGGTTTATGCAAAAACCTAAGTAGATTAGGTCTTGGTTATGAATGTGGCGAAATGAAACTAGTGGGGGGAATGTGGGGGGTACTTACAGATTACTCTACCCGCACTTTACTCCGATCTACCACACTTGGATCTCCATGCTAGGGTACCTGCAAGACAGTAGATCAGAGACAAGCGGGGTTAATAATATGTAAATGTAAAGAAGCATAGAAAACAAGAATGTAAATTTCACTGGCTCCTCGACAATGGCACCAAAATGATCGCATCAGAAATTCGTCGCAGAAAGGGTTTGAGAGATGGAACAACTATGATATATCACGCAAATGTTTATTACAATAATCTATAAAAGCATAAAAGAGATAGGGGTAAGAGGAAATCTCCCGAATCGGCTGTTCGACGAGACAACGGAGCCTGATGGAAGCTTGGATGAAGGAGGTGAGATGTAGGATGACGAAGGTGAGATGCAGGACGTTGGGTAGAGGAATGCATCACCGAGGCTCTGGAATGGAGGTGAGGAGACGGAGGCAATCTTCTACTGGAATGGAGGTGGGAGGACAGCTCCAAGGAAACCTATGAAGGTGGTGGGATGAAGGATGAATTTTTGATGGGAAATAGGAATATTACACTAATAGGAGGCCTTTGGAGCTTGAGAGTAAGCTCTAATGTAGCTTTGGTAGGCTACTAGAGCTTAGGAGTAGGTGGGAGTAGAGTAGGTAGAGATGAAGAGGAATGAGGGGTGTAAGGTTGTTCATATAGTGGTGGAATGGAGGTGGTTTGCACGCACGAGTCTTTAGAGACATTTAAGATGTCGCTAAATACCTGTCGAAGGTGTTGCTGTAGCATTTATGTGCCTTGGCTGGTGCTTGGAATCACGACTCTAGCTGGCGTAGGATGTAGCGATCATCAACCGTGGGATCGAGTGTGCATGGCTGAGATCGCGAGGAGGGAACGCAAGCTCACCCACATTTGAATCGCGCCCACTGGCACGTGCATTGACAGCCATCAGATGTAGCATCGCACGGCAGAGAGACACCCGCAAATCGCGCCCTCACTGCTTTGAATGCGCGCGAATTGCGCCTTTGAGGATCTCCGACAGTCGATAGCTCATCCGATCGACTTGAGTGAGCACCTTTGATTACGCACATGTGATCTGTCGCATGTCCTTACGTCGGTGGGCAGCGTCAGATCGCACGTGAAGAATCTCGACCGCTCGATCAAGATCAAGCAGCCCTATTTCAGCTGGCACTGTAGCGGGCACAGTGGATTGCGACTCAAACCCGCGCCTCTCGTTTGAGGAGCGAGCGCGTCACCATTTGGCCAAAGCGCCACTTTGTCGAGTGGAGAGTGGTGCGGTCGCGTGCACCTTGACCATTGGATGAAGATCCAACGGTCGAGGTGGATCCTTCCTTAAGAGGCCAGGCACCCTTCAGCCGTGGGAGCACACATCTCAACCATTGGATTGAGATCCAACGGCTGGGATCTCTTCTTGCGGTGAGGCTGGGGATGCAATAGCTCAGGTGGGGAGGTCTGGGTGGTGCCACATGGCGCCACCTGGGTCGTCCGTCTTCTTCTTCTTGTAGAGGGTGCTACAGAGCCTTGATCAGGGTGATTTTTGCATTGACGAACTACGATCGTTGCCCCGGATTCATCTGTATGGTCGGATTCTTCATCTGAAGCCCATAATGATGTCGTACTACCTCCTGTCCATATAAAATGGAAGAATTAATATACATAATACACAACTATCCTAAATGCCATGCAATGGATGTTATGCAGTATTTATAACATGATATGCAATGCTAAGCCTAGGAACTATCATAAATAGGCATTTTACCACGAATTCATGCATGTTTATCAAGCCAACAGAAGATTCCCTAGGAGCTGATAAGCGCCCAAGATAGGGCACCCTTGGCTTCTGAGTAGAGGGGTCATCGTGTCGGGATGGGGGTGGTGGAATGACGACATCCTCAGGTTGAGTGATTTCAACTGAGGGAGGGCAATGTAGCTCTTCCTCGGTGAGGGTGGAGGTCAGGTTCGGTGTAGGAGGGGAATTATGAGAGGTGGCCGTAGGAGTGCTATCAGGTTTGCCAATTTTCTTTCCACTCCTCAGCACGGTCACAGCTTGAGCGTACTCCCTGAATATGACCCCCTTACCCTTTGGGTTCTCCTCAGAAGAGCTAGGCAACTTCCTCGGATGCCCCTGCCCAACTGCCTCAGTAAGATGACCAATTTGGGATTGCATGTCAATGATCATCTTGTTCTGAGATTGGATGACCATATTCTGAAGCTGTTTCAACGCTTTCATCATGGTTTTTAGTTCATCCATGTCAGAGGGCATGTTCTGAGGAGGGTTTGTATAGGATGGCTGGTATATGGATTGAGGAGGTTGAGGTCTTGCATTCCCTGAGTTGGAAGCATCACCTTGCTTCCATGAAAAGTTTAGATGGTTCCGCCACCCCAAATTATAAGTATTGGAATAAGGGTTATTACGAGGGGGTGGTCAAAAACCTTGGGCCGCATTCAAGTCAGCCTAAATCAACTTAGGGAATTGATTTTCCAAGTGGCACTCCACAGTGGCGTGTATAATGCTTTGGCAAATGGAGCATTCACTTGGAGCCTAAAAAATAGAGGCTGCTTGCAGGTCATGCTGGGGTTTGCTAAAAGCCTATCAAATTTTTTGTTTAACAATTGAATTTGATAAGCCAAACCCAGAGTAGCCTTGGCTTCATGGACCTCTATCTTCCTCTACAAGATTGATGGTTTCCTTTCTTGATAGGCAGAGGACATGTGAATGGAATTATCACTTAATGTTTCAAATAAAGTTCACGCTTCAACCTCAGCTTTGGTCGTGAAGGTTCCAACACATGCTACATCAATGGTTTGCTTGTGCCTTTCAAATAATCCGTTATAGAACCTCTCGACCAATTGCCATTTTGGCACTTGATGCTGGGGGCACAACCTAAGCAGGTCCTTAAAGTGCTCCCACGTTTTGTGAAATTGCTCCCCTTACTGTTGAGTAAAACCCATAATCTCTCTCCTACAATGATTGGTCTTACTCGTAGGAAAGTACTTTTTGAAGAATTCTCCATTAAGGGTGGCCCAATCATTTACCCATGCATCGAGGGTATGATACCAGTGCATAGCCTTATCCTTTAGGGAGAAAGGAAATAAGGTTCTAATCAGGGTTTCATCAGTAAAGCCCTGGAGCTTCACCGTGGAATAGATCTTGGTGAATTCCTCAAGATGCCTATAGGGATCCTCCTGAGCAGTACCATAGAAAGAGGGTTGCAAAGATATGGTACTAATCTTGATCCCATAGGGATCATTCACTGCAGGCCTTTGGATAGGTAAGGCTTGGTGAGTTGTGGGTAGGAAATAATCTCTCAAAATTCTCTGATTTTCACCACCCCTAATTTCTCCTTCCGATCTCTCTTCTGCCATCTTTCTTCCTTCTTGGTTGGCTTTCCTAATAATTCTCTTAGGTTCTAGGTTAAAAACAAGACTCCTTCTAAGAGAGCGCCTACCAAGCATATACTAAGCAAACACCAGGACAAAGGTCTTTTGTTACTTTAAAGCACCTTAAATCCTCTTCCAACATTCCAAATTGGCCAAATAGAATCAAGGTAGTGTTTCTCCATTCCCACATAAGTGGTATAAGAGAAATTAGGCACTTGAGATTCCTAGTCAATGTTTGTTAAGGAGGTTGAGGTTACTTTAGTTCTTTTGGGTGACCAAATGATTGCACAGCAACCATAAGACCAAATTTACCTAAATTAAATTAGATTCTAGTTTAACTTAGCAACAATGCATGCATGAGCATCATAATTTGCATCATAGTTAATTTGTTAGCTTTATAAATAATAATGCTATTTTATGCTCTAAAAGAGAGATGATATTAATTGTAGATGATTCGGGGCTGCAAATGATAGATCAGACCATACGGATCTGATCAGGACGACGACGGGAGTCCAACGCTTCCGGAATCGTCTTGATCAGACATCCGTAGCATCACATATAACCCATAGAAGAATAGAGACCAAGGAGCAAGATAGCAGATATCCAAACATCATATGTCAAATTCGATCGCACGAATGGATCCGAATCAGTGATCACAGTCCA
Organism: Thalassia testudinum; assembly: GCA_037157565.1. NCBI lineage: Eukaryota > Viridiplantae > Streptophyta > Magnoliopsida > Alismatales > Hydrocharitaceae > Thalassia > Thalassia testudinum. The sequence goes on from JAZHRO010000056.1 coordinate 37,052,249, forward strand.
ACAACGCAAAAATCGACTCAATTGGAGCCCTATAGCATCAACTGCAATGATCCACCACTGCTCCCCCAATCTCTAAAGGAAAAATGCGAGCCATTGGATCGTCATCCAACGGCCACGAAGAGGCCACATCACTCCCCATCGCACCTTTATCAACTAAGAGACCATCTCAGCCGTTGGATTTCCATCCAACGACTGAGAGCAGCAGTACACAAAATCAAAATGCGACTTAAATGCACCCGTAGCGCGTTGGTTAGTGCGCTCACATGAAAGCGCGAGGCACGCGTTCAACTCGCACTCAACACTAAATCGAGAAGGTGGTGCGCTCACACTAAATCAGGTCGTGCGATGAAGATCAAGTGGTGCGCGATGGACCGCGTGGAGCACGTGGTGCAACCGATGCGGCAGTGCGGATGAAGGCATTTAGGAGGCTATTTTTAGGTGCGATCTAGGTCGTTGATTTCCCGATCGATGGATCTGATTGCACCCAAATTGTTGAATGATTTTGGGGGCCTAAATATCTACTTTGCCCCTCATTGAAGCTATAAAAAGAGCCCGAGGGCCCCCAGTTGAGAGGAAACTCCCACCAAACACATCAACCTCTCTCTCTCTCTCAGCAACTTCTCTCCATCTTCCTCCCTGTGCTCTAGATCTGAAGTGTTGCCGCACTTTGCACAAGCATCCTACAAGCGACACCATCCTTCATCTACTTTTCTCTCTCTTTATTCTCTAGCATAGTTGTTTTAATTCCTAGTTTGAGAACAGTATGCCATTGCAATAAAAATCTGATTTTCTAAATATCTGATCTCTGTTTCTATGTTGTAATAGGATAGATTAGTTAGCACAAAAGGCTTTAAAAATCGTATTTTACCTCCATGTGAACGACTTGGTACTTACTGTAATATTTATAAAATTATTTGTTTCGACATGATTTGCACTACAACAATAGAAATAATCTTTAACTCATTTCACGACGAACAAGTTGGCGCCATTGCAAGGGAGGCAACGGAAATTTTTGAAGCTCTTCTTCCTAGTGCTAATTTGAGATTTCTAACCTACTTTATTTTCGTTGATTTCATGTGTGCAGTAACCGCAGAAATCCAAGAAGAAACGCAACCACGGAAAAACTATAGGAAAACTCAGGTAAGTACTCGTATCTTTGATTAGGTTGGATTTCCTTTCGAAAAAAAATACAAAAAAAATTAGGTGTTGTGCTTGATCCTTAAGTTAGCATTTGGATGCTTTTTGAAAAAAAAAAATCTCTCTCGTTAGTGGGAATCAACAAAACCACCTCATATATTTTCTCGTTGAAACAAACTCTCATCTTAAAAATTCAATTCCCAAAAATTCACACGTCCAAAATTCCTAAAAGTTTTACTGGACGTGGGTTTTGAAGTCAGAAACAACATATTCAAATTTTATATCATTCTAAGTTATATAAAAATTTTAAAAATTCATAAACTGAACCAATATCAAATTTATTATTGCTCCTGATTTTTCGAACTTCAAAAAATCAAAGGAATATTTATACAACTTTGATTTATCAGAAATTTTTTGTATAGATTTATATGATAATTTAAAATCACAAAAAATTCTGAAAAAAATATTTAGTGTACATTTGATTATACGAAACATTCAATCAAAAATTGGGGGTCAAAACAAACTACAGAACCACCAATACACTTTAAATCTAAAAAAAATAGAAAAAGTGCATTAAAATTCTTGAAAAATATTTTCTAAGTGCTTAGTTAGTGATACAATAGACCAATTGATTTCATTATTTGGGTCGAACCACATCCCTGATTTTGGACTTAAAAGGATCATCTAACATTATCTGCTCTTAGGGTTTCACACTAAGGTAGAGCACACTTGCATTTCCATACTTAAAGGAAATATATCAAACAATTGGGACTTGCAAATCCTCTTGTATGCCTCATCAGAACCATTGTTTGAAGATATTTACTCAAGTGAACCTTAAAATCACTAATACAAGCAATTGAACCTTAAAATTCACTTCATCATAAAAAATTGCTTATGAACCCCTTGCTTGTGCACTTCACACTTCTGAAATCAATTTTAAGGGAAACACCCCCTAACGCCATCATATTCCAAAAGCACCTCTAGCCTAAACCTAAAATTGAGTAGTCGTGCCCTAGGTAGGATAAATCTTCTTAGTAACTTGAAATTAGATTGGGCTAAGGTCAAGGCCTTGTCTACTTAGACCCATTGGTAAAAAGAAAGGTCAGAGCAGTAATAGCGTTAACCCTTAGTAGTGTCCCACCATGCGGGGTGTCCTAGGGGGCCCCACCCTTCTGGCCAGCCAAGTAATTCAAGGGTTGATCTAACCTAGTTGTGTTTTGGGGAGCCAGGATTAGGTCTATTTAGGGTTTACACTCTAAGGACTAGTTTGATTTCTTGTATTGAGAGGGTGGGGTATTCTCGCATCTTTCTTCTCTCATCTATAGACATTCTTCTGGTGCATGCAAGGTAGAAGATCTCTAAATCCTGATTTGCTCCCACCTTTAGAAAGAAATCCTAGGAAAAGACCTGATTGTCTAAGATCTGAATCTAAACCCTGTTCAATGGCTAGTCACCACGAGGAAGATGAGATTGAAGTGGAGGAACAAAATCTAGATAGAATGGCTCTCTTTCAGAGGCAGATTACTAAGCAGGGTCAGCATCATGACAAACAGATGCAGGTCATAGTGCAGGCCATTACCCGACTCCAAAATGGGAGAGCTAACGAACCTCTCAGAGACTTTTATAATCCTCCTAATGCCCAATCTGAACCTTTTGTTAGGGTACCTCAGGATGGGGATGATTTTAAACTCGAACCATAAATCATTAATCTGATTCCCCACTTCCATGGCCACAATTCTGATGACCCCTTCCACTACCTTGAAGAACTTCTACACATAGGAAGGACCTTTGGCCCTAGGAATATGAATGAGGATAACTTAATGATAAAAATGTTCCTTTTTTCTTTAAAAGATAAAGTTGCTCAATGGTTGAGGACAATTCGTAGACCAATCCTAACTTAGGAAGATTTAAGAAGGGCTTTTCTGAAGAAATTCTTTCCCATAAGAAAAACAAATGCTCTTAGATGTGTCATTACAACCTTTAAGCAGAAACCTGGGGAGCAACTGCATGAGGTTTAGGAGAGATTTAATGACTTAGCTAGGAAATGCCCTCATCATGGGATTCCCAAGTTGCACTTGGCCCATATTTTTTATTATGGGTTAAGTAACAATTTGAAGAATTTCGTTGATGTAGCATGTGGAGGAAATTTCCTAAACAAAGATGCTGAAGGAGCCTTTCAATTATTCGAGAATATGAGTGAGAATTCCCTCAACAATGCCTCAATGTCTACCTTCAACAGATCAAATCAACCAAAGAGCAAAGTCTATGAAGTTAAAGATAATTCAAACTCGATTGATTTACAGTTGATTGCACAACGATTGATAAGGTGGAACTGGTTGGGAAAACATAGAGAGTTTGGATAAGAAATTGGACAACCTTCTAAAGGGCGGGAGTTCCTTAGGTACACATTCCAGAGTAAATCCTATGCCTACCCAAGGAGTTTCTATGATAACCTGCACACAACTCCCCAACTCTCTAGGTCAGGAAATAGTGCACAATATTAATGACCTAACCATGGCTCCACCTATGAGCCAACTTTACATGGACCCATCTCTTTCTAGGTACTAAGGAGGGACCTTGATGCCCTTAAATTTTGAATTAGGCATCCCAATGCCTAATTATCCTGAGGATGTTAATTGACTCCAAAGATGTACTAGAAATGACCCATATTCAAACACCTACAACCCTGAATGGTGTAACCATCCTAGCTATGGTTGGTCAAGTCAGAAACCCACCCAGGGTCCTAACTTGACTAAGCCAGGCACTTATGGGCAACCTAGTAGGTACACACAACCGTGCACATACTAGCCACAACCTACTCAGGAAACCCAGCCTTCTGATCTGAGTCTGGTCCTCAAGGAAATGTGGGAAATGAATCTGAGGCATAAAGAAGAAATGAATCAATTGAGGACAGAATTGATGGGACGATTGGACCAGTTAGTTGATGCTAGACAACACGGGATGCTGCCATCCCAACCCGTCCCCAACCTAAGGAACTTCAATAGGGTTAACCAAAACAACACACGAGAGCAACTGGCACATATAGTTCAGCTTGCTCCCCAGCACCAACTTGGCTTTGTTAACCCTAACCCTAACCAAGCTTACCCTATTTTGCAGATCCCACCTGAACCTTCTAACTATAATACCTTTGCCGGTGCTATAACCTTGAGAAGTGGGAGACAAATCCAAGATCCTTACCCCTCCAAATCTAAATCTAGTCAAGATCTTGAGGAGCATAAATCTGACCTGGGAGACAAAGCTAATCAAGAAGATAAGGATCAGGACCCGAACACTCATGATTTATCTCAAGCACCCTTTCCTGAAGCCTTGAACAAACCTAGGAAAAAGAAAACCAATCCATCTGAGAAGTGGCTCGATATTTTTAAACAAGTCTAGGTGAACATACCACTCCTTGAAGCAATTGAGAATATCCCAGCCTGTGAGAAATTTTTTAAAGAAATGTGCACACCTAAATGCCAGGCCAAATCATCTAAAACGATGGTGTTATCTAAACAAGCTAGTACAGTTATCCTTAGAAACCAACCCCGAAAACAAAAAGATCCTAGAGCTCCTCTAATCTCTTGTGCTATTAGAGATACTACCTTTGATAGGGCTCTGTTAGATTTAGGTCCCTCCATCAATCTGATCCCCACAATGTTATATGAAAATTTTAACTTTGGAGAGTTAAAACCTACTAAGGTCACACTACAGCTGGCCAATCGATCTGTGACCACACCACAGGGAATTATTGAGGATATAATTATCAAAGTTCATGATTTTTATTTTCCCATGGATTTCTTGATCTTTGACATGGAGGTAAGAGAGAATTTGAAGAACACCCCAATAATTTTGGGAAGACCATTTTTAGCTACTGCCAAGGCTAATATTGACTGTGAATCTGGCAGTATGGAAATCAAATTCGAGGATATGAAGACAAAGATTAACATTTTTAAGGTCATCAAACAATTTGAGGATTGTGAAATGATAGAAGATTCTAAGGATGTGGAACATACTGTTGAATATTGTATGAAGTTACGAGTGTCCTAATCCGATCCTACAGGCCTTGATCCCCAAACCAATCAAGAGGTCAGTCACATAATCGCTAACTTGATTCTAAGACCTCTTGAGGATAACTGGGATCCACCTTTGGACCCTTCATCCCAAGGACCCAAACCTGAGCTAAAACCTGTTGTGGCAGAAAATCGTCGCAAAAAGATTTGAGCTTTGCAAACCCATCATCGTAGCGTAATTTGTGAGAAAAGTCCATCAACAAATAATTTTAACCGAAACTCAAAAGGAATTCCGAGTCGAACACAGGGAGACAGACATTTGATCAAAAATCGCGTTTGATTTGTTGTCATGAAGCAAATTACCTAGTTGAATTGAATCTACACTGGCTATCTACTTAAAGAATAAATAATAGAAGGGAGAGAAAGAATAATACAAATAAAGACAAAATAGAGTGAGAATAAACATGTATTTCATAATCATTAAATCAAGTTCATTACATCTAATGACTACACTAGAAAGTGGGAAATCTATACTAGAAAGCAATAAAAGAGAAGGTGGAGAGAGGTTATCCTCCTCGACGGCTGCTTGGAGGATGAGCTACGTTGACAGAGCGCCCGGACGAAGGTGGTGAGATGCGGGATGAGGGAGAATGAAGATGGAAGACAAAGAACGAGGCAAGGAAATGTCGCAACGAGATCTGCTTCTTGAACAGCAGTGAGAAGACAACCGCAGGTGCTCCACGAACGGGGATGAGAAGGTGGAATAATTCTGATTTTAACTCTAATGGAGCATCCCAGGTTTGGGACAAGCTCTTAGAGCTTTGGAGGGGGTGAGAGAAGAGAGGAAGGGATGAAGAAAGTGTGGGGGACGTAGGGCTATTTATAGGTGAAGAATGGAGGGGCAATCGGGTCATTTCATGTGTAAAACATTAATGCAAGGGCCTTTAGGGATGGATTTAAGCATCACTAAAGCCCTAAAAATGGGCTTAGGTCGTACAAGCCCACCCGCCGCGTCTCCTCCCTTGGCTTCAACGTGCCCATGATCTCGAGATCTCAGCAGTCTATCCTCACATCTGACGGCTCAAATCGCGCGTGCCTCTTCTCATTCAAATGTTAAGAGGCAACGCAACCTCCTCACCATCGTTGGATGAAGGATCAACGGCCCAGAACGCACGATCGTGTTCCTTCACAACTCGCACCTCTTGCACGTGAGATCGGGTGTCAGATTAGGCGTCATCTCGCATGTCTGGCCAATTGGATCATCTGTGCCATTGATGCCCGATTGATCGGCTCAATTTCATGCTTGCATGTTAGGAGGAGCGCACAGTGCAGCAGCTCGAACGCGCACCTCTTGTGTGAACAGTGCCTCAACCACTGTGCTACACGCCTCATTGAGGCGAATTCATGAATTCCTCCATGCGCTTTCTCAGCCATTGGATTTCAATCCAATGGTCGAGATCTTCCCCTGACTTCGTTCTTTAAAGATTAGGGGCGTGGCTGGGACACATCTCAGCCGTTAGATCTTGATCCAACGACTGAGATCAATCAATTCGTTGAGGAGATAGAGGGCAACGAATGAGCCTTGCCCGATTTATGCGGCTGAGATGGTGCCACATGGCACCATCCTAGCCATCCATCTTCATATGCTCGTAGGTGGTGCCACGGATGTCAGATTGGATAGATTTTCATGCCGTTAGGCTATGATCATCGATCCAAATCCATCAGTGCAGTCGGATTTGTCATCTGAAATATGGATTTATGCCACCTAGCCCCTTGACCTCTAATCTTTCTCGAATTGCTTTTGATGCTACGAAAATCCGATCAGGGCGATCTTGGAGTCATTAAACTCCGATCGTCACCCTAATCAGATCCGTACGGTTGGATCTTCAATCCGTGGCCTCGATATGATATTGCCCTATTTCCTGACCACAAAAAGAGAAAATTAACCTAAAATTTATACAATCTAACCTAAATGAATGATGATGCATGTTATGTAATATTTATAATGTATAATACAACTATACGCCTAAAAACACACATAAATAGATAATTTATGTGATATAAATGTGTTTACATCAAAACCTCCTCTTGATTATCTAAAATATGTTTTCTTAGGATCTGATCAGACTTACCCAATGATCATTAGCTCCTTTTTAACCCAAACTCAGGAAAATCAATTAATTCAAGTTTTGGGAAGAAACAATATAGCAATTGGTTGGACATTGGATGATCTGAAGGGAATCTGTCTTACTTACTACACCCACAGAATCTATGTTGAGGACAGATTTAAACCCTCCCAAGAAATGCAGAGACAATTGAATCCTAACATGCGGGAGGTTGTGAAAAAGGAGATGATTAAGTGGTTAGATGCGATAATAATCTACCTAATCTCTGACAGCCCATGGATCAATCATGTACAAGTAATTCCTAAGAAAGCTGGGCTGATTGTGATTACTAATGATAATGAGGAGTTGATTCCAACCTGCATAGCTTCCTCTTGAAGAGTCTATATCGATTACAGGAAGCTAAATAATGCAACTAAGAAAGACCACTTTCCACTTTCCTTCATTGATCAAATTCTTATAAGACTAGCTAGCCAAAAGTTCTTCTATTTATTGGATGGCTGCTCCAGCTACAATCAAGTAGCTATCCACCCCCATGATCAAGAGAAAACCACCTTCACATGTCCCTACGGAATATTTGCCTTCCATAGGTTGCCTTTTGGATTATGCAATGCACCACCAACTTTTCAAAGGTGCACGCTTGCAATCTTTTCAGACATGGTGGGTGATTTTATGGAATGAATTTTCTGTGTTCGGTGACTCTTTTGAATTTTGTCTAATCAATCTTGAGAAAACTTTACAAAAGTGCATAGAGGTGAATCTTGTTCTATCTTGGGGAAAGAGCCACTTCATGGCTAAGGAAGGCATAGTCCTTGGCCTTGTTGTGTTTGAAAAAAGAATTGAAGTGGATAAAGCTAAGGTGGACACTATCATTAAACTCCCACCACCTTCGACGGTTAAACAAGTAAGATCATTTATTGGACATGTGGGATTTTACCACCTATTCATTAAGGATTTTTCTACGGTAGTGAGGCCCTTAAGTAATCTACTGGTGAGAGATCAAACCTTTGATTTTGATTCAAGTTGCTTAAGGGCTTTCAATCTACTGAAGGAGGCCATTACACAATCACCCATCATACAACCTCCTAATTGGGATCATCCATTCAAAATCATGATCGACGCTTTTGATTTTGCTATTAGTGCGGTCTTGGGACAAAAGATTGACAGGAAACCTTACGTGATTTACTATGCTAGTAAAACTCTTGATGAGTCTCAAAGGAATTACACCACTATAGAAAAAGAGTTGCTAGCAGTAGTTTTTACACTAGAGAAATTTAGACCATACCTACTTGGATCTCATGCCACGATTTTCATAGATTACACTGCATTAAGGCACCTGATGTCAAAGAAGGATGCAAAACCCAGGTTAATTAGATGGATCCTTCTACTACAAGAATTTGATTTAGAAATCAAAGTCAAATCTAGTGCTCAAAATGTAGTAGCAGATCATCTCTCCAATATCCTTGTAAAATCTACAACTCCTCAATTTTCTGATTTATTCCCTGATGAGACTCTTTTGACTATTTGCAAACTACCTTGGTTTGCAGACATCGTTAACTATTTGGCAATCGGAAGATTACCCATGGATTAGCCTAAGCATAAGCGGGAGAAGTTGATTTTTGATGCCAAATATTACTTTTGGAAAGACGCAGAACTAGTCAAAATTTGCACGGATCAGGTTATCCACCGTTGTGTTCCAAATGAGGAGATCACAAGTGTGCTAGAATTCTGCCACACTTTTGCTTGTGGAGGTCACTTCTCAGGAAAAAAGACGGTAGCCAAGGTGCTGCAATGTGGATTATACTGGCTGTCTTTATTTTGCGACTCTTACAATTTCTGTAGGTCATGTATTAATTGTCAAACTCTAGATAGCATGACCAGGAAGGATATGATGCCCTTAAATCTAATCCTTGAAGTTGATATCTTTAACGTTTGGGGCATTGGTTTTATGGGAACTTTTACCAATTCGTTTGGGTACCTATACATTCTGGTTGTAGTTGACTATGTATCCAAATGGATTAAGGCCATCCCGACCGAAACCAATGACCATAAAGTGGTCATGGACTTTGTTAAGAAAAAGATCTTTAGCCAATTTGGTGTACTAAAGGTTATGATTAGTGATGGCGGGTCCCATTTCACTCACAATGAATTCAGGACCTTATTGACTAAGTATGGAGTCACTCACAGAATCTCTTCTCCATACCATCAACAAACCAACGGACAAGCTAAAATTTCTAATCGGGAAATTAAGAAAATCCTTCAAAAGATGGTCTACCAAATCAGAAGGATTGGTCAACTAAATTAGATGATGCTCTCTAGGCCTACCAAACTGCGTATAAAACTCCGAATGGAATATCTCCATGCCATTTGGTCTACAGAAAATCTTGCCATCTGCCTGTTGAACTTGAACATAAAGCTTATTGGGCAATCAGAACTTTTAACCTAAATCTTGATCAATCTGGATGACAAAGAAAACTCCAATTCACTGAATTGAAGGAAATCTGGAATGATGCTTATGATAGCACAAGAATTTATAAGAATAGAACAAAAGCTTTACATGATAAGTATATCTCTCAAAAAAGCTTTGTCCCTAATCAAAAAGTTTGGTTATTTGATGTGCGATTGAAGCTCTTTCGGGGATAATTAAGATCAAAATGGATAGGTCCTTTTATTGTAAGAAAAGTTTTCCCTCATGGAGCTATTCTCATTCTGGATCCCAAGACTGGCCATGAAATAAAGGTAAATGGTCAAAGGCTAAAGCCTTACATCACTCAGAACTTTGATCCCATTCCTAATAGTCACAACCTTCTGGAATCATTTTAGAGCTGAATTGAGTCTGGCAAATGACGTTAAACTCAATGCTGGCTAGGAGGCAACTCAGTATTCTGTACAGGTATTTTTCTATCCAGGCTGACAAGGATTAACAAGCTCAGTCAGGTGATATCCCCTCTTGCTTATTACATTCTTATTTTCCTGCCTACATTTCAATGAGGACATTATAATGAATAGGCATGAGGGGGTGGACATTGCATGTCATATTTTTATTTTAGAAAAAAAAAATTGCATAAAGAATTTTTATCAAGAATGTTTTATTAGGGATTTACTCTTAAGTTGATTCTTAAATTTAGAATCCAGTATAATTTCACACTTACACGTAGAATTTGCAATGGATCCTCTGTGAAGACCGATAGACATCTTTAGTTTGTCGAGAAGGAGCACTGCTTTTTCTCCTGAATCCTTGGACAGTAATTATGGAGTTAGGCAAACAATCTTCAAGTAGATCTACCAAACAAATGCAAGGTGAGAGTAATGAGTCTACTGGTGCTCTAAGGCTAATGCAAGGAATCTTAGTCTCTGGGTAATTAGATAATGATACTCAGAGTTTGGCATAGTTTTCGCTCTCGGTTCCTATGTACAAATTCTTTGAATAATTTTTGGAGAGCCACCAAATAAGACAAATACGCAGAGAGCGGGTTCTAATAAAACTAGGACTAAGGTTGATGGTTACGACCATCCTTTATGGAATCCTCGACTGAAGGAGGGTATTAATATCAAGATCAGAAATACGCTGTCCTATCCATTCCTTTCCCAATGCCGAGAGTAGACACTTCCACCAAATAAGTCACCCAATATCCTTTTGAACACCCCCAATCTCGAATAATGTCTCGTGAATAAAAATGTGCATAGGTGCTGCATTACGCTGTGTTAGTAAATAAAATTTTAAAAAAAAGAAGCAAAAGAAAAAATATATATATTTATAGAAAAAAACTAGCAAAATAGAAAAAGAAAAAGAGTGCTAATTGCATTGTATTTACATCATGTCAAGCACATTGAGGCAACAACACCCATTCCCTTTACAATCCACCAAATACAGCCTTGACCTACTTTTCTATATTTCTAACCACCCAAATACTGGTCGAAGATTACTAACTTAGTCATAGGGTTATCAAAACTTAATCAAAGTGTTAATGCCATGAGAGGTCACCAAATATATTGACAAATCTAGTGAGATTGCGAACTCAGAAAAAAAATAAGAAATAAATAAGTAATAAAAAGAGAGAGAATGAGTACAAAGGAACCAAAAGAGCATAGTTTCTCCGCCTCTTTTTGAGTTGAATTATTTAACAGTCTGGAAATCTAGGTTCTGTAGTACTAGTCTATGTGTAGCACCGGAGGAGTATGAGCCACCAAATACGAACCAACTTGACTCAAATATCTTCTACTTAAGCCAAAAGCCAGGGCTGAAAGTATAGATTATTTTAAAACCTAGAGGGAAGAAGTTTGCCTATCCCGATAGAATTTTACTAAGGGTTAAGTACGAGCTTTAGATGTGGATTGACTTTTTACTTGGATCCGTTGCATAGGCTACAACACTACACTTTCACAACTGTCTGGATTTCAAAAGTTTTGGATAAAAACAAAAGAAGTAAATCTCTAGTATGATAGAAATTAGTCATTTAGGACCACTTTGCATTTAGTCCTGCATTTGCTAGGGACTAGCAAGTTCAGGCATGGGGTTGTGATTGCATAGCAATCATAGGATCTAATTTACCTAAATTAAGTTAGATTCTAGTTTAACTTAGGAACGATGCATGCATGAGCATCATAATTTGCATCATAGTTAATTTGTTAACTTTATAGATAATAATGTTATTTTATGCTTGACGGCGAAAATACACGGGTTGTTAATTAGGTCGTTGTAACGCGTAAATCCGCTTTCGCTCTTAAATTTATATTCCTAGATAGGGGAGTATCTAGGGTCGTCCAAGGAGGCAATATGGTTGCAAAATTGATTCTCTTGCTTGGAATATATCTCAACTTTCTTTTTGGTAATTTTCAATATACCATTTTTCTTTATTTTTGAACTAAGGCAACATGCGAACTGATGGCGGGAAAAGTGTTTACACTTCCAATTAAGTAAACAACTCTAAAGTAGCAAGTAGAGCCTCTCCCTAAGCTCACTCTAGGCAAGTGGAGACCTAGAATAATTAGGGAGAGGAAGTGAAGAATGCTGAAAATAAGCAAAAAGAAATGCAAACAAGATATGCGAAGAAGGCAACTAGATAAGTGATAAAGTGTTTAACAAAAATGCCTAGTAGAGGAATGCTTCTACTACTTGATAATTGAAGTAAAAGAAAACACAAATCCTCTAAATAGATGGTGAAGAAGAGGGCTTCTTGCTCCAAGGTTGGTGGCTCCCAAGCTTGAAAAGAATCCTTCAACTCCTTCCTTGCAGAACTCCGCCAAGGTGATGACCTCCAAGGCAAGCCCTAAGGGGGCGTGCCCTAAGTTTCTCTCCAAGGGTGGACGTCCACCCTAAGTCCTTCTCCCTTGCCTGGCCGTCCTCCTTGAAGTGGAAGAGTCCTCCTCCCTGGCGTGGCCCAAGTTGAAGAGAGTGGGGAGAAGAGGGCACCAAAAGGGCTGGTGGTGTGCCCCTTTAATCTCCTTCTCTACTCCTTCTCCTTGGGCGTAGGTATAGGTGGATGTAGGTAGAAAATACACTAAAGGAGGATGGGAATTATGTGGTGGTAGGGTAGGGTATTTATAGGATGGGAAGGGGGGGTGGTTATGGTGTTTTTGGAGGGAAATGAAGGGGTGCTTAGTTATTTTTGGAGGGAAAAATGGGAGGGAAATGAAGAGGTGCCTTGGTTTTCCCTCCAAAAATACCTTCTAGAAGGCAATTTTGGAGGGAAAAAATGGAGGGTGGAGATGGGCTTTGATGGTGGATGTAGGGTGGTGATGGAAGGGATAGTTGGCACCAAAATAAAGTAGGAGTAGGTGGTCTTTTTGCTGGAGCTTAGGTAGTAGGGTAATAGGTTTTGGTGCCATGGAGGTGGACTAGCTAAGTTAAGCAGCTTAGCTAGCTTAGCTAGTAGGGAGTAGAGTTGGAGGCATTTGGAGCTAGGGTTTTCAGGGAGAAGAGCTGAGGAGGAGAAGTCTGGAGCTGGAGCTAGAGCTGGCTGCTGCTGAAGAGGCTGGCATGGGGCTACTCTAGCTGGCTTAGCTTGCTAGTTCTTTGCTAGTTGCTAAGCTAAGCTAAAGTGAGCTAGCTTCTACCAAAATGAGCTGAGGTGAGCTAGGTCTGGTGCTCCCGAGGAGAATCAAGCTGGTTGAGGCAGCTAAGGTAGCTTAGCTCAACTGAGTTGAGGTAAGCTGAGTCCCCGGGAGCTGGACTTGAGCTTCCTGAGCTGAGATGAATTATTCTTCAGCTGGCTGGAGTTGAGTGGAGCTGAATGTAGCTGGATCTGAGCTGGGGTGAACTCCTGTCAACTCAGCTGAGCTAGCTAGAGCTCCCTGTGAACTAGTGGGAGCTGAGATGAGCTAGACTCAGCTAAGTTGAGCTGGATCTGAGCTGACTTGAGCTAGGGTGAGCTAAGGTGAACTCTCTTGAGCTGCCATCCAGCTGAGATTAGCTGAATGGAGCTGGGATGAGCTAACCCTAGTTCAAGTAAGCTAGGTTCCAGCTATGGTGAGCTGGATCAAGCTGAGGTGAGTTGGATCAAGCTGAGGTGAGCTGGATTAGGCTGAGTTCCAGCTAGTCTGGGCTTCTCCTTCACCATTTGCCTTCTTGAGTGCTAGGGTTTTAGGGATCTGTGCATCTGTACATCCCTAACACTCACAAAAACACATTAAAACGACAATAAAAAATGAAATGCATGCCTATCCTAATTTATGCCTAAATGCAGCCCAAAAACCCATTTGCGAAGTAAAATCCTAAGAGCTAGGTTAGTTTTAAAGCATAAAAATGATGATAAACTGGTGTTTATCAATGCTCTAAAAAAGAGACGATATTAATTAAAGATGATTCAAGGCCACAGATGATAGATCAAACCGTACGGATCTGATCAGGACAACAACTGGAGTCCAACACTTCCGGAATCGTCTTGATTAGACATCCGTAGCATCACATACAGCCCATAGAAGAATAGAAGCCAAGGAACAAGATAGCAGAGATCCAAACCTCAGATATCAAATCCGACCGCACGAGTGGATTTGACTCAGTGATAGCAGTCCAATGACGCAAAAATCAGCTCAATAGGAGCCCTATAGCATCAACTACAAAGGTTGGAAGATGAACGGTCAGGATGGTGCCACGTGGCACCATCCCAACGATCCATCGCCACTCCCCCAATCACCTAAGGAAAAAACGTGGGCCATTGGATGACCACGAAGAGGCCACGTCACTCCCCATCACACCTTCATCAACTAAGAGAACATCTCAGCCATTGGATTTCCATCCAACGGCTGAGAGTAGCCGTACACAAATTCAAAACACGACTCAAACGTGCCCACAACGCATTGGTTAGCGTGCTCGCATGCAAGCACGAGGCGCGCGTTCGACTCACACTCAGCACTAAATCGAGAAGCCAGAGCGCTCGCACTAAATCAGGCCATGCGATAAAGATCAATGGCACGCGATGGACCGTGTGGCACAACGTGGTGCGACTAATACGGCAATGCGGATGAAGGCATTTTGGAGCTATTATTAGGTGTGATCTGAGTCGTTGATCTCCTGATTGACGGATCTGATCGCACCTAAGTTGTTGCACGATTTTGGGGGCCTAAACACATACTTTGCCCCTCATTGAAGCTATAAAAAGAGCCCCAAGGCCCCCTAGTTGAGAGGAAACTCCCCCCAGACACATCTCTAGCCTCTCTCTCCCTGGAACTTCTCTCCGATCTTCCTCCCAGCACTCTGGATCTGAAGTGCTCCTACACTTCGCACAAGCATCCCACAAGCGGCACCGTCCATCTACTTTTCTCTCTCTTTATTCTCTAGCATAGTTATTTTAATTCCTAGTTTGAGAATAGTTTGCCATTAGCAATAAAAATCTAATTTTCTGAATATCTGATCTCTGTTTCTATGTTGCAATAGGATAGATTAGTTAGTATGAAAGGCTTTGAAAATCATGTTTTGCTTCCACGAGAACGACTCGATACTTACAGAAATATTTATAAATTTATTTGTTTCGATGTGAATCGCACTACAATGATAGTAATAATCTTTAACGCGTTTCACGACGGACACCAAACAAGTTGTCCAACCAATTACGCACCCTAATTTGACCTTCGAGTGCCCTAAAGACATGCACTTTGTTGCAATGATATTCTTAAATGCTCAGATAGAAAGGTATTCCAAGGATGGAACCAAGGGATGAAAGTAGGGCGAACCCTCCCTTTGAGGTGATGCGTTAGCGGTGCCTCTTAACTACCCTTGAATTCCTTTAAGGGGTGTCCCCCTCCTTAAAGTATCAAGTCACTCGAGCAAAAGTTAATACCACCGTCACAAAGTGAAATAGGAGGGTTTGTACCGACAAAGAGATCGATACCTATACCCTTAAGGGTCCAAGTCCTAGTGCTGTGCCTATAGTGTGTGCTCGGTGCAGGAAGTATGCATCACACCGCGAAAAATGATTTTTCTTTTGAAAGTAGCAATCATGTTATTCAAACACTTCCTGCATATTTTACTCCTCTTTTCAAAAGCAATGGACCACTTGATTAATCTTTTCAAATCAACTCAAATGGTTTTCTTAAATTATGTTCAAATGCAATGTATGTACAGATAACTAATGTAGAAAGATAAGAATTGCATACCTTGCTCCAGCACTCTACGATGCAGAAATGCACGCAATGCAATAAAAATAATCTAAATGATACTCAAGCACTCCTAGATGATCGACCTATGGATATGCAACTTCTAACAGGCATCTCGATTTTTTTTTTTTATAAAGAAAAGCGTAATTAAAAGAAACTAAATACCACAGACAGAATAAACCTACTATCTAAAGAACTGGGGATGCTCCCCTGAAAACTAGCCCCAAGTTACAAGGGCGAGGAAACAAATAATTAGAATAAATCTATAAGTCTAAAATCTAAACCAAGATCTAATGAAGAAAAAATAATGAAATCAGGGAAGCAGTCCTCCTGATTATTCCTCTGTATGCCTTCACGTGCATGGGATCAGGACCCACAGGCACCTGTTGCTGTCCTCTAGGTGGCATCAAGGTCCACCAACAATATCGTCTTCGTCGAGCGTGCCCATCATGTTTGTTCGTATGTTTTTGCACATAAATAGAATCAAAGTCAGTGATTCAGAAAAGCTTCAGAAATAGTATGGAAATAACCTAAATTCCCCGAAAAACTTAATAGGTGTGTTTCCTCCCCGGCAACGACGCCATTTGACGAGTCAATCTTCACTTTCGTTGAAACTTTCAACATAAAATGTCGTGTTGTAAAGCTTTTGTGATGAAAAATCGACTATCAAAACATTTAATATTTGAAATCTAACCATAATGGATTAGGTTGCTTGCACAGGGAGGAACAAGCCAAATTAATTTGCAAATTTATCAAAACATGATGATCAAATATTTGCCCCTAATTATAATATCATGTAACGTATATACGGCTATTGGGGAAATAGATATGCAACTAGATAATTGGAAGAAGTACTGAGAACGTGATGGTTCCGGCTGTAATTCATCAAATATAACCTATATTAAATCAAAATTGAGAGTTCAATAGTGGCAGTCAATGTAAATTTTAATTTGACGTAAAATAGAGCATTTGCTTGCGAAGCTTCATGTGTGCGGGAAGGAGGACCGCTGACGGTTTGCTTTGGAGGAGAGGGTCCACTACAAGAGAGGAGTTCGAAGGTGGTGACGGTGCAGGCTGAGGTGTCTGGTGGTGGCCGCACAGCTGCGGGGAGACCGGCGGTAGTGCGTCGTCACCAGCTGTAGTGGAGGCATTCGGCTAGTGCTTGAGGTCAGCGAGGGAACGAGGTTACACTTGGAGTCGGCGAGAGTTCTCGGTCAGAGGTTGGAGGAAGCAGAACGGAGGTGCTACTCAATGGTGCTTTTGGTTCTTTCATTGCGTGATAGAGGATGGATTGAAGGAGAAGACGAGGAGGGGGAGGCTTAGGTGGTGGCCAGTGGCTGTGGTCATGGTGGCTACGGTGAGGGGGTTCGCAATGAGGTGTTGGGTGGCGATGATGGTGGTCATGGTGTTGGATGAGAGCTGTTGAGGTGGTGGCAGCTTTGGGTTCTTTTGTGGAAGGGAGGAACAGGGGAGAAGAGGAAAATGAAGAAGAAGAAAAAGGGGAAGGGGTTGGTGTCGATGATGGTGATGAAAGTGGTGATGGTGGTGATGGTGGAGGGAATGGCTAATGGTGGTGCACGTTGTCACCGGGCACCATTGCAGTGATGGAGAATGCCTATGCCACAGTGTACGCAGGAGAGCACGATGCAAGCCCAAAGACCACGATTGATGTGCATACATCTGAATAGCAAAAAATGTCTATTAATGCATGTTCTTAGTATCATATAAACATCATGCATTATAAATATTGCATAACATGCATAATCATGCATTTAGGATAGATTGTATAAAATTTAGGTAAACTTCTCCTTTTTATGGTCAGGTGATAGAGCGACATTAAATCGGGGCCTCGGATTGAAGTTATAAACATACGAATTTGATCAGGGCGACGATCGGAGTTCAACAACTCCAAGATCACCTCAATCGGCTTCCGTAGCATTAGATGCAGTTCGATAAAGATCAGAGGTCAAGGGGCCAAGATGGTGTAAATCCGTACATCAGATGACAAATCCGACCGCACAGATGGGTTTGGATCGACAATCGTAGCCCAACGGTGAAAAAATCAATCCAATCCGACATCCGTGGCACCACTACAAGACATAGAAGATGAATAGCTAAGATGGCACCACGTGGCGCCATCCCAGTAGCCCAACCGGCCTAAAGACCCACCACTGCTATCTCTCTCCTCAACCGCGTGGATGATCTCAGCCGTTTGATCAAGATCCAACTACTGAGAAGGGCCAGCGCTTAATTCCCCTACGCGACACAAAGGGAGGCATGGCGTGTTGGTCGTGTGCCTATGGGCGAAGCACAGGTTGCGAGATCAACCCCCGCCCCGCCTCAAATCAAGGGCGCAAGCTAGCGCGGTCAAATTGGGTCATACGATGCACATCGGGAGATGGCAGGAGCGCCACATAGCATGTCCTGCACGTGCAATCAGAAGTGCCATTGCATGCGCCATCGCACGCGAGCAGGGCATTATGAAGGCGCGATGCGATGCAATCTCAGCTGTCGATCGCAAGATCGGATGGCTGAGGGTGGCTGGATGTGCACGGGTGTTTTTTAGCGTGGAAGAGGAGAGGGCGGCTCGTGCACGACCTACCCCCACATTTAGGGGCTTTAGTGACGCTTAAATCTGTCACTAAAGACCCTAAATTAATGTTTTTCAACATGAAATGACCAAATTGCCCTCAATCCCCACAACTATACAAGGAGACTCCTACACTCTAATTTCTCATCCCCTCCTCTCTTCTCTCAACCCCTCCAAAGCTCTAAGAGCTTGTCTCAAACCCAAGATGCTCCTCTAGAGTTAAAAATATAATTTTCCCACCTTCTCATCCCCTTCGTGAAGCATTCCGCAGCGGTCCTCTCACCGCCGTTTGGGAAGCGGATCCCGCTGCGACGTCGCTCTGTCCCATTCTCCATCGTCCGTCGTCATTCTCCATCATCCCACATTTCACCACCTTCGTCCGGGTGCTCGTCAACCTGGCTTGTCCTTCAAGCAGCCGTCGAGGAGGATAACTTCTCTCCACCAACTCTTTACCACTTTATAGAGTAGATTTATCGCTTTCTAGTGTAGATTTCTCACTTTCTACTATAGTGGTTAGTTGTAATAGACATGATATTGTGGTTATGAAATTCTTGTTCATTCTATCTCTATTTTGTCTTTATTTATAATATTCTCTCTCTTTCTCTTCTATTCATTATTCTTTAAGTATATAGCTACTTTAAATTCAATTCAACTAGTTAATCTTCTTCATGACAAATAAAACAAATGTGGTTTTTAATCAAACATCCGTCTCCCTATGTTCAACCCGAAATTCCTTTTGAGTTTCGGTAAAATTTATCTATTAACGATTTTTCTCGCAAATCGCACTACAACGAGGAGTTTTTCCAAACTTAAATCCATTTGTGACGATTCTCCACTTTAACAACGGTCGAGAAAGTGGGAGGAAGAAGATCGCCCCCCTTCGCATGGTCATTGCGTCTCTTCTTTTAAACGGCTCTCCCGTTTATTTCTCCTCCCGAGAATCTCGACCAACAACTTGACGAGTAAATCCAAACCGTTGGGGAGGCGATGCGTTGAAGTTGGTGTTGTTGCGAGAAGCCCGACCGCCTTGGGTTGGCGATGGAACAGCGAGGGTGCAGTGCATTAAAGCCGTGCGCTCTACAGGAAAGAAAAGATAAAGAAAAAGAAAATTGGGTTATTTACAAAAATAATGCAAAATAGTGCATGTAATGCATGCATGTCACTATAATGCATATTATCTTCTATTACATGTGAATGCAATGTATGAAAATGCATCAAAGCACTTTTATAAACTAATCTATTTATAAATCTAAGTATGCTATGTACATGTAGACATCATTCTAATATCTAGGCATTTATGTATTCAATTAGCCCAAAAATGTTGTCTCATCAATAGTCTTAGATATGGATACTCCTTAAAATCTAAGAGATATACCGATCATCTTGGGAAGACCGTTCCTAGCAACTGCTAGGGCAAATATCAATTGCGAAAAGGGCCAGATTGAGTTAAAATTCAGGGTCAAAACATTGAAGATAGATATCTTTAAGTCCTAGAAAGGAAGAAACTGTGGGGCAATCGAGGAAGCATGTGACATAGGTTCTCTGGTTGAGGATCCAATTCTTGAGGTGAACCCAATTCTCCAAGAATCTCAACCACAAGAAGATCTTGACCCACAGATTAGGGAGCCTAAATCTGATTTGGACTTATCCCTAGATTCCACCTTAGCTTCTAGGCTAGCCCTAAACCCCTACCCTCTACTGATAACCAGTGTTGGAGTTGCAACCTCTCCTAGATCACCTGAAATATGTGTTTTTGAGTTCGAATCAAATGTTTCCTGTGATTATCAACTCTCGACTCACCTCTAATTAGGAAACTAAGCTTATTTTTGTTCTCCAGCAGCATTGTAGAGCCATTGGTTAGACTCTGGATGACCTGACTAGAATAAGTCCCTCGTATTGCACTCATTGTATCTATACCGAAGAGGGCTCACAACCTTCTCGCAAGATGTAGAGAAGGCTTAACCCGAATCTCCAGGAGGTTGTGAAAAAGGAACTCATTAAGTGGCTTGATACGGGAATCATCTTCCCCATCTCTAATAGTTGTTGGGTGAGTCCCATCCAAGTTGTGCCTAAAAAGGCGAGACTCACTGTGATTATGACTGAATCCGGAGAAACCATCCCAACACGAATTGCAAACTCGTGGAGAGTTTGTATTGACTATCGAAAACTAAATTCCTCCATGAAGAAAGACCATTTCCCCCACCCGTTCATTGACCAGATCCTTGAAAAGCTGGTGGCAAATCGATTTTTCTATTTTCTGGATGGCTACTCTGGATATAACCAAGTGGCAATTCATCCTGAGATTAGGAGAAGACCACCTTTACCTTCCCTTATGGTACATACGCGTTCCGCAGGATGCCATTTGGGTTATACAATGCACCTGCCACCTTTCAGCGGTGCATGCTAGACATATTCTTTGACATGGTAGGTAAATATCTTGAAGTCTTCATGGATGACTTCTTGGTATTTGGTCAAGCTTTCAATGATTGCCTACTGTACTTGGTTTAGATCCTCAAATGATTCATTGATGTGAACTTGGTTCTCTCCTGGGAAAAGAGCCATTTCATGGTTCCAGAGGGCATCGTTCTTGGACACCTTGTATCTGAAAAAGGTATCCAAGTTGACCTAGCCAAGGTGAATTTGATTTTCAAATTACCTGTACCTTCCTCGGTCAAAGATATCCATTCGTTTCTGGGGCACGTTACTTTCTATCGACGGTTCATATCTGATTTCTTGAAAATCGCAACCCCCTTGACGAATCTTCTCTCAAAGGGCACACCCTTTAAGATGACACATGAGTGTGTTCGTGCTTTTGAGATCTTGTACGTCCGGGTAACCCAGGCTCCAATCCTATAATCTCTCGACTGGTCTCAGCGATTTGAGATCATGTGCAATGCATCTGACTATGCAATAGGAGCGGTCCTGGGATAGAAAATCGATGGGAAACAAGTGGTAATATATTACGCTAGTAAGACGCTAGACGAGGCTCAGCATAATTACATAATTACAGAGAAAGAGCTATTGGTTGTAGTATTCGGTCTGGAGAAATTCAAATCATACCTCCTGGGCTTCCATGTCATTATTTACTCAAATCACACTACTATAAGGCACTTACGAAGAAGGATGCAAAATCGAGGCTGATTCTATAGGATCTTACTCTTGCAAGAATTTAACCTCGAGATACGTGATCAAGTAGGAAAGCAGAACGTGGTAGCTAACCATTTGCCTCGCCTCCCTTCTTCGATCATTGACCCCTCTAGACCTACTACTGAACACTTTTTGGATGAGCACCCTTTGACCATTGATATTGGACTTCCTTGGTATGCCAATATAGTAAATTATTTGGCATCACACCAGATTCCGTCTGATTAGCAAAAAGCTAAGAAAGTCAAATTGATTTCAGATGCCAAATATTATGTCTGGGAAGATCCATATCTCTTCAGCATTGGTGCTAATTAGATCATCCGGAGATGCATTCCCGACTCCGAGGTCAATGACATACTATCTTTCTGCCATGACCAGGCCAGCAGTGGCCATTTCTCTGGCCACAAAACTGTAGTGAAAATCCTCCAATGTGGCTTATATTGGCCCACACTCTTCAAAGATGCACACAATTATCATAGGGCATGACCTCATTGCCAAACCTTAGGCAACATGAGCCACTGCAACATGATGCCCTTGAACCCAATTCTCGAGTGCGAGATTTTCGACATTTGGGGGATTGATTTCATGGGTCCCTTCCTAAATTCGAACGACTTCGAGTATATTCTTCTCGTTATGGACTACGTGTCCAAATGGATAGAAATTTTTTTGACCCGAATCAATGATCACAAAGTTGTAATCAAATTTATTCATGAGCATACCTTCTCTTGGTTCAATGTCCTACGCGCGATCATCTCAGATGGAGGAACCCACTTCGTGAATGTGCACTTCTAGTCCCTGATGAAAAAGTATGGGGTGTCACATCATATCTCGACTCCTTATCACCCCTAAACTAATAGACTGGTTGAGCTCTCCAATCAGGAGATTAAGAAAATTCTTCAGGTCACTGTTTGACCTAATAGAAAGGACTAGTCATCTCGACTTCCGGAAGTATTATGGGCCTATAAGACTGTTCAGAAAACCCAGCTAGGAATGTCTCCATTCAAACTCGTGTACGGGAAGGCAGGTCACCTTCCTGTAGAGATGGAGCATAAGGCCTACTGGGTAGTACATAAGTGTAATCTAGATCTCAGGGAGGCCAGAATGCATCGTTGTTTGAAAATGAGCGAGATCAATGAGTTATGCAATGATGCGTATGAGAACTCGTGTATCTATAAGGAGTGGATCAAGGCCTTTCATGACAAGCACATTGATGTAAATATATTTACACTACATAAGATATCTATTTATGCATGTTCTTAAGCATAGAATTGCATTGCATATTATAAATATTACATAGCATGCATCATCTTACATTTAGATTAGTTTGAATAAAATAGAGGTAAATTGTCTCCTTTTATGTTCAGGAACAGGGAAAATTTTTATCGGGACCTCGGATCGAAGATCCAACCATATAGATTTGATCAGGGCAACGATTGGAGTTCAACAACTCCAAGATCGCCCTAATCAGACATATGTAGCATCAGATAGAGATCGGGGAACCCTAGAAGATCAAGGGCCAAGATTGTGTGAATCCGCACTTCAAATGATAAATCCGACCTTACGGATGGATTCGGATCGACGATCACAGCCTAACGACGTGAAAATCAACTCAATCCGACAATCGTGGCACCATCTACATCATCTAGAAGATGGACGGCCAAGATGGCGCCACGTGGCGCCATCTCGACCGCCCAAATCGGCCCAGCTGCTTTTGGAGACAACCGCACCCTTCTACCATGCGTTGGATCATGGCCGTTGGATCGCCATCCAACGGCCACGGGCAGCCGCACCTCAATTAAACCACGTGCCCATTTCCCCTCCTCAGCGTAGTGGGTGAGAGTGCTTGCGTGAAGGAGAGGCGCAGGATCGAGTCGCGAGGAGTGGGCGAGTGGGCACGGGCGAGCGGGCGCGAGGAGCACTCAATCGTGATCAAGCGGCTGCGGGCGCTCAAAAGCGCCCACGCGCTATTGCACACTTGCGTGTAACACGAGCTCGCACGCGAGGAGCGCGCGATGAGGTGGTGGGCAAGGGCACATCTCAGCCATTTGATCATACGATTTCATGCGTGGGAGGCGAGCACACGTTTCATGCATGGGAGGTGAGCGGGCAGTGCACATCGCCACAATGGGGCTTTAGCGACGGTTTTATCCGTCACTAAAGACCCCTTATTTAATGTTTTGCAATTGTAAAGACCAAATTGCCCTCACTCCTTGCAACTATAAAAGGAGACCCCCTCCATACGAAATTAGCATCCCTTCTTTCTCTTTTCTCCCTCTCCAATGCTCAAGAGAAGCTTGTCCCACACCTGGGATGCTTCTCAAGAGATAAAGTCAAATTTTCGTCCCCCTTTCGGAAGTGGATCCCGCAACGACGACAACGTGCTGCTTCGTTCCCGCTCTTCCCGCTTCGTCCTCCTTCATCCTACTCCGTTCCCCGTCTTCCAGGCATCGTCCAGTCCATCTCGTCCTCCAGGCGACCGTCGAGGAGGATATCTCTCTCTCCCTTCTTTTTAATGCTTTCTAGAGTAGATTAACTGCTTTCTAGTGTAATCATTTTCTACTTTCTAGTCGTAATAAGTAGTGTAAGGAACAATTTCTTTGATAATGAATTCCATGTTCATCCTACATCTCTTTTTATTTTTATTTGTAATATTCTCTCTCTCTTCTATTTATTGTAAATAGATAGATAGTTTCTAATTAATTATTCTGCTTCATGACAAATAAAACAAACGTGTATTTTTAAATCAACCGTCCGCCTCCCTGAGTTCGACTCGAGATTTCTATTCCGGTACAAATTTTATTTGTTGAACACGAGTTCTTCGCTTTCACACTACGACGACAGGTTTTTCAAAACCAAATACGTTAGCGTAGTAACTAGTAGCTTCAACACACATTTCACAAAAATCTTTCTTTCCTAGTCAGAAAGTACTTCTCTTCGATGCCCAACTCAAGCTCTTCCCAGGAAAACTGAGATCAA
Source organism: Thalassia testudinum (assembly GCA_037157565.1). Taxonomy (NCBI): domain Eukaryota; kingdom Viridiplantae; phylum Streptophyta; class Magnoliopsida; order Alismatales; family Hydrocharitaceae; genus Thalassia; species Thalassia testudinum. The sequence continues at coordinate 37,076,824 of JAZHRO010000056.1, forward strand.
AATGGACTGGACCTTTTCTAGTCTGAAGGATCTTTGGAAATGGAGCCGTGGAAATCAGCAAACTCAGTCAAGACTCATACCCTTTCGTAGTGAATGATCAAAGACTGAAACCATTCCTCGAACTTACTGATTCGAATCTAGCTGCTAAATCTTTTGATCTCCATTCATCATGAACAACATTGCGCCCAGCTGATGGCATTAAACTTATTGCTTAATGAGAGGCAACCTGTCATTCAAAAACCCGAGAACCTTTTTACCCATCTCTGAGCTGAATTCATATTGCACTTTAGGGTTCATACCTTAGAACAACCGACTCCACCTCCAATATTCGTATTGGAGCTTGAAATCGTCTGCAACAATCATCTTGACCCATTCACGCACCCATTTGAACCTATTCTAAACAACGAACTAAGCTGACTTCAAACCCACCTAGTTTGCAATGAGGCCATTGCAAATTTTAGGCATCGGGGGTATTAAAGTGCAAAATGCTATGAAATTCGATTCTTTTAAGGGGGTTTTGTACAAAAAAGGGGGGTTGGAAGGGAAGGAAAATAAATTTTGAGCTGCTTTAAAAATCTATTTTGAGGAGGAAAAATGAGGGAAAATAGAGAAAAAGGAGCAAAAAGAAAAAAATTTGTGTTAGTCCTAGTGTTCGAGTATGGAACCTACCAAAGTTCTAGGTTGAATCGGATGATAAGCTTAGTCCTGAAGTGCTAAAGAAAAGGAGATTAGTGAGAGATACCAACTTTAGGCCTCTTGGGCCTATTTTGGGCCACTCATGTATTTGTTAAGATCTGGACTATTCTTAAAGAGGTTAAGAGAGTTACGAGGCTGATGTATTAAGTCTAGGGCTCAAGGATTATTCGACCTCATTGTCTGCCTTTTGGTTTGAGGGACTTGGTAACCTAGGTACACAAAATTCATACACTGGTCGGGTTCAATAAGCTTAGTGAAAATAATGCCATAAAGTATTCTGTTCTGAAAAAAATATTTTCTTGAAAATTTGACTTAGGAGCAGCTCGAAAACACAAGTTGGTTCGATGAGTTCCCGCCATAAAGAGGAGTAAAGACTCCCCTTGAGGACGTGTTATAACATATCATCTCCTTGGCGCTTGTCTCCTAGCATATCTAAATATCCTACCGGGGGAATGTAAGCACCTTGTGCTGGCTTAGGTGCCATAGGGGGCATTATCCCAAAATGTTGATTGCTAGGGCCTGGATTTAGCTACAAAACGCTATGGGCAGCACTATCACGAAGTGTCGAAAGCCAGGGTTCTGGGGGTTGCATTGGCGGTTGATGGGAACACCATCATGAGCCATAACTAGCTCAATTTACTTATTATTAAGGAATAAATGCTCCTACATAACTGCCAGAGAGCCATAATTCATTGCATAATCATTCTGAGAGAAAGACAAGAAACCAGGGTTAAAACTGTAATTTTACCATCATATCTTGAATGTAGAATAACTGTGGGTTTTCCTAGGGGTAATTAAGGGCCAAATGGTCTTAAATACCCAACAAGTGGGTTCATACAGACAGAAATGGTTTGCACATATTTTGATAATTAAATAACTTCTGAAACCCTAAAAAAAAACTCGCTTAATTAAATGAGGTTATGGTCAGAATAAAATTCACCTAAACCCTCTAAAATTCATAGAAAAATATTCTCTAGGGTATGGTACCTTTAATTTGTCCATTAGAACCCGTCTTGACCCAAAATAGAATCTCAGATTAACATTTGCCCTAATTTGGGTAATTATGAAAATTACCCAATCAAACTAGGTCAAAACCAAAATCCAACTTTACCATTGGATTCATCAAGTCCAAATTAGGTTTGTGCCAAAATTTGGCCCCAATCTGAGACTATCTTGACATAGTTTGCAATTTGGTTCTGTATGATCACACATATGCCCTTAACTTTCAAAATCCTTACAAAAAGGACCCTAACTTTGTCATCATTTTCACAAAAAAGTCCCTATCGCCATGAATCCTATTCCTACAAACTCCGGTGACCTACATTTGTCAATTTCTCCATAATTCCTTGACAAATCCCTCTCCGATTTGAAATAGAAGTTCGTCAAGGAATTCCCTTCCTTTTGAATCGATTCCCAAGCTCTCAAACTTTTCCAATCTCTCATGCGAACGCATGAGAGATTAAGGTATCCTAGAATTCCTATCTCCGGCGAAGCTTTCCAAGCTTAGGAAGCTTACCAAGCTCAAAACTCCCTCCAAAGGCCTATAAAAGGACCTCCAGATCAAGCTGAAGATCCCACACTCGTTCTCGGCCTGGAATACCCCTCCTTCCATCATCCTCTCCAGCCAAGAAGCTCCACAACATCCGACGACCTCCTCCGACTCCATTCCTCATCCATTCGTAATACCAGCGATGGATCTACATTTCTCTTCTTCCTCCGCACGCCGCAATACCTGCAGCCGCTCCAATCTACATCTTCGCCACCGTCTCCTACTCACTGGAGCCTTCATCTTCTTCAAAACCGATGTACCCCCAGTAAGGAAAATCCTCCCCTTTCGTATGATTATCTTAGGCTAGCTTAGTTCCTCTCTACATCTAGATTAGAATTCTCTCTCCTTATCCCTGTTTCAACCCCTCGACACCGTCGCAAGCCACCTTCATCTCCATCTCCGGCGAAGTCATCCATTCACTCCATTGCTCCAAACACTTCGCCTCCTACCTCACAACCTCCGTCATACTCCACTCTTCAAAACCCCTCTCTCCATTCGCTTTCTCATCCACCCAAATCCTCCGTCAGCCACCCACTTCTCTCTGACCTAATCCACCTCTGCTAGCCATCTCCGACCCCCCTCGCAGCACACCACCACCACCATCACATTCGCCGCACTCATACGAAGCTCCTGAACTTGTTTAATAGGGTCGAGAGGCCGTTTTGTGTGTTTCAAGTCTACAGGTCCTCTCCGCCATTAACAAGCAAGTTCAAGCTTGCTTGAAGCTTGCTTCAGGTCTAGCATTCCCCAGGTCTCGACTCCAATTGTTGTGGAATCATCCCAGGATCACTCTTGGGTCATCTATTGGAGCGGTTGACCACAACTTTGACCACAATCTCAAGAAGGAGCAATTGTTGCTGCTACGCAAAGGAAGGGTGGGACTTTAGTCCCACCTCAGAAGCAGGCAACCAGATGAAGGTGCATATATTGATTTTGTCATATAGGCTCTTCGCCTCCTAGCCACGGGGTGAGGTCCCATACACCCCCCACGCACCTCGCCCGTGGCACTGCTTACATGGGTCTAGTGCATCTGATTACCCCCTAGGTAAGCACTCCTCGGCTGCCACGCACGTTCGGCAGCCCTGGTCCCAGGTGTGCGTGTACCTAATAACCCGACTATCCTAACTATGGCCCTGGGAGGGCAGATCCTAGAGAGAGAAGGAGAGGAAAGTGCGCAAGGGCAAGGGGGTTTTGCTCTCAGGACTAACGGCCGACACTTAGTCATTGAAAGAACCTCCCCCTTGTGCGTGAAGAAGGAAGAAGGAGAGGAAGCTTGAGTAGAAGAGAAAGAAGAGAGAAGCTACAGCCAGAAAGAGAAGAAAGAAGGAGCTGAGGAAGAAGAAGGGAGAGCCTAGAGAAGAAAGAGTTGCAGAAGAGGAAGGGTGCCCTCTTGGCACTGTAGCAACGAGTGATTTAAGCCATCTAATCGGCTAAATAGACGTCTGAGCACCATTTGAAGTGTACTGTATAATTATATTACGTGGAATTCATTTGCCTAGGACTATTGAGCTATTTGATATAAATTGTGAGGGATAATTGGTGATTCAAATCACCATTTTACCCCATTTTTTTGCACTATCTGACATTCACTGTCATTCATATTTACTTGGAATTCTATTGATTATATATTTGTGTTAAATTACGATCTTGAGAAGTATTTTTGCCAATTGCTCCATGTGTTCAACCTTGAACTTTTATTCGAGTAATAAATATTATTTGTTTTCAAGCGATTTCGACCTATACTACAACGCAACATTGAAAACCTCGATTTCACTCTGTAAACAGCGGTGCTATCACGAAGCATTGATTGCTAAGGACCCTTCGAGGATTGATGATAAGGACGATAAATCTAATATAGATTGTGTTTAGGGTCGATCCAATGTTGGATTTAGGGGAATCTAAAAACAAAGGAGAGAAAACTCTTAAAAATATATCTCTCTTCCAAAAATACACTGGCAAATTCAGCATAAACCTTGCTACACGTATGCATGGGTGCTTTAACCACTGGGGTCAATGAACCTTTAGGCAGATTCTAGGGCCTTAGAAACCTTTGTTGTGGACCCAAGGCTAAGGTTGGTCAGGTACATATCTTGGCTGGTACTTGGGTACCTCTAAGCCTAGAGGTGATATTTCAATCTGATCTCTATAGAGGTGGCACAACAGGATCTTGACAATTAAAATCTGACTTAGAGATCTGGTTTGGTCCATAGGATTTTGCTAGAGAATAGCAAAGGTTAAGCATGGGGATATGATGGTAGCACCATCATTAGTGTTAATTGGCCTAATTTAGCCTAATTACAGTAATAAATGCTCCTTAATATTCATCAAAAGATCATAACTCTATTTTGAACTAAATACAAGAAGGCAGGAAATCCCGTTAATTCTATTATTTTAACACCTAATCACAATTGCAGATTAACTAAGGAATTAATCAGGGATTAATTATTAGTCAAATGAACTTAAATTTCCAAGAAGTGGGCTCAGACCGACTAAAACAAGGTCTTTCGAGGATTAATTTATTAATAAAAATCCTAAAATTAGCCTCACTTCAATGAAACAGGTTCTGGTAGAAATAAATGCAATCTAAATCTTTTAAAAATCATTTAAAAATATTATAAGAGGTTTAAAACCTTAACTTTGACCAAATGAACCCATCTTGACCAAAAACGGAGACTTAGGCTGGAATGTATTTTATTTTGGGCTTTTGCGTAAATATCTAAGTCAAACTTGGTCAAAACTCAAACCTGAGTTCATATTGACCACCATTAGTTCCTTGGATCCAAATTAGGTTAACCCCAAAATTAGAGCCTAATCAGAGTTCATATTGACCTAGTTTGCATTTTAACCCATAAGTTTCTATTTATTACAAAATTACCCCTAGTTTCTGAGCTTTATCACGATCAGGCCCCTAATTTTTTATTTTGTCTTTCATTCTAGTCCACAACCTCCACCATCTTCTTCGTCATGTAAACGCACGGCTACAGCAGCGTCAAACCCAAAACGTCGAGATTTAATCCTCAATTTAGAGGATCAAATCAGGACCAAATCTCACCAAAATTGGTGAGATTGATCCTGAACTCTGTCTCGATCGTTTGAACTGCTTCTCAAGGTCAATCATCATCGGAATCACAGCTGGTGAACATCGAGAATCTCGAGCTCAAGGTTGGCCAAATAGCAAGTCGAATCATGCTACATTTGGCTCAATTAAAGAAGGAATACCCTCTATATAAAGAGCCTAGTTTCTAATGACTCGAATTCATGCACAATTTCTTTGGATCTCCCCTCTTTCTTCCTCCACGTCAGCAAACTTGATCGCATCACCGAAGCTCCTTTCCCTCTGCCATGCATAATAGATAGAGGGTTCCTCTTCCTTGAGCTTCTACAAAGCTTCTCGCGAAGCTTCAAATCTTCCCTCACCCTCGTCCGCTCCAGCCAGCTCTCCTCCTTCCTCATCTCCGGTGCACCACTGGTGACCTCTCCCTCTCTTCCTTTCTTCAAATTTCTTTAAGGCTTTCACTCCTCTCCCCTCCAATTAAGGTTCTGGAGCTCCACAACTCGATTCATTGAGTCTACCTCCTTCTCTAACTCTAACCACCACTACACCAACCACTGTCACCCCTCGCTCTCTCCACCTTCCTCACAATCAATTAGGTTAGACAAAAGACCCCCTCACCCTCACGAAGCTTTCACCTAACCTACCCGCACATCACCTCCATCACCTTCCCCGCCACGTCGACCACTGGAGCTCCTTTAAGCTTGTCGAATGACCACGCTGCACCTTTCCCTACTCAATCACAACCACCATCACCTTCGCCTCACTCTGGCGAAGCTTCCCAAGTATTTGATTGGGGCCCTAGGCCTATATTTTATTCGCAGGGATCTCGCCGTCACTGGTCTTCTTCTCCATCACCGTTCGTTATCGACCGGCATTCAATTGTAGAGCTGCCACCTCCCTCGAGCATGGACTAGCACCAGGAATTCTCCTGGGCCTTCAATTTGAGAGATCGAAGCTAGCTGCAGCATCAATTGAACGGACCTCCTCTACACAGCAAAGACAAAGAAGAGAGGGGACTGATAGTCCCACATCGTGGGCATTCAAATTTGAAATTAGTTTCCACGCCCACCAATTGCTCGCCCAAGTACACAAGGGGTCAGGTCCCCTACGCATGCCCCTACGCACACCCTCACTCGCCACTTACGCCTAGGCAGGTCTGGGTCCAGGTCCGGTTATGGATCCTAATGGAGAAAGAGAGAGGAGAAGAGGTTACCAGCCCTAGAGAAAGTGGTCAATTTTACCTTGGGATTCGTGCAAGCCTTGGGGGAATTTTGGTTTACTTTTGTAAAGGCTTTAGCCAAATACTGGACATATGATTTCTTAGTTTAAGTCATCTGATGATTACTTGTAGATGTTTGATAGCAGTATTCAGGCCATAAGCTTAATTGAAACACATTTTCTTGGTCTTTAACTTAGATATCTTTTGAGTTTGATACATGCATTACTTTACATTGAATATATTTCTGGTCATATCAATCTCTTGAGCTTTATTTTGATTATTTGATTAGTGGTTAATTTGCGATCTATTGCATCTTGAGATGACTTCGGAACTCAAATTTCGAGCATATAAATTTAAGTGTTGATTCATTTTCATTGCTATACTACAATGTGTTTCTAAAACCAGATGAAAGTGCATTAGCAGTCCACCTTTGTGGACATTCTAAGCCTACATTCACATATTCTACCATTGCACTGCTATGGTTGTAAATGAAAAATTCAACATCGGTTGGGAGGCAACCCAACATTTCTGATTATATATATTAGGTCAATTAATTCAGATTTGGCGTTGATCGAGCTTAATTGAACAATACTCATGGATTACGTGTGATTTTTATCCTTTTCTTGTGATTTGCAAGCATTGAGGATTATGCATGAAATATGCATGGGGGGTTGATAATTTTGTTAAGTTATTTTAGTCAATTCCTAAATTGTTATACTTATTTTCTATCTAAAAATTATTTTTCTAAAAAACAAGGGAAAATTACAAAAAGAAAATAAAAATTTATGCTTTTAAGTTTTGAGCTAAAAAAAGAGTGGAATTTCTCGATTTTAACGATTTACTAGTCTTAAGAAAAGTATAGTCAAAATCTTTTCTCTTAGACTCTTAAAGTCGCACTCAACTTAATTATCTCACATATTTATGTAAATAAAGATTTGTTTCTTGAATCCTTGAAAGAGGTCTTAAAAGCTGAAGTATTAAGTCGAGGGAGTGATAAGTATATGACTTATCTTATCACCCTCTAGTTTGAATAGAATGTCCAAACCCCAACTTTGCATCTTTGGCTCTATGAGCCTTCGTCTAGGCGATGTTCTTGAATGGGATTTAGAAGAAGCCACCAACCTACAAAAATGAGTAAAAATGGAGAAAAAGAAAAATAAAGTAGCAGGAGGAAGAAAAGAAAAAGAAAAAGAGTGTAAAAAAATAAAACAAAAATGTGTGAGTCCAAATATTCCAAAAAACTAAAAAGAGTGACAAATAGCAATAAGAAACCAAATGGTTCAGTTGGGAAGAAACACCTTCGAGGTTGATCTCGAGATAGAAAAGAGTGGGGAGAAAGCATCAGTCCTTAGTAAGGCAAATCCGAAAATAGGGTCCAATATAGCAAAGAGACATTCTCGATCTAGTTGAAAACTTAGAGTTCAATAAGGTTGCCCAATTGATGAGTCAATTCCTTTTCACACACAGAATGCTTGAAATTTGAATTTAATTCAAACCTTAGGTGGATCGACTGAGCCAAAAAAGTTACTCTCGAGACCCAATACTAAGGCTAAGAAAATCGCAAATTGTGTTTAAGCAGTCTTTATTTATGTTGATACTTGCAAACCATTGAGTCTCTGTAGATAAGGTTTTGGGATACAATTTCTTTTGATGTAGTAAAAGGTTAATATCAAGATTTCTAATCACCTTTAGCTAAAATCTTACTTTCTAGATTATTACACAATTTCTTAATAATATTTTGCTAAGGGACTAGCAAAAGATAAGTATGATGGAATTAAAATAGCATGGGCATCAGGTGGTGATAGCTCTCCTGAAGGCATCGGTACATGATAGCGAAAATACGCGGTTTGTTAAAATACGTCGTTGTAACGCGTAAATCCGCTTTCGCTCTTAAATTTATAATCCTAGATAGGGGAGTATCTAGGGTCGTCCAAGGAGGCCAAATGTTTGCAATAGTGATTCTCTTGCTTGGAATACAATCTCAACTTTCTTTTTGGTATTTTTCAATATATCATTTTTTTATTTTTAAACTAAGGCAACATGCGAACTGATGGCGGGAAAAGTGTTTACACTTCGAATTAAAATACTACTTTTATGTGACAAGCAGAACCTCTCCCTAAGCTCACTCTAGGCAAGTGGAGGCCTAGAATAATTAGGGAGAGGGAGTGAAGAATGCTGAAAATAAGCTAATAGAAATGCAAACAAAAAAAAATTGCAAAGAAGGCAACTAGATAATTGATACAGTGTTTTACAAAAGGCCTAGTAGAGGAAAGCTTGTACTACTAGAAAATTGCAAATAAGAAAATAAAACACAAATCCTCTAGATAGATGGTGAAGAAGAGGGCTTCTTGCTCCAAGGTTGGTGGCTCCCAAACTTGAAAAGAATCCTTCAACTCCTTCCTTGCAGTACTCCGCCAAAGTGATGACCTCCAAGGCAAGCCCTAAGGGGGCGTGCCCTAAGTTTCTCTCCAAGGGTGGACGTCCACCCTAAGCTTTTCTCCTTTGCCTGGCCGTCCTCCTTGAAGTGGGAGAGTCCTCCTCCTTGGCGTGGCTCAAGTTGAAGAGAGTGGGGAGAAGAAGGCACCAAAAGGGCTGGTGATGTGCCCCTTTAATCTCCTTCTCTACTCCTTCTTCTTGGCCGTAGGTATAGGTGGTTTAGGTAGAAAATATACTAAGGGAGGATGCCCCAAAAATGGTGGTAGGTGGTGGCCTTTTATAGAATAGGAGGGGGGCTATGGTGACCTTTGAAATGGATGGCTAGGATGGAAGGAGGGAGGTGGTTAAGGATCCAATGGCCAAGGGTGTTTGGCGCCACCTTAAGGGACACCTAAGGGGTGGTTATGTGTGTTGACACCCCTTGATATTGGCGCCAAAAGGGCTTCTAGAAGAGGGTCTAAGTTGGCGCCAAGAAGGATTCTAGAAGGGGGGTTAGGTGGATGGCTAGGATGGCTTATGTGGGTAGGTGTAGGGTGGATTAAGGGGCTGAAAGTGGCGCCAATATAGAGGTGGTTAGGGGTGGTTTTTGGCGCCAACTTGAAGTGTCTTTTGGTGGAGATAATGGGGTGAAGGGATGGCTAGGAGGTGGTGCCAACTTGAGTAGGCTAGCTAGCTTAGGTAGGCTTGAGTTGGTGGAGCTAGCTAGGGTTGATTTTGGAGGTAATGAATGGCCAAGGAGCTGGTTGTTAGCTAAGCTAAGCTAAGCTAAGATAAGCTAAGCTAGCTTAGCTAAAGGTGGAGTAGAGGAGAAGGTGTTGGAGCTAGGGTTTGGAGGAAGGAGCTGAGGAGAAGAAGTCTGGAGCTGGAGCTGGAGCTGGCTGCTGCTGAAGAGGCTGGCATGGGGCTACTCTAGCTGGCTTAGCTTGCTAGTTCTTTGCTAGTTGCTAAGCCAAGCTAAAGTGAGCTAGCTTCTACCAAAATGAGCTAAGGTGAGCTAGGTCTGGTGCTCCCGGGAAGAATCAAGCTGGTTGAGGCAGCTAAGGTAGCTTAGCTCAACTGAGTTGAGCTAAGCTGAGTCCCTGTGAGCTGGACTTGAGCTTCCTGAGCTGGGATGAATTCTTCTTCAGCTGGTTGGAGCTGAGTGGAGCTGGATGTAGCTGGATCTGAGCTGGGGTGAACTCCTGTCAACTCAGCTGAGCTAGCTAGAGCTCCCTGTGAACTAGTGGGAGCTGAGGTGAGCTAGACTCAGCTAAGTTGAGCTGGATCTGAGCTGACTTGAGCTAGGGTGAGCTAAGGTGAACTCTCTTGAGCTGCCATCCAGCTGAGATTAGCTGAATGGAGCTGGGATGAGCTATCCCTAGTTCAAGTAAGCTAGGTTCCAGCTGCGGTGAGCTAGATCAAGCTGAGGTGAGCTGGATCAAGCTGAGGTGAGCTGGATTAGGCTGAGTTCCAGCTAGTCTGGGCTTCTCCTTCACCATTTGCCTTCTTGAGTGCTAGGGTTTTAGGGATCTGTGCATCTGTACATCCCTAACACTCACAAAAACACATTAAAACGACAATAAAAAATGCAATGCATGCCTATCCTAATTTATGCCTAAATGCAGCCCAAAAACCCGTTTGCAGAGTAAAATCCTAAGAGCTAGGTTAGTTTTAAAGCATAAAAATGATGATAAACTGGCGTTTATCAGTACAACCAGTTGGGAAGTATTTCTTTAAGAAGGTGCTTCTCAATTCAACCCAGGTGTTGATGGACCTTCCTATGGTCCTATACTAATGTGCAACCCTGTCCTTAAGAGAGTAGGGAAAGAGCTTCATCATCATAAGATCATCGTCAGTGTTACTAGCCTTGGTGGTCTAAGCTAGGGTGGTGAGTTCTATGTGTTGAAAAGGGTCTTCATTAGGGTTCCCATAGAAGTGTCGAATTACACTTAGAATTTGAGGTTTAACCTCATAGTTACCCTAAGGAATTACAACATTTGGCCCAACTAGGTTAGTAGATGGACCATAGAATTCTTTTAAAGGCTTAGTTTGATTAGCCCCTAGTCTAATCATCTAGGCTACAATCCATTTCTGAGTTTCTTGCATCTAGGTCAGTTGTTTCAAAATCTCAACAGGGCCTGTGGTGGAGTTAGTGGTGGTGGTGGGTTTGAACCAGATGGTTTAGCCATAGGTGCAGAGTGCTGAAAATCAAGTTTTCTCTTAGATCTAAACTCTAAAGGTCCCCACAAATCAGGATTAAGGGATCTCCTACCACACATACACTTGGAAGAGCATGAAGAGATGAGAAGGGAATAGACGAGAGAAATTCCCCCCACCAATCAAAGTATCCAAGCTAGCCTTAATGCGTAACCCTAATCAGACCTAGAAATCTTAAAGGAGTAAATTAGAATGCAAATAATTCTACCTCTTTTCCTTAAACCAATCTTGCCAGGTTGAATACAGGTGGGGCATAGAAATCGTTTCCAAGGCTCTTACCAGGGTGCTAATTGAGAAACCTCATACCCACTTAAGTCGATTGACTTGTGGACCCGCAACCTTGACACCAGATTCAATCCAAGCAATCAAGGCAAATTATTTACACACCTCTCCAAATCCTTAAGACTTGATTAGTCCTACCTAAGGCACGTCTACTCAACTTTAGGGCTTAGGAATTGAGTGCTCAGTGAAATGCAATGAGAGTTAGGGGGAGTTTTCCCTTATTAAGTAATTAATCATTGTAAATACAGTGGCAAATAATAGCAAACAAAGCCTTTAATTGGATATTAACAGATTTTAAGGTCCAGCCTTGTTAGATTAGATTTTAAGGTTCGCTTATTACCAGTTCAATACATGTTCTTGTGGATCAATTCCTTTAGCAATCAAGTCCCATTGTTTGTGTCCACTAAATGCAAAACCCTAGATTGGTTACCCTAAGCATGCAACTTCCAATCAAATCAGGATTCGGGTGAGCCAATTTTAAGTCCAAAGTGGGCAAGCCTAGCTCAATCAGGCAAGTAATTCCAGGTTCTGTTGCCTGAATAAGAATAGATCAAGAAAATATTTTTTTAGAATTTTTATTGGGATATTAATAAGTTTTATGGATTTTAGAATTCAAATCAGGCAAATAGGCAAAACATAGCCTCAATAAGAAAATCAATCAATCAAGTAGCTTACATTAATTAGAAAAAATTTCCAACTTTTTCAAAGAAGTCTAACTTAGTTATGAATCCAATGTCACAAATTTCAAAGGATTTGGAGCACTATAGAAATCAAGAAAAATCAGGGAACCCAAATTTCTTCTATTCTATTTTTAGTCAGACTCATCGACATTCAACGAATTTTTAAAAATAATATATAGCAAATTTTCTTACTAAATTTGGTGGGTCTTTTCTTGATTTATTGGGGCACCCTTAGGCCAAATTTCATAATTTTCTAGTTCTCCAATAACTCAAATCAAAATTTTGAAATTAGATGCAAAAGTCTGATCCGAGTTCATAATAGTACAGGTTTTGGGATGTGGGTCAAATAAGCACAACCATGCCAATTTTATCAGAGTTTTTGTTTTTTATTTTTTTTATATACTAACTAAGGAAAAAAAAAGAATGACCCAGGGGCTACCTTGTGTCTTCACGTGCACTTGATGCACTTTCCTTTGCGAATTAGCATCATGTACCCGCACACCAAAGAAAGTAGAGATAGACAAGTTAGTCGCGGATAAAAAAAGCGAGATGCAACAATAGAATCTGAGTTGTGCCTCCTCAGCAATAGTACCAAAAACTTGATCATGAAAATCCTAATATGATAAGAGTATGTCGTTGCAGTCAAAACTACGTGAAAGTTTTGAATTTATAAAATTGAACCTACGTGATTTCGTAAGTCAGGAGTCCAGGTCATTCGCAAGAAGGCAAAAATGGAGTTTACTACATATCAAGTCGCTCAAGAGAAAGGTAGTTTTGGTATTTTTTGTATTTTGTGATTTTTTTGATATTTTTGAATAAGGAAACAAATGCAAGATACAACTAAAAACTACGAATACAAAAGCGAATGAAATACACAATACAAAACCCTAACTACGAAAGCAAATACGAAAGAGACTAATGCAAGTAAAATAAAGCAATTAGAAATAAGAGATAGGCAAGAGTTGATGAACTAGAAATAAGAAATCTTTATTACTAATCAAATGTAAAGTACAACTAGATAAATGCTTAGAAATAGAACCAGAACAACTAAGTAGAAATAGAACTAGCAACAAGAATATAACTAGAACAATTACTATGACTATAATTTAGACTAAAACTACAACTAGAAAAGCAACTAAAAAGCAGGAAAGAAGTGGGTGTAAAACCCTGATAAGGTGGTGGAGAGATCCCTCTAGTCTTCTTGCCCTAGATGCAGAGATGCGAAGAGTCAATAGGAAGTAGAGATTGCAAAGGGAAGAGTCCACATCTAGAGGAGGAAGTAGAATGTAGGGCAAGGTGTAATGCTCAAGGGGGCATCCAAGGGGTCTTTGTATAGGAAATTTGGTTAGCTTGATGAATGTCTAGGATTAAATCTTAGAAATTTATGGCTAGGATCTAAGGATAGGTGTATAGATCAAGGTAGTTTTTGTTGGATTTGATCAAGGGAAGGGATAGAGGGCTTGGATCAATGCCACATGGGCGACCACCTAATCTGGTTTTGTTGGGCAATTATGGTCAACCTTAGTAGATGGAAGGAGGGCCATTGGATGTGGAATTGAAGGCTAAGATGTGGTCCAATGTGTTGGCTAGATATAAGGATAATTAGGTAGAGATAAGGATAGGGTTTTGGAGGGGAGATTTAGGTCATTAAATTTGATCTTGATGGTGGAGATTTCAACAATTAGTGGTCGACCATATAGGTTAGAATCAAAACAAATATGGGCAGCTATAAGATAGGTTGTTTGGTGGATTTAAGAATAGAGTTAGGTTGAAGATCTAGGTTATAATTAATCTAGGACCCTAGGATATAGGTTTAAGGGCTGAGATTAAGGCTCCTAAATGGTTGTCCAACATGATCTTCCTAAGGGCTAAGGGGGTGGCTAGATGTAGGTTGTTGGAGGGGAAGGAAGTAGGATTACCTTGGTGTATTTTTAATAAATCCTATGTTGGGTTTTAATCCATGATGGCCTACCAATTAAGGTGGAATTTTGAGGCGCTAGGGCCCGCCAACCTAAGTGGGTTTGGGCTAGGTTAGTAGGATTTGGATGTAGGGAATTAGGCTCCTAAATAAGCTAGGTCAAGGGTCCAAATTAGGCCAGGGTTAGGAAATAGCTTCAACCTCGATTAGAAGATCGAGCTCAAATTAATTTTGCATTATTATAGAGCTCTAAGAAGTTCCTTACCTGGAACCTACAAATATATAAACAAAACTCGTCAAGGCACCAAATATAAGTATCAAAGATAATGCATAAAAACCACTAGAAATGTAATATTTAGAAAATGATGCAAACTGACTAATTTAGTCTAATGCAACGCAATATGACCCAAATCACCCACAAAATAGCAATAATTAGGTGGGAATTCATTAACTAAATAGGAATGTATCACTAATTTATGCTGGTTAGGGGGCATCATAAGCATAATTGCATTATGTTAGTGCATTTTAAGTATTAATGTATCCTAGTGTAAATAGTGCATTTTAGGGTTAATCGTTTTATCTTGAAGTTAATTGTTTAATGTACATTACTGCATGCCTTTTCTCCTTGCAGGTGTAATTAGGCTGACCCAACCCAATCATACATAACAAATCAGCAATCTGGAGAGCTTGTTAATTTAGGATTTATTATCACTGTAGTAGTATAGTGTTGCAATCCAGATGGAAGTCATTTACAATTTTTACTGATTTTACTCCAGGTCATTCACTAGGAGGCAGTTATTGATATACATCACTCTCTATTATCCAAAATCAATCTTTTATTTCAAAAATGTTAAGTTTATTTACAAAAAAATGAGTTAGAATACATACAATCATAGAATCAATTAATCTAAATTAATTATTTACAAGTTAGAATGAATCTATAGTAGTAATTCAATGCCTCAAGAATTATATGCAATGAAAAGGCATAAAAAACACTAAGTCAATCTAGGTTATTTTAGTTTACATAACATTTGTACATATATTATTAGTACTTACTTATTTACAACTATACTAATTACATACAAATCTATGTGAAAAGAATAAGAAAAATCATGATATATACATACATAAGCCTTAAGAAAAATATATACAAGTTAAGGTAAAAATAAAATTGTTAGTTATCACTACAAAAATATATAAATATATACATAACATATTATTATCACATCTCTATCTTACTCGTTTATACCTAGTATATATAAATTTACTTAACACACATGCACATTGCTCTTGTTTACAACGCATAGTTATTTTTTCATTCTAAACCCACTTAAACACTCGTAACCCAAAAAGGATAGGTCATCACTTTGTAGGATCAACAGCCCAATGGGTCCGATCGGTACCATTACTAGAATGGCCCCTACGAGGAAGGGCATTACCACAATTTTTACTAGCTTTATTTTAGATCGTTCATTGGAAGATAATTATTGATATACATCACTTTCTATTATCCAAAATCAATCTTTATTCCAAAAATGTCAAGTTTATTTACAAAAGAATGAGTTAGAATACATACAATCAAAGAATCAATTAATCTAAGTTAGTTATTTACAAGTTAGAATGAATCTATATTAGTAATTCAATGCCGCATGAATTATATGCAATGTAAAGGCATCAAAAACACTAAATCAATTTAGGTTATTTTAGTTTACCTAACATTTGTACATATATTATTAGTACTTACTTATTTACAACTATAGTAATTACAAACAAATCTATGTGAAAAGAATAAGGAAAATCATGATATATGCATACATAAGCCTTAAGAAAAATTTATACAAGGTAAGGCAAAAATAGAATTTTTAGTTAGCATTACAAAATTATATAAATATATACATAAGATATTATTATTACATCTCTATCTTACTCTTTTATACTTAGTATATATATAAATTTACTTAACACATGTGCACACAACACTTGTTTACAACACCTAGTTATTTTTTCATTCTCAGCCCACTTAAACACTCGTGGCCCAAAAAAGATGGGCCGTCTCTTTGCAGGACCAACAACCTAATGGGCCAGATCGGTACCACTACTAGAATGGCCCCTTAGGGGGAGGGCATTGCCACAATTTAGCTCAGAGTAGGCCCACACATGCCCATGCACACATGCACACACATGCACACCCAAATGCAAACACATGCCCTCAAGCATGTGCAGTGCACAGGATTTGCTCATGTCACTCAAGGTTGCCCACAAGCACTACATTGAAGTCGCTTGACCAATGCTGCAAGTGCAATTCCTTAAGTATTATTGAAACATGCTTGCAATGCCTGATGTGGCACTATGTTGTTGCACTTATAAGCAGCATTTTCCTGTAGAGCTTTTGTGTGTTATTAGATAAATAGGATTCTAATTAAGGCTTAATTACGGATCTACTTTACAAATTAAGTACATAAATATTAAGTTAATGTATAGGGCTATCGATTGGAGTCATTAGATTAAATTAATTACATATATTAAATGTTTTTAAATTAATTGAAGTTAGGGTTTTACATGTTCATGTTTAGTATATATTTACTAGTGTACCCTATAAATTACTATATAAATTACTTAATTAAGGTTCAATTATGTTAATTTACATATATACATGATTAATTAATATTTTTAAATAACTTAATTAGATTGATTTAGGTATTTACATATTTTATATACACGTTTAAATTATGGGTTTTTACATATATACCCCTATAATCATTGGATATTACGTCTATACTCCCATAATCTTTGTAATTACGTAAATACCCCCCAATCTTCCCTCCGTTAACAAAACTATCCTTCCGTTAATCTGCCGTTTGGTTAAATTATAATGGCCGTTATGTTAAGGGTATTTTTGTTAACCAAACGACAGACTGACGGAAGGATAGTTTTATTAACGAAGGGAAGATTGAAGAGGTATTTACGTAATTACAAAGAATATGGAAAATTTAGGATTTAGGGTCAACAAAACCCCTCATTTAAAATACTTACTCTCAACCTTGGAATCCGAGCTCGCATCCTCCAAATCAAATAATATCCCAATCTAGATTTAGAATGCAGACAATAAGGTGCAACCCTTCACCGTTTCTCTCATCCAAATTGACTAATATCCCAATCCAGATTCAGAATACGGACAACTAAGGTCCATCGGCAAGTTCACACATAATTAAAGCAAAAAAATGGAAACAAAGAAGGAAAACAGAATCTAAGCGCATCTCCAAGCAACGTCCCACTCGCAACCATTACCCCCACCGGAAGGCCACTGCCATCCTTCGACACCAAACCCTAAAACCCACAAAATCGCTTCCACCCCCATTCTTCCCCACCATCCTCCCCCAATCCACCACCAACCCTAACCCAACCATGCAACTCCCCACCCATCATGGACCCAACCCCCACGTAACAGTAGCAACAGATATTCACGATCCTCGCCGGGGACCTCGGCGCACTGGAGTCCCTGGTGACCCACCTCATGTCCCCCTCTAATGAGGACTGCTCTGCCGCTGAGTCCCTCTTTAACCTCCTCCGTGACTTACACCCGGACCACCTCTCCCTCTCCCTCTCCCTCACGGGCCTCCTCCTCCCCTTCCCCAGTCCCTGACCTTCGCTCCATGTTTTCCATCCTCCTCCGCAGGCTCCTCCCCCAACTCTGGCCCCACCTCTCCCCCTCCCACACCCGCCCCCACCTCCTCTCCCTCCTCCTCTCCACCCTCCACCACAAGCAGTCCTGTCCCATCTCTAAGAAGCTTTGCGACGCCGTCTCCAATCTCGCCTCCCGCCTCCTGCTGGAGAACACGTGGCCCGACCTCCTCCCTTTCCTCTTCCACTCCCTCTCTTCTTCTTCTTCATCCGAAACCCCCAACACCTCCCCTCCTCGCCTCCAGGAGTCCTCCCTCCTTGCCCTCTCCCACCTAGTGCAACACTGCCTGGAATCCCTCTTCCCTTATATCCCCCACCTCCACTCCCTCCTCCTCGACCACTCATTTGAATGCAAGCTCGAATTTCAAGGTCGAGAGTAAGTATTTTGAATGAGGGGTTTTGTTGACACTAAACCCCAAATTTTTTGTATTCTTTGTAATTACGTAAATACCTCCTCAATCTTCCCTCCATTAACAAAAATAACCCCGACATAACAGCCGTTATAGTTTAACCAAACAGCAGACTAAAGGAAGGGTAGTTTTGTTAACGAGGGGAAGATTGGGGGAGTATTTACGTAATTACAAAGATTATGGGGGTATAGATGTAATATCCAATGATTATAGGGGTATATATGTAAAAACCCCTTACATTATATACATATAAATTAATTATATAATATATACATACTCATAATAAATATATTTAAAATAATTTAAAATATAAATTATTAAAATATAGTATAGCTTAGTATATTACTTAGTTAAATTATTAACTTAAATTAACTTAATTTATTAATATACTTCATTAACATATAATGATATACATGTACAATACTTAATTAAGTATAGATAACATAAATATATTATTTTACATAATAGATACTGTAATTGATATGATAAGTTATATATATACTAGTGTACACAAATAGTTACATATATATATATATATATAGGTTATATGTGTATTTATATAGAATATAATTAGGCTTACATACTGTATATAATACTATACATTATAACTTAATAAATAAGATAAGTTAGACTTAAGTTATTTATATAATATATACCATATTTACATATAAATAATATATATACAATATTTACATAGAATATATATGTTTACATATAAGTTAGTATTATATACATATATATACACTATATACATTATATACAAGGGAGAGTTTTAGGACTTTTGTAATTTTCTTATTTTTATTTTGCTGTTGACTTTTAGCAGAAGGAAGAAAGAGGAATGAAAGCTAAGAATAAAAGAGGACTCTTTTTGTGGTTTTATTTTTATTTTTTTATTTCTTAACCTGAGAAGTTTAGAACTTCTGTAGGTATGTTCTCCTAACTAGATGACTCAAAACCTACATCTAAGGACTCAAACACCTAAAGCAAACATAAAACTCACTCAAGACACCTTTTATTTATTTATTTTTCACTTTATTTTTCTGGAAAATGTTAGAAATGGTTGTTACATGGTAGAAAATGAATCCAAGCCCTTAAAAATGTTGGATATAAGGATCTGAACATAGAAAACTTCCAACTAATGAATGACATCAGAATTAAGCATAGGAATATGATCTATCAATCAAATCAATATCAAAACATTTGTTTACGCAGATTTCAGAGTTTCCAATTGCTGACAACGAATTCAAAAAGGAATTAGAATGTTTTAGATCACTTTTATAGCATATCTGAATACATGAATGCTTATTAAGTGCAAATATTACATTAAAATCATCTCAAAACTTTATTGAAACTCAATCTAAACTCATGGATGCTTGAATCTAAGATTAGTGGATCAGATTGTTCTCTATAAGCAATTTTTGTCTAAAAGAAGGGTTCAATAGCCTTGAAACTTATTTCAGTATCCAACAATTCAAATCTAAATCAAATCCTTTATAGAAAAATTAACAAAAACATGCATACTTCATAAACCATTTAAATCCATGATTCTAAACATCAAGTTTCAACCTACATGCAACTATTGTAGCTGTTGATTTGCTAACAAAAACATATCCCAATATTGAATTTAAAGTTCAAAACTTATCAAACACTCAAACCTGTCACATAATCATCAAAATCCTTCTCAGGTCTTATTCCAAGCGTAAGAAACTTGATCAAAGCATTAGATCTACAAACCATCTTGGAACTTGAACATTAAAATCAGAAATCCCAGTTTCAATTCAAAATAATCAAGTCCTAATCTCAAATGTCACAAATGATCATTAGGCATTCTAAAACTCACCAAAACTCCAATCAAGGCTTCAGCAAAACTTAAAGCCCTAATTTGATTCCTTTTCCTTCACTATAGACAATGAAGAAAAGGAAATCAAATCAGGTATTAAAATCAATCAGAAATTGATTCCAAACCTCCATTTTGATCCATCAAACTTCATTCCAACTCCTAAATAACACACTGAAACACTTCGGATTGGAATTAAAATGTTGCCCAGGTGGGCATTTTAATGTGAATTGCTATACTTATCTGATCATCCAAACACCCTGTACACTATTAATTAGTGTTTAAGGTGTTTGGGTGATCCTTAAAAACCATTTGAATCATTGCAAGGACTTCAACTCAATGCATTAAATTTCATAGGGCCACGCTACCCACTGAAGGATAGAAATAGTACCCAACATGGAAATTAGGTGTAAACTAAATTCTCATGAAAATTCTAATCAAATGATCTCAAAACAATCACAATACATCCAATAAAACTCAAATCAACTTGATTCAATCGATTAGATCCAGATTACATGCAATTGTCTCAAAAATCATTCAATCAACCATTGAAATCACATCTGATACAATCCATCAAATCAGACCAATTCGAACCATGAGGAGGGCTTTTGTGATCATGTGAAGTGAGTGGGAAGCCCATCAGAGGATTTGATGCACTATAAGATCTAATAGCTAGAAAGATTCAGGTCTCTTAGTTGCCTTGATGGATGGAATGATCTATGAATTAAAATAGCGAGTAAACAATGTGATGGTGATCGTGAAGTGTTGTGGGAGGATTATGATCTAATATGGGTAGGTGAATTAACCTCTCTGATCAGGATTGATCAGAGAGGACAGATCGAGAGAGTGAAGCAATTGTCTAATCTACTCCTAATCTAATGAAATTAAGTAGTGAATGATAATCTAAACTATCTAAATTACACTAAGAAAGCAGTAAATCTAATCTACGAAAGTGTTAAATCTACTTTAAGGGACGGATGAGGTATGAGGGAAACCACATTTGGTGGTTATGGCGATGAAGAGGAAGAAGCTTCCAGCAGAGGAAAGCTCGTAGGAGGAGAGCTCTGGGACGTTCTTTAGTGATAAGAAATCCTTAGCAACGTGGACGATGGTGGAGGAAGGAGAGGCTACTGTAACTAGTCTCTGATGAAGGGGAAGAAGAACTGGAAGGGAAAGAAGGGATCGACTCAAAAGGGAGGGAGTCGATAAAGGATCACAGGTCCTCTAGGAAGCTCAATATATAAGAAATGGAGCTCAGAGTGACTGGCAATCATAGGTTCAAGCTGTTGGGTGCGAATGGTGGATAAGGCTGAGGAGCGCAGGAAGTTTTGGGGATGAAGTAGAGCCATAGGATGTGATTTAGGTGGGACCACGCAGCTGTGTGCACCGGTGATTGAAGGTTGTTTGAAGATCCACCACAAATCAGGTGAAGAAGAGAATGGATGGTTGAGGAGACATGAGTTCATTGTGTTCTTAGGTCGAGAGCTATAGGTCTTTTGGTGCTTTTGCACTGGAGACCTTTGTGGTGAAACGGTGGACACTTTGTAGAGGAACTCATAAGTGATAGGTTTTCATATCAAGTTGGTCCCCAACGATTTTCAAACAAGTCCCTAGTAGGTTTTAAGCTTATAAAATGTGAAGGTTTAATGCTATAGGAAGCACCTATATGTAAATCACTAAATCCAAGGTCCTAATGAAGTTAGAATGCAATGAAGTTTTTATGGCATGTAGTTTGAACGTATTAGAAGTTATTCCAACCATTGATTTGTGAAATTACACTCAATTTGTGTTCAATTAGCATTTAATACATCCATTTACACACTTAGGTATAGAATCTCTCAAAAGTGACATAATTATGCATTTTTAACACAATTTCGATGTTTTAAGTCATTTCTATAATTCTTACACTTAACCCTTTCCTTGTGTTAATTGATAGTGTTTTAACTTAGATTCTAGCTTAACTTTGGCATTTTAGCTATGATGAGTCACATCTCATCAATAACCTAGACATAATTCTAAACCCCATGCCACCTTAATCTAACCTACCTACTTTAGTCATTCACTACAATTCATCAATCCATGGCTACACCCTCCATCCAATCTCCATATGACACCTGTAATGAGCGCGTGCCCCAGACGTCTTTTAATACGTCTGGGAGGTGGGCCAGACCTCTGGGATCGTTTCCAGACGTCTGGATATCAGTTATTCTGGCACGAGTCTTCGTCTGCGCGCCTTAGCGCGCAGGCCCGCGAATATCCGATATTCTCTGCGGCTGCAGACGCTCTGCCGCGTCTCTCCCTCCTCCTCGCGTGGCCTTAAAAGGGCACGCCTCCCCTCACTCCGTCACCACCGTCTCCTTTCCCTTCTCCTTCAGCCAGAGCGTGAGCGCGAGGGCGGCAGCGGCGGCCGCAGTGAGCGCGGAGGAGGTGCGGCGTGCGAGAGCGGAGCTCTGCCGTGAGGGCGAGCTCGCCGGAGCAGCTTGGCCGGCCGGCGGAGGGCGCAGGGGGCGCGGAACGACGCGGAGAGGGACTTGCTGCAGTCTGAGCAGCAGGCGCGCGAGGTGCGACGCGGGCGGCGTCGCGAGCGGAGGCCGAGTAGCGCCCTGATTCTGGAAAAATTTCCAGAATCAGACGTCTGGGTTGATAGGCAGACGGCGAGGACGACGTCTGGTAGCTCATACAGACGTCTGAAAGGTGAGTATTCCGCTTTCTTCTTCCTTCCTGTCGACCGACCGTACTGAGGGAGGCAGTTGGCTGTGCGCAGGTTCGCTGATTCGCCATCCTTTGCGAATCAGACATCTGGAAGTTGTACCAGACGGCGGGAGTGACCTCCAGACGTCCGGGGTGACCATCGGACGTCTGGGAGATAGGACAGACGTCCCCGCATACTTCTGGACGTCTGGGAAACCACGCTGGACAGGTAATTCTCTGATCCACTGTTTAAGACGTCTGGAATAAGTTCCAGACGTCTGATTTTGCACAGTATCATCTTTTTCAACCCGTTTAGGGCCCGTTCGGGCTCCATTTTCCGCGATTCGAGTTGCGTTCTTTTCAGAATTAATTCCTCTACCCGTCTACAGTAGCTATACACTGTTTTGAGACACTCCTTGTGTTTGATCCTTGTGATAGGACCTCGTTCAGTTGCAGTCTTGAGAGTCGCGGAGGCATGCGGGATTCCCGATCACGCCCCCATTACTCCCGTTGTACCTGGTAGAGTGGCTTAAGTTTATTATTAAAATCTGTTAAAGTATGGAACCATAACTAGAATCTAGGACATTGCATGAATCCTAGGAATGAGAAATGTATGGAATGATAGCTCCTAGGTGATGCATGAATCCTAGGGCTGGAAAACTAGTTGTATGCTAGATCCTAGGATGTGACATGAACCCTAGGATGGAAAAACTAGTGGAATGTATAATACTGCAGTCTTGGAAAAATGGAAAGGAATATAAAGCTGCCTGTAAATTGAATTAACAGCTGCCTGTTATGAATAAAGAAACATGATTGAGATCCTGGATTGTGAGAACGTGAAACTGGAAAGTGAAACATATGATGTTCTGAGATAAAGAGCTGGAACCCTACGGGGAATTAGGAGTGGAACTCCTGGAAAGAAAAAGGAATGGAACTGAGATGTAGTTTGTACTGTCTCTTGGGTACGCAGTACCAAGGGAAGTACCTGTACCTGTTTAGTGCAGAGTGGGGCCAGCCACCCCAGGGACCCGGGGTTAGGATTGGCCGCTCTGTACCGACTTGTTGGCCCTCGTGTACGTAGTACCGAGGAGAGCTACTAGTGTTAGGAGAGTACTAGCTACCCCACGGGCCCCGGGGTTCTGCTAGCCTCCTTCACCGACTTGTTAGGCCCACTAGGGCAAACCAGGGTAGTCAGGCGATGGTGCGCGGACTGTGGAGGGGCAAGGCCCCGGTTTGGTTACTGTGGAGGGGTTGGACCCCTGTTACTGAGAGGGCTCTGCCCTGGTTCCGTGCTGTGCTTTGGGCGCACCCGTTAACGGAAACGACTGACCGCGTGCCAGTGCGGGCTAGCTACCTGTGCGTTTATCGCGCGTGCCGTAGTCACCGTTACGTCTGTCAGTGACCTTGGGGTGGTTGACTGAGGGTAGGATCACCACGGGGGACTCTCCCGGCCAGGAGAGCACCACGTGCTACTTCTACTTTTGGAAAAGACTGCAATCAAGATCGTTCCCACGAGGACATTCGAGATCAAGTAAAGGATCTGAGAAATAAATGAAATAGTGAGAAAATTGAAAGATAACAGCTACTGTACACTCTACTGTTGCCTTTAGTTAGTTTTCCACTCTACTCAGCGTTTTGCTGACGTGTTACACTCGTTACCTTTTTCAGGACCAGGTGTTGAGCAGCCAGGGTCGGCGGCTGCAGAGGACGCTGGGCCGAGTAGGGTCCAGTAGAGTTTACCACAGTCTTTTGTACCTCTTTTGTTTCTGTTCTAGTGAGTAGTTTTTGTTTCCGCTGTACTTCTTTACCTGCAGTTCTTGTTATATGATAAATGTTGTTCTACTGTTGTGGTGGTACCTACTGTAGTAGTTTCTTTCCTTACTGCTGTACTTTCTTACTGTTAGTTATATTCATGGTGAATGTGGTTTATTTTACTGTCTTTTGGTTACTTCCTTGTTGGATGACTAGGTCTTGGGATTAGTCGAGTTGGTCCGGTTCTCGTGTCTCGTAGGGACTCGGGAAACGGGTCGTTACAAGATGGTATCAGAGCAAGGTCGTCCCGAGAAGTGAATCAACTGACTGGAAAATAACCAATTCACATGTTTATAGCTAGAGTAGCCACCACAACATATCTCTTGACATGAGCTCTTAGAAGTTTTGTTAGGTACCGTCTGTTTTGACGTTTCCGTTTTGTTTCGCGTCTCCTTGCAGGAGATGCCTCGTCGCGGGACTGGCGAGACTGGCCGCGGGCGCGGCCAAGGGCGAGGTCGGCGAGGTGGACGTGCTGTCGTTGACGTCTCGGTGGACCAGCCACCACTCCCTGGCATCCAGGCCCAGGACCTCGCCAGACTGATACGGGATATTGTACGAGAGGAGCTCCACCCACCGCCCCGAGCACCTCCCCCTGGGGCTGCAGAGGGGGAGTCCTCTGTGGGACCACGCGACGGACGCGGCGCTGGACACGAGGGAGGGGATGGGCCCCTGCCGCCCCCACCTTCCTCCGACACTTCTGTACACGAGGCACCTTCGCCTGGAGGTGCACAAGCACCTCCCCTACAGCGCCACTTCGAGCTTTTCGGACAGTTCCGGAAGCTGAAGCTAGGACCCGACCGAGGCAGAGGACTGGCTTGAGCAGCTGGAGAAGATCTTCGACACCCTTCGCCCCCCGGTGGAGTGCCGCGTGACCTTTGCCACGTACCAGCTGGAGAGTGCGGCACACCGGTGGAGGAGGGCGGTCCGGGGACAAGAGAGGGACGAGCCAACGTGGGACCAGTTCGTCACCCTCTTCTGCGAGCAGTACTTTCCCCATACGTGGCAGGACCAGAGGAGGCGGGAGTTCCACACTCTCCGCCAAGGGACGATGACTGTGAGCGCGTACCGCACGCGTTTCTTGGAGCTGTCCCGCTTTGCAGCGACAGCGGTAGCCACTGAGGAGGAGCGCCTTTGGAGGTTCACCGAGGGGCTCCGGCCTGCGATCTGGGGGTATGTCAAACCCCTGAAGCTGCCTACGTTTCCGAGGGTGGTAGAGGCAGCTATGACTTACGAGGAGACCAACCCGTCCGCGCGAGAGATCGACGGCGGGCGGAAGAGGCCCTTTCAGCCAGACTTCTCACAGGGCCGGCGAGAACAGAGACACGTGGCGTCCGCAGGAGAGCCGTCACGTTGTGCAGGGCCATCAGTGGCCTTTAGGGGCCCTCGACAGGGGCCAGTCGCCAGCACCGGACCCCCGCCTAGCCGACAGCAGGGACTCACTGAGGGCGGGAGTCGGGTTCCCCTCTGCTACCAGTGTGGCCAGCCGGGCCACGTCAGGAGGGACTGCCCATCTAGGGCAGGAGATCAGCAGATACTTCCCATGCAGAGCACTGGAGGGCGCGCAGGAGGCCGCGGTTCCCAGGCACGAGGAGGAGGACAGCAGTCGCGAGGAGGGTACCGGCCAGCACCTACCCGTCCGACGCAGAGTGTGGCTGCTTCGTCCGCACCTAGAGCTGAGGGGCATATCAACGCCCTAACACACAGGGACGCCAGAGCATCGGGATCCGTGGTAGCAGGTATGGTTTCAGTTTCTGGCAGACTCGTTTACACGCTTTTCGATTCCGGCGCTACGCACTCGTTTGTCGCAGCCAGTTTCGCAGTTAGTTTGGACCATGATTATACATTGTTAGAGAATCCGTTCGTAATCAGAGGTCCGAGTGGTCAGCTGTTTGTAGCTGAGGAGGTGTACACGGGTTGCGAGGTCAGCATCGGGGGACATAGCCTGCCAGCTGACCTGATTATGATACAGATGGAGGACTTTGGAGTGATTCTGGGGATGGATTGGCTGTCCGCTTACCACGCCTTGGTAGACTATTTTGAGAGGAAGATTGTCTTCTCCATTCCGGAGTTGCCTTCTTTCGAGTTTCACGGGTAGCCTGTGGACGGAGGTTTCAGGTGCATTTCGGCACTTCGGGCAGCGAGACTTTTGAGCCAGGGGTGTGAGGGCTTCCTAACCTGTGTGGTGGCAGAGCCCAGCCCTGTGGCAGACTTCCAGAGCATCCCGGTGGTCAGAGAGTTCCCCGACGTGTTTCCAGACGAGTTACTAGGACTACCGCCCGAGCGTGAGATCGAGTTTGAGATCTCACTAGTACTAGGGACCAGCCCCATATCCACCGCGCCATACAGGATGGCACCGCTTGAGCTGCGAGAGTTCAAGTCCCAATTGCAGGACCTTTTGGAGAAAGGTTTCGTGAGGCCTAGTGCGTCTCCCTGGGGAGCCCCGGTACTGTTTGTGAAGAAGAAGGATGAGACCCTACGCCTTTGTGTGGACTACCGACAGCTGAATAGGGTCACCATCAAGAACAGATATCCGCTGCCAAGGATCGACGATTTGTTTGACCAGTTGCGGGGTGCCACGGTGTTTTCCAAGATAGACTTGAGGTCTGGATACCACCAGTTGAGGATCAGGGAGACCGACGTCTCCAAGACAGTTTTCCACACCCGGTACGGACACTACGAGTTTTTGGTCATGCCGTTTGGGCTGACCAATTACCCCGCTGCTTTCATGGACCTGATGAACAGGGTGTTTAGACCGTACTTGGATCAGTTCGTGGTGGTTTTCATAGATTATGTGCTCATCTATTCTAGAGATCGGACGCAGCACGGACAGCACTTGCGGATGGTTCTGGACACTCTGAGACAACTCATGCTCTACGCCAAATACAGCAAGTGCGAGTTCTGGTTGAGGGAGGTGACCTTATTGGGTTATGTGATCTCTGGTGACGGCCTGGCGGTGGACCCCGCCAAGGTCGAGGCAGTGCTCAGGTGGGAGAGACCGCGTTCAGTCACTGAGATTCGCAGTTTCCTGGGACTGGCAGGTTACTACAGACGGTTCATCAGAGGATTTTCGCAGATTGCGCGTCCTATGACACAGTTGACCCGGAAGGACGTGCCTTTCGCTTGGACAGACGCCTGTGAGGCGTGTTTTCTGGAGCTGAAGGAGAGGTTGACCTCGGCTCCCGTGCTCACCATCCCTGACAGTAGTGGCGGGTTCGTTGTGTACACGGACGCTTCCTTGCAGGAGTTAGGAGGTGTGCTCATGCAGAGGGGTCATGTTGTCGCTTACGCTTCGCGGCAACTGAAGCCCCATGAGCATACCTACCCTACCCACGACCTAGAGTTGGCAGCTGTTGTCTTCGCGCTGAAGACCTGGAGGCACTACTTGTACGGTGAGACCTTCGAGATTTTTACAGATCACAAGAGCCTCAGATATCTTTTTGACCAGAAGGAGCTCAACATGAGACAGAGACGTTGGTTGGAGCTCCTGAAGGACTACGATTGCAGCATCTCCTACCACCCGGGAAAGGCCAATGTGGTGGCTGACGCCTTGAGCCGTAAGGCGCCCGCACGCCTGGCCAGTCTACAGTTACAGAGTTGGAGCCTTTTGGAGGAGGTGGGCAGTTGGCGACCTCTAGAGTTACGAGGATACTGTGGGGCAGTGACGGTGACACGGCAGACCAGGCCAGAGCTGATAGACCGTATCATCACAGGACAAATGGCTGATCCGTACTTGCAGTCTTTGCGTGACAGAGTACTATCAGGGGACCCAGGGGACTTCTCTTTCACAGACCAGGTGTTACGCTTGATGGGACGCTTGTGCGTTCCCAGAGACGAGGAGCTGTTGAGAGAGCTCCTGACTGAGGCACACGGTTCCAGATTCACCATACATCCCGGAAACACGAAAATGTACCATGACTTGAGATGCGAGTTTTGGTGGAGAGGGATGAAGCGGGATGTGGGTGAGTTCGTGCAACAGTGCTTAGTGTGCCAGCAGGTGAAAGCCGAGCATCAGAGTACTGCAGGGCCGCTTCAGCCGCTTCCAGTGCCAGAGTGGAAGTGGGAGAGCATCACCATGGACTTGGTGGTGGGCTTACCTGTTACCCAGCGGGGACACGACGCAGTCTGGGTAATAGTGGATAGATTGACGAAGACAGCGCGATTCCTGCCGATCCGAGTCACTTTGGGACCAGCACAGTTGGCAGAGAGGTATATCCGTGATGTGGTGAGACTACACGGAGTTCCACGGGAGATCGTATCCGACCGGGATACCCGCTTTACGTCCCAGTTTTGGGCTGAGTTTCAGCAGGCCTTGGGGACGAGGTTGAGGTTTAGCACGGCTTTCCACCCCCAGACGGACGGACAGTCTGAGCGCACGATACAGACACTTGAGGACCTTTTGCGTGCCTGTGTACTAGACTGGAGGGGCTCTTGGGAGAAGCACCTGCCCCTGGCGGAGTTTGCATACAACAACAGTTATCACTCGAGCATCGGCATGGCTCCCTACGAGGCTCTGTACGGACGGAAGTGTACAGCACCCTTGAGTTGGGTTGAGGTGGGGACCAAGTGGGAGGTTGGCCCCAGGTTGATCCGGCAGAGTCAGGAGGTAGTTGAGCAGATCCACAGACGACTCCGCACTGTCAGGAGCAGACAGAAGAGCTACGCGGATCGCAGACACAGAGAGGTGCAGTTCGAGGTTGGGGACCACGTCTTCCTTCGTGTTTCGCCCATGAAGGGCTTACAGCGGTTTGGGGTGAGAGGGAAGCTCGCGCCGAGGTTCGTGGGGCCCTTTGAGGTCCTGGAGCGGGTTGGACCCGTTGCTTACAGACTGGCCCTTCCCCCGCAGCTTTCTGGTGTGCACGACGTGTTCCACGTGTCCAACCTCAGGAAGTACGTAGCCGATTCCAGTCACGTACTGAGTCACGAGAGCGTCGAGGTGAGCGACGACCTGACCTACCCCGAGCGGCCAGTGCAGATCCTAGACCGAGCCGTCCGCCGGTTGAGACGAAAGCAAGTACCCCTGGTAAAGGTTTTGTGGAGGAGCCAGCGGTACGAGGAGGCTACCTGGGAGCCTGAGGCGGCAATGCGGGAGCGGTACCCGGAGCTTTTCGCGGGTACGTCTTTTCGGACCGGCTTCGGTCCTCTTTGAGTTTGTTATGGTTTTTCGGATGTCTTTTCCCGCACCCTAGTTGGCGCAAGTTTCGGGGGCGAAACTTCCTTTGAGTTTGTTATATTGTAATGAGCGCGTGCCCCAGACGTCTTTTAAGACGTCTGGGAGGTGGGCCAGACGTCTGACCAGACGTCTGGGATCGTTTCCAGACGTCTGGATATCAGTTATTCTGGCACGAGTCTTCGTCTGCGCGCCTCAGCGCGCAGGCCCGCGAATATCCGATATTCTCTGCGGCTGCAGACGCTCTGCCGCATCTCTCCCTCCTCCTCGCGTGGCCTTAAAAGGGCACGCCTCCCCTCACTCCGTCACCACCGTCTCCTTTCCCTTCTCCTTCAGCCAGAGCGTAAGCGCGAGCGCGAGGGCGGCAGCGGCGGCCGCAGTGAGCGCGGAGGAGGTGCGGCGTGCGAGAGCGGAGCTCTGCCGTGAGGGCGAGCTCGCCGGAGCAGCTTGGCCGGCCGGCGGAGGGCGTAGGGGGCGCGGAACGACGCGGAGAGGGACCTGCTGCAGTCTGAGCAGCAGGCGTGCGAGGTGCGACGCGGGCGGTGTCGCGAGCGGAGGCCGAGTAGCGCCCTGATTCTGGAAAAATTTCCAGAATCAGACGTCTGGGTTGATAGGCAGACGGCGAGGACGACGTCTGGTAGCTCATACAGACGTCTGAAAGGTGAGTATTCCGCTTTCTTCTTCCTTCCTGTCGACCGACCGTACTGAGGGAGGCAGTTGGCTGTGCGCAGGTTCGCTGATTCGCCATCCTTTGCGAATCAGACGTCTGGAAGTTGTACCAGACGGCGGGAGTGACCTCCAGACGTCCGGGGTGACCATCGGACGTCTAGGAGATAGGACAGACGTCCTCGCATACTTCTGGACGTCTGGGAAACCACGCTGGACAGGTAATTCTCTGATCCACTGTTTAAGACGTCTGGAATAAGTTCCAGACGTCTGATTTTGCACAGTATCGTCTTTTTCAACCCGTTTAGGGCCCGTTCGGGCTCCGTTTTCCGCGATTCGAGTTGCGTTCTTTTCAGAATTAATTCCTCTACCCGTCTACAGTAGCTATACACTGTTTTGAGACACTCCTTGTGTTTGATCCTTGTGATAGGACCTCGTTCAGTTGCAGTCTTGAGAGTCGTGGAGGCATGCGGGATTCCCGATCACGCCCCCATTACTCCCGTTGTACCTGGTAGAGTGGCTTAAGTTTATTATTAAAATCTGTTAAAGTATGGAACCATAACTAGAATCTAGGACATTGCATGAATCCTAGGAATGAGAAATGTATGGAATGATAGCTCCTAGGTGATGCATGAATCCTAGGGCTGGAAAACTAGTTGTATGCTAGATCCTAGGATGTGACATGAACCCTAGGATGGAAAAACTAGTGGAATGTATAATACTGCAGTCTTGGAAAAATGGAAAGGAATATAAAGCTGCCTGTAAATTGAATTAACAGCTGCCTGTTATGAATAAAGAAACATGATTGAGATCCTGGATTGTGAGAACGTGAAACTGGAAAGTGAAACATATGATGTTCTGAGATAAAGAGCTGGAACCCTACGGGGAATTAGGAGTGGAACTCCTGGAAAGAAAAAGGAATGGAACTGAGATGTAGTTTGTACTGTCTCTTGGGTACGCAGTACCAAGGGAAGTACCTGTACCTGTTTAGTGCAGAGTGGGGCCAGCCACCCCAGGGACCCGGGGTTAGGATTGGCCGCTCTGTACCGACTTGTTGGCCCTCGTGTACGTAGTACCGAGGAGAGCTACTAGTGTTAGGAGAGTACTAGCTACCCCACGGGCCCCGGGGTTCTGCTAGCCTCCTTCACCGACTTGTTAGGCCCACTAGGGCAAACCAGGGTAGTCAGGCGATGGTGCGCGGACTGTGGAGGGGCAAGGCCCCGGTTTGGTTACTGTGGAGGGGTTGGACCCCTGTTACTGAGAGGGCTCTGCCCTGGTTCCGTGCTGTGCTTTGGGCGCACCCGTTAACGGAAACGACTGACCGCGTGCCAGTGCGGGCTAGCTACCTGTGCGTTTATCGCGCGTGCCGTAGTCACCGTTACGTCTGTCAGTGACCTTGGGGTGGTTGACTGAGGGTAGGATCACCACGGGGGACTCTCCCGGCCAGGAGAGCACCACGTGCTACTTCTACTTTTGGAAAAGACTGCAATCAAGATCGTTCCCACGAGGACATTCGAGATCAAGTAAAGGATCTGAGAAATAAATGAAATAGTGAGAAAATTGAAAGATAACAGCTACTGTACACTCTACTGTTGCCTTTAGTTAGTTTTCCACTCTACTCAGCGTTTTGCTGACGTGTTACACTCGTTACCTTTTTCAGGACCAGGTGTTGAGCAGCCAGGGTCGGCGGCTGCAGAGGACGCTGGGCCGAGTAGGGTCCAGTAGAGTTTACCACAGTCTTTTGTACCTCTTTTGTTTCTGTTCTAGTGAGTAGTTTTTGTTTCCGCTGTACTTCTTTACCTGCAGTTCTTGTTATATGATAAATGTTGTTCTACTGTTGTGGTGGTACCTACTGTAGTAGTTTCTTTCCTTACTGCTGTACTTTCTTACTGTTAGTTATATTCATGGTGAATGTGGTTTATTTTACTGTCTTTTGGTTACTTCCTCGTTGGACGACTAGGTCTTGGGATTAGTCGAGTTGGTCCGGTTCTCGTGTCTCGTAGGGACTCGGGAAACGGGTCGTTACAACACCTCACCACTTCCACATCACCACATGCCACCTAAGCCACCAAAACAACCTTGATTTATCCCATAAGGTGGTGCCACCTTTGGTTGTGTATATCTCTTCCTCCACGCCCCCTTAGACTCAATCCAAGAATGACTTAGTCCCAACCCTCCATAATTTCTACACCAGCCTAAGTCCTTCCTTCAATCTTCATGCCACCCCCTCAAACCCAATCATGGCCCTCAATTCTTCAACTCTCCATCACCACCATCCATCATCCTTAATCCTTGGCACTTGCTCTCAACCAATCACATCACGCCTCTTCTTTTATATATACCCAACTATGCACATCCACCACGATCATCTTCTCCTCCATCTCCTCCACCTCTCCATGCCAACCCACTCTATTCCTTCATCAACATGGCCGGCCGCCAGCCTCCATAAACCCTAATCCCCTTCCATCTCCACACCACCATTAGAAACCCTAGGATCTTGTTCAGAGCTAAATGCAAGATGAAATCGTACAATGTGGTGTCATAGTATAGTTCCTCGTGCTAACTCAAACAACTAAATTTTACAGAACTTGCATCTGATTTTTACATTTAATTCGTGCGTCCCAATCAAAGTCAGGTGGCGAGATGTAGATTTGAGTTGATTTGAATCTTTGTTTTTCAAATTGTGTGTTCGCGACTCTCTTTTTTTCATTTTTTTCTTTTCCTGATTCTTTTTAACATTTTTGTTTTCAAATCACAACACAAACCTAATTATACGAAATCCTAAACGAATATAACTAAACTACGCAATGATGAAAACCAACGTGAACCTAATCTAGATCTGGGGAGTCAAGGTGGCATGTGGTGGTGTTTTGGTGATGATGGTGAACGACCACATTGATGGTGGGGTTGATGTGCATGTGATGTGGTGATGGTGATCATAGTAAAGGAAAAACACAAGCAAATCTCGTGTAGACAAATGAATCACATATCAAAAGAAATTATTAAATAGTTCTACTCAAACACTTATACAAAGCAATAATCAAATCAATAAAAGGAACACTAGCTAGTACAAGATCAATAGAAAAATAAATAAAAATACGAGAAGAATGGCCACCACGCCGGGAGAGGTTGGAGGGCTGTTAAGACCCGTGCCATCAAAGTTCTTTAAGACGTCTGAGACTTGGGCCAGACGTCTGGACACCTTCCCAGACGTCTGGAAATCAATTTTTGCATGCGTACGACGGCAAGTCTGCGCGCGTGCCGCGTGCAGACTGAGCCCCAGCCGCCTTCTTCTCTATTCTCCCCTCGCTGACCTGCAGAACCTTTTCCCCCTCATGCCTACTTATATCCCCTCCCCTCTCCCTTGTTCACCACCCCACACCATCCGTCTTCTTCCTCCAGCGCGAGTGCGAGAGCAGCAGCTGCAGCCGAGTGCAACGGCGGAGAGGAGAGGAGCAGCGAGAGGGAAGAGAGGAGAGCGCACGAGCTGTGAGAGAGAGAGAGCTCGCCAGAGCAGTTCGAGGCCGGTCGGCATGTGCGAGGCAGAGCGTTGTGTTGGGGAGGTTTCCCACGGCGTTGTTGCAGCTAGAGTAGCGGACGTGCGGCTGCGCGGCATGGTCGCGCACAGCAGGAAGAAGACGAAGGAGGTCATGATTTAGGGATTTTTCCCAAAATCAGACGTTTGGACCCACATCCAGACGACGTTTGGAAGAAGCTCCAGATGACTGAAAGGTACGTACTGCGTCCTACGCTTCCATTTACGGATACGGCCATGCGGGCCATTCCGCCGATGCTCTGTTGCATGCCGTGTTTAAGAGATTTTGCGTGTGCGTGCAAGATTCACTTTAGGAAGGTGCGGGACACGCCCTCCCACGCGGTTCAAATGCCTGGGCGAGGCACCAGACGGCGAACAGCGTCTCCAGATGTCCAGAGGGATAGTTGAACGTTTGGAACTAGGTCCAGACGGTTTACAGGTTCCCTGGACATCTGAGGAGCAGCGCAATGTGAGGTATGGATCTGGACCCCTTTTAAGATGTCTAGAAGATGTTCCAGATGTCTGATTTGAGTCAGAGTGGTCACTTTTTACCCGTTTAGGGTCCGTTCGAGGTCCGATTTTCGTGTTTAAGATTCTGTTCTTCTTCGTATAAGTTCCTCTACTTGTTGGCATGCTTATTATCATGTTCTGAGTTGTTTCTTGTGGTTAATTCTTGTGTTAGGACCCCATTCTGTTGCGGATTTGGGGATTGCGGAGGCACGTGAACCTGCTGATCACACCCCCATTACTCCCGATTTTGCGGGTAGAGAGGCTTCCCTTAGTAATTACAAACTAAACTGCATGTCTGGAATAAATGATAGATCTTAGGGTATGGCATGAACCTAGGACTAGAAACACTAGATTGAATGATAGATCCTAGGGTATGGCATGAAACCCTAGGACTAGAAACACTGGAATGATTGTATTGAATGCCTGAATTGTAGTCTTGGATGAGTAGATAGAATAATAATAATTGTCTGTAATTGGATAACAGCTGCCTGTGAAATATAGAGTACTGTTGTTAGTAACTGCTACATGTAATTCCTGTTGTTGAAATTAAATATGAGCTGCTTGTATATAAATTGGAAAAGAATGATTGAATGTTGGAAACACGTGCTATATGCTAATAAATCGGAAATGATAAAACCTAGTATGGTTTGGCCTTAGAAACATGAGCATGAACCCTACGGGGAATTAGGAGTAGATCTCCTGGAAATAAATAGAATGGAACTAGAAAAGTGAATGGGAAAGTGTGTTGTCTCTTGGGTACGTGGTACCAAAGGGAGCACATATTACCTCTTAGTGTAGAGGGGAGCTTGCCGCCCTCAGGTAGAGACGGGTGAGTTTGGCCACTTTGCACCGACTTTTTGGCCCTCGCGTACACAGTATCGGGGAGAGCTACTAGTGTAGGGAGAAAGCTAGCCACCCCACGGGGCCCGGGGTTCAGTTAGCCGTCCTACACCGACTTGTTAGACCCACTAGGCAAACCAGGGTAATCAGGCGAGGGTGCGCAAACTGTGGAGGGGCGGGACCCCTGTTTGGTTACTGTGGAGGGGTTAGACCCCTATTACTGAGAGGGCTATGCCCTATACTGGTTCCGTGTTGTGCTTTGGGCACACACGTTAACGGAAATGACTGACCACGTGCCAGTGCGGGGTAGCTACCCGTGCGTTTATCGTGCGTGCCGTAGTCACTGTTATGTCTGTCAGTGACCTTGAGGTGGTTGACTGAGGGTAGGACCACCACGGGGGACTCTCCCGACCATGAAAGCACCACGTGCTACTTCTACTCTTCGGAAAAGACTATAATCAAGATCGTTCCTACGAGGAACATTCGAGATCAAGAAAAAGACCTGATAAATAAACCAAGTGATGAAAGAAGGAATAATTAGTTCAATAAAGAAAGAAATTGAAAATAATAGCTACCTATCCACCTTTACTGTTTCTCTTAGTTAGCTGGTTGCCACTCTACTCAGCATTTCGCTGATGTGTCGTACTTACCACGTTTTTCAGGTCCAGGTGTTGAGCAGCCAGAGCCTATGGCTGTAGAGGGTGCTGGGCCTAGTAGAGCCCAGTAGTTGTACTTTTGTTGTACCCCGTTTTCCGTAGTAGTGAGTATTTTGTTACATTTTTTGTACTCTTTTATTGTAATTTTATATTCCTGTACCCTTTTTAAATTCTCTACTGTTGTGGTGGTGTGTACTGTAATAGTTTAATTCTTACTGCTGTACTTTGTTACTTTTAGTTGCTTGCATGGTGAATGTGGTTAATTTTACTCCTTTTCGGTT
The DNA here is from genome assembly GCA_037157565.1 of Thalassia testudinum. Lineage (NCBI taxonomy): Eukaryota > Viridiplantae > Streptophyta > Magnoliopsida > Alismatales > Hydrocharitaceae > Thalassia > Thalassia testudinum. The sequence goes on from JAZHRO010000056.1 coordinate 37,112,941, forward strand.
ACTTTCTCGTTGGATGACTGGGCCTTGGGATCAGTCCAGTTGGTCTGATTCTCGTGTCCTGTAGGGATTCGGGAATTGGGTCGTAACAAGATGGTATCAGAGCAAGGTCGTCCCGATAAGTGAACCAACTGGCTGGAAAATAACCAATTCACGTGCTTGTAACTAAAGTAACCACCACAACATACCTTTTGACATCTGTTCTAGGGTTCCTTTACTGAATGTCAATTAGAATTGACGTCTTTTCGGTTCTGTGTTCGCGTCTCTTTGCAGGAGATGCCTCGACATGGGACTAGTGAGGTGGGCCGCGGATGCGGCCTAATACGAGGTCGGAGGGGCGGGCGCGTTGAGCCTGATGCCTCAGTGGACCAGCCACTACTCCCAGGTATTCAGGCCCAGGACCTCGCCCAGCTGATACGGGAGATCGTACGAGAGGAGCTTCACCTGCCGCCACGAGCGCCTCTCCCTGAGGCTACAGAGGGGGAGTCCACTGTGGGACCACGAGACGAACACGGTGCTGGACGTGGGGGAGGGGGTAGGCCTCCACCGCCCCTACCTTCCTCCGACACTTCCGAGCATGAGGCCTCCTTACCTGAAGGAGTACCAGTGTCTCCCCTTTAGTGCCATTACGAGCTTTTCGGACAGTTCCGGAAGCTGAAGCCCCCCTCCTTCAAGGGGGATGAGGACCCGACCGAGGCGGAGGACTGGCTCGAGCAGATCGAGAAGGTGTTTGACACCCTTCGCCCCCCTGTGGGGTGCCACGTGGCCTTTGCCATGTACCAGCTAGAGAGCGCGGCATACAGGTGGTGGAGGGCAGTCAGAGGTCAAGAGAGGGACGAGCCGACTTGGGACCAGTTTGTCACCCTCGTCTGCGAGTAGTATTTCCCTCAGACGTGGCAAGACCAGAGGAGGCGGGAGTTCCACACTCTCCGCAAGGGGACGATGATCGTGAGCGCATACCGCATGCATTTTCTGGAGCTGTCTCGTTTCGCAGAGACAGCCATGGCTACCGAGGAGGAGCGCCTTTGGAGGTTCAGCAAGGGGCTCCAGCTTGCTATTCGGGGGTATGTCAAACCCCTGAAGCTGCTTACGTTCTCAAGGGTGGTGGAGGCAGCCATGACGTATGAAGAGACCAACCCATCACCACACGGCACTGACAGCCGGCAGAAGAGGCCCTACCAACTAGACTTCTCACAGGGCCGACGAGAGAGGAGACACGTGGCGCCTGCAAAAGAGACGTCACGCTTTGCGGGGCCATCAGCGGCCTTTGGGGGCCCCCGACAGGGGCCAGCTGCCAGCACCGGACCCCTACCCAGCCGTTAGTAGGGACCCACTGAGGGCGGGAGTCGAGTCCCCCTTTGCTACCAGTGTGGCCAACCGGGCCACATCAGGAGGGACTAGCCGTCTAGGGCAGGAGGCCAGCAGATGCTCCCTGCGCCAAGCACTAGAGGGTGAGTAGGAGGCCGCGGGTTCTAGGCGCGAGGAGGAGGACAGCAGTCGCGGGGAGGGTACCGGCCAGTGGCTACCCGTCCGATGCAGAGTGTGGCTGCTTTGTCTGCACCTAAAGTTGAGGAGCGTATCAACGCTCTGACACACAGAGATGCCAGAGCTTCAAGATCAGTGGTGGCAGGTATGGTTACAGTTTCCGGTAGACTAGTTTACACGCTTTTCGATTCTGGCGCCATGCACTCGTTTGTCGCTGCCAGTTTTGCGGTTAGTTTAGGGCCGAATTGTGTGTTGTTAGAGGATTCGTTCGTCATCAGAGGTCTGGGTGGTCAGCTGTTTGTAGCTAAGGATTACACAGGTTGTGAGGTCAGTGTTGGGGGACACAGCCTTCCCGCTGACCTGATTATGATACAGATGGAGGACTTTGGCGTGATTCTGGGGATGGACTAGCTGTCCGCTTACCATGCCTTGGTGGACTGTTTTGAGAAGAAGATCGTCTTCTCCATATCGGAGTTGCCTTCTTTTGAGATTCACGGGCAGCCAGTGGACGGATGCTTCAGGTGCATTTCTGCACTTCGGGCGGCGAGACTTTTGGGCCAGGGGTGTGAGGGCTTCCTGGCTTGTGTGGTGGCAGAGCCCAGCTCTGTGGAAGACTTCCAGAGTATCCCGGTGGTCAGAGAGTACCCTGACGTGTTCCCAGATGAGTTGCCAGGACTACCACCTGAGCGTGAGATCGAGTTTGAGATCTCACTGGTACCGGGGACCAGCCCCATTTCTACAGCACCGTACAAGATGGCACCACTTGAGCTGCGAGAGCTCAAGTCTCAATTGTAGGACCTTCTAGAGAAGGGCTTTGTGAGGCCCAGTGCGTCTCCGTGGGGAGCCCTAGTATTGTTCATGAAGAAGAAGGATGGTACCCTACGCCTTTGTGTGGACTACAGACAACTGAATGGAGTTACCATCAAGAATAGGTATTCGCTGCCGAGGATTGGCAACTTGTTTGACTGGTTGTGAGGTGCCACGATATTCTCCAAGATAGACTTGAGGTCTGGGTACCACCAGTTGAGGATCAGGGAGACAGACGTCTCCAAGACAACTTTCCGCACCCGGTACGGACACTACGAGTTTTTAGTCATGCCGTTTGGGCTAACCGTCCCCGCTGCCTTCATGGATTTGATGAACCAGGTGTTCAGACCGTACTTGGACCAATTCGTGGTGGTATTTATTGATGATGTGCTCATCTATTCTCGAGATCAGCCACAACACGGACAGCACTTGCGGATGGTTTTGGACACACTGAGACGACGTAGGCTGTATGCCAAATACAGCAAGTGCGAGTTCTGGTTGAGGGAGGTGACCTTCTTGGGCCATGTGATCTCCGGGGATGGCTTGGCTGTGGACCCAGCTAAGGTTGAGGTAGTGCTCAGGTGGGAGAGACCGCATACTATTACAGAGATCCGCAGTTTCTTGGGACTGGTAGGCTACTACAGGCGGTTTATCAGGGGCTTCTCGCAGATTGCACGTCCTATGACACAGCTAACCCAGAAGGGCATGCCCTTTTCTTGGACAGATGCTTGTGAGGCGTGTTTTTAGGAGCTGAAGGAGAGGCTGACTTCGGCTCCCATGCTCACCATCCCAGACAGCAGTGGCGGGTTCGTGTGTACATGGACGCCTCTTTGCAGGGGTTAGGGGGTGTGCTCATGCAGAGGGGTCACGTTGTCGCTTACGCTTCGTGGCAACTGAAGTCCCATGAGCATAGCTACCCTACCCACGACCTAAAGCTAGCAGCTGTCGTCTTCGCGCTGAAGACTTGGAGGCACTACTTGTATGGTGAGACCTTTGAGATTTTCACATATCATAAGAGCCTTAGATACTTGTTTGATCAGAAGGAGCTCAACATGAGACAGAGACATTGGTTAGAGCTCCTGAAGGATTATGACTACAGCATTTCCTACCACCCGGGGAAGGCCAACGTGGTGGCTGACTCCTTGAGCCGGAAGGCGCCCGCCCACTTGTCTAGTTTGCAGGCGCAGAGTTGAAGCCTTATGGAGGAGATGGGCAGTTGGCGGCCCCTAGAGTTACTGGGGCACTGTGGGGCAACAACCGTGACACGACAGACGAGGCCAGAGCTGATAGACCGCATCATTACAGGACAGATGGTCGACCCGTACTTGCAGTCGTTGCGTGACAGAGTGCTGTCAGGAGACCCTGGGGACTTCTCCTTTACAGACGAGGTGCTGCGCATGAGGGGACGTTTGTGCGTTCCCAAGGACGAGGAGCTGTTGAGAGAGCTCCTGACTGAGGCACATGGTTCCAGGTTCACCATATATCCCGAAAACACAAAGATGTATCATGATTTGAGACGCGACTATTGGTGGAGGGGAATGAAGCGGGATGTAGGTGAATTCGTACAGTAGTATTTAGTGTGCCAGCAGGTGAAGGCCGAGCATCAGAGGCCTGCAAAGCCGTTGTAGCCACTTCCAATGCCAGAGTGGAAGTGGGAGAGCATCACCATGGACTTGGTGGTGGGCTTGCCCGTTACCCAGCGAGGACATGACGCCGTCTGGGTGATCGTAGACAGATTGACGAAGACGGCATGTTTCTTGCCGATCCGAATCACCTTGGGACCAGCACAGTTGGCAAAGAGGTATATCCGCGACGTGGTACGTCTACACAGAGTTCCACGGGAGATCGTATCCGATCGGGATACCCATTTTACGTCCCAGTTTTGGGCTGAGTTTCAACAAGCCTTAGGGACACGGTTGAGGTTCGGTACAGCATACCACCCCCAGACGGACGGACAGTCTGAGCGCACGATACAGACACTTGAGGACCTTTTGCGTGCTTGTGTACTGTACTGGAGGGGCTCTTGGGAGGAGCACTTGACCTTGGCGGAGTTTGCATATAATAACAGCTATCACTCAAGCATCGGCATGGCACCCTACGAGACTCTGTACGAACGGAGGTGTACGGTGCCCTTGAGTTGGGTTGAGGTGGGGACCAAGTGGGAGGTTGGCCCCAGGCTGATTCGGCAGAGTTAGGAGGTGATCGAGCAGATTCATAGGCGACTCCGCACTGCCAGGAGTAGACAGAAGAGCTATGCAGATCGGAAACACAAAGAGGTGCAGTTTGAGGTTGGGGACCACGTCTTCCTTCGCGTTTCACCCATAAAGGGCCTGCAGTAGTTTGGGGTGAGAGGGAAGCTCACACCGAGGTTTGTGGGACCCTTTGAGGTCCTAGAGCGGGTTGGACCCATTGCTTACAGGCTTGCCCTTCCTCCCCAGCTTTCTGGTGTGCACAACGTGTTCCACGTGTCCAACCTCAGGAAGTACGTCGCCGATCCCAGTCACGTTCTGAGTCACGAGAGCGTCGAGGTGGGTGACGACCTAACCTACCCAGAGTAGCCAGTGCAGATACTCGATAGAGCCATCCGAAGTCTGAGATGGAAGTAGGTACCCCTGGTGAAAGTCTTGTGGAGGAGCCAGCGGTACGAGGAGGCTACCTGGGAGCCTGAGGCGGCGATGCAAAAGCGGTACCCGGAGCTCTTTGAGGGTACGTCTTTTCGGATCGGCTTCGGTCCTCTTTGAGTTTGTTATGCGTAAGTTGTTCTTTTTCCACACCCTATTTAGCACAAGTTTCGAGGACGAAACTTCCTTTGAGTTTGTTATGTTGTTAAGACCCGTGCCATCAAAGTTCTTTAAGACGTCTAGGACTTGGGCCAGACGTCTGGTCAGACGTCTAAAAATCAATTTTTGCGTGCGTACAATCGCGAGTCTGCGCGCGTGCTGCGCGCAGACTGAGCCTCAGCCACCTTCTTCTCTTTCTCTCCCCTCGCCGACCTGCAGAACTTTTTCCCCCTCACGCCTACTTATATCGCCTCTGGTAGCGGTGGTTTCTGTTTATTATAGTTTAGTCATTATAGTATAAGACAACACAGCTACCATATTACTATTACAAATTTTTTACTCGGAACAAGGTTTTCCTGAGGTCGAACTCAAGGAGCAACTATGTTTCTAGAAGTCTAATTAAGTTCTCTATTATGTTACAAAAATGAGAGAGAGAGAGGGAGATCTTAGCTTCTTCTTCTCTTTCTCTTTTCTTCTTCTTCCTTGACCGTTTCTCTTCTTCTCTTCTTCTTTCTTTGTTCTTTCTTCTTTCCTCTTTGTTCTTCTTCTGTTCTTTCTTTCTTTCTGGAGGTGATGTCTTCTTCCTTCTTTTTCTTCTTGCCTTCTTCTATCTTCTTTTCTTGGACTCTTCTTCTGTTCTTCTTTTCTTTCCTTCTTTTCTTTAGCTGGCAGCTGTGGTGATCTTCTTCTTCTTTCTCTTCTTTTCCTTCCTACCTTCTGCGGCTGTGGGGATTCCAACGTCTGATACTGCGTTCAGACGACTTATCCGTGGCTCTGCTACAGTTCTTTTCTTCTTCCTTTCTTCTTATGTTTCTCTCCTTCACTTCTTCTTCAGCTGCCCTGAGCGGCTAAGGCTTCGGCCGCTTCCCTTCTTCTTCTTTTCCTTCCTGCCTTCTTCTTCTTTCTTTCTTCCTGCACGCTCACACAAGGGTCAGAGCAAAACCTACCCCTACCCTTCCCCGCATCTCTCTCATTCTCAGATTTCTCTCTTAGGACTGCTCTCCTAGAGCCGGGTAATCGGGTGCGGGTATCGTGCCCGGGACCAGGCCCACCGGCGTGCGGTGGTGGGCGAGGAGTGAACGGTTTGGGTAATCGGATCCTGCCCAGACCCGCGGGGCGTGAGCGCGGGCAAAGGCGAGCGAGCGTGTGGCGCGTAGCGTGCGAGAGAGGGACCTGACCCTTGTGTTCGAAGGCCACGCACTTCCGAGGTGGGACTAAAGTCCCACCTCCCAGATTGGCGCCCGCAGGTGAGTGACCTGCTGCTAATTGGGGCAGCCCGCAACGCCTTTGCCCCAGCTACAGGCCTGGGTGCCTTTGCAAAGACAACCTACGCGACATGGGACGCGCACCTGGGCTGGAGGGCGCCTGCAGCTGCAGGTGAAGCTGCTGCAGCTCGTCGGCAATGGCGGCGAGGGGCGCACACCTGAAATCACAACAACGGCCTCTCAGCCCAGTCAGAATACACAGGAAGCTTCGCCGGAGTGAGGCGAAGCTTGTGCTGTGGTCGGCGGCGTGCGGGAGTGCGTGAAGAGGTTGACCTAGGTCAGACTGTGGCCGGAGAGGTGGGTTTGTTCGGGGGGTAGTCGGGTGGCGTTTGGCAGTGAATGGAGATGGTGAATCGATAGAGTGGAGTGTGAGGGAGCTTGTGGGATGGTCGGCGAGGTGCGAGAGTGTCTGTGGTCGTGAGATGGTCTCGCCGGAGGGGGTGATCGGAGGTGGAGAGGGTGGTCTGGACAGTGGTGGTCGGGTGGTCGAAAGGGTAGTTAAAAAGGGGGGAAATGCAAGGGAAATAGAGAGGAAGCTATCTACCTAAGTATTCGACGAAGGGGGAGGGCAGAGCAGCCGGCTCGTATCTGCCGGAGCTGGAGACGAAGGTGCCCTGGAGGAGGGTTTCGGCGACGAGGAAGCAGGCGGAAGGCGTCGGCGGGTACAGCTCGGCGCGGACGATGGAGCAAGGCAAACCCTACTGCAGGTAAGGCAGCAAAGTGACGAGGAGGAAGAGGAGTTCGCCGGAAGCTTCGGGCTCTCTGACCGGAGGAGGAAGGGATGAAGAGGGGGGTGATTCTCCGTCAAAGGAAGCTTGTCGAAGTCGGCAAGGTGTGCCGCTCCTTATAAAGGGGTTGGCGCAGAGGGAAGGGCATGCTGGCGTCGTGCCAGCCTCGCCGGAGTAAGGCTGGAGATGACACCCATACCTTCTGCGCATTCGCACGGAAGGTATGGTGGTCGACAGAGGGCATGGGCGGGTCCCTACGACGGAGGACGTCGTAGGGAACCCCGCTTCTGCTTTGCAGGACGGCAGCCCTTCCCTGCACGGCTCCATGCTCCGCGCAAGGTCACCGGAGTATGGCGCTGCGCAGAAGTTGCAGGGAGGACCTTTCTGCAAAGAATGATGAAAAGTTTGGGGCCTAAATGCAAGGGTTTCAAAAGATAAGGGTTAAAAAGTAAATGAAGAGGACCAAATTGTAAAGTCGGTCAAGGAGGTCTCTTCTTAGGCTCAAGGTTTTATACAAGACCAATTTGAACCTAAGGATTTTAATGGTGAATTTTAATTCTAGGTTGGACCATATTTGACCGTATAATTTGCGTAAAAACCCAAATTAAGTTATTAATTGGGCATGGTTCTCTTTTTAGGTCAAAATAGGTTTCTAAGGCTAAATTGAAGGTTCTAAACCCTAGAGAGTATTTTTCTATAAATTTTAGAGGGTTTAGTTGATTTTTATCCTACCTCAAACTTTGTGAATTGAAGTGGGTGTATTTTAGGGTTACAGAATGTCATTTAATTCCTGGAAGTTGCTACAACCCTTTTTTTTTTAGATCAGATCATCCCACTTTCCTTCTTATTAAGCTTGTTTGACCTGTGTTTGGACCTTTAATTACCCTATTTGCAAACTGCATTGGTGAAATCGCAGTTTTACCCCTTATGATTTGTTTTATTCTTAAACTCAGAATTCTCTGAGTTAAGCCTTTCTTTGGGTCATGTAGGAGCTTTTTCTCACATATCTGGGTTAGGTTGCGCTAGTTAGGGTTTATGATGAGGTTCTCATCACCCTCCCCTCTCCCTCGTTCACCACCCCACACCATCCATCTTCTCCTTCCTCCAGCGCGAGAGCGAGAGCAGCAGCAGCAGCTGAGTGCAACGACGAGGAGGAGAGGAGCAGCAAGAGGGAAGAGAGGAGAGCGCGTGAGCCGTGAGAGAGAGAGAGCTCGCCGGAGCAGTAGAGCAGCGGACGCGCGACTGCGTGGCGTGGTCGCGTGCAGCAGGAAGAAGACGAAGGAGGTCCTGATTCTGGGATTTTTCCAAGAATCAGACATCTGGACCCACATCCAGACGACGTGGACGACGTCTGGAAGAAGCTCTAGACAACTGAAAGGTACGTATTGCATCCTACGCTTCCATTTGCGGATACGGCCATGCGGGTCGTTCCGTTGATGCTCTGTTGCGTGCCGTGTTTGAGAGATTTTGTGTGCGCGTGCAGGATTCGCTTCGGGAAGGTGCGGGGCATGCTCTCCCACAGGGTTTAGACGTCTGGGTGAGGCACCAGACGACGGAGAGCGTCTCCAGACGTCCGGAGGGATAGTCGGATGTCTGGAACTAGGTTCAGATGATTCAGTAGGATCCCTGGACGTCTGAGGAGCAGCGCAGAGTGAGGTATGGATTTGGATCCCTTTTAAGACGTCTAGAAAATGTTCCAGACATCTGATTTGAGTCAGAGTTGTCATTTTTAACCCGTTTAGGATCCGTTCGAGGTCCGATTTCCGTGTTTAAGATTCCGTTCTTCTTCGTATAAGTTCCTCGACTTGTTGGAATGCTTATTATCATGTTCTGAGTGGTTTCTTGTGGTTAATCCTTGTGTTAGGACCCCGTTCTATTGCGGATTTGGGGGTTGCGGAGGCACGTGGACCTGCCGATGACACCCCCATTACTCCCGATTTTGCGGGTAGAGTGGCTTCCCTTAGTAATTACAAACTTAACTGCATGTCTAGAATAAATGATAGATCCTAGTGTATGTCATGAATCCTAGGACTAGAAACACTAGATTGAATGATAGATCCTAGGGTATGGCATGAACCCTAGGACTAGAAACACTAGAACGATTGTATTGAATGCCTGAATTATAGTCTTGGATGAGTAGATAGAATAGTAATAATTGCCTGTAATTGGATAACAGCTGCCTGTGAAATGTAGAGTACTGTTGTAAGTAACTGCTACATGTAATTCCTATTGTTGAAATTAAATACGAGCTGCTTGTATATAAATTGGAAAAGAAGAATTGAATGTTGGAAACACATGCTATATGCGAATAAATCAAAAATGATAAAACCTAGTATGGCTTGGCCTGAGAAACATGAGCATGAACCCTACGGGGAATTAGGAGTAGAGCTTCTTGAAATAAATAGAATGGAACTGGAAAAGTGAATGGGAAAGTGTGTTGTCTCTTGGGTACGTGGTACCAAAGGGAGCACATATTACCTCTTAGTGTAAAAAGGAGCTTGCCACCCTCAGGTTGAGACCGGGGTGAATTTGGCCACTTTGCACAGTCTTTCTGGCCCTCGCGTACACAGTACCGGGGAGAGCTGCTAGTGTAGGGAGAGAGCTAGCCACCCCACGGGGCCCGGGGTTCAGTTAGCCATCCTACACTGACTTGTTAGGCCCACTGGGCAAACCAGGGTAGTCAGGAGAGGGTGCGCAGATTGTGGAGGGGCGAGACCCCTGTTTGGTTACTGTGGAGGGGTTAGACTCCTGTTACTGAGAGGGCTATGCCCTATACTGGTTCCGTGCTGTGCTTTGGGCGCACCCGTTAATGGAAACGATTGATCGCGTGCCATTGCGAGGTAGCTACCTGTGCGTTTATCGCTCGTGCCGTAGTCATTGTTACGTCTGTCAGCGACCTTGGGGTGGTTGATTGAGGGTAGGACCACCACGGGGGACTCTCCCGGCCAGGAGAGCACCACGTGCTACTTCTACTCTTCGAAAAAGACTGTAATCAAGATCGTTCCTACGAGGAACATTCGAGATCAAGAAAAAGACCTGATAAATAAACCAAGTTATGAAAGAAAGAAATTGAAAACAACAGCTACCTGTCCACCTTTACTATTTCTCTTAATTAGCTGGTTGCCACTCTACTCAGCGTTTCGCTGATGTGTCGTACCTACCACCTTTTTCAGGTCCAGGTGTTGAGCAGCCAGAGCCTACGGCTGCAGAGGGTGTTGGACCCAATAGAGCCCAGTAGTTGTACTTTTATTGTACCCCGTTTTTCGTAGTAGTGAGTATTTAGTTACATTTTTTGTACTCTTTTATTGTAATTTTATATTCCTGTACCCTTTTCAAATTCTCTACTGTTGTGGTGGTGTGTACTGTAGTAGTTTAATTCTTACTACTGTACTTTGTTACTTTTAGTTGCTTGCATGGTGAATGTTGTTTATTTTACTACTTTTTTGTTACTTTCTCGTTGGACGACTGGGTCTTGGGATCAGTCGAGTTGGTCCGATTCTCGTGTCCTATAGGAATCGGGTCGTAACAATGACCGTCAGCCATTGGGTGGTGATAGTGGCTATGCTAAGATCTCAAGGAGATCACCTACATGCAAACCCGAAGGAGGAGCATGCCCAAAGGCTATGGATTAAGCCTTGGCTTGTCCAAAGAGAGGGAAAGGGGCACACATAACAAGAAGAAAATAGAGAGGAGGAGATGGTGGTGGTCGACCGAGCACTATAGAGGAGGAGGACCAGCAGACTTGTGGTGGTGGGAAGGGGCTTGTAGGTGGCGTAAGGAGTGGAAAGGAGAGGATAGCTAAGGGTTTTAGTTGGGGGGTGTTGGGTTGCTTATATAGAAGTGGGTTGAGTTGTGTTGAACCTAAGGTGTAGTTTAGGAACTAGAAAAGAGGGTACAACCTAAGGTTAGGGTTTTGGACCACTTTAATACTTAGCCTAATTAGGATTAGGTTGGGCTAATTAGGTTAGGCTAGTCTAATTAGGAACCAATTAGCCTAATTGAGCTTCTACTTGACCTAATTGGAACCTAATGGGTCTAATGGGTGTAGGAATAGGAAATTGGGATAAGGTTAAGGCAATTGGGATATAGGAAGTATGGACAAGGTCATGGATAGTAGGATAGGACTATGGATTGTGGAATAAGGTTATCCAAGGTTCTAGGACAAGGATTGGGTTGCCTAAGGCTTTGGGATTAGGGTTTGGGTTAAGGTTTAGGGTAATGGTCTAGGTAGGGTGGAGCATTGGGTCGGGTCAGCCCGATCTCGACCCAAACTCAACCAGAAAAAGCTCGACTCGACCCGAGCCCGAATATTACTTGGGTCGGGCCCGAGCCGTAATTTTTTAAAAAATTTAGATTTAGGCCCGACCCAGCCCGAACCCAAAAAAACCTGAAAAGGCCCGTTGGGCCCGACTCACTCCACCCAAGTTCCTAACCTTTTTTTCCTTTTTAACTAAAAATTAAAAAAGGAATTCTAGCTGTCACCCTCCCTAGTTCCCCTCAATCCCGTGCACAGAATCAAAATCCCTTCCCCCCCGTGCGGCCATGCCCGTGGTTACTCCATCAAGGCATCAAGCTACCTCACTCCCTCTCCATCTCAGGCATCCATTGACAAGTTTTGCTGAGTCTCCTCTCCTCTCCAACCGATCTCTCACCGATGGGTCATCTCTGATGATGACATTGTTTTGTAACTTGTATCGTATGATAATTTTGTGTGATGCAACTTATGTTGAATAATATTGAATAATGTTATGTTCAATCCATACTTTGAATAATATTTACAACGAAGTAACATAAATTTAAATTACTAGCTAGGAGTTGCAAGTATTGATTTTAAGTAAGTAATTTCGTTATATATCAAAGTCTAGCATTTTTTAGAAAAAAATAATAAGGTATATTTTTAAGCCTAATTTATTTGGTTGGTAGATCTTATTTAAAAATAAAAAAATGCTCCTAATAAAATTCATGGGCCTTAATGGGCTTTTTTGGACCCATCCTGAAAACTCGACCCAAAAATCGAAATTGAGCTTGGCTCGGTCGGGCCCTGAGTCCATAAACATAGGCCTTGGGTCGGGCCGAGGCCTTGATTTTGTAAAAATTTTGGGCCTTGGGAGCTACCCATGACTCGAAAAAAAACATGGGCTTTCTCGGGTTTAGGTCAGGCCAAGCCGGGCTCGGCCTAATGCTCCACCCTAGGTCTAGGGTTTCTCCTATCTTCTTTATTATGCTAATCCCTCTCTTTTTATTCTTCTTTTGTTTGGTTATTGCTCCTCTTCATTCTCCTTTGCAGGTGATCATAGCTTCTTTATTTCACTTCATTCCGCATCCTGATCAAGATCATTTAATCTTCTTATTACCTGTAAACACAAATAAAACATCAAATAGTAGGATAAGCTTGTATTATTTTATGTACAATTATATAAGATGATGCAATGCATGATATGCTCAATATAAATGTAATATGGATAAAGTAGCTAGGTTTCTAACATTATTTATGTGCTTTTAAGTCTTATAATTGTTGCGCGATTAGATCCCTTCACCATCTCTTCATCATCTTCTACTTTGAGGTCTCTCTGCTCCTGCAATATCTTTCTTTCTTTGTTTCTACCTCACCATTGGTGGTTATCAACGGGCTTCCCCAACGTCGTCAAGAGTCCTCCGACATCTTCAACTTCAATTCTACTCTTCATTCTTTTCTAGTAGTTATTCTTGCTTTCATTTTATTTTTAGTTCTAATGGTAAACATTCTATTTTATTTGCAATAAAAGTACTTTTTGGTTTATTGCATCTCTTGCTTTCTAATCTTTTATTTGAGTAGATTTGACTTATTTACATTCCTTTCAGGACTGAAAATACTAAAACAATTCAAAACATACAAAATACCACAAACATTAGGTTTAATACTAACTCGCACTAGTTCTATTCTTACTTAGATCTACACTTACGAACTCAAAAATCTATTCCAACATATCTATATTTCCAAAAATCATGAAATTTCGTTTGAGCTTGTATTTTCAACTCTAGTTTTATGCTGCCAAATTTTAAGGCGTAATTCATTGTACTTTATTTACTAAAATTTTCTCATCAATAGGGGATCAATCTGCCTAATAAAATCAACATTTTCTAACTTCCCTAAATTTTCCTAAATTTTATTATTATCCAAATTGCGTGAAACAATTTTAATGAGTTCTTGATTGAAATTAGAAATTTCATATAAAATCCACAAATTTTTCTGGCGTTATTAGGATTAGATATTAGGTTAAGTACTTTTTTAACTAGTTCTTATTTAAAAATTTTAAAAAATATATAAAAATGATTTCAAAAATTCCACAAATATTCATACATACTTAAAACTTGTTGGGAAGTAATTTGAATCAATCGCCTCCTTCAGATTGACCTGGATTATTAAGACATTTCCTTTTTATTGATCTGACTTTAGTATAAATTTAAAAGAGATCACATAAAACCTGTGCTACAACAACATAATTAATGCATAGCGGTTTGCGATTATTAGGGAGCTTTGGGTGAGGGGAGAGAAGGGGCTATAATGAGTGAGAGGGAAGGAAGGAGGGTGTGCCATGCCCATTACAAGGTGGAGGGCAAGGGGCGATTAGTGCTTTTATGCCTAGGGCTTGGTTAGGATGCATGGGTGGGTTCTAGTTTTTTTTTTCTCTTTCTTTTTTTAATGTAAAAACCTAAGTAATCCATGAATCGTGCACTTAGGGCCTCCAATTTGTGTGAAATGAGATTTTTCAGGAATGAGATGACACCCTTGGATGATCCGATTATGCTATTATGGTGATGAGGTAAGATGAATATATAAGAAATATTTTCAAGAAGGTATTAAGCAAACATGTAATGCATGCAAAGCTTGGAAAAATGCACTATTGACCTTCATTCCACACAAAACAAGTACCATTGCTTTTCAAATTTCATGAAGAGTTTAGAAATTCCAATAAGGATTTGAGTGTATATTCTAAGATGTGAGGGTAATTTTGGAAATCACGAGATGTAAGGAAGGTACATTTATAAATTTTTTGTATTGCGAGTTATGAACCTTTGACTTTTATGAAACGAGGGGTGTTGGGCTCCTTATGGAATTTGAGTCAATGAGGAGAATTAAGGTTTGGTACGTTACACTTTGATCTACTAATAAGTGGGTGAAGCCTAAGCTGAATGGGCATTGGATAAGGATCTTAATATTTGACCCTGATTTAGCGCAATTTGGTTCAACAGAGTTAAAATATACTATACTTTATTTCATGTGTATTTTTCTTTTCTATGAAGCTATTTTAAAGAAAGGGATGTTAGCCAACTAGGAATGTGCTATATTCATGACTTAATAGATGTATTTATAATCATTGAATTTTTTAAGTATGCAAACCAATAAGACTTCTAATCAAATGGTGAGCTTGAATTTCAAATTTATTATCCCACCAATAGTAAGTGAGTCAAGAGTAATTAATTGTAAATGTATCATTTATGTTTACTTTTTAAAATTGATGAGTTAAGTGAATTTTAATAAGTAATTAAGTAGACTAATTCAATTTGATATTTAAATTTCAAAAGTACATCTTCGCGTGCATGATTTTATTTTATTTTAATAATTTATTTATATAACATATGCAGCTAAATATGCATGGCAAGTTTATTTTTTAGAGGTGAAAATGTGGTTTTGATGGTTCAGGAAAGACAAAAAAGAGCAAAAAAAAAAAAAAAAAAAAATGATCAACTCGTCACAAACTTGCAAAAAGATAAAAAAAAAGAGTAAGATAGACAATTCCCTGGAGATGGACGGTTGAGATCACAAGCCCCTCATCCAGTCCTCCGTTCCCACTCTAAACCCCGCCTGCAGTTTGCCCGCACTAAAACCCCGCCGTCGCCCTCCTTCTGGGACTTCACTCCCCCTCTTCCATCACTCGAAGAAAAGGGAAGAGAAGAGATCGAGTGAAGTGAGGTCCCGAATCAGGATGGCTTCCGCCGTGCTCCGAACCTCCTCGAGGCGCGTCTTCTGCCAAGCGCAGCAGACCTCCTCCATTTCGCACCTGTACCACTGCCGTGCTGCCGCCGCCGCCGCGTCTGCCCTGGGCCTGGGCGTGGGCGCGCCGCGATCTGATGGCTCCGAGTGCTCCTTGGCGATGGGTCCCTTCTCTTGGAGTCGCTCGATGGCGACGTTCGTGCGGACGTAAGTGGATTTGGGTCTTCCTTCCGTTCGCTTCCCTCCCCTTCCCTTTGTTGCTTGCTCGTGTGGATTTAATTCGTCATAGAAGCGCTTCTATTGATCTTCTTCTGCTCTGAAGTCCATGTCACTTAAGTATTGAAAATAATAATTTGATGTTCTTTGGATTGCCATAATGTAATTGGATCTGTTGGGTTTCCGCTTCGATGAAATTGTGGATTCTAGTGCTTGGTTTCATTGTAACCCATTATTTCGCTTCGCAATCTGAAATTGGACTGTAATCTGGGTTTACCGTCGGTCATGTACTTAGGTTACTACGAAATTTGGTCTATATGGTTGTGATCTTACGAGTGGTCAATAACTGAATCGCTTGAAAATTCTCATCGTATTGTGTTCGGATCACAACGAAAAGTAAGCGAACTGTGGAATTTGATTACACTGTGATGATGGACTTACAGACATAACTTCGTCCATTGGCAGTTTCTTGATTTTTGCTTCTGAAGTTGTTGACGTTATGACTGATGAAGACAAGAAAAATGGGAGAAGTGGCTGCTAGAATGGAAATGATGTGTTAAGGCTTCCTTGTGGGTTAAATTTCAGAGTTAAATGGGGCTTTTCTTGTTCGTTAGGTGAAAAATAAGGATGACCAAGATAATTTATTGATTGGCATTCTATGTGGAATAAGTGTATTAAGTAAGCTGGATAAGAACTACGTTAGCAACTAGCGTGTATTGCCTACATTGCTCAGGAGATCAAAATACTGGCCAGGAGAATTTCTATCAGCATGCATCTTTACATTGAAGATATTTGCTTTTGTGTGTCTGTGCTAGCATGCACTTGTGATGCAAGCAAGTGTGTTTGTGTGTATTTTGGGCGTGGGTGGTGAAGGTTATATGTTAAAAGTTCTAATAGTGATCTCAATGTTTGATTTGCATTTTGAACTTATTATCAATGCACCTTGATGCAAGATGTAGAATTTGAGTGAGAGAGGATTAGTTAGCACATTGTGGTCTAAGTGGTAATATATCAAGGCTACGTGCAGTAGAGTGTTTGCTTTGAAGGTGGGATGGTAGTGGGTTAGATGTGATAGATGGGTTAATATATATTTGAATAGCTAGGTGAGTTGATATATTGTAAATAGAAATTGGATGTTGCAGTTTATTGATTTTATAGTCGACTTTGAATTAAGTTTACTATTATTTTTAATTGTACAAATAGTGAATTGGATGTAATGTGTGGGCTTGCATGATGTGAGTAGAGAAGTGAAAATGGTAGTTTATTTTGGTTTTTATTAGAACTTGTATTGCATTGGAAGACTCATCCACTTTTCATTAGCCCCATGTATAGTGTTCATAATATCCCATCTAACTCCCCTTATTCCACCTGCTAACACCCTGTCAAACACAGCATAAGGAAATAGGCAAAATTATCTTTCAGACCAAGTTTTTTCCAATCTAGGATGTTTAATTTATTTCCTTATTAATTATAAAAAATACCAATCTGATTAGGCTGCATAACCATGCCTTATCATTTTTTGGAATCCGAGCTTGGTGAAAATTGATGTTAGTTAGTAATGGAGGAGGGTAGGGACTGGTACGACATTGATTCATGTAAATAGGAAGGATGAGAAGAGTGGTAGGGGAAAATGCTTGACCTATTTTAAGTACTCTATTCTTATGCACCTTAGATCAAGATTTGTCATTTGATGTTGATAGAAGAATCGACTTGTTTAGAAACTTATACAGCACAACATGCTGGCTGCTTAAGGGTGTCGTGGGTGGAACTGAGATTTCCATCCATGTGGTTGAAGTTTTGAGGACATCCGCTTTGACAGACTATTATGGTTGATATTTCCATCAATAAGTAATGTTCTCTCAAAAAAATCAATAAGTAAAGTTTCTATCAAAAATTTTAACTCAGTTGAGATAGTCAAGATTTCAAGCAACATTTTTGACTTTTAAAGCACAGATTATCCTGTCCATGAAGGGTTATTTTTTGTGTCAATGGCTCAGAATACCTATGTGGCTGACATATTTCATGCTGCTGCAACGTGTCATCCATGTTGACTGAAATAGTGAACCTTGCCTTGGATTTACGGCAAAGATGCTGTTCATAAGTCAAATTATATTTAAGAAAATCTAATTATGTTCCAAATAAATCCTGGGTTCTCTTTCTAAATTACTATCTAAATAGTTAATGAGATTATCTTTGTAGATTGCAGATGCACCCTGTTAAATAAAAAAATAAAAATGCCTGCCTAAGAGGCTATGAAGTTTCTTTGAAACTTGTGTAATGCTGGTTGGAACTTGGAAGATCTCATCTTTTAAGGACTTTGGCAATTTGAAGCTTTTGCAGAATAGCGTTTGTGATTTTCTCTGGAGGTTATATTTTTATTGCATTGATGTTCTTGGATTTTTATATGCAAATTTCGACTACTAAAGAAATATAATTGTTGGATATTTAGTTGTATGTGTGTAGAAATAATCTTTGACACATGCTTGCTTTTCCTATGTTAATCTTTCAATAGGGTTAATATCTGAAGTGCAATAATGTTGTTGATATAGGAGTATGCCTATAGAAATAAACTTAGTCTATGTTCCCGATGCTTAAATTATATAATATGTTTTTATTAAGCTATTTTTACTATTTGTGTTCTGAAACATAGGCAGTAAGATTTTTGCATGAAGTCAAGCATAATGGTTTACTTCTTTTGAAAAGGGATTCATGGTTTAATTGCTCACACCATATTGCTTTATCAAGGCCCTTAGCTTCTCTGAGTTCTTTGCTATTGCCGATTATTTGTATTATTATTTTTTTGAAAAGTGATGTCCATTATACCTCCTCTACTGGAGTTTTTAGCCTGGTGTCATTCCCTTCCACAATCTAATTGGAATAAGTGTCATCATTCATAAGAAACAATTAGGATAACTGTTTGTAGTGATATTTTAAGTTTTGATTTGGACTTCATTTCAACAATTAAGAAAATGTACATTCTAGAGCCATGTTGAGGAAATCCCAAGGATTTGGACTATTTTAACATCTAAACGACTATGCATATCAAATGTAATGTATGTTCGAGGTAACTTGAGGAAATCCTAGAATCTTGGAAAAATGATTTAAAATGAATAATTTGTGTTAACTAATAGTTTCAACAGTTAATACCTAAGTACAAATACATTTGTACTGGTATGGAGATGCCTAAATAGATATGAATTTAATTGACAAGGATCGAAATCTGTTCATCGATCAAGTGATGCATTATAATAAAGTGAAAAGTATAGAACACATCATAAACAACTTAACAAATAAGTAGAGTATTGATTCAAGAAAACCTACTAGCACACCTTGTCAAAAAAGTCGATGATTTTCAAAAGAAATAAGAGTTGTGAGTGACTACCATGCTGTTGTCATCATTTTTCTCGCTACCTCTGCGATGCTATTATTGATACCAATTGTGGTGTTATATCAGGTGAATGTAGTTGTAACAGCACTCACGTGACTTGTATGGTTATGAATAGATGCTATGGTAATCAAGGAGATATTTGCTTGCAGAATAGCCAAGATATAGGCCAATATTATCTGGTACTAAGTGACAAAAATAGAAGCTGCTAGAAATGTACCTAATTTGATAACTAATTATATTGATAACTAATTGAGGTAACTATATCTAGACTGGCAGAGTCTAGATCCACCTAAGTGGAGTGCAGATTTAGGACCTAGGTAATTACACTGAGGCATTTGAAGTTAATTCTAGCTTAGATCTAGCTATGTGAGGCTTGGATCTGATTTTCTGAGGTTCATGTTCCAACCTGAGTGGGAGAATTTGGAATAATAGATGAAATTGCACCCACATGTAGAGGACACATGCTTTCTAGAGGTGGCTGCCTAGTTCTCCTGAAGTCTGTCCTGTCGGCAATTCCTGTTTTCTACTTTTTAATTTTTAAGCCACCAAAAAAGATAAAAGGATTCATTCCATCATAAAAGGTTCTTCTAGAAAGGAACTTAGTATGAGGTAGATTCTTGCATTTGGTTAGGTGGGAGGATATTTGTAGACTAGTTGAACAGGGAGGGGTAGGAGTTCATCATCTTGCAGATTTTAATGATGCTTTTCTAGGCAAGTAGGTGGTCAAGTTGGTGTTAAATGAAGACACCATGTGGCATAGGGTGATGAGGGATTCCAATGGGTCTTCCCTTAATTGATAGGATAGGGAGGTTGTTCCACGAGGAGCACCTGCCATCTTGAGAGGGCTTTGCATTGTTATGGGCAATATCTTGCACCGCTTTGAGTTGGTTCTTGGTGATGGGGGGACCTTCATTTTTTTTTTTTGAAAGGAGGAAGGGTGGTTGTCTATTTGATAACCACCCAAATTCATTCACCATCAACAGAGGCAGGGCCCCCAAAACATCACTTGGGAAGAAATGGAAGATACAAAATTATCAACATAGGGGTTATGTCCCCTAAAAATCATCCCGTTTCTCCTCAACCAAATATCCCAAAGAATCACTAACACCTTGGCTTTTCCTTCTTTGTTTTGAAAACATTTTGCCTCCCTTGCCTCCTGTCCCTCTTGAAGGAGCTCCAGAAATTATCCAGGATGCCATGATTGATCTAGTCTATCCCCATCCCCCTCCAAAACTGCTCAATGAAGGTACACTTGGAAAAACAAGTGTTCAACATCCTCCTCATCCCCAGCACAGAGCGGGTAGGCTTTATTACTTGCTGGTGCCCACCTTTCCCTCTAAGCCTTCGTAATGACTCTTCCTTGTCTCAGTAACCACACAAAAATCTTCACCTTAAGCAAGCAATCTGTTGACCAGATCAGTTTGCAGTCTCATAAGATATTGATGTTGGCCACTTGTGTAGACCTCTGCAATATGATGTAAGCCATCCTCACCAAAAATCTTCCTCTTCCTAGTGAAAATCGTCCACCCCTTTTTCCAATTTGCATCCTTGCAAGCACTGCAAGAGCTCTTGCAACTCTGCCACCCTCTGGTTGGAGAATGCCCCCCGAAAATCGGGGCACCATGCATCGGCCTAATAGCTCCTCACTGTTGCCTCTCCATGAGCAGCCTTGGAGAAAAGATTGGGAAATTTGTCACATAGGGGCCCATCTCCCATCCAGTCATTTGCGAGAACCTGAAAGTGTTGCCCATCCCCAAAAAGGGGGAGAAGAAGCCATGCACCATCGGGACCATTGATGCCAACCCTTTGAGGGAATGGGAGAACCTAGCCACAAGTGATTCCAAAGTCAGCCATGACAGAAAGGATCCATAGAACTTTTGCACAACATTTTCAAAAAGATCTTGGTCCCTCCTTAGCATCTTGGCAATTCACTTTTTCAAAAGACTTATGTTCATGCATCCTACGCCATGGACCTAAGGCCACCCTTCTGTATAGGTTGACACCCCTCTTCCCATACAATCGGCTTGGCACCTTTCCCTGTGGCCTCATAGTTTGTCCAGAAGAAGTCCCGCATCAAACCTGTAATCTTCTTTTCTATTTTCTTCAACATTCTAAAAATAGAGAGGAAGTAGCTCGATATGGAGAGCATGGCCTTGACCAACGTCAGCTTGCCACCTCTGGATAACAGCTTAGAAGCCCACCTCTTTAACCTCTTCTCCATCCTCTCCACTGCAGCTTGAGGCTCCCATCGGGTAAAGGCATGCTTAGGTAGGGCAGTGGCAAAGATCCAACAACTATTCGAAATAATCCATTGCAAGCATTTACTTCCATCTCTGAAAGATGAAAATGTATAAAGCTGGACTTTCTGTAATTGATCTGTAGGTCAGAGGCCTCATCAAACAACTTAAGCAAAGCGTGCAGCTGCATTGCTTCTATGGAAGAACCTTCCACGCTCTAGATGTGGCCCTTGCCAAGGCATCAGTCGCCAAGACAAACAACATAGGGGCAAGTGGACACCCCTATCGAACTCCTCTCTTGGGTTGCACCCAACACCTGGCGGGATTCTCATTAAGTAAGACCAAGAACGACATCGTTGTGACGCATCTCTTCACCCAATTGATCCTCATCTGTGGGAAGTCCCTCCTAGCTAGGCTAGTCCATAGGAAAGGCTACTTTACTGAATTGTAGGTCTTGTTGAAGTCTACTTTCCAAAGGAAGGCCTTTGTCTTCCTTTGTTTCCACACTGCTAGGGCTTCTGAAGCCATAACAAAGCCATCCAGGATACCTCTCCTCGGTACAAAAGCCATCTGCATCCTAGAAACCACATATTGTAGCACCTTACGCAATTTGTTTGCCAGTACCTTCTCAACAATCAGGTAGACTGCATTGGATAAGGTGATTGGCTTGAAGTCTTCTATTGCCTTTGCTCCCTCCTTTTTCGGCAACAAAAATAGATAGAACTTGCTAAATCTATCAAAGTCCTTGCTTGCTTCTGTGAATTCCCTAATCACTTGCATCACCTCTTCCTTGACAAGTTGTCGGAACTCTCTGTAAAAGAGCACGAGAAAGCCATCCAGTCTTGGGTACTTGCCAACATTGAGCCCCCACACCGCTGCTGTAACCTCATCCTTCGAGAAACCAATGGCGAGGGCTGTCGCTAAAACATTGGATATTCCTTGCATGTTCTTCGCTATCCACCTCCACCTCCCTCGCTTGTACCTCCCTGTGAACTCTTTGAAATACTCAGCTGCTGCTCTTCCCATCTCTTCCCTGCCTAAATAGCACACCTCGCCCATTAGTAGCTTGTCAATCCAGTTCCTTGTCTTCCTGGTTGATGTCATCTGGTGGAAGAATCTAGTGTTAGAGTCACCCTCCTTGAACCACTTCTGCCTGGATTTTGTTTTCCACTCAACCTTCGCCTTCCTATTATCTTGTACCACATGTATCTGCCTCGCTTTGTACGCCTTCTCCTCTGAAGAAACATCCTAACATCTTCCCATTTGTCCAACTTACTGATCTTTTCTAAAGCCTTCATCCCCCTCTCCTCTCTCACTTCCTTTTTGTACTCCTTCAGGTGCCCTCTCAAGGCGGTCAACTTGGCCTCTAGCCGCGCTGTCGCTGTCCCCTTCCCTTTTCCCTGGAAGGACTGCCATTTCTCCTCAACCATCTCCTAGAAACTAGCCACCATCAACTAGGATTTGTCAAACTTGAAATATGTGCCAAGGGACGATCCTTCATTGGACTTCCAAAGTAACGGCATGTGGTTCGAGAATTGCCTGTCCATTGGTATGACAGAGGCCAAAGGAAAGGACTTTGCTAGCTCGACACTGGATAGGAAACGATCGAGCTTGGACTTCTATCCATTTGAGTTCTGGGATGATGATTGGAGGGCTGTCGGGAGTCTAGTGTCTGTAATACCTAGACTTTATGCTTTATCTTTGGACAAGCAGAGATTGGTAATTGAAGCTTGGGATGATCACATGAGGAGTGTTTTGGGGTCTTGGGTTCCATACTTGGAGGGGCCATGGCCAAGGATTTAAATGTCACTATATATCGGCAGTATATCGTTGATATATTCCATATCGCCACAATAACCCATATTGATACTCAAGTAGTATCGTTTTTTCTGGAGTTAGAGTGATATTTTGCCCATATCGGGGGATATCGACATATATTGATCCCTTACAAATTTTTCATGAATGTCAGCGATAGGCTATTGATATGGGTGATATTTTGCTCAGATTTGTGTATAGTCCCCATTTGTGTTCTTTCTTCCCCAAGTTCCCAACTTGCAGGTAGCCTTTTTGCTTCTTTGCTCTCCCTTGTGTGGTGGGTGATTTCTAGTGATCTTTTAACTCTCAAGCTAGTAATCACTTTCAAGTCACCTTGTTTTCTTCAATTTCTTTGCAATCTTAGCTTCTAATTAGATGATTGAAGTGCTGGTTGTTGTTCATTATGAGTTTTTTGGACTTAATCTATCAATTTTTACATGGTTTGTACTCATTTTTTCCTACAAATCACGAACTTATGTTGTATTTTTGCTCAAATCAAGCATTAAAGTTTGGTTTAATCACGATTTTGTGGTCCAAATCATCATGTTCAAGTGATGGTTATTATTCATTTTGAACTTTTTATTTGAGATTGCTTGGAATAATAGATGGATTAATGTTCTCTACACATTATCTCACCTTACTAATGCTACATTTATTCACAACTCTAGGAGGAGAGTTATGAGAGAGGGGAGTGTGGAGAGAGGAGAATGGAGGGAGGAGGGTTGGACCATCATCTTGAAGCGGAGGGGTGTGTGGAGAGTGGTTGGGGTCCTTTGCTTCAAGTGCTGTGGTTGGGGTCACTGGGCGCATGAATGTAGGGACCTGGTGCGATGCTTGTGGTGCGGGAGGTGGGCCATCGTCGCCTAAACTACTCGGTGGGACATGTAGTTGAGAGGTCGGTGCCACCTCTGCTACCGTCGAGTGCTCCGCTCCTTGAGGTGAACGCTCCTTCGTTGGAGATGGTAGAGAACTTGGATGGTATCTTGGTGTCTATGCTCGTGGGGGTGAATTGGTGGGTCGTGTGATGTTGGATGAGTTTGTGGAGGTCACGAAGTCTTGGGGCACGATAGGGCCTTTGAAGGTGAGGACCCTTGATGAGAAGAAGCTCCTAGTACTTGTCTGTGGCTAGAGGAAAGGAGTGAGCTTTGTTTCATGGAGATGAAGGTGGGGAGTGCTATGGTTCGATGGCGTCTCGCTTGTGATCGCAATGCTGTGCAAGAGGAGCGACCATCGAGGAGGCTCGTGGTCCCAGTTAGACTTATGGGGATACCCTTGAGATTGAGAACGTGGGAGGTGGTGGAGGAGATTGTCGCCCCTTTTGGGAGGATGTGGTCGTGTAGGGGGGTGGGCTTGAAGGAGGAAGATCTATCGAGGGTGGAGGTGATGGTGGAGGTAAAGGTGGGTTGTGTGGTACTAGAGGTCTCGTTGCATCTTTGCAGAGTGGCGTGGGTCATCTCCTGTGTCGTCGATGGTGGCTCGAAGATTGGTGTTATGAGATCATATGCATAGGCGTTGGTGGGGGGTGACGTTCATTGGTCGATAGTGGTTGCCGGTGGGCTGAATCGGTTGGTGCAACGTATTTGGAAGCCTGAGATTCGTGGTGAGGAAGGTGAGGTGTTGGATGATGTGGCGTTGCGTTTGGAAAGGGGTGCATTGATTACTGTGGTTGGCATGTGGAATGCGAAGAGGTTGAGGGCGGAGGGTGAGATGGAGATTGTTGAGGGAGTTGCGAATTACGTTGAGGGAGTTGAAGATGGTGGTAGATATTTTCAATGGTCTTGTGAAGAGAGCAAAGTGGTGGCTCGACCCTTTAAGTGGGTGGTGGACGGGCGTGAACCTGGATTTGGGTGGGGATTTGTTTATGGTGAGGATGTTTCATTGGTGGGGTCGGAGCTCGACCTTGTTTTGGAGCGTGCCCCTCAATTTCGTGTGGAGTCCTTAACCTCTGCTTCGATGCAACTTGTGGTGGAGGATGTGGGTGTGGTTACAGTTGATCTCCTATGCTCAGAGGTTGTCGGTGAAGATGTGATATGGTCGCCGAGGCTTGTTGAGAGGCTGGAGGATAGCAACATCCTAGAGGAGGTTGTGAGAGCATCAATGGTGGGGGAGGCAGAGGTGACTGGGTGGTCATCTTGTTGGCTAGGAGACGCCTCCCTTAGGTGCAACGTCGGAGGGCTATTGTGCGGATTTGCCCCTGGCAGGGAGGGGTTTCACAGAGTTTGTGTTGCGCACCTTGGTGCAAGTAGAGGGGGTGGGGGGGCGGGGGACACATCATGTTGCAGGAGGAGAGTGGGGGTGGAGGAGACGGCTTGGATGTGGAGGATGGTGATTCTGAGATGGTGTTGGTGGTGGAGAAGGTGGGTTTTCGTTGGGTTGAAGAGGGGGTCTCGACCCTTTCCTTATGATTGGGGTCATTTCTTGGAACATGGGGGTTTGAATGACCCATCTAGGAGGGTAGCCCTTAGGGTGTGTTTGTTTCATAGTGGAGATGGAATAGAATCAAATATAGAATGGAATGAGGCAAGGAATGGAAAGGAATGGTTGATTCCATCTCTTTGCTTGGGTTATGATAGGAATGGAATTTTTAAAGATAGATCTAATTCTTTTTAATTGTTTGGTAGAATTATATATTGATATGAATGAAATCGAAAGCTTTTTGCATCTTTTACCTAGTACTTTAAAAAATTATGATAAATTTTAATTTTAACAAAAAAATGTAAGTTATTTACAACTTAATCTAATACTTTAACATAATTATATAGTAATTTACATAAAATTTCATAAATTTAAACTAATACTTCATTGACAGCTATAACCTCAGCCTTAAATTCCTATATTTCTAAAAATCTTTTGTTGAATGTGTACATGGATTTGCCAATTGCTATTGGTATTTCTCATATTAACAACAATTCTTACATGTCCATGGAAAAAAAATTATATTCAATGTTTACTATTCAAGTACAAATACAAGAGTATGATGGGCTTTATTGTTAAGAATAGTCTTGTCAAATTGTATGTATGAATTTGTCAAATTGTATGTCAGGATCAGTTGCATAATTGTAGTACATGTGTTAGGACAAGACTATTCATAATTAGCTATGCACGGAATTAGGCAAGGATCTGTTATTGGATGGTGGTCATCAGTGATTATGAAGATATACTGAGAAGAGGGTTGGGGGAAATTTATATCAGGAGAGAGGGAGTTGTGAGCATTCGGAAGAGGAAGGATGTGTCGGGTGCGTTGGGGATAGGGGAGAGGGGCATATGTGTCAGGGAGTTGTACTGCACGTGCGTCCGGGAGAGGGATACTGACAGTTAAGAAACATGAATGGATTGAGGAATCCTTTGGGGGGTGCTGGGAATGGGAAAGCCCTCCACGTGGGAATGGAATGATACTTAGGAATCTTATTCCTATGTTACATTTGAGACTCAAACATGGGAAATGAATCAAGCAAGGTTTTCCGATTCCATTCCTCCTCTAATTACCGTGAAACAAACAGGCCCTTAGGGCCTACCTTTGCTCCTGGGGCCCTGTAGTGGTGATGCTCCAAGAGATTGAGTTGGAATCTTGCAATCAGAGGCTTTAGTGGGAGATAGGTGGCAATTACATGGAGAGTTTTCTTACACTCAATGCTTCTAGATGCTTAAGGGGATCTTGGTTGGATAATGAGATAACATGTTTGATCTTGAGGATACGTTGTTGGGCTCGCATGTACTCTTGATGAAGTTGGTGAGAAAGGTTGATGGATTTAATGTGGTTCTATCTGTGGTCTATGGACCTATGCAGTGATCGAAGTGCCGATGGCATGCCACGAGCATGTTGACAAAATGGGTGTTTCTGACAATGGCCCATATTGACACGTAGTAGATGTCGAAATGTAGGCATTTTGTTGGCATGTCGGCCATGTCATTGGTATTGTTGGTGTTTTGATTGCTGCCTGCTGCTATTGTGCTATCGCTGCTTGCTGCTGCTGTTGCCTACTGTTACTGCTGCCTTGCTCCTACTGCTATTATTGTTGTTGCACTGTTGTTGGCTAGCCTGCTATAGTCATGTTGTATATGAATATTATCTTATAACACTCATTCTTACATAAATTTTCTTGAAATTTATATTGTTTTGACTATTACTGCCATTTTGGTCGGCATGTATTGCCATTTCCTCGGTGTGCCTTCGAAATGGCCTATTTTTGGGCCATTGAAATAGTCAAAATTTGCCATCGAAATACAGGCGTATCCACGGCGTGCTCTCGGCATGCCCTCAAAATGGGCACTTAGAAATTTATTGAAATGATGTCGAAATCGGCATTTCGAACCTTGGTCCCATGAATGATGTTGCACGTCCGCAGTTGTGGAAGGATTTGAGGTTTCAGTTAGATTTCTTGGTGTCCCTTGGCTGGTTGGGGGCAACTTCAATGTCGTCTTGCAGTTTGACGATAGGCCTGGTGGCAAAGGAAGGCAAGATTGGGGATTGGAGGCGTTTGTGGACTTTGCTTCTTTGCATGCTCTCTTGGATATGGTTCCAACCTTATGCAAGTACACTTGGAGGAGGTTTGTTGGCCTTAAATCCTGGATTGACAGGTTCCATTGCAGTGTGGAGTTGGCAGAGATTTTTCCCTTGGCTGATGTCACCTCTTTAGGCCTTTCTCTGACCACACTCTTGTGTGTTGGAAGATGAATGAGCATAGAGTAAATGTAACGTATTTCAAATTCGATAAATCTTGGTTATTAGAGGATGGCTTTAGAATGGTGGTGGAGAAGTGGCAGTCTTTCCAGGTGGAGGGGTTGGTAGCGACGAGGCTGGAGTACAAGCTAAGAGAGTTGAGGTTATTTCTAAAGGCGTATAGAAGGGAGCTTAAAGAGAGGTGGATTAGGAGGAGGTTCGAGATGTTGTTGGAGATTGCGAGACCGGATAGATTGGAAGATGTAGGTGAGCTCTGGAGAAGAGAGCAAGACATATGACGGTGGTACATGAGGAAGACAAAAAAATTGAGGTGGATTAGAAGGTGGGGTTCAGATAGTGATGGTTTAGGGGTGGGGATTTCGATACTTGCTATTTTTATCTCATGGCTTCCAGCAGGACCAACAAGAATGGGATTGACAAGCTTGTGGTGGATGATATAGTTTTCTCTGGTAGGGATGATTTTGGCAAAGTGGCAATGGATTTTTACAGGTGGCTCTCCAGGAGGCGAAGAGTGGGGACATGGAGGTGGATCGGAGGGGATGCATAGCACATCTTTGATACATAGGTAGAGGTGCTTACGACACCTTACATGGTGGACGAGGTGAGGCGAGCTTTGTGGGGTTTGGATGCGGATGGCTTCCTGGGATTGAATGGTTTTCTAGTTTTCTTGTACAAGGAGTTTTGGTTGATGGTTTAAGAGGACATTATGCAGGTTGTGATAGAGTTTGAAGTGGGGAATAGGGTTTCAACATGTTAAATAAATTCTATATATTCTTGTTGCCTAAGAAAGATGGTGCAGAGGCTATTGAGGATTTTAGGTCGATAGCCCTCTTGAATGCAATATATCTTATCGTGGCTAAGGCTCTTACTAATAGGCTCCATGGGGTACTATAGGATATTATTCTCCAGTACAGATTGCCTTTGTCCCAGGTAGGGATATTCTTGATGGTCTTGCCATTGCTTTTGAGATATTAGCTTCTTGGGCATGGTAGAAGAAGGCTTTCTTGTGGAAGGTGGACTTTAGTAGAGCTTATGATTATGTGTAGTGGTCCTTTCTTTGGGCTTCTTTTGTAAAGAGAGGGTTCCTCCAGTTTGGATTGACTGGATGAAGCGATGTGTGACCACTACTTTCTTTATCTTGTTGAATCGCAATCGTGCTGGTGGTTGGGCGCAATCGAAGAGGGGGGTTAACAAGGGTGTCCCTTGTCGCCCATGTTCTTTGTACTGGCGGTGGATGCATTGGCAAATGCCACTTTGAGAGCCTGCCAAGGAGGTCTGTTTAGTGGCTTCACGACGATTCCACAGACTCAAATTTCAGTGTCATAATATGCAGATGACACTATTTTTGATTAGGGAATCCATCATCGAGGCAAGGAGGTTGCGAATTTTGTTCGAAATGTTTGGGGAGGCGTCAGGGTTGCAGATTAATTATTCCAAATCCACATTTGTTCCTATGCAGATGTTTGGAGAGGAGACATAGGAGCGTGGTGCTGAACTATGTACCTTGATTTGTGCACTACCGATCTCTTATTTGGGCCTTCCGTTATCCCATAGATGTATCTATGTCCAGGACTGGTGTCCATTGGTGGAGAGAATGGAGAAGATGCTTATAGGGTGGGCCTCTAAGATGGTTTCTACAGGAGGTAGATTAGTCATGCTCAAGGCTGCCCTCTTTTTGATTTTGACATATTTTTTGTCCTCAGGAAGGTGGGAAAGTGACTCATAGATTTGACGAGGGATTTCTTTTGGACAAACTTTGGTACAATAGGGAAATGTGCCAGGTTGGTGGCTTGGGAGGAGGTGTGTAGGCCGTTGAAGGCGGGGGGTTTAGGGGTTAGAGAGGTGGAGACTTTGAATGACAGCCTCCTTGCTAAGTGTATTATTAGGATTGTGTAGCGCAAGCGGGACATCTTTGGATAGTTGTTTGAAGCTTGTTCTGGCCCCTTACTGTGTTAAGAGCTAATGGCATCGCCTTGAAGAGGATCATCTCATTTTTTAAGGGGTTTAGCTGTGGTGACTCCTATGGTTCGGCCTTTCTTTTCCCCTTTTGTGGGTACAAGGGATGTGTTTTGTTTTTGGAGGGATGATTAAATGGGGGATGACCCACTTTGTGAGAGGTTTCCTAGACTTTTTGCGTTGGCCACTGATAAGGAGGTTACAATCGATGGTTGTTGGGATGGCTCGTGGTGCTCAACTTTGGTGGGGAATCTCTCCTAGCAGTGGATGGAGGAGTTTCAGGTTTTGCTATAGTAGCTATTTGGTTATGCTCTTGAAGGAGGGATGGATGTGTGGCTTTGGGATGGAGGGGAGTTTTTGGTTCAAGAGGCTTACTCCGGGTTATGGCATGTGGACCATATAGCAGATGTTGACCTCTCAGAGATTGTCGACTCATATGATTGGTAGATTGTCCATTGAAGATTAGCATTTTTGTGTATTTGATGCGAAAAGGGTGGCTTATGACAAGGGTATGGACAGCTAGATGGATGTTGGAGGCTGACAGGATTTGCCCGTCGTGTAAATCAGGAGATGAGGACATTGACCATCTTTTTCTTTGGATGCACATTCTCCTCTTAGATCTGGAGAAAAATTGTTTGTGAGTGGATTGATCGCTTAAATCAAGGCCAGTTTTGGAGTTCTTTTAGGAGCGAGAGGGTGAATGCAGGCCATAATGTTTTCAGATCAAAGAAGACGGTGGAGGTGCTGGCGGTGCTTTGGGGAATCTGGCTGGGGAGAAATGCAACCATTTTTAAGGGACATATCCCTTATATTGAGAATTGTTATTAGTATGTTTTCACTTGTTCACTTTTTTGAATCCACCATGTAATACTTTTGTATATGCGGCCGCTTTTAGTCTTTTAATGGATCGATAGACCTAGGTGGTTATCACATGGATATCCACCTTTCCTCTTTTCAAAAAAAAAAATTCTCATCTTACTAAGATTACGAATTAAATTTCAATCTAATCATGATTTCGTGGCCTAAATCTTATCTTAAAGCAATGTTTACTATTCATTCCGAATATCAATCTTTAGATTTACTCGATTATTGGGTAGATTTAAGGTTCTCTGCTCATTGTATTAGTTAAATCATGAATTACGCTCCAAGCCTCCAATTAAATTATGATTTTGTGGCCTATATTTCACCTATGTGTTAATAAATCTTGTCTCCTTCCAATATGGACTATGGTTAATGGTTTAAAATGTTGATTTATATCTTGTAGGTGTTCAATCATGTTGGGAAAAGGAATAGATTGAAGGCATGATGATGATGAAGAAATTGGTTGGAATTTTAACACTTTTTTAAATGGAGACAAAGGAAAGTCACAATGTAACTTTTGTGATAAAAAGATGATGTGAGAAGATATCACAAGATTAAAGCATCACTTGGTAGGTGGGTACAAGAAAAGTGTTGGAGTGTTCTTGAGGAAGGTTATTGGTGTAGCAAATTTAGAAGGAATGAAAATGAAAGATGTGGAGAAGTTAAGGAGACACGATGTTGCATGAGAGAATGAGAGAAAAAAGAGTATGATGATATAGATGACTTAGATGACGGTTTCGATATTAAGTATCCTAGTGATGTTGAAACTTCTGCACAGAGATGGGTATATAGGAATTCTATTAAAGAATCTCTATGGAGTGAACATAAAAGGTAGGAAGAAGAATTTGTCCATAGAAGGTTGTTCTATGAGAGAGGAAGTGAAAGTGGTGCTCATGCTACCATCCCCGAGCTTTTTGCAAAAAGAACAAAGTGAGATAGAAGTTGGCAGAACATAACTAGTATGAGATATGTGCCAAGCATATACAAGAAATGAAAGACCATTAAGGGCATGTTTAAAAATGTTGGATAAAGGGTGGGAAAGGCCATCTTTACACTCTTGTTTGCATATGTGGCATTTGTATTATCTTTTCATTTAAAATTTATTATTTTGATCTTCTAAGTATTTTCTCATGCATGTAGTGGATAATTAAATTTTAATTTCATCAAATTTATGATATTTTGAGTCATTTGGAATCATTTTAAGCGATTTTGTCGAAATTCTTGGATATTAATGATATATCCTTGATATATCTCCTTTTGGACTTGTCAATACGTTGTGATATTGGCATTTAAAACCTTGGTCATATCTGAGGAGTGGTTTAGTGCCCTGCAAGAGCTACCATCTTCACCGAAAAATGTGTGGCCGAAGGAAGGCCTAATTCTCTAGCATGGGGATAGGGCAATCTTATTGTTAAAAAAGCTTATAAGATTGTTAGAGGTGTGGTGCAGGGGACTGATACTTACATGGGTTTGGACTCCACCCTATTTTGGAAGATATTGAAAATTAAGATCTTCTTGTGGCTTTTGAGGAGAGGGAGGTGGGTTACCAAAGTTAAAAGGCGGTAATGGCTCCCTAGGGCAGGCATAATTTGTCCTATGTGTGGAAGGGGAGATGAAGATGCCGTGCACCTTTTCATGGCATGACTTTAACGATGAATTCTTTGGGCAGCTCAATCTCCAACCATGTCTGGGAGGAGTTCTGGAGTTCCTTTCAGTGTGGCATTATGGCGGATACTCAAGTTTGTATGAAGTTGACTGCAGGCTGTGGTTGTAAAGGAATGGGTGATTTTCAAGGGGGATAGGGTTTGGATGGAGAATGTTGCAAAGGAAATGCTTTCGCTTTCTGTATCTTGGACCCAATATTTGTAATGCTCCACTTTATCTGCTGATGATAATAGAGAGGATGGCTATTGACCTTTGATAGTCAGCCTTCCCCTTTAAAGAAAAAATGCCAACATGGTGATATTGGTGAAGTTTCACCAAAATGTTGAAACTTTGTCGGCAGAACATATTGAACAGTTGAAGTTTTCGTGGAAAAGCTTGAGTCCGGGAACTTTGACACAAAACTGTATTGAAATTTGAAGTGGGGCATTTTGACAGAATGACATATCCATGAAATTTATCATGGTTCTTAATGTATTAATTTTTTTTTTACTTTAACCTGAAGTTGTTATCTCAAGTCTTGTTTGATGTGGGATACCCCCCAGGTTATCACATTTAAGGAGTTATCCTCTATATTGCCAAAGGGTTATGTACAGGGGATAATGTTAGGTTTGCAGTTTCTAATGCATATTTCCACCTCAACTTTTTCCTAGTTCTAATGCAAAAAATTCTTGTAATCATTTCCACTACAATAACCATTACATTTAACCCACCACCTATCTCACCATACAACCAAACACTTCAAGCCCATTAATCTCACCCTCCAACTTATCCTAGTTATTTCTTACCCTAATTACAACTTGCCTTGCTGCCAAACACAATCATAGCTTTTCTTCACTAGATTCCGTGGCTTATTTATAAGTAACATGCTGTTCTTATCTTGTGATTCTTTGCATGTTCTTGCTCTTTCATCTTATTAGCATATTTTGAATTGTGTCTCTTAATGAGAGATCCTTTTTCAAATGTAAAGCTCATTATCAATAAAAGTCTATCTCCTCCATTCACTCGAATGCATATGGACATCATTTTATAATGCAATGCAAGTGACAATATGTTGATATATTTTTAAATGATGTTAGAAATTAAATGATGTAAAAAATATTACTAAATCTTTTCTTGAATATTGATATTGACAAGATATATAGGGTTAATGATTGAATTCACTCTTAAAACAATTAGACAATGAAGTCTAAATTATTGTGTAAACTTTAGTGTTGATTGAACCATTAATCTTTTTAGGAAAAAAAGATCACTCAAGGTTAATAATCATCCCTTGCACCATTAACCTTTTAAGCAAGTCTATTTCTCTCTTGCTGAAAGACTTTGATATCATGGTATTTTCCTTCTCTGACCTTACCGTGTCTATCTTCAAGCACAAAAATTTGTCACCTCAATGGGCTTATTTCTCATTTTTTTCATCATCATCAACAACGATAACAAAAACCACTACTTATAAGTCTTTTCCTACAATAAATCGGATTAACTGTATCAGTATCAATTTTTTGCCTGCAACCAATCCCGAGCTTAAATCCAAGTAATCAAGACCATGCTTGATGGTTTCTTTTACACTTTAGAAGACTCAATACTTAGATTTTCATCTTGTGAATGGAGTACCAATTGGACTTCTCCACAAATGTCTAAGCCAAATTAAATGTATCCATCTTATTTTATTCTTTCTTGGTGACACATCAGTCTTTTCCTTGATAATGTCATTGCAAAGGGACTACTTGGCATGTGGAAAAGTATGTAGGCAACCATGCAATTTTGTATTCTTAGGTGGCATTTGGTTAGAGAAATGATAGGGAGGAATAAAAAGGGTGTAGAATGGGGAGAAGGAATTTGAGTGATTTTATTCTGTCGAAGTGTTTGGTTGAGTTTTGTAGTCACGTCAAAGAATTAGGAATGTTTATTCCACGGAGGATGTTTGTTAGGAGGAATAAATTGGTGGAATAAATGGAAAAAGTTGATTTTGCGAAGGGAAATGGGGAGCGCTCAAGAATGGGAGTGGCAATTGTGGTTTGCAGGTGGGGGATTAGCATTAGGGGGAGAGGTTGGGGGAATACAATCTGACGTGGTGGGACAAATGTGGGGAATAAACGAATTCCAAAGGGTAGTGGAATTTGATTATGCTGGAATTCAAGGCCCAAACCCTGCATGGGCCCATTTGGAATTAAAGTTGCCAAATGTGGGATAAAATCCCGATTTCGTGCTTATGCCACGTACTAAATGCGGCCTTAAGGAATAGGAGATAGAAAATAAATAATTTATACTATTATTTAATCAAAATGAGTACTATAATAAAAACATAATTAACACACAAGTAACCACATTGTAGAAAAAATTGATTTATACAACCAAAACATATTCTTTAAATGAAGCATGAGTAAAGTGTTCTAAATAACATGTTATCCTAGAATTTATGATATAGAAGGTCTGGGTATCGAGGGGTGCATGATACAAGTATCATGTGTATAATTTGGGGTTTTATGCTTTTAAGTATTGTATAATTAGATTTGGTAAAGATGTAAATTCACCTGATTGGGTATTTGGGCAAAACTTCAGATAATTATACAAGCTATGAATTTGTCACTAAGCTTATGGTCTACTTAGCTGACTTTCTACCGCATTATTTTCATTTCTGCGACAACAATCCTCTGCACATGCCAACAAGTTGTAGCCTAATATTTAGATCCATATAGCATGTTTAATTGTAATACTTAGCTTTTCCATGGTAAAATATGGCATGACAACACTCTAATCAAGTACCTCCCTATTTCAAAAGAAAGTGGTCGTTCAGTTGAGCACTTGTATTAAATATGTAGCAATGCACGTGAGTTGTGTTGAGGCTTAATCCCCATTAAAGACCTAATATCAATGGATTAGAAGTTTCCCACTAAAATCCAACTCATCATACTATGTGATGAGTCAAAAAAACTTATAAAATGGTTAGAATTCGATCTAGTTAGATCGAGTTTTCTGCTATTGAAATAGGGTGCATTGGACTAGTGTTTTAGATGCTGACGGCATGTCGACGATATGGCCATTTTGGATAGTAGGCATATCGACACAAAAAAGTTATCGATTTGCAGGTGTTTCACCGGCATGTCACCGGTAAGATCTGTTGTGTTATTGTTGTTGCTGCTGCTGGCATACACTCCTGCTGTTGCTAGCGTACTTGGCTACTATTGCTAGTGCTGCTACCGGTCAACTTAGTGGATTAGATCTCCAACATGGAAAATATTGATACGGATAATTTTGGATCATCGATAACCTTGATAACCTGACATTGATACATGGGCGTTTCCACGGGGGCATGCCCATGATACTTGTACTTGGAAATTTGTCGGCATAGCATCGATATCAGCGTTTCGAACCTTGCATTGGACAAAGGAAAGTTGCAACCGTTAGAGCTCCATGTAATAAGTAGGGAGTGTGGTGTAAAAGTTGTTACCTGCTGGTAATAGTTTTAGGAGGACAAATTGACAAAGATGACAGAGCAATGGGGTGAAAGAGAGAAGGTGTGAGTGTTGTGTGTCGATTCTTGAGTTAGAAGAGGTAAGGTTAGTGTCCTATGGTGAATTTGGAGGGGGAAGGTTGCGAAGAGTTTACAATCGTGAGCTAGGACTATTTTGTGAGGAGGAAAAATGGGGGGAGGGGGTGTTTGGAGGGAATTGTGATGGTTGGAAGGGTTGGGGAGTCGAGAGTTGTGTAGGGTGATGGGCAATGTAGTCGAGATTGTAGGGTCATGACATGGAGAATTAGTAGCGGGAAGGAGCATACATAATGTGGGAGAGGCTGCCTTATGATCTAATGGGGCATTGAGGTTGTGTTTGGAGGAAGGTTTGCTTTTAATCCAAGACAAAGTTTAGAAAGTGTTAAGTTGTGGAGGTGGTGGAATAAGTGATGGTGGTTGGTTAGATGTGATGGGTGAGTTGATATGTTGTAAGTTGTTTTTTTTATATTTCTATTGAGAGTGAAGAGGATGCATAGAGAGGAGTGTAGTTTATTTATTTTATATTTGACATTGGATTGTTTTTTGTTATTGTTCTGTTGGAAAGTTAAGTAGTGGTGGATTGCGGCATGTGACTTAATGTGTTGTAAGTAGGGATGGGAGTTGACTTCTTTTGCAAATCTCACTAAACCCATGGTACTTTTCATGCACTATTCATTGTGACCCACCATGTAGGATTAGGCTTGTAAACAGACCTACATCCAAATGTGGCCTACGAGTTGCAACTTGTAGTATATGGGGGTAAGAAGTGAGACTGGGGTGTGTTGTACAATTCAGGTTTATTACAAGTTAAATATTTATGGGGACTACTTTTATCCTCTGAATGAGCATCATAAAGTAAGTTATCCCTTATAAGTGTGTTTGCCTTCTAACTAGATAGGCAGTCCAACAAGGATTGAGGATCTTATGGGCCTAAAGCACCTGTCTGAAGGAGATTATAAGCCTTATGAGTAGAAAACTTACGAGATGCCCATACGGTCCATACCCAATCATCTGGAAACCACATGTATTTATCTTCCTTTAATCAAACTGACCCCCCATGTAGCTATCCCCCATTGGACTAAGTCCCTAGCTCAACTATTACATGACTTATATCTTAGTAGTACCTTGTTGAATTTTGTCCAAGATGGGCAAACCTTTTCTGAAAATTGGGTGTTCCATTTCTGCAAATCCACAATCATCGAATTTCTAGTATTTCAATGGGTTTCAATGAAGTCCGATGGGCTTGAATGAAGTTTTCCCCATTTTATTTTGATTGTGGCAAAACAAAGGCCATCAAGATAAAATTTCCAATAATCCACCTGTATTAGTTGAAATTACTTGTTTGCTCTATCTTGCCCATGCTTTGCTGAAGTCTGCTATCCAAGCCTATTCGTGTCTTTGTTTCTCTCCATTCTTTCTTCCAATCAGCTGGTTCTAAGCTTTTCAGCATGTACTTGTGGTTTTCTTATCTAGACTACTTATTCGCCACCTTCAACCACTCTTCATCAGCCACCTCATCTGCATAGATGTTTGGTGACAACTTTGCCACTTCCAGTAGAGTCCTTTGTCGGTTCATCTATGACAACAACTCTAAAACATCTTGATTGGTGATAGAGGAGTCTTTATAGCATTGATTATGCTTGCAACTCTAATTGGATATTGAATCCATTAACGCCACTAATGTTTGCATATTTGTTCGACACTAGTAGTTTACTTTTTATCAAATCTTTTACGGATTTATGTCATGCATTCGTACACTTTTCAATTTGTCATGTGGCACTACTCATAAAGAATGTAGGTCTGTCTTTATAATTGTCAAGATTTGCACAATGCGTGTAGCGTGGCGGCTCCTAGGCATGGGAAAAGCAGCCCACGTGGGACTGTTGAGAGGAGAGGAGCAGCCACCAGCTGTTGTTGATGGTGGCCGGTGGCTAGGTGGTGGCCAACTGCTATGGAAGAGGGGTCAGCGGCCTTGGAGAGAGAGAGGGAGAGGAGTTGGAAATATTGGAAGAATTATTCTATTCAACTCAAAAGAAAATTACAAGAGGAAGACTCCCTTTTATAGAGAGAATATATCCTCTAACTTTGGAAACAAACCTTATCTTTAAAGTAAGAAAGAACAAATCCCCAAACAATTCTTCTAAACAACTTTCCTAAACATAACTTAACAAATCCACCAACTCGAGGTCTTGTACCACACGCTGGAAAGAGGGAAGATTCACTGTTAAAAAAGCCTACGAAAAGAGTCTTCCAGCTGCTGAAATTTCAGATTTGATACAATCAGATTGCCACATGATTTGGAAATGTCATCTTCCATTAAAGTTAAAAATATTTATTTGGTTGTTGCGAAGGGAGAGATTGATTACTAGGACAATGTTGAAGAGGTGGTATGATGAGATTGATTCGACCTGCCCCTTGTGTGGTCGGATGGAGGAGGACGTGGAACATCCATTCTTTAAATGCGACTCTCTAGAGATGATTGGGATCGTCTGCAACTCCGCACCTCCAATTTTGATGGTCAGCAGCTCTTCTGGAACTCATTTCGTGATCGCTACAACCTTGATGTCACGGGATGGATCACGGTGGCAGTGGCATTATGGTCCATTTGGTTGCAAAGGAACAGTGCCATTTTCAGAGCTGAGCGGAGTTGGGTGGATAATGTTGTTAGGGAGACATTTTCTTTATGACTTTTGGTAACAAAACCTGTAAGTCTGATCTGTTTTAAATGATTAATACAAATTCTGTATGATCATCGATCTCTGGTAATCTTTCTTCTTCTTTGTCAAAAAAAAAAACTTAACAAATAAACAAATCTTGGAACCTAAGCAATGGCCAAAATAGGACCTCTAGGACTCAATAGTCGGTGCCCCTAGTGGGCTCCTGATTGACTGCCACGTGGCAAAAAAAACTTAATAAATAAACAAAACTTGAAACCTAAGAATGATCAAAATAGGATCTTTAGGACTCAATAGCCGGTGCTCCTAGTGGGCCCCTGATTGAACATTCATTCTCAACCATTGCCACACCTCTGACATGCCTCGGCACTGCCATTTTTTACAGTATTAAAATTGTCAAAACAACATGGACGGTTCCCCCAAAATTTCTTCAATGTGCATCTGGTTTGCTTCTAACATCCAGATTTTTTTGTTTTAAGTGTTGCAATTGTGCATAACATCCAGTACACCAAAATGGCTTTTCCTCATCTGAGCATCTACTTATTTTCTCATTAGTTATCCATACACCAAAGATGACTTTCAAGTAGCCAGCCTTCCATTTAAATGTAGGGTAGCATAATAAATAATGGTACAAATAGATATTTAGACTATACGTGGGCAGATATTTGCTTCACTTTGGAGCATCCGT
Organism: Thalassia testudinum; assembly: GCA_037157565.1. Classification (NCBI taxonomy): domain Eukaryota; kingdom Viridiplantae; phylum Streptophyta; class Magnoliopsida; order Alismatales; family Hydrocharitaceae; genus Thalassia; species Thalassia testudinum. The sequence continues at coordinate 37,151,650 of JAZHRO010000056.1, forward strand.
GTGTTGTTTATTTTTTATTGATTATACCAAGTAACGAAAGTTTGCTTTAAGCCTGTAAAACCTAGAGAAGGCATTTAATATATTTGTACAAAATTTGTAGTTGGTGGTATGATGCTTTTAACAAAATATATGAACAGAGACTGCTGGCAAGATTGGTGCGATTAAAGATGGTTTTTCGATATTTCTAGAATTGCAGGCAGTGAAGTGAGCTTGTACCTACTTTAGCTGGGGAAAAGATATCTTTGTTTTGTTCGTGAAGTTGGCATTCTCAGCAACCACCCATTGTGGAACTTGGAAAGATTGTGCAGTACTTGGAGTTTTCTGTAAAAATGTTGTGATATATGATGCAATTGTAGTATATTGCTACCTTTATTTTGGATATGAAGATGAATTTATCTTTTGGGAAGTTATCGATTTTTCATGGTTATACTAAGTGTGTTCTTGGCTTATTTACTATGTATCTTATATTTTAAACAGAAAACCTCATGTAAATATTGGAACAATTGGACATGTTGACCATGGAAAGACTACACTCACAGCAGCAATCACAAAGGTTGGTCCATGGGCTCTTGCATTTTCATCCTCATGATTGCTGATAGCAATGTTTCTCTGTAGAATTTGTTTTAATCCATGATTGCAGCTCTTAGATGACATGATTTATTTATTTTATCCCCTAAAAGGTGCTGGCTGAAGAGGGAAAAGCAAAGCTTGTTGCATTTGATGAAATTGATAAAGCCCCAGAGGAGAAAGCTAGAGGAATCACTATATCTGCTGTTAGATCATCGCACTTTTTCCCCTCTATTTCCTTTTTCAATTTCATATATTGAATGGTACAATAAACTGTTGTAACTGGCATCTTTTGTTATCTGGTTTGTATGCTTTTCTAGGCCCATGTGGAATATGAAACGGCTAAGCGTCACTATGCTCATGTTGATTGCCCGGGACATGCTGACTATGTCAAAGTAAGTAAATGGATGGCTTTGTGCACAAGTAGAAAATGCTGCCAGTCTCTTGTGCAGGGACATTTGTCCTTTTAATACTGGGATATTGAAAATATGAATGATGAGGTTCCTGTGTCATAGGTTTTTGGACCTGTTAACTTATTTTAATTAGTGAATGTACCAGACTTAAATTTGATTTAGTGGGACATTATTGCCCTCTCCATGAACATGATTTTCTTTTTAAACAAATAACACTGAATGCATGACTTTTCTGAAGTTTGGGACCAGGAGGGGGGATGAGGGGTAGTGAGTGGGGACTGGGAGTGTGATGGTAGTTATATATATTTGATCCTTGGGATGTTTTGGACTCAGTGAATCAAGTGTAAGCAAGTGTAATTGCAACAAGATTATGATGTTTCATGATTGTGCGTTTCTTGGTGTTTTCTGAGGAACTGTAGTGCTAAACTACTGTGCTAGTGTAGGTGAGTGATTGGTAATAACTTATTAAATTACAGAATTATAGGAGCCCTAATTAAAATTACGTATTGGTGCTATCCACCTAGTTAATTTTTGATTTTTTACACTTGCATGCTTGTGTTGCATTTTTTTGTTTTGAAAGGGAAAGAATGATGACCATCAGAGGTTGGCAGTCATTCACATCATTGTTTCAAGAGTTGTGGAAACATTACACAAAATATAGTCCAGAATTATTTTTTAAATTACTCCAAGGATCATACAAAAAAAGCTTCTCTTACATCTGCTCAAAACAAATCTTTCCTTTCAACATTCTCTGCCCAAACTTCCTCTAAAGCCAGAACAGCTAAAACCTAGTAGCTGCCTCTAAAAGAACAAGAACAGGAGGATCTGCCTTGGATCCTCGCTAAAAGAGCACCAAATCCATGTTGTGTGGTCCTCCACGTATGAAAGATGCATACACCATAAAGATCCTTGGCGATCGGACACCTTTTGAAAAGATGGTTGTTATTGTCATCCTCAATCTTGTCTAGGATGCAGTAAGTGTTGGGAGTCTTGGGTCCACTGCCTATGTCTGAGTTTGGTGAGCAGTCTTCCCCTCAGGAAAAGTTTGACATTTAAAGGGACCATCTTCCAAATGGTACTTCAATCTAGACCCAAACACCCATCACTTCTACCCTGTACACCTTTAAGCAACCACTACGCTTTTTTGTTACAATTTTGTTTGTAACATTAGTGTATTAACCTCTCCTTTTCATTAATGAAATCGGAGGATTAACAATGCTTGTTAACCCCCTTCCTCCTTTGTAAGAAAAAATGCCTTCTTGATAGAGATTTCCAACCCACCATGACAAGAAGTCTGGTACCCCTTTGGCCGGAAACCGTGCACTGCAGTCAACAACTCTGGTAGGTTCTGGACTCTTGCTTCAGAAAGAGAAACCCCAACAGGGGGGACCCAAGCACCAGCCCATCGGCTCATCCCTATAATTTGCAAATAGTCAGAGCTTATCTGTAGCAAGAGCTTAGAGTGGACTAACCATTATTTGTTAGGCACAGGCTCAAAGAGATGTGAAATTCAACATTCTTGTATATCAAATTCAACATTCAAAGGAAGTGGCTATGGACTATTATGGTCATCCACTTATGACAATAATATCCTAGTACTTTTGATTTAATGTTGATTTGGCTGGCCATGAATTCTTAGCTCAATCCCTTACAGGCATATCTTATGCTCATGCTTTTAATTTGCAGAATAATATAACTAGGGGTGTACACGGGTCGGGGGGGCTCAACCCAAACCCAACCCACAGTTTTTGGGTTGGGTCTGATATTTCTCTGGTAGTCGAGAATCTAAGTCAGTTTATGAACATGCCTACCAAGCAGCACTAGGATGCTGCTATGATGGTTACAAAAGTTAATTTTCGGATATTGTGGCATATATAGATGTAGACTATGCATGTTGCATTGCTGTTAGGAAGTCTACTAGAGGTTTTTGTATCTATGTGGCTGGGAACGTAGTTGTATGGAAGAGTAAGAAGTAAACTGCTGTCTCCAGGTTTAGTGTAGAGTTTGAATATCGGGCAATGGCCTAAACTACTACTGAGATGAGTGGATATGATCACTTTTGTTAGATATGCATATCTCAGTTGAGTCTTTGATGGAGATGCGGTGCGACAATTGAGTTGCTACTTATATAGCGAATAACCCTATGTTAGATGAGAGGACCAAGCATGTAGAGCTTTACTGTCACTATACATGTGACTTGATCGAATGAGGCTTTATTTGCACAACTTGTGGCTTTTGACGACCAGACTGCTGACATCTTCACCAAGGCATTTCCATGGGTCCTCTTCAACAAATGTTTTAAGTTGAGCATGATTAATATCTATGTTCCAGTTTAAAGGGTGTGTTGATAGTTATGTAACTTGTAAAAGTTATGTAGTTTGTGTCCTCATTTATATTTCTCTTATTTTGTGTGGACGCCCACATCATTATATATTGGGATGTAGAGTTACGAAATCATCAAGTTGCTTATTTCTTTCAACAGTCATCAACAATCACCAAATAGTAGCGATGTCCCAACCTATCAGGAACATGACTAGGACCCCAGACATCCATGCCAAGGAGCTCAAATAGCGACCTAAATCTCAGAGTCTGACTGGTGAGAAATGTGCTTCAGTGATGCTTTCCCAGTTGACACGTCTAACACTCAATCTTGGCACCAGAAGAAATATGAGGAATGACATGATGGAGATTGTGAAGGGGAAGATGACCTAAGCGTAGGTGCCACTAAAAAACAGAGCTAAAAGATGTTGAAACAGTGGTATGTGCAGTTAATGGTGATTGAAATAACCTGTATACTTTCCCTTCTTCACAGCCTCCACCAATTTCAGTCAAGATGTCTTTGAAGATACATAAGACTGCATCAAATATAACCCTACAATTATGTTCTTTGGTTATCCTACTAACTAAGAGTAGACAGACAGAGAAGTTTGGTACTAAGAAATCATCTGTCAATCTTATGTTGGGGGAAATATGAACGTCTCCTTGGCCAGTAATTAATGAGTGTCTCACATCAGTTACTTGAACTGTTTGTCCAGGTGCAATAGATCTAAGGATGGAGGATCTATTTTGATCCACACACAAGTGTTGAGATGCCCTAGAATCTGCTAACCGATCAGGATCATATCTAGGGTTCTGAGAAGAAAAAGCAACTGGGAAATCTAGTGGAGAGACAATAGTGGAAGCCAATTCTTGGGCACGATCATCATATTTATCTCTGAGAATCGCTCACATCTCATTCATAGTTTGTTAGTACATAACCTTGTCTCCAATTCTTGGGCAACACTATTCATGATCCAGATACGGACCATAGCATTATCCTTCTTTCAAGATACACACCTGTCATCCGTCTCTTGAGGGTCTGGCTTCAACAGAACATGGTCTTTGTCCTGACCTTCTATAGTCATGAGAAACATTTGTATCATTGAGCATAGTTGGTCCAGTCTAACCTCTCCATAGGATTGAAGAGTGGGTTCTTATGATTCCCCATTTCAGTGATACACTTTGATGTCACTTTCAAAGCCTGTAAAGATTTCATAAACAATATTAACTAAAACCCTAAAATCACCGAGATGGAAGGGGATAATTGTAGGACCCTAAATCACACATATGAAGCACTCTAATGAGGGTTGAAACAATGTTTTAGGTCATGAAAACAAATTGGAAGACTCCTTTTATGCCTAAAGGACCACTTAGAACAGCCTCAGAGGGATACTTTAGCCTTTCGACGTTGCTTTGGTTGGTCACTGGCATTCAATGGGGGTTGTCGGAGTCGGGCGATGTTCGATGACCATCAGGGACCTAGCATTGGGTGGCGCTTCAGCTTGGAGTGGCTCGAAAAGATCTTCCCAGCAACCCCTGTTGCTGCTAGGGTTGTTGGTTGGTTGGTAGTGGTCGGTGGGTGATCGATGAGGTTAGTGGTGGCGGCAGGGTGTCTGGATAGTGGTGGTTGTGCTGTGGTTCGACAAGTTGGTGGTCATTCAAGATCAAAAACCCTAGTTTTCTTGCTTTTAGGGCAAATGAAGGTTTGGATTTTTTTGATTTTTTTGCTTGATGAAGGAAAGAGGTATAGGTATTAAGGAGGATATCATGCATTGGCCTAAGATTGTTGCTCTGATATCTACTTGAGATAAATGAGAAGCTTAATCTGTTAGAAATCCTTATCCTTATTATCCAGAGGATTAAAAAGGAAAAATTACATATGGAGCTCTCATAAAACTAAAAAAAGAGATAACCAGTAACATGGAATTGAGAAAATGTGCTAATCTCAATGGTTATCACAATGGAAGTGATTATATATATATTTAATATTGCTAATGGTACTAAGGAAAATGTTGTGTGTGCCTGCACGCACGTGTGTGGGTGTGTGGGCATCGTGTGTGGGTGTGTGCGTGTGTGCATTGTGTGCGTGTTTGGAACTTGGAAAAAAGTTGTGGTGGATATTACTTTCAAATTGCAAATCCATTTTTTTCCTCCACATAATGTATTGCCAATGCAGAGGACAACCCCCTCCAACGGATAAGTCGGTAGGTTATCCCATATCCAACCAGGCCTAAGATCTTTCCTTTTCTTATAGGCTTTTAATATATATTGGGGGATCTCTTTCAAGAAAAAGGGCAGTAGTTGCAAATGCATGGTTTTCTTTTCGTCTTCCGGGGGATGGGGGGTTGAATAGTAGAAACCTGTTGAGAAAAGCAGTGAAATGCTTGTGTGTGATTATTTCAATGTGCAAATGTGCAACATATTTGAAAATATTTCAACATCCTTGGATGTTGGATGTGTCCATCTGAATGAGAAACCAAGTTGGTATCCAGCAAAAACATCTTTATTTTTTGTAAAACATTTCAACAAAAATATGATTTTCTCACTAAAATTGTATCTGTTCGTAACCCAAAGACGGATCATTGTATATCTTTGTGAATTTGTCCATTATATTTTGATTGCAAATTTCATTTTCTTTTTTAGAATATGATCACTGGTGCTGCCCAAATGGATGGTGGTATCCTTGTTGTCTCGGCGCCTGATGGTCCCATGCCACAAACGAAAGAGCACATCCTGCTAGCTCGTCAGGTCGGTTGTAGCTGTGGTCATGTACCATTCATTTACTTCAGTTGATCATTTGGGGAACAAGTCCAATGCATAATGAGTAAGTTCGCCAATTTATTTTGATACATGCTTCCTGATACCATTCAGGTTGGTGTGCCATCACTGGTATGCTTTTTGAATAAAGTTGATGCTGTTGATGACCCAGAATTGCTTGAGCTTGTAGAGATGGAACTAAGAGGTATGTGATACTGCCTATTATTTAATGTATAGTTGCTGATGATTTCTTTTCCCTTTCTCAGCAAAAGAGAGGGCTAATGCCGTTTATCTCATTCAGTCTAGAAGGAAGTGCAAAGTTTGGGGTGCAAAGTTGCTGTGATTTTAACTGAAATATCTTGCCAACATTTTTTGTAACAGAGCTACTTAGCTTCTACAAATTTCCCGGGGATGAAATTCCTATAATTCGTGGGTCAGCCTTGTCTGCATTGAATGGTACCAATGAAGACATAGGAAGGAAGGCTATACTAAAACTTATGGATTCAGTTGATTCCTACATACTGGATCCTGTGAGACAGCTTGATAAGCCTTTTCTTATGCCAATAGAGGATGTTTTCTCGATACAGGTAATTGCTTTAATTATACTAATTTGAGTGATATATTGAAACTTTGCAGGAAGCTGGTGGGCACCTAACATTTGATTTCAATTCAATAAAAAGGCTTTATAATTTATTTAATGTTATTTAAAACTCTATAGAGGTTTTTCTGGAAGTTCTGATATTCAGATAATGTTAGTCACCTGGCTAATGTTAGGAGATGCATGCTATAAAATTTTAGTTTAGATGGCAAAATTGGTCATTCTGATCTTTTTTGAATGCCTGTAACCCTTAGCTCTTCCACTGTTCTGGAGACTGATGTTTACCATACTGGCTTGGGAATTTCATTTATGAAGTATTTAAGGTCAAATGAAGGCAGTTTGAAATGAAGGTAGTTGCTTGTTTTGTAGGGCCGTGGAACTGTTGTAACTGGGCGCATTGAGCAAGGGACCATCAAAGTTGGTGAAGATGTGGCAATTCTTGGTTTAAGACAGGTAATAGCAGAAATCAAATTGTTAGTCTCATTGTTGAATTTTTTTGTTGCCTATTTGGTAATTGTACTAGTTAGATTACTAGTTAGAGATTATCTTAAAAATAGAATTTAAGAAATTAGGATTTTATCTCCATCCAATTTTAGGAGATATGTTTTGATTTGTTAGAGATTTAATTTGTTTTCCTAGTTTAGGATTGGATTAATCCCTTTATATAAAGAGGGATGAACTCTATATCTTTACACTGCAATCTAGGAATTCCAATTATAAAAATCTTCACATGATGTCAGGGCAGGTCAAATTCTAGGACTTGATGTAGGTCTTCCTTTTCCAAGAGAAGTCGTCGGCCCCTCTCTGCCTTGGGGTTCGTGCACTGTCTCCTTGGCTTCTACCTACACCACCAAGTGTCGCTTTGCTATTGAGATCATCATCTCGGTTCTCTTCGTGTCGATCTTCTTGTCACCCGAAGTGTAGCCAAGCACCAATGCTTGGGTTTTCTCTAATGTTGCACCGATCAGCAGGACCAAATCCGGTCCTAGTGTCTGATTGGTGGGACCCTATCATGTAGCAAGGGTTGCAGTGTGAGTGGGCGATGCCATGCACAAGAATTGATCGGACCATTGAACTAGTTTTAGTTCAGTTTGGGGGTTCGACTTCGCCCCTTCGATTGATTTTTGCCTCCTTGTTTGGCGAGATCTCGATTGTTGCGATGGCAGATGGAGAGACATTGACGGTGACTTCGGAGGCTAAGATCTTGGTTTTCGTGCTTGTTCGGGAAACCATAATTAAACTATCGGTTTCCTTGAACTACATACTATGGTTCCACACCTTCCGCATCTTTGTGGAAGGGTAGGGAAAGCTTCATATCTTGATAAAGTGCTAAACTCTTGAGATAGCTTAAAGTGCAAGAAGTGGAAGAAAGATAGCTTCCTTGTCATTAATTGGTTAATGAATAACATTGATCAATCAATTCTTGCCAACATGTTATATAAAGAATCAACAACAGGGATTTGGGATACCTTTGAGAAGAGGTATTCTAAAAAAACTAGTAGCTTATGCTTGGCTGACATATATTGGAGGATCTGAAATACCAACTAGGGTGACATGACCCTAAGTAGGTATTTCATGACCCTTGAAAACCTGCTTGTTGTGACAAGTAGATCATCGAACGTTCTCAGTGGTATAAATTTCTTGGAGGACTTAGTGCTTGGTACTACTTGACATGCAGTCAGATTCTTTCCTCTGATGCTGTATCGGATTTGAAGACAATCTATAATCATCTTCAAAAGATTGAGATTGAAGAACCACCCCCTCCTGTGTCAACCATCACTTGATTCTTTTGTGATGGCAGCATTGGAAGGAAGAGGAGGCAACCTTCTCTATTGGACGTAGACATGTGATCTTTTACTCCCCTGTATCTACTTCAAGTAGATGAATCATGTGTTTAATAAATGTTGGGAGAAATTTGGAAGACCTGCTTGGGCTAACAAATTCATGCCCAAGTCATCTACTACTCAACACTTTGCACCTGCTCAGATGGATTGCCTCTGGAACCTTTTTTTTTGAAACATTTAAATGAGGGAGCTATAGCTTGTGTAAAGACTAAGGATGATTTGACAGACTACTTTGATATCTCCATTGGTCTGCATTAAGGTTCGACTTTAAGCCCTTATCTTTTTGCCTTGGTTATGGATGAGTTGACGAAGCATATCCAAGTTGAGGTGCCTTGGTGTATGCTTTTTGCTGATGACATTATGTTGGTTGATGAGACAAGAGATGGAGTGAACAGAAAACTTGAGCTTTGGAGAGAAGCCCTGGAAGATAAAGGATTACGTATAAGTAGGACGAAGACTGAGTATATGAAATGTAAGTTTAGTAGTAGAGGGAACAACGAAGGGATTGATGTAAAAATTGGAGAAGAGTGCATTCCAATGAAAGATATTTTTAAGTACTTGGGATCCATTTTCTAGCATGATGGTGGAATTGATAGAGATGTTACACATAGAATTAATGCAAGGTGGTTGAAATGGAGGGGTGCTTCTGGTGTTTTCTGTGATAAGAAGGTTCCTTTAAAAGTCAAAGGAAAATACTATCGAGCTGTGGTAAGACCAGCCATGTTGTACGGTTCTGAATGCTGGGCTATAAACTATAGGCATGTACAGAAGATGTCTGTGGCAGAAATGAAGGTGTTAAGATGGATGTGTGGCCATACAAGAAAGGACCGTATTTCAAATGAATTTATTAGAAACAGGGTTAGGGTGGCACCGATAGAGGATAAAATGAGAGAGGCCCGTCTAAGATGGTTTGGACATTTACAAAGAAGGCCACTAGATGCTCCAGTTAGGAGATGTGAGAAGTTGGAGGCTGAACCCGCTAAGAGGGGGCGAGGAAGACCAAACAAGTGTTGGAAGGAAACTATTAAGTATGACCTCAATTACTTTAATTTAATTCCTAAAATGGCTGAAAATCGATCTGTGTGGAGGCAAAGAATCCATATAGCCGACCCCACTTAGTGTGGGAAAAGGCTTGGTTGTTGTTGTTGTATTTAAATGAGGGAGGGGGGAGACCCCACCCCCCGGGTCCCCGAATTTCTCGCTTGTCACGGAGCTCCTCCGTGATCTTAGCCACGACCACTCTTCGGCGCCGAGTCGAGGTGGGGACAACATCAGCGATGCGTCCCCCCATGAGGACACTATGCGTGATTGGGCATACCGTGGGGGATCGAACCCGCGTACCCCACACAGTGAGTGCCTTATAGGGAGTGGGTGCACCAACTGTGCTACCCCTGACCCCTACCTCTGGAACCTTTTGAAGGGCGAAGAACCATCTACTTCAACTATTGCAGTTGTGACTTCTACTTATGTCACAATTGGACTCTTAGCTATAACTGCCTCAAGGGACTCTACTAATGCCTTTAGCCATGTCCTGGATGACATAGAGGATGTCAGTGACCAGTGGGGGAACTGAGCCACACCCTTAGCCCCATCCCTAAATGCCCTACTTCAGTTTTGCCTTCTTGTGAGAAGGATTTTTCACAGTTGTAAGGCGACTACTACTGCTTGGAATTGTCTCCCCTACTTTACTGCCTACTTGGAATTGTCTCCTTTACTTTGCTGCGTACTCAGGATCGTCTCCAGTAACATTGTTGCTTTCCTAAAGGTCTCTGCGGCAGTTTTTTGTTCTAATTCCAAGTGAGTTAGGTTCCCATTGGTGAAGAGAGTATTTGCTTGATTGCATGACCACTTGCTTGCCTGCATGCCTGACTACTTATGTGCTTGTCTGACCTGATTGCTTACTTGCTCCAGCCTCGGATTATGTCTGATGGGGGGAGTTCTGTTGTTGTACTATTACAAGTTGGCCCTTATATGCTCTAACTTGGGGGGAGTGTTAGAGATTATCTTAAAAGTTAAAATAGGATCTAGGAAATTTGGATTTTCTTGTTCCATGTTTTATCTCCTTCCAATTTTAGGAGACATGCTTTGATTTATTAGAGATTTAATTTGTTTTCCTGGTTTAGGATTGTTATTATTATTATTATTATTATTATTATGTGTGTAAGGGTGCATATGATATTTTCTAGAAGTCTGAGGGTCACATATGTAATTTACCCAAGGCTCTCTATTTCTCTATAAAGAGGCTTAGGGTTTTTTATTGGAATAGAGCATTCTTTTTTCTTCTCTCTCAACATGGTATCAAAGCAACTTGGATCTTAGATCCTTCATGCTCTGTACCTTTCCCACTAAAGAAACCCTAATTTCTCCTCTTTGATCTACATTCCCACCAAGAGCAGACCCGCACACCACCAAGGGGCGTCGTTGGCGGCCTTTGCAGTGCTGTTGGGTGCTGCCAACCGCACAGCAGTGTCGTTAGGCTTCATTTGAGGTCGTAGCATTGTTAAGGGGAGCCTCAGTGACCTCTGTAGCACCATTAGGGCTGTGCTGGTAGCATTTGCAGCACCGCCATGGTGTCGCTAGCGATCTGCAGCGGTGACCCCAATGACCTCTACAGCGTCGCCAGAGCACTTGCAGCACCGCTAATAGCATTTGCAGTGCCACTACGGTACTGCAAGCGATCTGAAGCGTCGTCGGGGCCATCTTAGATGTATCTGATCCCTGTGGTGCCGTTCTCTGGGTGTCCTGATAAGAAGAAAGATGGTCTAAATGACATTCGATGGCGACATGGATTTGTTTCAGTTATCTTAGGTTATGGTTGGTGCTTCCCATAACCAAGGTTTTAAAAAATGCAAGGCGTTATCGAGGTTGTTTGTCTTCATCGAGGCGAGGCATAAGCCTTGAGGCGCTCGATGCATGAGTCTCAGTTTTTGGATGGAAAATAAGAAAAAATGACAGAAACATATATTGTTAAGTGCTAATAATGAAAAAACAATGTAAAAATATACTTTCATGCTATTTTTTTCCCTATCATAGCGTTTGAATGTCCATTACTAAATATTATTACCGCACATGACACATATAATATTCACATATAAACTAATATAACAAGATTTAAATACATATAAGTACTACACAACATGTAAACTCTTCAAAAAATGAAAATACTAGTCACATAATAGCACTAAAAAAAATCAAAAGAATATTAAAAATATTTTTTTGAGAGAATAATGATAAACATGTAACAATAAAATTTAAGTAAACAATCACTACATAGCCTCTTAAAAAAAAATCAATTCAGTGATCACATAACATATAAATTAACCATGTAAAACATTCAAACATATTTTAACATAACTAAACAGTAAAATAAAGCTATAAGTAACAATAAAAAATGTAATGTGTAACTCGAGAGGTTGAGACTTACCAATAATAGCAAGAAGTGAGGTTGAGACTTGAAAGGGGAAGGGGGCAACGATGGACAATAGAGAGGGGACAAATTAGTAAGGAGTGGTATGTAGGGGAGGTGATTGGTAACTGGCGATGTAGCAACAATCATCGACAATGGTAATGGAGGAGTCCAAAGATGGAGAAAGACTTGCAACAACTACGGTTGATGGGTTTTTTAAGGCTTAAGAGATTTGGGCCATTGTTTAGGGTTGAGTGACTAACATGATCATATGTACCTCACACAATCTTCAAATGTGAACTTTCGACTGAGGCTATTGCCTCGATTCCTTCTCATTGCCTCGCTGCCTTAGCTCCACCTTGACAAACTGAGGCGTGCGCCTCACATTGCAACCTCGAGGCTATAGCCTCGGGGTGATTTTCTTCTGCCTCGCCTTAAGGCGTAAGCTTTAAGCGCTTCTAGGCTAGTTTTTTAAAACTATGCCCATAAACATAGAGTGAGTTTTGCCACTCTCTCCGTCAGATCTAAGGTTCGATATATCTAATTTGGTGCTTCTCATATATTAGATTTGATTTAGTGCTTTCTCTTCTATTTGGTTCCAATCATGGCTTTTGCATCAACTAAATTTGTTGAAGTCAAGTCGATGACTACCTCGGCTTCTCTGATGGTCCAAGGGACCACTATTAAACTGAATGGGTCTCGGAATTATTTGCTATGGGCATAGGTGTTTAAAATATTTGTTGGTGGCCACAAGAAGCTTCCTATTCTTATTAGTAATCCCTCTGAGTCAACTCTTAAAGATTTTGAAAAATGGGAGGACAATTATCTGGTGATGAACTGGATAATGAATAGAAGTATTCGTAGAAATCCAATCATGTGTGCCTCTTAGATATATATCGCAGTATATGGTCCATGTCTCAAGGAGAAAGGACGCTAATTGATTATTATATTAAGATGGAAGGGCTTTTTGAAGAGATAAATGTGTTCCAACCTTCCTGTTGTGTTACTCAGATCAACCAGGGACAGACATGGCAAGTTTACAGATTCTTGGACTAAGTTCTTATGCCCGTGTGAACATTCTGACCCTTGAGATTATGCCTGATTTGGAGACTATATATGTTTTTTTGCAGAGATATCTATGGATGCTAGTCATCCTCCAGTAGTTTCTGACACTAACATTGAGGTGTCTGCTTTTGCCGCATTTGGAGGTAGAGTTGAATTTCGAGGGGGTCGTGACTATGGAGGTGGTCGTGGACGTGGGGGAGGTTGTGGACGTGGACGAGGTTGTGCCTATGAACCTTGTATCCATTGTCAAAGGATTAATCACCCTTCAGAGAAATGTTGGGCAAAATTCAGCTATCCAAGGAATTGCTCCATTATTGATGCAGTGGTTGAGGGGTAGATGCCTCCCTCTGCGGATTCTACTTTTTCTACTATGTCATTTGCTCCTACTCTAACAATGGATGACAATAGTCGTCTTATGGTCCTTTTGTGCCAGCTCGTTGTCTCAGATATTATTGCTTCTTTGGCTGCCATTAGTTTTGCGAACCTTGCCACTATGCCTTCTTCATTATGGATTGTTAACTTAGGTTAGGTTTGAGTTATCTTACTTGTAAGGATGATGCTATTGTTTCTATGTGTAAGGCACATGGTATTACTTTTGTTCGCCTCGCTAATGGCATATACTTTCGTCATTGGAGTTGGAGAGGTTTATTTTTCAAACAAGCTGAGGTTGTCTACTATTTACACTGTGCTCCAGAATTTATGTTGAGCTTATTATCTGTTTACAGTTTGTGTAAGGAGCTTAAATGTCGTGTTATTTTTTATGAGTACTTTGTCTATTTTCAGGACATCTGGACGGAGACGATGATTGGTGGGGAGATTGAACATGATGGACTTTACTATATTGATGCTTTCACGTTGTTTGTTTGTGTTGCTTCTGTCTCTATGGATCCGATTCTTTGGCATCGTTGGCTGGGTCATCCTTCAGTTTCACGTTTGCGGAAAAGGTTTCCAAAGTCTTTTACCCAATAATTTGGATTGTGAGGCTTGTCATCTTGGCAGCCATCATCTTGTTTCCTTTCCCCTAGATAGAATAAAAGATGCTTAGCTCCTTTTGAGGTAGTTCATTGTGATGTTTGGGGTTCATGTTTAATAACTCATCGAAATGTTTATTGGTATTTTGTGATTTTTGTTGATTTCTCCAATCGTCTTTCGTGGACTTTTTTGATGCATGATAGATCTGAAATTATTTCTATTATTTCAAAATTTTTCAATGAAATTCAGAATTTTTATTCTACTCGCACCAAAATTTTTCGTAGCGACAATGCATTGGAGTTTATGTAAAAAGATGTTGCAGATTTTCTTTCGAGTAATGGTAGGCTTCATTGGACTTCCTTTGCACACACTTCACAGGAAAACAAAGTTGCAGAACAAAAATTGTCATCTACTCGATGTTGCTAGAACCATAGTGCTTGTCACAAATGTACCTAAGAATTTTTTAGGAGGATGCCATCCTAACATCCACTTATTTGATAAATAGACTTCCCTCACATATGCTTGATGGAGCCACACCGTTACTATTGTTACAGACGAATACCTCACCTTTTGCATTGCCACTATGGGTTTTTGGGTGCATGTGCTTGGTTTACTTCTTTGGGACCCCTGACAAATTGTCTCGTTTGTCTGGTAAGTGTGTTTTCTTAGGTTATTCTAGAACCTAGAAGGGGTATTGATGTTTTGATCTTGTTGGGAGACGAGTGTGTCTGCAGATGTCTGTTTTATTGAGAAGATTCCATATTTCTCTCATGAGCGGTTTAGCCTTGAGTGATTTTCGTAGACTTATGAGCGTCGTCATAGTTCTACATTCCAGTCCCGTTACCAGTCATGCAAGTGGAAGATTAAGAGGAGTCGTGCGTCCCCTCACCATCATTAGATCCAGATGATCCACCATAGTGGCAAGATGAGCTTCCGATTGCTCTAAGGCAATGAGATCTTGTACCTTACATCTTATGGCACATTATATTGCTACTGATCACCTTAGTCCAGACTTGCATAGTTTTACCATAGCTCTTGTAGCTATGGTGGTTCCTAGACACCATGATGAGGCCCTCCAAGATCCTAGCTGGAGACAAGTTATATAGACTAAGATGGATGCACTTATGTCTCGTGGTATGTGGGACTTGACACATCTCCCACTTGGAGCCAAAGTTGTGGATTGCAAATGGGTTTATACTGTGAAGTATCACCCAAATGGTACTATTGAGAGGTTGAATGCTAGATTTGTGGCGAAGGGTTATATCCAAACATATGGGGTAGACTACTTCGATACGTTCTCCCCAGTGGCACGCCTAAGCTTCGTCAAGGTCATTCTCTCCCTTGTGGTAAATAAAAATTGGCAAGTGTTTGAACTAGATGTGAAAAATGCTTTCTTATATGGTGATATGCAGGAGGAAGTGTATATGTCCCAACTATTTGGTTTTGTGGTTGAGGAGGGGCAGGTATGTAGGCTCAGGAAGGCTATCTATGGCCTAAACAGAGCCCTCGAGCCTGGTTTGAGAGGCTTAGTGTTGCAGTATAGGAGATTGGTTTTTGTAGGTCTACCTCAGATCATTCTATTTTTATTAGATGAAAGGACTCTGGAATTATTATTCTTGTTGTATATGTTGATATGTTGCTTACAGGGGATGATAGTTAGGGGATTCATGAAGCAAAGGCATATTTACAGAGCATTTTTGTAACCAAAGATTTGGGAAAATTGTGTTATTTCCTGGGCATTCAGTTTGTTAGAAACTCCAAAGGGATGTCTCTTTCCCAGAGGAAGTATGCACTTAAACTTCTTGGTGAAATTGAATTACTTGGTGCACGATCATCTATGATACTATGTCGATTGCCAGTGGCGATCCATTGTTTGAGGACAAAGGTAGGTACAAGAGTATTGTTGGGAAACTTTTGTGTATTACTGTAACTAGACCTGATATCAGTTGTGCATTTAACAGGGCTAGTTAGCATATGGAAAATCCATGGTACAGTCATTGGAATGCTGTATATCTTATCCTTAGGTATCTTTAAGGAAGTCTAGGAAAATAACTTTACATAAAGAACAATGGTCATTTAGATGTACATGCATATTTTGATACTAATTACGTAAGGAGTCCAGGGGACAGACGATCTACCACTGGTTATGCTTCTCTTCTTGGGGGGAATTTGGTAACATGGAAGAGTAAAAAGAAGCACTGGTGTCCAGGTCTTATGCTGAGGCAGAGTATTGGGTAATGGCACATGCTAGTTGTGAAATTATGTGGCTTATTAACTTCTTAAGGGATCTGGGAATTGAAGTTGAGAAACTTGTCTCAATGTTCTGTGACAACAGGTCAACTATGTTCCTTGCTTCTAATCCCGTGTTTCATGAACGTACTAAACATATTAAGGTAGATTGTCATTTTGTGTGGGACGTGGTGACCTCTGGCAAGATATACACACCTACTATTACATTAGGGCAGCAAATGGTGGACATCTTCACTGAGGCATTACCTCGGAAGCGTCACGAATTTCTTTGTTCCAAGCTAGGCATGCTAGATATATTTGCTCTAGCTTAAAGGGGAGTGTTAGTATTATCATTATGTGTGTGTAAGGGTGCATATGATATTTTTTGAAAGTTTGAGAGTCACATATGTAATTTATCACATATGTAATTTACCCAAGGCTCTCTCTATATATAAAGAGGTCGAGGGTTTTTGATTGGAATAGAACATTCTTTTCTTTTCTCTCTCAACAAGGATTATGATTAATCCCTCTCTCTATATAAGGAGGGATGAACTCTATTTTTTTGCAATGCAATCTATGAATTCCAATTACAAAAAACCCCACGATGGTAATGGACATGCATTCTATTTTTTTTTTTTTTGAAAGGGACATGCATTCTGGTATTTGAGTCTTATTGTGTTTGATGTTGCTTTTGGCAGGGAGGACCTCAAAAAACTACTGTAACTGGTGTTGAGATGTTCAAAAAGATATTGGATTTTGGACAAGTAATTCGTTCTTTTTTTAAAATAGTCTTTATTGTAATGCTAGGTGCTTTATATGATATACTAACAAAGATTGTGAATGTTGCAGGCAGGAGATAATGTTGGTCTGCTTGTACGTGGTTTAAAGCGTTCAGACGTTGAGCGAGGGCAGGTGAATTTTCTTTAAAATGGACAAGGAGTTTCCTCTCAAACAAAGAGGAGTAGGAGTTGTATTCTAATGTGACCTACGTCTGATTTTGGGTCAACTTTTAGACTAGTTGATTTAAGTGGACAGGTGTTTGATTTGATAATTAGATTAGTATTCTAGATGTGAATCACGGGATATTTGTCTTGATGTGTTTTAATTAGAGAATTGAGAATTGCAGTTTTTTTCATTTTATGTTATATTTGATTTTAGTATTTTTTCTTCCGTTCTCAGCAGCACAGATGTGAATCATGAGATGTGAGTTAACGTTCTTTTCAATAAAAAAACATTGATACTGGGTGGGATTTTTATTGGAAGTACTAGTGCATTAGAAACTTCATCCACAAGTTAATACCCCATTTTAATTTGTGCACTGTTTCCACGAACCCACTTGAAGACCACCACTTAAATCACCATCCAACAGTCATTTTTGTCCATCTGCTCTTCGATTTTTATGTAGCATTAGTCTAGACTCTAGAATTGTTATGGGTTCCAACACTTGTGTGGCATATTAGTTGGCATTTTTTGTGTTCTGTGTTTTTGTTAACTATTGTATTCTCCCACACCTGTTTTGAGTACTTTCAGACATTTATGCCTCATTTCCCTTAGAATTGATGTGATTATTATAAGTAAGAATTCCATTGTAGTGGTAAAACAGAAAACTTTAATTTTTGTGTTTCTGTACAGGTGGTCTAATGACCCTTTTCTGTATGATCCAGAAAATCAAGCACACATTGGAAGAGGGATTTGAGTAGTGTGGGATAAATTAAAACTGCACAATAAAATAGACAAATCACAGAAGAGCATGCAAGATATATAGTGGCTCTCCACCCGGTACTTTACCACCCAAGTCTTATAGTTTAGGATTTTTAATTCCGATTCCCTCACTTTTAGGGAATTAATTTCACTAACTAAGATAAATAACCAATTACCTCAATCCAATTACAAGTAACAAGCTACTTACAAAATATCATAAGAATGAAATTACCTTACAACAATTTTCCTAGGTCTCCCAACAATAATTAAATTGATGTTATTGAATTAAGAGCCTAAGAATCTAGGCATGCAGCGAATTAGATGTGATTCCAAGCATGATTATGAGCTTGTCTTAGCGGAAAATGAGTGGTGTAGAAAAATGTAGAGCAACAAGCTTTTTATCGTAGAGGGAAATGAAGTAGAAACTCTCTTTTAAACACAATTGATGTTTCTTATTTTTGTTCTTTGTGAAATAAGATTTAGAAGGTCTATTTACAGGGTTAGGAGCTCAAGGAATGAAATTCTACCTGTTTGAGTTTAAATTCCAATGATTATAACCATCAATTCATTGTCTGGCATTCAGATTTGGTACAATGGATGGTTGGTACTGGTACTAAAGTATCGATATCTGTACTAGTGACTCATAGATTTGTATTTAAACAAAAGTTACAAACAGTAACTTAGTACCAGTACTAAGCATGAGTATCGGTATTTGTTACTTTCAGATTTGAGGTTTGACTAAGTAACCTAAATTTGTAACCCATGGGTACTGATATTGAGCTTTAGCATGGTACTTGTTGGGTATAGGTTTGATTCTTGTCAAAAACGAAAATTGTCCAAATCTGTAACCTACTTACATCGGTACTAAGGTTTAGTGTCGGTACTTATAGGTTATTTTGAGAAGTACCTTAATAAAATATATATTTCATTGAATTATTAGTCCTCTTTTGAAAATGATCTGAAATTTGAAAAGTGATATTTGATCGAATCATTAAATTGAGCTAATATTAGATTATCTCTAGATCATTTTTACATGATGTTATGTTTTATTTATTAGGAGGCATACACTCTACTAATAAATTAAAAGAACTACAATCAAGAATCATCTCCATGCAAGCTAGTTCGATTGATTTCGTCTTTGAGTTCTTTCGTCCTCATCATCACCTACTACTTCCTTTCTTTGCATCTTCCATCATTCTTTAACTGAGCTCAACAACAATAATGCTCATTTGCGACTATTATAAAAGGAATTGTTTTGTTTATGCCAAAGCTTAGGATAATATGGAACATGATTCCAACAACTCTCCCTTTTTGGTGTTAACAAACCATTCTGCAAATGTATATATTTTGAAAATCTTGAAAAAAGTTAACTTGAAAGATCCCCACCCTCAATATATGCTTCCTTGAAAATATGTCTATTTGGCTGTTTATTTTTCTTCCCTTTTTTTGTCAAGCATCAAAAAGATAAATATCTAATATTAAACAAGTCATATTTTAAAATTTCAATTAATATAACAATGCATACCTTTTTTATTAGGTTACCCGTAACACTTCCAATGATGATGTGGCAACACTTGTCATTGCTGCTCTCTTTGTGCCTTTCTTGCTTGATTTTCATTCATTCGATAAAGAGGTTGGAGTGTTCCATTATTTGTATGGAACACCCACTATCTATAATCATTGGCTGTCTATTCTTGCAAAATAGTTTAAGACATTTTCTCTAGGTATCCATTTTCTTGCAGGTCCTTTTTAGTTAGCATCTTTCAAATCATGAGATTTATAGACCCATTTGGAAGTGATGGGCCTCTAACTCTTATAATCCTTGGCCCTTTGATAATACCATGCATGCCTAGGTACTTGTGTTTTAGCATGTGTCATTTTTATTCTTTTTCCCAAATTTTTCTTTTAATTCATCACAAAACTTTGAACTCCCATTTTGGGATTCTATTATGTAGTTTCGTTTAATATTGTGGCCTCGATTTCCTCCCAGATTGTGTTTTGGGATTCTGCTATGTAGTTCATTTTTTGTGACTCTTTATTTTGAGTAATGAATTTGGGTGGTTATTATCCGAATAACCACCCTCTTACTTTTCAAAAAAACTCTGAAATCCTCCTAGTACTATATTTTAAGCTATTTAAAGTTTCTTGAAAGTGTAAATATTGTTCTTTAAGATCCTCTACTTTTTCATGGAATTGTTTATTTATTTCTCCAGTCATAACCAACTCTGTTTCTTTTGCATGCCTTTTCAATTTCAAGAGTAGAACATGCATTCTTTAGTTCCTTATTTTGTTTTCTAATCTTTTTAGTTTTTCTATACAACTCTTCATATGCTTCTAATAGCTCATCAAAAAAGAATTACGAATTTACCGTGTTTTTGCTAACATCTGTGGCCATTAAACATAAGTGACTGACTTCACTTTTGTTTAACTCATTTGAGTCCGAGTTCATTACCATCTGTGCATGTTTTTTATTTTCATGCCTTTGGGCCTACCATGTATTTTTCCTAAGTGTCTCTCTATAGAAAGAGCCCTAGGGTTACATTCTCAAATAATACTCTCATTCTTTTCTTCCCATAGGGTATCAGAGCGCGGTGGATCCTAGACTCTTCGTGCTCGGATGCTTTTTCCACTCAAAACCCGAGGGGAGAGAGAGAAACTTCCTTTCTCTCTCTCCTCTCATCTCCTTGTCTCCCTCTCTCTTATCATCAGTAGCAAGGGGACATCGGGATTGCTTGTGGGTAGCTAGCAGTTCCGACAGCCTTGCGTGGAGTTGTTGCACCCTAGCAGTAGCCCAGAAATGCCGTTGGGATTATTATGATTGCCATGAATGTTCTTAAAAATTTTTGGAGATACCATTTTGACTGCTACATAATTTTTTTTTTTTGAGGAAGAAAGGAATGCTATCGAATCACCGATAGCAAACCAGGAGAGCTATTATTGATAATAAAAAAAATAGTTTACAAGTTCGACTCCCAGCACTGTATGAGCCTCCAGCATAAATTTACAATATTTTCCACATGAGCTGGGGTCTCCTGAAAAACACTCATTTCTAGCCCTCCATACCGCCCACAGAACAGCCACCATATGTATATAAGGCTTATTCCCATCTACCAGATAGCTCCACAAATTTCCCCAGGTGGGTAAGGACTCATTGCATACTCTCCTCCAAACATAATCAGTGATAGCACATGAAGAGAAGATATGATATGTAGAATCATTATGCAACCCACACAAATAACAAAACTGGGTTGGGGTCCCCATCCTTCTGTGCCTCAGATCTCCAGTAATCAAACCATCCCTCTTGCACAGCCATAAGAAAATTTGTAACTTTAGTGGTATTTTTAACTTCCATAGCTTTTTCCCCATTTCTTCATCTTCCGCCATCCTGGAGGACATTATCAATTTGTCATAGGCAGCCGCAGTAGAAAAATTACCTTCCCATTTGTATGTGTCATATTCATGAGGCATGGGTTTGAAAGCAGCAAGCTCTTGCATGAGACGTTCATTCTCTACTCGGGTTCTTGTTTCATGATTATTCCTCTCACCAATATTTAACAGCCACTGCTCCAAATCCGCATCCCAATAATCAGCTACCACTGCATTTTTATTTGCTGCCGCAACATAAGCAAGGGGGAACCTATCTTTAAGCGTCCCTCCGTGTACCCAATTCTCCAGCCAAAACTTAAAGCTTTTTCCATCACGTAAAACAGATTTGAAAAAATTCCAATTTTCCTTCAAGGCTCGCACCACAGAAAGCCAAAAAGGGGATGGTTTACGTGGGTTAAGATGATTTTTCTCATCATTGGTACTCCCATGACTGTGCTGAATAATTTCTGTCCAAAATTTTTTTTCCCCCTGCAGTAACCGAGCAGCCCATTTCAAAAGTAAAGCTTCATTGAATTCCTTAAGGGATCTGACACCCATGCCTCCCAGCTTCTTTGGTTTGCAAATTGACTCCCATTTTAAGGGTTGAAAGAAAGCCCCTTGATGGGAGGCCCCTTTCTAAAAGAATCTTTTCCGCATCACCTCCAGCTTTTTCCAAATAGAATTTGGAGCTCTCAGGACAGAGAAGAAAACAGAAATCGATGTGATAACAGAATTCAGTAATATATACCTCCCCCCTTTTGATAGGTATCTACTGCTCCAGCCCTCCAATTTTGTAGCTACCTTTTCAAAAAGGAAAGACCAATCTGCTTTCTTCAACTTAGAACATTTCAAAGGCAGACCCAGATATTTAATCGGTAATAGCACCACAGGTGTACCAAGAATGGCAGAGATCTCATTCTGTAAACCATCATTCATCCCAAAACAGACCAGGGAAGATTTACTTCCATTCAATCTGAGCCCAGAAACCTCTCCAAACAATATAACCATATGTAATAGAGCTTGCGCTTCTCTCTTCCCCCCTTCTACAAGAAAAATAGTATCATCAGCATACTGAAGTATAGGAGCTAGAGCCCTATGATTAGACATTGAATACCCCCTTATAAAACCATCCACAGCCAATTTGCAGGCAAACCTAGCCAAAGTATCCACCGCAAGATTAAAAATCAAAGGGGCAATAGGACAACCTTGCCTTACTCCACATTGGGGCTGAATCCAAGAACGACACGGTTTACCATTTATCAATTGGGAAAAAGAGGCTGTCGTAATGCATCTCTTCACCCATTGAATCAATAAGGGTGGAAATTTCCTCCTAAAGATCTCCCACAAGTATGACCAGGAGATAGAATCATAGGCTTTTGAAAAGTACACTTTCCATAAGAAAGCCTTTGATTTTCTCCTTTGCCACCCCATTACAATTTCCTGCGCCACAATGAATGACTCTTGTAACGATCTCCCCGGAAGAAAAGCTGATTGAACAGGCATAATCAAATCCTTTAGAACCTCCCGCAATCTGTTAGCAATAACCTTACTAATAATAAGGTAGATGGAATTTGATAACGCAATGGGTCTGTAATCAGAAAAACTTTCTGCACTTGATTTCTTGGGCAGCAAAAACAGATAGGATTTGTTCAGCCTCTCAAATCCAGAGTTACCCAGTTCAAACTCATGGATAACCTTCAACACATCCACCTTAACAACATTCCATAGCTCTCTGTAGAAAAACACCTGAACACCATCTGGACCTGGAGCCCCTTCATTATTTAAATCTTTAATGGCCTTTAGCACTTCCTGTTTAGAAATAGGGGTCACAAGCATGTCACCCTGTTCATTAGTTACACAAGGGAAATCCATTGCTGCCATCCTCCATGAACCTCTTGGAGTTGCCTTGGAAGCTTCTTTAAAAAATTTTGTTGCTTCAGATCTGATCTCCTTAACCGAGGTAATATTTCTTTCTTCAACTTTAATAGATGAAATACGGTTGAATCTCCTTCTAGCACTGGCCGCAAGATGGAAAAATTTTGTGTTCGCATCACCCTCTTTAAGCCAAAGTTGTCTGGATTTTTCACGCCAATCCATTTCAATTTTCAGGTCTTCATCCCCCACAATTGCTTGCATCTGCTGCCTCATTTGCTGCTCCTGTTGGTCCAAATTCAGCCTGCACTCTTTCATATCTAAATCCCTGATGACTGTCAAGGCTTCCTCTTCTGGTCTCTAATCAGATTCACAGCCTACCCATATTCTTTCAACATTTCACGCAGACCAACCAATTTTGCAGCCAACTGCTGTGTAGCAGTGCCTTGAACATCCTTGCTTTGCCACCACTGAGAAATCATTTGCACAAAGCCTTCTTCCCTAAACCAAGATCTCTTGAGTTTGAAATATGACCCCGTGTCTGCATTCACCCCACTGTCCCAAACCAAAGGCGTGTGGTCAGAGAACGGCCTATCAAGGCTCAAAACAGCTGATAACTGAAATCTCTCTAACAAACTAGGACTGCCAAAGAATCTATCCAATTTGGAAATCTGTCAACTTCTATTCCTCCAAGTATATTCCACACCACTGATGGGAAATTCAGTCAAGCCCATGTTCTGCATAGCCAATTGGAAGCCTGCTGAAGAACTGTCCACTCTCCCATCTGGATTGTCATCACCAGAAAGATAGCAATTGAAATCACCCCCTAACAGCCATGGAGTCTCTTGCACTCTTTGATGCATTGCATGAAGTTCCTCCCACAAGCCAACCCTCTCTGCTGCCACACACGGACCATAAATACATGATATAAACCATTCCATATCACCTTGGGGAGAGTGACACCTGCAGGAAATTAAGAACCTATCACGAAAAATCTCAGTTACTGAAATGGTAGACTTTCTCCACCAAAAAGCCAAACCACCAGACCGACCAGCAGCACCCTTAGCCACAATATCACTATGGCCAGACTGCTTAAAACAGTCCCATTCTTGACCATTCTCCCTCTCCAAGTGAGTCTCTTGTAAAAGGGCACAGTCTATCTCCCACTCAGAGAGATATCTACAAAGAGAAGCCCTTCTTTGCTTGTTGCGTAGCCCACGCACATTCCACGACAAAACTCTCATTTCTCAATTGAGAGATCCCCATTGGCCTTGTAGCCCACATATTCTACCATAATGGATTTAGCAATATCTTGCTCCACAATAGGAGGCTCCTTCCTTCTCCTTCTCAGCACATATGGAGATCTGCCCACGCCTCTCTTTTGTTTGGAATAGCCATACTGCAAATCAGTTGGAATTGCAAGCTGTATCTGGCTTGGCTCTTTAAGCCTCAACTCCCTTTCTATACTGCCCAATTCCATACTGCAGTTCATCTTAGAATCTGCCAAATCAGTCTCAGTAACCTCTAGACAATCACCCTCTTTGACTATCAAAGCTAATCTATTTTCAGCAGGTGTTGCAACATCTTCCATCTGGTCCTTCTCAGCCATAACACAGTGGCAATCCTTCCTCTTTTTGGGCTCAGGAACCTCAACTGCATGGGGACTCAGGTGCTGCATCTGGCTTGGCTCTTTAAGCCTCAACTCCCTTTCTGTACTGCCCAACTCCATACTGCAGATCATCTCAGAATTTGCCACTTCAGTCTCAGCAACCTCCAGACAGTCACCCTCTTTGCCTATCAAAACTGATCTATTTTCAGCAGGTGTTGCAACATCTTCCATCTGATCCTTCTCAGCCATAACACAGTGGCAATCCTTCCTCTTTTTGAGATCAGGAGCCTCAACTGCAGGGTTGCGTCCACAGCTGTCACATTGTTTGCTCACCTCATTTTTGGTTCCAGACATTGGTTTCTCCTTAGGAGAATTATCTTGACCACATTCAACCTGCCCAAGAATAGATAGCCTAACAAGCCAAGAGGTGCCCCCACTTCTGATAGTGATCGAATCTGGAATTGAACCAGCATTAGCAACTTCCGCCTCAATTCTTAGAGACCTAATGTCTCCTCCAATCAGAACATCAGAACCATCACAGATTGATGCAAAGCCTGCTAGCATCTTGGAGACAACTCCCTTTACCCGTAGGTGGAGTGGTAGTCCAGAGATCTCAAGGAGGACCCTCCTGGAGGACACTCTTTGTGGAGGCCGTTCAGATAGTGCCCCATCAAAAGGAGAGACCATTCTCCAGATCACAATGAAATCTTTGAAGATACTTGAACGAAATCTCAATCGCTCTACATCCAGCATGCCCAAACCATACACCAAGAATCGAGAATGGGATAACATAGCAACTTTCCAGCCCGCACATTAAAGATCTAAGGAATGTACCAGATTCTGAAGCATTTCAATCGATGGCCTACCTGACATGATCTCCCCAATCAAAGCACCTCGCAGTGTGATCTCTGCAGCCGAGATCTCTTTCATAGATGGGATCTCAACTTCAATTGTATGCCTGCCCAAAATCGGTGGTGGTGGCGGCCGAGGTTCATTCTTGACCCTCCATACAGGACGAGAGACTGCCCGACGTTGTCGCAAAGGGATCCTCCTAGGGCATAACTCGCGTTTGTGTCCTTCACCCCTGCACTCCAAGCAGATCTGGGCATTTTTACATATCGCAGCCACATGCCCCCTTTGTCTGCATCTGAAGCATAGAACATCACCATTCTTCCTCCTTCGAGGACGTCTTTGAGTATGTTCAGACGACCTAAAAAACCTCTCCTGCCACATCCGCTCTCTTCTCTTCCAGGCCCTTGATCTCCACGTCCTCCATTCACCTTCTGCGCCCACCCTGGATGGCTCCGCCCCACTACCGCGCTCCGCCCATCGTCGATCGCCCTCCACTCGCCCTCTCCCCACTTGAAACATTCTCTCAATCGTTTTCCCTCATCTATACTTGGTAGTGACACACCCTTGCTTCTCTTGCAACCTGATACTACCATGTTTGTATTACCACTGTGGATATTTGGGTGCACGTGTTTTGTCCAATTGTTTAGGGTTCCTGATAAACTATTTCCATGGTCTGTCAAGTGTGTGTTAGGTATAGGTGTTTTGATCCTATTAGGAAACATTACTACATTTCTGATGTTTCTTTCCTTTAGAGAGTTCCTTTTTTCTCTGACGAGGGATCCTTAGTTGAGTGGTTTTTTCTTACTTATATTTGTCGTCAGTAGGCTCTTGTGTTTGTCCCCTTGCACACTATGCATGTGAGGTTGCTGAGGATACTCCCACCCCCCCAACATTGGATCTGGGTGATTCACCTAGGGGTCAGATGACTTACCTACTCTCAGAAAAGCAGTATGATCCTGCACTTTACATTCCATGTTTAATTATACATCTACTGATCATCTTAGTCTAACTTTGTAGCAGTTTTCTATAGCTCTTTCTGCCATGGTGGTTCCTTGACATTGTTCGGCGCGTGATTGCGATTAAAAGTTGTTTAGTTGTAGTATAGCGCGAAAACACGACAAATAATATTTATAAAACCGGTGAGTACCGGGTCGTTCGCAGGGAGGCAATCTCGATTTTTAACGGAAGCTTTTCAATGAAATTAGTTCTAACAAGATATGTATATATGTATAGAGACGCATCAAATATTCATAAAATTAGATTTTATTGCATTGATAAAGAGTTTTTCATAATAGAAATTGCTATGCAAAAAGTAAAGATAGATAGAGAGAAAGAGAGGGAAAGAGAGAAGTTTCTCTGCCACTTGCGGGATGCTTGTGTGAGATGCGGCAGCACTTCAGATCCAGAGCGTTGGGATGAAGTTAGAGCGGAGTTGTAGAGGAGACAAAGAATTGCAGAGAAGGGATGTCTGTAGTTGATGGAAGAGAGAGGTTCTAAGTGGATGCCTCAACTGGGGGGCCCTAGGCCTTCTTTTAAGCTTTTGTGAAGGGCAAAAAGGGTATTTCAGCCCTTAATCTTGTGCAACAACCCCTTGGCTAATCAGATCCGTTGATCGGGAGATCAACGGCTCTGATTTGGCCTAAAAATAACCTTCAAAAGGCCTTCTATGCTTGAATTCATTTTGGTGGTGACACGTGGCACACTGTGCGCCCTTAGATCCTCGTTGCACGGCTCCCGTTCGCCTGTGCCTTCGCGTTTTCGCCTTCACCACATGCCTTTAAATCCTACATCATCGTCAGCCGTCCGATCTTGCAATCGGATTGCTTAAACGCACGCTCATCACACCTTTCAAATCCTATGCGCACTTTTCGCATCTTGCTGATCTCGCAACAACCCGTGCAATTGCGTGTTCGCCTGCGATGCGCTCTAATCACGCCACGTGGCACGTTGTGTGTCGTCAGATTACGCAATTGTGCCTGCACGCTCCTGCTTGGCGATGCTGCATCAATTTTGCTCACCACAGGGCTCGAACCCGCGTCCTGTACTTACGTGAGCGCACACGCGAGTCAATGCACTGCGCAAACTCTTTATCATATATGCTTGCTTGTTTATATTTATACTGATCTAATCTGGGTGGCGACGTGGCGTGCTTGTGGCCGTTGGATGAAGATCCAATGGCCTACGCTGCGAGGAGAGGTGCCTTCAAGAGTTGGGGGTGTGGCGAGGGGCGGCTACGATGGTGCCACGTGGCGCCATCGTGGCCGTCCGTTCTCTTTATATCTAATGACAGGCTCCGATTAAGTTGATTTCTACACCGCTCCGATTAAGTTGATTTCTACACTGTTGGACTGCGAACGTCTATCAGGATCCATCCGTGCGGTTGAATTTGTCATATGAGGTTTGAATCTTTGTCCTTTGGCTCCATGATCTTTGTTCTTCTATGGACTATGCATGATGCTCTGATTGTCTGATCGGGACAATTTCGGAAGCATTGAACTCCCGTCGTCATTTTGATCAGATCTGTCTGGTCTGATCTGATATCTGCAGCTTCGAATCATCTGCGATTAAAATCATCTCTTTTAGGCCATAAAATGATGATATTATCTATATGACTAATAAACTAACTAGTATGCAAATTACGATGCTTATGCATGCATTGACTTGAAGTTATGCTATAACTAGCTTAATTCAGGTGTTTTAGGTTGCATGATTGCTGTGTAATCAGACATCATCATGAGGTCTTGTACGTTCCTGGGTGGTGCTAGGCTATGGAGGTGGAGATGGTGGGCCTTGATCCCCCATGGCACGCGGGATTTGGTAGACCTTCCCAAAGGTGCCAGAGTTGTTGTCTGCAGATGGGTGTATATTGTTAAGTATCATCTAGATGACACTATTGAGTGGTTGAAAGCCAGACTTGTAATGAAGGGCTACACTTAGACATATGGGGTAGATTATGTGGACACGTTCTCTCTAGTGGCACACTTCAATTTTGTTAGTCATTTTGTCCCTTGCTGCGAACAAGGATTAGTAGTTGTACATGCTAGATGTCAAGAATGTTTTCTTGTACGGTGATTTACCTAAAGAGTTTTACATGAGATTCATTATTGGCGTGGTTGGGGGGGTGGGGGGGGGGGCAGGTGTGCAGGCTCTGGAAAGCAATATATGGGCTCAAGTAGAGTCTACGAGACTGGTTAGAGAGGCTTAGTTTTGCATTTCACCAGATTGGGTTCCACAAGTCCACCTCAGATCGTTATGTTTTTGCGTGGTGCAAAGACTTTGGTATGGTGATACTAGTAGTTTATGCTGATGATATAATTCTTATTGAAGATGATATCAAAGGGATACAGAAGATAGAAATTTTTGTCACTAAAGACTTCGGAAAGCTGAGCTACTTCTTGGGCATTGAAGTGGCTAGGAATTCTAGGGGCATGGCTTTGTACCAGAGGAAGTACGTTTTAGAGCTTTTAGGGGAGACAAGACTACTTAGAGCAAAATCGTCTCTCATTCCTGTTAAGCCATTGCACAGGCTTTAGGAGGAAGATGACCTGTTGTTCGATGTCAAGAGCATGCACAAGAGTGTTGTTGGCAAGATTTTGTATGTTAATGTTACTAGACTATATATAAGCTTTGCTGTGAATAGGGCTGTTTAGTTTATGGAGAATCCCTGATACAGTCATTAGCAGGCAGCTTATCTCATTCTTAGTTATTTGAAGGGGAGTCCAGGGCTATATGAGAAACAATGGACATATAGATCTCCATGCTTATTCTGATGTTGACTATGTAGGAAGTTTGGAGGATAAGAGATCTATCACAGGATATGCCTCCTTCTTGGGTGGAAATTGGTGACATGGAAAAGTAAGAAGCAGAATGCGGTGTTCATATCCATTGCTGAGGCAGAATGCAGAGCCATGGTTCACATTGCTTGTTATTATGTGGCTGGTGTTAGAATTGATATGCCTTGAGAGAGCCGTTGGAGTATTTTGTAATATGATTACATTTTATCCGAATAAAAGAATTCGATTATTTTCCAATTAAATGATTTGGGTCCCTTACTATGATTAGGGTTATGTAAATGGCTAGATCGAATAACTTGATGCGTGTTAACTCGAACATCTAAATGGTTTAGAGGATTCGATAGCACATCAAGAAACCATTTGATTCAATCATATGTTTCAGGTATGAGTTAGGATGACAACTTTCTCTAGAGGTCGTCACTTGTTTGATGTTCTTGAATGAAGATTCAAGAATTGTCACATGGGTCGGGTTCAGGAGTTAACTTGATAAAATAAGAGATAGTGGAAGTCCTTCTCTGATGCTGTAATGGAAAAGGCGTATCCTTAGACTGGAGATAGATGTCTTTGTTTATGAATACATTCATTCAGCGTAGCATTAAGTTGATGCACCCACCTTGGTGTTGATAATGGAAAGCTGGTTTGTGTGGGAAGGAACAAGAGGCACATGATCTCTTGAAGGAATCATAAAAATCCGTTGCATAGGTATATGTAACAAATTAGAGGCGAGCTTGCTCCGCGTATATTGGGAATGATTAATTTCACATGTGATCGCAAGGTCCTGATTAGACCTAATGCAAGAAGAGAAGATAGACCTTGTGGAAAGGTTCTGATCTTCGTTTTCACCCCAAATGATACGGGATATCAAGAATAATATTATTCATGAAGGATTGACAACTGTCTAATGTGATTAGTCTTCAGGATAATATTTTTCCCCCATGTGTGAAAGATTCATAAGTATTTGAAAAATTTGAGGAGGCATGCTAGTTTTTCCATGGAACTTAAAGATTCATTATTGGGGTGATGAAATCAATAATGATTTAGATGGCATCCTACTTGATAGAGGATCAATTGTGAGTTAAGGAGTTAAATTACAAATGATTTGACATTTAATTGCATCTAATATGATGATTAGGTAAAGAATCCAAGTGTTGGATTGCAGTTAAGTTTTTTTAGTAGACTAGATAACATAACAAGAGTTGTTATGGGCTTATCTTGTAAAATCTCAAAAAGTAGGAATAGATCTCAACCCTTAGATGGAGATCCAAGGGTCATCATCTAATTAGGTTTAGTCTTGGAATTCCTATAAATATCTTCCCTTGTGCAACCCTAAAAGCCCTTAATCAACAATGCTCTAAGGATCTACTGGATCTCCTGGGGTCTTACTTAAGACCTTAGGACCCAAGCATTCCTCTTTTTAGACTCTGGTTAGAGTCAACGAGTTCCATAGTTTTGGTTTAGCTCTTTACATGGCCAATTTATGTCGGCTTGTAACTCCTTGTATTTAAGGGCTTACAAGCTCTTAACTTCCTTTGTAATCACAAGGGAAATTAGTGGTTAGGGGTTCATTTTCCCAACATCCTAGATAGGGGTTAGAAGTCGCTCTATCTTTTATATCAAATTAGGGCTAAAATGGGGTCAATCAAAGCTAAACAAAAGCACTAGTATCGGTACTAAACTTTAGTGCCCTAGTATCGGTACTGGGCACTTGTTGCCCAGATTGACCAAATGGGGGTGTCGGTACCACTACTATACTTCAGCATTGGTATTGGCCACTCAGTACGTGGTTTTCAAGCCATGTAGGTTAGGGTTGGCCAACCAGTACTGGTATTGAGCTTTAGTACTTGTACTGGGTGTTTTCCAATACCGAACTTGAATGTATATAACCCAACACAAACTTCCAATTGCCCTCTTTCATCCCCACATATACTATATTCAAATCTATACATGTATAAGTAGCTAAGAAGCACTTGAACAAGGGAAAACACCAAGAAAGCATAAATCCTTTCGAGAAAACCCTAATGCAACTAAAACCCTATTAAAGCTTTGAGATTCCTTGACATGCAAAGGGATTGCTCACTTTCAAACTCCCAAATCCCACAAACACGGATTCCCACTCTAAATCCTTCCCTTTATGATTCCTAACCACATGAAATCAAAAGAAGGGTGATCAAGGAAGATCCCTACCTTGGTTGAGAATGGAGCTCCGCTTTGTTATTTCACCCTTCTCCCCTTCCTCTCCACAAATAGCAGTAGTAGCAATAGCCACTACAGCAGCAGCATCGATGATGGGGATCGACGACAATAGTGGCAGCAAGGAGATGTAGAGAATGGTAGGGGAGGGGAAGGGGAGAGCAGCTCGTGGTTTTAATTAAATGGGGTTTTTCTCATTTAATTCTTCTCCACCTTAAATAGGGGTTATGACAATTCTAGGGAAGCCCTCCCACCACTAAATAACATTATCAAGGAGTCCTCTAAATCAAATCCCAATGCAGGTAGCCCCTCATCTTTTAGCCCTTGAACATTTTCCATGGCCAAGCCCCATGAATCGTCAGTGTAGGAAATTTAGGGCCTTAGTACAATGTGACCTAGTCATTAAAGGTTTAATAAGGGTTTGATTTGGTTTCAAATAGCTATAAAAATCCAAACCCTTATAGATAATGCACAATAAAGTGCATTTATCATCTTGGCATTGCTCATGACTTTTTTTTGATTGACCGTCAGTACATCTCTTTTCACCTCTGGATCCGCATATTTCATTTTGATAAGGCCCCATGCCCCCTGATTCATTGACTTTAGAAAAACTTGCATCCTTTTCTTCCAATACCCATAGTCTGTCTTGTTGAAGTATGGAGGATGGGTTGATGATTGCCGCTCGATGCTCTTTGTTTGTGAAGCCATTTGCGAGTTTAGTTGTGACGTCTTCTTGCAATTTGCTCTGATATCACATGTAGGATCCAGAAAACCAAGCACACATAGAAAGAGGTATTTAAGTAGTGTGGGATAAATTATAATTGCACGACAAAATAGACAAACCACAAAAGAGTACGTAGGATATATAGTGATTCCCTACCTTAGGTACTCTACCACTTAAGCTTTTAAGCTTAGGATTTTTAATCCTCATTCCCTCACCCTAAGAGAATCAATTTCACTAATTGAGGTAATTAATAGATTACCTTGATCCAATTAAAGTAACAAGCTAGTTACACAAAAACATTGGTGTAACACAAGAATGAAACGATCTTATAATAATTTTCCTAGGTGCCCAACAATAATTAAATGAATGTTATCAAATCGAGAGTCTAAGAATCTAGGTGTGCAACAAATTAGACGAAGTTTCAAGTATGATCATGAGCTCAGCTTGTCTCAGTGGAAAATGAGCGGCGTAGAAAAATGTAGAGCAAGGGGCTTGTTATTATAGAGGGAAATGGAATAGAAGCCCTCTTTTGAACACAATTGATGTTTCTTATTTTTGCTTGTGAAATAAGGTTTGGAAGGTCTATTTATAGAGTTAGGAGCTTAAGGAATCGAATTCTAGCCATTTGGATTTAAATCACAACAATTATAATCATTAATCCACTTTTTTAGGTGTTTAGATTTGGTCCAATGGATAGCGGGTACCATTACTAAAGGATTAGTGACTCATAAATTTGTATTTAAACAAGAGGGTCACAAATAATATTTTGAGGGTATTGGTACTAAGTTTGAGTATCGGTATTTGTTGCTTCTAGATTTGGCATTTCACTAAGTAACCTAAATTTGTAACCCATGTTTATTGGTACTTAACTTTAATACTGGTATTTGTTGGGTGCAGGTTTAGTTCTTTGTCAAGAACTAAAAGCGTTTAAACTTGTAACTCACTTGTATCGGTATTAAGCTTTAGTATCGGCATTTGTGGGCTATTTAAAAAGTACCTTAATAAACTATAGATTTTATTGAATTATTAGTTTTTTTGTAAATGATTTGAACTTTGAAAAGTGATCCTTGATGGAATCATTAAATCGAGCTAATCCTAGATTATCTTTAGATCATTTTTATATGAGATTATATTTTGTTTATTAGGAGGCATACACTCTACTAATAAATTAAAAGAACCACAACCAGTAATCTTCTCCATGCGAGCTGGTTCGATTGATTTCGTCTCTGAACTCTTTCGTCCTCATCATCATGTGCATGTTTCTTTCTTCTTTGCAACAATGCTCATTTGCAACTATTATAAAAGGGATTGTTTTGTTAATATCAAAAGTTAGGATAATGTGGAACATGGTTCCAACATGTTCTACCTTGTCAATTCAAAGTTGTCCTTCATCCAAAGTTTCATATTTTTATATATATATATATTTTTTGATTTTTAGTTGACTTAGTTGCTACATCTTTTTAATTGTTGTAGGTGGTCTGCAAGCCGGGTAGTTTAAAAACATATAAAAAATTTGAAGCTGAAATATATGTGCTCACAAAAGATGAAGGTGGTCGGCACACACCATTTTTTTCAAATTATATGCCTCAGTTCTACTTGAGAACTGCAGATATTACTGGAAAAGTAGAGTTGCCCGAAAATGTAAAGATGGTTATGCCTGGTGACAATGTGACTGCAACTTTTGAATTGTTATCTCCACTTCCAGTCGAAGCAGGTAATTGTTTCTTTCAAACTAAATGTCCTTCACTTATAAGCTTCTACTTTGTGAATGACTTTTGTACCTTGGAAGCCACTGAAAATACATTATGTTTTGATTTCATATTGTGGAAGAAAAATGGGTAATTCGTGTCATTGATTAAATGACATCAATCTCTCTATCATATATAGAGAGGGGATAATAATAGTAATCCTAATCCTAACTTACTTGGAAATAAAATAGAATCAAATCAAATCCTAGTGATAATATAATAAAATAGTAAATCCTAACTCTCAAGAAACTTTTCTTTTAATTATTCCAATTTTTAATTTTATGTCTAACACTCCAAGCTGGAGCATGCAATGCTCAACTTGCAGGATGTAGACCAAGATTAGGACTAACCTTAAGGATATAATCGTCAGACTAGAGGAGGCAAGCATGTAATTGCCTATCACTAGTGGATGCCCTTCTCTCTTGGAGAAGAGAAAAAATCAGATAGAGGCATTCAAGCCGTAGATGGCAGGAGATAACAGGTAGGTAGGCCTAGCCATGAAGAAACACCCTTGAGGTGAAAAAATCGTCAAGGTGGTAGTTGGTAGTCAAAAGTAGGAGATGATCTTAGTGCTTAATTCCACCACCAGCCACTAGCAGTTGTCCGCATCCTCAAAGGGGTTGGCAGATGTAGAGGTAGTTGTAGGAAGGGTAGCGAAAGCTTGAGGCGACATCAGTAATAGTTGAGGAGGAAGGCTTGATTTTCTTTTTAGTAGTCTTTAGTTCGCATTGAAAATGCATTATCCAATTTTTACGAGGGGATTCCCCCCATGATACGGATCGATTCCTTTGCGGCCGTCAGGAGTCGAAGATGCATGGTCAGGAATAGAAGAACGAGTAGTCGTACCTGAGAGGGAGCCACAACTGCACGATCAGGAACAAAAGAGCAAGGAGCAGTCGTGGTTGAGAGGGAGCAACAACGGTGGCAGTGCTCGCCCAACCTTCGTGGGCCATGCGATGCTTGGGGTTATTGCAACAACACAGAGAATAGTTGTGGTGCTGTTGCAACATCATGGTGGTGTCACATGGGACGATGTTGTAGGGAGCTGTTGTCATGTTGGAGATTGGGTAGAGGAGATGCGGTGGTGGTGGAGGTGGTGATGATGTGTAGTTGCGCAGGCAGGAGAGAGAGAGAGAGAGAGAGAGAGAGAGAGAGAGAGAGAGAGAGAGAGCATCGATGCTTCCTTAGGTAGGTGGGAGGTGGCAGTGTACCTCCCTAGGTAGTAGATGGGTCGGTAGCTCCTTTAGCTAGAAGAGAAAGTGGCCCAAGGTTAGGGTTTTCCCTGGAACTCACTTTGATATCATGTGTAGTTTTTGGAAATAGTTCTCATTGATTGAAACTAGAAATTTCTAACCTCTCTTTATATAGAGAGGATAACTTTAGTAATCTTAATTCTAATTAATTTGGAAACAAAATAGAATAAAATCAAATCCTAGTGACGACATAACAAAATAAGAAATCTTAACCGAAGAAACCTACTTTTTTAAGTTATTCCTATTTCTAATTTTATATCTAACATATATGTTGTGTTTGACTCAATTTCTTGGATATTATTTTTCAAAAAAATTTTCTTAGATATTATTGCAGTGTTCAAAGGTTTTTCTGATGCATCTGCTAGAGGTTGGAATTTTCAAAAAAAATGCTAGAGGTTAGATTGAGACGACTTAAAAGTGCCATGAAGCACTAAGGAACTTATATTCTCCAAGCATCCATACCTTTTATTCTCTGCATAGGCAATAAAGGTGAAATGCCTCGGCTAAAACCAAATGTAGTTTTCTTGATGATGTAACTCTTATTTAATTTGATTAGATTTAGCTTGTCTTCGTGATGCTACATGTGTTGGTCTTGTTATTACAAGAATGCATTTAGGGACCGTATATATGACTTTCTTGCAATTTACTGGGATAGAAATTGAAGTATGGTAACCTCAGCAAGTAACAGAAGTTGTCTCTCACATCTTCAAAATTAAAGAAGGGGGTGTTTTTCTTTTATTTTCTTTTTTTTCCTCTATAGGTAGAAAATTACATTATATTCACGGTGGTCAACTACTGTCCCATCTTTTTCTATTGAGTTTATGGTGTCAGCAATTATTCATCCCTGCTACCCAGTTTTTGTGTATAATTATTTGGTTTCAGCCAGATCAGGCATCCGTTTCCTTCCAGCCCATGTTTCGTTTGACCATGTCCTGTGGCATCCAAACCCTCTTTTTTTAGAGGGATCTGGCATTCAAACCTATCGAGCAATGTGTTATACTCCATCAACCATCTCCTCCAATAGCTCCTTTTGGTATCTAACCATGTGCCATGCACTTTCGGTCATGTTACAAATGGTTGGTGATGGATTTGGATGGTGTGTTGTTTCCTTTATATCATCGTAGAAGGTTATGGCTGACTTGGTAGTTGACAACATGTGACAACTATTATGAGAAAGATGGGTGTCAGTTAGTCAAGATGTTGAGGGACTGTGTTTTGGTGGGAAAAGCAAAGTTTGGTGGTAAGATGTTTCACCACATCATAAAGTGGGAAACAATGGCTGTGGCATTGATTGCAGAATCACAATGGGGGTTAAAGCTTTGGCAATAAGGTGTGAGGATTGGGGTGACAAGCATGTTAATGGGAACCATGGGTACAAATATGACTCTGGTGAATTTGACATAAATGACGTGAGGGTGTGTAGGTGCTGCAGTGTTGGAGGTGGTGATGGCGGGTGAGAGTTGATATTGGTGAGACAGTTATGGCTGAGATTGGTGCCTGCGTGCTTGACTTTACACGAGGGAAGAGGGCTTCACATTATGTTGTTGGTGCTACTCACAAGGGAATTACAGTATATGCTATGGATAGATTCCTAACCTGCAGTTCTTGTTATTGTAATTTTCCATTCCTAACCTGCAGTTCTTGTTATTGTAATTTTCCATGGTGCAGATCCAGGTTCAGAGACTCTGCCCGTGTTCTGACCCTTTCCATGTTTTCATTCTTTTATGGGACCTTGTGTTTTGTCTGCATTTGACAGGAAGTTGTAACCTGGAGAAGTTGCTGGGTTGGATAAGTGCGATTAGCATGTTTGGTTGTATGGTAGGATACATGGTGGCTGGATGCAATAGTTATTGTACTGAATGTTACATGCATACACACATATTATAACATTGGAACTCAGAAAAAGCTGTAGTGGGGAATATTGCATTGGAAATTGCCATTGTTCTGAACGTCCATGGTGTGTTGGTGAAATTATCTTTTTATGACGTAAGGCTATTTTGACACATGTAATGTCAAAATGGAGGAGTCTTAATATTTTGGCAAATATCAGTATATGTTGATAATTTCAGCAAAGTGGGTGACACTAGGTATAATTCTTAGATTGTTACCACATTTTAATCTTGAAGTAGGTACTCATTTCTACCCTTTACTATCATCACATGGTTGTTGGAGTGATAAAAACTTTTGCAAATGTCTTCTCACCCTATTTAGTAAATCTTTAAGGTAATTTAACTTATCCAAAGTTGACTAGTATTTATTTCTTATTCTTTATTTATTGATCATATTGTGGGTTTTAACGATCACATTTGCATATGATAGATTAACTAGTTCTATGATCTATAAATTTTATAAAGTTACATTGTTAAGTCTTAGGATCCAATGCTTAAATATTTTTTTTGATAGGATTAATCTTTAAATGTTTATCTAGTTTTTTTTAATATAATTATATGAATTTAATACAATTCTAATTATTCTAATATAATTTGGAGATTTCCTCAGCATACCTTAGATGTACCTCTGAACTGTATTTTTCAGGGTGTCGAAGTTATCAAAATTCAACATCAAAACTTTGGTGTTTCGTCGATGTGCCTTCGAAATAAATATTTCCACGTCTCCATTGGCATCTAAAACCTTGGAAATCACAAATCCAACTTTGTCTCTAGACATAATCTATTGGTATTGCTGGGGATAACCCTCTTAACAGGATAATGTCTGGTTATCCTGCAATCAAGTAGAGTCTTATTACTACTATTTTACTTGTATGGACGCTTTGTATTCTCAAGCATTAGTCCTGTTATGCTTGTTCTAAAAGCTTAACACGATTGTTTGTTTCTTTTAGTTTGACCTTACCTACTTCTGACATTAAGTAAATGAGCATCTCTCTCTATCTCTCTCTCTGAGTAAATGAGTCTCTCTATATTAACTATCTCCTCAATTATTAAAATTGATAAACACTTTTCTATCATTGTTTTCCATGTCTGTAATTGCATGTAAGATGTCTATTTTTATCTTCTCATTCTTTCTTTGCTTCTAGGTTGGTTATCAGAGCAAAGATTATCACATGCACAAATTCAGTTCTGGACACAAATCTTTTCAAATTAAGCAAATCAGTTAGTTTCATATGATTTTGTTTTGCTATCTTGTCCTTTGTTCTAGAGATCTGGACGTTAATGATGTTGCAGTTTGCTGGACGTACAGATTCTCATGGTGTCATTTTTGCTCGCAGCCATTGTTACTGCATTTCACATTAAACTTCTCTCTGTATGAATAGGTCTACGGTTTGCTCTAAGGGAAGGAGGAAGGACTGTGGGTGCTGGTGTTGTGTCGAAAGTTATCAGTTGAGAAGTCGGTCCTTGATCTCAAGCTCTTTGCAATTGAAGACAAGGACTAGGCCACAAAATTGACTCTTGGCCTGAAGAAATTTTTTAAAAAGTTCGTGGTAATTTTCTTTCTTTATGTTCAGATATGTAGAAGAGGGATTCGTTGTTAGTATTTCTTGATTACAACTGCTTGGATATTTTTTCTTTAGGTACCAAGCATGATATATTTACCAGGAAATGCTGTCTAACATGTATAATAATCTCCTAGGTGCAACAACTCTTTGAACTGTTGCATCAAAATATTCTATTTTGAAGGAAAATATTGCTTCGTGTTTTTTTGAACGCTCTTATGATATTTTGCTTTGATTGTTTTCTTGATGGTCTGAACTGAACAGCTGAATCTACGTCGTCTGTTGTGCCTTTCTTTCAGCTGGAAACATGAGTTGGAAGTAGCCATCTAATTTGGCTTGATTTATAGCTTATTTTGAGCAAGAAAAGCTCACTTTTCTTTCTTTCTTTCTTTTTTCCCTCTCCAAGAGGACGGGGTTCAAACCAAGGGCACTAATCGATGCTCGTTATTCGGTTGGAAACCATCAGGCGGTATAGTGCACTAATCGATAGCCGGCCTTCTAGTTTCAATATTTACATTTTTGAAAGGATAGCTGGCAGATGCAGTTTGAGGAATATAAATTACAACTATATCGAAGTTTGTGCCCAAATTAGGTGGCTTTTTTTATTTACGCTTTTGGATTTAGGTCCAACCCAACCAAGCCCGAAGCCTCTGACGCTGAAAATCTTTTCACGCCGCCAAGTCCAGGCGTTCTTATCTTTTTTCACTGATGGTTGTGGTTGTTTCTATTCCATCCTTATTAATGACTACAAGTTTACTTTAACATACATTCTCTACTTATGCTTGTCCAAGATATAAAGCATTCATGCTTTGCTATTAAAAAAATGGAGAATCGCAGGCCTTTTCCGTTTTCATTCGTTAAGGGCATATTTTGTAATATCTCACATAAAGGATACCTGTTGAACGTTACAAATGTTATGTTAACGTGTTCGATTTTGAAAAATCTATCGTAGTTCGAAAGTGAAGAATTTATGTTCTACAAATAAAATTTATATCGAAATAAAAAGTTTGGTATACATTTCGAGTCGAACACAAGGAGGTGGATATTTGATTTAAAAATTAAGTGTTTCTTTTTATTTGTTATAGAATAATTTAATTTAAAATTATCTAATTATTTACAATAAATAGAAGAGAGAGTAAGAGAAAGATAATATTACATTAAGAAATTAAAATGAGATGTAAAATAAACAATGAATTTTTCATTGAGGAGATTGTTCATTACAACTAGAAAGCATAAAATAATTACTCTAGAAAGCGATAAATTTACTCTAGAAAGCATTAAAAGAATGGAGGGAGAAATGTCCTCGACGATTGCTTGGAGGGCGAACAAAATTACCCTAGAAAGCAGTAAAAAAAATAGGGAGGGAAATCATCTTCGACGGTTGTTTGGAGGACGAGCTGGACGGGATGATGCCTGGACGAAGGGGAACGAAGCAGGACGAAGGAGGACGAAGCAGAAGAACGGGAACGAAGCAGCATGCCGTCATCGTCGCGGGATCCACTTCCGAAGGGGAATGAAAATTGGACTTTATCTCGCGAGAAGCATCCCGGGTGTGGGACAAGCTTCTCTTGAGCTTTGGAGGGGTAGAGAGGAGAAGGAAGGGATGATAATTTCGTATTGAGGGGGTCTCCTTTTATAGTTGTAAGGAGTGGGGACAAAATGGACATTACAACTTCAAAATAATAAATGAGGGGTCTTTAGTGACGGATAAATCTATCACTAAAGCCCCGACGTGGGCGTAGCTTCCGCGCCCAAGTGCTCAACGCTATCGCACGCACAACGATTCTCAGCCGTCCAATTGCAAGATCAGACGGCTTAAGATGCGTCTCCGCCCGCTGCGTTGCGCGCCCGCCCGCGTGCGATCGCACGTCTGCACCGCGTGTTCAATCGCGCGTGGACGCTATCGGGCGCGCGGGGCCATCCGATCTCCATCTGACGCTCCACCCGCGCCCAATCGCCCGCGCCTCAAGCCCTCTGCTGCGGCTCGAACCTGCGCCCGCTGGTCGCGTAAGCGCGCTCGACCGCTGTGCTACGGGGCGCGGATGGTCTAGCGGACACTTTTAAGCGCGGCCGACCATAGCCG
Organism: Thalassia testudinum; assembly: GCA_037157565.1. Taxonomy (NCBI): domain Eukaryota; kingdom Viridiplantae; phylum Streptophyta; class Magnoliopsida; order Alismatales; family Hydrocharitaceae; genus Thalassia; species Thalassia testudinum. Next base: position 37,192,463 of record JAZHRO010000056.1, read on the forward strand.
TTGGATCAAGATCCAATGGCGGAGAGCGAGCGGGTGCGGGGCCTTCGTAGAATGCGTGCGGTCGTTTGGGCGGCCGAGATGGCGCCATGTGGCACCATCTTGGCCGTCCATCTTCTGGAAGTTGTAGATGGTGCCACGGATGTCGGATTGACTTGATTTTTGCGTCGTTGGGCTGCGATCGTCGATCCGAATTCATCCGTGCGGTCAGATTTGTCATCTGAAGTGCGGATTTTCACCATCCTGGCCCTTGATCTTCTAGGGTTCCTCGGTCACTATCTGATGCTACGGATGTCTGATTAGGGCAATCTTGGAGTCGTTGAACTCCAATCGTCGTCCTGATTGCATCCATACGGTTGGATCTTTGATCCGAGGCCCCGATAAAATGTTTGCCTTGTCCAAGCACATAAAAGGAGACAATTAACCTCCATTTTATTCAAACTACTCTAAATGTAAGATGATGCATGTTATGCAATATTTATATCATGAAATGCAATCATATGCTTAAGAACATGCATAAATAGACATTTTAAGTTGTGTAAATGTGTTTACATCATACCCCCATGCCTATCTTTTGTTAGTCTCTAGCAAAAACTATATGCTATTTATAAAAAAATTAGGTTGGGTTATTTGGACCTAAGTTATTTTCAATCATTAAGAAATTGTCTACTTAGGAACTGAACTTTCAAAGACACAACAGTGTCCGGGTATCAGCCAAAATGCAGACCGCCTCAAGCCCTCGCCTTATTCAAAGAAAAAATTTCTTTTTCTTTTTGCTCTTTTCTAATTTTTTTGGATTTTCAAATTTTAGGGTTTAAGAGTGGCTTTCTACGGCCATTCAACTCACCCAAGATTTGATGAGAACCCTAAGTTTTAAGCATCTTATTGTGATTGTGATAGACTCGTTGATCGGTAATTAAAACGGACTTCGGATTTCTACGCCTCTAGGTGACCTCAAAAAGACTTCTGCCTAAAGGTGTATCTTTACAACTGGTAGCTTTCTCGCTACTTTTATTTTTTTACAGGGTCAACACAAGGGTGAATCCAGTGTATATCTCCCCGGTTTATTCAACTTCTCTGCCTCTTTTTAAGTGTTTTGGGAATTTTTAGTGCATTTTCTGAGTTGGGTTCTGGACAACCGGTCGATGAGCTATTACCACCGATAACTTGCCAGCCATACTTGTGCGGCGAAGTGTGGCTTATTTCTTTTTATTCTTTTCTCCTTTTCTTTTTGATTTTTTTTTCTTTTAAGTGGCTTCCCTGGTCTAAGATTTACCTAAAGGCAGCAAAAAGAGAAAGGTCCAGTGACTGGGCTCTGGACAACCTACCTATGGGCTGTTACCCATGATAACTTGCCAGCCATATTACCTTAGAAGGTTCATTAGCTACCCAATTTCCGTTAAAATCGCCGAACAACGAGTCAGTGCAAAGAAAGTGTGCAGATGCTTAAAACTCAAAATTCCCTCAAATCAGAGGGTGGGTTGATAAGTCGTGTACTTATCACCCAAACTTATTTATTCCAATTATAATAGAATTAAGATGGCGAGGACTCGAAAGACAAATCCACATTTTAGTGGATACACGGGCTGATTAAGTCCAAAGACCTGAAGGGTCTTTGTGTTCAAATCATAATGTAGTATTTACTAAGATTGAAAATTTTCTTAAACTCAAATTCTCTTACCTAATTCCGAAATTATTATTATTATTATTATTTTTTTATATAAAAGAAAATAAAACAAATCTACGAAGCTGACGAATGAATTCAGAGATGAATATCCACCCCCCCATGCCTATCTAATGCAATGTCCTCATTGTATTAAAAAGATAAAACAGAGTGGAAAAACGAAGAAAGCACCTGAATTGCGTGAATGTCAAGTCTGCTCCGAGATGAAAACTAAGAAAAACTGTATATATGCTGAGTTTAGTGCCTTCAGCAAGGCACACTATGCAAAGAAAAGAAATGAAGAATTCACAAGTGCAGGTCAGAATTAAAATAAACAGAAGAATCTTCCGACCTGTCAACAGAGGTCCACAGATGTGGACCAGATTGTGGTGCAGACCCACACCCCATAATCGAGAATATCTTAGGTTCTGGATAAAAATTACCCAAAACCTAAAATCAGAATGCAAGTAGGGTCGGGCCTGCGATTTATGAGGATGCAACCTAAGACCAAAAAGTTGGGTTACAGAGAATTGAAGCTCAAAAGGATAATCATTGAATGTGTGCTTGAGTTTGACATCCTCGAAACAAATGTCGTAAGGGTTCTGATTTGATGGTTTCAGCTTAAAAGGAACCCTTCGACTCAATCTTCTATTTCCTCCAGAATTAACTTCCCAAATCAGAACTTCCCAGCTCCTATCCTCCTCATTCAGCATATCAAATTCCAGGACCTCTTGTATATTCATCACCCCGTCTGAAATCTCCAAGTCTAAATGATGTGGCAGAATCAAAATTGACTTGGGTCTAATTATCTCAGAATTAGAATCATAATAAGCTCAACAGGGTGTAACTGATAATCAGGGCATTGAATTGATTCCTCCAGAAAATGCGATTCTAGATCCGTAATGTGTGCCCTAATAAGATCAGTGTCCTCAGTTATTGGGCTATCAAATGATCTATCAAATTCCTCAGGCCCAATCGTCTCACAGAAATCGTGTTTAGAAAACTCGCATGAGACTTCGCAACTTTAATTTTCACCATTAGGATCTGTATCAATGTATGTCCCAAAATCATTTGTCACTTTCTGTTCCAAGGAGACATACGTTTCCTCGTAACCCGGCTTAGGGATCTCAGGTGAAGAAATCAGATCATCCTTAATTGGTTGTTTTAATTCAATCTGGTCAGCCTCGTAACACGTGTCCCCTCCAACAGGTGCCTGAGCAGGTTCTGTCATTGGCTTTCCTGAAGAGGGTTCATCCTGGGAATTATTCCAAAATTGAATCAAAGCAACTACGAATCTCATCCTCAATTTCGCTAATTTCCCAAATAGAAACTTACCCGGGTTCTTATCCTTAACATCCTGGAGCCAATCCAACAAAGACTTGTTTAAATCATCAATCATTTCAATCAGTGGCTCCAATCTCTCAATGTAAGGTATTGGTTGAACTTCTAAAGATTGAATGATATTCCTCAAGTTAGCTAGAACCTTATCTTGAACCTGGTTAACCTGAACCAAATGAGTTGGTTCAGGGTTGGGCGGGTTTGGGCTTAATGCAGGGGAATTAACGAATTGAGATTTGTTATACCCTTCCTGATAATAGGTCATTTCAGATTGTTGAAAAGATGGTGATGACCTAAAGGCAGTGAAATCAGAGGATGGGTAAGAATCGGTGTATTCTTCTTGATTGTAGATCGTATTAGGTTGTTCAGGAAAGGAAAACGATTTATAATCGATGTAGCTCTGAAAAGGATAAAAATCAGAATCAAAGTGTTCAGGGTTAGACCCTAAACACGGGGGTTCGGAATTGTATCCCCTATCTGAATTATCCCAACTAACTGATGGTCGATTACAATACAAGTTGGGATAATCATCATGTTGAGGATAATTCACAACAGGAGGGAAAGAGCGGGAATGCGTGAAATATGTGGAAGGATTCATGAGACACGGGAGGAAGAAAGGTGCCCTGCAATACAAACAATCAAACCTGTCCTTAAATGGGTTAGCCTACAGACCTACAGACTCCCAAAACCCATCTTGAGATAAAGGAATGATTTGATCTATTTCTGTCTGTTCAATCCAACCAGTTAGGAGGGGCTGGGGAGAAGGTTCTTCCTTCAGCTTGCGCCTCCGGTTCCTAGTGTACCCCCCAGCCGCGATCGTTTCACTATGCTCCCCTAGCTAGACATCAGATTGAACAGTAGAAACAGACTAATCGAAAATAATCTTGTTCTGGGTTCTGAAGAGCAAGTCCAATCCTTAAGGCCAACGTCTACTCTGTTTTATTTAGGGCTAGGTTTGAATGTGCTTTAGAATGTGATGGGCCCTTTAAATGGGTTGTGCCCTTAATGATTGATTGATTTGTGTGTGCGTGTACAACCAGTGGTTTTCAAGCAAGATTATTTTTGATGTGATGAATTTTAAGGTTCAAATCTTGCTTAGTAGCTTTTAGGATTCAACTTTAGGTGTTTTCAAACAGGTTTCGTTGGCACACCAGGTTTTGCAAGCACAGGTGAAGATGTTTTCCTTCAAAGTTTAAAAGGAATGTGGAGTGCCTGGTAAATCCCTAAGAGTTGAACCTAATTGGCAGCTACTTGATGAGTTTATTTTATTTGAAGTGGTGCGACCCAATCAACTCAAACAATTGGTCTGATGCACCACTTAATTAGGCACACAAATGATTACCTAATCTGATTTCTACTCAATTATGTGTTGCTTTATGTGTACCGGTTCCACAGATCAGAACCCGGTTGAGTAGAAACAAATCAATTCGGTTAAGTGCCTTTAAATGTGGGTGTACGTTGTGTGTTTGTTGAGAATTGCCCCACAAAATTATATTTATATTTTTTTTGTTTTTATATAAATGGAGGTGGAATGAATGTGAGTGAGAATCCAAACAACCAAACTATTCCTAGGATTTATGCAAACACCTAGGTTAATTGGAATTTGGATTCAATGTGGCGAATGAAATCTATGGAGGGGGAAAGAATGGGGGATAACTTACAAAACCTTCCACAGCACTTTACTCCAATCTACCGCTTTTGCTCGTCTCAAAAGAGTACCTGCAATTACAATAAGAAAGGAGAAAAGTGAAGTAAATGATTTGTAAGTTACAAAACGTGAAGAGAAATCAAAGATCATCGCCTCCCCGGCAACGGCGCCAAAATGTTGAACGTTACGAACGCTACGCTAACGTATTCGATTTTGGAAAACCTGTTGTTGTAGTTCGAAAGCGAGGAATTCGTGTTTTACAAATAAAATTTATACCGAAATGAAAATTCCGGGTCGAACACAGGGAGGCGGACGTTTGATTTAAAAACTACGCGTTTCTTTTTATTTGTCACAGAATAATTCAATTTAAAACTATCTAATTATTTACAATAAATAGAAGAGAGAGAGAGTAAGAAAGAGAATATTACACAGAGAAATTAAAATGAGATGTAGAATAAACAAGGAATTTTTCATTGTGGAGATTGTTCATTACAACTAGAAAGCATAAAACAATTACTCTAGAAAGCGATAAATTTACTCTAGAAATCATTAAAAGAATGGAGGGAGAAATGTCCTCGACGATTGCTTGGAGGACGAACAAAACTACTCTAGAAAGCAGTAAATCTATACTAGAAAGTAGTAAAAAGAATAGGGAGAGAGAAATCCTCCTCGACGGTTGCTTGGAGGATGAGCCGGACAGGACGACGCCTGGACGAAGGGGAACGAAGCAGGACGAAGCAGAAGAACGGGAATGAAGCAGCACGCCGTCATCGTCGCGGGATCCACTTCCGAAGGGGAATGAAAATTGGACTTTATCTCGCGAGAAGCATCCCGGGTGTGGGACAATCTTCTCTTGAGCTTTGGAGGGGTAGAGAGAAGGAAGGGATGAGAATTTCGTATGGAGGGGGTCTCCTTTTATAGTTGCAAGGAGTGGGGGTAAAATGGACATTGCAACTTCAAAATAATAAATGAGGGGTCTTTAGTGACGGATAAATCTGTCACTAAAGCCCCGACGTGGGCATAGCTTCCGCGCCCACGCGCTCAACGCTATCGCATGCACAACGATCCTCAGCCGTCCGATCGCAAGATCAGACGGCTTAAGATGCGTCTCCGCCCGCGTGCGATCGCGCGTCCGCACCGCGTGTTCAATCGCGCGTGGACGCTATCGGGCGCGCGGGGCCGTCCGATCTCCATCTGACGCTCCACCCGCGCCCAATCGCTCGTGCCTCTAGCCCTCTGTTGCGGCTCGAACCCGCGCCCGCTGGTCGCGTAAGTTCGCTCGATCGCTGTGCTACGGGGCGCGGATGGTCGAGCGGACACTTTTAAGCGCGGCCGACCAAAGCCGTTGGATCAAGATCCAATGGCGGAGAGCGAGCGGGTGCGGGGCCTTCGTAGAATGCGTGCGGCCGTTTGGGTGGCCGAGATGGCACCACGTGGCGCCATCTTGGCCGTCCATCTTTTGGAAGTTGTAGATGGTGCCACAGATGTCGGATTGACTTGATTTTTGCGTCGTTGGGCTGCGATCGTCGATCCGAATTCATTCGTGCGGTCGGATTTGTCATCTGAAGTGCGGATTTTCATCATCCTGGCTCTTGATCTTCTAGGGTTCCCCGGTCACTATCTGATGCTACGGATGTTCGATTAGGGCAATCTTGGAGTCGTTGAACTCCAATCGTCGCCCTGATTATATCCATACGGTTGGATCTTTGATCCAAGGCTTCGATAAAATGTTTGTCCTGTCCAAGCATATAAAAGGAGACAATTCACCTCCATTTTATTCAAATTACTCTAAATGTAAGATGATGCATGTTATGTAATATTTATATCATGAAATACAATCTTATACTTAAGAACATGTATAAATAAATATTTTAAATAATTTAAATATATTTACATCAATACGACATTTCAGTCCATGAGAAAAGATCGAGGGACATTTTGGAAAATCAAGGTTGCTAAAATATTCAAGTAAAAGTTGTCTGGTTACTTGTGCAACAAACCGAGTAATCGTAAGTTGGCTATCTCATGCTTTTACGTGGGTCATTACTAATCCCACGCATGTACCTATTTGTCCGATCCTGTCAAGTTTCTAACGGGTAAAAGTAGAACATGTCTCAATTCTGCGGTATCTGATGGAGTAGTGGGATTGACTACTTGGTCGAACGAGGTGTTGGATTAAGTATATTTCTTCAACGATAGATGTTAATAATTTGATGGTGATGAAATCACCCGAGTTCGTTATTTCTTGCAGCCTCACTTCAGGGCAAACGTTGATGTTCATCATAGTAGCTACATGGGGTACACGAGATTATGATGGAAGGATACGACGAAAAGATTCCAATTTAGTCAAATCTTTGTTTCTTTTCTTTTTAGTTTTCCCTTGTCAATGATCTCCCAAGAATCTATTTGTTACTCTTGATTTTGGTTCTTTCTTCTCTAAGTATCAAAATCATAATGATCATATTTGTTTTTGTTAAAAGGACTAACACTTAGAGAAGAAAGAAGTTTTCATTGGTGCATTTGAAAAGGAAGCCCATCAAAATCATAATGATCATATTTGTTTTTGTTAAAAGGACTAACACTTAGAGAAGAAAGAAGTTTTCATTGGTGCATTTGAAAAGGAAGCCCTTCATTCTCTTTCATAGAATAAACGGACAATTGATTGACCAAGTTATGTACTTGATTGTCAAATTTGTGAAGCTTTTTTAGACTTTTGCAACCTACAAATTTTGATCGGACTAATCTGATTTCCTGATTTATCAAATATATATTTTTTTGATTGATAGATCTAGAAAGGATCCAAAATCCACTCTTACCTTCGATTGTTTAATAAAAAATTGACTGATCAACGGTGTTCAAAACTAAGGATAATCTTGAATTTTTTTTTTTATTTATTCACTCGATTGGCTTTTTCAATGGTGGAAACCTCTTGCTTTATAAAAAGACCCTTTTACATCAGTTTGTGCAACACACAACAGCATTCTCTAATTATCTTGTGATTAAATCTTCATTGAAAGCACTCTTGGTCTTTATGCTGGACTCCACTACGCATAAGGGCTCTCAGTCTAATTGCTCCTGCACTTTCTCTCTCTTGCATCCTTGGAGCACCTTACATTTGATTAATTTGATTGCACCTTATATAATCTTATATTTCTTACCTTGCAAGCTTCTTGAGGTTCTGTACGCCTATTACATGTACTTTTATTTCATATATTTCTATATTTGTTGTACTAGATGTTGGCTTGTTTGGATTTCTTTCTCTAACTCAAACATAGGAGATAAAATACTCTGTGTTTGGGATCTAAAGTGGGCGTATTTGCAATCAACCTACTTGCATTTTTTGTAGCTTGCTTTAGTGGTTGCGTTGGAATAGACCGTTCAAGAAAATACTAAACTAAGAAGTTTAGGTAGTAAGTTTTACTTAAAGGGATTACTCACAGTTTGGTTTGCTCTTTTGTTCATCTTATTTTTCTTGAATTTCATTATAAAAGTTGTTGATACACTCTGCTCACCACCTAGCATAGCTCATGATTGTCAAGTATCTTTCAAGTAGTATTGAAGTGAGTTGCAAGGAGATATTACACATCCACTTGCTATGAATATGCAAAGTACATCGAGGGCAATCATCCATCCCTTCACTTTTCTTTGAAGGATCAGACTATGGATATTGGAAGAAAGAATGCAAATCTTCCTTGAGTAAGTGGATGAAGGAACATGGGAGATGATAGAGATAAAACATGTCAAGTTGAAAGTAAGGGAAGGTGAAGCACTCAATCCAGAAAGATGACATGTGTTAACCAAGGCAAGGAGAGGGCCTCACCTCTCAAAGTGACTTGGATTGCCCTTTCAACATGTAGAAATCACAAGCTAATTGACCTTTGCTCAAAACTTAACATATAGGTAGGTAGCCTTAGATGGTTTTTGATCAACAGGTTTTGGCGAAGAAAAATCAAGGTTTCAAGAACCCGTTGTCGTAGCTCGCAAAACGTTTATCAAATACAATTTATAACTGAAACTGCAAGGGAGTCCCGAGTCGAACACAGGGAGGTGACGTTTACTTTCGTTGAAATCTATGCTTCGTTTTGTTTCTTTTTGAGGTTTTAGGGTTTTGTGATTTTTTTCTTTTGTTTTTGCAATAAAGAAGTAGGCAAGATAATGTCACAAAATGAGATGGAAACAAATTTGATATATCATGCAATTGTTTATTACAATAAGCTAAGAAATACAAAAGAGATAGGGATAAGAAGAATTCTCCCAAATCGGCTATTTGGTGAGACGACGGCACTTGGTGGCAGCTTGGATGGAGGTGAGGTGCTGGATGACGAAGGTGAGATGCAGGAGGACGTTGGGTAGAGGAATGCTTCATCAAGGCTTTGGAATGGGGATGAGGAGATGGAGGCGATCTTCTACTGGAAAGGAGGTGGGAGGACGGCTCCAAGGCTTCTTATGAAGGTGGTGGGATGGAGGATGAATATTTGGTGGGAAATAGGAGCATTACACTAATAAGAGGCCTTTGGAGCTTGGGAATAAGCTCTACTGGAGCTTTGGTAGGCTACTAGAGCTTAGGAATAGGTGTGAGTAGAGTAGGTAGAGATGGTTTGGAAGGGGAGGGGTCATGGGGTTTATATAGTGGAGGAATGGAGGTCTTTTGTGCGCATGGGTCTTTAGCGACATTTAAAACATCGCTAAAGGCCCTCTGGGGGTGTTTCTAAAGCATTCATGCGCTTGGCTGGAGTGAGGAGGTGCGGTTGCAGCTGGCACATTGCAAGGAGAGCGTCAGATCGGGTGCGGAGGGCTGAGATCGTGAGGAGGAAGTGCGCGCTTGATGGAATTTGAATCCTGTGCTCAACGACAGCCGTGCATGGCTGAGAGGCATCTGTGGATCGCGCTTTCGTTGGTTTGAATGCGCGCAAATCGTGCGCCTCGAAGATTCGACGATCGAGAGCGCATTCGGTCATCTTAAATGAGCACCTCTGATTGCGCGCGTGTGATCTGGCTTGCGTCCTCACGTCGCTGGGTAGCGTCAGATTGCATGGGAGGAATCTAGATTGCTTGATCAAGATCGAGCGGTCCAATTTTCGCTGGCGCTGTAGTGGGCATGGAGGATTGCGACTCCAACTCGCGCCTCTCGTTTGAGGAGCGGGTGCGCTACCATTTGGCTAATGTGCTGGATGGTCGCGTGGAGAGCGGTGCGGTCGCATGCTTCGACTGTTGGATAAAGATCCAACGGTCGAGATGAAGCCTTCGCTACTGTACTTTGGAGGGGAGAATCGGCCAATGTAGCGCGTGTCTCAGCCATTGGATTGAGATCCAACAGCTAGGATCATTCCTTGCATGAAGTTGGGGCGTGGTGGCTCAGGTCGGGCGGCATGGATGGAGCCACACGGCTCCATCTGGGCGTCCATCTTCTTCTTCTTGTAAAGGGTGCCACGGAACTCGGATTGGGGTGATTTTCGCCTTGACGGACTGCGATTGTCTCTCCAGATCCATCCGTACGTTTGGATTCTTCATCCAAAGCTCGTAAAGATGTTGCACTGCCTCCTAGCCATATAAAATGTTGAAATTAATATACAGAATATACAAACTATCCTAAATGCAATGCAATGAATGTTATGCAATGCTAGACCTAGGAACTATCATAAATAAACATTTTATCATGAATTTAGTTTGATTTAAAATCTAAATTTGGACTGCAAAATATCTTCAATAATGAAATTCACTACTATTTGATTGGCTGAAAACTTCTGACCACTTTGGTTACTGTTACTGATTAATTGAAAAACTTCTGACCATAAAAAGTTGAATTATTTCCAAAATGGCTTCCAATAGGTAGAAAATAAAATAGGCCCATTAATTAGAAAGAATTACAAGAGTTATAAATTTTCTTATGTCTTCAATTATTTAATTCTTCTAATTTGTCATTGGCTAGATTCTTTAATTTGTAATGCACATGTTTGACCTTATCTTTGAAGTGTCCATAGCTTCTATAGTTCTTTTTTCATCTTAATTGTAGTCTTTTACTTCTCCATCTTTTGGATGAAGTTTGAACCATCAAACTGGATTCTCTCCACCTAATCATTCATTTTGTTGACCTACTTTTCTCTACAACATCTTAATTACTGATGAGGAGTAAAATTACATCATGGAGACTTTTCTACAATTCTTGACCTATTTTCCTGAGTACCACCAGAAAATGCGAGTTTCTGTAAGATAGATTTGAGTGTTTTTCATAGGAAATGATTACTTTCATTAGGATAATCTTAGATGAGATTATTATGCTACAAGAGATAGGAGAATTATTATATAATAAGCTTGGGAATTCTCAATAAGCATGGGATGACGAATATGTAGAAAAATAAAGATAATTGAGAAGTTATCAAAGCCAGCTGAGAAATCTTAAGAAAAATTCTAAATTTGAAATGGCAAGTTGAGAAATTTTGAAAAAGTCTTTAATTAATAATTTAAGATCTAAGAAATTCCATATGGGCTCTTGGAAAGATGAGATATGTCTAAGAAAATCTGTCATGAATATCTTCTTATTTGAGAAATTTTAGTATAACTTCTTTCTTAGTTGAAGGCAAGAAGCTTGAAAATTTATACTTTGAGAAAAATTGAGAAAGTTGTGTGCTGAGAAATCTCTTGAGAAATCTTATCAGACTTAGAGTTCGACCTACGAGAGTCTACAGTTGAGAAGCAATTGATAACAAACTCAACACTTAGCTCAAGAGCTCGAGATGCAATGCTAAGAAAAAAATGGATGTCTGAGTTACCTCTAGGCTTAGAGGTTTCTTGGATATCTTTTACTTAGTGAAAAATAGAGACAAGTGCATGCAGTAGTTGTGGGTAAACTTTTTAAAGTAATGTTATGTCATTTTGAAGGTCGTCCACAAATACGTAGGATTCCTGGGTACACTAATAAGTGGAGAAAGATAATGTAAGACAGAGCTCAATACATACTTTATTGACCTCATCATGAGTTCCATGTGAAATTGGCATAAGAGGGAGTGTGACTTGTGCTTAAGTAAAATAAAAAATAATTTTAAATCACACTACAAATCAAACCATAAATGAGACAAGTATTTATAGAGGAAACCTGAATCAGGGAAAACCTTTACTTAGATATCCCCTATTTAGAATTTTTACCTTTGCTCTCTAAGGAAGAATCACTATCCACACCACAAATTCGAGGGTCGTCTACCTCACTTCACAGCTTGATGGGAACACCATCATGATCCCTAACTAGCTCATGACTCAATGAAGTCAATAAATGCTCCTACATAACCAACTGAAGGTCGTAATACATTGCATAACCATTCTGAGAGAAACATAAGAAACTAGGGTTAGAATTATAATTTTACCAGCTTATCATGAATGTAGTACAACCATGAGTTTTCTCAAGGTCTGAATAAAGGTCAAATGGTCTTAATAAGATAACAAGTGGGTTGGATTAGACAAAAAAGGGTTTGTGAGTGTTCTGAGAATTAAATGACTTTTGAAACCCTAAAAACAGACCCACTTAATTAACCAAGGTTATGGTTAGGATAGAATTCATTTAAACCCTCTAAAAATCATAGAAAAATATTCTCTAGGGTTTAGTACCTTCAATTTGTCCATAAGAACCCATCTTGACCTAAAATGGAGTCTCAAACAGATATTTGCCCTAATTTAAGTTTTTGCATAAATTACCTAGTCAAACGTGGTCAAAGCCAAAATCCAACTTCACCATTGGATTCCTTAGGTCCAAATTAGGTTTGTTCCAAAATATGGACTCAAGATGAGCTTGCCTTGACCTAGTTTGCAAAAAGGTCATGCCTGATTACATCTATACCCCCAACTTTCAAAAACCCTTGCGAACAGCCCCCTAAATTTTTCATCATATTCAGAATTAGGTCCCTCTACCATTATCATGGAGGAAACTTACTCCGGCGACCTTTGATAGGAGATTTCTCCTTGATTGCTTGGAGAATCTCTTCCAAAATTGGAAGGGAGATCCTCTGAGAAATTCTCTCTAGTATGAACCCATCCATGTGCTCTGATTCTTTCCCAATCTCTCATGCAAATGCATGAGAGATTTGGGTATCTAAAAAGCTCCCAAGTTCGGCGACCTTCCAAGCTTGGGAAGCTTGCTTCCCAAGCCTTAATCGCCCCTTAGATCCCTATTTAAAGAAGCCCAGATCCTCCCGAACTCCTTACGCTCGAATTCAGTCATGAATCCTCTCAAATTCCTCTCTCTCACAGTCGAAGGCTCCTTGATGTTCGGCGATCCCCTGTGCCCCTTCTCGTCGTCCGACCGCCATACCTGCGGCAGATTCATCCTCCCTACTCTCGTCCGCGTCTCGCCGTACCAGCAGACGCCACTTCCTCCATCCTCGCCGTTCCCACCTCATCGAAGTCGCCTTCCTCTCTGGTGTCGGCCACACCAAACCCGACGCCCTCGCTGCCCCCTTCGTCCATTGACCTCCTAGCTAAGTCCCTTATCCTTCTACTTTCTTCTTCGCTCTTTACTTTCCGAAACCGACCACTGACGCCCCTTTGCACCTCCATCCCTTCCATCTCCGGCCACCCCCTCCAGCGAGGCCATCCTACCTCCACAGCCCACCAAAACCCTCGCTGACCCTCGCAAAACCTTCACTACACATCCACGATCATTTCCCCTTTATTCATTCACCTCGCCACTCACTCGCATGCACCCTTGAACAAACCCACTCACACGCTCACAGTTTGACCTAGGTACGCACTCATAGTCACTCTCGCTCCACGCCACCACCCCCATCACATTTGCCATGCTTCGGCGATACTCCTTGAGTGCTCTGACGTGGTCGGGAGGCCGTTTTACTGATTTCAGGTGTACGCCCCGTCTGCCATTGGTGAGCAAGCATTGAGCTTGCTTGTAGGTTTGCTCTAGGCCTTGCTGTCCTAGGTTGAAGTCCTAGAACGCGCGGAAGTTTCTCATACACGGTCCCAGGTCCTCAATTGAAGTCGCGAGCCTTAGCAGCTACTGCAATTGGAATGACACTCCCTGCTGTAGATGTGCGAAGAAAGGGTGCATGGATAGTCCCACATCGGAAGCTGTTGAAGCCGCACACCAACATAAATTGAAAAAGTGCTGGTAGCTGTTCGCCTTAAATCCACGGGGTGAGGTCCCTCTCACCTTCACCTGGCCTCGTCCGTGACACGCCCCTGTGGACCTAGTCGACTCGTTTACCTGCCTAACTTGGACTCCTTGCTCACCACCTCACGCCGATGAGCCTGGACCTGGGTACGCACCTGACCCGATAACCAGGATACCCATGGCTCTGGGAGTGCAGATCTTAAGAGAGAAAAAGAGGGGAGAGTCGTATGGGTAGGGGGAGGATTTTGCTGTAGGAACCTTCGGCCGACACTTAGCTGAATTCTGAAGAGGAAAGCCAAAGAAGAAGAGGAGGAGGTCTGAAGCTGAAGAACAAGAGAAAGCAGCTAAGGGCCAAAGAAGAAGAAAGCTAAAGGCAAAGGAAGAAGAAGAAGGCTTGGAGAGGTCGTAGCTGAGAAAGCCAAGGAAGAAGAAGAAGCAGGTCTGAAGAGGAAAGGAAGAATAAGAGAAAATAGAGAAAGAGAAGAAGAAAAGTAGAAGAAGAAGACAACTTTAAGTTGTCTGATTTCCAAATCAGACGACAGAATTAGCTCTTATTTCATACATATACATTGAGTTCTTTAGTTGATATTGTAGGGGTATTTGGTGATCCAAATCACCATTTTACTCTCATATTTTTGCATATTGATTATGATATTATTGCAAATTCTTTTAAGTTTGAATTGTGATCATGATTTCTAAATACCAATTTGCTCCTTGTATTCGACTTCGGAATCTTTTCGAGTAATAAAAATTGTACTTATTTTCAAAGCAATTTCGATTATATTACAAGGCTTTATTTTAAACTTGATCTCGCAGCGACAAACGCAGCTTTCCTTCTTGAACACCCTTGAGAAGGGATTTCGTTCCTCTTCTAACAAGAAGAATTGGGAAGCTTACAATGTTGGTACCCAACCTTACATCAAAATATGAAAAGTCATATAAACAATAAGTCCTATAGAGTTAATATCATGTGTAAATGCAAGTAAATGTAGTAGGACTTGAAAATAATACTTAGTTGAAATATTGGAGTTTATTACGAAGGAAGTGGAGTAGGGAAGCTCTTCGTAAGTGGAATTGTAGAAATGAGCATGATGAGGGGAGAAAATCCTCATTAAAACAGTGTGAACAAGGCTAATGAGCCTAATGATCCGATGACTTGGCTACTTGATGTCCTACCGGATCCGACTCAGTCTAAGGGCCCAATAAGAGATATTATTGACTGGAGTTGAAACAGACGGTCGTTGCACCGATGATTGTGATGATGGTCTACGTCGGTTATGATGAGTCAATTTTAATGGATTAATATTACGCCTAAGTAACTTTAATCGTACCGTTTAGGTTTGTTAATAACTACATTAAGTTATAGAATGTTTGCATTCATCATGATTTAAATTTACATTTATTTTATAGTATTCTATAATTTAATATGTAATGATTTACGTTTTTATGATTACAGGAATAATATTTGGAAAGAGGAAGGGGGGAATAATTTCCCCAACACATATTCGGCGAGCCGCAACTCCTCCCACACATTTATCTGATCTCCCGCTGCCCTCCCTCAACAAACGAGGCTAGAAATAGCTAAGGGATTTGAAAATCCCTTAACTCACGCACGCGCAAAGGAGAGGAGTTAAAGAGGAGGCGGAGAAAGGAGAGGGGCATCGGGATCTTCCCCCCTGCGAGGATCTCCTCTCTCCTCTCCACCATGATCTCTACCTACACTGTGGATCCAGAGTGCACCATGGCTTGAGCGAGCTTCATCGTCGTCTTTCCCATGCCACGGTGTGTGCAGTGACAATGCGCACATCGACCACCGCACTCTCCAGCCAGCGTTTCCAGCCAGCGCCCCATCCCTCATAGCACCCGCACCCCCGCAGGCGCTCTGCCTGCCTCCAGGCCCGCACCTCCACCGACCGTCCCTGCAGGCACCCGCTCTCGCAGGCGCATGCCCATCTGCAGCGCTCCCTCCAGCCGCACCGCAGGCACTCCAGTGCAGGAACTCTACACCGCAGGCACCAAATCGTCAATTGTGATCTGTGTACGCCTGCAGGTGCTTCCCCCTCCAGCCGCTCCATCCAGCGCAACCACCTTGCGCACCCGCACAACGCCTCTCCGTAGCCTGCAAGCACTGCCCAACACCAGCAGCCAGCGCCAGCAGCTGCTCTGCCTCATGCCCAACGTCTGCAGGCGCTCACGCACTGCACCTTCTCCAGTGCCAGCACCCTGCAGAAAGGCATCCGCTCCACCTTGCGTGCTCACCGGCCATCGCAATGCCATCGCAGGCCACTCTAGGCACGCCCTGCACCACATGCAGCAGGAGCACCTCCGCAGGTCCGCCTCCAGCGCCTCCCCCGATGTTCATCTCCTCTGTCAGCCGGCCACCTCCGGCCATCTCCGTTGACGCCGCAACCTCCATCGGATTGGCCTCGTCTTCGCCAACCTCCCTTGCGTGTGAAAGCCCCGTCGGTGCTCTCTCTCTCTCGCGAGGAGGAGAGAGAGCAAATGCTCTGTTTTACATTCCATTAAAAATTACATCTAATGCCATTGCCACCAGAAATTAATTTTTGATTCATTATTATTTTATTATGGAAAAATTGTGAATGTACACTCATGCTTTCTAATAATTGCACGTTATTGATATTCACCTATTTCAAGCTTGGTTTTGGGCTTAACCTGTGCACTAATTTTCTCTAGTATATGTCAACTGAAAATTACATAAAATCATCATATATTTATTGAAGATTTCAGTGAGGGAAAACTGCACATATACCCTTATCTTTTTGAGTTATTGTGAATCTTCTTTCATCACATTTTATGTCGGATTTGAATAGGGATTTCACACTTAACCAAAAGAATATAAAATAATCTAGAGTTTATTGCATAATTGCCTCCTTGTGGACACGACCCGCTTTTCTGTGAGTAGTTATTTTTATCGTTGATTAGTCGATTTTTCCACCACTTAAATACTACAACACAAAGCGAAAAATTGACTCATCAAATTGGCGTCGTTGCCGGGGAGGCAACAGACGCAATAGATTTACGTTATTCTTTTTTTGAATATTATGAGTTGCGAAATCATCTGATCATTTTTATTATTGTGCGAGGAATCTGACGAGGCGCAGCAGAGCGACGACATTGAACCTGAACGACGCGCACGGCGGAGACGATATTTTTGGTGGACCTTGATGCCACCCGGAGGACGGCAACAGGAACACGTGGGTGTTGATCCCACACACATAGGCTTACGGAGAAGCCTATTTATTCTTTAGTTAGTAGATCTTAGTTAGATTTAGTTAGATAGACAGTAGAATTTAAATTCTATCTTTTGGACCATTGTTGGGTATTTTTGTGAACGTGTTCCCAGTGCCACTTTATTTCTTATCGCTCTTGTATGCGGGAGCGTATTTCGGGAGCGTGGTCCCATTTATTTAGATTATAGGATTATTTGAACTGCATTTCGGTTAGTTAGTTAGATTAGGTCTGTTTGTTTATTATTAAAAAAAAAATCGAACTACCTGCTAGAAGCTGCATATCTATAGGATGACCATCTAGGATTGAATGAGCAGCATCTACTTTATTTTTATTGCATTGCATTCATACATTGCACGAAGAAAGCTGGAGTAAGGTACATCTTCTCTTTAGCATCAATTACCTATCATGCATATGCATTGAACGTAAATCTAAGACCATTAAAGTGCTTGAATCAAATTAATTCAGTGGTCACTTTAAAAATTGGGATTGCTAAGAGGTTGGACTTTAAAATCGGTGACTGAAAATTGTGTGCAAAATGATCTTGTTTGTGAAATTTCAAAAATAAAAAACATGATCGTATGTTTGCACACTTGAGACACTGTGCACCTCACACATAAGGTTACTAGATAAATTTCTACCTCTCCTCTTTTGCACCACAAGGGAAGTTAGCCGGAAATCAACAAGCCTATCCACCAAGTTACTTTGGTTCCTCGTGTGTGGGCTCGATTCGAGACTTCCATCCCTTGCGAGTAGGTTATAGGCACCAGCGAAGGTTGGCCTAGGAAGCATAATTTTTTGCAAAACATGTTTGGCCACCAATTGAACATTTAATTCTAAGACCTACAATCTACTAAAAATAAGATCCCACTGAATTTGCATTTGCTTTGACAGTAGAACTCTCTAGGAAGCCCACGATGCAATTGGCATTCAATATTTCAAATCAGGCCTACTAACCCAAAGGTTCTGCTATCATATTGATGATTTTCCGCCAAGGGACATTGCAGAGTTATGGGATTGAGCTACAAGGTTCTCGGAACAAGATGATTCGTTCCGCTCCCATAGCTAGTTGGCTGACGGATATAGGGACGATCGTTATTCCCCTGATGAGAAGGGAATGAGGGATTCTACCCCTGTATCTTTTCACGGTGGTGGCCGCCTCAACAAGCGGAAGGGAAACTTCTAGGACCAAAGAGGAGAGAGGTCAAACAAAGGCCAAAATAACGACCCTCGCTAGCCTAGGAGGGACTTTTTTGAAGAATACACTCCTCTGGCCGTGAATCAGGTGGACGTGTTGGTAGAGGTTTGGTCGACCAATAAAGGCCTCTTGCCACCACCAAAGCCTCTCAAAAAGAAGGCTGACTCGAGTCTGTATTGAAAATATCATCAAGTCTGAGGGCATGCTATTGAAGATTGCTGGGATTTGCGTAACCAAATTGAGTCTCAGATTTGGCACGATAACTTGGCACATTTTGTGAAGTGAAATGAAAGTCAAGACAAGTGCAAGCGACTCATGGAGGGTCTGGAAGAATACCATAGGGAGAAGCTTAAAGAGCTTCAGGGAATAAATGTGGTATTCTTAGCAGACCAGGGGTTGGTTGAATCCGTGGCTCACTAGGTTGAGCCGAGGACGTCTTAGCAATTTCCCCCTATGGAATACCACCGGTAGGTCCTGGTGACGATGGTAGCACAACCACAGAACACTCATGCACCTAATCTGCCTCCGCCTACATCAATGATGAAGGAATTAGAAGTCATTTTTGGGGTTAACGCTATTTGTAATCCATAGACCACTTAAGTTAAAGGGGCGCCTTGAGACATATTCCTACCCTTTAATGGGGGGAGAGGAGTACTATCAGGCAGGTGATGGTAACACCATCATGGGTCCTAACTAGTCACAATTAGTCAGGTTCAAATGGTAAATGCTCCTACTTGATCATCTGAGGATCATAATTCCGCAGTGATCTGATTTGAGAAGAAAATAAGAAAATATGGTTAATTTTGCTGTTTTAACAGCACATCACAAATGTAGATTAACCACAGGGTTAATTAGGGTTTAATTAAAGGTCAATTGAGCATAAAATACTAAAAAGTGGCTTCACACTGACTGAATTAGGGTTTCACGCATTTCGAGGGTAAAAATAGTATTGAAAATCCTAATTATCAACCCCACTTAAATTGAAAAGGTTCTGGTCAGGATGAAATTAATCTAAACTTTTTAAAAATTATTGAAAGATATTATAAGAGGTTTGGTACCTTCACTTTGACCATCTGAATCCATTTTGATCTGGAACAAAGTTTCAAATGGGAATTTACCTTGATTTGGGCTTCTGTGTAATTTACTTAGTCAAACGTGGTCAAAACTTAAATCCAAGTTTACCATTAGATTTCTTGGGTTTAAATTAGGTTAACACCAAAATTTGGTCCCAATCAGAGTTCATCTTGACTTAGTTTGCATTTTAGCCCCTAAAAACTCTATTCTCACATTTGTACCCCTAAGTTTCAAGTTTCTTATGATTACCCCCCTATCTTTATCATCTTATTTGCATTTAGGTCCCTACCACCATTGAAGTAGTGAACAGAACCTAACCCATGACCGGTGAGATTCAGAGCTAATTTGACCCATAAAACCTTCACCAATCTACAAATTGGTGTGAACATCAATCAGAGCATGGCCATCTTTTGGGCCATGTCTCAGGATCAATCAACGTCGGGATCTTGCTGGCGAAGCTTGAAATTTCCAAGCTTAAAAACTGACCTTGAAGCAAGTTGAACTTGCTTAAATTGGCCCTTTGAGGGGCGGAAGAGGTTCTATATAAACCCCTCGAAGTCCTACAGTCCAGATCAACCAAGAATAAACCAGAATTACTCCTCTTCTTCCTCTGACCACCACATCTTCGGCTGAGGCATGTCTCTCCAACCTCATCCTCCGGCCGTCCAGCTGTCAAATTGGACGACCCTCTGTCTTCTCTTCGTCGCGAGTCTTGCCGGCTAAAGCAAGACCGTTATCGACCTCGTCTTCGTTGTCGATTCTCTCATCGTTGCCTTTGTCTTCTTCGTGTCCAGCCGATCAATGCCGAATGCCTCCATCCTCCTCTCACCCCTTATGTCCCCTCAAGCTCCTCTCCTTTTCTAGGTCACTTCTACACCCTTAGTTCCTATTTTTAACCATGCTACACACCTCCCTCACACTGTCTTCGCCATGGCCGGCACGAGCTTCGGTGAGCTCGTGTCGGTTGTTGAAGCAGTGAATTTCCATCGTTGGTCTAGGAAAATAATGCGTCGTAGTATAGTGATGAAAATCGCGAGAACATTTAAATTTATAAGTGCTCTAAAACAAAATGAGTCTAAGGTCATTCGCAGGGAGCAAATTTGGAATTCACATGCTAATTGCAACTAGAAACAAAGAGCACAATAATTCACAAAAGATATGCAATAAAGATCAATAAAAAATATATTCAGTAATAGCAAATCAAATCTTAGAAATCAGTGGAATAAAAAGAAGAACAAAGCTCTAAAAAATGGTGATTTGAATCTCCACTTAATTCCCACATTTAATTACATATCACAATTCTCAAATCAAATCAATTTTGCTACAGTGCTCTTTAACCACTTATTCAAATGTCATCAATATGTCCACAGTATCAGATATGTCAACAGTACCCAAAGTCAATACTAAGTACAGGCTTCAGTAGCCTCAACAAGGCATAAGGCCTCAAGTAACCCCACAGCTCAAGGGTCTAGCATAAGGGCGTCACAGCATAGGGGCACCAAGGACAAGTATAAGGAATTCAAAACCTTAAGCCTTGGCCAACTCAAAATAAGCCTCTTGAAATGCCTAAGTATAAAGCATAGAGGCATGAATCTAGAGGCACATGTACACACATCCTAATGCAAAATCACCCCCTACCCTCCTCAAATCTTCCTCTAATCAGGTCGCTAATTGGGTAAACGGATCTGGGTTGAGTCCAGGCTCACCGGTTGTAGGTGGTGAGCGAGGAGTGTAAAGGGTAAGGTGAGAGGGACCTCACCCTTGTGTCATGAGACAAAGAGCCTGAAACGTTGGCTTCGAGAGATAACCGGGTTTTATTGTTATAGCGTTGTAGTATAGCCAGTTATTGCCATCATTTCAAATATATAAATTTTTTACTCGGAAAATAAAAGAGAGTTCCCGAGGTCGAACTCAGGGAGCAAGTTGTATTCTAGGGGTACAAGTTTCTTTTACAAAAATAAAGAAAGAGAGAGAGAGAGAATTTGTTGGCTTCTTTCTTCTTCTCTTCTTTTCTCTTTGCCTATCTTCTTCTGCTTGACTCTTCTGCTTTATCTGCAGCAGTAGTGATGCTTTTCTTCTTCTTTCAGTTCTTGTTTCTGCTCGTCTCTTTCTTTTTCTTCTCCCTTGCGGTCCTGTTCTTCTTCTTCTTCTTTCTTTCTTCTTTTCCTTTCTTCAGACCTTCTTCTTCTCGTGTTCTTCTTCTTCTTTCAGTTCTTGTCTTGGCCTCTCTGCGTTCTCCTCTGCCTCGCCTTCCTTCTCCTTCTTTGCCTTCAGGACGTCGTCAGATTTTCCAATCAGACGACTTAAACTGCAGCTGCTACAGTGCCGCTCGGTGATCCTCCTTCCTTCAGCTTTCGTCTTCTTCCACGGTTCTTCTTCACCTGTGCCTGCACACTTACACAGCTTTGATCAGAGAGGGGCGAAACCTATCTCTACCCTCCCCCGCGTCTCTCTCTCACAGAATCCGCTCATGGGATAGCTCTCCTAGAGCTGCCGAGTAGCCGGGTACGGGTCGCGCCCGGGTCCAGGCCCACCGGCGTGCGTGGTGGGCGAGGAGTGTAGGTCAGTCTAAGTCGGGTCGGGCCAGGTCCGCGGGGCGTGAGCGCGGACGAGACCGGGTAACCGGGCGGGTGAAGGGGACCTCACCCCGTGTGCTGAGGCAATAAGCCTCCAGCACTTTTTCACTTTATACCGCTGTGCCTCTTCAGAGTTTTCCGAGGTGGGACTAAATGTCCCACCTCGAGTTGGCGCCTGCGCGGAGGAAACAACTGGTAATCGCGGCGTTACGCGAGGCCTTCGCGCGAGGGCTTCGCTTCAGTTGCAGCCTGACGCTTTGTCGAAATGCCTCGCACGGCCTGGGAGTCGAATCTGGGCGTGGCGCGCCTGCAGCTGCAGGCGGAAGCAGCTCCTTCTGCACAGCAATGGTGGCGGAGGACGGGTGACCTGTTCACAGCAAAACGGCCTCTCGGCCTAATCAGAAGGTGCCGGGAGCTTCGCCAGAGTGCGGCGAAGCTCGTGTGGGTGGTGGCGAGGCGTGGGGCGGCGTGCAAGGGCTGCCCTAGGTCGGACTGTGGGTTGGAAGATGGGTTTGTTCGGTGGAGTTGCAGAGGGTGATGTGGGGGAAGTGGAAGGGCGGGGGTTGATCAGGGTGAGGAGGCGGAGGTTCTGCGGTGCTCGGTGAGCCGTGTGGGTTGCTGGAGTGATGGGAGCGGCTCGCCGGAGGATGGCCGGAGGCGGAGAAGGTGAGGGTGAGGGGTCGGAATCGAGGGCGACAGTAGATGTTTAAAGTGAGGAAAAGGAAGAGGGGAGGAAGAGGAGGAGTTCTACCTACTTAGCAGGAGGAGGAGGGGCCGGAGCGGGCGACAGTCGTATCGACTGTCGCCGGAGAAGAAGATGCCCGGGGGAAGGGGCGACGGCGAGCAGAGGGCCGGAGAGGCGCCAGCTGGGTGCGGCGTGGCGCGGGAAGATCAGGGGAAGAAGTCTCTGCTGCTGGTATTGTGGCAGAGCGAAGAGGAGGAGGAGGAAGAACCGCCGGAGCTGGTGGGCGTCTGCCGGAGTGAGAAGAGAGGAAAGTTGGGGGTTTTCTCCGTCAGATCCGAGCTGGGAAGAACGGTGGAGCGACGGGGGTATTTATAGGGACCGAATCAGGGAGGAAGGCGGAGGGAGACGATGTGTCTCCCTCGCCGGAGGACGCCGGAGATGGAAACCCATACTGTCCGTGCGTTCGCACGGCCGGTATGGTGGGTTACAGCGACCAGGGGGGTGTCCCTGCGACGGCTGACGACGCAGGGCACCCCCGGTTTACTTGCCAGGCTCTCCCCCTCACCCTGCGCGGCGCCATGCTCCGCGCAAGGTCGCCGGAGCATGGTGCTGGCAGGTTTTGCAGGGGGGACCTGAACGCAAAGAACGAAGGAGAGTTAGGGGCCAAAATGCGAGGGTTCAAAAGTTTAGGGCCAAAAAGTAAATATATGAGGACCAAAGTGTAAAGTTGGTCAAGAAGGTTTCTTCTTAGGCTCAAGTTTTTATACATGACTAATTAGGACCTAAGGAATCTGATGGTGAATTTTATTTCTAGATTAAACCTTGTTTGACTGGTCAATTTACGCAAAAACCCAAATTAAGTTATTAATTGGGTATGGTTCTCAATGTAGGTCAAGATGGGTTCCTAAGGTCAAATTGAAGGTTCTAAACCCTAGAGATTATTTTTCTATGAATTTTAGAGGGTTTATTCCATTTTTGCTTTGCCTTGAACCTCGTGAATTGAAGTGGGTTTGCTTTGGGGTTACAGATTATCATTTAGTTCCTTGGAATTACTGTAGCCCTTGCTAGATCATCTCATCCCACTTTTATTCTTATTAAGTTGCTTTGACCTATGTTTGGACCCTGAATTACCCTGTATGCAGATTATACTGGTAAAATTGCATTTTTACCCCTTATGACTTGTTTTCTCCTTAAACTCAGAATTCTCTGAGTTAAGCCTTTCCTTGAGTTATGTAGGAGCTTTTATCCTTTGTATTGGGTCAAAATGAGCTAGTTATGGCTCATGATGAGGTTCTCATCATACCCCCATGCCTAGCTTTTGCTAGTCCCTTAGCAAAAACTTAAGGTTTCAACCCTTGTTCTAGACCATGAAGTTTTTAATAGCTTTAGATAAGTGCTTTTTTATTTGAGCATAGATTAGGTTAGAATGCTGACCATAGGCCTAAAAGGTACTCTAGTACCAATCAAGATCCAAATCTGTCTAGCCTTAGCCTCAGTCTTTAGCAAAGGTTTTTAAGGCCCACAAGAACTAACCTAAGGTTTATTGGACTTTGTGGTTAAAGCACCCGTGCTTGAAATGATTTTAGCCCTGGCTCAGTTCGCAGTGCGTTTTGTAAGAGAGAGATAGAAAGTTATTCTGTTTGGAGAGTTTTCTCTCTCTTTTTCTTTTTAGTTCTAGCCTAGGATTGACTTTTCAACACGGTCTGTATCAGATTCCTTGCTCCCATCATCAATCCTTAAGGGTTCCTGGCAATCGATGCTTCGAGATAGCACCGCCCATGGCAACCCCCGGAACCCTGGCTATTGAGATTTCGAGATAATCCCATCCATGGTGTTCCGTGGCCGAATCCAGACCCTGGCAATTGACACTTCGAGATAATGCCATCCATGGAATCTGAATCAGCAGAGTGCTTACATGCCCCCAGTAGGATATGTAAATATCCTAAGAGACAGGCACCGAGGAGATGATATTTTGTTACGCATCTTCGAGGGGATTTCCCGCCTCTCCGCGCTGGGAACTCGTCCAAATCAACTTGTGTCGATCGGCCGCTCCTATTCTAAGTGTTCTTTTCAAAATTTTGCGACGCTTCTGCGTGATTTTGATTTTTACGCTTACTGAACCAGGCTGTGTGTGAGGTTAGGGTGCTTAGGTTACTGAGTCCCGTAAACCAAAAATTAGTTAACGAGGCCAAATACTCCCTAAGCCTTAGACCTAATACTTCAGCTTTTCATTGTCCTCAACCTCTTGAGGAGTGTCCAGATCTTAATGGGTACTAAGAGTCTATTCAAGAATGCTTAAGGTTTGCATTCTTACTAATCTCATTATGCACTTTTCAGTTATTTTCTTGAATGAGGTCTAGAACTTAGGTTAATTCCTTAGTTCCTTACTAATGACTATCACCTTTTCTTATAATTTTGTGCTCCTTTTTCATTTTGTTTCTCTTCTCCTTCTCCTTCACAAAATTTCCTTCTCCTTTTATTCTTTTTCGAAAATTTTTTTAATTTTTATGGTGTTTTTTTTTTGGCATATGTGAATTTTTTTGTTTGAAACCTTTTCTTACAAGTTTTGCACTTTCATACCCCCCCCATGCCTAAGATTTGCAATGTCCTCATTGTAACCTAGGGGGTTTTTATTTAACTTAGTTCATTCCTTAAGACAGAAATTTGGATGAGTGGATCGGTCGGGTTGAATTTTTGCGGATGATTTCTAATCCCAGATGCAAGCATCTGAGGTGGGGTCGGCTGTCTACAAGGGTGAACCTCAAGTGCAAAAAGGTGTCAGAACAAGTTTCAGGTTTTCAAAGAGAATGACGGGCTGCCTCCCGTTAAGTGCTGAGTTTTACGCCATCGGCTGGGCGCAATAAGCTCAAGGGGAAAGGAGGATATAAGATGCTTCAGCCAAATCAGTAGAAGTTACATCAATGAACGGCTTGAGTCTCTGACCGTTCACGATGAAAGGTTCAGAATCGTGGCTGAGTGGACTGATTTCGATTGCTCCATTTCCAAAAACCTGTCGGACCAAATATGGTCCGACCCACTTGGATCTCAGTTTTCCTGGGAAGAGTTTTAGTCGGGCATCAAAGAGTAGGACCTTTTGACCAGGATGAAAGATCTTTCTCGAGATGTGTTTGTCGTGGAAGGCTTTAACCCGCTCCTTGTAGATTTACGAGTTCTCGTATGCGTCTAGGCGTAATTCATCGATCTCGCTGATTTGGAGTTTTCTGTGGGTCCCAGCCTTGGAAAGATCTAGATTACAGTTTCGTACTGCCCAATAGGCTTTATGCTCCAGTTCTACGGGAAGGTGGCATGCCTTTCCGTACACCAGTCTAAAGGGAGACATGCCCAATTGGGTCTTGTGGGCGGTCCTATAGGCCCACAATGCTTCCGGAAGTCGGGACGACCAGTCCTTCCTGTCAGGTCGAACAGTGACTTGCAGGATTTTCTTGATCTCCTGATTAGACAGCTCAGCTAGACCATTAGTTTGGGGGTGGTAAGGAGTAGAGATTCGGTGAGACACCCCGTATTTGGTCATCAGTGACCTAAACTGAGCATTTGTGAAATGGGTCCCCCCATCAGAGATTATTGCACGAGGAATCCCGAACCTTGAGAAAATGTTTTGATGAATGAATTTGAGAACGATTTTGTGATCACAGGTTCGGGTCGGTATGGCTTCGATCCATTTGGACACGTAGTCCACAGCCAACAGAATGTATTCGAAACCATCCGAAACAGGAAAGGGGCCCATAAAATCAATCCCCCAAACATCAAAGATTTCGCATACTAGAATCGGTTGCATAGGCATCATGTCGCGATGGCTCATGTTGCCCAAAGTCTGGCAACGACTGCATGCCTTGCTGTGATTGTATGCGTCTTTGAACAGTGTGGGCCAGTAAAAGCCGCACTGGAGGACTTTTGATGCGGTTTTATGCCCGGCGAAATGGCCACCGCATGCCTGGTCAGGGCAGAAAGAGAGGATATTGTTGAATTCCCCTTCCGGGACACATCTTCGGATGATCTGATCGGCACCTATGCGGAAGAGGTACGGGTCTTCCCAAATGTAATACTTGGCATCGGAGCGTAATTTGTCCTTCTTGGCCTTCGGCCAATCGGACGGGATCTGATGAGATGCCAAGTAATTTACTACATTAGCAAACCATGGAAGGCTAGTACCAATAGTCAGCAGGTGCTCATCGGGAAAATGCTCAGTGATGGGTCCGGGAGGGTCAATTATTTCAGAAGGAAGACGGGACAAGTGATTAGCTACCACATTTTGCTTTCCCGCTTTGTCGCGAATCTCAAGGTCAAATTCTTGCAACAGCAAGATCAATCGGATTAATCGAGGTTTCGCGTCCTTCTTTGCAAGGAGATGCCTCACAGCTGTGTGATCCGAGTATATGATGACACGGGAACCCAGAAGGTACGATCTGAATTTTTCTAGGGCAAATACTACAGCTAGCAGCTCTTTCTCAGTAACCGTATAGTTACGCTGAGCCTCATCGAGTGTTTTGCTGGCGTAGTAAATGACCACAGGCTTCCCGTCAATTTTCTGCCCCAAGACCGCTCCTACAGCGAAGTCGGATGCATCGCACATGATCTCAAAGGGTTGAGACCAATCAGGGGACTGTAGGATCGGGGCTTGGGTGACTCGGTCACGCAGGATTTCAAATGCTTGAGTGCATTCCTTGGAAATTTCGAATGGAACATCCTTGGAGAGAAGAGTGGTCAGGGGGCGTGCGATTTTTGAAAAATCAGGGATAAATCGTCGATAAAAACCGACATGCCCTAAAAAGGAACGGATGTCCCTGATCGAGCTAGGCATAGGAAGGTGAGAAATCAGATTAACCTTAGCTCGATCCACTTGGATACATTTCTCCGAAATTGAGTGTCCCAGGACAATTCCCTCAGGCACCATGAAATGGCTCTTTTCCCAGGAAAGAACCAAATTCACATCGATGCACCGCCTGAGTATCTGGACCAAGTGTTGGAGGCAATCGTCGAATGATGCTCCGAAAACTGAAAAGTCATCCATGAAGACTTCCAGATAATCACCTACCATATCTGAGAATATGGCAAGCATGCATCGCTGAAAAGTAGCGGGTGCATTGCAAAGACCGAAAGGCATCCTTCGGAAAGCGTATGTTCCGAAGGGGCAGGTGAACGTGGTCTTTTCTTGGTCCTCAGGATGGATTGCCACCTGGTTATAACCGGAGTACCCGTCAAGAAAGCAGAAGAACCTATTTCCCGCAAGTTTTTCGAGAATTTGATCAATGAAGGGTAGTGGGAAATGGTCCTTCTTCGTGGAGGAATTGAGTCGGCGGTAATCTATACAGACTCTCCACGAGTTGGCTAATCGGGTAGGAATGATTTCTCCGATCTCAGTTGTTATAGTGGTGAGTCCTGCCTTCTTGGGCACGACCTGAATTGGGCTCACCCAACGACTATCGGAGATCGGGTAGTTGATTCCGGCATCTAACCACTTGATGATCTCCTTTTTCACGACCTCCTGCAGATTGGGGTTTAAGCGTCTCTGCATTTCACGAGAAGGTCGTGTGCCCTCTTCCGAATAGATATGATGAGTACAATAAGAGGGACTTATTCCAGTCAAATCATCGAGAGTCCACCCGATGGCTCTGCGATGTTGCTGGAGGACAACAATCAGACGGGATTCCTGTTCAGGACTGAGGTTGGAATTGATAATCACAGGAAGGGTCTGATTAGAACCCAAAAAGATGTATTTCAAGTGAGCAGGAAGGGGTTTCAGTTCGAGGATGGGGTTATCAGCAGCAGCGGGTGGTTCAGTATAGATGTGAGGTTCGAGGGTGGGAGTTACTGGGTTATTCATATCTGGATTCGACTCCTCTGTTTGCGGGTCAAGATCCTTCTGTGGTTGATGAGGCATAATCGCGTCATTCTGGAAGTGTGATTCATCAACCAAGGTCCTGATGTCACAAATTTGTTCGATGACGCCGCAATTAATTCCTTGTTGGGCCTTAAATATATCAATTTTCAGTGTTTGATCTCCAAACTTAAGCTCTATTTGGCCCTCCTCACAGCTGATGTTGGCTCTAGCAGTAGCCAAGAAAGGTCTCCCTAGAATGATTGGTGTATCCCTAGGCTTCTCAGGTGCATCCATATCTAAGACTATAAAGTCCACTGGGAAATAGAAATCCCGCACTCTTACGATAACATCCTCGAGAATCCCTTTTGGTGACTTTATAGATCGATCTGCTAATTGTAATGTCACCTCGGTTGGTTTTAGCTCAGATTCTTCTAGATGGTCAAGTAAGGATGTGGGTATCAGGTTTATGGATGCACCCAAGTCTAACAATGCTCTATCAAATTGGGTACCACCTATCTTGCAGGAAATCAGGGGAGTACCAGGATCTTTTGCCTTGGGTGGGAGTCTACTGAGGATTACAGAGCTGGCTTGCTCTGACAGAACAATTGGGCTCCCTCCCTTGGTTCGCGGCTTACGCTGGGGTGTACATATATTCTTTAGAAATCGTGCGTAAGCTGGTACGTGGCGGATTGCATCCATCAAGGGGATGTTTATGTGGACCTGCTCAAAGAGCTTGACCAGGTCCTCCTCAGGGGCCACGGGTTTGGTGGTCTTCTTTCCCTTGGTCAAGGCCTCAGGAAACGGGATCTTGGTTGGTTCTTCTAGGATAGGTCCAGGTTGTGGATCTGGGACAATGGTATCTTGGATAACTATCCTAGGGTCATGGTTATCAGGCTTGGAGTGGTTTGGATAATGCGGGTCTTGAGTTGTTTTACCACTACGTGTTGTTACAGAATTTAATCCGGCCTGATTTTGGTTTGGGTTTGGTAAGAGGGGTGGCTGCTGCTGAAATCCCGCATAAGAAGTTGAAGCTTCCATCTCGTCTGGAGATGGAGCAGTAGGGGCCTGATAAATCCATTGTGCGTGGCCTAAATTTGGATTCATAACGCGCTTCTGGGTTGGCACGTTATTTGGGTTAGGAAGAGGTTGGGAAGGGAGTGTGCCTGGCTGGCGAGAATTTGCCAACTGGGCCAGTTGAGTTTTAACTTCTGTAAGTTCGTCCTTGTGCTGTTTTTGAATAGCCGCATTCGTTTTTTGAATGTCAGCCAGAGTCTGAAGGATTAGGGACATTTGATCCTGATTTGGCCCTGATGGATAAGTAGGGTTGGGCCGAGGCTGAGGCGGCTGGTAATGACGAGAGAGCTGTGGGCGGGACTGAAAAGGTGGTCTTTGGGTTTGGGAATTTCCCGCCCACTGAAAATTGGGATGGTTTCGCCATCCAGGGTTGTAAGTGTTGGAGAATGGGTCGTTCTGGATGGCGTTGAGGTCCTCGCAGGTCTGAGGAACCTCCTGAGAATCAGGGAAAGGGGGAATGGAGTTCCCCCGGCTGGTGTAGAAAGGATCGAATGATCCTCCGATCCAAGAATCAGATGGGGATGGATATGGATCCATCCTAGGGGAAGATCGGTGGAGGATGTTTTGCACAGTCTCCTGTGTGGAAGGAGGTTGTGCAAAGGAGTTACGCGCGGAGGTGGCTCGCTGCAAGTGCTGAGTCAGCTCATCCACCTTCTTTTCAATGATTGAGACCTTGTCCAATCGACTGGCCATTAATTCCAGGTCGACTGATGCGGACAGGCCCTGCGTCTCATGTGCTCCCTTAAGATTCGTCGTTGCGCGGGTATTCGTCCTGTCGAATAATCCCATGGAGTCATTGTTGATGGAGTTCTCGCACATGTTTTCGAGAATCTCCCATACGGTGTCTTCATGTTGACCCATGATGTTTCCTCCGCAAGTTGCATTGACGAAAAGGCGGATGTCCTCACGGAGTCCCTGGTAAAAAGATTGGACTTGTTCCCATTTAGGAACTCCATGATGGGGGCACTTTCTCATGAGATCCTGAAAATGATCCCATGCCTCATGGAGAGGTTCTCCTGATTTTTGAGTGAAGTGTGTAATCTGATGGCGCAAGGCGTTGGTCCGATCAACGGGGAAAAACTTTTTCAAAAACTCAGATTAAAGTTCTTCCCAAGTGTTGATCGGCCGGGTCTGAGTTTGATACCAATGGGCGGCCTTGTCCATAAGAGAAAAGGAGAACATCTTCATGAGAAGAATATCCCGATTTTGCGCATCTGATCCAAAAGTGTGGGCCAGATGCTTTAGCTGTTTGATGTGCTAGATGGGATCTTTAGAATTAATCCCATGGAATTTAGGTATAGCATGAATCATGTTGGGCTTTAATTCGGAATCAGGTCCTCCAGTTGGGATTCTGACTCGAGGCTCATGGCCACCGCAGCAGGATTGTAGTGGTCCCGCATCATAGGACGCTGTGGTGGGTGCACGAAGTTTTGGAAGAGGTCATTGAGTCGCTGGAGCTGGTGTTCCAGATTATTTTCTTCCTCAACTGGCTGAGCCATGATGGGGGAAGAAGAAGAACTTGGTTCTGAATCAGAAGAGAGAATAATGTGAGGGTGTTACTGCACAAACACGGGCGTCGAGGCTTGGCCTTGACGAGAGCGAATTTCTAAAGGAGGTCTTAAGGGTGGTCTTAAGGACCTCCTTCCGTACATGCACTGTTGGAAGAGGTAAGTTTAGAAGGTGCTGGACCCAATCAAGACACCCAAAAATGTGTTGGGTGACTATAGAGGTGCGGGGCAGATGGACCCTTTGATCAGAAAGATCGTCCACCTGAGAATTACCTGGGCAGCCAGAGAGGGAGAGTCCCGCGAAGACCCCTACACGGTAGAGCGTCCCCACGGGTTACAGGGTTTCCCCCACCCGACCTCTCTTGTCACTGCGGTTCCAGGTAGACCAGAATGGGGATCTTGACCTCTTAAGTCTACCAATTTTAAGATCAGGGTGCTTAAGGTTTCACTTGAACTTTAGTCTTTTAAGTGCAAAGAGTGACCTAATTTAAGGTTGGTTTACCCAAGGGGTCAACTTTACCTCTTGTTTTCTTTGAGAGCTTTTAGGTCTTGTCTTTTAGGGTTCAAGTGTTTAGAGAGCCAATTGTTTTAGGTTTTCTTTTGAATAGGTATTTTCAATCAATGGTTTAGGCACACTTCTTTTGGATTTTCTCCATTCTTGATTTAAGTAGTGTGTCTCTAAAACCCTAATGTTGAATCTTATGTTGGCTCTACTTGGTCCAGTTAGTCCTTTGTTGGGTAATTAGGGCTCAAGCAAGAATGTGTTAGCCCTTAAATACCCTTAATAGTGTGCAGGACTAATGAGTTGAAAACATGCAACTCTTTATGGTTACTAAGTATGGAAGACAGGTTAGCCCTATATTGCTTGTTCTTTTCTTTTCTTCCTCTTTAGAGTTTAGGGGTTAATAGCGAGAGGAAAAATTTACCTGTCCTCAGAGTGGTTGTCGCGCGGTTGCTTGTCTTCTTGATTTCCTGTAGCTGCACAAAAGAGGGGAGATTATCAGAAATTAAAAAGAAACATGAATGTTTACCTCTAGAATAGCCGTTGCACCCCGGCAACGGCGCCAAATGAAACGTTGGCTTCGAGAGATAACCGGGTTTTATTGTTATAGCGTTGTAGTATAGCCAGTTATTGCCATCATTTCAAATATATAAATTTTTTACTCGGAAAATAAAAGAGAGTTCCCGAGGTCGAACTCAGGGAGCAAGTTGTACTCTAGGGGTACAAGTTTCTTTTACAAAAATAAAGAAAGAGAGAGAGAGAGAATTTGTTGGCTTCTTTCTTCTTCTCTTCTTTTCTCTTTGCCTATCTTCTTCTGCTTGACTCTTCTGCTTTATCTGCAGCAGTAGTGATGCTTTTCTTCTTCTTTCAGTTCTTGTTTCTGCTCGTCTCTTTCTTTTTCTTCTCCCTTGCGGTCCTGTTCTTCTTCTTCTTCTTTCTTTCTTCTTTTCCTTTCTTCAGACCTTCTTCTTCTCGTGTTCTTCTTCTTCTTTCAGTTCTTGTCTTGGCCTCTCTGCGTTCTCCTCTGCCTCGCCTTCCTTCTCCTTCTTTGCCTTCAGGACGTCGTCTGATTTTCCAATCAGACGACTTAAACTGCAGCTGCTACAGTGCCGCTCGGTGATCCTCCTTCCTTCAGCTTTCGTCTTCTTCCACGGTTCTTCTTCACCTGTGCCTGCACACTTACACAGCTTGATCAGAGAGGGGCAAAACCTATCTCTACCCTCCCCCGCGTCTCTCTCTCACAGAATCCGCTCATGGGATAGCTCTCCCAGAGCTGCCGGGTAGCCGGGTACGGGTCGCCCCCGGGTCCAGGCCCACCGGCGTGCGTGGTGGGCGAGGAGTGCAGGTCAGTCTAAGTCGGGTCGGGCCAGGTCTGCGGGGCGTGAGCGCGGACGAGACCGGGTAACCGGGCGGGTGAAGGGGACCTCACCCCGTGTGCTGAGGCAATAAGCCTCCAGCACTTTTTCACTTTATACCGCTGCGCCTCATCAGAGTTTTCCGAGGTGGGACTAAATGTCCCACCCCGAGTTGGCGCCTGCGTGGAGGAAACAGCTGGTAATCACGGCGTTACGCGAGGCCTTCGCGCGAGGGCTTCGCTTCAGCTGCAGCCTGACGCTTTGTCGAAATGCCTCGCAGGGCCTGGGAGTCGAATCTGGGCGTGGCGCGCCTGCAGCTGCAAGCGGAAGCAGCTCCTTCTGCACGGCAATGGCGGCGGAGGACGGGTGACCTGTTCACAGCAAAACGGCCTCTCGGCCTAATCAGAAGGTGCCGGGAGCTTCGCCAGAGTGCAGCGAAGCTCGTGTGGGTGGTGGCGAGGCGTGGGGCAGCGTGCAAGGGCTCCCCTAGGTTGGACTGTGGGTCGGAAGATGGGTTTGTTCGGTGGAGTTGCAGAGGGTGATGTGGGGGAAGTGGAAGGGCGGGGGTTGATCAGGGTGAGGAGGCGGAGGTTCTGCGGTGGTCGGCGAGCCGTGTGGGTTGCTGGAGTGATGGGAGCGGCTCGCCGGAGGATGGCCGGAGGCGGAGAAGGTGAGGGGTCGGAATCGAGGGCGACAGTAGATGTTTAAAGTGAGGAAAAGGAAGAGGGGAGGAAGAGGAGGAGTTCTACCTACTTAGCAGGAGGAGGAGGGGCCGGAGCGGGTGACAGTCGTATCGACTGTCGCCGTAGAAGAAGATGCCCGGGGGAAGGGGCGGCGGCGAGCAGAGGGCCGGAGAGGCGCCAGTTGGGTGCGGCGTGGCGCGGGAAGATCAGGGGAAGAAGTCTCTGCTGCTGGTATTGCGGCAGAGCGAAGAGGAGGAGGAGGAAGAACTGCCGGAGCTGGTGGGCGTC
This sequence comes from Thalassia testudinum, assembly GCA_037157565.1. Classification (NCBI taxonomy): domain Eukaryota; kingdom Viridiplantae; phylum Streptophyta; class Magnoliopsida; order Alismatales; family Hydrocharitaceae; genus Thalassia; species Thalassia testudinum. The sequence goes on from JAZHRO010000056.1 coordinate 37,226,252, forward strand.
TGCCGGAGTGAGAAGAGAGGAAAGTTGGGGGTTTTCTCCGTCAGATCCGAGCTGGGAAGAACGGTGGAGCGACGGGGGTATTTATAGGGACCGAATCAGGGAGGAAGGCGGAGGGAGACGACGTGTCTCCCTCGCCGGAGGACGCCTGAGATGGAAACCCATACCGTCCGTGCGTTCGCACGGCCGGTATGGTGGGTTACAGCGACCAGGGGGGTGTCCCTGCGACGGCTGACGACGCAGGGCACCCCCGGTTTACTTGCCAGGCTCTCCCCCTCACCCTGCGCGACGCCATGCTCCGCGCAAGGTCGCCGGAGCATGGTGCTGGCAGGTTTTGCAGGGGGGACCTGAACGCAAAGAACGAAGGAGAGTTAGGGGCCAAAATGCGAGGGTTCAAAAGTTGAGGGGCAAAAAGTAAATATATGAGGACCAAAGTGTAAAGTTGGTCAAGAAGGTTTCTTCTTAGGCTCAAGTTTTTATACATGACTAATTAGGACCTAAGGAATATGATGGTGAATTTTATTTCTAGATTAAACCTTGTTTGACTGGTCAATTTATGCAAAAACCTAAATTAAGTTATTAATTGGGTATGATTCTCAATGTAGGTCAAGATGGGTTCCTAAGGTCAAATTGAAGGTTCTAAACCCTAGAGATTATTTTTATATGAATTTTAGAGGGTTTATTCCATTTTTGCTTTGCCTTGAACCTCGTGAATTGAAGTGGGTTTGCTTTGGGGTTACAGATTATCATTTAGTTCCTTGGAATTGCTGTAGCCCTTGCTAGATCATCTCATCCCACTTTTGTTCTTATTAAGTTGCTTTGACCTATGTTTGGACCCTGAATTACCCTGTATGCAGATTATACTGGTAAAATTGCATTTTTACCCCTTATGACTTGTTTTCTCCTTAAACTCAGAATTCTCTGAGTTAAGCCTTTCCTTGAGTTATGTAGGAGCTTTTATCCTTTGTATTGGGTCAAAATGAGCTAGTTATGGCTCATGATGAGGTTCTCATAAGAGCCCATGGTACAATTGCCTCTTACGTGGGTTTTTGTTTTTAGTACCCACGATGTGGGACTAAATAGAAGCCCTCGTCTTTGCGCAGTTGCAGATGATTCCTCTTGCTAATTGATGTTGCACCTCGCTGCTTCTTTCTTGATTGCTGATGCGAAGATCTTCAGAAGATGAGATTGCGTCGAATGCAAGTAGTCTGAGGTTGGATGATGGCTAGAAGGGGATGAACACTATCAGAGAAGACGGTGGTGGTGGCATCGATCCGATCGTACCCTGAAAGCACTAAAATGGGCCTATCGCCCCAATTAAACATGTTCAAAAGGATTGCTATGAGGCAAGGAATGTAGCGGCGGTGTTGGCGTGGTGATTGGCGATGTATGGCGGCCGACCGAAGTCGGGGATGACGACGAGAAGGTGGGTTGGTCGGCCGAGAGTTTGGGTGAGCAAAGCCCTCAATTTCTTAAGGGATTTTGCTCCCCTGAATGTGGGGAGCTTATGGGAGTGGTCGTGAGCGGTATGGGTGTATGTGGCAGTCCGACGAAGCTCACCGGAGCTTCGTCGGACACGAAGAAGACGATGGGGGAGAGCGTTATTTGGCGGTTGAATTGGGAAGGTTAGGGGTGGAATCGAGGCTAGAGAGTGAGAGGAAGGGGAAGAGCCTAGTTATTGGATGAATAGGGCAAGGAATCGTGCCGACTTTGATTGGCTGGCGCTGAGGATGAAGGAAGCTCTGATGAGGGAGACAACGATGAAGAAGAGGTCGGAAATGACGGGGTTGTGGTCGGCCACCGTCGAAAGAAGACAAGGAAGAAGAAGAACCAGCCAATTTGGCTATTGGCTGCCCTAGGGACGGTAGTGGAGGAGGTCACCGGAGTTGAGTCGGTGGGCGGCTGGAGAAGGGAAGAATAGGGTATTTTTGGGCCTAAACTTGACTGACTGGATGTAGAAACATTGGGAAGCTTATATAGAGCTTAGTTTTGAGCTTAATTAAGAAGAATTCTCTCAAGTAGGATTTCAGGGAGCTCTTGTTTGGGATAAAAGTTGAGTTCTCCTAAATCGTAGGGTTGATTTCAGCCCTCCAGATCTTACTTAATGGATTCTCCATGTCTTGAATACAAATTCCTCCAAATTTGGAGGGAGTTGGTGTAGATTCAAGAGAGATTTCCTCTCTTGAATCTCGGCCTGAGATTTGTTTCAGATGGAGATGTGGAAGGGGCTGTTTTGTGAAGGAGACGATAAAAGATAGGGATTAGAATGCTATAAAATCGAAAGTTAGGGGCTTGAATGTGAGAAATAGATATTTTACTGACTAATTGCAAACTTGGTCAAGATGAACTCTGATTGAGCCTAAATTTTTGTCTTAATCTAATTTAGATCCAAGGAATTTAATGATGAACTTGGATTTGAGTTTAGACCATATTTGACTAGACAAATTGCACAGAAGATCAAATTAGGACAAATTCCCATCTAAAACTTTATTCTAGGTCAAAATAGGTTCAGATGGTTAAACCAAAGGTTCCAAATCTCTTAGAATATTTTTGTATGAATTTTAGTAGGTTTAGATTAATTTTATCCTGACCAGAACCTGTAAAATTTAAGTGGGGTTAATAATTAGGGTTTTGGTACTATTTTTGCCCTCGAAATGTGCGAAACCCTATTTCAGTCAGTGTTGACCCACTTTTTGATCTTTTATGCTCAATTGACTTTTAATTAACCCCTAAGTAACCCTGAGGTTAATTTGCATTTGTGATGTGATAAAATAACATAATTAACCATATTTTATTATCTTCTCCTCAGAACGGAGTAGAGTGGAATTACTGTCCTCAGGCGATAATTTAGGAGCATTTATCTCTTGATTTCAACTAATTTAGCTAGTTATGATGAATGATGGCGGTACCATCATCGGCGCTACACCGCATGAAATCACATGCCACGACCGCCACACCTCCCTTACACCTCACTGACCAAAAGCCCCAACCTAATTGGGCTTATTGGTCACTCTCCTTCTTCGACGAACACACACGCATTTGCACATCCTATTTTACCTTGACACAACACCATACACATGCACACACCAAACCACCACTGCCTTCACACTCACCGTGGTCCGGCGAAGCTTCTAAGCCAATTTAATTGGGTTGCAAGGTCGTATTCTTGATTTCAGGGAATCATCGAAGCACTGTCGCCTCCTCCGTCGTCCTGAGTTCTAGCCGCTGCAATCCATGCTCCTCCAGCCATGAATCCACATCCAATAGCTGTGGATGACTTCCACGAAGGCTTCGGGTTCCTAAATTAGAGCAACATACCACTCCAGTTGTTCCCACTCGACGAAGGAAGTTTGTGACTTCACGTGAGGAAAGTAGTGGATTTAGTCCTACATCGTATACGTAAAAATCGAAACATCACATAAAAGGCAATTGTTACAGCAGTGTTCGCCTTGACACAGAAGGGGTAAGGTCCCCTAATGCACTCGCCCTCACCTCTCACCCACAGTTACATGCACGCAAGCCTGGTCACTGTTCTCTATTCGATTACTCGGCCACTGTTACCCGTATACCCTATACTCGGATCTGAGGAAAGGGAGAAGAAGGAAATGTACAGAGGGAGGGGGTGGTTTTGCAATGTTGCTCCTCGAGATTTGTGCCTTCGCCTAACACTTAGGAGAATTTCTGAAGATGCTGAGGCTTTGAACATTTAGGGCGTTTGCCCTTTATGCCTGACGTCTGACCTGGGTTGAGATTATTGTGGAATTATTTGAGACTTGTGCTGACATGGATAAGTGGTTTGTAGGTTACTGTGGAGACATTGAGTACAGTTGGATCCTTGGGAATAGTGCTTAATTGTAGGGCTTAATTGGTGGTTTCAACCACCATTTTTAGTCCTTTATTTATATTTTTGTCCCTAACTCTTGAGGCACATTATTGCTTTTATTGAACATCATTTTAGTTGTTTGATTCACTTGCATTATTATTACTGATTGTTATGATTAGTGGATTGATTTGTTACACTTGCTCTGCATGAATGACCTCGGAACTCACAATTGTTCGAGCATTATGAATTTAAATGTCGTATTGACTTTCGTCGCTATACTACAATGCGATATTTTCCTAAATATGATAAATTTTGACTTCAACATTTTGGCATTGTTGCCAAGGAGCAACGTGCATTTCATTCACTAATCACAATTTTTGATTTGATTCTACTTGTTTTATTTGATTTGCTGTGTTGTTGCAGGTGAATATGAAGATCAATCGCATGAGCACCCACACCAGGGGCAGGTAATCTCATTCCCTTCTTCAAGCCCCTAATCTCTTGAAAGGGCTAAAAAAGAAAATCAATTAGGATCAACTTGCTCTATTTACATAGTAATCATCATTCAAGTTGCCTGATTTGATTCAATTTGATTAGAGATCCTCATCCTGATACCTGCACCTACTGGGGACATAAGGTGCCTTGGGCTATTCACCTTCTTGATTGAGCCCAAGTTATCAACTTTTGGAAGAATTGGACTTGGAAATAGAGCCAATCTAGGGTTTCCATATTAGAGTTCTAGGAGTACACACTTGCTTGATTTAAGGAAAATATATTTCCTGCATCGTGTGTTACCCTAGCCTTGCATTTTGGATCTCATGCGGAAATGCCCCCATCATGGAGTTCCTAAATGGGAACAAGTCCCGTCTTCTTACTACAGACTCAGTGAGGATATCAGGTTATTTGTTAATGCAACCTGTGGTGGCAACATCATGGGTCAGCATGAGGACACCGTTTAGGAGATTCTCGAGAACATGTGTGAGAACTACATAAACAATGAGTCTATGGGTGTGTTCAACAGAAAGACCACCCGCGCATTAACAAACACGTGGGGGGCACATGAGACTCGAGACCTATCTACATCTATCGATCTAGAGTTGGTGGCCAGTCGCTTGGATAAGGTCTCCATCATAGAAAAGAAGGTTGATGAATTGACTCGACATCTACAGAGAGCCACCTCTGAGAAATAAAACACATATGCACAACCGTCCTCAGGTAGGGAGGCCATGCATAACATTCACCACCACTCATATCAGGGGATGGACCCATATCCACCCTCGTCTGATCCCAGTTTCGGAGGAAACTCTGGACCATCCTACTCTAGTTGGGGGAACTCTGAACCCACGTACTCTGATTACATTGGAGCTCCTTGATGAGAGACTCATCATGATCTCTAATTAGCCCTAATTAACTAATCTTCCTAGTTAATTAGCTAAGGTTATGAATATATAAGGGTTAATTATAGAATAAGGGATATTTAGTAAAGGACCTTAAAATAAGTTAAAAATGACATTTTATCATTCAATTAACATTATTAATAATCTAGATAATAATTGGACTCGAAATTCTTATTAATCATCCCCTTAATTAATAAGTTAAGTAACTTAAACATAATGTATACCTAAGTATATAATAACTTAAGTAATTTTACTTAATCTAATAAATTAATCTAAAAAAGTCAAAAATGTAAATTCAAGGTGAAAACATAATATTTACCTTATTTACTAACATATATAAAAAGTTGAAAAAGATCTAAGTTAAAATAAACCTTCAAAACCTGAGTTTACATTTTGGTCCTTAAAACTTATTACAATCAGGTCCTTATTTCTCACACAGGTCCTTAAGTTTTATTACATTTAAGTTCCTTTTCGTCTTCTTCTTCTTCTTCTTCAGCCGAATGAACGGCTGGCGACGGAGAGTCACGCCACTGCACGATCACCGCCCTGCCAACATCACTCTTCTTTGTCTAAGCTCTTGCAGCTTGCGCTCACCACCTCCTCTTCATCCACCGGTCTGGATTAATTGGGAATCCTAATTTCCAGTGGGAGATAACCTCACCGTCGTCGGAGACGATGCCGGAGGTTTAGCTCCTCAAGCTCCTTCTTCGGCCAGACCTCGCCACTCTCTTCGCCGCCAACCACTATAAATACCCCCTCACCTCTCTAATTTAACTCAAGTTGGCTCCCTTCCCTCTTTTAACACTGCAGCCGACTTCGATAGGCTATTCGTCCAAAACTCCAACAACTTTCCATCTCACTTTCCGACTTCCTCCATCCATTCTGATCAGCCGAGGAGATCCGCCGTGGTCTGCCACATCTCTGGACACAGGCGCTGACCAAAGGAGTCCTCCGCTTCACATCAAATCCGCCCGTCGGAGATCTTCCTGAAACCCTCTGATTTCTTCGTCCGCTATGAACCTTCAGCGGAACCCTATTGACCCCTTTGTCCAGGTAACAGTAGATAAGGAGTAGGAGTAGGTTAGTTAGGTAGGTAGTTTAGGTAGGTAGTTTAGTTTTAATTTTAGAATTTTAGTGTCATCTTCTCCGACTTTGGCGAGCTCCGGCGAGCCATTCTTGAGCTTCAGCCTTTATAATTTTTTGAGAAGCTCCAGATCAATGATTTGAGGATCACTGATTGTGCTGAGGTATTTTAATTGAGATTTTAATATCTGGAGTTGTAGATAGATCTTTGTCTTCTCCAACTCCGGCGAAGTTGGAGAAGTCTAACAGAGAGATCTGAGGAGCATTTAGTGAACCTAGAAGCTTCAGTGCAGTGCACTGAAGCTATTCATACCTTCAAATCTGTAAAGCAACCTCTCAAATCCTCTGACGGTCAAACACTTTTAGGAGCTCAGGCAGCGAGCTTGTAACCCTTATTTCTAGGGTTAGAACATCTATTAAAGAGGCTGAGCAAGTTTCTGAGGTTGAGAAGATCTTATTTTAGGCTTTAATTCCTTAGGAAAAGGCTTTAATCATAAAGTCAAATTTTTGAGCCTTTTAGTCAAACTTGGGAAGAAGATTCTGGTTTTGAGCTCGAATTGAAAAATTGAGGAGTTTGAGTTATTCCTGAGATTCTATTGGAAAGTTTTAGAGAGATTAAATTGAGCTCAGGTGAATGATTTGGTGAAAATTCAAACTCTGTCAACTTGGGTTATTTTCTAACCCAAACTGATGACAGTGCCATTTTGTTGAGTTTTGATTTTAAATCCTACCGAGATCAATCTATTATAACCCTTAGAACTTGTTTAAATCAATCAGCAATGTTCTTAAGTGTCTGTTTACCTATTTCAAGTTTAAAAATTCGAGCTCTGAAGCTTTTAGAGAAGGTTGAAGCTTCTCTGTGTTGCCTGAAGCTTCAAGAGCTTCAAGACCTACACCTATAGCTGTGAAATTACCTGTAAACACTATTTAGACCTTTAAATAATAGAGATAAGTCCATTTGTGGACACTGTTGACATAAAAACCAATTGCAGGCATTTTAAACCCGTAGGAACCCCTTTATTTCACTCCTCAAATTGAAGAGGGAAACATCCTCTTATCTTTCAATTGACCCTACAACTGTATAGATCTACCTTAGAGCTTTCCAACAAGCCTTGAATCACTTGATTTGGAGGTCTGAGTAGGGAGTTATGATCGATTGAAGTTGGGTTTGGAAGGGGGGAACATAGTCCCACATCGGTTAGCTCTAAACAGGTGCCTTGGAATAAAAGTAATTTGTTGCATAGGCCGTTCAGTCGTCAGCGCTCGGCGCACCGGTTACTGATCTAATCATCTGGCATTCTAAGTATGTGTGTGTGTGCGGGCATGTGTGCCTACGGGTGTGCGCCCGTGTGGGCGTGAGCGAGTGTGGCCCCGGGAGGGCAAGGACTGGGAGGCGGTTGAGCCAGATTGGCTCGAATCTGTGAACCAAAAAATAAATCGAAATCGAACCTAATTGAAATTAGGCAAGGAACGAGTAGGGTCTGGTCCCACCCTGGTCTCAGGGTGTTGTGTATCCTTGAAAGGACCTTGCCGTAAATTAAATAATTTTTGGTTAAAAAGTAAAAAAAACCCAGTTCAACTGATGGTCCAAAGGAAAGAGGAGCCGATGGCTAAGTACTGAAGTTTAAGGTTAAGTGAAGAGCTGAAAGCAAAGGAAAGAAAGAAGAACAGGCACTACTAAGGGAACTAAGAAGAAAGCTAAGGGAAGAGAAGAAGGCAGGAACATAATAGGAGAAAGAGAGAAAAGAGCTCGAGAGAATAAAAGATAAAGGATAAATAAAAAGAGAGAAAGAAAGAAAGAAAGGAGAAGAAGAAAAGAGAGGCTGAAGAAATAAATGAAGATTTATTTTCTTACATCATTTTCATTTCTTTTTGTTCTTAAATGTTGTAATAAGGCATGTTTTAATAGAACCACTCATATTTGCCTTAATTTCTTTGAAATAAAATTGGAAAACTAACATGTTTACTTGTTAATAAAGTAGATCATTTTGAGTAAATATGTTCTCTTATGGGATTTTGCATATTACTTCATTTTAATTAATATTTTGGCAAAATTCATGCTTTTATAATCAACTTAATTATACCTCCTAAACTTTTTTTTTTTTGAAACAGAAAGGAGAGCTATCGTCTTACGATAGCAGTCCGGAGTAGTATATTATATGCAACGTAAGGGAAATTACAAAAAGGATCCCCAAGAGTGTGTGAGGGACCAACACTCTCCTACAATACTCTCACAACATACCAGCCTCTCCTGAAAAAGTCTCTCATTCCTTGCCTTCCATACACACCAAATAGTAGCAGCCATGTGGACATGAGGCTTCCCTCTCACCTCAAACCCGTGACAGATAGAATCCCACTTTGGTAATGGCTCCTGACAAATTTTTCTCCAGATGGCATCAGTGACAAGGCAAGAAAGGAGGTGATTTACATTGTCAATACTCATCTCACACAAAAAACAAACATGGTGATCAGTACCCAACCTTCTGTGGTGTAGATCACTTGTGATTAAACCATCTCTCCTGCATAGCCAGAGAAAGATTTGTACCTTGGGAGGAATTTTTAACAGCCAGATCTTCTTGTCAATGGAATCACATCTCCATCCATCTTCAATGCTCAACATTTTGTTATAGCCATATTGGACATTATAAATCCCCTCCCAAATGTATTTGTACTCCATTCTAGGCCTAGGTCTGAAGCTCTCAAGGTCTGATATAAGCCTTCTCTTTTCTTCCCACAGCCGGGTAGCTCTTCTGCTGGACTCCTCACCATCCAGATTCCAGCTGCTGCTGCTGCAGGACCAGACCTTGCTGACAGTGGCATCCTTGTTAGCTCCTGCGGCAAAAGCTCTTGGGTAGAGCTCCTTCAAGACACCCAGCTCAGACTAGCCCTCCTTCCAGAAACTGAAGGACCTGCCATCTCCAAGTGATGGTTGCAGCAGATGGAAGTGATCAGTCAATGCCATAGTCACAGATTTCCAGAAGGGAGAAGGACAGCAGGGCTGAAGTCTGGACAGCATGCTGTTGGATGCTCCATATCTGTCTTTAATTAGAACAGACCAAGGCTTCAGGTCGCCTTGCAGCAGTTTAACAACCCATTTAAGCAGTAGGGCATCATTAAAGTGCTTCAGGGATTTAATCCCAAGGCCACCCCTCTCTTTAGGATAGCAGATCTGATCCCATTTGAGAGGCTACAAGAATCTGCCCTCATGTCTAGCTCCCTTCCAAAAGAACCTCTTCCTCATCACATCCAACCTTTTCCAAATGGACTTTGGTGCTTTGAATATGGAAAAGTAAAAAACAGGGATGGAGGTGACTACTGAGTTGAGCAAGACAAGTCTTCCACCTTTAGAGAGGAACCTGCTATGCCAGCCATCTAATTTCACAGAAATCTTATCAAAATGGCAGTTCCAATCACTTTTCTTCATCCTGGAACACCTCAAAGGCAGCCCTAGATATCTGATAGGAAGACTGATGCGAGGAGTCATCAAAATAGCTACTAAAGCATCTTGTTCCTCCTCAGGTAAACCAAAGCAGACCAAACCAAACTTATCTCTATTCAACCTCAATCCAGAAAGTTCACAAAAAATATTAACCATATGATGCAGAGTCAGTGCTTCATCCATGGACCCTTCAACCAAAAAAATAGTATCATCTGCATATTGAAGAATGGGAGCCAGATTATTCCTACAAGAAAGTGAATATCCTCTGACAAGACCAGCTTCAACAAGCTTACAAGCAAACCAAGCCAAACTGTCAACTGCCAAATTGAAGATCAGGGGAGCCAGGGGTCATCCTTGCCTGATGCCACATTGGGGTTGAATCCACGCACCACAGGGTTTTCCATTTATTAGAGGGGTGCAGGAGGCAGTGGTAATACATCTTTTAACCCAACAGATCCAAGTAGAAGGAAAGCCCCTTCTTTTAAGCACATCCCACAGATAAGGCCAACTGATGGAGTCATAAGCTTTACGAAAGTCAACCTTCCAAAGGAAGGCCTTGCATTTTCTCTTATGCCAGCCACAAATCATCTCTTGGGATAAGATAAATGATTCCTGTAGAGATCTGCCAGGGAGGAATGCTGATTGAGCAGGATGGATCAGATCTTGCAAAACAGGCCTCAATCTATTGGCCAGGACCTTGCCAATCACCAAGTACAAGGAGTTAGAGAGGGCAATAGGTCTAAACTCCTGAAAGGATTCAGCACCCGGGGTCTTTGGCAGAAGAAGCAGATAAGATCTATTTATCCTTTCAAAGCCAAAATTGCCACTTTCAAACTCTCTAATCACTTCCATAACCTCAGTGCCCATAATGTCCCACAGTTCTTTGTAGAAGAAAACTTGGATTCCATCAGGACCAGGTGACCCTTCACAGTTGAGATCCTTAATGGACTTCAGGACTTCAGCTTTAGATATGGGTTCAATTAGGCTGGACCCCTAAGACTCATTAATTTTGGGTAGATCACTAGTTGTCATCCTCCAACTACCCCTACCTGCAGCTCTTGAAGATTCCTTGAAATACCTGATAGCCTCAACTCTGATATCAGATAGGGAGGTAATTCTCTGCCCCTCTATAACAATAGAAGAGATCAGATTAGTTCTTCTCCTAGAACTGGCAGCCAGGTGAAAGAATTTAGTGTTTGCATCCCCCCCACTTAGCCAAAGCTGCCTAGAATGCTCCCTCCAATCCATCTCCAGTTTCAGGTCTTCTTCAATCACCACCCCCTGCCATCTCTTTCTATCTGCAAGGTCCAGCTCAGACAGATGAGCCATAGCTTCCTTGGTATCCAGTTCTTGAATCTTCAGCAAGGCCTCACGACGCTTCTGATGTTTGAGGACAGAGATAATGTCCCCATATTCCTTCAGCATACCTTTCAAAGCCACAATCTTGGAAGCCAATCTGAAGGTAGCCGTGCCTTCACCTTGTTGTGACCTCCACCAACTAGCAAACATGTCTCTGAAACCTGGTTCCCTCAGCCAAGACTTTCTAAATTTGAAGTAGGAACCGACCATCACCTGTTCACCATTGTCCCACACCAAGGGTGTATGGTTAGAGAATGGGCGTTCAAGACCACAAACAAAGGACATCTGGAAGAGATTCATCAACTCAGCATTGCCAAAAATCCTGTCAATCTTGGACATGAGCCCATTACCATTCCTCCAAGTGAATTCAGCCCTCAACGAAGGAAAGTCACACATTCCCAAGGCCTGGACCATCAATTGGAATCCAGTGGTAGAGTTGTCCACCACCCCATTAGGTCTGTCACTCCCCAATAAAGTACAATTGAAGTCCCCTCCAACGAGCCAAGGCCCCCCCATCTACAAAATCTGCAGCCAGGTTCCAAACCTCCCATAGCTCCTGCCTCCTGCTAGGATCGTTTGGACCATATACACCTATCACAAAGAAGACATTGTCCCCTTGGCCTCTTTTGAATCTGCAAGTCAGAAGGTGCTTAGCCACAGAAACCTCCTCCAAACACAACAGCTTCTTCCACCAGATGGCAATTCCCGCAGATCTGCCATTGGAATTGATCACCACGAGGTCATTTGCAAGACCTTCCCTCATCTCCTCCCAAGCCCTGTTAGACTCACAATCTTTGTGTGTCTCTTGAAGGATGGCACAATCGATTTCCCATTCACGCAGATATCTAAGCAGAGACCCCCTCCTACTTCTATCGCGCAGCCCATGCACATTCCAGGTTAGGACCCTCATTTGGGAGTCAGGTCTGTCCCCTTCTTAGCTGCAGAAGCTCTGCCAACCTTCATCACAGCTGCAATGATAGATTCATCAACTCTTTGAGTAGGAGTGTGCCTTCTTAGCCTCAGCTTGTAGGGAGGCTTCCCAATCCCAGCAGTAGAAGGAGTCTTTGACTTCAAGTGCACGACATCATCCACAGGAGAGCAATTCTGCAAGTCCAAGGAATTCACAGGGAGTCCACCAGAATAGAATCAGCAGGCTCACCAGAATGGGCTTTCAGGTCCTCAGCCACAGCTTCATTAATCACATTCACTTCCACCCCTTCTTCAGTCACCACTGTAGCTACCTCTTGGATCGGAGGTACTTCAACCACATCCTCCAGAGCTTCAGTCCTCATCTCAACTCCCAAGCTCCCTACCCCATCTACCAATTCCCTACCTTTAGTGCATTCTGCCACCGCCTCCTGACTAGTACAGTTTGGTTGCAATGAGGGAACTTTGGTTTTCAGCACCTCAACATAAGAGGGAAGGTCATGGATCCGAGGTACACTAGCCATATCCTCCCGAGCTTCAGTCCTCATCTCCTCAACTCCCAAGCTGCCTACCCCATCTACCAATTCCCTACCATTAGTGCATTTTGCCACCTCCTGACTAGCACAGTTAGGTTGCAAGGAAGGAACTTTGGTTTTCAGCACCTCAGCATAAGAGGGGGGGTGATGTCTAGGCATGACCTCCCTGTTTGCCACAATAAAATTCAAAAGGAGCATCCAAGAGCTGCCCCCACACCTGAGAATCAGTTTATCAGGAATGGTACCAGCCCTAAAGACCTTCACCCTCACTTTCAGAGCATTGGCATCTCCTTCAGTCAGACCAACAACAGCATCCTCGGCCACAGATGCAAACCCGGCATCCATGTTTTCCACCACCTTCCTAGACCTCAGATGCAAAGGCATACCTCTGATCTCAAGAACACCAGACCTGGAAGCTGCTCTTTGAGGGGGACTCTCAGGCAGAGAGCCATCAAAGGGGGATACCAGCCACCAGATCACTGATAATCCACCCAATTTGCTAGTCTGAAAATAGGACTTCTCTACATCTACCACTCCCACATCAAAAAGCACAAATCACGACAAAGAGATAACCGCAATTTTCCAAGCATCAGTTGATAAAGGAAGAGATCTCACCAATTGCCGAATTCTGTCCAGCGAAAGGGTACCCAACATTACTTCCCCAATTAAAGCACCACGCAGTACCAGCTCCGGTACCTTGACATCCTCGGTCAGGGGAATCTCCACATCCATAGCGTGTCCCTCGAGAGTTGAGGGGGGGGGGGGTGGTGTGAGGGGCATCTGCAGCTGACCCCTAGGACGTGAAGGTGTACTGCAGGCCCTTCCCCCAGAATCACCGCAAGTCGTTAGCCAGGCGTCTCGTTTGTGGCCAAATCCTCCACATGCAAGACAAAGCAGTGGCCGCTGGTAGGTCACCGCCAGGTGCCCCCGAAGCTGACATCTAAAGCAAATCACCTCCCTTCGATTTCTGCCCCAGCCACCTTGAAAACCCCTCTTGCCCAGGGTCCTAACTCCATCAGGCACGTGGACGCCACGCACCTTCCTGCGCCAAGATCATGAGCGCCACACCGCCCATTCGTCAGAGTCATTGGCACAGGCATCGGGGCCTCTCAGGCGGGCGGCCATCCTTGCTGGAGCTTCCTGCCCAAAGTAGAATTCAAATTTTGCCGAATCTTCTCTCTCCTCCACCCAAAAGCAATCGGATCTCTATACCTCCTAAACTTAAAAAGAAAATAAAAGATAATTGGTGAATTTAGAATGAATTATACCTCCCAATGAATGACTTGGACTCAACCAGTAAAAATTTCTAAAATGTTAGGTTAATTCGACCCTATACTACACAATCGACACAATTTTGAGTTAACCTATGTGACTTTTCTACTCTTAATTAAGTAAAATTAACTTAATTACTGAGTTGAGTAGAGTTACGATCACTCGTCAGACCTGCGAGGATCTCCACATCATCCAGAATGATCCTTTCTCCAACACATATAACCCTAGATGGCACAATCATCCAAATTTTGCATGGTCGGGAAATAATCAGAACTCAAGACCTCAATTGCAACCTTGACCATAAGCTCCGCGACCATATCAACTCGCTCAGCCTAGGCTCAACCGGAATTACCAATCTGGACCTACCAGGGAGGATCAGATGAACTTGATTTTGCAAGTCCTGGCTGACATCCAGAAGTCCAATGTGGCTAGGCAGAACAACACAAAGAAGAGATCACAGAGGTTTGAAATCGACTCGCACAGGTGGCTGGGACTTGCTAGCATGGTGAACTCCCTTCCCAACCTCTACTGAATCCGAATAACGTGCTGAACCAGAGACGCATTATGAACCCAAATCAAGGCCAAGCTTACTATGTTTATCAGGCTCCTTTTGCTCCATCACCCAATAGGATGGAGGCTTCCACATCATATGCGAGATATTAGCAGCAACCACCTCTTTTGCTGACTCTGAACTCAAACCAGGTTGGCCTAAATGCTGTTACTTCATGTAGTGGCAAATCGACTTAGGATCTATCTTATCCTAGCCACTCTAGCCTTGGTAGTTCAGAGCCTAACCCTAAGATGGTCATCTAGGACACACCTATCATAGATCCAGAGCCTGAACCAATCCTAGAGGAACCTATAGAGGTTCCATTTCTCAAGACCTTGACCAAAGGAAAAAGAAAACCCAAACACGTGGCACTTGAGAAAGACTTGGTCAAGCTCTTTGAACAAGTCCAAATAAACATTCCCTTGATGGATGCGATCCTCCATGTACCAGCTTACGCACGATTTCTTAAGGACTTATGTACACGAAAGCGTAAGCCGCGCAACAATGATGGGATTCTGATTGAATTATCTGAGCAAGCCAACTCTATCATCCTGTGCAAACTCCCATAAAAAGTGAAAGATCCTGTCACCCCTCTGATCCTGTAAGATCGGCAACCAAGAATTTCATCGAGCTTTATTGGATTTAGGAGCCTCCATAAATCTAATCCCTACATCCCTACTAGATCATTTTGAGGAAACTAATCTCAAACCGACTGAGGTGACCCTACAGCTGGTTGACAGATCAATTAAGTCACCAAGAGGAGTTCTCAAGGAAGTTCTAGTTCGGATACGAGATTTCTACTTTTCGATGGATTTCATTATATTAGACATGGATACTCCTAAAAATCTGAGAGATACACCGATCATCTTAGGGAGACCATTCCTAGCCATAGCTAGGGCAAACATCAATTGCGAGGAGGGATGGATCGAGTTGAAATTCAGGAATAAGATATTGAGGATTGATATCTTTAAAGCCCAGAAAGGAATAAACTGTGGGGTGATCAAAGAAGTTTGCAACATCAATTCTTTAGTTGAGGACATGATTATAGAGGAATATTCGATTCTCCCAGAGCCTCAACCACAAGAAGATCTTGACCCACAGATTGAGAAACCTGAAGCTGAACCAGACCTACCCATAACTTCCACCCTATCTTCTAAAGCCCATCTTGAACCCCCACCCATTGCTGATAACTCGATACTTGAATTGAAGCCCCTCCCGGATCATCTAAAGTACGTCTTGGGTTCCAATCAAACGTTTCCTGTGATTATCAATTCCCGACTCTCTCCTGATCATGAAACAATGCTAATTTCTATCCTCCAGCAGCATTGAAGAGCCATCAGATAGACTCTAGATGACTTGACTTGAATAAGTCCCTCATATTGCACACATTGTATCTATACCGAAGAGGGCTTACGACCATCTCGAGAAATGCAAAGACGACTAAATCCGAATCTTCAAGGGGTCGTGAAAAAGGAGATCATCAAGTGGCTTGACTCAAGAATCATTTTCTCGATCTCTGATAGCCACTGGGTGAGCCCCATCCAAGTTGTGCCTAAGAAGGCAGGGCCCACTGTAATTATGACTGGATTTGGAGAAATCATCTCGACTCGAATTGTGAACTCGTTGAGAGTCTGCATAGACTATTAGAAACTGAATGCCTCCATGAAGAAAGATTATTTCCTGCTCCTGTTCATTGGCCAGATTCTCAAGAAACTGGCGGGAAATCAGTTTTTTTGCTTCCGGATGGGTACTCTGGATATAATCTGGTGGCAATTCATCCTGAAGATCAAGAAAAGACCACCTTTACTTGCCTCTACGGTATGTACGCATTCCGCAGGATGCCATTTGGGCTTTGCAATGCTCTTGCCACCTTTCAGTGGTGCATGCTAGCCATATTATTTGATATGGTAGGTAAATACGTTGAAGTCATCATGGATGACTTCTTAGTTTTTGGTGAACCTTTCGATGATTGCCTCTTGCACTTGGTCCAGATCCTTCGAAGATGCATCGAAGTGAACTTACTTCTCTGCTGGGAAAAGAGCAACTTCATGGTTCTTGAGGGCATCGTGCTTGGACACCATGTCTCTAAGAGAGGTATCCAAGTTGATCGAGCTAAAGTGAATCTGATTCCCAAATTATTTGTACCTTCCTCAGTCAAAGACAATAGATCATTTTTGAGGCACGCTAGATTCTATCATTGATTCATATTTGATTTTTCCAAGATCGCGCATCCTTTAACGAATCTTCTCTTATAGGACACGCCTTTCGATTTGACAAGTGAGTGCATTTACACATTCAAAATCTTGCATGATTGAGTCACCCAAACACTGATGGTAATGCCATCATGAGCTATAACTAGATTTATTTAGTTAGGATTAATTGACAAAGCTCCTACATAATCACCTGAGAGCCATAATTCCATGCAAATCCATTCTGAGAAGAAAACATTAAAAAAGGGTTAATTAAGCAATTTTAACATCACATCATGAAACAAAGTAACCATGGGATTTTCTAGGGGTTAATCTAATGTCTAATGATCATTAAAGTCTTAAGAGTGGGTCTACATAGATAGAAACAGGGTTTTACGCGTTTCAAGAACCGATCAGAACCCAAAACCTTAATTTCAGACTTGCTTGAATTGAAGAGGTTTTAGTCAGGATAAAATTCATCTAAACCTCTTGAAATTCATTCTTAGAGGTTTGGTACCCCTTGTTTAACCATTTGAACCTATTTTGACCTTGAACAAAGTCTCAGATGGAAGTTTGCCCTAATTTGGGTTTTTATGCATATTGCCCAGTCAAACTTGGTCAAAACTGAAATTTGAATTTACCATTAGATTTCTTGGTTCCAAATTAGCATTTTACCAAAATTTGGAACCAATCAGAATCCATCTTGAACTAGTTTGCAATTTAACCCTTAAAAATTCTATTTCTTACATTTAGCCCCTCAGGTTTCGAAATCCTTACATTTATCCCCCTAACTTCTCATCATTTTCTTCAAAATAGTCCTTTCCACAATTAATAGTTTGATCCCAAAGCATGCGACCTTCAATATGAGATTTCTCTATGATTTCTCGACCAATTCCCTCCAAAATTGGAGGGATTGATCTTGAGAACTTTCCCAATCAGTTGAACCACATCTTGGATCTTGTTTTGGACTATAGATCTCATGTGAACTCCATGAATTCAAGAATTTTCTTCCCCAAAATTTTGAGCTTCTCGAGATTCTTCCCAAGCTTGGGAGCCGCCCTTAAACCTTTAAAAGGAGCCTCTTTGCAAGGCCTTGCTCCTTAGCGAGTTTTTGGCCCAGAAAACAACTTCTTCCTCTATCTCCGGTCAGCTTTGTACTTGTCTCCGGTGACCCACTTCCTCTAGCTCCCTCGTCTGCTGCCACGTACAATAGGCAGCGGGTAAAGCTTCCTCTCTTCATTCCGCACCTCGCCATACCTGTGAGGAGCTCTCCGGCCCCTTCCTTGTCGCCGTCCTCCTCTCTGGAGCATCTTTGTCTCCGACGTCGGCCAATCATAGATGGCGTCACCTCTACCCTCTCTTCATCCGCCACTGCCCCCCTTCAACTTCTCTCCTTCCCCTGACTTTCTTTATGCCGTTAGACTTTAGGTTCTCTCACATATACGCACGCCCCACCGTCGCCTTCCCCAGCTCTGGTTGCGCTTCGACGAGCATGCACGCCCACTACACTATGCATCCGCTCCACCAACACTCTCAAAACCTCAGCCTCACCACCCTCACCAAAACCCCTCAAGAAATTGAGGGTTCCACGCTCCCAAAACCTTTGCCGAACACCTTCACCTGCACGCACCTTCTCCACCGTCACCACGCTTGCACATGCCTCCTTACCACACGCAACACCCACCAGCACCTTCGTCATACTCAGAAGATTCTCTTGAATTATTTTGACAAGGCCGAAAGGCTGTACTTTGTGTTTCAGGTGTCCACTGGAGCTCTGTCGCTGCCACCTCCTTCTCTTGCTTCGTTTGTAGCTATCCAACCGTGTTTGTCCGTGCCACTGTCTCCAGCTGCTGCGAAACACCTCCAGGTTTCTTCCCAGGCCATCAATTGAAGCTAGGGCCTTCATCGACCTCAATCAGAGCATTCACGACCTGTTGCTATGCGAAAAGAAGATGTGGGACTTTAGTCCCACATCATTCATTTCTAGCCTCGCGAAGGCACATAAGTTGATTTCCTCTTCTCAACTGTTCGCCCAAGACACTGGGGGGTCAGGTCCCTCGCACCCTCAGCCTCTCACCCTTACTCACCCGCACACTTGGTGAGCCTAGACCCAATACTGCTAGACCTGGTTACCTACATTTTAACCCGATTACGCTTGGTTCAGAGAAAAGAAGAGAAAGAGAATCAGAGAAAGTGGGGGGCGGGTTTTGCACTGCTTTAGGATTCGTGCCCTCTCCCTCTCTCAACAGTTAGCCTCTGAGGGCTTTGTATGAGGCCCTTGTGCCTCTGTTGGGTGCTGCTGCTGTGCCTCTTCTGTGGAGCTTAAAGCATGGCCCTTGTGCCTTGTGAGCTACTGCTGGTTAAGGTGTTTGAGGCCTTCTGTTGTCATCTGATCTGGCATTTAAGTGGTTCTGACTTTGATAAGTGGTTGAGAGTACTATTTATTTATTTGAATTAATTGTGAGCTTAAACTTAAGGGTTAATTTGGTGATTCAAATTACCATTTTAACCTAATCCTTTTGCACTCTCATACTTGGTTTCATTGAAATATTATTATGATTTATTTTGAGCAATGTTTTGATCATGTCTTTCATATCTTTATGGAGTTAATTGTGATTAGTGAATTGAATTGATATAATTGCTCCCTGCGATCGACCTCGGACTCCAATTTGATTCTGAGCTTTATAAATTTAAATATTTTGTGTGATTTTGTCAACTATACTACAATGCATTTCCTAAACAACGATAATTTCTCCTAAACAAGCACCAATCTTGCAATCTACTATCTAGTGTCAACCCTTCGAGATCATTGCGATGCGCCTGATTATGCAGTAGGAGTGGTGCTGGGGTAGAAAATTGATGGAAAATCGGTGGTTATATATTACGTCGGCAAGACATTGGATGAGGCTCAGCATAATTACATGATTACGAAGAAAGAGTCACTGGTTGTAGTATTTGGTTTGGAGAAATTCAGATCATACTTCCTGATGGTAATACCATCATTAGCCATAAATAACTTGAATTAGTGAAAATCAAGTAATAAATGCTCCTACATGATCGCCTGAGAGCCGTAATTCCATTTAGATCCATTTTGAGGAGAGAACATAAATCATGGTTAATTCTGTAGTTTTAACATCACATCAGAGACATTGATTAACCATGGGGTTTGTCAGAGGTTAAATGAAGGTCAAATGAGCTTAAAAAACCAATAAGTGGGTTCACATAGACATAAATAGGGTTTCACACATTCTGGGAACTAAAACAACACACAAAACCCTAATTTTAGATCGCTTAAATTGGAGAGGTTATGCAAAAAATCATAGAAAAATATTCTAAGAGGTTTGGTACCCTTGATTTGACCATCTGAACCCATTTTGACCTTAGACAAAGCTTCAGATGAAATTTTTGCCTTAATTTGGGTTTCTGTGCAAATTTCTTAGTCAAACATGGTCAAAACTAAAATTCAACTTCACCATCAAATTCCTTGGGTCCAAATTAGGTTTGTACCAAAATTTAGATCCAATCAGAGTTCATCTTGACCTAATTTGCAACCTAGTCCCTTAAATCTCTATTTCTCTCAGTTAGAGCCTCAGCTTTCGAAATATCGTACACATAGGTCCCTAACTTTGTCTTCACCTTCGTAAATGGGTCCCTGCTGGCACTGACCTTCAAGAGAGGAGATCTCTCTCGATTCCACTCCAAATCCCTCCAAAATTGGAGGGATTGCTGATCAGACAATCAGGAATCCAACGATCCCCATTTGAGGGATTGGAATTGATCCTAGAGCTCAGGCGAGATCGAGGAAATTGAGGACCTCTTCCTTTGAAACTGAGGCTCAATTAAGCCTCTTCCTTTATTTAGAGCTCGGGTATGAGCTCTATAAAAGATCCCCGTGCTTCATCCATCCTCTTTAGCTAGGTCTACGTCGGAATTCGCCTTCTTCCCTCCTCTCCAGCTACCAACTCCATCGGCTTCGGTGACCTTCTCAACCCCTTCTTCAGGACGTCCGACGTACAAATTGCATGTCCTTCCCTAATCCTCATCTTCTTCCGCTCCTCGCCGTACCCAGCAGGAGCTCCTTCCCCCATCGTCGTCGCCGCTTCCCATCCCCGGAGACTTTATCATCCTCGGCTCCGGCGAAGCAAGCCCTTGAGGATTTCTACCCCTTTCGACCCTCAGATTAGGCCAAACTCTCTTTCTTTAGGTTAGAACTACTCCTTCCCTACTTTGTTTCAATTGACATTCACCTTTCTCCCCTGTCATCTTCTCCGCCTTTGGCGTAGCTCCGACGAGCTCGCCACTCCATGCCACACCACCAAACTACCCAACAACACTCCCCAAAGCTTCGCCTTACACCTTCGACCAAAATCCCTCATCTAATTTGGGCTTTCGCCCACTCAACACCTCCATCGAGCACTTCATCTTGCCGTCATCAATTCCAACTCTGTTCGACCACTACACTCCTCCAAATTTCTCGCAACCACCACCATTCACTTCCTTGCCTCACAGTGATTCTATTGAATGCTCTAATTGGGGTGTAGAGCTTGTGTTCATTGTTTCAGGTCTAGGTCACCGCCGATGATCACCATGCCACCGTCAACCGCCGTCATGCCATCAATCAGCCTCGCATCACTTTGCAAAGTTGCGGACTCACCTCGGGAACCTGTTTGGAGCACCAATTGGATGAAGCATGACAGCAGCAGCTCCAATTGCGAGAGAATCCTAGTTGCTGTGTCATGCGAAGGAAGAGAGTGGCATGGTCCCACATTGGGTGTG
Organism: Thalassia testudinum; assembly: GCA_037157565.1. Classification (NCBI taxonomy): domain Eukaryota; kingdom Viridiplantae; phylum Streptophyta; class Magnoliopsida; order Alismatales; family Hydrocharitaceae; genus Thalassia; species Thalassia testudinum. The sequence continues at coordinate 37,247,600 of JAZHRO010000056.1, forward strand.
GATGAGGCTTTTGCTGCACATAAATTGATTTTGTAAAGAGGCTTTATCGCTTCAAGCACACGGGGGGTGAGGTCCCCCATGCACATACCCACTTACACCTCTCTCGCCTCTCATGTCGATGGGTTTAGTCGCTAATCCCAGATCCGATTACCCATATACCTGATTAAATGCCCAATTTTGATTTGAGGGGAGAGGAGAATTTCTGAGGAGGGGGGAGGGTTTTGCTTTATGGCTTTGGGATTCATGCCCTTCCTCTCTCTCAACACTTAGCTAAAATCTGAAGAGGCCCTTGCACCTCTGTGTTGGTGTGCTGCTACAAAGCCTTGGTGACTTAAGTCGTCTGACCTTAGGGTCCAATGTCTCTTGTCCCTTGTGCTGTGCGGTTACTTGGTTACTTGTGCTCTGTGCTTGTGCTGGGCATTGACTCTGGTTACTGTGGAGATATTTGAATGTCTAAGTTGATGGTTCAGGATTACTGTTGAAAGATTGAATACATTGGGATGTGCTTGAATGAGGAATTAATTGGTGATCTAAATCACTATTTTTAGGCTTTTGATGTTCTTTTTATCTCAGTGTTTTATGAGATTTAAATTGGCTGATTATCGAATATATTTTGATTATTGATTCTTATTGCATATCTGTATTATTGTGCTCCTTATTATTAATTGTGATTAGTGCTATGAATTCCATTTGCTCCCTACGAATGACGTCGGACTCACATCAATTTCAAGTTTTATAAATTTAAGTGTTTGTTGTGTTTTTGTCGACTATACTATGACTCATTTATTTCTTAATTCGACGCAAAACACATGCACCATTTTGGCACCGTTGCTGGAGAACAAGACATAATTCACTACTAATTGTATCATATTTGATTGAGCTTATTACTAATTTGCCCAATCTGCTTTGTTTGTGATTTTGCATGGTACACCATGAGATCTTCCGTACAATCAACCACTCCAAGGGCAGGTAAAATTTTTCTTCTTCCTTAATCAACCTCTTAATCTTAGGAAGAGAAAAAGGAAACAAATGAATTAGGATTCACTTGCCTTATTTTTACAGTAATCATCACTTAAAGGCAAAGTTTCTTGATTTACGAATTTGATTGATACTTGATTGAAGTGAGACAATTTGATTAGAGATCCCCATCTTGATTTCCTGTGTCTATTAGGGATTTACGCTTAATTTTTTTTAAAACATCTTGGACTACTCACTTTCTTTTTTGAGTCCAAGGTGTTACACTTCAGATTAAATTGGACTTGAAATAGAGCCAATTAGGGTTTAGTACACATAAGGGTTGTGAAGTTTTAGTACACATTTGCCTGCATTAAAGGAAATTGACATTTTCGCATTTGTGTGCTACCCAGGCCCTTGGTTGAAAAGATCTATTCAAGAAAATGCTAAAATCAAATAGCTCTAAATTCACTTGAACCCTAAAATTTTGGACATAATAACTTGAGAGTCAATTCAGGGTGATTTTTGGGTCTTGACCAAGATTTCATCCTCAATCTTTAGGGCAGGTCAGGTGAAGTTGGTCCACTTTGTGGGCCAACCAACCTTCAAATTAGGTCACAAATTGAATCAACTTCTTAATCAAGTGAAACTCAAGGCACCAATTAGGACTAAAATTGGTAGACTTAAGGTCTTAATTCATACATTCTGGTCTACTTGGAACCGCAGTGACAAGGAAGGTCGGGTGGGGAAAATCCTGTAACCTGTGGGGATGCTTTACTATGTACTAGTTTTTGCAGGGCTCTCCCTTCCTGGCTGCCCAAGTAATTCTCGGGTGTGTGAATTTCTGATTCAAAGGTATCATCCACCTCGAAACAGCCTTAATCATTCAAAAATCTTTGGGTGCCTTGATTGGGTCTAATAAATATCCAGTCCCTCATTTATTCTCTAGAGCACTTACACAGGAAAGGTCCTAGGTTTGACCTAGAGGCCTCATTAGAGTTGATTTTTTTGGGGAAATTCTGGTTTGGTCTAATCAATTCCATTTGGACCTGAATTTGAATCATTTCTAGGTTAAGAACTAATCTCTTAACCTCTGTGTTTTCACGGTCTCAGATGCCAACAAGATAATTCTATGTGTGTGAATTTAGATGTTTAGGTTACTTAGCTCTCAAACTAGAGCTTGGACAACAAAGCCCTTTACTCTCAGGTTCTTCAAATTCTTAGTTTCCTTCTATAGGATCCGTCAAGACAAAATTTACCAAGTCTAGTTATTTCTCTTTAGCATGTAAGTTTTGTAAACTAAAATTCTACCAACTTTCTATTTAATTAACTCTGAATATCTGGCCTTTTACTTAACTTTATGATAAAATCAAATTTTCAAAAAGCAAAAGGATTACTTAATCTAATTGGTTAAAAAGTTATAATTTAATTTCAAAACTTAAGTTTAAAATCTTAACACACTTAGTTTCTTAATTCAAGTAAGAATAGAAAAACAAATCCTTAAAAGATTTAAAAGATTCCTAACTCAAATAAAATCTTATTTTAAAAATTTTAAATACAAAAGTGTGTTTTTAGAAAATGTTTAAGTAAAATCTAATTAAGAATTGCATGCTCTTAAATATTCTATATATATTATATATACATTTTAAACTTCTGACCTAAAAGAAAATTAAGCTCTTAATTATAATATATATATTCTTCTTCTTTTCTTCTTAATTAAAAATGAATATACCCCTCTTATTATTTTTATGAATTTTCTTTTCAAATTTTTGTATTTATATATTTTTGTTTTTATGTATATAAGATTTTTCCAATTTTTATGATTTTTTTTCAAAATTTTTTTCAAATTTTTATGAAAATTTTGATTTTTTAAAATTTTTATCATTTTTGGAATTTCTATTTTTTTAAATTTCGTGGATATTTAAATTTTATGTGTTTTTATTTTTTAACCCACACTTAAAGTGAAAATTTGACTTCAACACCCCCAAGCCAAAATTTTACAATGTCCTCATTGTAAGAATGGTGAAAAGATATTACACTTCATTTAGTATAGGGTGATGGAAGTAGTCGAATTGAGGAGATTAAAAATCTCAGTGCGAACGATTTCAATTCTGACTAAAGGTCAGAGTGATCAGTCAGACTAAATGAAGGTAAACAATATGATATGAAGTGAAATTTTAAAATAAGTGTAGAAGAAAATCAAAAAGAGTAAAGGCAGTAAACAGTTATGTACAAGTGCTAAGTTTTACGCATTCAGCTAGGCGTAAACCCTAGTAAAAAACTCCTAAAAAGAATAAGTATATGGTAAAAATAGAGTTATGAAAGAATTAGATCAAAAAATTAGAAAACAGATTAATCCACCCAATCAAAACTCGTCCAGAAATTGCCTAGAATTGATCTCACAGAACCCAAAATCAAATTCTCGTGAAAATCTCAGAAAGATCAGAGTGAATCTTGTAAAGATTAGATCTAATTTAGGTTGAGATGTAGAATGTTAAAGATTGAGGCAAATTGTAAATGTTTCCACCAAGTTTAGAAGATTAGCAAAATCAGTTTTGATTCTCAATAATAGGCGGGTCATTTTGACACAAAATAGGTTGCTGATGTAGGTTTGGTGGGTTATTTTCAGGGTGTACAGAGGACGGGTTATGATTAGAACAAAGGCCTGATTAATGAAGTGGACTTGGCCTTGATTTTGCCTAGGATTTTGCAGATTCCTAGGATTCGGAATTAGCTGAGATGGAAGAGTACCTGGCTGACGAGACTCAGCCAAAAGCGTGATTTGATTTCGTAAATCAACCAACTCTACCGTACATTGCCTATGGATCTCAGCGAGAGCTTTAGCATTTTGTTGCTGACTCTTTGACACAGCTCATAAAATTTGGTTTAGTTGTGTATCTCTAATAGGCCTAGAGTAATTCTGCATACTCATCGGGCTAGGCCTTAAATTTGATTGCTGAGGAGGCAATGGAGGTGGGTTAAAATGGGTCTGATTCGGATAATTTGGTCTTTGATTATGATTTTGATTTGCCAAAGAAAAATTTGGGTGGCTTCTCCATCCAGGATTATAGGAATTTGAATAAGCGTTTGGTCTTGGAATGTTTTCCTGGATGGCATTCAAGTCAAGAGGATAAGGCATGTTTTCTGCAACAAGAAAGGGTGGGTAAGATTGTGGGACAAAGGTCCCTCCTTGGGTTAGTGAAGGAGTAGATAGAAAACCCAAGGAAGATGGATCTCTAGAATCCAGATTATTCACAAATTCCCTCCCTACGGGAATTTGCGAAACAGGTGAATACGCGGGATTCGTAGCAAGTAGAGGCGTAAGAGTCTTTATTATATTTCTAACCTCATCGAGATGCTTTGCTACGATATCGACTTTGTCCAATTTTTCTACAATAATCTCTAAATCCTTTGAACTGGATGGATTATTGATCTCGTGAATGCCCTTATGCGGATTTTGATGATTCGTATTTGCTCCCTGCGTAAATTGCGACATTGATGCATTATTGATCGAGTTTTCTGCCATCCCTTCAAATAATTCTGAAGCAGATTCTGTGTTGCGATTTAGAAAATTCCCTCCATAAGTGGCATCGACTAAATTGCGAATGCCCTCTTGTAAACCATAATAAAAGATATGCATGAGTTGCCAATGAGGGATGTCATGATGTGGGCATTTCCTTTGCAATTCATGAAAACGCTCCCATGCTTCATGAATTGTTCTCCTTGGTTTTGATTGAAAGTAGTAATAGCTCGCCTTAAAGCATTGGTTCGACCAATTGGAAAAAAATTCTTCAAAAATGCGGATTCGAGTTCAGCCCAAGTTGAGATTGATCTTGCTATAGTTCTATACCAATAAGCTGCTTTATCTTTAAGGCTAAAAGTGAACATCTTCATTAGTAGGATTTCCCTATTTTGATTTCGAGGACCAAGAGTTTGAGATAAATTTTAAAGATCTTCTATATGTTGAAATGGATCCTCGGATGCAAATCCGTGAAAGTGGGGGATTAAACCTATAATGTTTGGCTTTAATTCAGGATCATTTTCCCCAATAGGTATCCTAACATTAGGCTCTACTTGTGCATTAGATGGGTTATAATAATCTCTAAGTAGAGGCCTTGGACGAGAAATCGGTAAATTAGGGTTTTCAAAACCCGCCTCAAGTTGAGGTGAAGGATGGGTTTGAAGAGTTTATAAATTATTTAAGGCTGCTGTTAATAGATTGATTTGTCTTGTTTGCTCTAGCATCCTAAGATTCTAGTTCAGGAGTGCCTCATGAACATCAAAAGGTGGCATCTCCCCTTTACCAGAAGAAGAAGGGATCTCGGGATTAAGATTCTGCAATGGATCCATGGAAGTAGATGGATCAGACGGGAAAACAATTGGTTGCTTATCTGCAACCGGCCTAGGATCACCTGTAAATGGTGGTGCAAGAGGCAGATGCAAGGATTGCCTCTCGTCCATAAACGGAAAATAATGTGCAAGTGCACATGCACACCATCAATAAAACAGTGGCACAAAAACCCACAAAACAGTGCAAAAGATGCCGATTTTGCTCTTCTTTCAAAGGAAAGAAGAAATTCCTAAGGTACGCAAGGTAATTTGACACAAAAAAATAGAGTAACAGTATCAAAATACGCATCCTAATTCGTGACTACGCAGGTGCGTACCTTAAAGCTCAAAGGTCTAAGGTCTAGGATCAAGACCGCTCACTACTGGCTCCTCGGGGCTCTAGTAGTGAGACAGACTTATTGATCTTCGGCTAAAGCCTTAAGAGGTGCAAAGAGGAGAGATAGAAAAATAGATTCGTGTGACCCTAGTGATCGCACTGTGTGCGCGATAGCATGCAACAGACGATGGCGATTGAAAAACCCGCATGCATTCTGCGAACAGATTTAAGTCACAAATTTTACTTCCTCTTTTTAGTTATCTTTTACAAAAATATATCAATTAAAACTACAATGGCCACTTTTTATATCTTTTCAAACAAAAATATGTGGTCTTTTTAAATCTCCAAGGATAGGGATCTACATGGGTTTTCTCGTTTTTCCCGTTGATGCGAGAAAAACAGTTAAAAATTCCTGAGTCAGATCGTATTAATACTAGCAGAGAATGCACTCCTAAGAGTGTATGCTTATGCTATGCTGCTACTAGTCAGAAAAAGATGTAATTTTTAAATGCAACAAAACAAAAGACTAATAAATACTCACAAAAACAAAAATAGCAAAACAGTTTCCCGCCTTCTCCTGAGATCACCCGCAAAGGTAAACCTGAAAAGAAGATAGAAAAATAAAAACAAAAAGAAAACAAAAACAAAATAAAATACAACAAATTAGAACAAAAGTTATTAAAAACAAAAATATATTTACAAATACCTCCTAATTAGACAATTAAACCTTTTAAATTCTAGTGAATCAAAATATTGCTTCCCCGGCAATGGCGCCATTAAAATGATGCTTAGACGAAGCAATGCCAGGGAATATTTTGATGAGTGAAATGAGGCAAAATGTTACCTCCCCGGCAACGGCGACATTAAAATGATGCGTGTCTTTCACTCAACTCAGTAATTAAGTTAATTTCACTTAATTAAAAATAGAAAAAGTCACTTAGGTTAACTCGAAGTTGTGTCGGTTATGTAGTATAGGGTCGAATTAACTTAACATTTTAGAAATTTTTACTGGTTGAGTCCAGGTCATTCACTGGGAGGTATAATAATTTTTTCTAAATTCACCAATTTTCTTTTATTTCTTTATAAGTTTAGGAGGTATAACTAGGTTGATTTTAAAACATGAATTTTGCCAAAATATTTAAACAATAAAGAATATACAAAATTCCATATGAAAAAAATATTTACTCAAAATGATGTACTTTATTAACAAGTAAACATGTTTGTTTTCCAATTTTATTTTAAAGAAATTAAGGCAATAAGAATTGTTCTATTAAAATATGCCTTATTACAAATTTAAGAACAAAAAGAAATGAAAATAATGCAAGAGAAACAAATTCTTTTATTTATTTCTTTAGCCTCTTATCTTCTTCTCCCTTTCTTTCTCTTCTTTTCCTTTATTTTTATTCTCTCTCGAGCTCTTTTCTTACCTGTCTTCTTCTGCTCTGTTCCTGCCTTCTCCTTCTCTTCCCTCAGTCTTCTCCTTCCTCAGTGCCTTAGTAGTGCCTGTTCTTTCTTTGTTTCCTTTGCTTCCTTAGCCTTCTTCAGCTTAACACTTTTAACACTTAGCTTAACCTTAACCTTTAGCGGCTCCTCTTTCCTTAAGCTTTCTTTTGAACCATCAGTTGAATCGGGTTTTTTTTTACTTTTTAACCAAAAGTTATTTTATTTGCGGTGAGGTCCTTTCGAGGATACACAACACCCTGAGATCAGGGTGGGACCAGACCCTACTCGGTCCTCGCCTGATTTCAGTTAGGTTCGATTTTGGTTTATTTCATTTCGGTTCATAGTCTCGAGCCAATCCGGCTCAACCAGCCTCCCAGGCCACACTTGCTCACGCCCACTCGGGCGCACACTCACAGGCACACAAGCTCGCACACACATGCACATGCTCAGATAGGTTCAGAATGATCAGATCGGTAACCGGTGCGCCGAGCACTGACGACTGATCATCCTATACAACAAAATCGTTTTATCCCCATGCACGCACTCAGAAACTGATGATGTGGGACTATCATAACCCCTTCCAGACCCAACTTCAGATGATCATATCTTCCAGCTCAGAGCTCCGTTTCAAGTGATTTAAAGTTTGTTAGAAAGCTCTAAGGTAGATCTACACAATTGCAGGGTCAATTTAAGGTTTAGATGATATTTTCCTCTTCAATTTGAAAGGTAAAATCAAGGGGTTCCTACGATTTATTATTGCCTGGAAATGGAATTAATTTCACAGAGTCCTCAGATGGACTATTCTCTCTTAATTAAAGGTCTAAACAGCTTCTACAAATTATTCTACATCTGTTAGTGTAGTCTTGAAGCTCTCAAAACCTTCAGGAATAGCATTAAAGCTTTACACTTCTCTGAAAGCTTCAGAGATCAAAATTTTAGACTTTGATATGTACAATAGACATAGAGAAACATCTCTGATTGATTTAAACTAATTTTAAGGGTTATATCAGACTTATCTGGGCAGGATTTAAAATCAAAACTCAATGAAATGGCATTACTGTTTGTTTCGATTCGAAAGTAACCCAAATTGTCAGAGTTCAAATTCTCACTAAATTCACCTAAGCTCAGTTAAATCATTCTAAAACTATCCAACAAAATCCCAGAAACAACTTTAAACTCCTCAATACCTCAATTTGAGCTCAAAACTCCATAATCAAACTCAGTTTGATTGTGAAGGCACAAAAATTTGACTTTCTATTCAAAGCTTCACAGGAAATCAAAACCTCGAATAGAGTCTTCTTAACCTCAGAAACTCATTTAGATTCTCAGATTAGTGCTCTGACCAAGATTTCTAGGGTTATAGGCTCACCGCCTGAGCTTCAAAATGTCTTTGTTCGTCAGAGCAATTCAGAGGTTGTTACAGTATTCTAAAAGTTTAAACAGCTTCAGTGCATTGCACTGAAGCTTCTAGGATCCTTAAATGCTTCTTATATCTCTTTATCAGACTTCTCCAACTCCACCGGAGTTGGAGAAGATGAACTTCATTCTACAGCTCCAGTCATTTAATCCTCAAATAAACATCCTTAAAACAATCAGTGATCCACATTATATCATTCTGGAGCTTCTCAACAAATTCTAAAGGCTGAAGTACAGATTTGGCTTACCGGAGCTCGCCGGAGCTCCGGTGAGTCCAGAAAATATGAAAAGTGTATAGATTGTTTAAACTTACCATTTTTAATCTAAAAAAAAAATCCTGAGGTTGCAAGGAACCTCAGAATCACATTTAATTCTTCATTTTTCCATTAGAATTAAGATTTGACAGTGAATTTGTTTTCTTAAAGGATCTGAGTAGTTAAAGCTCAGGACTTGTTTCACCACTCGATTAAGCAGTTAAAACAAGTCAACAAGTGTTTATATTCATAAATATGTATTTAATTTAGGATTTGAATTTCTCCTGAGCCGCCATTGATAGCGAGCTCAGGAGCTAAATTAGATTTGGGCTTTTAATTTATATGTGGTAATAATATGTATTATAGTGTCGATCAGGGTCCATAAGTGGTGGAAAGATGATGAAAGACCCTATGAAGGTGGAATTAACTCGACTATTGTTGCCATGGATAGTGACAGTAGTAGGTGGAAGGGGAATGTGAATTAGGCAATTAGGTGATTCAATTAATGATTAAGTGGATTAGAAATGATCGTGGAAGATAAAGGAAGGTGGACAGCGATTTCAAAAGATGAAATTAAGGCTCTGGCGAGCTCAAGGAGTTCGTCGGAGTCAGAGAAGATAACACTGTAATTCTAAAATTACTCTAATCTAACTACTTAAACTAACTAACTAAGCTAACCTACTCCTACTCCTAATCTACTGTTACCTAGACGAAGGGGTCAATAAGGTTCCATCGAAGGTTTATAGCGGACGACGAAATCAGAGGGTGGAAGAAAGATTTTCGGGGGGCGGATTTGAGGTGAGTAGAGGATTCCTTGGGTCGGCGCCTGTGTCAGAGATGCGGCAGATCATGGCGGATCTCCTCGGCTAATTAAGATGGACGAAGGAAATCGGAAAATGAAATGGAAAGTTGCCAGAGTTTTGGACGAATAGCCTATCGAAGTCGGGTACTATGTTAGAAGAGGGAAGGGAGCCAACTTGAGTGAAATCAGAGGGATTATGGGGTATTTATAGTAGTTGGCGGCGAAGAGAATGGCGGGGTCTGGCCGAAGAAGGAGCTTAACCTCCGACGTCGTCTCCGACGACGGTGAGGTTATCTTCCACTGGAAATTAGGATTTTCGGTTAATCCAGACTGGTGGATGATGTGGAGGTGGTGAGCGCAAGCTGCAAGAGCTTGGACAAAGAATGATGATGTCGGCAGGGTGGTAATCGCGCGGTGGCGTGACTCTCCGTCGCCAGCCGTTCATTCGGTTGAAGAAGAAGAAGAAGGAAAGGGACTTAAATGTAATAAATCTTAAGAACCTGTGTGAGAAATAAGGACCCAACTGTAATGAATTTTAAGGACTAAAATGTAAACTCAGGTTTTGAAGGTTTATTTTAATTTAGATCTTTTTCAACTTTTTATATATGTTAGTAAACAAGGTAAATATTATATTTTCACCTTGAATTTACATTTTTGACCTTTGATTAATTTATTAGATTAAGTAAAATTACTTAAGTTATTATATACTTAGGTATACATTATATTTAAGTTACTTAACTTATTAATTAAGGGAATGATTAATAGGATTTTAGAGTTTAATTATTGTCTAAATTATTAATAATGTTAATTGGATGAAAAAATGTCATTTTAAACTTATTTTAAGGTCCTTTACTAAATATCCCTTATTCTATAATTAACCCTTATATGTTCATAACCTTAGCTAATTAACTAGGAAGACTAGTTAATTAGGGGTAATTAGAGATCATGATGAGTGTCTCATCAACCGTGCCCAGCTCATGTTAACACAAATGATAACTGGTTTAACCTGGGATATTCTCATGACAGAATACATTGAATTAGAGAGATTGCATAATGTTGAGTATCTTCAATGTGTGACAAATCCATTACTTTGGGAAATGCACCAAGATGACCTTGAGAAATGGGAGAATTTGATAAATTTGTTGAAACAGACCATCAATAAAAAATACCCATATATCCCCTTAGAAATTAATGAGACATCTTGGAACAATGTTGAGGATCAATATGATTTCCCAGAGCCCGAGTTCAAAAATAGAGGTTGTTGTGGACCCCCAACCCAAATGGAATCCAATTCAAATTTTGTGTAGAATGACATACCTGACCTTGATGTTGGTTGGGTGGATCCAGTTGCAGGTGTTCATGATTTTGAACCAGCCGTAGAAAGCCATGAAGCTAGTCCATCATGCCTTGGTTTCCTAAACACCTGTAGTGAGCTTGAATCAGAACCTCTCGAGGATGTAATTCTCGCACCTTATCCTATTAAGGTAATCCTCAAGAATGATTCTAACATCCCAATAGAACCATGTCCAGATTCTAGTGACCCAATCCTTACCCTTGACCTAGAATCTAGATATGAGCCTATTTGGGATGATCAAGAGGCCCAATGTGATGAGAATCAAATTTTAGATTTGAACTTTGATTCTGGGCTTGTATTTGATGATTACACTTCTCCAAACTCCTCAGAGGAACAAATTGAGTTCTCGGAAGTCACATCGATTTATGATATAGAAACAGAGGAGTTGGAAGAGTTGGGGATTTGAATGGATGTATCCTAGGAGCCAAGAACCCGAGCCTATACCTAATAAGGATACCTCTTTGAGCTCGGAATTTGAAATTAGGTTAGATCCAAGTCAGGTTGTTGATCATGATTTATTCTGTGGTGGAAATCCCGATCTAGAATCAGGTTTGGAAACTGATGTTCATAGGTTCTCTGACGATTTCGAATCATACTCTGATTTTGGAGAACCTTTGTATCTAGATGATTATGAGCCAATATATGACCTCAGTATCCATGACTCATTCTTTGACTTCAACTCTGAGGTCCTTGATCCGAAGATCATTGATTCAAAATCATGTTCCATTGAGTTGGAATCATTCTGTTATGATCTTTAGGAATCAGAAACAGTAAGTGTCGAGAGTGTCCACAATCCGGATTTTGAATCTTTCATTGACTCAGATTTCCATGATCCTATAAGCACTCTTTAGGCATTTACATTTGATTTCAATGAGCATCATGAAGACTCTCTAGATGAACCTATCTTTAAATCATTTCTAGAAGAGCCCTCACCGCACCTAGATTTTAAAGAAGCCACACCTTCCATCACAGAGCTAGAGCCTTCCAAAATCCAATCCTAACCCTAACCTGCCATCGGAATCAATTTTTACTCTGATTCACCTCTTTCTGATCTAATTGCATATGATTCACATCCAACTTTTGATCGAGAATCGGACATTGATCTGACCGAGAATCACATCTTATCCTTCTCTGATCTCACCTGTAGGGTTCCTACGTTTTCCATAAATCCAATTTCATTTGAGGATCCCTGCTCTGATCAGGTCGAAACAATTTACCCAAACCTGTACTTTGCATTTCCACATCTTTTTGAGCCTCAAAGTAGCTGGTGGGTTCCACACCTATTGATTCAATCCATCAACCCACCAGACTGATTGGGTTCAGTCTTCATACTCAGCCTGTTGACTTGAATAAGCACTTGGTTGGACCGACTAGGCTACTAATCAAGGTGCTTGTATAAAATTTCTCTGATTTGACCACTCCTTGACCACCTTTTGCTTGGCTGAAGGCATTAAATTTAGCGCTTAACAAGAGGCAACTTGTCATTCCAAAAACCCGAGACCCTTTTGACCATCTTTTGAGCTACACTCTTACTGCACTTGAGAGTTAAACTTTAGAATAGTCGACTCCACCTTTGGTATTTGTATCAAAGCTTGAAATCATCTGCAACAGTCATCCTGACTCGTTCACCCACCCTTTGACCTTGTTATAAACCTTGAACCAAGATGAATTTGTACCCACCTAGTTTACAATGAGGACATTGCAAAACCTAGGCATGGGGGGTGTTAAAGTGCAAACAAATGGAAATTCAATTCTCTGAGGGGTTCTCACAAAAAAAACATATTAAAAAAAAAAGAATGGAGAAAGGGGAGGAAAATTTTGAGAAATAATTGAAAATCTTTCTTGAGGAGGAAAAGAGGAAGAGATACAAAATGTCAAAAAGGAGCAAAATCAGAAAAATTGATAGTCATAGCAATTGATTATGGGATTTACTTAAGTTCCATACCAAATTAAAAGAAAATTAAGTCCTGAAATTCTAGAGACAAGGAGATTAGTAATGAGTGCTAATCTTAGGCCTCTTGGGCTTATTTTAGGGCTTAAACACTCAAAGCATTTGTTAAGATTTGGATTAGTCCTCAAGAGGTTGAGGAAAGTGCAAAGCTATTGTAGTAGTTCTAAGGCTTAGGGATTATTCGGCCTCATTGCCTACCGTTTGGTTTGTGGGACTTGGTAACCTAAGCACTCAAAATCCACACACTAGTCTGGTTCAGTGCGCTTAATAAAGAAATCATGCCAAAAGTGTTTTATTCTGAAAAGTCGTCTCGAAGATCTAGCTTAGGAATAGCTCGACAACATAAGTTAATTAGACAAGTTCCTGATGCGGAGAGGTGGAAAATTCCCCTCAAAGATGCGTAATAACATATTGTCTCCTTGATGCTTGTTTCCTAGGATATCTAAATATCCCACCGGGGGCATGTAAGCATCTTGTGTTGGTTCAGGTGCCATGGGCGGGATTATCCTAAAATGTCGATTGCCAGGGATTGAATTTAGCTATAGAATGCCATGGGCGGTGATGAGAACCTCATCATGAGCCATAACTAGCTCATTTTGACCTAATACAAAGGATAAAAGCTCCTACATAACTCAAGGAAAGGCTTAACTCAGAGAATTCTGAGTTTAAGGAGAAAATAAGTCATAAGGGGTAAAAATGCAATTTTACCAGTATAATCTGCATACAGGGTAATTCAGGGTCCAAACATAGGTCAAACAAACCAAATAAGAAGGAAAGTGGGATGATCTGACAAGGGCTACAGCAATTCCAAGGAACTAAATGATAATCTGTAACCTTAAAACAAATCCACTTCAATTCACGAGGTTCGAGGCAAAGTAAAAATAGAATAAACCCTCTAAAATTCATAGAAAAATAATCTCTAGGGTTTAGAACCTTCAATTTGGCCTTCAGAACCCATTTTGACCTACATTGAGAACCATGCCCAATTAATAACTTAATTTGGGTTTTTGCATAAATTGACCGGTCAAACAAGGTTTAATCTAGAAATAAAATTCACCATCAGATTCCTTAGGTTATAATTAGTCATGTATAAAAACTTGAGCCTAAGAAGAAACCTTCTTGACCAACTTTACACTTTGGTCCTCATATATTTACTTTTTGGCCCTCAACTTTTGAACCCTCGCAGTTTGGCCCCTAACTTTCCTTCGTTCTTTGCGTTCAGGTCCTCCCTGCAAAACCTGCCAGCACCATGCTCCGGCGACCTTGCGCGGAGCATGGCGCCGCGCAGGGTGAGGGGGAGGGTCTGGCAAGTAAACCGGGGGTGCCCTGCGTCGTCAGCCGTCGCAGGAACACCCCCCTGGTCGCTGCAACCACCCATACCGGCCGTGCGAACGCACGGACGGTATGGGTTTCCATCTCCGGCGTCCTCCGACGAGGGAGACACGTCGTCTCCCTCCGCCTTCCTCTCTGATTCGGCCCCTATAAATACCCCCGTCGCTCCACCGTTCTTCCCAGCTCGGATCTGACGGAGAAAACCCCCAACTTTCCTCTCTTCTCACTCCGGCAGACGCCCACCAGCTCCGGCGGTTCTTCCTCCTCCTCCTCTTCGCTCTGCCGCAATACCAGCAGCAGAGACTTCTTCCCCTGCTCTTCCCGCGTCGCGCAATACCGGCGCGCGCTGCCTCTGCCCCGTCGTCACCGCCGTCCTCCCCCACTGGGCACCTTCTTCTCCGGCGACAGCAGGTACAGCCGTCCGCCTCCTCGCCCCCTTCGTCACTTTAGTTAGGTTAGAACTACTTCCCTCTATTCTCTCTCTCTTTTCCCCCTGCTATTTTTATCTAATTACCCCTCGACCGCGCCTAATCACCCTCACCTTCTCCGCCTCCGGCCATCCTCCGGCGAGCCGCTCCCATCACTCCAGCAACCCACACGGCTCGCCGACCACCGCAGAACCTCCGCCTCCTCACCCTGATCAACCTCCGCCCTTCCACTTCCCCCAAATCACCCTCTGCAACTCCACCGAACAAACCCATCTCCCGACCCACAGTCCGACCTAGGGCAGCCCTTAGGCTCCGCCCCGCCGCCTGCACACCCCCCGACCACCTTCGCCGTGCCACGGCGAAGGTCCTCTGCGTTTCTGATTGGGCCGAGAGGCCGTTTCTCTGTAGGCAGGTACCTGCGCTCGTCGCCGCCATTGTTGAAGCGAAGCAGCTTCTTCACCTGCTGCCCTAGGTGCGCCACGCCCAGGTCACGCTCCCAGACAGTGCGAGGCGTCTTCGCGAAGTACCAGGCTGCAGTCGAGTCGAAGCTCTCGCGCGAAGCCCCCGCGCTTCGCCTCGACTGCCGCTGCTTCCTCCGCGCAGGCACCCAAATTGGGGTGGGACATTTAGTCCCACCTCGTAACCTTTCAGAGGAGCGCGCCCGCATAAATGCAAAAAGTGCCTTATGCTCGTTGCCTCCTGAGCACGGGGTGAGGTCCCTCTCACTCACTCGCTCGACCCGGCCTCGTCCGCGACCACGCCCCGCGGACCTGGCCCGACCCGACTTAGACTGACCTGCACTCCTCGCCCACCACGCACGCCGGTGGGCTTGGACCCGGGCACGACCCGTACCCGGCAACCCGGCAGCTCTGGGAGAGCTTTCCTAAGAGCGGCTTCTGTGAGAGAGAGACGCGGGGGAGGGTAGAGTTAGGTTTTGCCCCTCTGATCAAGCTGTGTAAGTGTGCAGGCACAGGTGAAGAAGAACCATGGAAGAAGACGAAGGCTGAAGGAAGGAGGAGCACCGAGCGGCACTGTAGCAGCGGCGGTTTAAGTCGTCTGATTGGAAAATCAGACGACGTCCTGAAGGCAAAGAAGGAGAAGGAAGGCGAGGCAGAGGAGAACACAGAGAGGCCAAGGGAAGAACTGAAAGAAGAAGAGCTGAAGAAAGGAAAAGAAGAAAGAAAGAAGAAGAAGAACAGGACCGCTCTGCAGAAGAAAAAGGAAGAGACGAGCAGAAACAGCTGAAAGAAGAAGAAGAACATCACCACTGCAGATAAAGAAGAAGAACAAAGGAAGAGAGCAGAAGATCTGAGAAGGAAGAAGAGGAGAAGCAAAGAGAAAAGAAGAAAAGCCAACAAATTCTCTCTCTCTCTCTTTATTTTTGTAAAAGAAACTTGTACCCCTAGAATACAACTTGCTCCCTGAGTTCGACCTCGGGAACTCTTTTATTTTCCGAGTAACAAATTGTATTAAACTGGTAATTACCTCTCTCTATACTATACTACGACGAAATAATAAAACTATAGAGGAAGGTCGCCACCAGTTTTTGGCACCGTTGCCGGGGAGCAACGGCTATTCTAGAGGTAAACATTCCTGTTTCTTTTTAGTTTCTGATAATCTCCTCTCTTTTGTGCAGCTACAGGAAATCAAGAAGACAAGCAACCGCACGACAACCACTCCGAGGACAGGTAAATTTTTTTTCCTCTCGCTATTAACCCCTAAACTCTAAAGAGGAAGAAAAGAAAAGAACAAGCAATATAGGGCTAACCTGTCTTCCATACTTAGTAACCATAAAAAGTTGCATGTTTTCAACCCATTACTCCTGCACACTATTAAGGGTATTTAAGGGCTAACACATTCTTGCTTGAGCCCTAATTACCCAACAAAGAGCTAACTGGACCAAGTAGAGCCAACCTAGGATCCAACACTAGGGATTTAGAGACACACTCCTTAAGCAAGAATTGAGAAAACCAAATGAAGTGTGCCCAAGCCCTTATCTGAAAATACCTATTCAAAGAAAACCTAAAACAATTGGCTCTCTAAACACTTGAACCCTAAAAGACAAGACCTAAAAGCTCTCAAAGGAAACAAGAGGTAAAGTTGACCCCTTGGGTCAACCAACCTTAAATTAGGTCACTCTTTGCACTTAAAAGACTAAAGTTCAAGTGAAACCTTAAGCACCCTGATCTTAAAATAAAAATTGGTAGACTTAAGAGGTCAAGATCCCCATTCTGGTCTACCTGGAATCGCAGTGACAAGAGAGGTCGGGTGGGGGAAACCCTGTAACCCGTGGGGATGCTCTACCGTGTAGGGGTCTTCGCGGGACTCTCCCTCTCTGGCTGCCCAGGTAATTCTCAGGTGGACGATCTTTCTGATCAAGGGGTCCATCTGCCCCGAACCTCTATAGTCACCCAACATTTTTGGGTGTCTTGATTGGGTCCAGCACTTGCTTATCTCATCCAGTCCTTCAGTATTTTGCAGGAGGTCCTTGAAGCCTCCTATAGAAATTCACTCTCCCCGAAGCCAAGCCTCGGCTCCCTTGTTTTTGCAGAAATCATTCACATAGCCCCTCTTTCCTCTGATTCTGAACAAAGTCTCCTTCTTCCATTAATTCAAACTCCTGATTCTATCTTGATTCCACCACCTGATTCGAAGATGCAGCCTAATTACCTAGCAAGACTACCATGTAAAAAACCTGAATATCTGAGATCCATAAAAGATAAGATGATTGAGGATGCCTTTGAATTCTATGAAATCAAATATAAACCCTCAACACCAATAGAAAACATTCAGGTTGATGTCCCAACAACCACAGCTTTCATCATAAACTGTGCCCAGATTCTATTGACAGAAGTTACAAAAGGATCAACCCGAGATATGCTCATGACAGGATACATTGAGATAGAAAAATTACACCAATCTGAATACCTTCAATGCTTGACAAATCCTGTACTTTGGGAACAACACCAAGATGCCCTTATGAAACGGGTAGAAATGATGAAATCAGTAGAACAAATTATCAACCAGAAATACCCGTATATACCAGAAATAGAGGATGAACCATCTTGGAACAATATTAAGGAACAATCCAGTTTCCCAGATCTCGGGACTGAGGCACAAAGTGGTTGTAGAATCCCAACCCAGATAGAAGACAATGTTGAATTAGGTTGGGATATTGCAGGAGAACACAATGATGAGCCAAACTTAGACCATGAATTGCCAAGCCTAGAATTTCAAAACTCCTGCAATAATGAGATCAGAACTGAACCTTCTGAGGGTATAAATTCCGCCCCTTATTTTGATAAGGTGGCCCTCGAAGGTTATTCAGACTTAGGTTCTAATAATTCTACCCACATCCTAAGCCTAGAACCTAGATCTGAAACTTATTGGGAAGATTACGAGGCCCCTTATGAGAAAGATCAAATTTTTACAGAATATGATTCCGGGCCTCTATTTGATGAATATCCCTCTCCAACATCTTTAGAAAATCTGATCGATTTTCCAGAGAACATGCCAATTTATGATACAGAGACTGAGGAGTTGGACGAGTTGGATTTTAATTGGGTCTATCCTACCAGCTTGGAGCTTGAGCCTAGACAGAATACCTTTTCGAGCCCAGAATTGACATATAGGCTAGACCCCAATCAGGCTGCTGATTCCACATCTGAGGATTTTTGCTGTGGTGGAATTCATGATCATGAATCTCATTTTCGCCAACTCTCCGACAATTTCAAATCTGACTATAATTGCGGAGAGATTCCCCTTCCTGAACACGCCAGGCCTATCTACGACCTCAGTTCTCATGACTCTAACTCCGACTCTGAGGTCCTGATTCCCGAGATCACTGATAACATAGAATCATTCCTTTTCGATCCTCAGGAACCAAAAACAGAAAATGCCAAGAGTGATTACATGCCAAGAGTGTATGGGAAGGCATGTCACCTCCCTGTAGAGATTGAGCATAAAGCCTATTGGGCAGTATGAAAATACAATCTAGATCCCATGAAGGCTAGAATCCACCATCGGTTGCAAATGAGCAAGATCGAGGAGTTACACAATGATACATACGAGAACTCACGTATCTACAAAGAGCGGGTCAAATCCTTCCATGACAGACACATATCGAGAAAATCATTCCATCTTGGTCAGAAAGTGCTCTTCTTTGATACCAAGCTCAAGCTCTTCCTAGGGAAGCTGATGGGAGCACCATCATGAGCCATAATTAGCTCAATTTAGTCATTATCAAGGAATAAATGCTCCTACATAACTGCCAGAGAGCCATAGTTCATTGCATAATCATTCTCAGAGAAAGACAAGAAAATAGGGTTAAAACTGTAATTTTATCATCATATCTTGAATGCAGAATAACCGCAGGTTTTCCCAGGGGGTAATTAAGGGTCAAATGGTCTTAAATATCCAACAAGTGGGTTAATACAGATAGAAAAGGGTTTTCGTGTGTTTTGAGAATTAAATAACTTCTGAAACCCTAAAAATAGACCCGCTTAATTAAATATGGTTTCGATCAGGATAAAATTCATCTAAACCCTCTAGAAATTATAGAAAATATTCTCTAGGGTTTGGTACCTTCAATTTGACCATTAGAACCCATCTTGACCCAAAACAGAGTCTTGGACTGACATTTGCCCTAATTTGGGTTTCTGCATAAATTACCTAGTAAAACTAGGTCAAAACCAAAATCCAACTTCTCCATTGGATTCCTTAGGTCTGAATTAAGCTTGTACCAAAATTTGGGCCCAATCTGAGACTGTCATGACCTAGTTTGCAATTTGGTCTTTTTTTATTCTTTTATATCACACATAGGGCCTTAACTTTCAAAATCCTTACAAAAAGGCCCCTATCTTTATCATCATTTTCTTCAAATAGGTCCCTACAGCCATGAATCCTATTCCTACAAACTTCGGCAACAAAAATTTGGCAAGTTCTCCTTGATTCCTTGATGAATCCCTCTCAGATATGAAAGGGAAGTTCATCAAGGAATTACCTTCCTTTTGAGCTAATTCCCAAGCTCTTAAACCTTCCCAATGTCTCATGTGAATGCATGAGAGATTAGGGTATCTTGGGATCTCCTACTCCGGTGAACATTCCTAGCTTGGAAGCTTGGCTTCCAAGCACAAATCGACCTCCTAAGCACTATATAAGCACGCCCAGGGCTCGGTCGAACTCCGACTCTCATTCTCAGCCTGAAATACCCCTCCTACCTCCCTCCTCTCTGTCCAAGATGCTCCACGATGTCCGATGACCTCCTTCAACTCCATTCCTCATTCGTTCGCAATACCAGCGACGAATCTACTTCCTCTTCTTCCTCCACGTGTCGCAATACCTGCGGTATCTCCAATCTATGTCTTCGTCGCTATCTCCCACTCACTGGAGCTTTCGTCTTCTCCAGAGTCGGCATGCCCCCGGTAAGGAAAATCCTCCCCTTTCGTCTGATTATCTTCGGTTAGATTAATTCCTCTCCACTTTTAGGTTAGATTTCCCTCTTCTTATCCCTGTTTCGACCCTCGACGCCGCCAAACACCGTCATCCTTCTCCTCTCCAGCCATCACTCCAGCTAGGCTTCCTGCTCATTCCACTACTCCAAACTCCTCGTCGCCCACCTTACGACCTTCGCCACACCGCCCTCTTCAAAACCCCCATCCTATTTTTCCCTATAACACCTCCACCGAACACACCCACCTCCGCACACCAACTTCGACACTGTTTGGCCACCACAACCACCTTCACACCATGTCGCACACACCAGCACGTCCGCCGTGCTACGGCGAAGCCTGCTGAGCCTTCTGATGAGGCCGCTAGGTTGTGTTCTTCATTTCAGGTCTTTGCTCCTCCACCGCCATTGACGAAGCTTCGAGAAAAGCTTGAAGCCTTGCTTCAGCATCTGTAGACACCAGGTGAAGTCCCAGGTGCAGCGGAGCGTCTCTAGGATCATGACCCAGGGGCCAATTTGGCTCTTTGGCTAGGCATTTGACTGCAATCTCAAGAAGGAGTTGCTGCTACTGCTACGCAGAGGAAGGGAGGTGGGATAGTCCCACCTTGGAAGCTGACAAGCGCCCGCACCCACATAAATTGAAAAAGTCGCACAGACTTATCGCCTCAAGTACTTACAGGGGGTGAGGTCCCTGCGCCCCTCACTCACCTTGCCCGTGACTCTGCTCACACGAGTCTGGTGTATCTGATTACCCACCTAGCCAAGCACTCCTCGGCTTCCACTCACGGCCGGCAGCCCTAGTCCTGGGTGTGCGTGTACCTGATAACCCGACTATCTTGATTGTGGCCTTGGGATGGTGGATCCTAGAGAGAGAAGAAGAGTGTGCAGGGGCAGGGGGTTTTGTTCTCAGAATCAATGGTAGACAATTAGCCATTTAAAGAACCTCCCCCTTGCACGTGAAGAAGGAAGGAGAGGAAGCCTGAGCAGTAGAGAAAGAAAAGAGAAGGCATAGCCAGAAGAAGAAGAAGAAGGAAAGAAAGAGTAGTTGCAGAAGAGAACATGCATAAAAAAGAAGACAAGAGGAAGGGTGTTCTCCAGGCACTGTAGCAGCGAGTGATTTAAGCCGTCTGACTATGCTAAATAGATGTTTGAGCATCATTTAAAGTGCACTGTGCACTTATATTACATGGCATTTAATTGCTTAGTGCTATTGAGTTATTTGATATAAATTGTGAGGGGTAATTGGTGATTTAAATCACCATTTTACCCCAATCTTTTTGCATTATCTAAATTCACTTTCATTCATATTTGCTTGGAATTCTATTGATTATATATTTGTGTTGAATTGCAATCTTGAGAAGCATTTTTTCCAATTGCTCCCTGTGTTAGACCTCAGACTTTATTTCTGATATTTGAGTTACAAATCTTATCTGTTTTTCGCACTGTTTCTAACTATACTGCAACGCATTGATTTTGAAACTCGATTCAGAGCGAATAACAGAAGCTAAGATTAAATTGGATCGAACCCTTTCTCGTCCAATGAATCTTCGGAAATGGAGCTGTCGAATTCGGTGAACTCAACCATTACTCAGAACCATTTGTTGTGAATGGTTAGTGACTCAAACCATTCCTCAAACTTACCGATTTGAATTTGGCTACAGTATCTTTTGATCTCCATTCTCCCTGAGCTAGATTGCGCCCAGCTGATAGTGTAAGACTTAGCGCCTAACGGGAGGCAACTCGTCATTTTGAAATATCCGAGACCCTTTTGATTTATCTCTGAATTGAAGTCATATTGCACTTTAGGGTTTGTCCATTAGGACAACCAACTCCACTTTTGATACTTGTATCAGAACTTCAAATCATCCACAATAGTCATCCCAACCCGTTCGCTACCCACCAAACCTGTTCTAACATATGATATAAGCTGAACGTGAACCCACCTAATTTATAATGAGGGCATTGCAAATATTAGGCATGGGGGGGTATAAAAGTGCAAAATGCTGCGAAATTCAATTCATGGAGGGGTTTCATCAAAATAAAAAAGGAGAGGACAATTTTTAGAGCTGAATTAAAAAATTGAAGAAGAGTAGAAAAGAAAAGAGAGAAAGGAGTAAACAAAAGAAAAAAAATGTGATATAATTGAATGTGGAACTCACCTAAGTTCTAGGCTAGATTGGATGATGAATTAAGACTTGAAAGGCTAAAACTTAGGAGACTAGTGACGGATATCAACCTTAGGCCTCTTAGTCCTATTTTAGGGCTAAAACACTCACATATTTGTTAAGATCTGGATTAATCCTTAAGAGGTTGAGGAAAGTGCGAGGTTGATGTATTAAGTCTAAGGCTTAGGGATTATTTGGCTCCGTTGCCTACCCTTTGGTTTGCGGACATGGTAACCTAGGCACCCAAAAATCTCACACCGGTCTGGTTTAGTGCATTTAATGAAGAAAAATGCCAAAAGTGTTTTACTCTGAAAAGGTTTTCCTGAAGATTTGGCTTAGGAGCAGCTCGAAGACACAGGTTGATTGGACAAGTTCCTGGCATGGAGAGGTGGAATGAAAAATACTCCCCTCGAAGATGCGTAATAACATATCGTCTCCTCGGTGCTTGTCTCCTAGGATATCTAAATATCATACCAGGGGCATGTAAGCACTTTGTGTTGGTTCAGGTGCCATGGGCGGGATTATCCCGAAATGTCGATTGTTAGGGCCTGAATTTAGCTACAGAATGCCATGGACAACACTATCCCGAAGTGTCGAAAGCCAGGGTTCTGAGGGTGGCCATGGGCGGTGCTACCTCGAAGCATCAAAAGCCAAGGACCCTTCGAGGATTGATGGTGGGGACAAGGAATCCGATATAGACTGTGTTTAGGGTCAATCAAATGTTGGATTTAGGGGAAAGTAAAAAGAAAAGAGAGAAAACTCTCAAAATAAATATCCGTCTCTATCTCTCTTATAAAAAATGCACTGGCAAACTGAGCCTGGTCTTACTATGTATACGCATGGGTGCTTTAACCATTGGGGTCAACAAACCTTTGGGCAGTTTTTGCGAGACTTAGAAACCTTCGCGGTAGACCCAAGGTTGAGGTTAGTCAGGTCTGGATCTTGGCTTGTACTTGAGTACCTCTAGGCCTATTGTTGGTATTTTGATCTGATTTCTAGAGATGCGGCTTAGTAAGCTATCTTGATGGTTACATCTGGCTTAAAGATCTGATTTGGTCCATAGGATTTTGCTAGGGACTAGCAAAAGCTAGACATGGGGGTATGATGGTAGCACCATCATGGGACCTAACTAGCCACAATTAGTCAGGTTCAAATGGTAAATGCTCCTACTTGATCATCTGAGGGTCAAACGCTATTTCAGATCCACACTAATCTGATTTGAGAACCATTGTAGATTTCACAAATTTGAATGAAGCCTGTCTCAAAGATGAATTCCCCTTGCTAAGGATTGACGCCGTTGTAGACTCATGCAATGGCCAGTCTTATGTCATTCTTGGATGCTTATGGTGGATACCATCATGTAAGTTTAGCTTTAGCAGATAGACCTCATACTTCATTCATAACTGATAGGGGTCTCTTTCAATATAGAGTCATGTCCTTTGGCTTGAAAAATGCTGGAGTAATTTACCAGCACCTTGAAAATATGATTTTTTCTGATTTAATTGGAAAATCATTTGAAGTGTATATCAATGACATGTTAGTGAAGGGATTAAATTTCCCTCAACATCTCGCTGAAGGGATTGAATTTCGCTCAACATCTTGCAAACCTCGTTGAGGTGTTCCATGACGTGAGGAACACCCGGCTCCACTTGAATCCTAAGAAATGCATTTTCAGCGTTTCCTTGGGAAAATTTTTGGGATTTTTAGTCTCTAACCATGGAATTGAGGCTAATCCCGACAGGGTCCAAGTGATCATGGCCTTAACGCCTCCAACTACTTTGAAAGGAATACAATCGTTAGTCAACAAGATCACCTTTTTGGGTCGTTTCTTGTCCTGATCTTCTGACAAATGTCTTCTATTCTTCAAGGTATTAAAAAGGGCAGAGGCTATACAATTGGCCATTGGGTGCCCCATTGCCAGAAGGGTCTGGAGGAGGTTAAGAATGCCCTTTAGTGCTCTCCAATTCTGATATCTCCTATGGTCAGGGAATCTTTATTCCTCTACTTAGTGGCATCCATGTCGGCCGTCAGCACCATCCTATTTTGCGTCTGTGAAGGGGGGCAACGACCAGTATATGTTGTTAGCAAGACTTATCAAGGTGCATAATCCAAATATACTGTGATCAAGAAGCTTGGGATAGCATTGGTAATCGCCATCAGAAATTTACGCCCATATTTCCAAGCCCATTCAATAATAGTCTTATCTATTTACCCTCTACATCGGATGTTGCATATACCGACAGGTTCTGCCCGACAAGTAAAGTGCGTTATGGGCTTGGTAGAGTTTGACATCCAATACCAACCAAGGAATTCAGTAAAAGGCCAAGTTATGTCGAATTTCATGGTAGAATTCATAGATCCAGATGCTTGCCTTATTTTGCCATGGAAATTGTGTGTGGATGGCTCTTCTTTGGTAGTCGGATCTGGGGCCGGCATAGCCTTGGCCACCTCAGACGATACCACTCACAAATATGTCATCAAACTTATTTTCCTTGCCTCCAACAATGTAGCTGAATATGAGGCCATGCTAGCCAGCATCCAGGTGGCCAAGTCAATGGGTGCCTCATTGTTAAAAGTGTATACGGACTCCCAGTTGGTGGCTAACCAAGTAAATGGTGAGTACCAGGCTAGGGATCCTAATATGAGTCTATACACTGGCAGAGTCAGAGAGGAGTTGTCGGATTTCAGGACTACCTCAGTCAATCGGATACCTCGGTTCGACAACCCTCTGGAAGATGCTTTAGCCTTGGTGTTTGCAATCCCACTAGAGCAGGAAGAGGATATATGCCTCTGGATGTTAAAGGAACCAATGGTATCTCTGCCAAAGACATTTGTGATACAACAATCCACTTCATGGATGTTTCCTATAATCCAGTTCTTAAACATAGGCAAGTTACCTCCAAATGAACCATGCCTTAAAGCATTCTGGCTAAAATCATCAAGGTATACCCTAATAGGCGGGCAATTATATAAGCGGGGATACTCAACCCCCTTATTACGTTGCCATACAAAAGAAGAAGCGTCTCAGGCCCTTCAAGAAGCCTACAAGGGCATCTGCAATAATCATGAAGGGTACAAAGCTCTCCTAGCTTGATTATTTCAATCGAGCTATTTCAGGCCTCATATGAAGCAAGTAAAAGTTTTGTGTGCAAGTGTGATAAGTGCCAACGTTTGCTGCACTTCATCACCTGTCGCCAGGGCAAATGGTACCTATTATGTCCTCGATTCCTTTTGCTAAGTGGGGAATGGACTTTATTGGTCCTTTTTCACCAGCGCCTGCTAAAAAATGTTTTATCCTGGTCGCAGTAGATTACTTCCCCAAATGGGTTGAAGCTGAGGCCATGGCCAGGGCAACAGCTGATAGGGTTGTCTCCTTTGTAAGAAAGTATCTTCGCTAGGTACGACATTCCTAATACTATTATCACAGACAATGGTACCTAGTTCGCATCCAGAAAGTTTGAAGAATTTTGTGCTAGTTGGGGAATTCACCTATGTTTTACATTCACAGCACACCGTTAGGTGAACGGACAAGTAGAAGTAACAAATCACACTATCATTGTTGTACTGAAGAGACACCTGGACGCATCAAAAGGCAGGTGGGCGGAAGAACTGTTGGATGTGTTGTGGGGATATAGGACTTGTCAGAAAACTTCTACTGGACAAACAACTTTTAGCTTGGTATATGGCATGGAAGCCTAGCTACCAATAGAGACAATCCTCCCTACATATAGATCTCAGTTATATGATCCTCTTACCAATGACGATCAAGTCCGCCGAGCGCTTGACTTAATGGAAGAATCAAAAGAAGAGGCATCAGCATCATCGCTTCAGTATAAAGAGAGAACTGCTGCTGCTTATAACAAGTGAGTCAGGAAGAGAAAGTTCTCTGGAGGGGACTTAGTCCTACGAAAAAGTATGGCATCACAGCCAAGCAATGCAAGCAGGAAGTTCGATGGTCCATGGGAAGGACCCTATCAAATTCGTAAGGACGGTACGAGCGATTTTTATGAATTACAAACTCTAGGCAATAAGCCAATCCCTCGAACTTGGCATGCCAGTAATTTAAAAATGTACCATGCATGAAAAAGAGTATGACAAAAGCCTTGTTTGCATTTCATTACTTATTTTCCATTCCACCTACGATAAGGGTCATCCCCATCAAATGACCCATAAAAAAATAAAAATAGAAAAAAAGAGAAAAGCCATCGAAAAACATCCATAAGCTGTGAGACTTCAAATTGAATCTTTGGGGAGATCAACTTTGGGAGTTGGAGGAGGAGAGGAAACTTCATAGGCGAAACGGTGATGGCCGGGAGGTGGTGTACTAGCTTTGGTGGCTGGTGAAACTTCTGACAGACCAGACTTGCCCACTTCTTTCTCATGATTTCGGCCCTCCGGCTGGTCCTTAGGTGGCAATATTGGAGCGTTGTCTTCCATAAGACCCTCAGGTACCGATTGTTTGGCGGGTTTTTCCCCGTAATCCTCCGTTTGTTGGTTTCAATCTTGAGATTGTTCTATTCTGGGATTGAGCCCTGAATCCCAGGATAAGATCATCCAAGGGGGTGGTATTATTTCATCCTGCCTTCAATCCCACACTTTATATAGGTTTAGCCCTCCATTCGCATAGTGTAAACCTACCCACATTCCCGGTCACATTACTTTGGTTGTTGGGAGAGTAATGGCAATGGCGAGCTCTGGCAATGGCAACGTCGACCTACGATTTCCAAAGAAGCGAATATGTAAGAAATCTATCTTTTGTCATGAGACATACTCATTTCTCCTGCAAGGCTATATTACGTTGGCAAGGGGTGTACCCATCTTTGCTTTATCTTGGGTGGTATAAGCGGGCGGTTGTTTGATTCCTTCCCCATGTATGTGTTGGAATCTTGTTTCACACCTTGTTGTGGTGTTAACAAAATTATTGTAGATTAATGTTTGCAATTGAGTGTTTTTCAAATTTAGGCAAACATTGAACTATGGCAAGGAGGCATGATGATGAGGAGGAGAAGATCATCTATGATATTTAGTTTTTTAGATTAGGTTTTTATTTCATAGAATGTATGCCTCTTAACAAGGAACCAACTTAGATTGTAAAATTAATTAGAGATAAACTAGGATTTATGCTACGATCATTTTCAAAGAACGTAATTGATTAAATCACCCAAAACAAGGTACTTGTAGCAAGTACCAGTATTGTTCATCAGTACCGGTATATGCAAGAAACAGGTTTGAGCATATGTCTCAAACTGTGAACAAGTACCGGTACTAATCTTGTGTACCGATATCTGATGGTCACAGTTTGAAGACTCAGTTCTGGCCTGAACCTTACAAGTACCGGTACCCATGATGAGTACTGGTACAGGTAGGTTACTGTGCCTAGTGAGTCAAACCTGGGAGTCACAAGTACCGGTACCCATGATGAGTACCTGATGTGCATACATCTGAATAGCCAAAAATGTCTATTAATGCATGTTCTTAGTACCATATTAGCATCATGCATTGTAAATATTGCATAACACGCATAATCACGCATTTAGGTCAAATTGTATAAATTATATAGTAATTGTCTCCTTTTATGGCTAGGGACAGGGAAACTTTTAATCGGGACTTTAGATGGAAGATCCAACCAAATGGATCTGATCAGGGCGACGACGGGAGTTCAACGACTCCAAGATTGCCCTGATCGGACATTCGTAGCACCAGATATAATCTGAGGAAGCCCAGAGATCAAGGGCCAATATGGTGTCAATCTACAGTTTAGACAACAAATCCAACCACATGGATGGGTTCGGATCGACGATCGTAGCCTAACAGTGCGAAAATCAGTCCAATCTGACATCCGTAGCACCATCTACAACACAAAGAAGATGGACAGTCAGGATGGTGCCACGTGGCACCATCCTAACCATCTGCACCTGGCCGCCCCCCTCTGCTCAACTCCTGAAGGAGCGCCTAACGTGAGATCACAACCGTTGGATGAAAATCCAACAACCAAGATTAGCCGCACGTAAAAGAAGCGCTGCGCCTCAAACTGCTGCGTAGCACAGCTGTTAAGGTGCTATGTGTGCGAAGCACGCACCTTCGAGCCGTCGTGAAGCGCCTCCTCTCACGTGGACATGCGCGATCTCGACCGCGCGATTAGCTGCCAGTGGCCCAGATTGTCCAATCGGGTGCACGCGCACCCGGATGTCCCACCTTATGCTTGATTGCACACGCGGGTGTGCGAAGCTAAAGCGGGCAAGGAACGACTTTAAGGCATTCTTGCGAGAACGTGGCCTTGGCGTTAAGGAACAGGAGAGGAGGAGGCGCATGCGGCGTCCGCACACGTCGCCCACGATAGGTCTTTAGTGACGAATGAATCCGTCACTAAAGACCTGATTTTATTGTTTTTTGAATATAGAATGACCAACTTGCCCCCAATCCTTGAAACTATAAAAGGAGACCCCTACCCTACAAAATTCTCATCCCTTCTGTCACCTCTCTCCCTCTCCAAAGCTCTAGAGAAGCTTGTCCCACACTCGAGATGCTCCTTTAGAGCCAAATCCAAAGTTTTCTCACCCCTGCTCCCGAAGTGGATCTCGTGACGACGACGATGTGCTACCTCATTCCTGCTTCCTCTTGCTTCATCCTCCTCGCTCCATCCCTCTTCTTCTAGTCATCTCTCCGTCCGGCTCATCCTCCAAGTATTCGTCGAGGAGGATAACATCTCTCCCTTCTTTTTATTGCTTTCTAGAATAAAATTTCCCACATTCTAGCTGTAATCATTTTCTGCTTTGTAGTTGTAAAAACAATATTCAGTTGCAAAGTGATTGTTTTCTCTCTCTCTCTCAGTGTTAATATCAAATTCATTGTGATTATCTCGCTTTCAAGCAAAAATACCAAAAAAATATAATCGCGGAATTTAGATTGACGTAGCCTCCCTGTGTTTGACCTGGAATTTCTTTATGAATTTCGGTAAATTTTATCTTTTGACGGATTGCTTCGCAAATCGAACTACAATGACGGGTTTTCAAATCCAACTTCAATCGTGTAGTTTTTTGCTATCAACTTTTTGGCGTCGTTGCCGGGGAGGCAACGATTCTTGATTTTCTTTCAGCATTTCACGCATTTTATTATTTTCTAACTTGCTTTATTTCTCGTTTATTGTTTTGTAGGTACCTCAACAGGGAATCTTCAAGCGGTAGATCGGAGTAAAGTGCAGTTGAAGACGACTGTAAATGCTCCCCATTCTTGCCCCTCCATAGATTTCATTTCACAACATTAATTCAAATCCTAATTAACCTAGGTGTTTGCATAAATCCTAGGGCTAGTTTGGTTGCTTGGATTTCCACTCACATTCATCTCACCCTCATATAAAAAAAATCAACAAAAAGATATTTCTTGTGGGGTAAATTAAACATACACACTACATACACCCACATTCAAGGCACATAACCTAATTGATTTTTATCTACTCAACCAGATTCTGATCTGTGGAACCGGTACACATAAATCAACATATAAAAGAGTAGAAATTAGTATAGGTCAATCATTTTGTGTGCCTAACTTAGTGCTGCAAATTTGGCCAATTGTTTGAGTTATTTGGGCCACAACACTTAATCTAAAATCAACTCACCAAATAGCCTCCCTTTAGGGTTTTCAATTTAGGTTAATACCGGGCACTCCACTTTAGTTTTGATTTCAAAAGGAAAAAGATCCTCACCTGTGATTGAAAATCTGGTTTTCCTCAAAACTTGATTGAATCAACCTAATTCTAAACCCTAAAAGTTACTTAAGCAAGATTTGAACCTCAAAATCCACTCATCAAAAATAATCTTGCTTGAAAACCTTGGTTGTGCATGCATTCACACATATTGAATCAATCATTAAGGGCACAACCCATCTTAAGGGCCCACCACATTCGATAAGCACTACAATTCCAGGCCTAAATAAAATCAAGTAGACATTGGCCTTAATGACTGATTTGCTCTTCGGGGCCTAATCTGAGCTTGTTTACGATTAACCTACTTGTACCAATCAATCTGATGTCTAGCTAGGGGAGTAGCGTCAAACGACCGTGGCTGGGGGGTACACTAGGAACCGGAGGCGCAAGCCGAAGGAAGAACCTTCTCCTAGTCCCTCCTTCTAACTGGTTGAATTGATTGGATGCAAGTAGAGTAAATCATCTATAATCTTAAGATAGATTCTAAGAGTCTGTAGATCCTTAGGCTACCCCACTTAAGGATAGGCTTATTTTTTTATGCTACAGGGTTCTTATCCCCAGTCCTTCCGACCTCTTTCTAGTTTATGCTGGGAAGGAGGTTATTGAATCCCCGATTGGAAGGACCATTAGAGTATTCTAGGAGGCATAGATTGGATTTTGGCCAAATTGATCCCATGGCCGATCAACATCCTCCTCTGCCTCAGAATCCACAGGAGATGTTTCAAAGGCAGCTGGAACAAATGTAGAGAATGCAAAAATGGCTCCAGAGAATGCAGGGCGCTCAGCCCTTGAAGGATTTTTATGATCCTTCAAATTATGGGGAACGCCCTACTATCCAGATTCCTGCTAGAGACGTAGAAATCAAGCCCCAGGTATTAAGCCTGATCAAACACTTTCATGGGCTTGGCTCTGAAGACCTGTTTTAGCATTTGGAGGACTTGACCACTTTGGTCCAGACCACCAAGGCGCGAAATGTGAATGAAGAGCAGATGATCATGAGGCTCTTTCCCCACTCTCTTAGGGATAAAGTCGCTCATTGGTACAAGACCATAGGAAGGCTAATCGCAACATGGAATGATCTGAAATCATCTTTCTTGAAGAAATTCTTCCCTATCAGACGTTCCAATGCTCTGAGACGGGCGATTACTACCTTCACCTAGTGGCCGGGGGAGTAGTTTCATGTTGCCTGGGAGCGATTCCAGGACTTATTGCGGAAGTTTCCACACCACGAGGTGTCGAAATGGAAGCTTGTGCAGATCTTCTTCCACGAGTTGACTGAGCAACTCAGAAATCATGTGGATGCTTCTTGCGGAGGTAATTTTCTCAACAAAGATGCAGATAGCGTGCACAATTTGTTTGAGGAGATGAGTGAAAATTCAATCAATCATGCCTTCATGGATGCTTTTAACTAGTCCCAACAACCCAAATCGAATGTTAATGAAGTCCACGACTCTCATTCAGTCGATATGGAACTGATTTTCAATAAACTAGATAAGGTGGACTTGGTTAATAAAAGGGTGTAGGAGTGGATGGCTAGAAAGTCAATGAACAATTCTCGATCCACTCAATCCCAGAATTTAGGATTCCATTCGATGCGAGTTCCTTCTAGACGGGAGTTCATGAATGAACTTGATGCGGCTCAACCTGTGAGCCAGCATTATTTGGAACCCCACAGGTTCCAAACTGGGGCCTTTGATCCCGGTTTCTCTGATCCCTCCCTTTCTTTCTCCATCCTCTCCCTATGAGGATGTCTATGCTATACAGGAGAACGTTAGGTCCAACTCTTACTCCAATGCTTACAATCTGGGTTGGAGGAACCACCCTAACTTCTCTTGGAAAAACCTGGGGCAGTAGATCCAATTCCGACCCAACAACTATGCTTCACAAAAACCAATGGGTCAGGGTCATGTTTACACTCAGCTGCCCCCGAATTAGGTCAATTAGCCAGCTTGGAATGCCCGTCAACCTGTAGGGCAGGTGATTTGAACCGATAGATGGTAGAAATGCAAGGATCTATGCTCCAGCTTATGCAGCAAATGAAAACTTCGCTGGACAACTTGCAAATCGGGTTCATTGCTAATTCTCATCAACCCATATCTCTGCCATCTCAACCCGTACCCAACTTGCGTAATATCCAGAATTCGGGCAATCAAGCCCAAGGGTACGAGAATTAGAGGGACTTGCACGCACATGCTCAGGTGGTTGAGCATGGTTCTTCCTCTTCTGCTTCTTCTTCAAATCAAAGGTTTCTGGATAATGAAGCCCCTCCAATCTTTGCTAACCCACCCCAAGACCCAAACCTGTATGCGTCTGCTAATTTTGTTACCTTGAGGAGTGGAAAACAAACTCAGGATCCACAACCACACTGTTCTGATCTATCAAATTCTGGAGAACCTGAGGAGAGAAAGGAGAACTCTGAAGAAGAAATCAAGGCTCAGGAATCTGATTCCAAAGATCTAACTCATGTTCCTTTTCCTGAGGCCTTGATTAAACCTAGGAACGAAGAAGCTTGTTGATAGTAACGAGGAGCTCTTGAATATATATTCAAGAATGTCGAGTTCAATATCTCACTCCTCGACGCTATCAAACACATACTGGCTTACGCTTAATTTTTAAAGGATTTATGCACACAGAAGCTTAAGTTGAGGGAATCTGTTCTGAGGAAGGTGGTATTCTCTGAACAGGCTAGTTCTGTTATCCTGCATCACCTTCCTCAGAAAATGAGAGATCTAGGTGCCCCTTTGACTTCTTGTGTCATTAGAGATTACACTTTTGATAGGGCACTTCTGGATCTAGGTGCATCTATTAACCTAATTTTGACTTCTCTTTATGAGAAGTTCAGATTAGGTGAACTTCGGCCAACTTCAGTAACGTTGCAGTTAGCGGACCGTTCGATCACAAATCTATGAGGTGTTATTGAAGATGTTATTGTCAAGGTTAATGATTTCTATTTTCCTATAGATTTCCTTCTCCTTAACATGGATGTACCTGAAAATTTAAGGAACATGCCCATCATTCTGGGACGTCCATTCCTAGCTATCGCTGAGGCCAATATGAACTGTGAGAGCGGTAGCATGGAAATCGCCTTTGGGGATCATAAATTGAAATTGGATATTTTTAAGGCGATTAATAAATTCGAGGATTGTGGATTTATAGAGGAACTTTAGGACAACAACTTGAATATTGAAAGTTGTATGGCGGTTTCTGCAATTGAAAGTTCCTCCTGTTGTGATGGATCTGACCCGCAACCTTTTGTGGCAAACCCACCACATTCTGAAGAGGTTATTGATTTTGTTCACTTTCAACCTCTTCCTTGACCGGTTGATCTTTCGCTTTTAAGTCGTTTGTAGTTTAATGTGGTGGAAAAATCGACTAATCAATTTTTAATAAGAAATAACCACTCGCAGATGAGCGGGTCGTATCCACAGGGAGGCAATAACGTATTAAAATTCGCACTACTTAAAAATGTTTGTTCGTAGTCAATTTGGACAAGAACCAAGCCAAGATTGCCTTTAGATTAAGGTTTAAGCAAGAAACAATGCTGAAATGGCAATTATGAGAAACTACAGGATATTTTCCGCAATGCAGAGTGAATAGAATATGATTAAAATGTGGCAATGGCAGAAAATGTAAATTTTAATTAACGTTTTACTGTAGCAAAACAGGGGAATTTTTCCCCGTTGTCTTGCGCGACGAGGAGCCGATGGCCGGGCGCGGGAAGCTCGGAGGAGGTCCCTTGGATCAAGGGCTCTGAATCGGTGGTGGCGGCGAGTCGCGCGGCGGTCGGAGGTGGCCGGACGAGCTCCGGCGGAGGTGCTGCAGCCGGCAGCTTGCGCAGCCTGTTGTGAAGTCCACCGCCTGCTGCTGCTGCGGGGGTGGCTGCTGCCGCTGCCGTGGGCACTGCTGCGGCTGGCGTGTGCGGCTGGCGTGCGCGGTGGTCGGTTGGGCGGTCTGCAGGCGGTTGTGCGTGGGCGCGCGGAGGGTCTGCGGAGGGCGCGCGGTTGTGCGTGGGCGGTGGAAGCTGCAGGCGGTTGGCGTGTGCGGTGGAAGCTGCAGGCGGCTGTTGGAGGATGCTGCAGGCTGGTCTGCAGGCGTTGGAGGAGAGCGCGGGCTGATCTGTAGGCGTGCGCAGGTCTGCAGCCGGTGAACGGTGGAGGGCGCAGGCGGTCTGGTGGCCGGTTGGAGAGTGCAGGCTGAGGAAGTGGAGGTGAGCGGGTAACTTCAGACGTCTGGGAAATTTCCCAGACGTCTTAAGTTACTGAGAGGGTGGCTGATCAGTAGCTAGGTGGTGGTGGTCTGCGACGACGGCGAGGAAGATGCATGCTAGGGTGCTCACGGTGATGAGGCGAGCTCCGGATGGCGGTGTGGCCTGTCACACCACACGCCCACGGTGGTGGAGACTCGCCGCCACGGTAGAGGCCGGCAGTGTGGAGTGGAAGAGAGAGGTTCTCTCTGCACAGTGGTGGGTCGGTGGCGGAGGCCTCCTGAGCTCGGCTGCCTCCGTGCTCCTTTTGTAGTGGCCTGAACAAATTTGAAATCAGCGGCCGACCAGATCCACCGTATCCGCTCCCCCTTGAATGGCTCCTTCACTGCATCACGCGGGCGTTGGAGCGGCAGCCAGCCGTTCTGAAAGAAGACGAATAAAGAAAATATTATTTAAATATTAGGGTTATTTATGTATAGACCCTCAACTTTTATGTTAATAAAAACAATATACGTAATTGGTTATCTAATTAGATGAATGCTATTTTAAGCTAATTCTAAATGCACTTAAGATATGAATACAATGTATGGATTATGTAATTAGATTAAAACTATGAATTAATCTATTTACATCCTAATTTATACTAAATAAATGTTAGAATTAACCTAATGTGTAGGCACTTAAATACTTAAATAGCCCACAACTATGGGCTAATCAAATACCCCCATGCCTAGTTTTTGCTAGTCCCTAGCAAAATTAAGCGAAACCTAGCACTCTAAGTAGACTAGTCAACTCACTTAGTCTTCCTTCAGAAGCATATTAAGTTCAGGTTCTAAACCCAAGGTTCCTAAGTAGTCGCTAAGTTACAGACTAGGTCGGCTAAAGACGAGTTGCAAGCACAAGTTTCCCTGATTTCTGACTCTACCCTAAAGTTTATTGATCCCTGAGATTAAAGCATCCGTGCTTGTGCATTGGTCCGAGTTATTTGAGTTAAAGGAAAATTTTTTTATATATACACCCTCTTTTTTTTTTTTTGTTTGTTTGATTCTTCTAAGTCTAACCTCAGATCAGCTATCAACACGGTCTGTGTCGAATTCATTGTCCCCATTACCATACCTCGAAGGGTGCCTGGCTTTCGATGCTTCGAGATAGCACCGCCCATAACGACCCCAAGAACTCCTGGCAATCGACACTTCGGGATAGTATCGCCCATGGATTTCTTAAGCGAATTCAGGCCTATGGCAATCGGCACTTCGAGATAGAGCCGCCCATGGTACCTGAACCGCGCAATGCGCTTACATGCCCCCAGTAGGATGGATATCCTAAGAGACAAGCGCCGAGGAGGTAATATGTTATCATCGCATCCTCAAGGTGAGTATATACTCGACCTCTCCTGCGGCGGGAACTCTTCCAATCAAAATGTGTTTTCAAGCCTCTCTTAAGCCAAAACTAAGAGAACCAAATCTCTTTTCAGAAATTAAGTTAATTACCAGACCAAGTGTGAAAAATTTGGATGCTTGGGTTACAAGGACCCGTAAACCAAAAGGTAGAATAAGACTCCAGGTACTACCCCACCTTTTAACTCAAACCCTAGCTTCCCTTCCTCAACCTCTTGAAGAATGGTCCGCAACTTAACTCCTACTTAAGTTTTTAAGTCCACAAAGGACCCTAAAGGTCTAAAGCTAGTAGCTTATTTAGCTTCTAAAGTTTGACCCTAGAATTAATTTAGTCTACGCTAGAGTTCTGATTTGCTTAAGAATGCATGACTTAGCCAGTTAAGCTCAAAACTTTTTTTTTTTTATATGTACAAATGTATGCAATTATGCTATGTATATCCCCAAGTACACCCCCCCATGCCTAAAATCTGCAATGTCCTCATTGCATAGAAGGATATTACCTGGGTCAAAGCTGGGCTGAATAGCCGAAGAACCTGCAAATCAGGTTCAAGAATTGCAGAAATAGGCCCTAAAAATGAGCAAAGCAAAGTTGGCCTAGAAAATAGGTAACCTAGGATGTTGGCGAGCTGATGATGAATCCCGATAGCAAATGCTCGCCCAACTAAAATGGGAATGAAATCTTCCCAGGTCACCAGAAGAGGTTCTAAAGGATAAACAGTTAAAATAACCTCCAAAGGGGTAGGGGTAGGATGACAAGGATCCTCCAAAAAGAATGGGGAAGGAATGGTATAGAGATAAACCCCCAGGGTAATGGACTGACTAAAGAAATCATCAATCCATACCCGATACTCCATTACAGAAAATATTGGTCTGTTAAGCCCCCTAGTCAGAACAAAAATGAGCAATTCTCTAAGGCAAGGATCGTCTAGGGTGTCCAAGTTACGAGGTTGTGGGATGGCCATAAGATCTAGGTTGGGTTTAATCAGCTTGGTGTCCATCCCAAACACTCTTTCTAAATCCTCAATTTCATCCCTAGCATTCCTTGCACCATCACGTGGATCTTCCTGCTCTTCATCAGGAGTCACAATTTCGCTTTCAGATATAAGCGAATCAGAGGGTGACTTCGAAGTGAATGAAGGTAGGTTGGAAGCAACAGATCTAGGGATTATCCTATCAATGTCATCCCCAGGTTTTTGTTCTTTACTCAAATCTTCCCCGGAGTCTATATGTGAATCCACATAAATCTTAGAAATTGCTTCCAAATTTTCCATCATTTTATCATGAGGAGAAATATCATCAATGGGTGTGCCAAGGAAACCTAATTTGGTCAAATTTGTGACATCCTCAAGGGCTAACTCTTCAAATAATACATAATCACCCTTAGTGTCACTCCAAATATTGAATGTAGGTTCCTCATATAATTCATCTTCCTCCTCATCACACAATTCATCATGTACCCGAGGTCTAGAATCATTTAATATCTCAGCAGATCCCCTAGGGTGCTCTATCTGAGGTAAATTATTTACATTGGTTACATCAGACTCCTCAGATAGGTCAATTTCTTTAGGGTTAGGTTCCCTAAGTGTGGGTTTGAGTTCCATATCGTGATCAGAAGGGAGGGTAGGATTAACAACTTGACTTTGACCCACTTCATCAAATGTCACGAAAATACTATCATCTGGGTCGAGGTCTTCCAATGGTACCATCATTCCCTTCTTTTGACTCAAATATAATTCAGGTGGATACTCAACCTTATCATCATCTTCCTCGGGTTGCCACCTTTCTTCATCCAATGCATAGCTACTTTCATGTGTATTTTCCTCCCACCTAAAGTGTAGATCTCTCAAGGAAGTGTCATCTAATGGGGAGGTTTCAAAATCGATCCTCGAAAAGTAGCTATTCTCCCCAGAATTTCCCTTCAACTTAAAGTGTAGCTTTCCCACGGGAGATGCATCTATTGTAGAGGGGTGTACGTCATCGTCAATGGGGCAGATTGGGTGGCTAATTTCATCTCTTTCTTGTTGGCCTGCTCTCAAAGATTCTCCTAACAATTCACTCATTTCATTTTGCATTTTCTGTATTTCCATCTTCAAAGAGGAGAGGTCATTTCTATCATAAGAGAAGTCAGGCTCAGGCTTATAGTACCCAGGAGTGTTTGTCCAACCATTATAAGTTTTCAGGGAGGGTGGGTTGGGTATTTCTTTGGTATGTGGGATATTGGGCAAAGCAAATCCCTCTCCTGAGTTCTGCTCACTAATTTGGGGCTTAACTAGGCCAATACTCCTATAATAGGAGTAAAACGGATCCCAATGATTGTCATTATGTCCATCAAGGAATGGACCATCTCGACGTCTGGGATCGAAGGATGCAAAGTGGGGGTGAGGGTGTGGGCAAGATGTGAATGGATGAAAATCAATGTGGTCCATTCTAACTCACACTTCAATCAGAATTCCCCAAGCAAGACACAATTCAAAAAGGACCTTTTAGGTCTTTCCCAATTTAGGCTTTTGATTTTAAGTCAGATTGCAGGTGACAATACAATTTGTTCAATCAATTTACGCGCCTATTGTCGACCTACGGCTCGCCTAAAAAGACCTAGTTGGAGCTTAGGTGTTCTTCCCTAAATCTCAAATGGTCAAGTAAATCCAAAGACGGAAGATCGAGGGATGCAAGTAGGCCTAAGCCTTCCTTTGAAGCTGTGCTTTCGCGGTGCTCCTCAACTACCCCCAAAAATCCGTGACAGGGTATCCCCCTCTTTGGATTTACAAAACCTTTGATCTCAAGTTCCGAACACTTCAAAATCCAACGAAAGGAGGGCTCTTGTCCTAGTATTTCCAAACCTAAGGAGTGTCTAGAAACGTGCCGTGGTGCAAGTGAAATAAGTGTGCATACACCGTCAAAGATTTTGAACTTTGAATCGCACGCCAAGTTTGAAAATCAAATCCTTGGTTTTTAAAATGTCCTTCCTTTAATTAGTCCTTTTTCTAAAGAAAATATGTGACCACTTGTTAGATTTATTCAGTACAGATTAGGTGGTCTTCGCATTAAATCCCAAATGCAATGCGTGATCAAAAATAGGATGCAAAGTAAGAGAATGCGTACCTTGCCTCCAGCGATCTTCGATGCAAAAATGCACGCAATGCAGAAAAGCAAATCTAGAGGCTACTCATACAGACCTAAATGGTTCGTCCTAGGGCAGGCAACTTCTAGCAGGCAGCTCATTTTTTTTCTTTTTCTATTTTTTTTTAGAACTACTTATGCACAAGCAAATAAAAGAAATAATAAAAAAAATAAACCTAAATCTAAAGAAAAGGGAACAGGCTCCCAAAAATTACCCAACACGGGTCCAAAACAAAATCGGGGAACAAACCCCTCAAAATTTGCCCCAGAACAAGGGTTTCAAACTAACTGTAATGAAAAATTAAGTCTTCAGTCTTAATTCTATTCTAATTAAATTAGAGATTAAATACAATGGTGTCCGTCGCGTCCTCGTCCTTCTCCTCCTTTCAAAATTGCTTGTCCACTTCTCGTCTGGCGACGTCAAGGGTCGCCTCTCACAGTGGCTGATTCTTGCATAAATTTTCTCGCACAGAAAAGAAAATAATGAATGGTCAAATCTCTGTGCAATTGACAAATAATCAAACTAAAATTAGCCAAAATTATTGCGTCTGTTGCCTCCCCGGCAGCGGCGCCATTTGACCGGTCGATCTTTCGCTTTTAAGTCGTTTGTAGTTTAATGTGGTGGAAAAATTGACTAATCAATTTTTAATAAGAAATAACCACTCGCAGAGGAGCGGGTCGTATCCACAGGGAGGCAATAACGTATTAAAATTCACACTACTTAAAAATGTTTGTTCATAGTCAATTTGGACAAGAACCAAGCCAAGATTGCCTTTAGATTAAGGTTTAAGCAAGAAACAATGCTGAAATGGCAATTATGAGAAACTACAGGATATTTTCCGCAATGCAGAGTGAATAGAATATGATTAAAATGTGGCAATGGCAGAAAATGTAAATTTTAATTAACGTTTTACTGTAGCAAAACAGGGGAATTTTTCCCCGTTGTCTTGCGCGACGAGGAGCCGATGGCCGGGCGCGGGAAGCTCGGAGGAGGTCCCTTGGATCAAGGGCTCTGAATCGGTGGTGGCGGCGAGTCGCGCGGCGGTCGGAGGTGGCCGGACGAGCTCCGGCGGAGGTGCTGCAGCCGGCAGCTTGCGCAGCCTGTTGTGAAGTCCGCCGCCTGCTGCTGCTGCGGGGGTGGCTGCTGCCGCTGCCGTGGGCACTGCTGCGGCTGGCGTGTGCGGCTGGCGTGCGCGGTGGTCGGTTGGGCGGTCTGCAGGCGGTTGTGTGTGGGCGCGCGGAGGGTCTGCGGAGGGCGCGCGGTTGTGCGTGGGCGGTGGAAGCTGCAGGCGGTTGGCGTGTGCGGTGGAAGCTGCAGGCGGCTGTTGGAGGATGCTGCAGGCTGGTCTGCAGGCGTTGGAGGAGAGCGCGGGCTGATCTGCAGGCGTGCGCAGGTCTGCAGCCTGTGAACGGTGGAGGGCGCAGGCGGTCTGGTGGCCGGTTGGAGAGTGCAGGCTGAGGAAGTGGAGGTGAGCGGGTAACTTCAGACGTCTGGGAAATTTCCCAGACGTCTTAAGTTACTGAGAGGGTGGCTGATCAGTAGCTAGGTGGTGGTGGTCTGCGACGACGGCGAGGAAGATGCACGCTAGGGTGCTCACGGTGATGCGGCGAGCTCCGGATGGCGGTGTGGCCTGTCACACCACACGCCCACGGTGGTGGAGACTCGCCGCCACGGTAGAGGCCGGCAGTGTGGAGTGGAAGAGAGAGGTTCTCTCTGCACAGTGGTGGGTCGGTGGCGGAGGCCTCCTGAGCTCGGCTTATGCAATGCACCCATGACTTTTCAAAGGTGTATGCTAGCCATATTCTCAAACATGGTGGGAGAGTTTATGGAAGTCTTCATAGACGATTTCTCTATTTTCGGAGAATCGTTTGATTCTTGTCTAGCTAATCTTGAAATGACCCTTAAAAGATGCATCAAAACATGACTGGTCCTTAGTTGGGAAAAGAGTCATTTCATGACACAAGAAGGCATCATCTTGGGTCATGTAATCTCTGAACGGGGAATTGAAGTTGACAAAGCTAAGGTTGATGCTATTTCTAAACTTCCTCCTCCCACATTTGTCAAACAAATTTGATCATTTCTTGGTCATGTGGGATTCTATAGGTGGTTCATCAAGGACTTCTCTAAGGTTGCTCGCCCTCTGAGCAACCTTCTCGCCAAAGATATGCCGTTTGATTTCAACGAATAATGCCGTAAGGCATTTGATTTTCTTAAGATGGCAGTCACTTGTGCTTCGGTGTTGCAACCACCGATTTGGATAGCCCCATTCGAGATCATGACCGATGCTTCTGATTATGCGGTCGAGGTTGTTTTGGGTCAGAAGATTGACAGGAAGCCCTTTGTCATTTACTACGCTAGCAAAACTCTGGACGAGGTCCGGAGGAATTACACTGTTACTGAGAAGGAATTGCTAGATGTAGTATTTGCTTTGTAGAAATTCAGGGCTTATCTCTTAGGATCTCATGTCATAATTTACACCGACCACTCGACCTTGAGACATCTCTTGGCCAAAAAGGATGCCAAACCTTGACTTATTAGATGGATTCTTTTGCTTCAAGAATTCGATCTTGAAATCAAAGATAAATTAGGGGCATAAAATGTGGTGGCAGATCATCTTTCGAGACTTCTGAGTGATTCTTCTCATCTGGATATTCCGATTGTTGATACTTTTCCAGACAAGACTATCCTTGCAGTTTCAGGTGTCCAAACTCCGTGGCTTGCTAACATTGTAAATTATTTGGCTGTTGGTCAAATCCCTCAGGATTGGACCAAGCAACAACGAGATAGACTCAAATCTGAGGCCAAATATTACTTCTGGGAGGACCCTGAACTGTACTGCATTGGCTCTGATCAAATTATTCACCGATGTGTTCCGGAGAATGAATTCAAAAGTATACTCGAGTTCTGCCATGCATTTGCATGTGGTGGACATTTCTCCGTGAAAAAGACGGCTGCAAAGATTTTGCAATCTGGATTCTATTGGTCGTCTTTATTCAAGGATGCCCAGGAATTCTCAAGGTTGTGTTCTCAATGCCAGGCACTTGGGAGCATAACCAAGAGAGACATGATGCCTCTGAACCCAATTTGTCCCGTGGAAATCTTCGACGTCTGGGGCATTGATTTCATGGGACCCTTCCTCCCTTCATTTGGACACTAGTACATTCTCGTCGCTGTTGATTACGTGTCCAAGTGGATCAAGGCTATTCCCACCCGAACCAATGACCATGAGGTGGTCAGCGATTTCGTCAAGAACATCTTCAGTCGGTTTGGGATTCCAAGGGCCATCATCAGCGATGGTGGTACTCAATTCATTAATGCCCAGTTCCATAATTTACTGGCAAAATACGGGGTAAATCATAGAATCTCCACACCTTATCATCCTCAGACGAATGGACAGGCCGAGATCTCCAATCGGAAGATTAGGAATATTCTTCGGAAAATGGTTAGGCCTGATCATAAAGACTGGACTCAAAAGCTTGAGGACACTCTTTGGGCTTACTGTACGGCGTACAAAATGCCTATCGACATGTCACCATTTTGTCTGGTGTATGGAAAGGTGTGCCATTTACCCATAGAAATTGAACACAGGGCATTTTGGGCAATCAAGTAGTGTAATCTGGATTTGAGTTTAGCCGGAAAGACCAGGAAACTCCAACTATTTGCGTTGGAGGAGCTTAGAAAAAATGCATACGAGAATGCTAGGATCTATAAGGCTCGGACCAAAGCTCTTCATGACTAATTGATATCCCGCAAGAGTTTTGAGCTGAACTAGGAGGTTTGGCTCTTTGATTCTTGGCTTAAGCTCTTTCCCGGCAAACTTAGGTCAAAATAGAACGGCCCGTTCATCATCGATCAGATATTTCCAAACGGGGCTGTTTAGATCTCTAACTCAAAGATGGGTAATTCATTTAAAGTCAACGGTCAATGTCTGAAGCCTTTTATTGACCATATTGTTCCAAAACCCATCTCAGACACGGTTACTCTAATTATATTGTGATTTCTTTGGCTGGACTTCGCCTAGCTGATGGCATTAAACTCAGCAGTTGTACAGTTTGACTCAGAGCTGACCCGAACATCATATTCAAGTGATATCTTCTGCATTCTACTCTTCCTTTCATGTCTTTTATTCTCAATGCAGACATTGAATTAGCTAGGCATGGGGGGGTGGATTCATTTATGAATCATTTTGTTAGCTCTGTGAAATTCTTGTAAATTCTACTTATTTTCTTATATATTTTTTTTTT
This sequence comes from Thalassia testudinum, assembly GCA_037157565.1. Classification (NCBI taxonomy): domain Eukaryota; kingdom Viridiplantae; phylum Streptophyta; class Magnoliopsida; order Alismatales; family Hydrocharitaceae; genus Thalassia; species Thalassia testudinum. The sequence goes on from JAZHRO010000056.1 coordinate 37,290,482, forward strand.
GAATTAGGAAAGAATACTTGGGCATTAGGACTTTTCAATCTTAAGAAATATTATAGTAGGATCTGAACACTAAGACCCTTCAAGTCTTTCAGCTTAATCAGCCTGGGTATCCAATAAAATGTGGATTTGTTTATCGAGTGCTCGCCATCCTGAATTCTATTTCAATTTTATTAAATAAGTTTGGGTGATAAGTACATGAGTTATCAATCTGCTCTTTAATTTGAGGGAACTTTAAGTCTAAGTATCTACAAATTATTCACACTGACTCATTATTCGATGATTTTAATGGAAATTGGGTAGCTAATGAACCTTCTAGGGTGGTATGGCTAGCAAGTTATCGTGGGTAACAACCCATAGGTAGGTTGTCCAGAGCTCAGTCACAGGATCATTCTTTTCCTATTGCCTTTAGGTAAATCTTAGACTAGGGAAGCCACCTACTTAAAAAAGAAGAAATTCTAAAAATAAAAAGAAATGGAGAAAAGAAAAGAAAAAGAAATAAGCCACACTTCACCGCACGAGTATGGCTGGCAAGTTATCGTGGGTAACAGCCCATTGGTAGGTTGTCCAGATCCCAGCTCAGGAAATGCACGTTTAATTCCTAAAACACTTAGGAAGAAGCGGAGAAGTAGAATAAGCTAAGGAGATATACACTGGATTCACCCTTGTGTTGATCCCATAAAAATAAAAGTAGGGAGAAAGCTACCAGTCGTATAGATACACCTTTAGGCAGAATTCTTTTTAAGGTCACCTAGGTGTGTAGAAATACGAAGTCCATTCTGCTTGTCGATCAACGACTCTATCACATTCACAAAAAGATGCTTAGAACTTAGGGTTCTCATCAAGTCTTGAATGGGTTGAGTGGCCGTAGAAAGTCGCTCTGTAACCTTAAACTGAAAAATGCAAAAAAATTAGAAAAGAAGAAAAAGGAGAAAAAGAGATCCTTCTTTGAATAAGGTGAGGGCTTGAGGCGGTCTGCATTTTGGCAAATACCCGGGCACTGTTGTGTCTTTGAAAGTTCAGGTCCTAAGTAAAAATTTCTTAATGTTGAAATGACTTTTGCCCGAGTAATCCAATCCTAATTCTTTTATAAATAACATGTAATTTTTGCTAGGGACTAGCCAAAGATAGGCATGGGGGTGTGATGTGCATGCATTTAAATAGACAAAAATGTCTATTAATGCATGTTCTTAGTACCATATTAGCATCATGCATTATAAATATTGCATAACATGCATAATCACGCATTTAGGTTAAATTGTATAAATTGTATAGTAATTGTCTCCTTTTATGGCCAGGGACAGGGAGACTTTTAACCGAGGCTTCGGACGGAAGATCCAACCGTACGGATCTGATCAAGGTGACGACGGGAATTCAACGACTCTAAGATCGCTCTGATCGGACATTCGTAGCACCAGATATAGTTCGAGGTAGTCCAGAGATCAAGGTCTAAGATGATGTAAATCCGCACTTCAGACGACAAATCCAACCACATGGATGGGTTCGGATTGAAGATCGCAAGCTAATGACGTGAAAATCAGTCGAATAAGACATCCGTGGCACCATCTACAACACAGAAGATGGACGGTCAGGATGGTGCCACGTGGCACCATCCTGACCATCCGCACCCGGCCGCACCCCATCCGCTCAACTCCTAAAGGAGTGCCTGATGTGAGATCTCGGCCATTGGATGAAGATCCAACGACTAAGATTACCCGTGTGCAAAAGAAGCGTCGCGCCTCAAACCGCTGCGTAGCGTAGTAGTTAAGGTTCTATGCATGCGAAGCGCGTGCGTTCAAACCGCCGTGAAGTGCCTCCTCTCGCGTGGATCACAAGATCTCGACCGAGCGATTAGCTGCGAGCTGCCCAGATAGTCCAATTGAGTGCACACGCACCTGGACGCCCCGCCTTACGCCTGATCGCACGCACGGGTGCGCGAAGCTGAAGTGGGCAAGGAATAACTTTAAGCCGTCCAATCTTGAGATCGGACGACTGATCTTGCGAGAACGTGGCCTTGGCGTTAAGCGTGGGAGAGGAGGCACGTGCAGCGCGTGCACATGTCATCCATGACAAGTCTTTAGCGACGAATAAATCAGTCACTAAAGACCTGATTTTAATGTTTTTTGAATATAGAATGACCAAATTGCCCCTAATCCTTGCAACTATAAAAGGAGACCCCAACCCTAAGAAATTCTCATCCCTTCATTCACTTCTCTTCCTCTCTAAAGCTTTAGAGAAGCTTGTCTCACACCCGAGATTTTCCTTTAGAGCCAAATCCAAAGTTTTCTCACCCCAGTTTCGGAAGTGGATCCCGTGACGACGATGATGTGCTGCCTCGTTCTTGCTTCCTCCTCCTTCTTCCTACTCCATCCTCCGTCTTCCAGGCGTCGCTCCATCTCTCTCCCTTCTTTTTATCGCTTTCTAGAATAAAATTTGCCACATTCTAGCTATAATCATTTCCTGCTCTAGTTGTAAAAATAATATTCAGTTGCAAAGTGATTATTCTCTCTCTTAGTGTTAATATCAAATTCATTGTGATTATCTCGCTTTCAAACAAAAATACCAAGAAAATATAATCACGGATTTTAGATCGACATACCCTCCTTATGTTCGACCCAGAATTTCTTTATGAATTTTGGTAAAATTTTATCTGTTGTTGGATTGCTTCGCAAATTGAATTATAATGACGAGTTTTTCAAATCCAACTTCAATCGCGTAGTTTTCCGCTATCAACAGTACCGGTACCAGGACTCTTGTATGCTAGCTACAGAAGAAACTGTAAGTAGCTAGTACCGATACTTGTATTTCATTACCGGTACTAGTTAACCATTGGCTCAAAACTGAATGGCTAGAAAATTAATTTTGGCTATATGAACATTGGGATCTAAACCTTAACATCTAGTAGACGACCAACTAAGGTCCTAACTCTATAAAAAGACCCTAGAACTCTTAGTTTGCACATATGAAATATAAGAGAAAATTCTAGAGCTTAATTTTCATATTTCCACCATATTTTGAAGAGAAGATATAGTTTGCAGCTCTCAAACTTTCTATGCTTTTGTAAACTTTTCAACATGTTTCTTTCACGCATTCACAAGGCGATTCACGTCTTTACTAGGCTCTCAAATTGGTAATATCATTTATATACTTGTTGAGAGGCTTAGGTTTTTTGTTGAAAGATTTCTCTTTTTGACACCTGTGCCTATTTTGTTCTTGAGCTTTAGCTCGTTGGGTTGTAACAAACCCGTCATTGTACTTGGGTTGAGGTAACCTGTTAATTACCTCGTTTAGTAAATTGATTGCCTCAGGGTTGAGGGAATCGGGTTAAAAATCTCAAGCTGGGAGGCCTAGGTAGTGGAGTACCCAAGGGAGTGGGCAACCACTATACATCTTGTGCCAATTTCTATGATTGTATTTTTGTGCAAATATTTCTTGTTATTACTAATACTTTGCTTTAGTGATTGTGCGTGTAGCTATCTATTTATAGATCTTCTCAAGTGGTATTAGAGCAGGTTGCGAGAAGACAGAACAAATCTTACTCGCGATGGCATCGACCTTAAGGTGCACCGAAGGACAGTCATCCACCCGTCCTCCCTAGTTCGATGGGATGGACTATGGGTATTGGAAGAGGAGGATGCAAGTCTTCCTCAAGGTGATGGATGAGGAGTCGTGGACCCTATTTCAAGAGGGTTTCTTAGATTCGGAGTCGCAAGAAGGAGTAGCATGGATGGTGGATCAAAAGAAGAAGATTGTTAGAAATGCGAAGGCAATGAGCACACTTTATTGTGCATTGTCAAGGGAGGAATTCAACTGTATCTCGGCATGCGAGTCAGCATATGAGATATGGAACATGCTGCAAGTCACATACGAAGGAACAAGTAAGGTAAAAGAAACCCGTATCTCTATTCTAACAGAAAATTCTGAGTGTTTCAAGATGGAGAAAGGTGAGACGATCAAGAACATGTATACGAGGTTTGGGGAAATTGTTAACCCCATGAAGAACCTTGGAGTAAAATTTATAGAAGAACAACTTGTAAGGAAGATCCTGAGATCTCTTACAAGTAATTAGGGTCCAAAGACCACAGCCATCCAAGAAGTGAAGGACCTCTCCACTCTCCCCTTGGATGATCTAGTTGTTAGCCTTATGGCTTACGAAGTCCAACTAGAAAACCTGAAGAAGAATGAGGAGGAGAAGATGTCAAGCAAAAAGAGGAATATTGCTTTCAGAGCAATTATGGAGGACTTAGACTCAAGCACCTCGGAATCCGAAGATGAAGAGATGGAGACGCTCACAAGGAAATTCTAGAAATTCCTCAAGAAACAAGGTAAGCAAGTTAATAAAATTTCAACTAATGTTGTTTGCTATGAGTGCAAGAAAAAGGGACATTTGAGAAAGGATTTCCCTATAAACAAGAAGAAGGAAGACACAAAAGAAGAGAAAAGAAGAAGAAGAAAGCTCTTAAAGCAACGTGGAATGATAGCGACTCCGACATGGACACCGACCCCAATAAATTGGATCACGATGAGTTCTCACACCTTTGTTTGGTTGCAACTTTAGAAGACACGGAAGGTGAGGTAAGTCCTGATTTTTCTCTTAAAGGACTACTTGAAGCTTATGAAGAATTATATCATAAAGCTAGGTTATTTAAAAAGGAAAATAAGATTTTAAAGAATAATTATCAAACATTAGAAATAGACAAATCATGTTTAGAAATAGAATTAGAAATGTCAAAAGAAAGTAATAATAAGTTTCATGCAAAAGTAGTAGAGTTAGAAGACATCTATGAGCATTTTGAGGAGACTTTAAATAATTTAAAAACAACGACTAGGCTAAACACTGAATTTTGTGATTCTTTAAAATCAAAATTTCAGAGTGAAAAGAACACACAAACCAGATGACATGAACCTAAGCATGCATGGATGTACCAAAAGGTTAAAAATCCTAAGAGTTATAGATCTAACACAAAAGAGATCTATAAATCTTAGGGTTTGAAAGGTACTAACCCAAAAGGACCTACAAGAAAATGGGTACCTAGAAATGATATTTTACATTATTTTGCAGGGTTAGATCACTGGGATCAACACGATCAATGGGTGTTCAAGGCGAAAAATGGAAGACTTCGACCATTCTACAAACTACATGAAGACCAGGAAAGATGGGATAGTGGAGCTTGGTATCCACATTCATCATACTACTATTGGTAATTTTTTTTTGGCATGGTAATTTTTACCCCTTCATTTTTTTTGTGATTGACAAAAAGGGGGAGAAAAATAAAGAGAAAATAGTAATATTTTTAGGGGGAGCATTTATTGAGGGGGATAAACAATTTTCCTTCATATAACATTGTTAAAAATTATTTTTTCTATAATTATCTATTTGCAAGATAGTTTTGTCAACACCAAAAAGAGGGAGATTGTTGGAACCTTGTTCCACATCTTGTTTTGATGTTAACAAAATTATTGTAGATTAATGTTTGCAATTGAGTGTTTTTCAGATTTAAGAAAACATTGAACTATGGCAAGGAGGCATGAGGATGATGAGAAGATCATGACATGGAGGAAAGATGACCAGGAGGAGAAGATCATCTCTGATATTTAGTTTTTTAGATTAGGTTTTTATTTCATAGAATGTATGGCTCTTAACAAAGAACCAACTTAGATTGTAAAATTAATTATAGATAAACTAGGATTTATGCTACGATCATTTTCAAAGAACGTAATTGATTAAATTACTTAAAAGAAGGTACTTGTAGCAATTACCAGTACTGTTCCTCAGTACTGGTACATGCAAGGCACAGGTTTGAGCATATGTCTCAAACTGTGAACAAGTACTAGTACAATCATGAGTACCGGTATCTGATGGTCACAGTTTGAAGACTGAGTTCTAACTTGAACCTTACATGTACCGGTACCCATGATGAGTACTGATACAGGTAGGTTACTGTGCCTAGTGAGTCTCAAACCTGGGAGTCACATGTACAAGTACCCATGATGAGTACCGGTACCAGGATTCTTGTGTGCTAGCTGTAGAAGAAACTGTAAGCAGCTAGTAACGGTACTTGTACTTCAGTACTGGTACCAGTTTGCCATTGGGTTAAAATTGAATGGCTAGAAAATTAATTTTGGCTATATGAATGTTGGGATTTAAACCCCAACGTCTAGTAGATGACCCACAAAGGTCCTAACTTTATAAAAAGATCGTAGGACTCTTAGTTTGCACATATGAAATATAAGAGAAAATCTAGAGCTTAATTTTCATATTTCCACCATATTTTGAAGAGAAGATATAGTTTGCAGCTCTCAAACTTTCTATGCTTTTGCAAACTTTTCAATGTGTTTCTTTCATGCATTCACAAGGTAATTCACATCTTTACTAGGCTCTCAAATCGGTAATATCATTTATATACTTGTTGAGAGGCTTGGGTTTTTTGTTGTAAGATTTCTCTTTCTTACACCTGTGCTTATTTTATTCCTGAGCTTTTGTTCGTTGGGTTGTAACAAACCCGTCATTGTACTTGGGTTGAGGTAAATTGTTAATTACCTCGTTTAGTAAATTGATTCCCTTGGAGTTGAGGGAATCGGGTTAAAAATCCTAAGCTAGGAGGCTTAGGTAGTGGAGTACCCAAGTGAGTGGGGAAAGCACTATACATCTTGTGCCAATTTCTATGATTGTATTTTGTGAAAATCTTTCTTGTTATTATTAATACTTTGCTTGAGTGATTGTGTGCTTAGCCATCTATTTATAGATCCTATCAGTTTGGATGAGAGTTGAAGATCTGTTGGAAGATTACCTGACCTCGTAGATTCATCTGATGGGAACGTCGACCAGCTGTTCGTACGCATTTGACATCTCCCTTGGAAGGTGGATGAGATTAATGCAAGTGAGGTCTTCTCCTTTGTATAAAAGGAATGGGCATCTGAGGTATTGGGTGATGCGTGTGATTGCCATTTTAAGTTTGCTGAGCGAGGAGAGGAATGAGGAGGGAGGTTCTACAGAAGGTATTGACTAGTACATGTTGAATTTGTGTTCCTTGTGTTATTTGTTAGTTTTGTATTCATGTTGTATTGATAATCGATGCTAGGCTTTCTGTGAAGGTCGGTCGTTGCCTTAACTTTGTTGGAGTTATTCGTTGGTCATCTCCATTTCAAGTATTATGTAATTTGCATCGTGCATGTTGAATAATTTGAAGATAGTGTCGTAGTGATATCGCTTGATAATAGGATACACTGGTGGATTTGAACGTATCATAGATGGAAAATGATAATCCATTGGTGGATTGATAGAATGCATCGGCGAATTGTGTAGATCCATCAGTGGATTGTTGTAATGCATAATGGGTTGTCTAAATCTACCGATGGATGGTTAGAATCCGTTGGTGTGTTGTATAAATCCACCAGTGGATTGTTATAAGTCATCGATGTATTGTGTAATGCACGTGTGGATTTATGTAATCCACCGATAGATGGTTAGAATGCATCGGTGTATTAGATATATTCACCAGTGTATTATGTAAATCCACCAGTGGATTTATGCAATCCACTGGTGTATTGTGTAATGTACGTGTGGATTTATGTCATCCATCGATGGATGGTTAGAATGCACCGGTGTGTTGTACGGGTTCACCAGTTGTATTGTGTATATCCACTGGTGGATTGTTGCAAACCACCGGTGTATTGTGTAATGCATCTGTGGATTGATATAATCCACAGATGAATTTTGACAATACACCGGTGGGTAATCGGTTAAGTAATGATGTAATGATTTAATGTTAGTCGGTGAGATTCCCTTGTAGAATGGCCTCTTCCATTCCATTAACTTCTGGTAGTAAAAAGGCTAGGAAATGGGATAATGCGACGACGACCGAGTTGGTGAAGATTCTGAAGGAGCAGTACATGAATGGACGTTGGGATACGGGTTTGTTCATACACATCATGTGGGTAGAGATAGACAAGAAGTTTGTGTTGGCTATGGGATTGCCATATGAGCACAAGCAAATCCTGAATCGATGGAAGGAGTTGAAGAGAAAGCATGGGTTGTATGCCCAACTATACAACAAAAGTGGTTGGAGAATTGATCATGTTAGTGGTTGCCCTACAACATCTTCCTCATCTGTTTGGAGTAAGGTAATGAATTATTTCCCATTAGTAATTTCTCATTGAAATGTTCAAAAATTAATAAAAATAAACATAATCTATTTGAATGACTTGTAACTTCCTTCAGAACTTTCGGAATTACGTGGCAAGCCTTTCATATTCTTTGAGGATGTCTACAAAATCGTTGGTAAGGATACCGCAACCGGTGAGCACATAATGTCATTGACCAACCCTGAGCATGTGGTGGAACATGTTGAAGATTGCCATGAGGATGTAGGTTCTTATGATCAAGGACAAAACATGGTCAATCTTGAAACGGGTACCGAGTCCGTACCATATGACCCGATGATTGCTTACGACATGTGGATGTCAAATATGAGTCAACCGTTTGTAGTTAATTCGGTAAACGATACCCCATATGTGTGTAGTAACCCTTCATTGTACACGGATGTCTCAACAGAGATGCATGCAAGTGAACCTCCACCTCCATGGTGTGAGCCACAAGGCTCAAAGCGTGCTTCAGAGGGGACTAGTACAAGTGGGGGAAAACTTAGGAAGAAAGGGGTGTCAAGTGTAAGTGCTTCATTGGCTTCCATGATAAATGAGTTTATGGAGTTGTTGAGGACGTTGGTGAAGCACCACATAACCCCAACCCCAAAAGGTTAACTACTTTGCTGATGAACTTTGTGAGTGCATGAGAATATTGTGCACCCAAGTGGCAAACATCACACCCGACGATTTACTTATATTGGCAGATGTTTTCACTCAGTCTATGGAGGATAATTTTCAAGGATGTCATGTAGTCTGATGCTGAGTTTGGTGCATTTCTTCGGAAGCATGTTGGAAGTGATTATGGATTCTGATCACTTCCAACGACTCATGATGTCACTTGTATGATTAGGTCATCGCTTTGGTAGATTGGTTGCGTGTTTGGTTTCGTTTGGTTATTTCACATGCTTTTAGGTTTGGTATATCACTTCGGTGGATTGGTTGTACGTTTCATTGGAATATTTTGTACTTGTTGTTAACACTATTGGGTGCTTGTTTTGTAGGATCTAATATAGATGGCTACACGCACACAAACACTTAAGGTGAATATTAGTAATAACAAGAATAGTTGCACAAATAACAATCCACAGAAATTGACACAAGATATATAGTGGTTCTCCACTCACTTGGGTATTCTACTACTTAAGCCTCCCAGCTTAGGATTTTTAACCCGATTCCCTCAACCCTGAGGAAGTCACTTTACTAATCAAGGTAATTAATGGGTTACCTCAACCCACGTACAAGAAACGGGTTTGTTACAACCCAACGAGCAAAAGCTCAAGTACAAATTAAGAATTGGTGTAAGACAAGTAAAATCTTACAACAAGAATTCCTAAGCCTCTCAACAATAATTAAATTAAATATACCAATTGGAGAGCCTAGAAAGGACTTGAAATGCCTTGAAAAAAATGCGTGAGGACAACACGTCGATGAGTTTGCACAGCGTAGAGAAAATGAGAGTAGCGAACTACGTGCAAACTAAGATTTTTCTTCTATTTCTTGTGTGCAAACTAAGATAAGAGTCCTAGGATCTTTTTATGGAGTTAAGACCTTAGTGGTTTAACTACTAGATGTTGGGGTTTAAATCCCAAGTTCATGGTCTCAAAATTAACTTTCTAACTGTTCAAATTTGAACCAATGGTTAACTAGTACCGGTACTAGCTGCTCACTGTCTTTTTGCAGCTAGCACAGAAGAGTCCTGGTACCGATACTCATCATGGGTACCGGTACTTGTAAGGTTCAGGCCAGAATTGAGTCTTCAAACTGTGACCATCAGATGTCGGTACTCTTGATTAGTACTGGTACTTGTTGTTCACAGTTTGAGACATAGGCTCAAGCCTGTGCCTTGTATATACCGGTACTGATGAACAGTATCTATACTTGCTACCAAGTACCTTTATTTAAAGATTTTATAAACCTTATCTTTTGAGTATGTTCTTTGAAAATGATCGTAATATTAATACTAATTTATCTCTAATTAATTTTACGATCTAAGTTATGTTCCTTTGTTAAGAGGCATACATTCTAAGAAATAAAAACCTAAACTAAAAAACTAAAATTGAAGATGATCTTCTCCTCCTTGACATCTTTCCTTCTTGTCATCATGCGTCCTTGCCATGGTTCAATGCTTGCCTTGATCTTCACCTAAATCTGAAAAATACTCAATTGCAAATATTAATCTATAATAATTTTGTTAACACTAAAATAAGATGTGGAACAAGATTCCAACATGTTTAACTTTCTACGCATTAACGATTACTTGTCTTGAACATTGTTGGTTATTTGTTTCAATTGTGCTGAATTTTAATGTCATTTAGGTTTCGTGGTTTTCATTTGTATATTTATATATGTATGGATTATGTATGTTTGTATGACTGTTGATGTCATTTAGGTTTCGTGATTTTAGTTTGGTAAATGTGTATAATATTACAACATATATGAATACTTATGACCACTGATCCATTGAGGATGATGACGAGAACAATGTTTTGTTGTTGGCATCGGTTACCATTCCTCTTGCATACACATACTACTCCTCTCTCCACTAGCGAGCTCCGCGACTAAGGCAAAATGACGGGGCTTTGTCAGTGCATGAATGGGTCCACGAAGTGATTCGTGGCCACCCAAGTCATTCGAAGAATGCATATAGGGTAAATAAGGAGGGCTTCGTTGCGCTCTCCGAATACCTCAAGGATGAAACCGACCTTAAGAACTCATGAGGTGTTACGGCTAATGAGCAGTTAATAATATTCCTCTATGCTGTTGGTCAGAATGCCTCAAATAGGAACCTAGTCGAGCAGTTCCAACACTCCAGTGAGACGATTTCTAGGTATTTTAGCTTGGTATTAGATGCCTTGGTTTCTCTGAAGCGGAGGTTTATATGGATGCCAACAATTCATTCTTTTATACCAGTTGATATTCGGTCCAATTGTAAATTTTTTCCTCTTTTTCAGGTTGGTATTTTCTTTTGTACATTATTCATTTATGTATTGTTTGCAATTATATCAAATTGATTACTTTGATGTTTTGCAAAGAATGTCGTAGGAGCTATTGATGGTTGCCATGTATGTGCAACAGTTTTATCTAGGGAGCAAGCACGTTTTCGTAATCGGAAGAGTTGGATGAGCCAAAACATCATTGTTGCGGTCAACTACAACTTGGAATTTGTGTTCCTGGATACTGGTTGGGAGGATTCAGTTGCGGATATGCGGGTGTTGCGGTGGACTGTAAGAAATGGTTTTAATGTCCTGAGTGGCCATAGGTTCCTTGTGGACCTTAGTTACGCTAACACAGAATCCTTTATTTCTCCCTTTCGTAGCATACCATATCATTTGTAGGAGTATCGAAATCAAAATAATAGATATCAAAATTACAAGGAGCTATATAACCATCGCCACACATAGTTGTGGAATGTTGCGGAGCGTGCCTTCGGTGTTTTGAAAAGGTGTTTTAAGCTTCTAGATGCAAGGTCATCCACAACATGATTATTTGGTGGAAGTCGATGACAACTTCTTATACACAACACTCGATGATCCTGAAGACATGGGGGATACAGAAGTGCGAGATGACCTTGTTGATGATGGTGTTGTAAGAGCTGGGGATTTAATAAGGGATCAAATTGCCCATGCTTTGTCGGTGGATCATCAGATTCAATGACCCCTCAGAAATGGTATCGTTGTAGCAAATTCACCATTACTGTTGTATTATTATAATTTTAAGGGAATGGAACTTGTTGTAGTGAAATTGAAATTCTCATTTAATCGGTGTATTCTTTCATGCATAGATGCCACTCATTGAGGGAACTTCTGTCTAAACTTGATACACCGGTGTGTTAACGTGACACATTGGTGTACTTTCGTGACACACCGGTGTGTTAACGTGACACACCAGTGTCGTTGCGTGACACACCAGTGTAGTTTTGTGACACATAGGTGTACTAATGTGACACGCTAGTGTATTACCCTTGTTCCATTGTATTAACCAAATACATGAGTGTATTTGGATGAAATGAGGTATCTGAGGGAACTTTAAGTACATAGTTACCTTCAAAATTGGGAAATAAAAACAAAGGAGTCCGTAATATAGACAAGTACGGTATACAAAAGATGGAAGACATAATTACAAGCTTAATGAAAGTGTATGTTTGAGAGACCTATAAATAAGATCATACATGTATAAAGATTATTCAAGAACTACAAAAAATGAAACAAATAAACAAACATCATACTAATTAACGGCTGCAAACCTATGCTTCAAAAGCATAGCAACGTAAATTGATTGGTATTTATGAACATCCTCATCTCGTGATTTGACCATTGGATCCAGTCCACGCATGAGGCATTCTATCCAACCTGTGACAAAGATGCCACAATCATTGCTTGTGCTGCCTTACTAAGGAGCCTCTATGTGGTGCTGTTGATCCCATCCATCAGCACTTATCCCCTAGCGTGTCAACACTCTTGCCATCATGTCAAGCTGAAAACAAAAGTGTACATTCATTGCTGTCAAGCTTATTTATAACAATTTCTCAAGGTAAAGTGCAATAAATTCGATACATACTACGTTATCGCCGTCTTTATGTGTCCATTGGGTGTAATACTGGGCGTCACTATTGTATTGTATCATTTCTTTATGCCCAATATCAATAACCACAAGGGTCCAATGGGAGACCACTTGCGTACACAACGGTATAGCTATATATTTACAAGTGTAGAACTCCTCACTGGAATTCTCAATGTAGTCGTTGATCCGGTCGTGATCGAAATATTTAACAAAAACACCAAAGTTTGTGTCCAAAACAAGCGTATCTCACTTCATCTTCTCTTGAGTCATCGTGTCTTTAATGACTTCAATTATTTCGTCAATGATCTGCATATAATGGTAAGTAATTACACAACACTATTGTATATATAGTTGAAAAGTTATAAAATTAACATATTTCCCCATTGTTGAACCCATTTTTTTTTAGTAGAGGAAGCATGGACCTTCTTTCAAGAAATCTTCTCTCCGATTCCAAAAGAATATCATCTGGGTTTTCTTTTTGCTCAGTTAACTGATCAAGAAGTTGTCTATCCACTTCTGAAAGGCACTCGAGGATGCCTTTGTCCAATTTTGGTGTCTTTTTGTATATCCTTGGCTTCTTGAATTGGGTTGTCCTCCTTGCAACCTTTGTTGGCCTGTGGGCCTCAAATTTTGTTTGCCGACCTCGTCCGGCGATCTTCCACATCGGAGGCTCGTCATCCTCCTATATAGATAACCACAAACTATGCCATGTCAAGTAGGACAAACAACGAATATACCAATACACCAATGAATTATATAAACACACCAATGTATTATATACATACACCGGTGTATTATTCAATACACTAGTGTATTCTTATAATGAACGGATATATGCCACTTACACATCGGTGTATTATAATAACACATCAATGTATTATAATAACACACAGGTGTATTGGACTAACACACTGATTCTTCGTTTAAACATTACCTTCTTGTCATCCTCTGCCTTCTCATCCTTCTCATCCTTCTTTGTCATCTTTGTCAGGTTCTCCTCCTCTTCCTTCTTTGCCTTCTCCTCCTCTACCATCTCCGCATGGATCTTCTCTACTTTCTTCGCCTCTGCCTTATTCTCCTCCTTTTCCTTCTTTGCCTTCTCCTCCTCTGCCATCTCCTCGTCTGCCTTCTCCTTCTCAGCCATCTCCTCATCTGCCTTCTCATCCTCCAACTTCTGCTGCTGCCACTTTGCCCCTACTTCAATATTGTCCCTCTCCTCATATTCCCCTCAACCCTTCTCTTTCCCCTCCTCCTTTTCCTCCTCCTTGTTCTTATCCTCTTCTTTCCCCTCAACCTACTTCTCCTCCTCTTTCCCCTTGATCTCCTCCTCCTCCTCTATCCCCTCAACCTCCTTCTCCTCCTCCACCTTAGCCCTTCGTAGATTCATCAATTTCACCCTTAATTGATAATTCAACATCGACAACTTCTTTATTTTCTTTCTCAAGTACGTCAAGTACCTTTCTTCCACCAAAATTTTTTTCACCCTTTGGCTCTTCTCAATAACTTCCTTCTCCATCTCATCACCACCATCACCTCCCTTACTCACCTCTCCCTCTGTCTTCCTCTTCTTCCTCCCATCACCCTCATCCTGTGCATCAGAATTTCACTTCAAACTCTTCTCCACATAGGAATCCCCAAATGGTGACTCCCTTAAGAGGGCCTTTGTGGCCGTTTTCAAATTAAGTTTGACATACTTGCCATGCTCCATGACTGACTTCTCTTGGTTATACCTTTGAACAACAAGCGCAGCCTCTAAATCCATTGCATTAGAAATTTCGAATATCTCGGTTGCCCAGGTCGGCAATAGAATGGCGCAACCGTTGAGATGTGTTTGCTCCTTCACTTTAGCCTCTTGGAGCCCTTCGTGGAGAAAATCGTGCTCCACCTCAACCCAATTGTACTCATGCAGTGAATCCAAACCCTCCATGATAGGCAGTGATTCTCTCACTTGTTTTGAAAATAGAGATCTCGTCTTAGTATAGTGAGCAAAAATGCTTGTCAAAAATAATTTATAAAGATAACGAGACTTGGAGTTCCGATCGTTCATCTCTGGGAGGCATTTTGGAAATGCAAATTAGAAATCGATCTCTCTCGCTCTACTTATTCAAAATCGCATGCCGATTTATGCTAAGTTTGTATTGATGCATGACATGCTGTTGCCAGAATATCAGAAATTGAAAACATGCAACTTTAATCACACCAAAAGATGATAATTAGGCACATGGTGATTTTCAACACACACACACACACACACACACATATATATAAAGATGATGATAACAGAGTTGTAGAGCACTGGTAGCGGAATGCTTGTATAGGGAATGCAAAAACTAACAGCTATCAGAAAATGACTGCATACATGAATCTCTGGGGAATTATGCAGCATCATTGGGGGAGAAGTAAGGAGATACACTACTAAGCAGTAATAAAAGCAATAAATCTACGAAGAACTATGCTACTTATCTAGCTAACAGAATGAAGGGCATTTGGAGGTGGGCTCTGATGGCCTTTGAATGGGTGAGAAGAGAAAAAGGGGCGGCCAATGGTGGGTAGGCTGGCCCATGGAGATAGGTTGGAGGTGATCTAGGTTTGGCATTGAGGTGGTGGAGATGCCATGCTGTGCTCATGGAGATGGAGGTGGAGTAATGGAGGTGGAATGAAGCTAAGAGACCAAGATGGACAAAATGGCCGCCCCTTAGGTCTTTTATAGATCTAAGGGAAGCTCTCTAGAAAGTTATGGAATTCTCTAGAGAGGCCTATGGTGGGAGCTCGTGGAAGAGTGAGAGAGAGGATGGATGGGTGGTTTTTAGATCCACATTTGGTGGATCTAAAAATTGAATGCATCTTGGTTGCTATTTTTAGCAACCAAGACAACAACACATGGTAGAGAGTTCTAGAGAACTCTAGGCTAGGTATTTTTGTGTAGGTGGTGTATGTGGGTCGAAACCTAGGTGGCTAGGTTGATTAGGTTAGGTTCTACTGGGTTTAGGTCAAGGTAGGTCTCAAATTAGGGTTGTAAACCCTAATTCATTAAGGTAAAATGCAATTAAACTTGATACAAGTTTAATTGGATGCATGAAACCCTAATTGAGAGTAAAACAACTCAATTAAGTTAGGTCTAGGTCAATTGGACTCTCACTAAGTCCAATTGGATAGTGTGTGCTGAGATCAGGGCTCAATTGGACTCAATGAGTCCAATTGAATAGGCTGATGAAATTGACTATGATCCAAGTCAATTAGGTTTAGTGAGGGCCTAATTAGGTCCTTAGGGACATTTAGAGGTGATGTACTAGGGTTAGGGTACCTTAATTTAGGTTCCTATGGGGTTGGAATTGGCTTTAGGGACCTAGGAATTCAAGATCCAAGCTTGAATTCAAAAATAGGAACTAGAGAGCAGTTCCAGACGTCTAATAATAGTGTCAGACATCTTATAGTGAAAAATTAGAAGTCCAGACTTGTTGTCTGGATGTCCAATTAGAGTTAGGGAAGAATTAAGGTTCTATTTGCAGAAATTGGACGTCTGATCAAGTGTTTGGACGTCTTAAAATGCTGTAGAAGTGGGTTTTAGGTGCGCGGGTTGTGGCT
This sequence comes from Thalassia testudinum, assembly GCA_037157565.1. Classification (NCBI taxonomy): domain Eukaryota; kingdom Viridiplantae; phylum Streptophyta; class Magnoliopsida; order Alismatales; family Hydrocharitaceae; genus Thalassia; species Thalassia testudinum. Next base: position 37,306,769 of record JAZHRO010000056.1, read on the forward strand.
AAGGGTTCTGGACATCCTGTAACTCATCTGGACGTCCAAATAGAGGCTGGAAATAGAGTTTTAGGGCTTCCTAGGGTACAGGGACCCAATCTAAGGGTGGCTAAGGCTTGGGGAAGCTTCTATGCTGTCTTAAGACTTAGCAGAATAGCATACCTCAACCCCTTACAATATTGTCTACTACATCTTATTCTAGGTCTTCTACTCCAGCTTTGTTGCAACTTTGGCTTTAGATCCAGCTTCAGATCCAGTCTCAAATCCAGCTCCCGAGCTTCTTATTTCTTGCAATTTATATAATGCACCTAATTAGTATATTATAACATTAAAGATGCAAATAATGATAATGCATGCATGAACTACCCTAACTTCTGCTAAGTCTTAGCCTAATTTAGGTCAATTAAGACCTATGATTGCTGCGCAATCACTCCACTATATCAAAAAGTGAAGTAATGATGGCTTAGTCCTCGTAAGGTAAAAGTAAGGACCCAAGGGTGATGAGAACCAAGAGCTTGGTCTCTTTATCCACCTCCACACTTCTATCAGACCCTATGGTTTCCTTCTCTTTTCCATTCGCCTTCCCTTTCCCCTTCTTGCCATCGGGATTTGATTCATGTAATTTTGTCAAAATAGACCTTACTTTAGGCTTCATAGTGGAGAAGTTCGTTGTCTAAATGTTAGGCCTCTCTTTGACATTACTCTTCCCATCGAACAAGGTAACTTTCCTTCATTCTTCAATCCTATCATCTTCTCGATATGGTCAGTGGTTAGCTTCAGCGCTAGTTGACCAAAGTGAAACTCTTTCGTCTCAATATCGTAGGCATCCACCATAAGCCCATACAATTCCCTATCCTTGAACTGAGGGAAGTACTTCTCATTCTCAGCGAGGACAGCAAATGGAATCCTTTGAAATGCCTCAACAATGTCATCCCTGACCAACTTTAGTGCTCTCTTGAGAGATACAATTGTGCATCTATGATCCACCTCCCTGCGGTACAAACATCCACTAAATATATGACCTTCATACACCAGTGTTGTCGTTGTACTACACACATGGATAACAATCATACATCGCTTTATTGTACAAAATACACTGATGTATTATAAAATACATCGATGTAGCATATAAATATGCTGGTGTATTCTTATGATACATCGATGTATTTATACGATGCATCGGTGTATCACTATAATACACCCATAGTTAACAATAATACATCGATGTATTGTACAAATACACTGATGTATTTTTACAATACATCAGTGTATCATCCATAGATACACCGGTTTATTCCAATGATACATCAGTATATTATCCATAGATGCACTGGTTTATTCATATCATACATCGGTGTATCAGTATAATACACCCATTGTTAACAATAATACACCAATGTATTGTACAAATACATCGATGTATTTTTACAATACATCAGTGTATTATCCATAGATACATTGGTTTATTCCTATGATACATCGGTGTATTATCCATAAATACACTATTTTATTCTTATGATACATCGGTGTATCTTAATAATACATGGGTCGATTTGACGAAACCATGGTGTATTAATCGAATGCATCGTGTATTACTTGAATGAAATCGTGTATTGATCGAAAACATTGTTGAGTTGTGCTCGACTAGTACTTCGAATATAAGTCATACACTGATGTATTATGCAAATGAAAATAGGCATGCAACTGACAACCATCTCTCAGTTGACATCTTCCCCGTACCATTTCCACAACCATACTTTACTCAGATGCCGCTGCTGCTGCTGCCCTTGCCGCTGCTACTTCCCTTGCTGTTGCTCGCCATTTTGGAAGCTGCTGTCGCTTGCTCGACAAAGGTGGCTTATGCAATCACCAGTGGATGCGATTTGCTTGAGGATGGCAACTTCCCACTTGTTTGCATTCTGATGGTTCACGTTGGGTTACATTATGTATTTCAAAATGACTTATATATTGTCTATTCCAATCCACTAGTGTTTCCAATAACTTTTTCACGTCCGGGGTGAAGATTCGAAATGACGCTCAATCCATATGTGCGTAAATACACTGGTGTATTCCATATCCCTTCACTTTACTTCCACATCCTATCCCTTTAAACAAACGCACCAACTTTGCCAAACGAGGGATTACACCTTCCAATCCTTGCATTTCATGTTATATGTAAACAAACAAAAAACACGCTCTATCCTAGGATTGAGGCGCAATCTTGATGTCTCACTTTCCAATCTCGCTTTTTCAATTCGGTAAACAAATAGTGCCTCAGTTTTCTGGCGATCGTACTCAGAGTTAAGTTTTTCTACTAACTAGCCACAAATCTCCTCCACAGAAGTTTGGCCACCCTCTAAGATGGCTTGCATTGCCACCAGTGTGTATTTCCTAGATTCGCTCAAGACCAGATCCCTATGATCTTTCATGGAAGGATCTGAGGCAAAGAACTCCATCAAAGCATCAGGATCCATCTCTAGCATAGGGGCATTCTCTAATTCAAAGACCCTTTGGCCCCCCTCTTCAGCGAGTTGTTTAGCTTTGGCAAGCTCCCACCTCAACTCTTACGCCTCTGCCTCTACCTCTGCTCTCTCTTGAGCTGCCTTACATTTGGCAAGCTCATCTATGATGGCACCCAAGCGGAGGCACTCTTCTTATAAAGCTCCCTTATACTCCTCCACAGCAGAAGAATGCTTGGTTTTCATCATTTGTATCTCTTCCTTCAACCAGGAAATGCTCGTGCAGGCAGACTCTAACTCTCTTCAAACACATATTTTGAGTCGTCCAATTTTCAGATAGCCGTTTTGACTACCCTCAAACCCAGGCAGGCCTCCTTCAACTCCTTTTGAAAAAAGGACACTTGTCCAGTTGCTTATTGTTGAGATTGGAGTTTCTGGGGGGCATTTTCAGCAACTTTTTCCGCTTGATGGAGTGTGGCTTGAGCTTCCTCAAGTTGGCGGATAAAGTTGCATTGCTCCACCCTAGCAATTACTACCCACCTTGCCGACATGTCAGCCACCTCACTAGGGATGGTAGACCCACCTGCCGAATTGTTGTCGCAAGTAATAGTGCCGGGAATAACGTATTCCCCATAGTTTCCAACTACGTAGCAAAAGAAAAATTAGTTTACTTAGAATAATGCAAGATGCAATGCATGACGCAACATAAGGAGACTTACCACACGATGACAGTAAAAGTTAACATGTTTAAAATTCCTCCTCCCCTGAAGGAGAGCTGCTCAAGTAAGGGCATCCTTTAGGTGCCTTAGCACCTATCTCCCTAAGTCTAGGAAGGGAGTAGCTCCATTAGCCATGCTTTTGCTAGCCTGTGGACTAGCAGATCACGAAGTCCTAGAGGGTGGCAAAGTCCTGCTAAGGAAAACAGTACCAACTGCGCTTGCCACTGGGGTCTGCCCCTTCGCAAAACCCCTACCCTCAGTAGGGGGTCGCCCAATAACAATAGGCTTCTTGTACTGTGAGGGTTAGTAAAAAAAAATGTACTAGGGGCACTCTACTGTTGGCCAAGAGTATGGCCAGCCAAAAACCCGCTTCCTTTTGTTGTCTGCTGGGCCAATTGAGCGAAACACCAGGCACGTTGGTGGGTGCGGATGGTGTGACAGTTGTGGTTTGCTCTCCTGCCTCATTGGCAACTTGAGAAGGCCGAGAGGGGGTACTTTCCTATTTGGCCCCACTAGAGGAGCCTAAGGAAACTTGCATTGGGATCTTTGAGGGCCGCTTACTCTTGTGCTAGGGAGGGGCTTCCTTAGGACTACTGGAAACTTCAGCTGTTTCCTTCCTCTTCCTCTCCTATTGGTGTATGGACACATTACCTTCGCCATGCTCCTCGCACCCTTCATTCTTTCCCTCACGCCTGATATCTCAAGAAGGACCTCCATATCGCCTTCTCAAGGTATTCGGCCGAGCAAACCTCCTGAAGGTTATAAAAGCATGAAAGAGAAAATTATTTCATCTTACTTGCCAGGCAGTGTTAAAAGTCACTACCCCCTAACTTGGAGTGGGGTAGGAGTCCGCCACCCATGTCAACGTTGCCAGAACATCTGGCCACCGTAATTTTGAATGCACTATAAGACCAAAATCCATTATCTTTTCTGCATCCACCTGCACCTTTGGATCAATTTCATTAGCGATTGGTGGGAGGTCTTTTTTAGGTGGACCTTGCCACATGCATGGGACTTCTAGTTTCTCCACGTTGTGGAGAAACAAAAGTGGCGATCCTGTCTTTTCGAATTATCCGACAGATCTGTGATCCTATACCTATTGCGTCGGCTATAAAAGGTGTATGTACCATAAGGTCGTGTTCCCCTCTTTACTTTATGGGGCATCAGTCCAAAAATAATGTGGAATAGTCCCACCCGTAGACGAATGTTGAGATGGAAATAAATGATTGTGAAAGCATTTAAAATAGGCCATCAATTGAGACTCAATTGTAAGGGTGCAAGTTGGTAGTAATGAAGGAAAGAAGTTAAAAAGAGATTTAATGGCACTCATAGGCCATTCTCTATACAATATTTACAAATAGTGAAGAAATCATCTACTCCTTTTGAACACAAACGAGTTACGACCTTGGGAGCACGAAAATAGACTTCACCAAGTTCGTGCGCCGACAAAAACTCTTGAATGTCGGCATTGCTACAAAAATCTGAACAAGAAGTATAGAGTCTCAGGGTGTCACGTGAGAGCCCTGTCGAGGAGGAGGTCGACTCACCTTTACCTGCGATTCCGGACATCTCACAAGAGTATTTTCTTCTCTGGCAATGGGAAACCTTGAGTAGCGGTGTTGCGAGTGCTGTTAGGGTTTATCTTTATGATAGTAAAGAGGGTGGGGCATTAAATCCCCCACCTATCCTTATTTATAACCCTCTTAAGTGAATTTCAAATCTCATAAACTCCTCTTTATCGGAGGACAATTAATGCCCTTGTGCAAATAATCATTACGTAGTGATTTGACAGCAGCAAAAATCCCATGTTTTGTTTGTTTCTTGGGGCAAGGATTTTCTTTCATCATTATGGCAATTAATGCTGGTCTTATCCATGCTAAATGAAAAACTCTACCCTATAGTGACTGGCTATCACTCGCAGAAGATGATGCTCACATCGTACTTTATAAATAACAGGATGTAGGCTTCTTAAAGCCAGCAGGAAAATTAGGCGGTGATTTGCCTATTTATCCTAATAAAAAACTATACATATATATTAAAGGTGGGAAGGCGGTGATGTGCCTAACACCAACAACAGCAGGCGCCTTTCTCGCCTATAGTTGAAAAACCCCACAGTACCTACAAATGATCCGTCCGACTACATTTCAGCCGACGTATCATTAGGGGGCACCATATGCATGAAGTTTTAATATAGTAATTACCCTTCAGCTGCATAAACCGACAAAGAGAGTGGGGGCAACTGATGAGGGGAGAAAAATCCTTATTAAAATTTCGCGAACAAGCTTAATGGGCCCGATGACCCGGCAGACCTGGTTACCCGATGTTCGACCGAATCTGACTTAGTCCAAGGGCCCGATAAGAGATATTATTGACTTGAGTTGAAACGGACGACCATTGCGTCGATGCTTGCGATGATGGTCTACGTCGGTTACTAGACTTGAATTCTATTAACAGTCAAATCACACGATAGTGGGGGAGGCTGTGAGACCCACGATCGAGAAGGATCATCGTATAAATACCTAGGATGGGTTAGCTTTTGTTTTTTACACAAACAGAGAGAAATAAATACAAAGTGATCGCTATTGCATTACTTGAACCATACTAGTGAAATTTGGGAGAGCCACTTTCCCCTTAGACATACACCTTTTCTAGGTGGAACTGGGTCATCAACCCTTGGTGTGATCTTTCTTGCATCCATTTGTTTGAATCAAGGCTCTTGACATAAAAAAAAAATTAACCTACAGCAACAGTGTACCTACATTGACATCAAATATATGTTGCTGTAGGTTCTAACATATGTTGCTAATGACAGATGCTACACCAGTGGAAACCATGGAAAATAAAAAAAATGATGAGGGCAAATGTGTCTTCATCCTCAACTGTTCTTTCCTCCCCGACAAGAGACAAGTTACTTTCCATTTCTCCTCTCTTACTCCTTGTTGCGTGTCATCCTCCTCTCCCCTTGCCAACCTTGTTCGTACGTACAGTCGCATTTTAAGATGATTACGTCATAGTATAGCGTGAAAATACATTGAAACAAATAAAATATACTGAGATTGTGAGTTCCAATCAAACTCAGGGAGGCAGAAAATGACTTAATTTTGACACTGCTCTAGAACTAACTAGAACTAACTAAGCACTAATCATGATAGCAACTGTGATTAAATAATAATCAGGCAATCAGTTGAATGTTTGGTAGGAACTTCAAATAGAACTAGGTAACTAGAACATGAATTTCTAGAACTAAAATAATTAAAATTAACTATCCAGGCTACTAGAACAAGGACACCAAGGGTGGTCCTTGGTGGCCATTGGAGAGGTTGGGTAGAGTAGTAGCGGTGCACCAAGGTGGTCTTGATGGATGCCTCAGAGGAAGAGAGTGCTTGGAGATGTATGGAGGGATAGATGGAGGATGAGAAGCCTTCAGATGGGGGTTCTAGGGTCCTTGTTATAATTAAAGTGAGGGGCAAAGCAGGTATTTGGCTCCTAAACTCATGCATCAATCTTGAATTAATCAAATCCGTCGATCAAGAGATCAACTGCTTTGATTTTGCCTCAAAATAGCCTTTATAGAGCCTGATATGCACGTGTCGCCTCAGATTGCGACACATGGGGTGCTCTGGTCCCTCAGATCCGGATCACATGGCTGTGATCGCGTGCTCCATCTCCTTTGCATTTTCGTCGCACGTGCATGCAATTCTCCTCAGTCATTTGATCTTACGATCGAATGGCTTAATAGCACGCTCTGCATCTCCTTATTAGATCGGCGTACAACAACGTGTGGACACACGCGTGCATCCCCACGTTCGCTCCATCGCCTGATCAGACGCACCTCCGTACGCCACACGCCCGTACTATTGATTGAAGATTTGACGCTCCAATTCCGTTGTGCATCATCGCCTCTTCAATTTCTTGCGTTGCGCGATTCGAGCGCTTGTCTTGTGCTTGTCTTCGAGTGCATTAACCAATGCGCTATGCATGCAGATTGTTGCGCATTTATTTTTCTACTTGGTTGTCCTCAGTCATTGGATGGAGATCCAATGGCTTGATTAGGTGTAGAAAGGTGGGTGACGTGGCACTCTTGTGGCAGTTGGATGATGATCCAACAGCCTACAAAGCACGTAGAGTGTGCTTCAATGGATGGAGAGGCGGTGTTGGGTGGTTATGATGGCGCTACGTGGTGCCATCGTGGCCGTCCATCTTCTTTGCTTTGTAGATGGTGCTGTAGGGCTCCGATCGAGTTGATTTTTGTGTTGTTGGACTGTGATCGTTGATTCGGATCTATCCATGCAATCGGATTTGGCATTAGGGGATTGGATTTGCGACACCTTTCTTCTTAGCCTTTGCTCTTCCGCGAACTTCATAAGATGCTACGGAAGTTCGATTAAGATGATCTCAGAAGCTTTGGACTTTGATGGGAACACCATCATGAGCCATAACTAGCTCAATTTAGTCATTATCAAGGAATAAATGCTTCTACATAACCGCCGGAGGACTATAATTCATTGCATAATCATTCTGAGAGAAAGAAAAGAAAATAAGGTTAAAACTGTAATTTTACCATCATATCATGAATGCAATAGAATCATGGGTTTTCCCAAAGGGTAATTAAGGGTCAAATGGTCTTAAATATCCCACAAGTGGGTTAATACAGACAGAAAAGGGTTTTCACATGTTTTGAGAATTAAATGACTTTTGAAACCCTAAAAATAGACCTGCTTAATTAACTGAGATTCTAGTAAGGATAAAATTCACCTAAATCCTCTAAAATTCATAGAAAAATATTCTCTAGGATTTGGTACCTTCAATTTGACCATTAGAACCCATCTTGACCCAAAATAGTCTCAGACTGACATTTTCCCTAAGTTGGGTTTTTGCATAAATTATCTAGTCAAACTAAGTCAAAACCTAAATCTAACTTCACCATTGAATTCCTTGGGTCTAAATTAGGTTTGTATCAAAATTTGGACCCAGTCTGAGATCATCTTGACCTAGTTTGCAATTTGGTTCTGTCTGAGTCTTTTCTCTCACACACATGCCCCTAACTTTCAAAATCATTTCACAAAGGTCCCTATCTTTTGTCATCTTCCTTGCACGCAGGTCCTCATTCCATTTTTGGAAGGTTGAACCTTCACCGTCGAGTTTCGAGCGAGGATTTCTCACTCGATTCTAAATTAATCTCTCCCAAATTTGAATGGAAGATTCCTTGGGAAGTTACCTTCCATTTGAGCCATTCCTTGGGCTTTATGTCTTTCCCAAATCCTCATGTGAACCTTTTGAAGGTACACATGTCAAATGTGCATGAGAATCATGGAGTTTGCAAGATTGTTTCCAAGCTTGAAACCCCTCCCTGTGGCCTATAAATGGATCCCAGAGGTCAAGCCGACCTGTTTAGCAAGGTTTAAGGCCAGAGCAACGTCTTCCCTCTCTTCCACGGTTGTCTCCGACCTTAGCTCCTACGAGCCTCTTCCTTCATCATCTCCAGCCTCCCAATCGCCAACTTGGGAGCGCCAATATCTCCCTCTCTTTCATACTCTCCTCGACGGCCAAATCAGGGGCATCTCTACCTCGTTCTTTGTCGCTGCTATCTCACGGAGCAGTTCCCTTCTCCGGCATCGATAGCCACACTGACGCCTATTCCCTCCCCTTTTCGTCCCTAAATTACGTTTGGTAGACTTATCTCTCTCCCTACTTCCTTTTCCCTCTTTCTGTCTCTCAATTCGACCACCAAACACATGAGACCACCTCCGTCTTCCCCGTCTTTGGCAATCCCTTTGGTGAGGCATCCCTGCTGCTACACCCCTCCATCCGCCTCACCGAAACTTTCTACACCATCACTACATCCACCTGCATCAAAGCCCCACCTTTATTTCCTACTCCACTCACTCCGGTGACTCGCCGAACACACCCACCATCGCGTTCCTCCTCTGACCTCCACAGACCACCACACACCTCCACAAGCCATGAAAACACCACCACCATCTTCCTTAGACATAGGCGATGATCTTGAACCATTTTAATTGGGTTGGGAGGCCGTATGTATGTTTTTAGGTCTTCGCCACCCTCCGCTGTCGCCGCCATCAACTCTGACTCCATTCACCTCCGTTTGACCCGCTTCGACCTTGCCTTCATGTTTAGGAGATGCAGTTTCATTCCATTACGCTAACCGCATTCCCAATTGGCATCCTAACAGCTGCAGCATCTGCAATTGAAGGAGTTACACCCTTGCTGCTTTGCAAGGAAGACCAGGGACATTAGTCCCACATTGGTGCTGAACGAAGCTCCCCAGCGAATAAATCATTTTCTTGCATTAGGCTTATCACCTCCAAACACTAGGGTTGAGGTCCCACACCCTCACTCACTAGCCTACCTATGCTCTCACTCCTCGATTACTACACCACACTTGTGACCCTGGAATCGGGTACGCGGATCCTCCGATTACCCGATAATCCGCTACCGTGCATGGCCCTGAGAGGGCGTGAAAGTGGTTGACCCAGAGAGAAGGAAGAAAGAGAGAGAGAGTGGGTTTAAGGGGGGTTTTGCTATGTAGAAGAATGGCTGACACTTAGCAGTTCGAAGAAGAAATCCCCTCTGTTTGTGAAGTGAAGAAGAAAGAGCAGGAAGAATAAGAAGAGAAGGAAGAAGGGCTGTGCACGTAGAGGAAGAGAATAGAAGCCAAAGAAGAAGAAGAAGAACAACAACAACAGCAGAAGAAAAAGAATCAAAGAGCACTGTAGAAACATCTTTTAAGGCATCTGATTGTAAAATCAGACGTCTAATCATATGCTCCTTCATATTAATTGTGTTGAGTAATTGTTGTATGTGTTAGGCTTACAATTGGTGATCCAAACCACCATTATTTTGTCTAAGATTACTTTTTACTCTTCATATACTCATGTTCTCCATTGCAAATTAGATTTTGAGTAATTTATTGTGCTCATTTACATTAATTGTTAAGATTAGCGCATGAATTCCTATTTGCTCCCAGTGAATGACCTCAGACTTTCATTCGAGTATAAATATTACTTGTTTTCAAGCGATTTCAACCTATAGTACAGCGTAGCATTTATAAAACTCGATCTCTCTCTATCAACAGACTCCATCGTCATTTTGAACAGATCCATATGGTCGGATTCACCATTCACGGCTCTAAATTAGCTGCAATTATTGTTACCTCTCAATTAGAACATAATATAGCATTACTATTCATAAAGCTAACAAATCAACTATGATGCAAAATATGATGCTTATGCAGGCATTATTCCTAAGTTAAACTAAGATATAACTTAATTCAGGTAGATTAGGACCTATTATTACTGTGCAATTAGACATCGCCTACCCTAACTCCTCATCCTCCACTTCCCTTGAAATGATCCTTCCCTGGTCCTTGCAAAATTTTCAAGCTTTTTGGGCATTCCTGGAATTTTTACACACACTTAAACGGACACTCGGGAGTCATTTTGAAAATTCTAGACTTCGAGGCTTTCATCTCAATTTTTTTTGCATGTTATTTGCAACGCCCAATGACATCGGGGAATTTGCTTAAATTTTGGGGGCCCCTACATAATTTATGCCCACTAGACAATTTGTGTAAGGGCCTTTTCATGATTTTTCTCATTATGGAGGGATCTGGCGTAAATTTTACACATCTAAATCTTGATCTAGAGACCCAACTGATATGAACAATGACCTTAGGACCTAAAATGTAATTTCCCCTGACCCCATGAGACCCCATGCGCCTGAAACCCTACCCTAAAACTCCACCATAAAAGTCCCCTTCCTCCTCATTTTCCGTACCCACGTTTTCCCTCGGCGACGCCCTACCACTTGAAGTAAAAGTAGGATAGGGAGGTGAGCAGCGAGTCCTACCAATTGCATAGGGAGCTAGGCCTAGCCAAGCCCAGCCTTAGTTTGTTCCCATTTCCATTCCGCTGTAGCTTGACTTTTCTTTCTGTTGTCGTGAGTATCTATTTTGGAACTAGTAGTACTATTTTTGTCTTTCAGATATCTTTGTGATGGCTATGATGTAAACTTTGCTATTCTCTCGTGGTACTGTTTCCAGTTACAATCTAATTTATAGCTTTTTATCTTTTAATTATGTTTCTAGCTATGGTGCATGTGTGGAAAATATTATGTTTTTGGTTTATTACTCATTGGGTGACCGGGTCTTGGGATAGTTGGGTTGATCGACCCGGGTCCCACGTGGAGCCGCTTCTGGTCATAACAAGATGGTATCAGAGCAAGGTTGTCTCGTGTAATGAATCAAAACAACTTGGAAGTATCACTTGTGTGGATGTAGCTAGAATAACCATCACAAGTTTTTATCTTGATCTCACTCTTGAGTCTTGTATCGGATTGGTGTCGATAATGATCTTTGTTTCCTCTTGTCTCCCTACAGGAGATGCCTTGTCGTGTAGCTCGTGGGGTCGACTGAGGATGTAGACGTGGGCGTGGTTGTGGGGGCGGACATGCCGGACCTGAGGTAGTGGCCACTCCACTCCTCCTTCAGGGCGTCCTGGCCCAGGACCTCGCTCAGCTGATTCGGGAGATCGTGTGGGAGGAGTTTCAACACCCACTACCTCCTCCACCTTCACCACCTCCGCTTGAGGATGAGAAGGGGGAGTCTTCCGTGAGATAGGGGAGTCGCCGCAGTGCCAGGCGAGCTGGAGGGGGAGGGGGTGACCCTCCACCACCCCCACCACCTTTAGACACTACTGAGTAGGAGTCCTTCCTACCTGGGGATATACCCGTGCCCCTGTTACTGCTTCATAATGAGTTGTTCACGCAGTTCTGGAAACTGAAAGCCCCTCCTTCAAGGGGGAGGAGAGCCCATCTGAGGTAGTGGATTAGCTAGAGTAAATGGAGAAGATCTTTGACATGCTCCACCCCCTACAGAGTGTTGCGTGGCCTTTGCCACATACCAGTTGGAGAGCACCTTCCACAGGTGGTGGCAAGTGGTTCGAGGACAGGAGGGGGAAGAGCCATCCTGGGATCGGTTTATGACTCTCTTCTGTGAGCAGTACTTCTTGCAGACGTGGCAGGACCAGAGGAGGCAGGAGTTCCACACCCTCCGCCAAGGGGCAATGACAGTTAGCGCATACTGCACACGTTTGCTAGAGCTGTTACGCTTTGCCCCATCTATGACAGCTACAGAGGAGGAGCGATTGTGGAGGTTCACTGAGGGCCTTCGACCTGCTTTAAGGGGGTATGTGAAGCCCCTGAAGCTACCCACTTTCTCTTGTGTGGTCGAGGAGGCAATGACATATGAGGAGACTAACCTAGTCGCGCAAGACACCGACGAAGGGGGTCGGAAGAGGCCCTACTAGCCCAACCACTTTGAGGGCCATCAGGAGAGGAGGCACCTTCTGCCCTAGCACACCGTACCTGCGAGAGAGGCATCCTATTATGTGGGGTCACTTGTGACCTTTGGAGGCCCCAGGCAGGGGCCAGCTACCAGTGCCAGACCCTCGCCTAGCCACCAGCAGGGATAGACTGAGGGAGGAAGTTGTGTCCCTCTTTGCTACCAATGTGGCCAGCCGGGCCACATGAGGAGGGACTGCTCGTCTATGGCAGGAGCTTACTAGATGCTCCCTACATAGAGCATAGGAGGTTGAGTTGGCGACCATGGCTACTAGGCTCAAGGAGGAGACAATAGTCAAGAGGTGGGTGCTAGCCAGCTGCAGCTTGCCCGACCCAGAGCGTAGCTGCCTCTTCTGCACCTAGGGCTGAGGGGCGTGTCAATGCCCTGACTCACAAAGATGCTAGGGCTTCAGGTTCAGTGGTGGTAGGTATGGTTACACTTTTCGGTAGATTAGTTTACGTACTTTTTGATTCTGGTGCCACACACTCATTTGTCTCCATGAGTTTTGTCGTTAGTTTCGGACTGACCAATACACTGCTAGAGGATCCGTTCCTGATTAGAGGCCCAGGGGGTCAGTTGTTTGTCGCAGAGGAGGTCTTTACCAACTGCGAGGTCAGGATAGGGGGACATAGTCTCCCTACCGATCTGATTATGATTCAGATGGAGGACTTTGGTATGATCCTGGGAATAGATTGGCTATCTTCCTATCATGCCATGGTGGACTATTTTGGGAGGAAGATTGTATTCTGCATTCCTGAGTTGCCTCCCTTTGAGTACTATGGTCAGCCAGTGGATGGAGGGTTTAGCTGCATATCTGCACTTTGGGCAGCGAAGCTACTAAGCCAAGGGTGTGAGGGCTACTTGGCTTGTGTTGTGGCAGAGCATAGCCCAAGAGTTGACCTGCAGAGTGTCCTGGTAGTCTGCAAGTACCCTAACGTCTTTCCTGAGGAGTTACCAAGACTACCACCTGAGCATGAGATCGAGTTTGAGATCTCATTGATATTAGGGACTAGCCCCATTTCTACCGCGCCATATAGGATGGCACCACTTAAGCTGCGGGAGCTCAAGTCCGAACTGTTGATTCCTACGGGAGGGGGTGAGATTTGCGGGATATAATATAAAATGTGGAATTAAAATAAAACAATCTCACAATAAGCAATCACACAAGATACACAAAGTATTTTTAGGTGAAAACCCAAACCGGGTGAAAACCACCACCTAACCCTCTCAAGTTAGGATTTTCCGATCGACTAAGTTGATCAAAATCCACTAACCGAGCTACTTTAACGAGGGTAGTTCAACCTCAATACAACCACACTACAAGTATGAGAGTAGCGTTCCTCAAACCCCTCCTCTTTACAAGGAGTATTTAGTCTCTCGATGGAGACGGGAATTCACAAAGTAAATACCCAACCAAAGACTTTAAAATTACAATAATCCTATAGAGCCACAAATATTAACACCTATCTACTATAGGAGTTAGGAAACTTCCCTTTGGTGGAAGTGCGTCGGCTTGACGATGTGGGTGCGTGAACCACGCAACGACACTATGTCGCTCTCGTAATGATGGTGGGAGAGTGGGTGCATGGTGAATGTGGTGCTTTCAAAGTGTGTGAAATATTCTCGGAGAGAAACAACACTTCTAGATGATCTACTTCTTCTCTAGGACACAAAAGGATGTGGAAATAGTATTGCTTGGTGTGTATTTGCATGGCAAGGGTCCTCTCCTATTTATAGAAGGCTTAAGAACCCTTAGAAAGGCTTAGGAACCCTTCACTAGCCATTGGGAGTAAACCCAAGGAAAATTAGGCTGCAATCAGAATCATTAATGATTCTGACAGGGTCATCAGATGTCTGGGAAAAAGATTAGACGTCTGAAAGACACTCTTAAGATGTTTGGAAACTAAATCAGACATCTAATCCTAGATGGGTTTCCTTCCTGTTTTCGTCCAGACCTAAGTAGGGTTTTAGGTCAAAGTGATCAGATGACAGGTCGGTTGTTTGGCACATGATCTAGATGTCTGGAAACTAATAACTCTATGGGAATTGATTCCCAAGAGTGCTTAATGGATATAATCTTTGACACAGGTGATTTGTCGTCAAACGAGGCTTTACGTCTACTTATTAGACATCTGGGTAGCATGTCGGATGTCTGAAATCTAATAATAGGTCAGATTAAGGTTAATCCTCTAAGAATAGGTTGCTAAGGCCAATAGTCGTCTAATTGGACGTCTGGCCAAGACATCAGATGTCTTCTAAGACGTCTGGACTATGGGTTGGTCATCTGGATTTAACAGATAGAACCTACTAAGTCCAGCCTAAGTGATCGGACGTCTGATTCAACATTCAGATGTCTTAAAGTTCATTATTAGACGTTTGTTTTTATGATTAGATGTCTGAAAAGGCTGTCTAAAGCTTATTCCTATTTTCTAAGTTCTCTACGGAAAACCTAAGTATCCTAGGGTTGTGCAACTGTTCCTAGGACTACTGTAAGGGTACTTTGAAGCTCTTTAACATGAATTTAAGAAAGAAAGTAAAGAGCAACAAAAGAAACAAAATACAAAGAACAAGATGAATGAAAATCTATCCTAATCTTCATCTCCTTCTTTCTTCAAGCTTTCGCTCCTCGTGAAGCTCCTTCTCCTCTGTCAAGCTCCTCCAATCCGCCATGGATGTGAGCTTGAACTCCGTCTTTACACTTGTAACATTTGCAATTTCCTGAAATCTAAAACTCAAATACAAATGTTAAAACACAAGTGTTTTGTTATCATCAAAATTGACGATCGTGGTGCCCTTGTACCAACACCAGTTGTAGGACTTGTGGAAAAGGGCTTTGTGAGGCCCAATGCATCCCCCTGGGGGGCCCCAGTCTTGTTTGTGAACAAGGATGGTAACCTTCAGCTTTGTGTTGATGATAGGCAGTTGAATCGGGTCACTATAAAAAACAAGTGCCCTTTACCCCGCATCGACAACCTCTTTGACCAGCTGCGAGATGCCATAGTGTTCTCCAAGATAGACTTGAGGTCGAGGTACCACAGGTTAAGGATCAAGGAGATAGACATCTCCAAGACAGGTTTCTGGACATGGCATGGACACTATGAGTTTTTGGTTATGCCATTTGGGCTGACCAATGCTGTGACAACTTGAGTCATGTCAAACGACAAGACCTGAGTCGCCTTGTGCTAACAACTAGCACGAAAAACCTGCAAGATCGTAATCACCCAACATAGAGTCATAAAAACATCAATAGCCAACATTCATTCATAAAGCATTAAATGAAAAAAAAGTGCTGACAATAAAAGCAAAGTTCACCTAGAGTAGAAATAAATAAGAGTCTCGTACAACTAACTATAGGGAAAAGTAACTACAACTATGAGCCACCGGCTCAGTACATACCGTCTCCTCAGATAGGACCCAGTTTCGTGAAGGTCTGACCAGCAGCAGTTGTGGCACTCGACTGCTCAGCAACACCTGAGTCTGGAACTTGAGATAAAAGTCATTGAAAACTAAGTAGAGTAGTACAACTAAACAAGTAACTCAAGTAACTGAGTATAATAAGAAGGCACTATCTTGATAGTTTGTCTGTTTACAATCTATTTTATATCTAGTGCCTTTTATGCAATTTTCCCATATTCTTATTATTCTCAAACTGTTAATCAACATCTCAGGCACAAGACAATTTCGTGTAACTTCCTGTGGTGCAAGACTGATATAAGCCACCCTCTTGGCCGGGAGGGCTGCTTATATCCATCGAGTCGCCATGCTTCATCTCCCTGGGGTCATCGCGGAAAGGGGTGGCGGCTACGTCGTGTAGCATAAACACATACAAGCGTCCATGTACTTGAAAATGGAGTTTTTTTCATGCATGTGATAACAAGGGTACATGTGATCATTAATCTATGTCATTTACATAAATCAGATTACTTCTCTTTTAAGTGCCCATAAATTAGGGAAAAACACTGGAGGGGTTCCAAACTTAGCAAAAAGGGGAACTGATGCCGACCAAGGTGGTATATGGAAAAAGATCACATAGGACGGGTCCACAGGTACTCGGAAAATCGGCTGAATTGAAAGAGGGGTAGATTACTCTACCTAATGTCACTAGAGGGTCACAGTGACTCCGAACCCTGTGCACTAGGCCTAGAAACAGTCTCCATGCCTGCCTTGGGATCCATGCACACACTGGGAAGATGACCTGGTTCAATCGGACCCACGATGGGGTCAGAGACACCTAATTACTTTTCTAATTTTTCAATAATGAGAAAGAAATAAAAAGTGGACTTAAATCATACCAACGCATAGTACGCATCGATATGATCCCAACGGTACGAGGTTGGGAAGGCCTTGAACCAGACGAAACAGCACGAGGGGGTCAAGAGTCAGATCAAAATGCCCACACATGCATTAGTTGATGCACCCCTGCAAGTGCCACTTATCGTGAATCGGCACGTTCCTGCTCACTGCTGCCACGCATCGCGCTTTGACGTCCTGAGCATCACCGTTGCCACGAGTTGCACGCATGCCCGCCGCCACCACCACGCATTGTGCTGCCGTTGTGCATCGCCGCTGCCACCGTGAAATTTGCATTGGGAACCCCAAGTTTTGTGGAATCACAACCAGGTCCCTACGAATAAATTTTTGATTTTTTAAAGAAGAAGAACTAAGGTTTTTCTTCTCTCTTTTTCTCTCGATTAGAGAGGGTTTGGAGGCTAATGACAATCCAAGGAACTCAAGGGGTCCTTAAATAGGCCTTTGGGGTGATTTTGAGTAGGTTTAGTTAGGTGAAATACCCAAATTGCCCTTAGGGTTGGGTTTACCTTACATTTAGGTCCCTGGTGACTTCTTTTAACTCTAACTTGAGCTATACACCTTGGAATCACACAAGACAAGCGTCACCAAAAAGCTTGCGACGAGAGGAATCCAATGATACCACATATGGCACCATTTTGACAAATTTTGACTAGGATTTGACTCGAAATACATGATTCTTGGCAATTTAAGGGGGTTATGACACCAGCACCAAATCTGACATGAGCACCAAACCCTAACAAGGTTTTTGGGTTTGAACTGACTTGAACCACTTTGAAATGACTCGAATTCTGAATTTTGGGATGTTACAAATATAACAACCTTCAAGGGAGTTTCATCCCTGAAACTCGAGCGAATGTGGAGGTAAAAGAGAAAATCAGATAGGTGTATAATAACCTTAAAAAGGAAATAGCAACCTTAAAGAGAAACAACCCAAGGAGTCAAGGACTTGCCTATGAATTGGTCTAGGTACTTCATCATTTCTGTGTCTAGTTCCTAGGTTGCCTCCTCATACTTCTGGCTCCTCTAGAGAACCTTTACCAGAGGGATCTCCTTCTTCCGCAGCCTCCAAATGATATGATCCAGTATATGCACTGGCTGCTTCTGATAAGTCAAGTCCTCCTCTATCCCTATGTTCTCATAGCTGAGAATATGGTCTGGATCTGACACATACTTCTATAGACTGGAGATATGGAAGACGTCGTGGACGCTGGCTAGCTGAGGTGGTCGAGCGAGTCTGTATGCTATAGGTCCGACTCACTCTAGTTTCTCAAACGGGCCTACGAACTGCAGAGCCAGCTTACTGATCGTGAAATTGCGATAATGATAAATATGTCATCGTAGGTGCGAAAACACGTTGTTTCAAATTTATAAAAATCATTGTCGAAAACTATGAGAATAATGTCGGGAGTATGGTGTTGGTGCTAGTGCACCACGATAGTTTATTTTGAAGATAACAAAACAAGTGTCTTTTAACATTTGCTTTTGAGTCTTAGTTTTCAGGTCAAATTGCAAATAGAAACGTGTTTAGATTGAGTTCGAGCTCACATCCATGGCAGATTGGAGGAGCTTGATGGAGAAGAAGGAGCTTCGCGAGAAGTGAAAGCATGAAGAGAAGAATAGGATAGATTCTCTTTTCATGTATTCTTTTGTAATTCTTTTGCTCTTTATTTTTTGTCTACATATATGTTAAAGAGCCTCAAAGTACATTCACAGTAGTCCTAGGAACACTCGCACAAACCTAAGACACTTAGGTTTTCCGTAGAGAACTTAGAAAACCTAAATAGGCTTCAGATAGCCTTTTTAGACATCTAATCTGAATATCAGACATCTGATAAAGATATTTAAGACATCTTATTATTTACTTAGACGTCCAATATCTTAGGTTGGACTTTGTAGCTTTCGTCTGATGAAATCAGACGTCTAGACCTTAGTCCAGACATCTTAGAAGATGTCTGATGTTTGTGCCAAATGTCCAATTAGTGGAACATTAGCTACCTAAGTAAACGTTGAGGAATATGACCGTTAGACTTATATCAGACGTCCATAGAGTACCTCAGATGTCTGATATGTGACCGTTGAGCCTCGACTGACCCAAAATCACCTTTGTCAGATTTCCTAGCCATTAACCTATCTTGGGAATCCATTCCCGTAGTACAATAGGTTTCCAGACGTCCAGACCTAGTGCCAGATGTCATGTATGTCGTCTGATGCAAATACACTAGAACCCTATTTAGGTTTGTACCAAGTTAGGAGGGAAACCCACTTAGAATTAGATGTCTGACTTAGTTCCCAGATATCTTAAATAAGTTTTCCAGATGTCTGATATCAGGACCAGACGTCTGATGACCTTGCCAGAATCATAATTGATTCTGATTACAATCTGTTTTGCCTTAGGTTCAACCCCAACGGCTATGGAAGCTTTCTAAGGGCTTCCAAAGCCTTTCTAGGCCCTCTATAAATAGAGGAGGACCCTTGCCTTGCAAATATACACCAAGACACACCAAGAATTAGCATTTCACATCTTTTGTGTCCAAGTGAAATAGAAGAAGATCTTTCACTCCATTCCACCATCCAAATCTAGAGAGCTTCAATCCATTTGCACTCTTGCTCTCCCTCTGCAATTACGAGA
This sequence comes from Thalassia testudinum, assembly GCA_037157565.1. Taxonomy (NCBI): domain Eukaryota; kingdom Viridiplantae; phylum Streptophyta; class Magnoliopsida; order Alismatales; family Hydrocharitaceae; genus Thalassia; species Thalassia testudinum. The sequence continues at coordinate 37,326,239 of JAZHRO010000056.1, forward strand.
GCGAAGAAGGGCCAAAGCGTGGTTCACGCATTCGCGTCTTTCATCAACGTGCTTCCAACAAAGGGAAGTTTCCTAACTCCTATAGAAGATAGGTTTTAATATTTTGTGGCTCTATAGGATTGTTGTATTTTATCTTTGTAATTGTGTTGGGTATTTGCATTGCAAATTCCCGTCTCCTTCGTGAGACAAAATCCTCCTTGTGAAAAGGAGGGGTTGAGGAATGCTACCCTCGTACTTGTAGCGTAGTTGTAATTGAGGTTGAGCTAACCTCGTTTAAGTAGTTCGTTTAGTGGATTTGATCAACTTTCTCAATCGGGAAATCCTAACTCAAGAGGGTTAGATGGTGGTTTTCACCCGATTTGGGTTTCCACCTAAAAATTCTCGTGCCTATTGTGTGATTATGCTATTTATGAGATTGTTTACATAATTCCCACTTTATTTTACGTCATGCATATCTCACCCCCTCTCGTATGGAATTACATATGGGTTGTCTCATAGGGAGGTAGGGATATCTAGAAAGTTTCCAACCTGACCAAGTCAATATGTATATAGTTTCTATTTTTTATATATAATAAAAGCAAGTTGATGAAACAAACATAGGGACAATATAAAGTGAACATGTAAAATAACTTAATTACTACTAGAAAGTTAGAATAACATAGAATAACAAGAGGAGGAAGAAAAAATCTCAGATAAAAGTCTGGCGATGTCGGGACAGGGGTGGAGAGTGCCGTCGACGGTTGTCGGTGAAGAGTCGGAGAAGAAGTGGCCAGAGTTGCAAGTGGAGGAGAAGAAGAGCGGAGGAGGACGCGAGGATGAGGTTGTGCATGGTGGAGAGCACCGACGTGGTTAATAGAATGGCGTCGAGGTCGAAGGGTAGAGGTAGGAGGCATGTAAGGAGATTGTTTACATAATTCGACACTTTATTTTACGTCACGCATATCTCACCCCCTCTCATTGGGAATTACATATGGGTTGTCTCATAGGGTGGTAGGGATATCTAGAAAGTTTCCAACCTGACCAAGTCAATATGTATATAGTTTATATTTTTTATATATAATAAAAGCAAGTTGATGAAACAAACACAGAGACAAATACGAAGTGAACATGTAAAAAAAGTTAATTACTACTAGAAAGTCAAAATAACATAGAATAACAAGAGGAGGAAGAAAAAAATCTTAGATAAAAGTCTGGTGATGCAGTGATAGGGGTGGAGAGTGCTGTCGACGGTCGTCAGTGAAGAGTCGGAGAAGAAGTGGTCGGAGTTGCAAGTGGAGGAGAAGAGTGGAGGAGAAGAGTGGAGGAGGACGCGAGGACGAGGCCGTGCACGGTGGAGAGTATCGATGTGGTCAATATAATAGTGCCGAGGTCGAAGGGCAAAGGTAGGAAGCGTGTGAGGAAGAAGATGATGTCCCCTACTGCAAGTGTGTTGCACTCATGGTCTTCCGAGGGAGAGAGAACGGGAGAGGAGTTGGCAACGGGTGGGCCCATGTGTTGGTGGTGGGTCTTGGTATGTTCACGTGGAAGGGGGGAAATCGTGAGCGGAGAAAGATGAAGATGATGGTGGTGTTCGGTCAAATATCGAGAGGTGGAGAGGAGAGAGATCGAGAGAGCAGGAGTTGCATGCATGCAAAGGGACGTGCCTATGCGGGAAAGAGAGAGAGAGGAGAGACCTTGGAATGAGAGAGAACGAGATCTGCCGGGCCTTTTATAATGGAGGGATTTTGTTGTGGTCTTGAGGGATAGAGTTCGGTGGGACTTTTTGTAGGATAGGTTGGTGGGATTTCAATGAGGATTTCGGATGATTTTTTGTTGGAGGGATAAATAGGATATTATTAGGATTTTTTTTTTTTTGGTGGAGGGGGTACAGGGTGTACGTAGGGGGGTTCGTTGGGATTGGGATTTTTTTGTTGCTGGGATTGTAATGTGAAGGGACAAGAGAAAAGGTCACGTAGGTAGGTTTGGAGGAGACATTTGGTTAAGTAGGATGCAAGGATATTTGGTGGGTGAGGTGTTGAGTAAAGGCTTGGATGTGAATTTATTTGGTAGCTTGGGTAAACATAGGTGGGTATGGGACTTGGGTTTCTAAATAGGTTAAGACTAATCGGTTCTGGGTTTGGATTTTGGTATAGGAAATAGGTTCAACCCCATCAAAATAATTTCTCTTCTCTATAAAGCTCCAATAAATTTCAAACTTGGCACCTGCACACATATAAAAAAATATCAAGGCACCAGATATAAGTAGCAGCAAAAATTACAATTATACCTCTAAAAATCTAATCTAATGCAATGTAAACTATTTTACTCTTAAACTAACAATAGTCAGGCATAAATTATGTATATAAATATGGATTTATCACGCCCCCATACCTATCTTTTGCTAGTCTTTGAGCAAATGCAAGAATGAAAAATATATGATTCATGCTATTTACAACTTGGCCCCCAAAGGACTGATTCTTTTTTTTTTTTTATCAAAGGTTTAACAAAAGTTTTCTTCTTGTCATCTTTCGAAAGTTTAGAGATCCAGATAACATGAAAATGTAGTGATAGTAGCATAAGTAACGGATTCAAGTGAAACGCCAACACACACTTAAAGTTTGTACTAGACACTCGGTAAAAATTCTATCAGGATAGACAAACTTCTTCCATCGGGGATAACATAATAAGTACTCTGTGATTTGACCCCAGCTTTTTGGCTTAGGTAGAAGATATCTGAGTCAAATGATTTTATATTTGGTGGCTCATACTCATTTAGTGCTACATATAGACTAGTACTACAAACTCTCGATCTCTAGACTATCAAATCAGTCAACCCAAAGAGACTCAAAACTGTGCTCCCTTTTTGGTTCCATTGCACTCACTCTCTCTTTCTCTTTCCTTTTCTCTTTTTTTGAATTTTTTGAATGTTTCAAGCTCACAATTCACTTGATTGTGTAAATACACTCAATATTTAGTGGCCTCATGTGGCATTAATACTTTAATAAAGTTCTGATAACCATACAACTAAGTCAGAATTCCTTAGCTAGTATTCGGGTGGTCAGAAATATAGAAAAGTAGGTGAAAACCAAGAGGAAACATGGGTGACAACCCTAGGGAGATAGGGGGAAGAAGTTGCGATGCTAATGGATGGACGACCTGGAGATCTTGAGCCTGGAGACAGGAGAGAAGAGGTTTCGTCGCTACTGGTAGATCGGAGGTTGGCATGGGAAGGGCAAACTACTGTAGGCGCTGGGGAAGTAAGGAAATTATTTGTTTCAGATGTCGACGGCGAGGACATATGGTGGCGGTGTGCCGCCACCCCCTTGTATGTCTTGCGTGCGGTGGCCATGGTCACAAGAGGGATTCTTGTATGGCCAATAGCGGGTAGGAGAGGGGAGGGAACAGGGTGCATCTCGAAGCGGTGAATGGTATGCTACCACCGCTGCCACCACCACCTCCCCCTACCTATGGGGAACACACCGTAGATGTTGAAATTCCTTTAACGGAGGACATCAAAGCGGCCGAATTGGTGCTGAGAGAGGCTCTGGTGGGGGAGTTAATGTCTGGCAATCCCTTGCTGGATAAGGTTTAGCAACTAGTAAGCTCGCTATCCCTGTTGATTGGTGGTTGGAAGATCACGTTCCTCACCCCCACGCAATTTGTACTTTTTGGATTGGGGATGTTGGATGTAGAATGCCTGCATTTTCGTTCGAGTGCCTATGAAGGGCTAATGGTGATATGGAGATTAGTCTCCCCTTTTGATGGGTCGTTGCTTGAGAGGTCGGCCCAGAGGGCAAGCTACAGATCGGGGAGATTGGAGATTAGGGGCTTACCTCTGCACTTGAGATTAAGAGAGGTGGTGGCGACTATGATAGCAGGCTTTGCTACGCTGGTTGAAGATGCAGAGGTTGGGTTAATTGAGGGTGATGGTCGGGTTCTCAATGTTTTGGTAGATGTATTCAAAGCAGGCTCTATCCCTAAGAGGCTAATTCTTTTGTGTGGGGGAAGCTCTTGGCTGTTACTCCTTTGCTTTACACTGGGGGACAATGCTGGGGTGAAGGATTAGGATAAACAACCCCCTGTGGAGGTTGTTGGTGAAGAGGTTGGTGTACAGCTGATGGGCAGGCTGACTCCTAATGAGGCTCCTGTGCCTAAGAAGCGTAAGGACCACCATCACCTTGAGGAAAAGGAGGAAATGGAGGAAGTGACGTCGGTGGAAGTAGCCATGGCTGAGGAAGTGGCAATTCCCCAACCTTTGAATGATACAGCTGAAGAGCAGGTCCTAAAAGAGATCTCGAATATGCCGCTGAGGCTCAGATCCAATCTGCAAGATATGGAAGGTCTGAAATTTGGGGCTGGACCATCTACAAAGGATGGTGTGGGTAGATCTCCCTACAAGCTTAGGCAGAGGAGACCATATAAAGCTGTGAGCCTTGATGAGAATACTGTGGTTGCTATTATGAAGGTTGGCAAGGTTCAAAACTCAAACAGGGGGGATGTACAAAGAGGATGATGAGAATCCTCACATGGAATGTGAGTGGGTTGAGTGACAAGAGCCAGAGGGCCTCTCTCATGAGATATCTGAGAGAATGGGAGATTGATTGTGCCATACTCCAAGAGACTCACATTGAGAATGAGGAGGATAGGGTCTGGAATGACTTGAAAATTGCAGGTGCGGCTGATTGTGTGATGATCAATGCACAGGATAGGTTTGGTGGCGTTGCTCTATGGTGGAAAAAGGCGTGTTTAAACCTATTGGAAGTACATAGAGCTCAGCATTTGGTGACTTGCGAATTCAAAAGGGGTCAGGGGGAGGATGTTGTCTACATTATTGGTGTATATGGACCGAGCCTTGCATCAATGAGGTATCAACTGTGGGAGGATTGGACTGCAACTGCTGAATTAGTGCAGGGCGCTTCCTGGCTAGTAGGGGGGACTTTAATTGTGTGCTAACAAGGAAGGATAGACCAAATGGGGCAGTTAACAGTGCATCCCTTGGGTTCCAGCTGATGGTTCAAACTCTTGGCTTAAGTGAGTACCCATCCTCAGGTGTTGAGTTTACTTGGAGAAATGGTAGTGGTCTTATGTCAAAGATTGACAGATTTTTTGGGAATGCCACTCGACATGTTTCAGCTATCTATTGTCTCTGGACTGGAATGCCCCTTCTCAGGCCACACCCCCTTGGTTTGGGATAGCAGGGAACAGGTGCAAGTAGGCTCCTACTTTAAGCTTAGAAGATCTTGGCTGAGAGAACCAGGGTTTCGAGAGATGATTGAGGTATAATGGAGAGCTAAACATGTGGAAGGTTCAACCACTGTAAAGCTTGCATCTAAATTGGCTGCTCTACGCATAATGCTCAAGGAGTATGGGGCTGTGGTGTCTCCTCTAAGACAACAAAGGCGTCTTGAGGTTTTGATGAAAATCCAAGGCTTGGAAACAACGGAGGTGGTAGGACCCTTATCTGAGGATAGGAGAATGTGGCAAGGTATGGTGGCGGAGGAGGAATTAAAGCAAGAGATGGATTGGAGGGAATGATCTAGGCAACTTTGGCTAAAGGAGGGGGATGCCAATACTAAATTTTTCCACCATGCAGCCAGCTCTCGCAGAAGGGTGAACATAATCTCTTCCATACTCAAGGACGGTCAAAGAATATCCTCTATTCAAGAGATTAGATCGGAGGCCATCAGATTTTACAGGAACTCTTCACGAGCAGCAGAGAGAGGTTTATGTAGGATGGCTGCGAGTGATGCACCTAAGGTCTCACATGAGCAAGCCTCCAACTTGATGGCTGCCATTAGTGAGAAAGAAACTGTTGACGCCATTAATGATTTTAAATAATGAAGGTTCTCCTGGATCGGATGGCATTCAAGTCTTCTTCTACAAGGAAATGTGGAGCCTGCTTGGTAGTGAGGTGATGAATGTTATCAGAGAGTTTGAAAGAGGTAACACTGGTTTTGATAAGATCAATAGATCCTATCTATTCTTGCTACCAAAGGTTCAAGGTGCAGAACAATTCTCTGATTTCAGACCTATAGCCCTTTCTAACTCTTTATATTTGGTGGTGAGTAATATTTTGACAAATAGATTGAAGTCAATATTGCAGAACCTAATTCACCTTGTCCAATCTGCCTTCCTTCCTAACAGATCTCTGCAAGAATCTTTTATTATGGCTCAAGAGATGGTGTGTGGTTGGCATAGAAGAAAGTGCAAAGCATTTATGTGGAAAGTAGATTTCCGAAAGGCCTATGATTTTGTTTCTTGGCCGTATCTTTGGGAGGTTTTTAAGAGAAGAGGGTTCCCTCTACTCTGGATCTAATGGATGAAAAGATGCATTACAACCACCTCTTTCTCTCCATTGATCAACGGGAGACCTTGTGGGGATTGGATTCAGCCATAGTGTGGTGTCAGGCAAGGCTATCCATTAGCTCCATTGGTTTTCAATCTTGCAGTGGATGGGCTTGCTAGGTATGCTTGCAAACTAGCTGAAGCTGGTGTCATCAGAGGTTACTCACTATCTAATAGGAGAGCTATGGCCCCTATACTCCAATATGCAGACGATACAATCTTCTTTGTGGAGGGGATAACTACTGCAGCCCAAGCACTAGATCACATGGTCAAGATATTTGGAGATATTTCTAGTCTGAGATTAAACAAGGAGAAGTCCACCTTGATTTGCTTCAGTCTCAATGAGCAGGAGCAAGATGCAATCTCAACCACTATGGGGTCCCCTTACTCTAATCTACCTATCAGATACTTGGGGCTACCACTAAGGTGTTCACAACTGAGGAAGTGCGATTGGAATGTACTCTTTGACAAGATTTCCATCAAGTTGGAAGGATGGAACAACAAGTTCTTGTCGAAGGGTGAAAGACTCATCTTATTAAATTCTATTATTACCTCTATCCCGATCTTTTATTTCTCTCTTTTTAAAGCTCCGAAGTCTATTTGGAAATGCATGGACTTGATGCGAAAGAGGTTCTTTTGAAAGGGGGGGTGACATGAGGGAAGATTCATGCAACCATTGAAATGGCAGTGCACTAAAGAGATTACACCCCTCCAAACCATCCCCTTTTTGGTACTTTATTATTCAGGCCATCAGCAACAACTGGCAGTTGACGCAGTCTGTGCTTGGAGATGGCAAGGACTTCAATTTTTGGAAGGAACAGTGGTCGTTGCTGGGCACCCTGAAAGAGACTTATCTGAGGACTTATTTGGCTGCATTTGATAAGGATGGGCCGGTGAACAGCATCTGGTTTGAATCAGGCAGTTGCTGGCAGCTGAACAACTCGTTGGCTATCAGGGAGGGAACTCAATTGGGGGAGGAAAGGCAGAAACTGATGGCAGATTTGCAAGGTTTCAGACCAAGGCCTGAGGTGGTGGACACCTATGCGTGGGATGGCAGCTACATAGCTCATCAAGCCTATGGAAAAATCATAAGTCTTGGCAGTGGTAGGGGGAGCAACCACATTGACAAGAAACTATGGCTACTAAAGATCCCCTTCAAAGTGCAAATTTTTTTATGGTTATGTAGAAGAGAAGGTTTGATCACTGGCAACCTCTGGCATAAGAGGATGGGTATTGCTTTACATGAATGCCATCTTTGTGGGATGCAGACCGATAGTCTGTCTCACATTTTTTCTTCTTGTTTGGTTACTGACACGGTTTGGAGAAAAACTTGTCAGGAACCACTCCCACCTTGGGAGTTTATGTGGCAGAGCTTTTTGACACCTGGGAAACCACATCTACGTATGGTGGTGACCCTTTGGTGTGTGTGGAGGGTGAGGAATGAGAGATTGTTTCAGGAGAGACCAGTGTGCTGTGAGCGAATTATAAATGAGTGCTGGTCCCTCATACATAGATGGGGATCTAATTTGTAGTTCTCCTTGCTGTTCTTTTATCTTATTAAATAAAATGCCCTCCCGGATTGCTATCGTAACACGATAGCTTTCCTATCATTTTTCAAAAAAAAAAATTAGAAAAGTAGGTATGGGTCATATTTGGTGGATCGCAAATGGTAGCGGGTATTATTACCTCAATGAAATTTATTCATAACAAATCAACACATAAACATAACTATGAACTCAAATAGCTTTTTTTTTTTTGCATAACAACATAACACCATACAATGCAACTTCCATTTATGAGGCATTATTGGGAAATGAGGGTGCTCAAGAGGATATTGTGTGGCTTATTTGGTAGAAGTGCCTACTCTCGGCACCAGGAAGAAATGGATAGGATAATGTATTCTGACCTTTGACACTAATATCCTCCTTCAACCGAGGATTCCATAAAGAACGGTCCTAACCATCCACCTTAGTCATAGTTTTATTAGAACTCAATTTCTTCTTATTTGCCTTATTTGGTGGCTCTCAAAATTTCACACAAAGTTTGTACGTGGGAACTGAGAGCGAAAAACTACGCATAACTCTGAGGTATCATTGTTCAATTATCCAAAACTTAAGAGTCCTCGCACTAGACTTAGAGCATCAGTGGACACTCTACTCTCACCTCATAAATGTTTGGTAGATCTAATGAAAGATAGTTTGCCTGACTCCCTAACTGTCCAAGGGTTCAGGAAAAGAAGCAAATGCTTCTCCTCGACAAATTAAAGATGTCTATTGGTTTTCATAATGAATACATTACAAAGTCTTCATGTAAGTGAAATGGATGTACTGGATTCTAAACTAAGAAATAATTCAAGAAGAAAATTCTCAATAAAACCTTCTTGATAAAAATATTTTTGAATGCATATATATAAGTGGTTTTTTTTTTAATGCAAATGCATATATGTAAGATTGATGGAAACTAGATATAGGTGACTCAGCAAAATTTTACCCACCTCCCCATTCCTATTTCATGCAATGTCCTCATTGTATGCTGATGAATAGAAAGTAAACATGAGAAAGGGAAGATATCACTTGAATAACTCTGAATTATTCTCATTTAAAACACTAGCTTCAACCTGAAAAGAAATTAATCTATTATGTGTAAGCAAAATTAGGTTGGGTTGCCTCCTGACAAGCACTAAGTTTAATGCCTTCAGCCGGGCGTGCACCTCTCAGCACTCTAAAAGTGCTGCCTTCTCTAGGATAGGTCCAGTTTCAATGTTCTCAATATAAGGTTTTAGTCTATAATCATTCATAGTGAAAGTTTGACTTGTCTTTGGGTCTGTGATCTCAACGGCTCCATGTGAAAAGATATGTGTAATAGTACAAGGGCCGTTCCATCTCAACTTGAGCTTTCCTGGGAATAAATGTAACTTGGCATCAAACAACCAAATCCTCTGATTAGGTTCAAAGCTTTTTCTAGATATATGCATGTCATGGAAAGCTTTGGTTTTCTCCTTGTAAATCAGGGCATTCTCATAAGCATCATTACGAATCTCCTCGAGCTCAGTCAACTGCAACTTCCTATGCTTTCCTGCTTTATCTAGATGATAGTTGCATTCCTTAATTGCCCAATAAGCCCTATGTTCTATTTCTACGGGGAGGTGACATGCCTTACCAAATACTAAATGGTACGGTAACATTCCAATGGGGGTTTTATAGGTTGTACGGTAGGTCCAAAGTGCATCATCAAGCTTAGTAGCCCAATCCTTCTTATCAGGTCTAATCGTCTTCTGCAATATATTCTTGATCTCCCTATTTGAAACCTCAACTTGGCGATTTGTCTGTGGATGGTAGGGTGTAGAAATCTTGTGCGTTACCTCGTATTTAGCAAGAAGGTTCCTAAATTGATTATGTGTGAAATGGGTCCCTCTATTATTGATTATAGCTCTTGGTATCCCAAATCGGCTAAAGATGTTCTTCTTAATAAACTCCATAACAACCTTGTGATCATTCATTTTAGTTGGGATTGCCTAGATCCATTTGGGCACATAATATACAGCTACGAGGACATACTGATATGCAAAGGATGGTGTGAAGGGTCCCATAAAGTCAATACCCCAAACATCAAAGATCTCAACGACTAATATGGGGTTCAAGGGCATCATGTCTCTCCTAGTCATGTTTCCTATAGATTGGTGTTGGGGACATGACTTAGAGAATGTGTGGGCATCTTTGTGAATGCTAGGCCAATAAAATCCACTCTGTAACACTTTGGCGGCTATTTTCTTCCCTGAGAAGTGTCATCCACAAGCAGAATTATGGCAAAATGTCAAAATACTATGGATTTCATTCTTGAGGACACATCTACGGATAATCTGACCAGCGCAAAGTCTAAACAATTCAGGATCCTCCCATAAGTAGTACTTGACCTCAGAATAAAATTTATCTTTTCTCTGCTTGGACCAATCCTTAGGTATTCGTCCAATAGCCAAGTAATTCACAATATCAGCATACTAAGGGGTTTGGATCTCTGAAATGGCTAAGATACTCTCATCTGGGAAACAATCAACAATAGGTATGGTTGGATGTGGATCCTCAACTAGAATCCGAGATAAATGATCGGCCACTACATTCTGTGCTCCTACTTTATCTCTAATCTCTAAGTCAAATTATTGAAGCAGAAGGATCCACCTAATTAGCCTTGGCTTGGCATCTTTCTTAGCTAATAGGTGTCTCAGAGCGGAGTGGTCGGTATAGATAATCACATGGGATACTAGAAGGTAAGCTCTAAACTTTTCTAAAGCAAAGACAATTGCTAGCAACTCCTTCTTAGTGGTGGTGTAATTCTTTTGAGTATCATCAAGAGTCCTGCTAGCATAGTAGTTCACAACAGGTTTCTTTTCTATTCTTTGACCCAAGATAGCACCAACAGGGTAATCAGAGGCATCACACATGATCTCAAAAGGTGAGTCTCAGTCAGGTGGTTGTAAGATTGGTGCTTGAGTAACATATTTCTTCAATGTGTCAACGGCCTTAAGACAAAGATCATCAAAGTGGAAGGCTTGGTCTTTAGCTGAAAGGTTACTTAGAGGGCTAGCAATCTTTGAGAAGTCTGTGATGAACCTCCTATAAAAACCCTTATGTCCTAGAAAAGATCTTAGTTTCTTAACAGATGTGGGTGATGGGAGTTTGGTGATCAAATCAACCTTAGCTCTATCCACCTCCATTCCTCTATCAGAGACCACATGTCCTAATACGATTCCTTCTTGGACCATAAAGTGGCTCTTCTCCCAGCTCAGAACTAGATTTACATTAATACATTTCTTCAATACTCTTTGGAGGTGGGCTAAACAGGAATCAAAGGAGTCCCCAAAGATAGAGAAATCATCCATAAAAACCTCCGTAAAGTCTCCTATCATCTCAGAAAATATTGCCATCATGCATTGTTGAAAGGTCGTGGGTGCATTACAGAGACTAAATGGCATTCTACGGAAAGAAAAAGTGCTATAAGGGCACGTGAATTTGCTCTTCTCCTAATCTTCGGGACTTATGGCCACTTGATTGTATCCCGAATAGCCATCTAGAAAACAAAATTATTTTTGACCAGTTAACTTCTCCAAAATCTGATCAATGAATGGTAAGGGAAAATGATCATTTTTAGTGGATGAATTTAGCTTCCTATAATTAATATAAACTCTCCACAAGGAAGTTGTCCTAATAGGTATAGACTCCCCATTCTTATTAACGATCATGGTCAAACCAGCCTTCTTGGGAACAATTTGAATAGGGCTAACCCAAGGGCTATTAGATATGGGGTAAATAATTCCTGCATCAAGCCACTTAATGATCTCTTTTTCCACAACCTCTCTCATATTCGGATTTAATCTCTTTGTAACTAGCGAGAAGGGTTCACTCCCCCTTGAAGATAAATGTGGTGAGTACAATAGGAGGGGTTGATTCTTCGGAGGTCAGCTATGGTCCAACCAATTGCCATTTTATGATCTCTCAGGACTTGAATGAGTCTACATTCTTGTCTCTTACTTAGTTTGGCATTAATAATCACGAGAAGAGTTTGGTTTGGTCCTAGGAACACATACTTCAAGGTATCAGGAAACGGCTTCAGTTCAAGCTGGGGTGGGACACGGGTAGAGGGTGGGAGGGGTGCAGACGGTGAATTAGGTAATCTATCTACTTGAAAAGTCCAAGGAGATTGTGTGTTAGATGTGGCAAGAACCTCTTGTGGGTCCTCTTTGATTATGGGTTCTTTAACCAAATGGATCGACATAGACTCTTCTATCACTTTATCTACTTTTTTAAGTTCCTCGATCAAATCGTACTCCTCATCATCGAGAGTTCGGGATGCCTTAAAAATATGGAGTTGCATCTTTTGATCTCCAAAGGCAATCTCCATTCTTCCAGTTTCACAGTTAATATTAGCCTTGGCAGTGGCTAGGAAGGGTCTTCCTAAGATGATGGGTGTGTTGTGTAGTTTCTTTGGTACTTCCATGTCAAGGATGAGAAAATCAACAGGGAAATAGAGGTCCTTGACCTTAACTATCACATCCTCCACTACCCCCAGAGGAGTATTAATGGATCGATCGGCTAGTTGCAATGTAACATCAGTGGGTTTCAAATCACCGAGTCCAAATCTCTCAAAGAGCACAGTGGGGATCAAGTTTATGGATGCCCCAAAGTCAAGTAGAGCCTTCTCAAAAGTCATGTCGCCAATGACAGAAGAAATCAATGGGGCTCCAGGATCTTTCTTTTTAGGAGGTAGATTCTTTAGAATTATAGAACTCACGTGCTCAGAAAGAACCACCTTCCTAGGTGACTTGGTCTTAGCCTGACACTTTTGAGTACAAAGGTCTTTGAGGAACTTAGCATAGGTAGGGATGTGTTTGATAGCATCGAGGAGTGGGATGTTTATTTGGACCAATTTAAACAACTCAAGCAACTCCTCATTGCTAGATGAGTTCTTTTTTGGTTTTGGTTTTTCTAAGGCTTCAGGAAATGGGATATGGGTGGCTATTTCAACCTCGGGTTCCTGAGCCTCAAGATTATCATCCTCAGTATTAAATTTTTCATCCTCTAATTTTCCATCCTATTGTTCAAGCTCGAAATCATTTTTTGTTGGCCACACAGGATCCTGGGTGGTGGTCTCACTCCTTAAAGTAACGGCATTTTCCATTGCACTTGTGTTCTGAGTGGGGTTTGGTAAAATTGGTTGACCCTATTGTGGGTTTTGGTCTGGTGGTGCCTGGTTCATCATGTTAAGTTGGTTCTATTGAGACATTCTATTCTGGTTAAATCCTGAGTTTGCATTATTGTGGTTTTGGATGTTCCTGGGATTTGGGATGGGTTGTGAGGGGAGGGTCCCATTTTGTCGTGAGTCAACAAGCTGGCTAATTTTCCCCTTAATCTCATTCATGTCCTCTTGAGTCCTTCGATTTTGTTGATTGATTTGCTCTTGTTGCTTAGTCAGTATTTCGCTCATCATTTTAATCAACAATTCCATTTGGGTTGGTTGGGTGGGTGGAGGGTGGCTTTGGACATAACTTTGCCTTGAAGATTGACCCTGATTAAAAGAGTTAGGATAAGGTTGTCTAATCTGGGTCAAGTGAGGCACTTGTCCTACCTTCTGATTGGACCAAGAGAAGTTTGGATGATTATGCCATCCAGGATTGTAAGTATTAGAGAAGGGATCATCCTTGGATGGCATGAACATCCTCTAATCTTGAGGATGGGTCGATCGAATAGGAAGAATCAGTATAAGCAGGAACAAAGGTTCCTTGTTGAGATCCATAGGAAGGGTCTTGATAGGTCGAGCTCGTAGAGTGAGTCAGATTTGGGTTGTGTAGATGCTCTCTTGTGGGAGTCTATGCAAAGCAGAGTGGGGAGGAGTGTGTCCCTTGATTGGGTATGGGCTGGGTGGCCTTGATTGTAGTAAGAAATTCGTCGAACTTCTTCGAGACTGTGGTTCGCAGCTTCTCACATAGCTTTTCTAAGTCAACCTTATTTTAGCTAGTTTGGAGTTCATACATTCCTCTTGGTTGACTAGTCCTTCCAAAGGTGTTCATAAGGGCTTGGTTGAGGGAGTTTTCACTCATGCTTTCAAATAGGTCATATGCACTATCCTCGTCTTTATTTAAAAAGTTACCCCCACAAGCCCTTATACTGCCCTCTAGATTGCTATCGGTTCATGATAGCAATCCTCACTACTTCAGAAAAAAAAAAGTTACCCCCACAAGCCGCGTCCACATAATTTCTCAACTGCTCATTAAGCCATGGTAAAAAATTTGCACTAGGTGCCACTTGGGTATGCCATGGTGTGGACATATTTTGGCTAAGTCAGTAAATCTTTGCCAGGCTTCATGGAGTTGTTCCCCAGATTGTTGAGTGAAGGTTGTGATGGCTCTCCTAAGGGCGTTTGTTTTTCCAATCGGGAAGAATTTCCTAAGAAAGGCATTCTTTAGCTCATCCCATGTGTTGATGGGTTTCCCTATGGTTCTGTACCAATGGGCAGCTTTTCTCTTAAGGAGAAGGGGAAAAGTTTCATCATCAGGACATCAAGATTCATGTTCCTAGGTTTTATAGTTTGACTAAGGGTGGTAAGATATTCAATGTGTTGGAATGGGTCTTCAGTGTTAAGCCATGGAAATGGTTTTGAATAAGACCTATCCAATGGGATTTGAGTTCAGAATCATCTTCAGGAACCCTTACATGAGGTACGGCATTGTTAGTCGCAGGATCGTAAAAGTCCAGTAAGGGTCGAGGTTGTGGTTGGTTTTGGTTTCTATTGTTGAACCACCACTCAAACTGTTCATGCAATTACTCCATTAACTCCCCCTGGTTTGGATTAGGTTGGTCAAGAAGTGGTGGATCCATTGTTGAGGGCTCACTGGAATTAGGTTTCCTCCTAGGTTCTAAGTCTAAAGGTCCCTCTAACCTTGGTTTTCTTGATCTTGTACCTCGCATGCACAATAAGCAATCAATCAAGCACACACAAGACAAGAGTGATTTTTACTTGCTTTTCTAAAAAATTTTAATGTTTGTATGAGATCAAGCAAGTTATCAACCAGTTACGCACCCTAAATCAACCTATGGAGTGCCTTAAGAGCTACACTTTGCTTAAGTGGTACTCTTAAGTGATCTTGTGAGAAGTTACTCTAAGGATGGAACTAAGGAATGCAAGTATGGCAAACCCTTCCTTTGAGGCAATGCGTATGTGGTGCCTCTTAACTACCCTTTTGTTCCTTTAAGGAGTGTCCCCCTCCTTAAAGTATCAAAACACTGGGTCACAAGACAATACCACCACCACAAGGCGAAGTAGGAGGGTCTGCACTAATAAAGAGATTGGTGCCTATAGCCTTAAGGAATCGAGCCTTAGTGCAGTGCCTAATGTGTGTGCTCAGTGTCAGAAGTGTGCATCACACCGTAAATAATTTTTGATTTTGAAAATGCAGACAAGTCCCTTTGAATCAAATCAACTGTGATCTGGTTTTAAGGTCGAATTTGATTATCAGTCCCAATTTCAATTAGGAAACCACTAAATTAGGTTAATTCAATCAGTTTGGTGGTCTTGAATTTTAATCCAAATGCAAATGCGTGAACAGGAGCTGGATGCAAAGATAGAAAAGTGTGCCTGTCTCCAGCAATCTCCGTGCAAATATGTACGCAATGCAAGGAAAAAGATCTAACGTGCTACTCAATCACCCTTAAACGCGCGCACCTAAGGGCATGCAACTCCTAAATATGCAGCTCGATATTTTTTTTGCTATTGTTGTTTTTAGAGGCAAGGAGGCAAAAATTGAATCACGCACGCAGAAGAATATCCCTTAGTAGCTAAAGAATGTGGGGATAGACCCCCAACAATTAGCCCTAATTACAAGGGCGAGAAGACAAAATTTGAAATAAAATTTGCGATGTAGGAGAATCCCCTGTGAAAGCGGGATCCAGGTCTCCTACGTATTTTCTGCATGTGTGGGTGTCGCTCAAGGTTGACGTCGCCACTCTGTTGCACTTGTCGCGTGCCTTGGTCGTGTCCCGCCTACATGAAACTCCTCTACGACTCGCTTTCACAACTTGCCGAGATTTCATCTCGCGTAATTGGTATCTGCTAATAGATAGAGAAATATGTGAGGCTCACAATTACTAAGTTAGGAAAGAAACTATCTCGAATATATGCCTCCCCGGCAACGGCGCCAAAAATTGATCATGAAATCGCGATAATGATAAATATCTCATTGTAGGTGTGAAAACACGTTGTTTTAAATTTATAAAAATCCTCTCTGAAAATTATGAGAATAATGTCGAGAGTATGGGTCGTCTCACAGGGAGGTAGGGATATCTAGAAAGTTTCTAACCTGACCAAGTCAATATATATATTATATTTTATATATAATAAAAGCAAGTTGATGAAACAAACATAGAGACAAATACGAAGTGAACATGTAAAAAAACTTAATTACTACTAGAAAGTCAAAATAACATAGAATAACAAGAGGAGGAAGAAAAAAATCTCAGATAAAAGTCTGGCGTTGTAGTGACAGGGGTGGAGAGTGCTGTCGACGGTCGTTAGTAAAGAGTCGGAGAAGTGGCCGGAGTTGCAAGTGGAGAAGAAGAGTGGAGGAGGATGCAAGGACGAGGTCGTGCACGGTGGAGAGCATCGATGTGGTCAATATAACAGTGCCGAGGTCGAAGGGCGAAGGTAGGAAGTGTGTGAGGAAGAAGATGATGTCCCCTACTGCAAGTGTGTAGCACTCATGGTCTTCCGAGGGAGAGATCGTGGGTGCAATGTTCTGGTGGAGAGAGAAGAGTGTGAGGGGGAAAGAGAGGGAGAGAGAACGGGAGAGGAGTTGGCAACGGGTGGGCCCATGTGTTGGTGGTGGGTCTTGGTATGTTCACATGGAAGGGGGGAAATCATGAGCGGAGAGAGATGAAGAAGACGGTGGTGTTCGGTCAAATATCGAGAGGTGGAGAGGAGAGAGATCGAGAGAGCAGGAGTTGCATGCATGCAGAGGGACGTGCCTGTGCGGGAAACGGAGAGAGAGGTGAGATCTTGGAATGAGAGAGAATGAGATCCATAGGCCCTTTTATAATGGTGGGATTTTGTTGTGGTCTCGAGGGATAGAGTTCGGTGGGACTTTTTGTAGGATAGGTTGGTGGGATTTCAATGAGGATTTCGGATGATTTTTTGTTGGAGGGATAAATAGGATATTATTAGGATTTTTTTTTTTTTGGTGGAGGCGGTACAGGGTGTACGTAGGGGGGTTCGTTGGGATTGGGATTTTTTTGTTGCTGGGATTGTAATGTGAAGGGACAAGAGAAAAGGTCACGTAGGTAGGTTTGGAGGAGACATTTGGTTAAGTAGGATGCAAGGATATTTGGTGGGTGAGGTGTTGAGTAAAGGCTTGGATGTGAATTTATTTGGTAGCTTGGGTAAACATAGGTGGGTATGGGACTTGGGTTTCTAAATAGGTTAAGTCTAATCGGTTCTGGGTTTGGATTTTGGTATAGGAAATAGGTTCAACCCTATCAAAATAATTTCTCCTCTCTATAAAGGTCCAATCAATTTCAAACTTGGCACCTACACACATAAAAAAATATCAAGGTACTAAATATAAGTAGCAGCAAAAATTATAATTATACCTCTAAAAATGCAATATTTACAAAATACTATAATGTGACTAATATAATCTAATCTAATGCAATATAAACTATTTTACTCTTAAACTAACAATGGTTAGGCATAAATTATGTATATAATTGTGGATTTATCACTTGATGTTGCTGTCGTCGTAGCTTGAAATCCACAACAAATCGAACAACAAATAAAATTTATAAGCTCAGAATGTCAGAAATGAAGTTCGAGGTCGTGTGCTGGGAGTAAATGTGGAATTCATGCGCTAATCTCAATAGATAATATAAATGAGCATAATTAATTACTCAAAAACTAATGTGCAATGTATAATATGAGTATATGAGGAGATAAAAAGAATTCTAGATAAAATAATGGTGATTTGGATCATCAATTATTAGCCTAACACATATATAGCAATTACTCAAATAGAATCAAATGAACAAATTTTCTTTTGCTGTTCTTCTTCTTTCTTTCTCTGCCTTAGCTCTTCCATGGCTTCTCTTCTTCCTCTATGGTCCTCCTCTTCTTCTGCCTTGCTCTTTTCTTCCTTCTTCTTCTTTGCTTCCTTTCTTTGGCTTTGTCTCTTTTCCTTTCTCGCGACTAAGTGTCGCATAGTTGTCTACAAGTGCAAAAACCCCCTAACCCCACTCTCTCTCTCTCCCCCTTCCTTCTCTTTCTTAAGGGATAACCGGGCATTCGGGTAATCGGGCATGAGCGCACTCGGAACTAGGGCTACCTACAGTGGATAGCAGTCGAGGTGTGAGGCTTAGGCGGGTAATTAGGTTCAGACTAGGCCCATGTGCAGGTGTCATGGGCGAGGCGTGAAGGGGTGGGGGGGATCTCACCCTCA
The DNA here is from genome assembly GCA_037157565.1 of Thalassia testudinum. Lineage (NCBI taxonomy): Eukaryota > Viridiplantae > Streptophyta > Magnoliopsida > Alismatales > Hydrocharitaceae > Thalassia > Thalassia testudinum. The sequence goes on from JAZHRO010000056.1 coordinate 37,344,537, forward strand.
AGTGTCTTTAGGCACTAAGCTGGTGTGACAAATCACCTTTATGAGTTGCATGGGGCGCTATGCTCCATGAGGTGAGACTAAATCCCTCCCTCTTATTCGTGTGGCTGGCCGTAGAAGTTCCTTCATCGAATTCGCTATTGAGTTGTGGTCAAATGCTCCAATTGGTGGTCAAAGAGCGGACCTGGGACAATTCTACAGCAGCTGGAGTCGGGACCTGGGGTTGGCAAGACATTAAGCAAGCTTCAAGTGAGCTTGAACTCGCTCGTTAATGGCGGCGAGGACTTGAAGACCTGAAATTCGTAAAACGGTCTTTCGACCTCGTTAAAATTGTTCAAAAGCGTCGTCGATGGATGACAAGTGTAACCGAGGCTATGTGGAGGCGATTGATGGAGCGAGGTGGTAGTGCGACCTCAAAATGTGAGTGCGGAGGCGTGAGTGTTCGGCGAGCGATTGGGAGGGGCAATTGACCTAACTAGGTTAGGGCTTTCGCTCCTTTAGTCGAGGTGGAGGTAATGGGCATGTTGACGAGGAGGATGGAGGTATGTAGTGTGCGGAAGTCCTCGCTGGAGGTGGAGATGAAGGTGGTGGGTGGTGTAGTCGAGGGATCGAAACAAAGTTTGAAAGGGGGAGAAATAACCTAAGAGTCTAAGGGAACTAAACTACTCCTAAACTAACTGATGAAAGGGGGGAGATCTCCTTGCCGGGGGTACGTCAGCGTTGGAGAAGAACTCTCCGGTGGGATAGAAGAAGGTGATGAAGACGAGGGAGAAGCTCTTGCTGGTACGGCCAAGAGCAGAAGGAGAGGAAGGCAAATCCATCGCTGGCATTGCGTACGAACGACGAGGGAGGTTGGAGAAGATCACCGGATGTCGTGGAGTCTTTTGGCAGGAGAGGAGGGAGGAAGGAGGGGGATTTCCGGCCAAAAGCGAGCGTCGAAGGATCGGTGTGCATTGGGGATCCTTTTATGGGCTTTTAAAGGGCAGTTGAAACTTGGAAACCAAGCTCTTGAACTTAGAAGGTTCGCTAAAGTTGGAAACCCAAATCTCTCATGCATTCGCATGAGAGATTGGGAAAGAGTTGAAGCTCAAGAATCGATCTGATTAGAAGAGGATTTCAAGAGGGATCTCCAGTTCAAATTTGAGGAAGTTTCATTAATCAATCAAGGAGAAATCCTTGATTGATTGTCGCTGGAGCTTTAGGATTGGGAGTTCTGTGTTGTGGGGACCTTTTTGAAGAAGATGATAAATTTGGGGGGTTTTGTGTAAGAAATTCGAAAGCTGAGGGGCCATTTGAGATAAAGAAAATCAGACTTGGACTAAAATGCAAACTAGGTCAAAATAATCTTAGATTGGGACCAAGTTTTGATAAAAACATAATTTAGACCTAAGGAATTCAATGGTGAAGTTGGATTTTGGTTTTGACCTAGTTTGACTAGGTAATTTATGCAAAAACCTAAATTAGGGTAATAGTCTGTCTGTGGCTCTGTTTTGGGTCAAGACGGGTTCTGATGGTCAAATTAAGCATACCAAACCCTAGAGAATATTTTTTTATGATTTTTAGAGGGTTTATGTGAATTTTATCCTGAACAGAACCTCAGTGAATCAAGCGAGTCTATTTTTAGGGTTTTAGACGTCATTTAATTCTTGAAATGTGCGAAAATCCATTCCTGTTTGCATGGGCCTTCTTGTTAGACAAATTATGACCATTTGACCTTTGATTAACCCTTGAAAAATCCCATGATTGTTCTTCAATTGAGATGTGCTGTTATAACTGCATTTTTACTCCTATTTTACTGTATTTCTCTCAAAATGATTATGCAATGAATTATGGCTCTTCTGGCATTTATGTAGGAGCATTTATTCCTTGATTTTGACTAATTAAAGCTAGATATGGCTGATGATGACATTACCATCACTTGCCCTTCACTCTGAATCTCTGAATCCCCTTCATTGGTGATACTCTGAGGAACACCAAGTAACCCACCTCAAATTGCACATCTCGCCATCGGCGGTTTGCATTGCTCTTCTGCTGGCTCTATGTAGAAAGGAGTCTCTTCTGAATCTACTCGATGACCTCCTTACCCTGCTTGATCAGTCTGGGACCTACCTCCCACTTCACACCCACCTCATCCCAAGCAAGCGGAGAGTTGCCCTTCCGACCATATAATGCCTCATACAGATCCATGTTGATACTGGCATGATAGCTATTATTGTAGGTGAACTCTACTAGGGATAGGTACTCCTCCCAAGAGCCTCTCCACTCTAGTACATAGGACCTCAACAAGTCCTCCAATGTTTGGATGGTCATCTCGGTATGTCCATCACTCTGCGGGTGGTAAAATGTGCTCAGGTGTAGCTGTGTCCCCAATTCTTGCTGAAAACTTCCCCATAACTTGGAAGTGAAGTGTGCATCTTTATCTGAAATGATATGCTTGGGTACACCATACGATCATACAACCTCCCGTATGTACAACTCTGTTAACTGCGAAGGACCATAAGTCACCTTGATCGGCTGAAATCGAGCTGACTTCGTTAGATGATCCACAATCACCCAGATAGTATCGTGTCCTCACTGAGTCAATGGTAATTCAGTCACAAAGTCCATGGATATACTCCCCCATTTAGACTCAGGGATGGGAAGAGGGTATAACTAGCTGGCTCGTCTCTGATGCTCGGCCCTCACCTGCTGACATACTCGGCACTGCTTCACAAACTCGCCTACGTCATTCTTCATACCACGCCACCAGAAGTCCCTCTTTAGGTCATAGTACATCTTAGTGTTCTTGGAGTGGATGGTGAGCCTGCTGCAATGAGTCTCGGACAACAACTCCTTTCGAAGCACTTCATATTTGGGAACACATAATTTGCCATAGAGTCTGAGCACTTTATCCTCAAAGGTGAAGTTGGCAGGACCTTCTGTGAGTATCTGATCATGGGGAATCTGTAACTCGGCATCGTCTATCTACTGGTCAACTATTCGGGAGATCAGATCAGGGCGGGATCACCGCATCACCGTCAACTCCCCCAAATGTCCTCTTACTTGCGAAGGCTTCCACCGGGCTGCCTTAACCATACTGGTCTATCTCTGTGACTAAAGAACTACCAATCTGGTTGGAGGCTTCCTGTTGAGGGTGTCTGCCATGACATTCCCCTTCCCAGGGTGATAGACTATTGAACAGTCACAATCCTTGAGAAGCTCCATCCAACGTCTCTGTCTCAAGTTTAATTCCTTCAGATCGAAAAGATACTTCAGGCTCTTGTGATCTATGTGGATCTCGAAAGTCTCCATGTACAAGTAGTGGCTCCAAATCTTCAGGGCGAAGACTATGGCTGCTAATTCCAAGTCATGTGTCGGATAGTTCTTCTCATGAGGCTTTAGTTGTTTTGAGGAATAGGCAACCACATGCCCATGCTGCATCAGAACACAGCCTAGTCCCTGGAGGGAAGCATCTGTGTATACAATAAATCCGCCACCACTGCCTAGAATGGTAAACACAGGGGCTAAAGTCAACTTCTCCTTGAGTGTTTGGAAACTGGTCTCACACTCACCGGTCTAGACAAAAGGAGTATCCTTCCTCGTTAACTGGGTTAACAAGAGGGCGATATGTGAGAAGCCCTGGATGAAACGCTTGTAGTAACTTGCTAGACCCAGGAAGCTACGAATATCTGTCACTGTCTTGGGTCACTCCCACCTCAGTACTGCCTCAACCTTGGAAGGATCTACAGAAATCCCTGTCCCTGAGTGATGTGTCCCAAAAACTCCACCTGGTGTAGCCAGAACTCACACTTGCTGAATTTGGCATATAACCGATGCTCCCTCAGCGTCTCCAAGACCACTAGAAGCTACTGCTCATGCTGCACCTTGTCACGAGAATAGATGAGGACATCATCGATGAACACCACAACAAAACGGTCAAGATAGGGCCTGAAAATCTGGTTCATTAAGTCCATGAATGTGGTAGGGGCATTTGTTAGTCCGAACGGCATCACCAAGAACTCGTAATGACCATAATGAGTTCGGAGGGCAGTCTTCGATATGTCCCCTTCTCTTATTCTGAGCTGGTGGTAGCCTGAACATAGATCAATCTTGGAGAAGATCGTGGCCCCATGAAGTTGAGCGAAGAAGTCATCGATCCGTGGAAGGGGATATCTGTTCTTGATGGTTACCTTATTTAGCTACCTGTAGTTGATGTCGAGACGTAAGGTACCATCCTTCTTCTTCACGAACAACACTGGAGCCCCCCAGGGTGAGGCATTGGGTCGAATGAACCCCTTCTCTAGGAGTTCCTGAAGCTGCATCTTCAACTCCTTCAACTCCTCAAGTGCCATCCGGTATGGGGTAATCGATATAGGATTAGTCCCTGGAATGAGAGAGATCTCAAAATCAATCTCTCGCTCAGGTGGAAGTCCCAGGAGATCCTCTGGAAATATGATAGTATATTCTCGTATGATAGGTACACTCCTTATCTCTAGTTTCTCTTCGGGGTTTGTAGATACATAAGCAAGGTATCTGCTGCACCCCCCCCTTCAGTAGCTTGGTTGCCTGTAAGGCTGAGATATACCTGATCGGTCTACTCTCAGTTATGCCATGATACTCCAATTGAGGTGCTCTAGGAATCTAGAAGACAACCCTCTTCTCGAAATAGTCCACCGACTCATGGTGTCCGAACAACCAATCCATGCCCAAGATGGCATCGAAATCCTCCATCTCAATCTTCATCAGGTCAGCTAACAGAATGTAGCCTCCAATGTCTACCTCACAACCTCTGAATACTAACTCAGCTACCCATAGTTGCCTTGCTAGACCCTTGATGATTAACAATTCATCTAACAGTGTTGGTTGTTTCTTTAGTTTTGCAGAAAACTCAGGTGACATAAAGGAATGGGAACCTAAACGACGGGACTTGAGTCACCTACAACTAGCATGAAAATCCCGCAAGATCGCAGTTACCCAACATAGAGTCATAAAAACATCAATAGCCTACATTCATTCATAAAGCATTAAATGAAAAAAAAATTGCTAACAATAAAAGCAAAGTTCACTTAGAGCAGAAATAAATGAGAGTCTCGTACAACTAACAAGATAGGAAATAAAATTCTACTAGCGAAAAAGTAACTACAACTATGAACCACCGGCTCAGTATAGACCGTCTCCTCAGATAGGACCCGGTTCCGTGAAGGTCTGACTAACAGTAGTCGCGGCACCCGACTGCTCAGCAACACCTGAGTTTGGAACCCAAGATAAACATCAGTGAAAACTGAGTAGAGTAGTACAATTAAACAACTCAGGTAACATAGTACAGTAAAAAGGCACTATCTTGATAGTTTGTCTGTTTATAATCTATTTTATATCCAGTTCCTATTATGCACTTTACCCATATTCTTATTGTTCTCAAACTGTTAATCAACATCTCAAGCACGAGACGATTTTGTGTAACTTCCTATGGTGCAAGACTGATATAAGCCACCCTCGTGGTCGGGAGGGTTGCTTATATCCATTGAGTTGCCTTGCTCTGTCACCCTGGGGTCATCGTGGAAAGGGGTGGTGATTATGTCGTGTAGCGTGAACACGTATAAGCACTGTGTACGCTGAACTACAGATAGCCAATGACCCACCCACCGGCCGAAAGAACTACTCCAAACCCAGAGCCCTGTAAATCCGCTATCCTAGTTGTCTGCTAAGCCTAACCAAAGAGTCATAGGGAGTCCAGCAGCTCCCTAAACCAGCCTCTGAACTCAGTCTGAAAAGACCCAAAGCTACTGCGAAAACCTGACAAGTAGCGGGGCTGAAAACCAGTTATCAAATCCTATTATTTCCTGACATATCTGTTGTATTATTTAATCAAATTCTAGATACTTTATCTTTTATCTTGTTAATTCATAAAATCCTTAGTAATTTCATATTACTAATTCCAGGATTTGTAATCATTCACATTACCCTTCAACTTATTCTTTTACAAGTAGATTCAATCTCGTGATAATGGTTCCATGTTATTTATAAATTACTGAAAATAACAAAACTTGTTTTACCGAAAATGAAGTTCGTTTCATGCATGCGATAACAAGGTTGTATGTGATCATTAATCTACATCATTTACATAAAATAGATTATTTCTCTTTTAAGTGCTCATAAATTAGGGAAAAACACTGGAGGGGTTCCAACCTCAGCAATAAGGAGAACTCATGCCGACCAAGGCAGTATATGGAAAATGATCGCATAGGATGGGTCCATAGGTCCTAGAAAAATTGACTGAATTGAAAGAGGGGTAGACTACTCTACTTAATGCCATTGAAGGGTCACAATGACTCTGAACCATGCGCATTAGGCTTGGAAATAGTCTTCATGCCTGCCTCGAGATCTGTGCACACATCAGGAAGAAGACCTGGTTCAATTGGACCCACGATGGGGTCGGAGACACCTAATTACATTTCTAATTTTTCAATAAGGAGAAAGAAATCAGAAGTGGAATTAAATCATACCAACGTGTAGTACGCGTTGATACGATTCCAATGGTACCTTGTTTGTCAAAATCCAAGGTCGGAAGGCCATGAACCAGACAAAAAGAGTGAGGAGGTAAGAGTCAGATCAAAATGCCCATGCACGCGCCTGTTGACGCATCCGCGTACACGCTATGTGTTGCACTTGGATTTTCTCTCACCTTGCACCGCGGATCGTAGTGCGCCCGTTCGTAGCCGTGGATGCCACTACGCGTCGTGAATTGGCATGTTCCTGCTCGCTGCAGCCGCGCGCACGCGCGTTCGAAGAGCGCTGCCACACGTCGCACTCTGATGCCACGAGCACTGTCGTTGCCACGAGTCGCATGCATGCTTGCCGCCACTGCCATGCGTCATGCTGCCATTGCGCTCCGTTGCTGCCGGCACGAAATTTATAGTGGGAACCTTGGGTTTGCAGAATCACGACTAGGTTCCTAGGAATAAATTTTTTATTTTTTAAAAAAGAACTAAGGTTTTTCTTCTCTCTTTCTTTCTTGATTAGAGAGGGTTTGGAGGCTAATGACGACCTAAGGAACTTAAGGGTTTCTTAAATAGGCCTTAGGGGCAATTTTGAGTTGGTTTATGGGTGAAATACCCAAATTACCCTTAAGGATAGGTTCACCATACATTTAGGTCCCTGGTGATTTCTTTTGACCCTAACTCAAGCTATACACCTCAGAATTGCGTGAAAAAAGTGTCACCGGAAAGGTTACGATGAGAGGAATTCAATGATACCACATATGGAAGGATTTTGACAAAGTTTGATTTGGTTTTGACTCGAAATACATGATTCTTGGCAATTTAAGGGGGTTCTAAGACCAACACCAAACCATATGGGTTTTTTGGGTTTGAACTGGCCTGAAGCACTTTGAAATGACTCAAAGGCTGAAGTTTGGGATGTTACAAATGCCCCTGTTGATTTTTTGGATTTGATGAACTGCGTCTTTAGACCCTACTTGGATCAGTTTGTTGTGGCATTTATTAATGGTGTGTTAGTATACTCCCGTGATTAGTCCCAGCATGAGCAGCACCTCCGCATGATTCTAGACACCTTGACGAGACACAAGTTGTATGCCAAGTACAACAAGTGCGAGTTTTGGATGAGGCAGGTTACCTTCTTGGGTCATGTGATCTCAGGGGATGGGATAGTGGTGGATCCGCCAAGGTTGAGGCCGTGCTTAGGTGGGAGAGGCTACGTACAGTGATAGATATACGTAGATTCTTGGGACTAGCTGTCTACTACAGATGGTTTATCAGGGGTTTCTCCTAGATTGCACGCTGACGTCGCGAAACACATTTAAATAATTTGTTTATTGTAGCGTGTGTTTACGACATCAATTTTAAAGTTATTAATTACACGTGAGTATTAGTGTAGAACATAGGGAGGTGAATTGCTTTAATTTCACAAAATATGTCGTTTGGTTTACTTGCAAAAAAGAAAGAAAGAGAGAGAGTTAGAGATTCATGATAATGTAGCAAATAATTATATATTGCAAAAAAAATAGAATCATTTTACAATTATAATGCTAGATGAAATCTTAAAACAACATAAACATAAAACTAAGGAAACTAGTAGATAAATGGAGAGGTGAGACAGCCACGATGATGGAGGGGCTTCCGTTGGTGGCTTGACAGCTCTGGGACCTTTCTTGGGAGCTCTATGGAGTGGCAGTGTTGCTAGGTAGAAGATGGTAAAAGGTCATGGCAAATGGGAGGGGTAGGGGTCCTTTTATAGTGGAGGAGAAGAGGTTTTGGTCATCCATGGTCAATAGCAACATTTAATTCGATGCTAAGGCTTCGTCGCAAGCGTTGCTAAAGGGCCCAGCTTACGCTCCCAGTGGCGCTCGCAGTTGTCAGGTGTAGTCGAAGGTGAGCCGTCCGATGCTTCATCAATGGTTGAGATGAGCCACTAAGATTGCGTGCTGCTTTAAGGTGTCTGGACCCGCGCTCAGCCATTGGATCTACAACAGAGGAATGATCGCATGCAGATGACTGCTGGAGATGGTGCCTCTCGTGTGCATTAGATGGCGCGTCAGGCGATGCATCAAACCATGCGTACGGCTGCGCATTCATCCGCACGTATCATTCCTGACCTCTAGATTGCAATTGAGCAGTCCAATTTTCGCTGGCGCACGATGGAGTTACGACCAATCACTGCATGAACCCACACCCCCTGCATGTGGGTTGAGGTGCGGACTGCTCTGCCACGCCTGTGGATAGTTGCACGGATGCGCTGCTGGTGCTGTGCTAGCAGCTGTTGGATGCAATCGTGCGGTGGAAGGCGAGGCACAATGAGGTGCATCTGATGAGGATTAAACGGTGGCGATCGCATGATGGAGCATTGAGTTGTGAAAGATGGCACACGGTGGAGAGAGAAGCAGGCACTACGTGGCTGGTTTTGGGCCGTTGATCATTAGATCAATGGAGAACTTCTTTGGCTCATTGAGGGAGCTACGGAGGTTGGATTGAAGTGATTTTGAGTCTGTTGGACTCTGTTTGTTGATCTGGATCTATCCGTACAGCCTGATTACTCATCTGAGACCTGTTGCAATAGGAACTTGTATAGTAGACCATTAAACATTAATTCTAAGAAATCTTAATCTAATGTAATGCAGAATGCATGCAATGCTTCCATTCCCACTGTAATATGACATTAATGCATAGGTGCCCTCAAAATTAACTCTAATTGATAGAATTATCGTCATTATATGTAGAGTCATCATACCCCCATGCTCACCCCTTGTTAGTTCCTAGCAAGTTTAACCTAAATGTTATTTACAACTAAAACTAAGAATCGATTGCTTAGGCATAAGTTACTTGTCAACAGGAGGAAATTTCTACTAAGAACCTAACTCGCAGAGACTCAACATCACTCGATTTGCCTGCCAAAATGCAGACAGCTTGAGTCCTCGCCTTATTCTATATAAAAGAAAAAAAATATATTTTTCTTTTTCATCTTTTCTAATTTTTTTGGATTTTTGTGGAGTTGAGGATTTTAGGGTAACTTTTTATGGCTACCCAAGCCACTCAAGACTTGAAAAGGACTCTAAGTGCTAAGCATCTTGTCGTGAAAATTATGATAGACTCACTCAATGGCAATTAAAATGGACTTCGGGTTTCTATGCTCCTAGGTGACCTTAAAAGAAATTCTACCTAAAGGTGTATCTATTTGATTGGTAGCTTTCTCCCTGCTTTTATTTTTGTGAGGTCAACACAAGGGCAAATCCAGTGTATATCTCCTCGGCTTATTCTACTTCTTTACTTCTTCCTATGTGTTTAGGAATTGTACATGCATTTCGTGAGCTAGGTTTTGAACAACATGCCAATGAGCTGTTACCACCGACTACTTGCCAGCCATACTCGTGCGGTGAAGTGTGGCCTATTTCTTTTTTTTTTAATTTTTAAGTAGGTGGTTGTCCTGATCTAAGATTTACTTAAAGGCAGTAGTAAAAGAGAATGGTCCTGTGGTTGGGCTTTGGACAACCGGCCAATGAGCTGTTACCATCGATCACTTGCTAGCCATACCACCCTAGAAGGTTCATTAGCTACCCAATTTCTGTTAGAACCGCTGTTGAGTGAGTCAATCCAAAATGTGTGTAGATGCTTAGACTATAAGTCCCCTCAAATCAGAGGGCAGGTTGATAAGTCGTATACTTATCACCCTACTTTATTGATCAAATTAATATAAATTATGGTAGCGAGGACTTGAGACCAAGTCCACATTTTAGTGGACACTCGAACTGATTAAGTCTGATGACCTGAAGAGTCTAAGTGTTCAGGTCCCTAACGTATCATTTCCTAAAGTTGACAAGCTCCTAATGCCTAAGTTTTCTTTTCCTTTTTTTTTTGAATAAAAAGAAATAGAAATTAGTTCAAGCTGACAATTTTGTACTTAGATCATGAGAATTACCACCCCCTCATGCCTATCTTGGACAATGTCCTCATTGGAAAATAAATTTATGCAAGGGAGTAAGGAAAGAAATCACCTGAGTTGTCACTGTGTATCCGGTTAACTTGAAACCTCTGGGTTGCCTCTCAGGAAGTGCTAAGTTTAGTGCACGTGCTAAGCTTAGTGCCTTTAGCTAGGAGAAGACTTAATCAGGTGGCTTAATACTTGCAAAAGATAGGGTTATCAAAACTAATATGAAAATGTGCTCGTCTGCTCCAAGAATCATTGGTCCACAACTGCGGACTAACTGATGGTGTATCCCTATGCCAAAGAGTCTCTCTATAGCAAACTGTGGAATAGAGACAAAGAATGGAGGGTAATTGGAATGTGGGTCATGGTGCCAATTATGCTCATTGATTCTATTCCATAGTTCAATGAGAGGTTGCTGAGGAAATGGATTGATATGAAAATCAACATGCAAGTCAGCAACAGAGTCTGGATCGTAGGGCTCTTCATAATTGATATAGAAAATCATGCTCTCCCTAGGCCCTGGATTATATGAGGGTACATGTGAGATTTGCAGCTTTGTAAAGAGGTCACTAAAATCCTCATCAGAAATCATCCTGTTGTTTATGTGAAATCGTCGTTGTTTAAGATATATGCGTCGTAGTATAGTCGACAAAATCACACAAAACACTTAAATTTATAAACTTGAAATCTAGTTGGAGTCTGAGGTCATTTGCAGGAAGCAAATATGAAATTCACACACTAATCTCTATTCATAATAAATGAGCACAGTAAATTAAGTACAATAAAAGATATGCAATGAATAAAACTTATTAGCTTGATAATCAGTGTATCTCAAAAGATCCCTGGGACAAAAAGAATTAGAAAGAAAATAATGGTGATTTGAATCACCAATTATTCTTCTTAATTAAGCATATATCCCAACTATTCAAATCGTTCAAATAAATCAACAGTGCTCTCAATCAATTAATCCACATCAACTTAGATACTTAAATGTGGCTATAGTACCCTTGAATCATTATCAGACGACAGGCACTCTTCTCAGATGGCTTAAGTGCTAAGGCACTAAGGCTCAGTAAATACACATGGGCAATGGCCTCTTAAGCCCTTTGCTTCTTCAAGCCTTCTCAAGCACAACTCAAGAGCCAACCTTCTCAGAGGCTAAGTGTAAGCCTCTTCCTTTAGCATGTGCCCCGAGGTACTTATCCTCGTAGCAAAACCCTCCCCCCTCCTCTCACAGATCCTCTTCTTCTCTCTTAGAACTGGGTTTAATTAGGAATACAGGTGGGTTATTGGATCTAGGTAGGGGACCAGGCTCACCGGGCGTGGTGGTGAGCGAGGAGTGGGATTAGTGAGTGAGCGGGGGACCTCACCCCTTGTGTCGAGGAAAGTAGCCCATGGCATAATGTCAATTTATATTGGTACATCTGCTCTTATGTTTATGATGTGGGACTTTGTTCCCCACCTCCCTTCGCATGCGCTAGCAGGAAGTGTGCATTGATTGTAGTTGGTAGTGTTGTTGGAAGCTTCAATTAGAGGTGTGGTGCTACTCCAGAAGGGAACCCGCTTCAATTAAGAGTGGCTGCAGGTCATGTAGTAGCCGGAGTGGAGTTGTCATGGTCGGAGAAGGAGACCAGTGGTAGAGATACCTGAAACACAAATAACAAGCTTATCGCCCCAATTAGGTAGCTTAGAAGGATTGCCGTGAGATGGAGAATTTGACGGTGGAGGAGATTTGATGGATGGTCTGGTGTAGCGGCCGGGCGAGCTTAGAAACGGCGGTAGGCGAAGGTTTTGTTCGGTGAGGTATTGAGTGGATGGAACGGCGAACAGGTAGAGGGGTTTTGGTCATGGAGGTGTGGTAGAGGTTTTGGGAGAGTCGGCAAAGCATTTGGTGGTATGTGGAGTGCGGAAGGCCTCGTCGGAGGCTTGGCTGGAGCGGAGGAAGACGATTGGGGTGGTGATGATTCAACAGTCGAAATAGGAGAGGGAGGAGCTGAACCTAATCTAGAGAGGGAGAGGAAGAGGTTGAGCTAACTAATGGACGACGGGGAAGGAGATCCACATCAACTTTGATTTGTCGGTGCCGGAGGGGACGGAGGATTTGTTGAGGGAGACGACGAGGAAGAAAGGGAGAGGCAACTCCTGAGTTGGCTGTCGAGGAGCGGACGAAGTTGGGGAAGATTGTGGCATTCTCAATTTGGTCGTTGGGAGGCCGTAGGAGGATGGGGGAGGAGGTTCACCGGAGCAAGTTGGAGTGGGCTAGAGAGAGGACAAGACAAGGTATTTTAGCCCTAAACCTTGCTAAGGAGCATGGTATCAAGTTCTAGAGCTTTATATAGAGCTTCTGGGCAAGCTCTAGATAAGGAAAGGGCTCTACATGGCTTGAGATTGAAGGAAAAACACCCAAGAATCTCATGCATTTGCACGAGATTTTCATGCAAGATCTAAGTCCCAAATCAAGTCCAGACAAATCCTTATCATGTAAACTACAATCCCACCAAATTTGGTGGGATTTGATGATGATCTGATGCTATTTTGGCGTGGTCAAAAGCTATCTGGAGGTCGGTTGACCGCCAATGGCGACAAGGACCCATTTGCAAGGAATATAAGGAAGTTAGGGACCTATTGGCAAAGATTTCGAAAGTTAGGAGCTTAATTGAGGGGAATAGAGTTTAAATGGACTGGAATTCAAGTTAAGTCAAGATGGACTTTGATTGCGCCCAAATTTTGGTCTCAGCCTAATTTGGACCCAAAGAATTTGGTGGTGAAGTTTTATTTGAGTTTTAACCAAGTTTGACTAGGCAATTTGCGCAGAAACCCAAATTGGGGCAGAATTCTATTTGAGACTCTGTTCAAGGTCAAAATAGGTTCAGATGGTCAAACCAAGGGTACCAAATCTCTCAGAATATTTCTATATGAATTTTAGGTGGTTTAGATAAATTTTATCCTGATCAAAACCTCTTCAATTCAAGTGGGTCTGAAATTAGGGTTTTAGGTGCTGATGCGATTCTCAAAATGCGTGAAACCTCATTTTTGTTTGTATGGACCCTCTTATTGGACTTTAATGCTCATTTGACCTTGGATTAACCCCTGGCAAACCCCATGGTTACTTTGCTTTCATGATATGATGTTAAAATTGCAGAATTAACCCTGATTTAATGTTTTCTTCTTAAACTGTCTTTGTATGGAATTATGGCTCTTAGGCAATTATATAAGAGCATTTGTCACTTGATTATGACTAATTAAAGCTAGTTATGGCTCATGATGGTGTTACCATCACCCGTCCTCATCGGTACTAATATTAGATTCATCAGAATCTGCCTGTCTTTGAGTCGAGCCATCCATTAGATTGACTAGGATTATGAGTAAATCCCCAATTCATTCTACTCAATATTTCACCCTCATATGTATCAGAATCCTCATCATTAGGTGGCATTTCTGTTTCCCTACATAAATCTTCAGAGGTATCCCCCAATAATAAAAAATCAGAGTTAGGATGAATTCATGCAAACTCAAGGTTTCCTTCATCACCTTGGTAGGTGGGAGGAGAAAAATGTGAATCATGCGATGTCGGAGTGAAAATGGATTCGCTTCTTGGAGGACATGACTCGAGCTGAGCAATCGTGCTAACTTTAGATCTATCAAGGCACATGTGAATATCATAATTCTTAGGCAAAATCATCTCCATATTGCCCAGGTGTGCTTGACTAGAGATGTCCAAGTTAGTAATCTCATGGTATCCAACCTACCTTCGCTCAAAATTCCCCAAATTATTTGGGGCATTCAAATCTTGATTGTCCTGTGAATTCTTTCCTTGAGAAGGCTCATGACTGATTGGATCCTCAAAATGGAAGGTTCGCATTTCAGGGCTTCCCTCCAGATCTATGTTCATAAGTGGATTTCCTTCCTTAATTCCAGTGGGTGTCTCCCAAGATTGGTAATCAATGTTGGGGGTATTGACCTTTTCCTCATCACTTTCATAAATGGGGTAGTCTAAAGCTGGTTGAGTCTGGTAGTCCTCTAAGGAATTCGCTGTCAAGCATTCTTCAACCAAGGTATCCACAGGACTGCATTCCTCGACCTAACCAGAATTAAAAGACTTGGTTGCCTTGAAGATATTCAATTGCATTTTCTTGTCTCCAAAGGCAATTTCCATACATCCCATGTCACAGTCATTGTTAGCCTTGGCCGTAACCAAAAAGGGTATGCCTAGGATGATGGGCATGTTTTGTGATTGTTCGAGGACTTCCATGTCAAGGACTAAGAAGTCAACTGAGAAGTAGAAGTCTTTAACCCGAACAATTACATCCTCGACTACCCCTTTTGGGGTTTTCACAAATCGGTCAACCAGTTGGATAGTCACAGATGTAGGCTTTAGTTTTCCAAATCTGAATTGGTGATAAAGGGTAGTCGAGATTAAGTTAATTGAAGCACCTATGTCCAGGAGTGCTTTGTCAAAAGTCATGTCACCAATATTACATGAGATAAAAGGTGCTCTAGGGTCAATCCTTTAAGGAGGTAGGCTACTCAATATCACTGAACTAGTTTGCTCAGATAGCACTACCTTCCTAGGTGCTTGGGTTCTTGGCTTATGCTTGGGTGTGCACACATCCTTCAAAAACTTTGTGTAAGTCGGGATATGCTTGATTTCTTTAAGGAGTAAATTGATTTGTACTTGTTTGAAAATCTCTAACAACTTGTTCTTAGCCACATTTCCCTTCTTTACCTTATCCAAGGCTTCATGGTATGGGATTTGGGTTTGAACTGGGTCTAGTTCCTAATCCTTGGGTTCCTCCCGCTCAACCTCAGAATCATTTATCTCAGTTAGTGGAGTCACGGGAGGGGTCAGCCATTTAGGGTCTTAGGTTTGAGTGCTGCTTCTCAAGGTAACCGCATTGCCTGAGGCATTGGAACCAGGGTTAGGTCCTTGAGAAGAAGAAGAAGCCGCAAACCTAGGGGGTGTATGTGGGGCGTGTGAAATCATATGGGCTTGCCCTGATTTGGTTGGAACCCTTGAGGATTGTGGCCTCCGTTCATTACATTCCTCGGGTTTGGTTGTGGCTGAGATGGAAGGGATCCTTGTTGTTTGTTATCCAATAGTTGGCTCAATTGTCCCTTCACTAAAGCCATCTCCTCCTGATGTTCTTGATTCATATCAGCTATCATCTTGATCAGAGTGTCCATTTGGTTTTGTTGTGTAGGAGCCACCCTATTCTAGTTATAAGGTCATCTAGCAGGTGGACCTTGCTGATAGGAAGGAGGGTTTTGCCTGGGTTGGTTCTGGAATTTATTCGATTTTTGGTTCGACCAGGCAAAATTTAGATGGTTGCGCCATCCAGGGTTGTAAGTGTTGGAGAAAGGATCGGGCTTAGAATATCCCTGGATGGCATGGGCATCTTCAAAGGTAGAAGGTGCCGAAGGGGAGGGGAAAGAACAATAGGGTTTGAGGGAGCGAAGGTCCCTCCATGGAACATGGTCAGGGGTTGTTCGAGGTGCACTTGGTTCACAGACTGAACCAGGTCAATATTGTGTGCTCCCTTCACTAGGGAGAAAGTCTACAATGGGGTTCAGGATTGGTTCAAGAGCTCATCAATTTTATGGTCCACCAACTCAACCCGATCCAATTTATTTGCTATAATGTCCATGTCAACCATTCCAGAATTAGTTTGCACCTCATAAATCCCACCACGGGGTTGATTGGACCTGTTGAATTGGGTCATGGAGGCATTATTAAGTGAATTCTCGCTCATTGACTCAAAAAGCTTGAACGCACTTTCCTCATCCTTATTCAAAAAATTGCCTCCACATGAGGCATCCACGAAATTCCTACGGTTACTGTCCAGACCATGGTAGAAAATCTAGGTTAATTGCCACCTCAAAACCTTGTGGTGTGGGCATTTCCTCAATAATTTGTTAAATTGTTCCCACGCCTCATGGAATTGCTCTCCACTTTGTGTGGTGAATGTAGTGATGGATATTCTAAGGGCATCAGTCTTTCCTATGGGGAAAAACTTCTTAAGAAATGCATGCCTCAATTCTTCCCTTAAGGAAAACAGGAACATCTTAATTAAAATAATGTCCAAATAGATGTTCCTTGGTTTTACAGTCCTAGCAATCCAATCTAGGTCCTCCAAGTGTTGGAAAGGGTCTTCATTTGGGCTCCCATGGAAATGGCTTTGAATCAAGCTAAGGACATTGGGTTTTAGCTCAAAATCGTCTCCCCCTTCAGGGACCCTAAGGTATGGCTCAACATGGATGGTAGACGAATCATAGAAATCACGGAGATGCCTTGGTTGGCCCTCAGGGGGTTGTGGTGGGTTAGGTGGGTTCAGTGGGGGTTGTCCTTGAGTGTTCTGCAGTAGGTGTATGGCTTGCAAGATGGTATGGATCTGTTGTTTCTAAACTTGGTGGTTGGTTGTAATCTAAGCCTAAATCATGGCCATGGCATCGGGTTGAGGTTGGTCTTCAACCTCCTCAACTCTTGAGTCAGCCATTTCCTCAGTCCTACTCCTTGAAAAATCAAGTCTCCTCCTAAGCTCTCTATCTAAAGCAACCAATTCACGATGAAGTGATCGCCTTCTGTGCATACACTAGAGAAGAACCAGGAGGGTGCGAAGGGAAATAGATGCGAGAGTAGTGTGTGCACAACCAACTAAACAAATCTAGGCCCTATAGTATAGACCTAGGTGACCTATGCTTCGGAAATAAATTTTGACCACACGATGAATTTGGTGTTGTCTTTACTCTCATAGGTGGTAAAGTTGAGAAGGTGAAGCATGGGGAGCATGTCCCGAGGGCCGCTAATTATGTCAAACCCCTGCTTACTTAAGTCGTTTGACAATCGGCCTCCCAACTTAGCACCTTTTGGAGCAAGCAGACGTCACTAATTCGCAATGTGTTCAGGAAAGTACCTTGAAACATACTCAATGAATCCTAGGGCCAACATCTACTCAATTTTAATTTTAGGGCTAGGTCAGTGCTTGTGCTCAGGGATTAAGTGAAGGGCATTAGGAGGGGTTGATGCCCTTAAAAATTCTAGTTAAGCTGTGTGCACAATCGGGTGAAAGGACCCAATGCCAAAACAGGTGTTTTTTTATCAAGCAAGATTGTGATGAACGGCTTTTAGAATTTGAACCTTACTTTATTGGATTTTAGGATTCCACTTGTTTACAGATTCAATTAAGGCACAAAGATGTAGTCACATGGTTGGTGAAGATTGATTTTCTTTAAGGTCTTTTTGTTACTTTGAAGTTAAAAGAACCCTAGTGTGGAAGATCTTAGGGTATGCAACTTCTATTAGATGAATCTTATTTTTAATTTTGACTTTATCAAGAAGGGTCCAATCAAAGCAGGAAATGACCCTATCCTGACCAAAATCAAACGAGCTTTTCAAAAAAATCAATTTTAGAATTTTTAAAGGACGATAAATCACCCAAATTCACATTTTTCCAAGAGGGGGCCAATCTGTCTAGAACCTCTAGATCAGTGTGCGAGTTTAGGAATTGAATCAGAATAAGAACTAATATTTTTCAATCGCAAAAATAGTCTTCAGAAGAAGTGTAGAGAACTTCAAGAGCTTTCCAGAAATTAGGACAATCTTACACACTTCCAGTAGAGAATTTCTCACGGCCAAACCATAAGGAGTTTGGTTATGAAATTTTAGGTCTTTGCCTACTGAAAGGAGCACCTCTAAGATTTTTTTCAAAATTTTTACAGGTGTTAAGGGTCCTGTAATCATGTGCTCAACTCGAATCCAGAAAACAATGTTGCAAAATTAGTGGGTTGAGAACGTAGTGGTGGTGTTTCCTTCGACAAACACATGAGATGATTTTTCTTTTAGAGCACCACCACTTAAATCTTTTCCTTGGTCCACAGATGAAGGTTTACCTTTGGATCGTGGGAAGATAAGATATCAAACCTTCGGGTTGATGGTGGTCTTCTCTTACGCTTCCTTTGATCCAATCTAGTGTACTCTCCTCCCATTGTCGATGCACAAGATTCCTGCAACCGATAAGGAGAGAGAAAGGCAAGTTAGATAACGCAAGTATGAGTAATGTCCAAGGAAATAAAAGCGAATAAAAGATCTGTTGCCTCTCCCGGCAACGGTGCCAAAAACTGACATCGCAAAACATGTTGAAATAATTTGTTTATCGTAGTGTGCATTTGCGACATCAATTTTAAAGAGATTAATCACACGTGAGTACAAGTGTCGAACACAGGGTGGCGAGAAATCGGATCACTTAATCACTTTAATGTCACAAAATTTGTCGTTTGGTTTGCTTGCAAAAAAGAGAGAAAGAGAGAGAGAGAGAGTAAGAGAGAGAGTTAGAGATTCATGATAATGTAGCAGATGAAAATATATTGCAAAAAAAAGGGAATTGTTTTACAATTATAATGCTAGATGAAAGCTTAAAACAACATAAACATAAAACTAAGGAAACTAGTAGCTAAATGGAGAGGCGAGGCAGCCACGACGGTGGAGGGGCTTCCGTCGGTGGTTCTACAGCTTCGGGACCTTGCTTGGGAGCTTTATGGAGTGGTAGTGTTGCTAGGTAGAAGATGGTAAAAGATCATGTCAAATAGAAGGGGTAGGGGTCTTTTTATAGTGGAGGAGAAGAGGTTTTGGTTGTCCATGGTCAATAGGGACATTTAATTCATTGCTGAAGCTCCATCTCAAGCGTTACTAAAGGACCCAGCTTGCGTGCCCTCTAGCACTCGCAGCTATCGTGTGCGGTTGAAGGTGAGCCATTTGATGCTTCGTCAACAGTTGAGATGAGCGACTGAGATTGCACGCTGCTTTAAGGCGTCTAGACCTGCGCTCAGCCGTTGAATCTGCATCACAGGGATGAGGATCGCATGCAGGTGACCGCTAGATATGGCACCTCTAGTGTATGTCAGATGGCGCATCAGGCGAGGCGTTGAACCACGTGTATGGTTGTGCGTTCATCCACGCGTATCAATCCTAACCGCTTGATTGTGATCGAGCAGTCCAATTTCTGTTGGCGTGCGATGGAGTTGAGGCGATGCGTCGCTCGAACCTGTGCCCCTTGCATGTGGGTTGAGGTGCGGACCACTGCGCCATACCCACGGATAATCGCACGGATGCACTGCTAGTGTTGTGTTCGTAGCCGTTGGATGTATTCGTGCGGTGGAAGGCGAGGGGCGACGTGGCACGACAAGGTCTGTCTGATGAGGATTGAATGGTGGTGATCATATGATAGAGTGTTGAGCGGTGAAAGATGGCATGCGTTGGAGAGAGGAGCGGGCGCCACGTGGTTGGCTTTGGTTTGTTTATCATTAGATCAACGACCATAACTTCTTTGGCTAATTGAAGGAGCTACGGAGGTTAGATTAAGGTGATTTTGAGTCCGTTGGATTCCGTTCGTCGATCCGGATCCATCCGTACTATCTAATTGCTCATCTGAGACCTTTTGCAATAGGAACTTGTACAGTAGGCCATTAAACATTAATTCTAAGCACTCTTAACCTAACGTAATATAGAATGCATGCAATGATCCCAATCCCACTGTAATATGACATTAATGCACATGTGCCCTCGAAATTGACTCTAATTGATAGAATTATCATCATTATATATAGAGTCATCACGTGCCTTATGATGCAGTTGACCAGGAAGGACATGCCCTTTACCTAGACCGATGAGTGTGAGGCCTATTTCCAGCAGTTGAAGGGGCAGGTGACTTCAACTCCTGTGCTTACTATTCCAGACAACAGTGGTGGGTTTGTGGTGTACACTAATGTCTCATTGCAGGGGTTGGGTGGTGTGCTCATGCAGCGGGGCCACGTTGTTGCATACACATCACGGTAGCTACAACCCTAGGAGCATAACTATCCCACTAACGACTTGGAGTTGGCGGCTATCGTCTTTGCTTTGTAGACATGGAGGCAGTACCTATACAGTGAGACTTTTAAGATTTTCACAGATCATAAGAGCCTCAAGTACCTGTTTGATCAGAAGGAGCTCAACATGAGAAAGAGGCATTGGTTGGAGCTCCTGAAGGACTATGATTGCAACATCTCTTATCATCCAGGGAAAGCCAATGTGGTGGTTGATGCCTTGAATCGGAAGGCACCCGCCTGCTTGGCTAGTTTACAGACATGGAGTTGGTGGCTCATGCAGAAGGTTGGCAGTTGGCAACCTCAGGAGCCACGTGGACATTGTGGGGCAGTGGTAGTAATGAGATAGGCATGGCCTAAGCTCTTAGACCGCATCATTATTCGGTAGATGACTGACTCGTATCTACAGACATTGGAGGATAAGGTATTGACTGGAGACCCAGAAGACTTCACTTTCATAGATGAGATTCTGTGCATGAGGGGGCGATTGTCATCCCTAGAGATGAGGAGCTATTGAGAGAGCTTTTGGCAGAGGCACACGGGTCTAGGTTCACTATACATTCTGAGAACTCCAAGATGTACCATGATTTACAACATGATTTTTTGGTGGAGGGCAATGAAGAAGGATGTTGGAGAGTTTCTGCAGCAGTGCTTGGTATGCCAGCAAGTGAAGGTTGAGCAAAAGAGGCCTGTAGGACCATTACAGCCGCTTCCTGTGCCAGAGTGGAATGGGAGAGACTGTGGACCTGGTGGTGGGGTTGCCAGTCAAACAGGGGTGTCACAATGCCATTTGGGTCATAGTAGGCAAGTTGATGATGACAGTGTGGTTCTTGCCAATCCGAGTCACTTTTGGACCAGTACAATTGGTAGAGCAATACATCTGGGATGTGGTGCGCCTTCACGGAGTTCCCTGCGAGATCATATTAGACAGAGACACTTGCTTCACTTCCCAGTTCTGGAGAGAGTTTCAGCAGGCACTGGGGACTCACTTGAGGTTCAATACTGGTTACTACCCCCAAATAGATGGACAGTCAGAGTGCACCATCTAGATGCTTGAGGATCTTCTGTGTGCTTGTGTGCAAGACTGGAGGGGCTCCTGGGAGGAGCATTTTCCCTTGGCAGAGTTTGCATATAACAATAACTATCATTTGAGTATTGGCATGGCACCTTATGAGGCATTATATACACGGAAGTGTATGGCTCTTCTGAATTGGGTTGAGGTTTGGACCAAGTGGGACATTGGTCCTAGGTTGATCCACTAGAGTTAGGAGGTGATAGAGCAGATTCATAGGCGACTCCATATCGTCAGGAGCAGACAGAAGGGCTACATAGATAGGAAGCGTAGTGTTACGACCCGGTTCTTGGATCCCTACAGGACCCGAGACCGGCTCGCCTCGACTAATCCCAAGACCTAGTTGTCCAACGAGAAATAACCAAAAGCAGGAAAATAAACCACATTCACACATGCAATATAACTAAGCAGAAGGAAAGAACAAAGTAGTAAACAAAAGTAGAGCAACTATCTCAAAAATAGAACATGCCACCACCACCACCACAACAATAGCGGAAAGGAAATAGAAGTAACAGAACAGTAAAATATATGTCCAATACTCACTACAACAGTAGAAAAATGAAAGAGCTAAAAGAACGACTACGGCTAGGCTTGGCTGGGCCTAGCAACCTCGGCAGCTAGAAACTCGGGCTGCTCAACTCTTGGTCCTGAACAGTGTTATGAAAAGACAGGGTCAACGAATGCTGAGTAGAGTGGTGTTTATATTATCTATGTACAAGTATAGTAAAAGCAACAAGCAGGTTTATTTCTCATTTTTATTTATCTCATTTATGTGTTTCTGGTTCATCTATTTCTCAAGTATCCAGGTATTTCTTGATCTTGCATGTTCCTCATGGGAACGATCTTGATTGCAGTCTTTTCTGTAGAGTAGAAGGTACACGTGGTGCCTTCCTAGCTGGGAGAGTCCCCCGTGGTAGTCCTACACCCAGTCAACCACCCTGAGGTCACTGTTGAGACGTAGCGGTGACTACGGCATGCGTGATAAGTGCACGGGTAGCTACCCCGCACTGACACGCGATCAGTCATTTCCGCTAGCGGGAATGCCCAAAGTACAGCACGGAACAGTATATGGCCTTTCCCTCTCAGAACAGGGGTCTCGCCCCTCAGAACCAACAAAGGCCTCACCCCTCCATAGTCCGCGTACCCTCGTCTAACTACCCTGGTTTGCCCAAAGGGCATAACAAGGTTGGTGTAGGGTGGCTAGCTCCCTCCTTACACTAGTAGCACGCCTCGGTACCATGTACATGAGGGCCAACAGGAGTCGGTGTAGAGTGGCCAATCCTAACCCCGGGTCTCAACCCAAGGGAGGCTAGCTCCGCTCTACACTAAAAAGGGATGGTTGCTCTCCTTGGTACCATGTACACATGGGCTAGCACACTTCCCATCTACTTTCCAGATTCCTTTCATACACAGGAGTTCTACTGCTATTTCCCCGTAGGGTTCATGCTCATATTCATCTCATTTATCCATATCCAGATCTCGTTCCATAACTCGTTCCTCATCCATATATAGGCAGCTCGTGTTTTCATGATTCAGTTCTCAATCATAAACATACAACTTGTGGTTTCACTGCTCAATTTCTCATTTACATATAAGCAGCTCATGTTTGAACATGCATCTCATGGTTATATTAAAGGCATTTGCTAGCAATTTACTTTACCATGCATTCAAGTAAATAGGACAGCTTAAACAGGCTCATTCATTTCTACCCTAGGGTTCATTCCACATCCTAGAGTTCAATCCGGTTATTCTAAACAGGCATATTCTTTATTCATGTCTTAATAAATGCATTAAACCACTCTACCGGGTAGCACTAGAGGAATTGAGGCTTGTGCCGCAGATCTCGTTGTCTCTGCGGGCCCTGAATACGCCACTGGCTAGTAACCTGTACTAGCGACCAATGTACATTAGACGAGCTCAAACAGAAGATACTCAACACGAACATGTAGAGGAACTCAAGTGGAAAACAAAAGTACTTCGTTTGCAGAAATCCAACTCCGTTTAAGCCTTAAACAGGCCAAAAACATGGTTATTAACCAAAATTAGACATCTCAGACTAGGCCCAGATGTCTTAAAAGATGTCAGAACTCACCTTACCCTTTCTGCGGCTGATTTAGATGTCCAGACTCCCCCTGCGACCGTCTGGGGGCAGTTCCAGATGTCGGACAAGGTCTCCGGTCGTTTGGAAGTACCTCCGGACGTCTGGCGACGTGATCAAACATCCAAAAGTACTTGGGAAAGTGCACTATGAACCTTCCCAAAGCCTGCACCTGCATACGAGCACCCCAGATACAACGGTCAGCTGACATCCCCTGCGCTACGATCTGCATGGCGGAAAATTAGCGTAGGAATATACGTACCTCACAATATTGCACTTTCAGGTGTCCGTCCTCAACTTCGGATGTCCTGGTGCCTTGCCAGTTGTCTAGATGTCATGGCAGATGTCTAATACTGGAAAACTTCCAATACCAGAACCTCCTCACAGCTCGCCTTGCTCGCACCTCCTCTCGCAGCGGTAGCTCCAGCAGCTGCAAGAGCTTAAGCAGCTCGTCATCGACTTCCTCCTCTCTCCTACGACTCCTCCTAGAGCTCCACCGAGCTCCCACGGCCGTCGTCCTCCTCCCCCACTCTCACTCCCTCTCTCTCTCTCACTCTCAATCCTCCCCGCTTTCCCCTTGCCGGTGGCTCTCCTTCCTCATCACGGCTGCAGTAGAGATGGAGGGGGACGTGGCTATCGCAGGAGAATGTGGAGGTGGCGGTGGCTAGAGTGGTGTGAGGGGTGAAGGAGGAAGACGTGAGGGGTTGATATAGGAGGGGAGTTAGGGTTCGGGTGAGGGGTGAAGGAGAGAGAGCAGGTCTCTGCACGTCGCCTGCACGCAGAGTGAAAAGAATATGCGCTATTCTTCTACTTTCCAACGTCCGGACATATATCCAGATGTCTGGACAGACGTCTCACTGGCAGTCCAGACGTCTTATCCGACCAAAAGGGCAACAGGTCATTACATCATAACAAACTTAAAGGAAGTTTCATCCCTGAAACTTGAGCCCTAACTAGCTTATTTTGACCTAAGAAAGAGAATAAGAGCTCCTACATAACCTAAAGAAGGGCCTAATTCAAGGAATAAGTGTTCTGAGAAGAAAACATGAAACAAAGGTTAAAATTATATTTTACCATTGTAGTACATAAATGGAATTTCTCAGAGGCAAAATATAGGTCGAATGGTCTGAATAAGATAAGAAGTGGTTGGTTCAGTCAGAAATGAGTTATTGTACAATCCAAGAATTAAGTGACATTCTGTAACTCTAAAATAGACCCTCTTAATTCAACAAGATTCTGGTCAGGGTAAAAATCAACTAAACCCTATAAAATTCATGAAAAAATATCTCATAAGGCTTAGAACCTTCAATTTGGCCTTTGGAACATATTTTGACTTAGATTGGGGTCCTAGCTCATTACTGGACCTAATTTGGGTTTTTGTGTAAAATGTCTAGTCAAACGTGGTCAAACCTAAAATCCAACTTCATCATTGGATTCCTTAGGTCTAAATTAGGTTTGTACCAAAATTTGGACCTAAGGGAGGTCATCTTGACCTACTTTACAAAATAGTCCACTCAATTACATTCTGGCCCCTAACTTTTGAAAACCATTGCACGGACCCCCTTAACTTCCTTGCCACTCTTACATTTAGGTCACCTCCAACGAGGAATGGAGGGGGATTACTCCCTGATTCCTTAGAGATCTCCTTGATTTGGAAGGGAGATTCTCTGAGGAATTCCTTTCGATCTAAGCATGGTCCCAATCTCTGATTTGCACCCAATCTCTCGTGCGAACGCATGAGAGATTTGGGTCTCCAACAGTTTCCATCTCCGGCGAGGTCTCTTGTGCTTGGAAGCTTGTCTTCCAAGCATAAGTGCCCCTGCCAGTGCCTATAAAAGGTCCACCACCTCCTGCCGCACCTATTTGCTCAACTTGACTGGAGAACCACCCCAATTTCATCTTCTTCTCCTCCAGTCAGGGGTCCAGTGAGCTCCAGTGAGCCCTCCTCCTCTTTCTCATCGCTCTGCCACAATACCAGTGGCAGAGCTACCTTCATCACCTTCCTCCGCGTCGTGCAACACTCTCACGTGCACCTCTAGCCCCTTCGTCGTCGTCCTCTCCCTCTTCTGGACATCATCTTCTCTGGAGGTGGCAGGAACGACCGGCTGCCTCTTCTCCCCCTTCGTCCACTTAGCTAGGTTAGAATTACTTCCCTCTCTCCCCTCTTCATTTTCCCTCTTTCTATTTCCACTGTCGACCCCTCGCAGCAGCATACCACCTCCGGCCAACCACCAGCGAGGTGCATCCACCGCTCTACACCTCCACACACCTCGCCAGACACCTCATCACCTTCACCATCACCCACTGATCACCTTCTGCCCATCCACTGACCGCCACACACGCCCTACACTTCCACCAGACAAACCCATAAGCACGGTCACAGTCCGACTTAGGTACGCATGCCTAGGCTACCCCGCGACCAGCCAACCACCGCCTCACCTTCGCCTTGACACGGTGAAGCTCCTCAGGTGTTTTAATGGGGCCGACAAGTCGTATTGAGTGAAATGTAGGTCGACCCCCCTTTCACCATTGACACTGAAGCAAGGAGGTTGCAAGGTTGCTCCAGGTCGTGTGCTCCAAGATCAGAGTCCCAGAAGGTGTGGGTTAAGTGTGCGAACTCATCCAGCCAAGAGATTGGCTTGGCGAGGCACCCAACTTCCCCAATTGAGCGGAGATCTCCTATGGGCGCGAGCACAGAAGTGGGTGGGACTTTAGTCCCACCTTGTGAACTCAAGAGCACGGTGAGCTCCTTAAATTGAATTTGTGTTTTCAGTTGTTTGCCTCCAGTACACAGGGTGAGGTCCCTCGCCCCCACATGCACCTGCCTCATCCGCAACCTTTGTCCCGTGGATCTGGCTAACCGACCCGATTACCCCACACACTCCTCGCGCACTACACCATGCCAGTGCACCTGGACCTGGGCACCCGAAACTCGACCCGATTACCCGACTCTGGGAGAGCGTACCTAAGAGAGAAGTAGAGAGAGAGAGACATGGGGGAGGGTAGGGGATAGGTTTTGCTCTTCAGTGTGTGCAGGAAAGAAGAAGAAGAGAAGAAGGGAGAGGAAGGCGTAGCTGGAGCTAACGCAAGGTGAAGGCCATGCAGGGAAGGAAGGACTTAGTTGCAAGGAGAAAGAAAGGAGAGAAGCAGAAGAAAGAGAAAGCAAAGAGGGTGCGACAAATAAGAGAAAGTCAGAGGTGAGCTAAGGAAAAGGCTGAAGAAGGAAATCAAGGTAGAGTCCAAGGAAGGAAAAGGAAGAAAAAGCAAGGCAGAAGCTAATGGAAGGAGAAGCACTATAGCAGAGGTGTGGCTGAAGAAGAGGAGAGGCAAGCCAAATAAGGATGAAGACTGAGAGAAGAATCAAGGAAGAAGAGAAGCCAAAGAAGGAAGAAGACTGAGAGAAGGATCAAGGAAGAAGAGATGAAAAAGAAAGAAGAGACAAGGAAGAAGAGGCAGACGGCCAAAGGAAGAAGTCAAAGAGAAGAAGAAAGAAAAGAAGAAGCTGAAGAGAGCCAAGCTAAGAATCACCCCTTTTTATCCAACTCTTCTCAATCTCTTCTATTTTGTTACATTTTGATATTCATAAACTCCTGCATTTATACTCTGAATTAGGTTTTGAATAACTTTAAGTGTTCAATTACATTATTGAGATTAGTGAATAAATTCCATTTGCTCCTTGTGTTCGACCTTAGATGCTTAGGTTTTCGAGTAATAAAAATTCTTATTTGTTTTCGAGGCGATTTCATCTATGCTACAACGAAACATCTCTTAAAACCCTGGCTTTGCCTCATTTACATTTTGGTGCTGTTCTCGGGGAGCAACGCACAATTTATCACTAGTCTCTGCATTATTTTAGATTATATTTGAGCACTAACTTGCCCTATTGTTTTGTTATGATATTGCAAGGTATTTCATGAGAAGATCTCCCACGCAAGTCAACCTCTCCAGGGTAGGTAACCTCTCTTCTTCCCTAAAATCCATCTCCTAATCCTTGAAAGACAAAATGAAGCAATTAATTTAGGAATCAATTGCCTTCTTTCTATGGTAATCACCATCTTTAAGGCAAGAGTTTTGGATTTTGCGAGAATTTTTCAGAACTTATTGAAGTAGAAGTGATTTTCTTGATCCTACCCCACAAATTCCTGTGCCTAATAGAAATCACGCTTAATCTCTGAGAACAACACACTTCTTGTTTTTGAGTCCAAAGAGAACTTTTGTGAAAAAGAGGATTGGAAATAGAACCAAATTAGGGTTTCTACAATAGGGTTTTTGGAGTGCTAGTCACACATGCTTGTTTAAAAAGGAAATAAACCCTTGATTGAAGAGATCTAAACAAGACAAACCCTAAAATTGAGCTCTAAAATCACTTGAATCTTAAAATCTTGGACCTAATAACCTGGGAGTCAAATCAGGGTGATCTCTAGGTCTTGACCTAGAATCATTTTGCCATCTTTAGGACAGGTCAGGTGAAGTTGACCCTTTAGATCAACCAACCTCTAAATTAGGTCACAACATCAAAACATCTAAAGTTCAAGTAAAAATCCTAAAGCACCTTTGATCTTAAAAGTAGTAGACTTAAGAGGTCAAGGTACCTATTCTGGTCTACCTGGAATCTTAGTGACAAGAGAGGTCGGGTGGGAGAAACCCTGTAACCCATGGGGATGCTCGACCGTGTAGGGGTCTTTGCAGGACTCTCCCTCTCTGGCTGCCTAGGTAATTCTCAGGTTGATGACCTTCTGATCCAGGGGTATCATCCGCCCCGAACCTCTATAGTCATCCAAACGTCTTTTGGGTGCCTTGATTGGGTCAAAAACATCTCCAGTCCCTCATCTCTTCTCTTTAGAGCACACACATAAAACTTCAGTGGGACTCTTTATTCAGATACAATCGCTTCATAACTTGATTCTACATCTTGATTCAAACTTTGATTCTACATCTTGATACCACCACCTGATCCAAATATGCAGCCAAACCACTTAGGACTACCATTCAAGAAACCTAAAACCCGGAGATCCATGAGAGATAGGATGATTGAGGATGCCCTGAAATTCTATGAAAAAGAAGACAAACCCTCAACACCAGTAGAAAACATTCAGGTTGATGTCCCAACAATCACAGCCTTCATCATAACCTGTGTCCAAGTGCTATTAACAGAAGCCACAAAAGGATCAACCCGAGACATTCTCATCACGGGATACATTGAGATAGAAAACTTGCACAATCTTGAATACCTTTAATGCATGACAAATCTTGTACTTTGGAAACAACACCAAGATGATCTTGAAAAATGGGAAGAAATGATGAGATTATTGAAATAAATTATCGATCAACAGTACCCGTACATGCCACAAATAGAGGATGAACCATCTTGGGACAATATCGAGGATCAATCTGATTCCCCAGATCTCGGGCTTGAGGCACAAAGTGGTTGTGAATTCCCAACCCAGATAGAATACAACATGCCTGATATTGAATTAGGTTGGGAAATTGCAGGAAAACACAATGTTGAGCCAACCCTAAACCCTAGATCACCAATCTTAGAATTCCAAGACTCCTGCAATAATGAGATTAGAACTGAACCTCTCGAGGGTATAAATTCCACCCCTTATTCTGATAAGGTGACCCTCGAAGGTAAATCGGACCTAGATTCTAATGATTCAACCCACATCCCAAGCCTAGAATCTGGATCTGAAACCTATTGGGAAGATTATGAGGCCCCATATGAAGAAGATCAAATTTTCAATGAAGAAAATGATTTTGGGCCTCTTTTTGATGAATATCCCTCGCCAACGTCCTCAGAGAAACAAATTAATTTTTCAGAAGTCATGCCAATTTACGATACAGAAACCGAGGAGTTGGACGAGTAGGGTTTCAATTGGGTCTGTCCTACCAGCTTGGAACCTGAGCCTATACCAAATAAGGACACCTTTGTAAGCTTAGAATTGACATCTAGGCTAGACCCCAGTCAGGCTGCTGAATCTACATCATGTGATTTATTCTATGGTGGAAATCATGATCTTGGATCTCATTCAGAATATGATTTTTGCAATATCTTCGATGATTTCGAATCTGATCATGACATCGAAGAAAATATGCTTCCTGGGTACAATATGCCAATCTACGACCTCAGCTCACATGATTCATTCTCCGACTCTGACTCTGAGGTCCTGATTCCCGAGATCACTGATTTAAGTTTAGGTTCCAGTGAAGCCACCTCTTCTGAATATTCAAAATGAAGCAAAGCCCGTTTTCAACCCTAACCCGCAACCAGACTCAATTTCTATTCTGATTCACCTCTCACTAAGCTGAATGCAGATGATTCAACTCCACATCTATACTGGGCATCTGACATCGATCAGACTAAAAATCATGATCCATCATTCTCTGATTGCCCTTGTAGGGTTCCCACATTATTCACTGATCATTTTTCGGAGCCCTACTCTGACGAGGTTGATTCGACTCAGCCTAAACCCCAAGTTTCCATTTCCACATCCATCCGAGCTCCATTGCATATGGTGGGTTCCATATATGTTGATCTACATCTATCAACCCACTAGACTGATTGGGTTTGGGCTGCATCATCAGCCCACTGATCTTAACAAGCACCTGGTTGGACCAACCAGGCTCTTAATCATGGTGCTTGTTTTACAAAATTCCGCTGATTTGACCACTCTCATCACTAGGGTATGGGAAAAGGAACGTAAAAGAGCATAACAAACTTAAAGAGGACCGAAGTAGGTCTGAAAAGATGTACCCTCAAAAAGCTTTGGGTACCACTCTCGCATCGCCGCCTCAAGCTCCCAAGTTGCCTCCTCGTACCGCTGGCTTCTCCATAGGACCTTCACCAGTGGTACTTGCTTCCGTCTTAGACTCTGGATGACTCTGTCTAGTATCTGTACTGGTCTCTCAGGGTAGGTCAGGTCGTCACCCACCTTGATGCTCTCATGGCCCAGAACGTAACTGGGATCGGTGATGTACTTCCTGAGGTTGGACACGTGGAACACGTCATGCACTCCAGAAAGCTGGGGAGGAAGGGCAAGCCGGTAAGAAATTTGTCCTACCCACTCCAGGACCTCAAAAGGCCCCATAAACCTCGACGCAAGCTTCCCTTTCACCCCAAAACGCAGATCCTTCATGGGTGAAACATAGAGAAAGATGTGATCCCAACCTCGAACTGCACCTCTCAGTGCTTCCGGTCAGTGTAGCTCTTCTGCCTACTCCTGACAGTGCGGAGTCATCTATGAATCTGCTCTATCACCTCCTGACTCTGCAGGATCAACCTGGGACCAACCTCCCACTTGGTCCCCACCTCGACCCAACTTAAGGGCGTAGTACACCTCCATTCGTACAAAGCCTCGTAAGGTGCCATGCCGATGCTCGAGTGGTAACTGTTATTGTAAGCAAACTCTGCCAGGGGTAAATGCTCCTCCTAGGAGCCTCTCCAGTCTAGTACACAGGCATGCAAAAGGTCCTCAAGTGTCTGTATGGTGCACTCTGACTGTCCGTTTGTCTGGGGCAGTAAGCAGTACTGAACCTCAAATGCGTCCCTAAGGCCAGCTAAAACTTAGCCCAGAACTGGGAAGTAAAATGAGTATCCCTGTCGGATACGATCTCACGTTGAACTCAATGCAAGCACACCACATCTCGAATGTATCTATCTGCTAGCTGTGCTGGTCCAAAGGTGACTCGGATCGGTAGAAAATGTGCCGTCTTCGTCAACCTGTCTACTATCACCCAGACTGCGTCATGTCCCCGCTGGGTAACTGGTAGACCCACCACCAAGTCCGTGGTGATGCTCTCCCACTTCCATTCTGGCACAGGAAGTGGCTGTAATGGCCTTGCAGGCCTTTGATGCTCGGCCTTCACCTACTGGCATACCAAACACTGTTGCACAAACTCACCAACATCCCGCTTCATCCCTCTCCACCAAAAGTCGCATCGCAAATCATGGTACATCCTTGTGTTCCCGGGATGTATGCTGAACCTGGACTCGTACGCCTCAGCCAGGAGCTCTCTCAACAACTCCTCATCGCTAGGAATGCATAAGCGTCCCCTCATGTGCAGTATCTCGTCTAAAAAAGAAAAGTCTCCTGGGTCCCTTGTCAACACCTTGTCTCGCAGTGTCCGTAAGTATGGATCGGCCATCTGCCCTACGATGATGCGGTCTATCAGGTCAGGTCGTGTCTGCCGCGTCACTGTCACTGTCCCACAATACCCCTGTGATTCTCGGGGTCGCCAACTGCCCAACTCTTCCATAAGTCTCCAACTCTGTGCTTGTAAACTGGCCAAGTGGGCGGGTGCCTTTCGGCTCAAGGCATCAGCCACCACATTGGCCTTCCCTGGATGGTAGGAGATGCTGCAGTCGTAGTCCTTCAGGAGCTCTAACCAACGTCTCTGTCTCATGTTAAGCTCCTTCTGGTCAAACAAATACTTGAGGCTCTTATGATATGTGAAAATCTCGAAAGTCTTACCATAAAGGTAATGCTTCCATGTCTTTAGCTTGAAGACAACTGCTGCCAGCTCTAAGTCTTGGGTAGGGTAGCTATGCTCATGGGGCTTCAGTTGTCGTGAAGCGTAAGCGACAACGTGACCCCGTTGCATGAGCACACCTCCTAATCCCTCCAATGAAGCGTCAGTGTAAACTACAAAACCATCACTGCTGTCCGGGATGGTAAGTATAGGAGCTGAAGTCAGTCTCTCCTTCAACTCCTAAAAACATGCCTCGCACTCATCTGTCCAGGCGAAGGGCATGTCCTTCCAGGTCAGCTGGGTCATAGGACGCGCAATCTGAGAGAAGCCTTTGATAAACTGCTGGTAATAACCTACCTGTCCCAAAAAGCTACGTATCTCTGCCACTATGCGTGGCCTCTCCTGCCTAAGTACGACCTCTACCTTGGCTGGATCCACAGCCAATCCATCCCCTGAAATCACGTGGCCCAAGAATGTCACCTACCTCACCCAAAACTCGCACTTGCTATACTTGGCATACAGCCTGCGTCGCCTCAAGGTATCCAGGATCATGTGTAAATGTTGTCCATGCTGTGCCTGGTCCCGCGAGTAAACGAATACGTCATCGATGAATACCACCACAAACTGGTCTAAGTATGGCCTGAAAACACGGTTCATCAAATCCATTAAGGCAACGGGGGCATTGATCAGCCTAAACAACATGACCAAGAACTCAGTGCCCATATCGGGTTTGGAAAGCTATCTTGGAGACGTCAGTCTCCTTGATCCTCAGCTAGTGGTAACTTAACCTCAGATCTATCTTGGAGAACACTGTGGCATCTAGCAATTTGTCGAAGAGGTCGTTAATCCTCGGCAGCGGATACTTGTTCTTGATGGTGACCCTATTCAGCTGTTGGTAGTCGACACAAAGTTGCAGGGTACCGTCCTTCTTCTTCACAAACAGTACAGGGCTTCCCACAGGGATGCACTAGGCCTCACAAAGCCCTTCTCAAATAGGTCCTATTGCTGTGATTTTAGCTCTCGCAGCTTAAGTGGTGCCATCGGGTACATTGTAGTAGAAATGGAGCAGGTTCCTAGTACTAGTGAGATCTCAAACTCGATCTCACGCTCAGGCGGTAGTCTTGGCAGCTCCTCTGGAAAAACGTCAGGGTACTCGCAGACCATCGGGATACTCTGAAAGTCAGCCACTGGGCTAGGCTCTACCACTACATAGGCCAAAAAGCCCTCACACCCCTAGCTCAAAAGCCTGGCTGCCTGAAGCGTGGAGATGCATTTGAAACCTCCGTTCACCGACTGTCTGTGAAACTCAAAGGGAGGCAACTCTGGTATGGAGACGACGATCTTCCTCCCGAAATAGTCTACCAGGGCGTGATAGGTGGACAGCCAGTCCATCCCTAGGATCACGCCAAAATCCTCCATCTGGAACACTATCAGGTTAGCGGGGAGGCTGTGTCTCCCTATACTGACCTCGCAGTCCATGTAGACCTCCTCGACTACAAACAACTGGCCACCTGGGCCTCTGATCACAAACGGATCCTCTAGCAGTACACTGCCCTACCCCAAATTGATGACAAAACTCGTAGCAACGAAGGAGTGTGTGGTGTTGGAATCAAAAAGTACATACACTAATCTGCCAGAAACAGTAACCATACTTGCCACCAAAGAACTTGAAGCCCTGGCATCTCTGTGTGTCAAGGCGTTGATACACCCCTCAGCTCTCGGTGCAGATGAAGCAGCTACACACTGGGTCGAGCTAGCAGCAGCTGGCCGGTACCCTCCTCGTGACTACCGTCCTCCCCCACGCGCCTGGTGACCACGACCACCAGTTCAGCCTCCAGCTCTCGGTGCAGGGAGCATCTGCTGTGCTCCAACCCTAGATGGGTAGTCCCACCTGAGGTGGCCTGGCTGGCCACACTAGTAGCAGAGGGGTACACGACCTCCTCCCTCTGTAGGTCCTTGCTGGCGGCTGGGCGGGGTCCCGGTGCTGGCAACTGTCCCCTGTCTGGGGCCCCCAAAGGCCACTGATGGCCCCACAGAATGAGATGACTCTCCTGCGGGCGTCGTGTGCCCCTTTCTCGATAGCCCTGAGAGTACTCTAGCTGGTAGGGCCTCTTCCGTTTGCTGTCAGTGTCTTGGGTTACCGGGTTGGTCTCCACGTAAGTCATGGTTGCCTCAACCACAAGAGAGAAAGTGGGAAGCTTCAGGGGTTTTACATACCCCTGAATAGTAGGTTGGAGCCCCTCAGTGAACCTCCAAGACCTCCACAGGCGCTCCTCCTCAGTAGACATAGCTGTTGGTGCAAAACATGATAGCTCTAGGAAACACGTGCGGTACACGCTAACCGTCAATGTCCCTGGTGGAGAGTGTGGAACTCCCACCTCCTCTGGTCTTACCAGGTCTGTGGAAAGTACTGCTCGCAGAAGAGAGCCACGAACTGGTCCCACATCGGCTCTCTCCCTTCTTGGCCTCTAACTGCCCTCCACCACCTGTGTGCTACGCTCTTTAGCTAGTACGTGGCAAAGGCCACACATCATTCCGCAGGGGGGCAAAGGGTATCAAACACCTTCTCTATCTGCTCCAGCCAGTCCTTTGCCTCAGACGGGTCCTCATTCCCCTTGAAGGAGGGGGGCTTTAGCTTCCGGAATTGTATGAAAAGCTCGTGGTGTAGCAGCAGTGGGGGAACGGGCACGCCACCAAGCAAGGAGGGCTCATGCTCGGAAGTGTCAGAGTGTGGTGGAGGATCACCCCCTCCCCCTCCTGCTCGTCCGGGGCTGCGATGGTCTCTCTGTCCCACCGAGGACTACCCCTCCACGTCCTCAAAGAGAGGTGCCCGTGGAGGCTGGTGGAGCCCCTCTTGCACGATGTCTCTGATCAGCTAGGAGAGATACTGGGCCTGAATGCCCGGGAGGAGAGGTGGGTCAACTGGTGCCTCAGGTCCGGCACGCCTGCCCCTCCGATCTCCTTCACGGCCACGGCCACGGCCTGCCTCGGGAACTCCTTGACAAGGCATCTCCTGCAAGGAGACGCAAGAGATAGAACAAGAGTGTCAATGATACCAGATTACATCGAGAAAAGACTCGGAAATGAATATCAAAGCGATACGTTGTGGTGGCTATCCTAGTTATATGCACGTGAGTGGTTATTCTCAAGTCAATTGGTTCATTTCTCGGGATGACCTTACTCTGATACCATCTTGTTACGACCTAGTTCTCGGATCCCTATAGGACCCGAGACCAGCTCACCTCGACTAGTCCCAAGACCTAGTCGTCCAATGAGAAATAACCAAAAGCAGGAAAATAAACCACATTCACACATGCAATATAACTAAGCAAAAGGAAAGAACAAAGCAGTAAACAAAAGTAGAACAACTGTCTCAAAAATAGAACATGCCACCACCACCACAACAATAACAGCGGAAAGGAAACATAAGTAATAGGAATAGTAAAATATATGTCCAATACTCACTACAATAGTAGAAAAATGAAAGAGCTACAAGAACGACTACGGCTAGGCTTGGTTGGGCCCAGCACCCTCTGCAGCCAGAAACTCGAGCTGCTCAACTCTTGGTCCTGAATAGTGTTATGAAAAGATGGGGTCAACGAATGCTGAGTAGAGTGGTGTTTATATTATCTATGTACAAGTATAGTAAAAACAACAAGTAGGTTTATTTATCATTTTTATTTATCTCATTTATGTGTTTCTGGTTCATCTATTTCTCAAGTATCCAGGTATTTCTTGATCTTGCATGTTCCTCATGGGAACGATCTTGATTGCAATCTTTTCTGTAGAGTAGAAGGTACACGTGGTGCTCTCTTGGTTGGGAGAGCTCCCATGGTGTCCTACACCCAGTCAACCACCCTGAGGTCACTGTCGAGACGTAGCGGTGACTATGGCATGTGTGATAAGTGCACGGGTAGCTACCTCGCAATGACACGCGGTCAGCCGTTTTCGCTAGCGGGTATGCCCAAAGTACAGCATGGAATAGTATAGGGCCTTGCTCTCTCAGAACAGGGGTCTCGCCCCTCAGAGCCAAACAGCGGCCTTGCCGCTCCACAGTCTGCGTACCCTCGTCTGATTACCCCGATTTGCCTAAAGGGCCTAACAAAGTTGGT
Source organism: Thalassia testudinum (assembly GCA_037157565.1). Classification (NCBI taxonomy): domain Eukaryota; kingdom Viridiplantae; phylum Streptophyta; class Magnoliopsida; order Alismatales; family Hydrocharitaceae; genus Thalassia; species Thalassia testudinum. The sequence goes on from JAZHRO010000056.1 coordinate 37,380,559, forward strand.
GTAGGGTGGCTAGTTGAACCCTGGGCCCCATGGGGTGGCTAGCTTCCTCCCTACACTAGTAGCACATCTCAGTACCACATATGCAAGGGCCAACAGGAGTTAGTGTAGAGTGGCCAATCCTAACCCTGGGTCTCAACCCAAGGGAGGCTAGCTCCGCTATACACTAAAAAGGGACAGTTGCTCTTCTTGGTACCACGTACACAAGTGCCAACACACTTCCTGTCTACTTTCCAGATTCCTTTCATACACAGAAGTTCTACTCCTAATTCCCATAGGGTTCATGCTCATATTCATCTCATTTATCCATATCCAGGTCTCATGTTCCATAACTCGTTCCCCATCCATATACAGGCAGCTCATGCTTTAATGATTCAATTCTCAATCATAAACATGGAACTTGTGATTTTACAGTTCAATTTCTCTTTTACATACAAGCAGCTTGTGTTTTAATATGCATCTCATGATTATATTAAAGGCATTTGCTAGCACTTTACTTTACCATGCATTCAAGTAAACAGGACAACTCAAACAGGCTCATTCATTTCTACCCTAGGGTTCATTCTACATCCTAGAGTTCAATCCGATTATTCCAAGTAGGCATATTCTTTATTCATGGCTTAATAAATGCATTAAACCACTCTACCAGGTAGCACGGATGGAATGGGGGCCTGTGCCGCAAATCTCGTTGTCTCTACGAGCCCCGAACACGGCATTGGTTGGTAACCTGTACCAACGACCAATGTACATTAGATGAGCTCAAATAGTAGATACTCAAAACAAACATGTAGTGGAACTCAAGTGGAAAACAACAGTACTTCGTTTACGGAAATCCAACTTCGTTTGGGCCTTAAACAGGCCAAAAATATGGTTACTGACCAAAATCAGACGTCTGGGACTAGGCCCAGACATCTTAAAAGATGTCAGAACTCACCTTACCCTTCCTACGGCTGATTTAGATGTCCAAACTCCCCCTGCGACCGTCTAGGGGCAGTTCCAAATGTCGGACATGATCTCCGATCATCTAGAAGTACCTCCGGACGTCTGGCGACGTGATCAGACATCCAAAAGTACTTGGGAAAGCGTATCGTGCACCTTCCCAAAGCCTGCACCTGCATACGAGCAGCCGCAGATACAATGGTCAGCTGACATCCCCTGCGCTACGATCTGCATGTTGGAAAAGTAGCTTAGGAAGATACGTACCTCGTGATATTGCACTTTCATACGTTCGGACTCAGCTCCGGACATCCTGGTGCCTTGCTAGTCGTCTGGACGTTACGCCAGACGTCTAATACTGGAAAACTTCCAATACCAGAACCCCCTTGCAGCTCGCCCCGCTCGCAGCGGTAGCTTCAGCACCTGCAAGAGCTTGAGCAGCTCCTCACTGACTTCCTCCTCTCTCCCACAACTCCTTAAGCTCCACTGAGCTCCTGCGGCTATCGTCCTCCTCCCTTTCTCTCACTCCCTTGCACTCTCTCGCTCTCGCTCCTCCCCGCTTTCCCCTCGCCGGTGGCTCTGCTTCCTCGCCGCTGCTGCAGCAGGGACGGAGGGGGACGTGGCTGTCGCAAGAGAAGGTGGAGGTGGCTGTGGCTGGAGTGGTGTGAGGGGTGAAGGAGGAAGAGGTGAGGGGTTTATATAGGAGGGGAGTTAGGGTTCGGGTGAGGGGTGAAGGAGAGAGAGCTGGTCTTTGCGTGCCGACCGCTCGTAGAGCGAAAAGAATATGTGCAATTCTTCTACTTTCAGACGTTCGGGCATATGTCCAGACTTCTGACTGATAGTCCAGATGTCTTATCCGACTAAAAGGGCAACGGGTCATTACACGTAGGGAGGTGTAGTTTGAAGTTGGAGACCATGTCTTCCTCTGTGTTTCACCTATGAAGGGCTTACAATGGTTTGGGGTGAGGGGGAAGCTCGCGCTAAGGTTCGTGGGACCTTTTGAGGTCTTGGAGCGGGTTGGACTCGTTGCTTACACTTCCACCCCAGCTGGCGAGCGTACATGATATGTTCCATGTATCCAACCTGAGGAGATACATCGTTGACCCCAGCCACATTTTGAGCCATGAGAGCATCGAGGTGGGAGATGACCTAACCTATCTAGAGAGGATAGTGCAAATTCTAGATAGAACCGTCAAGAGTTTGAGATAGAAAGAGGTGACATTGGTGAAGGTTTTGTAGAGGAGCCAGTGGCACAAGGAGGCAACATGGGAGCCAGAGGAGGTGATGCGGGATTAGTACCTAGAGATCTTTGAGGGTACGTATTCCTAACTGACTTTAATCCTCTTTAAGTTTGTTATGCATTTGTCTTGTTCCTTCGTCTTCTAATTTAACTTAAGTTTTGGGCACGAAACTTCCTTTAAGTTTGTTATATTAAAATGACCCTTCCTAGGGGTCCTCATAAAATTTTTGAACTTTCGGGGCATTCCTGAAATTTTTACACACACTTAAATGGACACTCGAGAGTCATTTTGAAAATTTCTAGACTCTAAGGCTTCCATCACAATTTTTTTTGCATGTTATTTGCAATGTCTAATGACTTCGGGGAGTTTGCTTAAACTCTAGGGGCCCCTACATAATTTATGCCCACTAGAAAATTCATGTAAGTGCCGTTTCATGATTTTTTTTAATCATGGAGGGGTCAGGCGTAAATTTCAAGCATCTAAATCTTGATCTGGAGACCCTAATGAAATAAACAAAGACCTTAGGACCTAAAATGTAATTTCCCCTGACCCCACGAGACCCCATGTGCCTAAAACCCGACCATAAAAGTCCCCTTCCTCATTTTTTTCTCACCCTTGTTTTCCCTCAGCGGCACCGTTCCACCAGAGGTGAGCTAGCGTGTGGGGTAGCACGCAAGTGCGCGAAAAAAGGGTGCCAGACCTACGTAGGAGCGCTACGTGGCGGGGTGTGCGGGTATGACACGATGTGTGGTGCGAGGTAGAGAGCAGGTTTCACATGCGTGGGAGTCACGTACACAGGAAGAGTTTTTGGGTAGGTTCGAGGTCCAAACAAACTCGAAGTCACACCCATAAGATGTCGTTGTTAAGGTATCGACACCATTTACGTTTTAGCACTATTTTTGATCCTGTTTAACATGTTTGAGATAGCTGAAAATGAAATTAAAGCATGTGCGACACTTGTTTGAAATAATGTATGAGTTAGGTTCGCTGTCTGGAGTGTGTACAGGACCTGCGGGGACATCCAGATCAGTTCCTTGTGCCCCCATACCTCTCGTACACCTAGGTCCAGTGGTCTCATTCATCACCCCCTTACATAATTAAGTTTAGTATATGTTATCATAAATGATGGCTAGTGGGGGTGGTTGATGTTCTCTCTTGTTATTGTTAAGTACTGAGTATTATGCTTTTAGCACGAATTATACCCTAGTTGGCTCGTATCTGGTTTGGCCCTAAATGGGGTGAAGTACAACTTTTATGCACACACAGGATTGGCCCGTTTGGAATCATGGGAAGTGTTTACCAAATAGCTTTTATAGTAAACACACTAAGGTTGTGTATCCGAACCTTAGGAAGAGAAAACTTGATGCATTTCCTATATCATCCCATGCAAGATTAATTATTTTAATTATGAACGTAAACTTTCTTTCATGATATCATGAACCATGACTGACACAAACAACTGTTGAAATGATTGATGGTATTAATATTAGTGACCATTTAGGGTTGATCCTGAACCCTAAGGACAATTAGAATTATTGCTCATTATGCTCAGAGTGGAAATGTATGAGCTCATTAGTAGACAAAATTAGGGATGGATTTTTTGAACCCTAAGGCAACAATTTGAGATGCGATAATGTATGAAATGGAACCTTATTGGTGTTGTTGAGAAGGAAATGGAAAGGTGGGGCCTAAGAGGCAAGGTGTTGGTTTGAGTGCGGGGATGAGTTGGCCCTCGGGTACACGTGTACTGAGGAGAGTTGGCTATCTCCTAATGTAGGGAGAGAGATGACATCCTTGGGTAGGGACCCAGGGTAGGCATGGCCTTCCTACATTGACTCCTGTTAAGCCCACGGGGCCAACCGGGGTAGTCGCGCAAGGGTTCGCGATAGGTGAGGGAAACAGCCCCTATTTTGTTCTATGTTGTACAGCTTAGAGCATACCCATTAGCAGAAATGACTGACCGTGTGTCAAGCAGGGTAGCCCCCCATGCATTTATCACATGTGCTGTAGTCACTGCTACGTCGCGACTATGACCCCGGGGTGGTAGATTAGGTGTAGGGCAAACATGGGTTGCCCTCTCGGCCAGGAGAGAACCACGTGCTCGTTCTGCATCGTGGGAAAACTACAACAGGATCATTCTGTTAGGAAACACGTGAACCAAGAGATAATGTGACCCTCTGCTAGAATAACTGAAATTACAAACCAACTAGTAACTAATAATGGAAAGAAAACATGAAAATAATGCCCTAAATGTTTACTACTTTTCTTTTTAGTAAAAGTTGTGTTAGTTTAATCTACACTTGCCACTTTACTCAGCTTTTGCTGACGTCTACTACTCATATCTAGGACAAGGAGGTAAGCAGCCAGTCCCACCGACTGTAGAGGGAGCTAGGCCTAGCGGAGCCCTGCCTTAGTTTGTTCCCATTTTCATTCTACTGTAGCTTGACTTTCCTTTTTTGTTGTCGTGAGTATCTATTTTGGAACTAGTGGTACTGTTTCTGTCTTTCTGATATGTTTGTGATGCCTATGATGTAAACTTTGCTATTCTCTTGTGGTTCTGTTTCTAGTTACAATCGACTTTACAACTTCCTATCTTTTAATTATGTTTCTAGCTATGGTGGACATGTGGAAAATATTATGTTTTTGGTTTTACTCATTGAGTGACCGGGTCTTAAGATAATTGGGGTGATCCGAACTGGGTCCCACGTGGAGTTGGTTCAGGTCGTAACATTCCCTCCCCCTCCCTCATTGACCCACCCGCTACCGCTCTACCACCCCCACGCTGCTCGAGCATACATCGATTAAGTCACCTTGACTCGATCTAATTGACGCCCTACCAATCTCTCCCTCAGAGTCGCCACCCCTGATCGAGCATCGCATTTTCGTTGACTCAGGTTAGTTTAAGTTCTATCTCCCTATTCTTGCTCTCGCTGACGATTATCCAAGGTGGATAGATCTCTTTTAGGTTTGTGGATCTGATCTCTCACTTGGATCTCATTGATGTTTTTGTGTTGGATCGATCTCTCACTTGAATTTTTCATTCTAACTTTTGAAATCGACATTCAAATCAATCCCTCTTTCTCAATCTCTCCAACTTCATCGATCTCTGACTAGTTAGTGATCTAATCTTGAACTTCATCAAATCGATCTTAAGGTTTCTAATCTCTCGCTATTCCATTGATCAGATCTCTCCCACTCGATCTCAAACTTCCATATTCTAATTTCTAGAGTGATTATGCTTTACTAATGTTCAGTTTCCTTTCCATCATTACAAAAAATTAACAGCACACATATGCTCTCTGAAGTTAATGGAATAGTATAGCTGAGCAGGACAAAACTACGAAGACAATCTTATATGTGTCTTCTGTAATGAACTCTCATAGTAGCTTTATAGACTTCGAATTAAAAGGTTAATATTTGGCATTCTCAGTGAAATAAGTAATTTATAGCATAGAAGGTTTAGGAAAAATTAGACTTGGTATTCACATGTTTCATTAAATTACAATTAGAGTACAAATACATCTCATATGTGGCTCCAAACACCAGTTGGTGAGAATCAGCTTATGGATTATATGGAAGACAACAACAAGAAGAAAGTAGTCGCTTCTTTTTTTCTTTCTTTTTTATTTTTAAGTAATAGTTGCCTCTGTTTTTCTTTCTTTTTTATTTTTAAGTAATAGTTTCTTCTTTTACTGATTAGCAAAGAAATAAACAACAAAAAACTAGGAACCAATTTTAAAATCTTAAGGAAAAATGAAAATTAGTTTTGCAGCTCGTGCATTCACCTGCTCTAACTTAACGAGTTCTTCTTCTTCCTCTTTTTTTTGAATGAAATGTTTTGGTGGCGTTGGATGTATGCTCACACGCTTAGCATTCAGATCAGGATTTTCAACATTAGGAGCTTCCTCATTTTGTTTAGAAGTCTTTGCACAAGTTGTGGTTATTCTTGTAAAAATAGTGGTATATATCATTTGGGACCATAACAAGAACGACTATAGAAAGTTCATAATTGCACAAAAACATGTTTTAACAATTACATTGAAAGTTGGTAGCTGCATAAAAACATTGACTTACCATCTCCCTAAAGATGAGGGTCCAGAAATACTTAGTTGCAACGATGAGAAAATTTATGTAATTCATTTAACATCAGTGCTAGACATTTTAGAGGGAAATGTGAAATTTTGAAAATTAGATTTTTCCAAGGACATAAACACAAAAGGGGAAGAAATGCATAATATAGCCCGAGGAAACACAAATTTTAGAGAAAAAGATCAAAATTGGTCCAGAATGTACAATTTAGGAGGCATTATCACAATCAAGATGACCAAAGTTTTGGTGTATTGTAAGAAATTTTAGAGCACAACATAACATGATTTCGATTAGAACTTGATATCAAGGCATTTTCCTTAGAATGAAATTTTGATAATTGATAGAACCAAAATCAAACATGGAACTGGAAATGCAGACCTAGTGTAAAACCAAGAAAAAAGCACTGTGAGAGGGTCCACAATATAATTTTTAATTCATTTTGGCTTATTCATTTTGTTGTCAATGTGATATGAGATTCATTAGGTTGTTTATATCTAACCTCTTTTTGTCTTTTGTTAGGTTCTACACCTTTTCTATCAACTTTCTATTCTTTGATCTCTACAAGTAAATATGTTCTTTTTATCCTTTTCCAATTGATATTTTTTTCATTATTTTTGTTTTTGTTGTTAATGAGATTGTTTTTGTTATTATTGATGTTGTCAATGTTGTGTTCATTAGTATGCTATATAGTCTAGTAGTAGAAGTTGATTTTCGAAAATATGACTTATAAGCTTTAGATCTTATATAAGGAGTAACAAATAAAATATATTAAAATAACAATAGCACAACTTAGATATGTTGTGTCTTACTTAGCTATGTGGGTAAGAGGCAATTATATTTGTTGTATTGGGTATTGTATTGCATTCTTATTGTTGGTACACTCTTGCTAGTATATGCTCATTATATATTCTACTTTGCCCTTTGAAGTTGAATGTTACCAAATAGTTAACAAAGGATTGGCTTAGTGGTAGAGCATCCCATTGGCCTTCAAAAAGGTCATGAGATCAAATATCATGGCCACCATATTTACTTCCTAAAAAAATAAACTAATTTGATGCAATAGTGTAATACTCTAGTTTGCAGTTGAAGCTTCTACTTTACAAAAAGAGAAGGTTCAAGGATTTTATTTATAATTATCAAGTTTGTTGGAGTCTTGGAGTTCAAGGTAGTAAACAATGAGAGGCAAATGAACCACGAGTATTTCATTTTCGATTATGGCCTATGCCATCGGTATACGACTTCTTAGACACCTAATCTCGAGTATTTCATATCTAACTAGTCTAATGAATCATCAAGTTTCTCCATTAAACTATCTACAACCATCCTTTGAAGTTGAGTCTCTTAGGTGCTCACAATCCTATGCATCTCAGATTACGTTGAACCAATCTAGACTCAAATTACCAACTTCCATTTGTCACAAAGTGAAGCTGATCAGGGGTTGAAAATTCCTTTTGACCAATCAAAAATATTTTTGATCCATCAAGGGGTCATTTGATTGCTAGATCAATAGGGATTATTACCATGGCTTATTAATGGTTCTTACCATGGCTTATTTGTAGATTTGTTGTTATGCTTACCTATATGCAATAAGGAGTTGTTTGATTCATCATGATACCTATGATTGATTGTTAGATTATGTTTGTGTTACAGGAAGCCATGTATAAATCATGGATAGAGTCGAAAGTGAGGACAAGCATAGAGTACATGTAGGGCATTGTGCAATTTTTGGATTTTGCATTTGATAAGTCTTCGGTAGATGGTCGGATTTTGTGTCCCTGTCGGAAGTGTGTTAATGCTTTGTGGTGGACGAAGGATGAGGTGATTGATCATTTGATTTGTAATGGCTTTCTTAAGAATTATGTGAATTGGACCTACCATGGTGAGACTTCTCGCACCTCAATCTCTAATGCGAGGGATGGAGATGTGGCCTCTGAGCATGATGTTCATGGATTGTTGGAGGATGTTTTTGTTGGAGTCAATGCAGATGTAGGATGCACGTAGAGCAATGACAATGTTAATTTTGTTGAGGATGATATGGGATATAAAGGTGCTAGCAAACAAGGATCTGATAGAGTAGAAAAGGAACAACGTAAGATCTCTGATTTGATGAAGGATGTTGAGAAGTCGTTATATGGTAACTCGAATGAGAGCAAGTTGGCTACCACTTTATATTTATACCATCTAAAGTGTCTAAATGGTTGGAGTAACAACTTGTTTACTTGAAGTATTTAAGCTTCTTGCTACCGAAGGGTAATGGGTTACCAAAATCTCACAATGAATCAAAGAGCATCATCTCAAGCTTAGGCTTAAGTTATCTCAAAATACATGCTTGCCCAAATAGTTGTATGCTCTTTTGGAAAGACAATGAAAATGATGATGTTTTCTCAATATGAGGTGAATCAAGATGGAAGAACATTAAGGATGGTGAAGATTCATTGGCTGATCTTTTTGTGGTAAAGAAAACGAGAAAACCAACTAATGTGTTGTGGTGGTTTCCTTTAAAACCAAGATTGCAATGATTGTTGCATGTTCAAAAACAACCATAGATATGAGATGGCATGAAGAAGGTTCTATTAAGGATGATCTCTTAAGGCATCCTGTAGACTCCCTAGCGTGGAAACACTTTGATTCTTTGCATCCACAATTTGCTGTCGAGCCTCGTAATGTTCGTTTGGGATTAGCTGTTGATGGCTTCAATCCATTCAAGAACATGAATGTTGCACATAGCACATGGCCTATCATTCTAATACCTTATAACAGGCCTCCATGGGTATGTATGAAACAAAGCATCTTCATCTTGCCCATGTTGATTTCTGGTCCAAAAGCTCCTGGGGACAAGATAGATTTTTATATGCAACCTCTCATTGAGGAGTTGAAGGAGTTGTGGGAGCATGGAATTGAACGTTTGATACATCTAATAATGAAACCTTTTCTATGAGAGCTGCATTACTTTCAATAGTTAATGATTTTCTAGCTTATGGAACACTTTCTGGTTGGAGTGTAAGGGGAGAAAAAGGGTGTCCCTGTTGTGGTTATAACACTAAATCTTTATGGTTGTCTCATTGCAAGAAGTATTGCTATATGGGACATCGGAGCATGAATAGTGAATCATTTGATGGGAGCACAGAGCATCGGTCGGAGCCTGTACGAATGTTAGGTAAAAGCATACTTAAGGTTTCAAAGTCAGTTGCCTCATTAGAGGATAAATCATGCAATCCTTTAAAGAGATTGACCATCTTGTTTGAGTTGCCATATTGGAAGCATAATTTGCTATGCCACAACATTGATGTCATGCACACCGAGAAAAATGTATTTGATAATATTTTTGGGACAATCACATGTCAGGTCAAAAAGACAAAATATACTTACAAGTCTCATAAAGATTTGGTAGATATGGGGATTAAAAGAGACCTTCGTCCGAAAGGAGTTGGAAATGTGATTCCAAGAGCTTGTTATCAGATGACGAAGTAAGAAATTACAATCTTTTTTACCATCTTGATGGAGTTGAAACTTCCAGATGAGTAATCGTGCAACATCTCACATGCGATAGAAGTTAAAAAGAAGAGGGTAACATTGATGAGAACATATGATTGCCACATTCTGATGCAAGAGCTTTTACCTGTGGTTATTCGAGGTCATTTACTTGATAGAGTGACGATTGTCTTAATTGGTTTCTGCCACCTCTTTAAATGATTGTGTGCCAAGGTTCTTTGACCGTCAGATATCGATATACTACAATCCCAATCCATTCTAACATTATGTGAAATGGAAAAGCTATTTCCCCCTTCATTTTTTACTATCATGATACATCTCGTCATCCATTTAGTAGAGGAAGCAAAGCTTGGAGTCTCATTTTCTACTGATAGATGTACCCTATTGAGAGGTAGTTATCTATGAATTATACAATTATCTACTAGATGTCTTTTCAGAAATTGTGTTTCACTAATATGTGAGCTTTTCGATGTTTTAGATTCTAACTTTGAAAGGCTTTGTCAAGAACAAAGCTCATCTTGAGGAATCAATTGCAGAAGGATTCTTGGTAAATGAGTTCTTAACATTTTTTTCAAGGTATCTTGGTGGTGGTCATACTGATATGGATTTTATGAGATTTTATAAATAAGGGTTTTTGTCGTTGAAACACATAAAATCGATCAACTCTTAAAATTTATAATACTTAGATAGGATGAGGATCTAAGGTTGTCCAAGGAGGCCAAATTGTTAATCACTTGAAATGGTTCTCTCTCTCACCTCTCAAATCCGCACTTGTCTTTTTGTATTTTCAATTTTGTTGTTTTTAGGGTTTTCAAGACAATCAGGCACTTGAAAGTGAAGACGAACTACGCTAAAACTATGCTTATCAACTATTCTAAAGTGATAAGAATGAAACCCTCTCTTCTAAGCTCACACTAGGCAATTATGCCTAGGATAATTATAAGAGTGTGGTACACTAAAATTCTAATAGCATGAAAAACACACTAAACATAAAACATGAAATTGGAAGGCAAAGTTGAAAACTTGTATTATTACCAACTAAATGAAGTGTAGCGGAATGCTTGTTACATAAAAACAAGTACAACACTAGCTAATACAAGAATTAAGAAAGATAAAGAAGAAGAAAGTGTCCTCCAAAGATGATGAAGGAAGAGGTAGGTCATGCTCCAAGCACAACAGCTCCTTTGCTTGAAAAGAACTCCTCCTTGCTTTCAAGTTGATATTCCTCCAAGCCTTCCCCCAAGGTGGGCATCAACCACCTTGCTCCACCTCTTGCCTGGTTTTCCTTCTAATGAGAACCTCATCATAAACCCTAAATTAGCACCATCTAACCTAGATTTGCGAGAAAAAGCTCCTACATAACTTATAGAAAGGTTTGACTCAGAGAATTCTGAGTTTTTGAAGAAAACAGGTCATAAGGGGTAAAAATGCAATTTCACCAACAAAATCAGTAAACAGGGTAACTCAGGATCCAAACATAGGTCAAACTAACCTAATAAGAAGGAAAGTGGGATGATTTGATCCAACAAGGGCTACAACAACTCCAAGGAATTAAATGACATCTTGTAACCCTAAAACAAACCCACTTCAATTCACGAGGTTCGAGGCAAAGTAAAAATTGACTAAACCCTCTAAAATTCATAGAAAAATAATCTCTAGGGTTTAGAACCTTCAATTTGGCCTTGGGAACCCATTTTGACCTACATTGAGAACCATGCCCAATTAATGATTTAATTTGGGTTTTTACGTAAATTGACCGATCAAACAAGGTCTGATCTAGAAATAAAATTCACCATTATAATCCTTAGGTCCTATTTAGTCATGTATAAAAACTTGAGCCTAAGAAGAGACCTTCTTGACCGACTTTGCATTTTGGTCCTCATCTATTACTTTTTGATCAACTTTTGAAACCCTCGCATTTTGACCCGTAAGTCTTCATCGTTCTTTGCATTTAGGTCCTCCCTGCAAAACCCTGAGCAGCGCCATGCTCCGGCGACTTTGCGCGGAGCATGGCGCTGCGCAGGGTGAGGGAGGCCCTCTGCCCTTTCAACGGGGTGTTCCCTGCGACGTCTGCTGTCGTAGGGACACCTCCACAATCTCTGCAGCAGCCCACACCTTCCGTGCGAATGCGCGGAAGGTATGGGTCCCTACTCCGGCCATCCTCCGGCGAGGGAGGCACGTCGCCTCCCTCCGCCCACCTCTCCGCCTTCGCCCCTATAAAAATCGCCTCCGCCTGCAGAAGAGGGCAGCTCGGTCCTGACGGAGAAACACCCCCATCTTTCCTCTCTTCCCACTCCGGCAGAAGCCCTCCAGCTCCGGCGGTTCTTCCTCCCCCTCCTCGTCGCTCTGCTGCAATACCAGCAGCAGAACCACCTTTGCCCGCTCTTCCCGCATCGCACCGTACCCAGCGCGCGCCCTCCCGCTCTCTCCTCGCCGCCGCCCTCTCCCTCTGGGCATCTTCTTCTCCGGTGACAGTCGATACGACTTCCGCCCTGTTTCGGCCACTTTCATCCTTATAACTAGGTTAGAACTACTCCCCACCTACCCCTCTTTCTTTTCCTCACTGTTTTTCATTCAATTAAACCCTCGACCACTCCTGTCCACCGTCACCCTCTTCGTTCCGGCCACCCTCCGGTGAGACGCCCCCATCTCTCCGCAGCCCCACACGCCTCGCCGACCCTCACAGAACCTCCGCCTCATCACACTGAACAACCTCCGGCCATCCATTGCCGCTCCACAACCCCACCACACTCTCCCGATCAGACCCATTTTTCCGGTCGCTTTCCGACCTAGCCCTGCCGCTAGACACCGCCCCACGACCTGCTGCACCCCGCACCACCTTCGCCGTGCCACGGCGAAGGTCCCCCACTAGTTTGATTAGGCCGAAGGGCCGTGCTTCTGTCTGACAGGGTCGCCACCCCAACCGCCATTAACGACGACTGAAGCAGCTACGGGGTGAGCTCTAGGCCCTGCAGCCCAAGGTTCCCAAGTGCTGCAGGTTGGGGCGAAGTCTGCGAGGACTTCTGCCTCATCAGTTGGCACCGACATCGGCTGCAGCTGATCAGAGGGCGAGGTGGAGTCGACCTACGGGTGTGAGCGAAGATAGCACAGAGGATAGTCCCACATCGTGGGATTTCGAAACGCCGCCCGCGCATAAATTGGAAAAGTGCCATAGCCTCTTCGCCTCCTGACCACGGGGTGAGGTCCCTCTCACCCACTTCACCCGGCCTCGTCCGCGACCACCCCCCGCGGACCTGGCCTGACCTGTATACCCGACCTGCACTCCTCTCCCACCACCGCACGCCGGTGGGCTTGGTCCCGGGCGCAAACCCGTACCTGAATACCCGGCTCTGGGAGAGCAATCCAATGAGCGAAATCTGAGAAAGAGAGAGACGCGGGGAGGGTAGGGGTAGGTTTTTGCTCTGACTATGTGAGTGTGCAGGCAGAGAAGAAAGAAGAAGAAGACCGCAGGAGAAAGAAGAAGGAAAAAGAGAAAGGAAGAAGAAGGACTGCAAGAAGAAGAAAGAAGAAGAAGAAGGAGCACTAAGGTAGCACTGTAGCGGATGCTACTTAAGCCGTCTGATTGAGAAATCAGACGACGGAAGAAGTTCTGCAGACAAAGTACAGAAGAAGAAGAGAAGAACAGGCGCAGCAGCTGAAAGAAAAGAGAAAAAGAAAGAGAAAGAATATAAAGAAGAAGAATTGAGGAAGATCAAGCAAAGAGAAGAAAGAAGAGAAAGAAGAAGACGATCAAGCAAAGAGAAGAGAAGAGAAAGAAGAAGAATACAAGGCAAGAGAGAAAGAAGAGAATAAGAAAAAGCCAAGAGACCAATCTACCTCTCTCTCTCTCGCTTATTTTTGTAATAGAAACAATGTACTTCTAGAATCATAGTTTGCTCCCTGAGTTCGACCTCGGGAAACTTTTTATTTCCGAGTAACAAATTGTATTAAACTAGTAACCGTTTCTCTATACTATACTACGATGAAATCCTAGAGTGAGATAACGAGCACCACCACCTTCTGAGATGAAAGTTTCCTCCTTGGCATGGCACAAGGGAGAGGAAAAGAGAGGAAGAAGGCGCTAAGGGGGCAGGTAGGTTGCCCCTTGATCTTCTTCTCTTCTTCTTCTTCCTTGGCCTTAGGTGTAGGTGGATATAGGTAGAAATTAAACTAAGGGAGGATGGGAATTATGTGGTGGTAGGGTGGGGTATTTATAGGATGGGAAGGGGGGTGGTTATGGTATTTTTTGGAGGGAAATGAAGGGGTGCTTGGATATTTTTGGAGGGAAAAATGGGAGGGAAATGAAGAGGTGCCTTGGTTTTCCCTCCAAAAATACCTTCTAAAAGGTGTTGATTTTGGAGGGAAAAAATGGAGGGTGGAGATGAGTTTTGATGTTGGATGTAGGGTGGTGATGGAAGGGTTAGTTGGCACCAAAATGAAGTAGGAGTAGGTAGTCTTTTTGGTGGAACTTAGGTAGTAGGGTAGTAGGCCATGAAGTGGAGTTAGGTTGAGCTAAGCTAAGCTAACTTAGCTATTAGAGTAGTGGAGGAGTAGCTAGGGTTTGGATGAGGAGTTGAAGTTGGAGGTGCATGATCTTCCTGGAGCTGATAGTAGCTGAAGTAGAGGTGCTTGAGAACTCAGAAGCTAGCTTAACTAGCTAGTTCTTTGCTAGTAGCTAAGCTAAGCTAATCTGAGCAGGCTTTTTCTAGTCTGGAGCTTAGGTGAGCTGGAGTTGGTCCTCTTGAAGAGTACCCAGCTAGCTGAGTTAGCTAGCTTAGGTCAAGTATATCAGCTCAACTAAGTTGAGCTGAGCCGAGTCTTCGGGAGCTGGAGTTGAGCTAACCCGAGCTGATTGAGAACTTCTTCAGCTGACTAGGCTTAGCTAGTTGATGGCAGTAGCTAATCCTAGTCAGATAGTAGTTCCAGGAGCTGGATGGAGCTGAGAGGAGTTGGGATCAACTAAGTTGAGCTAGTCTGAGCTCCCATTCAACTAAGATGAACTGAATGGAGTTGAAATGAGCTAGGCACAACTAGGTTGAGCTAGAATTGAGCTAAACTCTATTGAGTTGAGCTAGCTTGAGCTACCATCCAGTTGAAATGAACTAAATGGAGCTGAAATGAGCTAGTCTCAACTAAGTGGAGCTGGAATCCAGTTGTGATGAGCTGGATTCAGCTAGGATCCAACTGGATTTGGGCTTCCTCTTCATCTTCTGCCTTCCAAAGTGTTAGGGTTTATGGGGTTTGACTCTCTGCTTATCCCTGACACTCAAATAAACATATTAAAAACACAAAAGAATGTAATGCATGCCTAACCTACTGGAATGCCTAAATGAAACCCAAAAACCTGATTGCGTAGTTAAAACCCTAAGAACTAGGTATGTTCTAGGGCATAAGAATGATGATAAATTGGCGTTTATCACATACCAAATTTGATAGGCCACCGCGAAATGACAAGGATGTTATCCCTGAGATGGATGAAGATCTACCATCTCCACTGAGACGACCTTTAGGGAAGAAGAAAATAATAAACAAGCAATTCGATCTAAAGAAATGAAGAGTTTCAAGGAAGAAGCTCAATTCACAGTCGTTATTCCACGCACATCGTTATGTTCTCTTTAACGATGAAGACGTTAGTCACTTTAGAACGTATGTATTGGAAATTCATCATTTCTCCGATTGGATTATCATGATAAGTTGAAGTATCATGTAACTAGAGATTCATTGCCTTTTTGAAATAGGGAGCATAAGTCTATGCTAAGAAGGCGTCACCGCTTACCTCGCCTATCTCACTTTGAACTTGATAGGCTTCATAGTCTTTAGTTCAATGATTGGTTTCTTGATAAAGTGAGATTCTTTCAATTTTTAATTATATATTCAACTAAATTTGAGTTAGTTTTTATCAATAATTGAAATTATATTACTTAATTTGTTGTAGATTGAATGTTTGGTGAAAGAAGGAAGTGATAAAGTTTCTCAGAAGTTGAAGTGGTTAGCTAAAGGTCCTTCTGACACGGTTATTACCTATAGAGGGTACATTATTAATGGGTTTAGGATTCATACCACATAACATGAGAAGGATTTGAAGATACAAAATAGTGGTGTGGCCGTCATTTCTAGTTCATGTAGCTATTCTAATCAAAAAGATGATTAGCCAATTGACAGGTGATCGCACGGGTTTCGTGGGTTAGAAATCAAGGTTACAAGTAACCCGTTGTCGTAGTTGCAAAACTTGTGATCAAATAAAATTTATATCGAAACTCCAAGGGAGTCCTGAGTTGAACACAGGGAGGCGACGTTTACTTTAATTGAAAACCGCACTTCGTTTTGTTTGTTTTTGGTATTTTAGGGTTTTGTTATTTTTTTTGTTTTTGAAATAAAAGACAAGCAATCACAAGATAGATGGATTCAAATGTGATGTATTGCATTAATGTCTATTACAATAATCTACAAAAGCATAAAAAGAGAGGGAGGTGAAAGGAATTCTCCCAAATCGGTTGCTCAGCGAGACGACGGTGCCTGGCTGAAGCTTGGACGAAGGAGGTGAGGAGCGGGACGACGGAGGTGAGATGCAGGAGGACGTCAGGTAGAGGAAAGCTTCAATGTGGCTTCGAAATGGAGGTGAGAAGACGGAGATGATCTGCTATCGGAATGGAGGTGGGAGGACGGCTCCAAGGCGACCTATGAATGGGGATGGGAAGATGGATGAATATTTGGTGAGACAGAGGTTTGCTACACTAATAGGAGCCTTGGGAGCTTGAGAACAAGCTCTAATGAAGCATTGGTAGGCTTGCTAGAGCTTGGGAGTAGGTAGGAGTAGAGTAGGTAGAGATGGCTTAGAATGGAGGGGGTGTACGTCCTTTTATAGTGGAGGAGAAGAGGCAAAAATAAGCATGGGTCCATTAGTGACCTCCAAGTCGTTGCTGGAAGTGTCACTGTAGACAACTCATGCCTGCTCAAGCCCATAGCTGGCTTTGTTGGCTCGCGAAGAATTAGCGACGGCTAGAAGCATCGCTGTAAGTCCAGCTCATGCGTCGCTGTAGGATGGTGCCAACCGAGCACGCGCTCACCCCATGCTCTGCTGGCACTGCCTGTGTTGTGCTTGCTCATGCACACGAATTATGCGACAGCCTGCTGGTGTGCGCTGGCGTGCGCGCGTGCGTGCGCGTTGCTAGTGTGTGCTGGCGTGCGCTAGCGTGTGCACTCAATTGAGAATGGGGGGGCTGCGGGGATTCGAACCTGCGCCCCTCCCTTGCGAACCGCCGCTCCACTTGCTGCGCCACGCCTTCATGTGTGTCGCGAGGAGGAGTTTGCAGCTGCGTGGCACGATGAGCTCTCAACCATTGGATTTGCATGCAACGGTTGAGATCACTTGATGGGCAGCCTTTGAAGATGTGGCGGGTGGCTGTGGGCACTCTAGATGGTGCATCACCTCGATCCGAGCACCGTGGCATCCTCTGCAAGCCATGAAGTGTGGATGGTCCAGATGGTGCCACGTGGCACCATCTGGACCGTCCACACTTCATTGCTTGCAGAGGATGCCACGGTGCTTGGATCGAGGTGATGCACCATCTAGAGCGCCTACAGATCTGGACCATCCACACTTCATTACTTGCAGAGGATGCCACGGTGCTCGAATCAAGGTGATGTCTATTTTGTCAGATTGCAATCGATGCTCCGGATCCATCCATACGGTCGGATTTTTATCCGAAGTTCGTAAGGATGTTGCATTGCCTCCTGGCCGTTGATCTTCCTCGAACTTCGTACGATGCTATGGTTCTTCGATCTAGTGGCACCATCTGGACCATCCACACTTCATGGCTTGCTGAGGATGCCACGGTGCTCGGATCGAGGTGATGAACCATCTAGAGCGCCTATAGTTCTGGACCATCCACACTTCATTACTTGCAGAGGATGCCACGGTGCTCGAATCGAGGTGATGTCTATGTTGTCAGACTGCAATCGACGCTCCGGATCCATCCATACGGTTAGATTTTTCATCCGAAGTTCGTAAGGATGTTGCATTGCCTCATGGCCGTTGATCTTCCT
This sequence comes from Thalassia testudinum, assembly GCA_037157565.1. Lineage (NCBI taxonomy): Eukaryota > Viridiplantae > Streptophyta > Magnoliopsida > Alismatales > Hydrocharitaceae > Thalassia > Thalassia testudinum. The sequence goes on from JAZHRO010000056.1 coordinate 37,398,360, forward strand.
CGAACTTCGTACGATGCTATGGTTCTTCGATCTAGACGATTTCAGAGGCATTAGACTCTGATCGTCATCTTAATCAGATCCGTACGGTCTGATCTTCCATCCGAGGCCCTAAAATAAGTCGTCTTCTCTCTTGACCATAAAAAGGACCTAATTAACCTAAAATATATACAACTACTCTAAATGCAAAATGATGCATGTTATGCAATATTTATAACATTAAATGCAAATCTAAGCCTAAGAACATGCATGAATATGCATTTTAACCTAAATAGATGTGTCTATATCAACAGGGAACAAAATTATTATGGTGTGCCAAAAGACATTCTCAAACTAAGCTATTCAGGGATATATAGGGTGGTTCTATTCAAATGTGATTGGGTTCATCCAACTAGAGGGTGCAGGATTGATGGCTATGGATTCACCATTGTTAATTTCTCAAACTTATCACATATAGGGAAGGATATTGGGGATAACCCCTACATCTTGGCATCTCAAGCATCGAAAGTGTTCTACGTCAAGGATAATCAGAATGAAGTATGGCATGTGGTTAAGGGGGGTCAAGGTTAGAGATGCTTTTGAAATTGTAGACGTCCAAAGTCTCATGCATGGATTTGACACAAGGAATGCAAGGATGGTAGAAAATGAATCATCCACTTATCTAAGAGATGTGGGTGATTTGAATATTCATGTGTCTGACGAGGAAGTTGAATCGGATGATGATGATATTTGATAGGAGATGTTGATTCACATATGATGTTTTCCTTGTGAACATTGGAGCAAGTCTTTGTCTAAAATAATGATTTGTTTTTTTTATTTGCCTTCTTAATTTCGTATTCATGTGTGATGCTCTGAAATGAAAATATTCTATAAATAAAGCACACTAACAAATTGACAGTCCTATAAGAAAATTAAATTGCTAGTCAATAACAGGAAAATTGCCAATCCTTTTCTTGAAACATCTTAAATGACATTTTTTCTTAGTGTTTCATATCATAGTGACCATGGCAAGAGCTCTGAGAATAGAAAGAAACATGAATTAGAAGAGAAGGATTTAACAAGCTATTCTGATGCATCCACCTTTTTCTTCCACCACCAAAGAAGGTTGAAATTAGAACCTATTCTCCCATTTTAGATATTGGCAATATGATATGGTTTTATGTTTGTTGGAAGATATATGTGTGTTGGATTAATAGACCATGTGTTGGTCTTGTTAAGTGTGTTACATGGTTCGTGTACTTAATCCAAACATACATATATCTTCCAACAATATTTATTTCTCTCATTCTTATTATAGGTTACGAACATCAGGACACAAGGGAAGATGTATTTCCAATATATTTCTTATTTCAAAATCCATTCCTGGAAATTTCAAACATTATCTATAGGCATTTCTGATTTTTCTTTTTGAAATATTTGTCAGGTTAGTTTTCAATTTTAGACCTACTAAATTTTTGGGCACTATTTGGACTTGTTTCTTGTAGATGGAAAAATAAAGGGACAATGGTATGATGAGTTTGATAAGATTTTAATCGATACGATTTGTTTTAGATGAAAATTGATTCTACATCAGGAATCAACTTTAAAAGCAACTGCTTGATTGGTTTTATCTATGGTTTGTGAATTCTGAATAAGGAATAAGGAATTGATATCATTATGATTTTATCTATGGTTTGCTTCATCAGAGTGATCTTCAGTAACTTGCTTTGCAAAATTAGGAGTTCCAGATCTGAGAACCTCATTGTATTCAGGTGCAGAAGAGCTTTACATTATCTTCTCAATAGCAGAATAGCTCAATATTATTCATTTTGGAACTAGAATTGACAGAAATAATATGCCATTGGTACATTTGTTATCTTTGCCAATAATGGATATGATTTACCAACCAGTTCCATAGTTTCTTGTTTCCTACTTTTGTTTGGCCCTATATCATATCAAAATAATGTTCTTTGGCACAGTTGTAATCAATATTATGCATGTCTTTCTAAAAAAAAAAAATTATGCATGTAAATTTATTGACATATTAATATTTGTGCTTTTAAATTATATTTTGGCAATGGAAGATATATGCATTCCTTAGATTAATCATTATATCATACCAGGTGTGCTACTCTTAAAAGATCATCACTCTTAGGTCTACATCACTCACATTAAAAAAAATTTTTTTCCCCTTGAAAAGATACACTATAGCATACACTTCATAGTCATCTTGATGTTTAAAGCCAAAAGGATGCTAATAAGTTTCCGCAGAGGAATTTAACTTTCTCAATAAACATAAAATTAACCCTTGATTATTGAACATATAGGTCTACGCTTCAAAAGGAATCACTAATTTGGCTCTAATTTTGGTCCAATTTAGTTGCCAAAAATATGGTATCTAGGGCTCAATCAAGATGGTGGTAACCCTAGTTACCTTAAATGGATGCACAAATCAATATTTGTTGTTGAATTCCAAATCAGGCAACTTTGGTGACTTAGCTAAAGATGGAAAGCAGGTGGCCCTAATTGATTTTATCTTGTTTTTTTCCTTTTCAGAATAAGGGGCTTAGGAGAAAGGACTAATAAGAGATTACCTGCCCTGGGTGTGTTTGCTGTGCGGCTGTCTTACTTCGAATCTTCTCACCTGAAACAATCACAACAAAAGAGATATATCTAGTTAGTACCAAATCAGAAATTGTGATCAAGATTTCTAAATCGCCCGTTGCTCCATGGCAACGGCACCAAAATGTTTACGAGGTAAAATCAGGTTTTAAAATTGATGCGTCGTGGTATAGGTTGAAATCGCTCGAAAACAAATAGATTTTATTACTCGAAGTTTTAAATCCGAGGTCGAACACAAGGAGCAAATTGGGGTTTAAAAATCAAGAGCACAACTTTTGAGAAATTGAATATAATGTGCAATGAAAACTGGAGTTGTAATGCAAAAAATGTAAATGTAGCCACAGAATATCAATGTATATAAAGAAAGCACAAAAAATGGACATCTGATTTTGTGAATCAGACGTCTTAAACTTATGATTGCTACAGTGCTTCTATTTCTCTTTTTCTCTTCTCTGATTTATTTCTCTGGCTGCTTCCTTCCTTCTTCTTCTTTCTTTCTCTGGCAGCTCCTCTTTCTTTTGCCTTTAGCTCCTTCTCCTTTCTGCCTTCAACTTCTTCCTCTTCAGTCCTTGCCTTCTCCTTCCTTAGCCTTCCTCTTCCTTGGCTTCTACTTCTCCTTTCCTATGAGAGCAAAGCCTACCCCTACCCGCCCGCGATCTCTCTTCCTCTTTCTCTCTTATGCTCGCTCTCCCAAAGCTGCTTTCTTGAGTAATCAGGTTGGGTACGTGCCCGGGACCAGGCCCACCGGCGTGCGGTGGTGGGCGAGGAGTGCAGGTTGGGTATACGGGTCGCACCAGGTCCGTAGGGATCAGGTCACGGATGAGGAGGTGAGAGGGTGAGTGGGACTTCACCTCGTGGTCAGGAGGCGAAGAGCCTACTGCAGTTTTTCAATTTATTCCACTGCAGCGTGCCAGCAGCTTCTGAGGTGGGACTATCCTCCCACCTCCCTTCGAATGCGTCTGCAGCAGGAGTCTTCCCTTGATTGCAGCGGCTACTTCGGTCTTCAGTGCCAATTGCTTGGCTGGAGCTGTGTGCGAGAGGAGTCCGCACACCCTGGGACTCTTAGCCTAGAACGAGGAGACCTGGAGCAAGCTCACAAGCAAGCTTCTCGCTTGCGTTAATGGCGGTGGGCCTCCAAACCTGTGAATCACGAAAATGGCCTCGCAGCCTCATCAAAAATCTCAGAAAGCTTTGTCGAGACACGGCGAACGTGTTGCGAGGGTTAGCATGGCTTGGGGTGGCCGGAGTGTGCGTGCTTAAGGCACCCTATGTGCGTGAGAGTGGGTGTGTTCGGGGGGTGTTTTGGGGGTGTGGCAAGGTGAGTGGAGTGAGGGTTTATGATCAGTGGAGTGTTGTAGTTCTTTTGGCATGGTTGGCGAGGTAGATGGAGGTATGGAGAGGCGGGGATGCCTCGCCGGAGGTCTTGCCGTAGTTGAAGAAGGTGATGGTGGTTGCGTGCGTCGAGGGGCGTTTTCAAGAAATAAGGAGGGAAAAGGAATTAGAAAGGAGAAAGGACTTAGATGGATGTAGAGAGATGAAGGGGGAGGTAGAGATGGCTGCCGGCTTGTATTGCCGTCGTCGGAGACAAAGCACTCAGTGGGGGGAGGACGGCGACGATGAAGGGGCTGTAGGGGCGTTGACGGGTGCGGCGCGACGAGGACGAACAATAGGAAGAGAACCCTACCACTGGTATTGTGGCTGGGTGATGAGGGAAAGAGAGGGAGGTCACTGGAGCTTGCTGTGCCATTGGCCGGAGGGGGAAGAGACGAAATAGAGGGATTCTCTAGCCAATTTCAAGAGTGGGAAATGCGGGGTGATCTGGGCATGCTTTTATAAGCCCTAGAGGAAGGATTGGTGCTTCGAAGCCAAGCTTCCAAGCACGGCAGGCTCACTGGAGATGGAAGGTTGGAGGAGACTCGAATATCTCATGCATTCGCATGAGAGATTGGGTACCAAATAGAGCCTCTGATTGTGTTCAAACTAGAGGAGATTTCTCAGAGAATCTTCCTTTCAATTTTTAAGGGGATTCTTTGAGAAATCAGAGAGCTCTTGCCTTCGAATTCTCGTCGGAGTAGGATTCCCTCCGCTATAATGGTGGGGGGACCTAATTGCATATAACGAAGACAAAGGTAGGGGGTTTTTGCAGAGGTTTTCAAAAGATAGGGTTAGAAATGTAATTGGGCTAGACCTATTTGCAAAGTAGGTCAAGATGAATTCGCCTTAGGTCTGAATTTTGGTATAAACCTAATTTGTACCTAAGGAATCCAATGGTGAAGTTGGAGTTTGGGTTTGACCATGTTTGATTGGGCAATTTATGCAAAAACTCAATATAGGGTAAATATTTGTCTCAGACCTCAATTTTGGTCAAAATAGGTTCTAAGGGCCAAATTGAAGGTTCTAAGCCCTAGAGAATATTTTTCCATGATTTCTAGAGGATTTAGGTGAATTTTATCCTGACCAGAACCTTGTTAAATCAAGTGGGTCTGTTTTAGGGTTACAAGATGTTATTTAATTCCGAGAATTCACATGAACCCTTTTCTGTTTGAACCAACCCACTTTTTATCTTGTTAAGACCATTTGACATGTGTTTAGCCCATGAGAAAACTCGTTGTTGTATTGCAATGGTAAAATTACAAATTTACCCCTTGTTTCTTACTTTTCTCTCGGAATGGTTATTCATTGAGTTAAGACCTCTAGTTGGTTATGTAGGAGCTTTTGTTCTCTCTTTTGGGTCAAAATGAGCTAGTTAGGGCTCATGATGGTGTTCCCATCATACCCCCATGCCTAGCTTTTGCTAGTCCCTTAGCAAAATTTTAAGGTTTTAACTTATGTTTTAGACCATGAGTTCCTTGATGTTAACAAATTATGATGAGTGCTTTTTTTCTTTTTGATTAGGTTAGAATGCCGATAGTAGGCCTAGAGGTACTCAAGTACCAACCAAGATCCGGACTTGACCAGCTCTAGCCTTGCTCCTCTGCGAAGGTTTTTAAGGCCCACAGGAACTATCGTAAGGTTCGTTGGACTCCGCGATTAAAGCACCTGTGCTTATAACGTATTTTAGCCTCGGTTCAGTTTGCAATGCGATTTTTGTAAGTGAGAGACAGAGGATTTTCTTTGTTTGGAGAGTTTTCTCTCTCTTTTCCTTTTATTTCTAGCTTTGAATTGGCTTCTCAACACGGTCTATATCAGATTCCTTGTCCCCATCATCAATCCTCGAAGGGTCCCTGGCAATTGATGCTTTGTGATAGCACCGCCCATGGAAACCCCCAAAACCCTGGCTTTCGAGATTTTGAGATAATCCCGCCCATGGTGTTCTGTAGCTAAATCCAGACCCTGGCAATCAACATTTCATGATAATGCTGCCCATGGCATCTGAACCAGCACAGGGTGCTTACGTGCCCCCGGTAGGATATGTAAATATCCTAGGAGACAAGCATTGAGGAGATGATATGTTATTGTGCATCTTCAAGGGAAATTTCCCGCCTCTCTGCATCGGGAACTCGTCCAAATCAACTTATGTTGATCAGTCGCTCCTAATCTAGGCGACTTTTTCAGAACACTTAAACGCTTTTGCGTGATTTTGATAATTATGCGCACTGAACCAAACTATGTGTGGATTGGGGTGCTTAGGTTACTGAGTCCCGCAAACCAGAGGTCAGTTAATGAGGCCGAATACTCCCTAAGCCTTAGACCTAATACTTAAGGTTTGCATTTTCCCCAACCTCTTGAGGACTATCCAGATCTTAGTGGATACTTGAATTTTTAAGCCTAAGAGTCTAGCCCAAGAGGCCTAAGATCAGCGTTCCTGCTAATCTCTTTTGTGTCTCATTAGCACTTTTTTCTTTTCATTTTCTTTTTCTTGATATGGTCTAGAACTTAGTTAATCCCTTAATTTCTTACTAATGACTATCTCTTTTTTCTTTTCATTTTATGCTACTTTTTTTTTTTACATTTTTCACTTTTCCCCTCTTTCTCCTCATGATTTGTGTGGCCTTAAAATTTTCTCTCCCCTCATAATTTTTTTGTTCTTTTTCAAGATTTCTTCATTTTTTTGGGGTTTTTGTGGTATGTGATTTTTTTGTTGAAACCTTTTCTTGTGAGATGAGTTTTCATGGTGTTTTGCACTTTCATACCCCCCGATGCCTACGATTTGCAATGTCCTTATTGTAAATTAGGTGGGTTCGAGTTCAGCTTAGATCATTCAATAGAATAGGTTTTGGGTGGGCGAATGGGTCGAGGTGACTGTTGCAGATGATTTCAAAACTCGGGTATAGGTACCTAAGGTGGGGTTGGCTGTTCTAATGGATGAACCCTAAAGTGCAATATGAATTCAGCATAGGAATGTCAAGAAAGGTTTCGGGTTTTTCAAAAATGACGGGTTGCCTCCCATTAAGCGCTGAGTTTTACACCATCGGCTGGGTGCAATGAGCTCAGGGAGAATGGAGGGTAAAGGATGTCTCAGCCAAATTTGTATCGATCAAGTTAATGAATGGTTTGAGTCTCTGACCGTTCATGATGAAAGGTTCTAAATTGTGGTTGAGTGGACTGATCTCAATGGCTCCATTTCCAAAGATTCGTCAAACAAAGTAGGGTTCGATCCATTTTGATCATAGTTTTCTTGGGAACAGTTTAAGCTTGGCATCAAAGAGTAAGACATTTTGAGCAGGATGAAAGATCTTTCTGGATATGTGCTTGTCGTGAAATGCCTTAATCCGCTCTTTGCAAATTCACGAGTTCTCGTACGCGTTGTGGAGTAATTCATCGATCTCGCTCATTTGAAGCTTTCTGTGGGTTCTTGCCTTAGAAAGATCTAGCTTGCAGTTCCATACTACCCATTAGGCTTTGTGCTCCAATTCTACGGGGACGTGACATGCCTTCCCATACACCAATATGAAGGGAGACATACCTAATTGGGTTTTGTGGGTGGTCCTTTAGGCCCACAAAGCTTCCGAAAGTCGGGATGACCAGTCCTTCTTGTCAGGTCGAACAGTGACCTGGAGGATTTTCTTGATCTCCCGATTTGATAGCTCAGCTAGACCATTAGTTTAGGGGTGGTATGGAGTAGAGATTCGATGCGACACCCCGTATTTGGTCATCAGTGATCTGAACTGAGCATTAGTGAAATGGGTCCCTCCATCAGAAATTATAGCATAAGGAATCCCGAACCGTGAAAAGATGTTCTGATGAATGAATTTGATAACTACTTTATGATCATTGGTTCAGGTCGGAACGGCTTCGATCCATTTGGACACATAGTCAAAAGCGAGTAGAATGTACTCGAAGCCGTCCGAAATAGGGAAAGGTCCCATAAAATCAATCCCCCACAAGTCGAAGATTTCGCATACAATAATCGGCTGCATGGGCATCATATCACGATGGCTCATGTTGCCTAAGGTCTAGCAACGAGTGCATGCCCTACAGTGATTGTATGCGTCTTTGAAAATTGTGGGCCAATAGAACCCACAATGGAGGACTTTCACTGCGATTTTATGACCTGAAAAATGTCCACCGCATGCCTGGTCATGGTAGAAAGACAATATGTCTTGAATTTCTGCTTCTGTGACACATCATCAAATGATCTGATCAGCACCGATGTGGAAAAGATACGAGTCTTCCCAGATGTAACACTTGGCATCGGAAAGCAATTTGTCCTTCTTGGCCTTCGGCCAATCGGACGAGATCTGATGTGATGCTAGGTAGTTTACTGTATCAGCAAACCATGGAAGCCCTGTATTGATAGTCAGGAGGTGCTCATCAGGAAAATGTTCCATGATGGGTCTGGAAGGGTCGATGATCTCAAAGGGAAGGCGGGACAAGTGATCAGCTACCTCATTTGTTTTCCCACTTTGTCATGAATCTCGAGGTCAAACTCTTGCAACAGCAAGATCCAACAGATTAATCGAGGATTCGCATCCTTCTTCACAAGGAGATGCCTCACAGCTATGTGATCCGAGTAAATGATAATGCGGGAACCTAGGAGTTAGGATCTGAATTTTTCCAGGGCAAATACTACGGCTAGCAGCTCTTTCTCAGTAACTGTGTAGTTACACTGAGCCTCGTCAAGTGTCTTGCTAGCGTAGTAGATGACCACGGGTCTCCCGTCAATTTTCTGCCCGAGTACTGCTCCTACAGCGAAATCAGATGCATCTCACATGATCTCAAAGGGTTGAGGCCAATCAGGGGACTGTAGGATAGGGGCTTGGGTAACTCGATCATGGAGGATTTCAAATGCTTGAGTGCATTCCTTGGAGATTTCGAAATGTACATCCTTAGAAAGTAGAGTGGTCAGGGGGTGCGATCTTTGAGAAGTTAGGAATGAATTGACGGTAAAAATTGACGTACCCCAGAAAAGATTGGATGTCCTTGATCGAGCTAGGCATAGGGAGTTTGGAAATCAAGTTCACCTTGGCTCGATCAACTTGGATGCCTTTTTCTGAAATGAGATGTCCCAGGACAATTCCTTCAGGCACCATGAAATGGCTCTTTTCCCAGGAAAGGGCCAGATTCATGTCAATGCACCACTTGAGGATCTGAACTAAGTGCAGGATACAATCATCAAATGATTCTCCGAATACTAAAAAGTCATCCATGAAGACTTCCAGATAATCACCTACCATATCTGAGAATACGGCAAACATGCATCGTTGAAAAGTAGTGCGTGCATTGCAGAGACCGAACGGCATCCTTCGGAACGCGTACATCCTGAAGGGGCAGGTGAAAGTGGTTTTTTCTTGGTCCTCAGGATGGATTGCCACCTGGTTATAACCAGAGTACCCGTCCAAAAAGCAGAACTTATTTCCTGCTAGTTTCTCGAGGATCTGATCAATAAACGGTAGTGGGAAATGATCCTTCTTCATGGAGGAATTGAGTCTATTGTAATCGATGCAGACTCTCCACGAGTTCGCCACACGGGTCGGTATGATTTCTCCAATTTTAGTTGTGATTACGGTGAGTTCTGCCTTCTTTGTCACAACCTGGATTGGACTCACCCACCGACTGTCAGAGATTGGGTAGATGATCCCTACATCTAACCACTTGATGATCTCCTTTTTCACGACCTCCTGTAGATTAGGATTCAAATGTCTTTGCATTTCACGGGAAGGTCGTGTGCCCTCTTCGGTGTAGATATGGTGTGTGCAGTAAAAGGGGCTGATACCAGTCAAATCATCGAGAGTCCATCCAATGGCTCTATGATGTTGCTGGAGAACAGTAATCAGACAGGATTCCTGGTTAGGTGTGATTCTAGAGTTGATAATCACAGGAAACGTCTGATTGGAACCCAAAAAGACGTACTTCAGATGGTTGGGAAGAGGCTTGAGTTCCAGAATGGGGTTATCAGCAGCAGTAGGCGGTTCAGGGTGTGTGTCAGGAGCAAGGGAAGGAGTTGTGGGTGTATCTAAGTCAGATTCGGATGCCTCTGATTGCGGGTTTTGATCTTCTTGTGGTTGATCGGAAGTAATCAGGTTGTCCTCAATATATGGTTCATCAACCACAGCCTTGATATCACATATTCGTTCTATAACACTGCAATTAATCCCTTGTTGGGCGTTAAAGATGTCAATCTTCGGTGTTTGGTTCCTGAATTTCAGTTCAATTTGTTCCTCCTCACAATTTATATTAGCCCTAGCAGTGGCCAGAAAGGGTCTCCCTAGTATAATTGGTGTATCCCTTGGGTCTTCTGGAGCATCCATGTCTAAGACTACAAAATCCACCAGGAAATAGAAATCCCATACCCTAACAATGACATCCTCAAGAACTCCTTTCAGTGGCTTAATAGATCAGTCAGCCAACTGCAATGTCACCTCTGTCAGTTTAAGCTCAGATTCTTCAAGGTGGTCAAGGAGGGATGTAGGTATTAGGTTTATGGAGGCTCCTAAATCTAATAAAGCTTTGTCAAATTGGGTATCACCAGTGGTACAGGAAATTAGGGGAGTACCTGGGTCTTTTGCCTTAGGTGGGAGTTTGCTCAAAATTACAGAGCTGGCTTGCTTTGATAGTACGATCGGACTCCCACTTTTGGTTCGCGGCTTACGCTTGGGTGTACACACGTCTTTCAGAAATCATGTGTAAGCCGATACGTGGCGGATTGCATCCATCAAGGGGATGTTTATATGGACCTGTTCAAAGAGCTTGACCAGATCTTCCTCAGGAGCCACGGGTTTGTTTGTCTTCTTTCCCTTGGTCAAGGCCTCGGGAAATGGAACCTTGGTTGGTTCCGCTAGAATAGGTCCAGGTCCTTGATCTGGGACAGGGGTATGCTGGATAGCTATCCTAGGGCTTGGGTTACTACCAAGATGAAAGTGGCTTGGATAAGGTGGGTCATGTGTTGCTTTGCCACTACGGGTTGTTACAGAATTTAGCCTTGCCGGGTTTTGGTTCGGAGTTGGTAAAATAGGTGGCTGCTGCTGAAATCCCGCATACGATGTTGAAGCATCCATCCCATCGGGTGATGGAACAGAAGGGGCCTGATATATCATGTGGGCTTGGCCTGGATTTGGGTTCATAACGTGCCTCTGGGTCGGCACGTTATTTGGATTCAGCAGAGGTTGCGAAGGGAGTGTGCCAGGTTGGCGGGAATTCGCCATTTGGGCGAGTTGATTGAGAACCTCTGTGATCTCGTCCTTATGCTGTTTTTGTATTGCCGCATTCATCTTCTGAATGTCAGCCAGAGTCTGAAGGATAAGAGTCATTTGATTTGCTTAGTTTGGCCCAGATTGATTGGTGGGGTTGGGTCGAGGCTGAGGCAGCTGATATGGACGAGGAGCTTGTGGACGGGGCTGATATGGTGGTCTTTGATTTTGATTATTTCCCACCCATAGGAAGTTGGGATAATTCCTCTATCTAGGGTTATAGGTATTAGAAAATGGGTCATTCTGGATGGTGTTGAGGTCCTTGCAAGACTGAGGAACCTCAGGAAAGTCAGAGTACAAGGGTTCAGAGTTCCCCTAACTAGAGTAGGTCGGATCGGAGTCTCCTCCAGTCCTAGAGTCAGACGGGGGTGGATACGAGTCCATCTCCTGAGAAGATCAGTGATAGATGTTATGCACAGCTTCCCTCCCAAGAGGCGGCTGTGCAAATGGGTTTTGCGCAGAGGTGGCCTGCTGCAGATGTCGAGTCAGCTCATCTACCTTCTTCTCTATGATAGAGACCTTGTCCAGCTGATTGGTCATCAGTTCCAAGTTGACGAATGCGGACAGGCCCTGCGTCTCATGTGCTCCCCTTGGATTTGTCGATGCGCAGGCATTCGTCTGGTTGAATAAGTCCATGGAGTCATTATTGATGGAGTTCTTGCACATATTCTCTAGAATCTCCCACATAGTGTCTTCATGTTGACCCATGATATTTTCTCCACATGTTGCATTGACGAATAAGCAGATGTCTTCACAGAGTCCCTGGTAAAAAGACTAGACTTGTTCCCATTTAGGAACTCTGTGATGGGGGCACTTTCTCATGAGATCCAAGAAACGGTCCCATGCTTCATGAAGAGGTTCTCCAGATTGCTGGGTGAAGTGTGTGATTTGGTGTCTTAGGGCATTTGTCCGACCAACTTTGAAGAACTTTTTCAAGAATTTGGATTGCAGTTCAACCCATGTGTTGATTAGACGCATCTGAGTCTAGTACCAGTGAGCTGCCTTGTCCATGAGAGAGAAGGAAAACATCTTCATAAGAAGAATATCTCGATTTTGGGCATCTGACCCGAAGGTTTGGGTCAAATGTTTGAGTTGTTTGATGTGCTGGAAGGGATCCTCGGAATTAAGCCCATGAAATTTTGGAATAACATGAATCATGTTAGGCTTGAGTTCAGAATCATGACCTCTAGCTGGGATTTGGACTCGAGGTTTGATTGCCACCGCAGTGGGATTATAGTGATCTCGCATCATAGGACGTTGTGGTGGGTTTACAAAGGCTTGAAATAGATCATTCAGGCGATGGAGTTGGTTTTCAAGATTATTCTCTTCTTCTATTGGTTGTGCCATGATGATGGAAGAAGGAGAATTTGGTTCTGATGAATCAGAGGAGATGTGTATGTGGTGGAGTTGCTGTACAAACATGGATGTTGAGGCTTGGCCTCGGCTGGAGTGAATCGCTAAAGGAGGTCATAAGGACCTCCTACCGAACATGCACTGCTGGTTTGGACGAGAGTAGAATGTGCTGGACCCAATCAAGACACCCAAAAATTTGGATGACTATAGGGTTCGAGGCAGATAATACCCCTGGATTAGAAAAGCCGTCCACCTGTGAAATACCTGGGTAGCCAGAGAATGTCCCGCAAAGACCCCTACACAGTAGAGCGTCCTCGCATGTTACAGGGTTTCCCCCACCCGACCTCTCTTGCCATTGAGGTTCCAGGTAGACCAGAATGGGGACTTTGACCTCTTAAGTTTACCACTTTTATTTAAGAGCAAAGGTGCTTAGGATTCCACTTGAACTTTAGATGTATTGAGTGCAAAAGTGACCTAATTTCAAGGTTGGTTGACCCAACAAGAGGTCAACTTCACCTATTTGTCCTTTGAGAAGCTTTAGGTCCTTTCTTTTAGGATTCAAGTAAAATTAAGAGCTTGAATTTTAGGGTTTCTCTTGAATAAGTCTTTTCAACCAAGGCTTAGGCACACCTCTTTTTGGGATAGTTGATTCTTGCTTAGAAAGATGTGTTTCTAAAACCCTAAATTGGAATCCTTAATTTGACTCTAATTTTGGTCCAATTTAGTTGCCAAAAATATGGTATCTAGGGCTCAATCAAGAAGGTGGTAGCCCTAGTTACCTTAAATGGATGCACAAATCAATATTTGCTGTTGAAATCAAAATCAGGCAACTTTGGTGACTTAGCTAAAGATGGAAAGAAGGTGGCCCTAATTGATTTTATCTTATTTTTTTCCTTTTCAGAATAAGGGGCTTAGGAGAAAGGACTAATCAGAGATTACTTGCCCTGGGTGTGTTTGATGTGCGGCTGTCTTCCTTCGAATCTTCTCACCTGAAACAATCACAACAAAAGAGATATATCAAGTTAGTACCAAATCAGAAATTGTGATCAAGATTTCTAAATCGCCCATTGCTCCCTGGCAATGGCACCAAAATGTTTACGAGGTAAAATCATGTTTTAAAATCGATGCGTCGTGGTATAGGTTGAAATCGCTCGAAAACAAATAGATTTTATTACTCGAAGTTTTAAGTCCGAGGTCGAACACAGGGAGCAAATTGGGGTTTAAAAATCAAGAGCACAACTTTTGAGAAATTGAATATAATGTGCAATGAAAACTGGAGTTGTAATGCAAAAATGTAAATGTAGCCACATAATATCAATGTATATAAAGAAAGCACAAAAAATGGACGTCTGATTTTGTGAATCAGACGTCTTAAACTTATGATTGCTACAGTGCTTCTATTTCTCTTTTTCTCTTCTCTGATTTCTTTCTCTGGCTGCTTCCTTCTTTCTTCTTCTTTCTTTCTTTGGCGGCTCCTCTTTCTTCTGCCTTTAGCTCCTTCTCCTTTCTGCCTTCAACTTCTTCCTCTTCAGTCCTTGCCTTCTCCTTCCTTAGCCTTCTTCCTTGTCTTCTTCTTCTTCTCCTTTTCTGCGAGAGCAAAGCCTACCCCTACCCACCCACGATCTCTCTTCCTCTTTCTTCTTTGGCTTGCTCTCCCAGAGCTGCTTTCTCATATAATCGAGTTGGGTACGCGCCCGAGACTAGGCCCACCGGCGTGCGGTGGTTGGCGAGGAGTGCAGGTTGGGTATACAGGTTGCACCAGGTCCGCAGGGGTCGGGTCATGGACGAGGTGGTGAGAGGATGAGTGGGACCTCACCCCGTGGTCAGGAGGCGAAGAGTCTACTGTAGTTTTTCAATTTATTCCACTACAGCGTGCTAGCAACTTCCGAGGTGGGACTATCCTCCCACCTCCCTTCGCATGTGTCTGCAGTAGGAGTCTTCCCTTGATTGCAGTAGATACTTCGGTCTTCTGTGCCAATTGCTTGGCTGGAGCTGTGCGCGAGAGGAGTCCACACACCCTGGGACTCTTAGCGTGGAACGAGGAGACCTGGAGCAAGCTTACAAGCAAGCTCCTCGCTTGCGTTAATGGCGACGGGCCTCCAAACCTATCAATCAAGAAAATGGCCTCGCGACCTCTTCAGAAAGCTCAGAAAGCTTCGCTGAGACACGGCGAATGTGTTGTGGGGGTCGGCATGGCGTGGGGTGGTCGGAGTGTGCGTGCCTGACAAAGGCCAGTTTATCATCATTCTTATGCATTAAAACAAACCTAGCTCTTAGGATTTTACTCTGCAAACGGGTTTTTGGGCTGCATTTAGGCATAAAATAGGTTAGGCATGCATTGCATTTTTTTATTATCTTTTTAATATGTTTTTGTGAGTGTTAGGGATGCACAGATATACAGATCCCTAAAACCCTAGCACTCAAGAAGGAAAATGGTGAAGGAGAAGCCCAAACAAGCCGGAACTCAGCTTGATCCAGCTCACCACAGCTGGAACCTAGCTCACTTGAACTAGGGTTAACTCATCCCAGCTCTATTGAGATAATCTCAGCTGAATGGTAGCTCAAGAGAGTTCATCTTAGCTCACCCTAGCTCAAGTAAGCTCAGATCCAGCTCAACTTAGTTGAGTCTAGCTCATCTCAGCTCCCACTAGTTCACAGGGAGCTCTAGCTAGCTCAGCTAAGTTGCCAGGAGTTCACCCCAGCTCAGATCCAGCTACATCCAGCTCCACTCAACTCCAGCCAGCTGAGGAAGAACTCATCCCGACTCAGGAAGCTCAAGTCTAGCTCCCGGGGACTTAGCTTAGCTCAACTCAGTTGAGCTAAGCTACCTTAGCTGCCTCAACCAGCTTGATTCTCCCCGGGAGCACCAGACCTAGCTCACCTTAGGTCATTATGGTAGAAGCTAGCTTACTTTAGCTTGGCTTAGCAGTTAGTAAAGAATTAGCAAGCTAAGCCAGCTAGAGTAGCTCCATGCCAGCCTTTCAGTAGCAGCCAGCTCCAGCTCCAACTCCAGACTTCTCCTCCTCAGCTCCCCCTTCCAAACCCTAGCTCCAACACCTTCTCCTCTACTCCACCTTTAGCTAAGCTAGCTTAGCTTAGCTAGAAACCAGCTCCTTGGCCATCCAACACCTTCAAATTCAACCCTAGCAAGCTCCACCAACTTAAGCCTACCTAAGCTAGCTACCCTACTCAAGTTGGCGCCACCTCCTAGCCACCCCTTCACCCCATTATCACCACCAAAAGACACTACAAGTTGGCGCCAAAAACTACCCCTAACCCTCCTTCTAGAATCCTTCTTTGCGCCAACTTAGACCCTCTTCTAGAAGCCATTTTGGCGCCAACATCAAGGGGTGTCAACCACCATAACCACCCCTTAGGTGTCCCTTAAGGTGGTGCCAAACACCCTTGGCCATTGGATCCTAAACCACCTCTATCTCCCCATCCTAGCCCTCCATTTCAAGGGTCACCTTAACCCCCCATCTACCCTATAAAAAGACCACTACCCACCACCATTCAAGGCATCCTTGGCTAGCAAATTCACTCTCATATTCCACCTAGAAGCCCATGTCCAAGAGAGAAGAAGAAGAAGATTAAGGGGATATTCTGTCCCCTTGGTGCCTTCCCCTCTTCCCTTCTCTCTTGGGTCACGCCAGCCAAAGGAGAAGCCAGGCAAGGAAGATCTTTGGAGGAGATCTTGAAGGTGGTCCACGCCACCTTGGAGGAGTTTTTGAGGGTGGTTCACGCCCACCCCTTGGAGAGAGCATTGAAGGTGGTAGCTTCCACCTTGGAGGAGCTCTCAAGAAGGAGAAGAAGGAGTCCCTCTTTTCAAGCCAAGGAGCAGCTAGGCTTGGAGCAAGAAGAGTCCCTTCTTCACCAGATTTTGCAAGAGGATTAGTGTTTCTTTATTTGCTTTTAAATTTGTTTAGTTCTAGTAGAAGCATTCCTCTACTTGTTCTTGAAAAGAACACTAATTCTAGTCAATTAAATTGCCTTCTTTTAGCTTTTTATTGCAATTGTTACTTTTGGTTCTAGCACTTGTTTGACCTCTTCTTCCTAATTACTCTAGGCCTCCACTTGCCTAGAGTGAGCTTAGGAAGAAGATATTTCTATCTTTTAAATTTTAGTTAAGCAATTGTAGGTGTTAGTACTTTCCGTTACAATTCGCATTTTTGCCCTCGTCTTTTCAAAACAAAAAAAGATTATTATATATTTAAAATACCAAAAAGAAAGTTGAGATGTGTTTTTAGCAAGAGAATTGAATTGCAATTTTTGCCTCCTTGGACGACCCTAGATACTCCCCTATCTAGGTTTATAAATTTAAAAGCGTATGCGAATTTGCGTGTTACAACGACGTTAAAAACCCGCTTTTACAAATCACGCGTATTTCGCTATCACTTTTTGGCGCCGTTGCCGGGGAGGCACGGCTTTACATTAATTAATTTTCTCTTGCTTGAAGTGGATCTCATCCCGTTCTCTTTCTTTCTTTTGTGTGTGCAGGAATTACAGTGGGAAGGTGGGAATCTGGAAGCGAGAGCTCAAAGTTCCTTTTCTTCCCGTGAAATTAAGGTTGGTTCCTCGTTCTGGTCACATAATTAATTAAAACTACCAAAAATATATTAAACTTGGCTTTCAGGATCCCAAACAATTTAATTAAGTGGAGTGGTGCCCGTATAAAATCCATTGTTTGCTTGAATGCTTCTTTAGCAGTACTCCATTGCAAGTATTAGTGTTCTATTTTTCGGGTCCAGATTTCTGTCCGGACTTGAAAAATTGATTCCTAACACTACAGGCCTCAAAAAATCATAAAATTTCATACAGTGATTCCCAATTAAGTTTGGAACATCTGTTACAAATTTCAGATCAATTGGATCTGTATTTAATTTTAAAAAATTCATGGATTGCAGAGGGGTCACACCCTCTAATCTTCCTATTTTGCTACTATCCGCGAATTTTTAAAATTTTTATACTCAATTCAATTTTTGTGAAATTTAGCTTGCTAGAATCCTTGTGAAATTTTACACATTACATAAAATCACAAGAATTTTCTGAGGTCGGTGGTAATACTGAAAAGTCCATAATACCCACAGGTATCATTTCTAGACTTTGACACCAGTACAATTAAAAATTCAAAAAAATTATCAGACAAATTCCTAAAATCTTACAAAAATCTTTTCTGGAATCCTTGTTTGATTTCACTCAAGGTAGTGGTGTTGGTTGCATTGATTGAACCACTATCTATTCAAAAAGCCTAAAAATAACTCATTGGTAGTTAAATTCTGTCTTAGGGACAATTGGCTTAGGGTTTCTTTCTTTCTCTTTAGAGACGCAATTTAAAGGAAATATACAATCACCCATACAACTTGTCTTTCCTTTGATTGTGAACTTTCAAACTTATTTGAAAACTTAAAGAGAAAAACCCTAAAACACATTTAATTAAATCAAATCCTAAAAGACAAAAATACAAAAAAAATTGTGTGACAACTTGATTTTCATTGGAGCCACTCTCCAATTCCTGCACACACACAAAAAAATCAAAATAACAGGGCAACATCCCAATAAACGCCCTCCACATTCCGTGTGCACTATAGCATCCTAGACCTAATTAAAATTTGTAGCAACTTGACCCCTAAGGCTTTATCAACTTAGGCTTGCTATTTAGGTCTTAAGTTTTCTTTAGTTAGTGCCAATTCTGTCATCTATATCTGGTGTTCAGGCTGAGGGGCCGTGTCAAATGACTAGGCGCGGGTTTGTACAAGCACCTGGGGTTTTCCCTGGGAAACGTTTGGGCCCAAACCTCCCCTTAAGCAACTTGGCCAAATTTGTTGATAGAACGAGTATTCACTATTGACTACTTATTTCCTATATAGACCAAGTCTTAGGTTATTATTAAGGAGTCACATTTAAGTTAGGTCTAGTTTTATTTGTTTGAATTGCACACTTTCTCTCATCTCTTTCTCTTCTCCTCCCCTCCAATTCTTCCAAGTAGTGCATGCACGGGCGACGGTCCCAAAAACCACACCTCGAGGGACCATCTAATTTCGCCCCCCGCAGCAGGAAATCATTGTTTTCTTCCCCCTCCTCTTCTAAGACAATGGAAAACCCAGGAAGCCGTCAAACAAATTCTGCTTCCACTTCTAACCCAGGAAGCCGACCCACAAGCTGACTTCACCCTCCCTCATCTTCCTAACTTGGAGCAACCAGAAAAACCAACAGGGCCAGGTGGCCCTCCAATTGTAACCCAAAATACAAATCCCTTTGCATTATGGTCGACCATTTGGCTCGACTACAACAAAATCAAGAAGATCTAGCTAGGACTGTCACGAACCTAGCTAATCAAGGACAAAATCCACCACCCCGCCAACAGCCTGTCGTTCCTCTTAAGGATTTCTATGATCCTTCCAATTATGAGGAAAGACCAGGGGTGGTCACACCACAAGGGGATTTCGAGATTAAACCAGCCATTCTAAACCTTATCAAGCATTTTCATGGTCTTCCAAGAGAGGACCCTTTTTGTCATCTCGAGGAATTAACTGTCCTCCCTCAAACCACTCATTCCCGCAATGTGCAAAAAGACGTGTGGTTAATGAGACTCTTTCCTCTCTCTCTTAAAGACAAAGCATCGCATTGGTTTAGAACGGTTGGGTGCCCTATTACCACCTGGCCCCAATTAAAAAGTGCTTTTCTTAAAAAAATTTTTCCGATTGGTCGAACGAATGCATTAAGAAGATCCGTAACGACCTTTCAACAAAAAATTGGTGAACCCCTCCACGAAGCTTGGGAAAGATTTCAGGAACTTCTAAGAAGTTGTCCCCACCATGAAATTCCACAATAGTAGTTAGTGCGAATCTTCTATCATGGATTAGAAGATCAATTGAAACGATTTGTGGATGCCTCATGTGGAGGCAATTTTCTTAACAAAGATGCCGAAAGTGCCTATCTTCTCTTTGAAGAAATGAGTGAAAACTCATTTAACATGACTTCAATGGACACTTTTGGCAGATCACAAAACCCCGGACACGGAGTCCATGAAATTGACTCCAAATCCACCTCTGTTCTAGTCACGCAAGATGATCTATATATGTTACCTCAACGACTGGACCAGATGCAAATTCACCAAAAGAAAATGGAAGAAAAGCTCATAAACAAACAAGCTCCACACGTCCACTCTCCACACACTAACCCCCCACACATTCTCCGAAGAGAAAATCTACACAATATTGATGCCACATCTGCTGGCCAGCAATTTTCGACTGATTTCCCGCAAGATTTGACTGGGAATTTTGATCAAAATATTTTTGATCCCACCTCGGAAAATATCTATGCTCTCCAGGAGCAATTTAGAAACCCCTCCAACACTTCCAATCAAAACTGGAGGACTAACCCAAATCACTCCTGGAAAAACCCGAATCCGATTCCTTTTCCCAAATAAAACTATTTTGGGAATTATGGGCAACCTATGTATCAACCTGGACCATCCCAGGATGATATTAATAATCAGGTCATGAAAACTCTGCAAGGAATGCAGACTCAAATGACAGAAGTAACCTGCATGATTACCAACTTGCAACACCAAGCTAAGGTTACTCCTGATCATCGACCTATTGGGAATTTACCTTCCCAACCCATGCCCAACCCAAATAATCAAAGGAATCAATTCCAAGGTGGATATCCCAGTCAACCCATTCAGCCAGCACCTCAGCATCTGCTGGGTTTTAATAACAGCCAGGCCTCCCATCCTCATCCTAGAAACAACCAGACTGCAAATGCAGTTACCTTGAGGAATGGGAAAACCACTCACAATACCCTGCCTGTTAAAGAAACCCGCTCTAATGACACACAGATTAACTCTTCCCCTCCTATTGTTCAGGAACCAATTCATGCAAAACAGGGCAACCCTGCCCCATTTCCACAAGCCCTCCACTCTTCAAAAAAGAAAAAGACAAAATCCGAGCCCACTGAGAAAGAACTAATGGATTTATTTGGGAAAGTAGAAATTAATATCCCTCTCCTAGATGCCATTAAATATATCCCTACCTATGCAAAATTCCTAAAAGATTTATGTACTCCGAAAAGGCAACCCAGAAATTTAGGAAAGGTAATTCTTCTAGAGACAGTCAGCTCAGTTGTGCAGAGCCGACTGCCTCTTAAGAGAAAAGATCCCGGCACCCCCCTAATCCAAGTTATCATTAATGATACCTCATTTGATTGCACTTTGGTGGATCTTGGTGCCTCAATTAATCTTATCCCCATAGTTATTTTTGAGGAATTTAAGATCGGTGAATTGAAGCCTGTGGAGGTTACTCTCCAATTAGCTGACCGATCTACGATTAAACCAAGGGGAATTGTTGAAGATGTTCTTGTCTGGGTCAAAAATTGTCTATTTGTAGTAGACTTTTTAGTCCTGGATATAGAGGTACCTGAAGCACTTAAGTTTGCCCCCATTATTCTTGGAAGACCATTCTTAGCCACCGCCCGCGCCAATATTGATTGTGATTCTGGAAAGATGAAGATCATGTGTGGCGGTGAATCTGTAACCCTAGACATTTTTCAAGCTTCTAGGCGGTTCCAAGAACCAGATTTCTTTGATGATTCGGATTCAGAAATAGAAAACATTGTGGAGGAAACTTTGCAGATTTCCCACTTAGGTTCCTGTTTTGCTATCAATACGGTTCCTGAACAATCCACTTTTTCTCACCCTTCCACCCCAACCACACATCCAGCTAACATTCCAACTGACCCTTTCACTCTCACCTCACCTCTAACCCACAAAGCAAAAACTCTTTCGGAATCGGGCCCACAATTGGAATTAAAACCTTTGCCCGATTCCCTTAAATACGTCTTCCTGGGCCCTAATCAGACCCTGCCCCTGATTATAAATTCTGGACTTACCGGGGCACAAGAGCACAAACTCCTCCAAGTTTTGAGTAAATATCGGAAAGCTATTGGCTGGACCCTGTCTGATCTTAAGGGTATTCATCCATCCTATTGTATGCATTGTATATATTTAGAGGACGATTCTCGCCCCTCCCGCCAACCACAAAGGCACTTGAATCCTATTATGCAGGAGGTGGTAAAAAAGGAGATTATTAAGTGGCTGGATGCTGATATCATCTACCCCATTTCTAACAGCTCCTGGGTTAGTCCAACACAAGTTGTTCCCAAAAAGGCTGGACTAACAATTGTCACTAATGATAATGGGGAAAATGTAGCCACTCGAACTGCTTCTTCTTGGCGCGTGTGCATCGATTACCGAAAATTAAACACCACCACCAAGAAGGATCATTTCCCGCTCCCTTTTATCGATCAAATCTTTGAGCGTTTAGCCGGACGGGATTTTTACTATTTTTTGGACAGTTATTTCGGCTATAATCAAGTAGCGATTCATCCTGAGGACCAGGACAAAACAACTTTCACCTGCCCCTTCGGAACCTTTGCTTTCCGAAGAATGCCCTTCAGTCTTTGCAAAGCACCTGTGACTTTTCAAAGGTGCATGCTTGCAATTTTTTCAGACCTGGTAGGTGAATGTTTAGAAGTCTTTATGGATGACTTCTCTGTTTTTGGAGATTCTTTTGACCATTGTCTCAAAAATCTTGAAAGAACTCTCCAAAAGTGCATAGAAGTTAATCTGGTCCTCATCTGGGAAAAAAGTCATTTCATGGTCCAAGAAGGTATTGTCTTGGGCCATGTTATTTCAAAACAAGGAATCACGGTAGATAAAGCAAAAATTGATGCTATATCTAAGCTCCCACCGCCCACTACTGTCAAACAGATCAGATCCTTTTTGGGTCATGTGGGTTTCTACCGTCGATTCATACAAAATTTTTCCCAAATCTCCAAGCCCTTAAGTCAGCTTCTCACTAAAGACCAGCCATTTTATTTTAATAATAAGTGCCTAGAGAGTTTTTCGAGGTTGAAGAAAGAGGTTACTGAGGCACCAATATTGCAGGGACCTGATTGGAATAGTCCCTTTGAATTAATGACAGATGCCTCAGATTTTGCTGTAGGGGCCGTTCTAGGGCAAAGAATTGGCAAGAAGCCCGTTGTGATCTATTATGCTAGCAAAACCCTTGATGATGCACAATGGAATTACACAGTTACTGAAAAGGAACTTCTTGCCATTGTATTTGCCTTAGAAAAATTTAGATCTTATCTGTTGCGGTCACATGTCACTGTTTATACCGACCACTTAGCAATTAAATATTTGCTGACAAAGAAAGATGCAAAACCTCGCCTTATCCGTTGGGTTCTGCTGCTCCAGGAATTTGACCTAGAAATCAAGGATAAGGCGGGATTGCACAATGTAGTGGCCGACCATCTCTCTCGTCTTATGACGAATGACATAATGACCCCGCCAGAGCAGTTCCCCGATGAAAGCATTTTAGCTGCTACAACTCTCCCTTGGTTTGCCCCCATCGCAAACTACTTAGCAACATAACAAATCCCCGCTGATTGGCTAAAAACAAAACGGGATAAGTTCTTTGCTGATATTAAATATTATTTTTGGGAGGAGCCCGACCTTTTCCGCATTTGTGCCGATCAGGTCATTCGACGATGTGTCCCCGATTCTGAAATCCATGATATCTTGACACATTGTCACTCAATGGCCTGTGGCAGACATTTTTCGGGCAAGAAAACTGTAGCTAAAATCCTTAATGCGGGATTTTATTGGCCCAGCTTGCACAAAGATGCTCATGACTTCGTTCGGTCCTGTGTGCGTTGCCAGAGCATCGGCAACATGACTCGGAAGGATATGATGCCCCTTAATCCTATTTTAGAGGTTGAAATTTTTGATGTTTGGGGCATCGACTTCATGGGACCGTTCATCAACTCTGGTGGGTATTTATGTATTTTAGTTGCGGTCGACTATGTTTCTAAATGGATAGAAACAATACCCACCCGCACTAGTGATCACCGTGTGGTTGTCGAATTTCTTAAGAAAAATATTTCTCAAGATTTGGCATACCAAAAGCCATTATCAGTGACGGAGGCTCACATTTCACCCACTCACAATTCCGTCACATTCTTTCTAAATATGGGGTTAATCATAAAATTTCCACACCATATCACCCCCAAACAAATGGCCAGACTGAAGTTTCTAACCGGGAAATTAAAAATATTTTACAAAAGACGGTTAGGCCCGACCGTAAAGATTGGTCCACCAAATTGGACGACGCTTTATGGGCCTACCGTACCACTTTTAAAACTCCGCTTGGCATTTCTCCCTTCCGTCTGATTTTTGGGAAGGCATGCCATCTCCCGGTAGAATTAGAACATAGGGCTTTTTGG
This sequence comes from Thalassia testudinum, assembly GCA_037157565.1. Classification (NCBI taxonomy): domain Eukaryota; kingdom Viridiplantae; phylum Streptophyta; class Magnoliopsida; order Alismatales; family Hydrocharitaceae; genus Thalassia; species Thalassia testudinum. The sequence goes on from JAZHRO010000056.1 coordinate 37,422,227, forward strand.
GCAATAAAATAACTCAATATGGATTTATCTGATGCCGGTAACCATAGAAGATTACAATTAACTGAATTGGAAGAATTGCGTAATTTTTCCTATGAAAATGCAAGGATTTATAAAGACCGAACAAAGAAATTTCACGATAAATATATTGTTCGGAAACACTTTGACATTAATCAACGCGTTTGGCTTTTCGATGCAAGATTACGTCTTTTTCCTGGCAAATTAAAATCAAAATGGATCGGCCCCTTTATTGTCCATAAAACATATCCATACAGTGCTGTTGACCATTTTGATCCGAAAACTAATTCGACATTTCAAGTCAATGGCCAGCGTTTAAAGCCCTATTTTGACCATACACATAAAATTCCATCTGAATCTTTTAATTTTACTAAGCCAGCCACCCTTGATCACTAATGCACATCACGCCCGGCTGAATGGCGTAAAAGATAGCACTGGATGGGAGGTAACCCATCATTTTTTCCTACTTTCCTTTTTTCTTTTCTAGGTTTTGATCATCCTAAACCTGACCATTCTTCACTAAGGTGATCCCTTTTCCCTCCTAATGCATGAGGACATGGCATATCTTAAGCATGGGGGGGTGTTTTTAAATTTGACGATCAATTTAGGATTTTCAAAACCTAAAAAACTTGTAATTCCTTTAATTTATTTCCTTCTTGCATACCCAAAAAATAATGATGAAAAACTTTTTGAGAAAAAGAAAAATTGAAATCGGGACTAAGGTCGAAAAATTCACTTTTGGTACAATGGGATTTAATCTTTAACAAACTAAGGATGAGGACGCGGATCTGATCATTAGAATTTTAGGGTCTATTTTAGACTAGATCAGATATCCTTCTTTAAAATTCCACCTGAACTCATGATAGTTTAGGTGATTTGATCCTATTTTGTAATATGGAAAGTATTTGACTTAGCTTTTGACTCAAAAACTTGCATGTTTTGAGAAACTTCTTGTGTCACTCTTCACACACAAGCCAACACTTAAAAATAACTAAAAATTTGAAAAACTCCCTTGTTTGGACTTAGTAAAAGTCTGAAGTAGATCATTGGTTTGAGTTCCCACCACCGAGAAGGAGGAAAATGCCTCCTTTGAGGACGCGGTGTCAACATATTACCGCCTCGGCGCTGCTTCATATGTATATTTCATATCTTTAGACAGAGCATTAAAGCGCATTTTAGCAGCTCAAGTGTCTTGGACAGTGCTCTACCTATTGTGTTAGAGCAAGAGCTTGAGTTTGCTTGGAGAAACTCTTTACACTGCATCGTGTTTTGGGGTTGTGAGCCCCTGGGTGGTGTCATGGACAGTGCTATCCCGAAGTACTAGCGCCAGAGCCCCCTAGAGGAATGGTAACGGGAATGATGATCTCGACACATCTGTTGTAAGACTAAGCTAAAAATAAGCATGGAAAATAATAATAATAATAACAACAACACGCCCTTATAAATGTTGGCTTTTCACAAGCACAGACACAAGGTTTTAAAGGATTCTGCAAGTTGCGAGTCAGATTCATAAGCTAGAAAAATCCTAAAAATAAAAATTTCAAGTCATCTGAATTAACAAAGGGTTAATTTGTGAATTTTCTGGAGGATATATTAATCCCGTTTTGTCTAATGGTTGGATCCAAAAATAAATCCCGATGTTTATCTTTAACAAATCCCGTACCTCCTGTGTTTTAATCTACCAAGGTCCCTTAATCTCTTTTTCTCCTCGAAAGTCAAAAAAATTAGATTTCCCAAAAATTCCATTTTCCAAAAAATTAAAGTTTTGCTAAGAGACTAGCAAAAGATAAGCATAGGGGTGTGATAAATGCCAGTTTATCATCATTCTTATGCATTAAAACAAACCTAGCTCTTAGGATTTTACTCCGCAAATGGGTTTTTGGGCTGCATTTAGGCATAAAATATGTTAGGCATGCATTTCAGTTTTTTATTGTCTTTCTAATATGTTTTTGTGAGTGTTAGGGATGTACAGATATACAGATCCCTAAAACCCTAGCACTCAAGAAGACAAATGGTGAAGGAGAAGCCCAGACTAGCTGGAACTCAGCTTGATCCAGCTCACCACAGCTGGAACCTAGCTCACTTGAACTAGGGTTGACTCATCCCAGCTCCATTAAGCTAATATCAGCTAAATGGCAGCTCAAGAGAGTTCATCTTAGCTCACCCTAGCTCAAGTCAGCTCAGATCCAACTCAACTAGCTGAGTCTAGCTCATCTTAGCTCCCACTAGTTCACAAGGAGCTCTAGCTAGCTCAGCTAAGTTGTCAGGAGTTCACCCCATCTCAGATCCAGCTACATCCAGCTCCACTCAAATCCAGCCAGCTGAGGAAGAACTCATCCCGACTCAGGAAGCTCAAGTCCAGCTCCCGGGGACTTAGCTTAGCTCAACTCAGTTGAGCTAAGCTACCTTAGCTGCCTCAACTAGCTTGATTCTCCCCGGGAGCACCAGACCTAGCTCACCTCAGCTCATTATGGTAGAAGCTAGCTTACTTTAGCTTGGCTTAGCAGCTAGCAAAGAATTAGCAAGCTAAGCCAGCTAGAGTAGCTCCATGCCAGCCTTTCAGTAGCAGCCAGCTCCAGCTCCAGCTCCAGACTTCTCCTCAGCTCCCCCCTCCAAACCCTAGCTCCAACACCTTCTCCTCTACTCCACCTTTAGCTAAGCTAGCTTAGCTTAGCTTAGCTAGCAACTAGCTCCTTGGCTATCCAACACCTTCAAATTCAACCCTAGCTAGCTCCACCAACTTAAGCCTACCTAAGCTAGCTACCCTACTCAAGTTGGCGCCACCTCCTAGCCACCCCTCCACCCCATTATCACCACCAAAAGACACTACAATTTGGCGCCAAAAACTACCCCTAACCCTCCTTCTAGAATCCTTCTTGGCGCCAACTTAGACCCTCTTCTAGAAGCCATTTTGGCGCCAACATCAAGGGGTGTCAACCACCATATCCACCCCTTAGGTGTCCCTTAAGGTGGCGCCAAACACCCTTGGCCATTGGATCCTTAACCACCTCCATTTCCCCATCCTAGCCCTCCATTTCAAGGGTCACCTTAACCCCCCATCCTACCCTATAAAAAGACCACTACCCACCACCATTCAAGGCATCCTTGGCTAGCAAATTCACTCTCATATTCCACCTAGAAGCCCACGTCCAAGAGAGAAGAAGAAGAAGATTAAGGGGATATTCTGTCCCCCTGGTGCCTTCCCCTCTTCCCTTCTCTCTTTGGTCACGCCAGCCAAAGGAGAAGCCAGGCACAGAAGATCTTTGGAGGAGATCTTGAAAGTGGTCCACGCCACGTTGGAGGAGTTTTTGAGGGTGGTACACGCTCACCCCTTGGAGAGAGCATTGAAGGTGGTAGCTTCCACCTTAGAGGAGCTCTCAAGGAAGGAGAAGAAGGAGGTCCTCTTTTCAAGCCAAGGAGTAGCTAGGCTTGGAGCAAGAAGACTCCCTTCTTCACTAGATTTTGCAAGAGGATTAGTGTTTCTTTATTTTCTTTTAAATTTGTTTAGTTCTAGTAGAAGCATTCCTCTACTTGTTCTTGAAAAGAACACTAATTCTAGTCAATTAAATTGCCTTCTTTTAGCTTTTTATTGCAATTGTTACTTTTGGTTCTAGCACTTGTTTGACCTCTTCTTCCTAATTACTCTAGGCCTCCACTTGCCTAGAGTGAGCTTAGGAAGAAGATATTTCTATCTTTTAAATTTTAGTTAAGCAATTGTAGGTGTTAGTACTTTCCATTACAATTCGCATTTTTGCCCTCGTCTTTTCAAAACAAAAAAAGATTATTATATATTTAAAATACCAAAAAGAAAGTTGAGATGTGTTTTTAGCAAGAGAATTGAATTGCAATTTTTGCCTCCTTGGACGACCCTAGATACTCCCCTATCTAGGTTTATAAATTTAAAAGCGTATGCAAATTCACGTGTTACAACGACGTTAAAAACCCGCTTTTACAAATCACGCGTATTTCGCTATTAGTGCCTAGGGCACCTTGTGTGCTTGAGAGTGGGTGTGTTCGGGGGGTATTTTGGGGGGTGTGGCATGGTGAGTGGAGTGAGGGTTTATGATCATTGGAGTGTTACGGTCCTTATGGGGTGGTTTGTGAGGCGGATGGAGGTATGGAGTGGCGGGGATGCCTCGCCGGAGGTCTGGCTAGAGTTGAAGAAGGTGATGGTGGTTGCGTGCGTTGAGGGGTGTTTTCAAGAAATAAGGAGAGAAAAGGAATTAGAAAGGAGAGAGGACTTAGCTGGATGTAGAGAGATGAAGGGGGAGGCAGAGATGGCAGCCGGCTCGTATTGCCGTCGCCGAAGATGAAGCACTCAGTGGGGGGAGGACGGCGACAATGAAGGGGCTGCAGGAGCGTCGGCGGGTGTAGCGCGACATGGACGGATAGTAGGAAGAGAACCCTGCCACTGGTATTGTGGTTGGGCGATGAGGGAAAGAGAGGGAGGTCGCCGGAGCTTGCTGAGCCGCTAGCTGGAGGGGGAAGAGTCGAAATAGAGGGATTCTCTGGCCAATTTCAGGCGTGGGAATTGCAGGGTGATCTGTGTAGATTCTTCCCTACTAGGAGGGGTGACGTAATAAATTGTGGAATAGAATATAAACAATCTCACAAAAAATTCAATCACACGAGTACACAATAATTTTTAGGTGGAAACCCAAACCGGGTGAAAACCACCACCTAACCCTCTCGAGTTAGGATTTGCCAACGGTCCACTAATTGGACATCTGGCAAAGTCATCAGACGTCTTCTAAGACATCTGGTCTAAGGTCTGGACGTCTGATTTTCATCAGACAGAACTTCTAAGTCCAGGCTAATTGTTATCAGACCTCTGAATCAAGAGTCAAACGTCTTAAAACACATTATCAGACGTCTGATCTTGGAATTAGACGTCTGGAAATGCTGTTTGAACCCTATATTGGTTTTCTAAGTTCTCTACAGAAAACCTAAGTATCCTAGGGTTGTGCCGGTGTTCCTAGGACTACTGTTAGGGTACTTTGAGGCTCTTTAACATGAATCTAAGTAACAAAAATAAAGAGCAACAAAAGAAACAAAAAAAAACAAAAAGTATAAGAGAAGGAAATCTATCCTATTCTTCATCTCCTTCCTTCTTCAATCCATCGCTCCTCGCGAATCTCCTCTGTTTTCCATCAAGCTACTCCAATCCATCCTAGATGCGAGCTCGAACTCCATCTGGTCATGTCTCCATTTGCAATTTGCCTGAAATCTACGACTCCAAGTGGAAATGTTAAATGACACGTGTTTTGTTATCATTAAAACAAATGATCGTGGTGCTCTAGCACCAACAATCTGGGCATGCTTTTATAGGCCCTGGAGGAAGGATTTGTGCTTGGAAGCCAAGCTTCCAAGCATGGCAGACTCGCCGGAGATGGAAGGTTGAAGGAGACTTGAATCTCTCATGCATTCGCATGAGAGATTGGGTACCAAATAGAGCCTCTGATTGTGTTCAAACTGGAGGAGATTTCTCAGAGAATCTCCCTTTCAATTTTGAAGGAGATTCTCTGAGAAATCAGAGAGATCTTGCCTTCAAATTCTTGCCGGAGTAGGATTACCTCCGCTATAGTGATGTAGGGACCTAATTGCAAAGAATGAATACAAAGGTAGGGGGGTTTTTGTTGAGGTTTTCAAAAGATAGGGGTAGAAATGTAATTGGGCTGAACCTGTTTGCAAAGTAGGTCAAGATGAATTCGCCTTAGGTTCGAATTTTGGTATAAACCTAATTTGGATCTAAGGAATCCAATGGTGAGGTTGTATTTTTGGTTTGACCACGTTTGATTGGGAAATTTACGTAAAAACCTAATTTAAGGCAAATATTTGTTTTAGATCCCAATTTAGGTCAAAATAGGTTCTAAAGGCTAAATTGAAGGTTCTAAACCCTAGAGAATATTTTTTACATGATTTTTAAAGGGTTTAGGTGAATTTTATCCTGAACAGAACCTTGTTTAATCAAGTTGATCTATTTTAGGGTTACAAGAAGTCATTTAATTCCCAAAATTCACATGAACCCTTTTCTGTTTGAACCAGCGCACTTTTTATCTTGTTAAGATCATTTGACCTGTGTTTAGCCCATGAGAAAACCTGTTGTTGTACTGCAATGGCAAAATTGTAGTTTTACCCCCTATTTCTTGCTTTTCTCTCAGAATGGTTATTCATTGAGTTAAGACCTTCAGTTGGTTATGTAGGAGCTTTTGTTCTCTTTTTTGGGTCAAAATGAGCTAGTTAGAGCTCATGATGGTGTTCTCATCAGTCATAATCTTTAAATGTGCACATGTTAGTACCCATTAGTTTAGTGAGCGTAACTATTCTATCTCTCTATTATGGTGCCATCAGCAAAATCCATCATGTTGCCCTTACTTTTTGACATCAATGCTACAACTAACCTTTCCTATTATCTTATTTCTTCTTCAATACCAAATAACAAATTTCCATCATGGTGGCAAACCCTTGTTACATTAGACAATATATAGCAGGAAGTTAACTGATAGTGTGATTGAATTTTAGCCATGTTGTAATGAAAAGACAAGGAAATATGTCATGCGTAGTGCTGCTACAAAATGGAGGGCGTGGAAGAATGAAATTAAGAGCAAAGTATTTGATAAAATACAATCCTCAGAAGAGATGTGGGATACAATTGAAGATTCTTGGATTGACAAACAACAATTTCTTACACTTGCTCATATTTGGCTCAGTGATGAGCTTCAGGTATTGTCTTAAAGCAAATGAATTGCACTTTTCTTAATGTTTTTATGACAAATTCATCACTTACTTTTTATTTGAATGCCTTGTACCTCTATAAAATGTGTGAGCAAGATAGGATAAATTAGCTAAAACTTGAGGACCCACATTGCACTAGAACAAAGACGTTTGCTAGGATTATCCATGAAAAGATAATATGCTTTTAACCAGTGCCAATCTATTGACATCGGAGTAATTCGTTAGTGCTTAGTGTTGTGACTCGTAAAGCACATTTTTGATAAGAAAGATCTCGTCGTAGTATAGTGCGCAATATGATCAACAAAAATATTTATAAAGATAACGAGACTTGGAGTCCCGGTCGTTTGTCTCTGGGAAGCATTTATGGAAATGTAGATTTGAAATTGATCTCTTTTGCTTTACTTGCTTAAAATCTCATGCCGATTTATGGAGATTTACGTATTGATGTACGACATGCTAGTTGCCAAAAGATAGTAATTAAAACATGCAACTTCAATCACACCAAAAGATGATAACTAGGCACATGGTGATTTTCAACATATATATTTATATATATAAAAGATGATGATGATATCAGAGTTCCAGAGCACAGGTAGAGGAATTCTTGTACAGGGAAATAAAACTACTCGCTACCAGAAAACGACTGCATACATGAATCTATGGAGGAATTTTGCATGCATCATTGGGGGAGAAGTAAGGAACAATGCTATTAAGCAGTAAATAAAGCATGTAAATCTAAGAAGAACTATAATCTAATCTAAAAGAAATAAGGGCATTCGGAGGTGCTCCGATGGCCTTTGAGTTGGTTGAGAGGAGAAGGAGGGGCGGTCAATGGTGCTTAGGCCGGCCCTTGGAGAGAGGTTGGAGAGGTGATCCAGCATCTTGGCATGGAGGTGGTGGTGGCCATGGTGAAGCTACTCGTGGACATGGGAGGTGGAGTGGATGTGGAATGAAACTTAGCTAAATGGAACCAAGAGTGGATGGGTGCAAATGGCTACCCCTTAGGCCTTTCTATAGACCTAAGGGAGACTCTCTAGAGAAGTGTGGAACTCTCTAGAGAGAGCTCCAAGAGTGGCTGGCCAAGGAGAGAGAGAGGTGGTTTTTAGATCCACCATTTGTGGATCTACAATTTGAATGTCTCTTGGTTGCTAATTTTAGCAACCAAGAGTGGAGCCACCTTTGGAAGAACCTAGAACACTCTAGGTGGTGTGGGAGTACATGAATGGGTGTGTGTGTGTGTGTGTGTGGCTGTGCCCTATGTGGCTAAGTGATCTAGGTTAGGTCCTAAGAGGGTTGGGTTGGTGTAGGTCTTAAATTAGGGTTGCAAACCCTAATTGCTAAGGAGGAAATGCAATTAAACTTAACACAAGTTTATTTGAATGAGTGTGAACCTAATTGAGAGTGAAATAACTCAATTAGGTTGGGCTTAGGTCAATTGCACTTTAATTGAGTCTATTTGGACTTGTATGGGTTGAGAATTGAGCTCAATTGGACTCTATGAGTCCAATTGACTAGGCAATGGTAATTGACTATGATCTAAGTCAATTAGGTTTAGTGAGGACCTAATTAGGTCCTTAGGGAGGTCTAGAGGTGATGTACTAGGGTTAGGGCACCTTAATTTAGGTTCTTAGGGGGTAGAATTGGGTTTAGGGAGCTAGAGATCCAAGATCAAGGCTTGAATCTCAAAACAAGAACTGGAGAGCAGTTCCAGATGTCCAATAATAGTATTAGATGACTTATACTAAAAAATTAGAAGTCCAGACTTCAATTCTGGATGTCTAATCAGAGTCAGGAAGGATTCTAGGTTCTGTCTTGTGTATTCTACAGAAATTGGACGTCTGACCAAGTGTCTGGACGTCCAATAACATTGCAGAAGTGGGTTTAAGGTGTGCGGGAGTTGGCTAAGGGTTCTGGACGTCCTATAACTCATCTGGACATCCAGATAAATTAGGGTTTTAATTTCTAGGGTGTGGTGACTTAATCTAAGGGTGGCAAGGCTTGGGGAAGCCTCTAGGATATCCTAGGGCTAGGATGGTCCTAAGTTCTTACAATTTACTACTTTATTCCTACTTAAATAGAATAGCATACCTCAACCCCTTACATTATTGTCTACTACATCTTATTCGAGGTCTTCTGCTCCAACTCTGCTGCAACTCCAGTTATTCTTTATTCTTCATATCCAACTTTAGATCCAGCTTCAGATCTACCTTCTGGTCAGCTTATTACCTGTAATTGACATAATGCACCTAATCAGCACATTATAGCATTATTTTATGCATAGCTAAAAGAAAGCAGTAAAGATGCAAATAATGCTTATGCATGTATGAATTATCCTAACTTATGCTAAGTCCTAGCCTAATTTAGGTCAATTAAGACCTATGATTGCTACGCAATCACTTAGCTTTTTATACACACATTAGACACAGGTAGATGGACTAATTCCTACAAGAGCTGACATTTACATGACTAGTCAAAAACATGAGGATGGAACTGTAGTGAATGAGAAGGCGAAGGATTTAATGGTATATTTTAGAATCTTTCATTGATTTACTAAGGATGGTATATTTTTGTTGTTGCACATTTTCCTTTGAACATACAACATCATGAATAATAATTTGTTATTGCTCATAATCATCATGTATAATCACCTTAAAAGCAAGGTTACACTATCTGAATCAACAAGATCAGGAATTCCATAATTGTAACACTATCTAAATCATAATTAGAATAAAAGGGGTAAAGTGTCCATTGCTGTTTGAACTACTAATCAAATCAAACAATGTTCCTGTTATGTTTGTATTTTTTGAAGTGAAAAGGAATGCTATCGAATCACCAATAGCAATCCAGGAGAGCTTTTATTGATAAAAAGATAGCAAAAAATTACATGAGTGAACCCCATTGGTGTATGAGATTCCAGCAATTATTGACAATATTATCCACATTCACTGGACTCTCCTAAAACAAACTCTCATTTCTAGCTCTCCATACCGACCATAGTACTACCACCATGGGCAAATATGGCTTATTTGCCCTCAAGAAGGAACTCCAGAGGCTCTCCCACGTGGGAATAGTTTCCCTACACACCTTCCTCCAAACATAATCTGTAATCATGCAAGTGGAAAAAATATGACTACTGGAGTCATTATGCATCCCACACAAGTGACAGAAGTGAGTGGGGGTGCCCATTCTCCTATGTCTCAAATCTCCAGTTATCAGGCCATCTCTTCTGCATAACCACAAAAAAAATTTGTACCTTCAATGGTACCTTCAATTTCCATAGCTTTTTCCCAATCTCATCCACTTCAGCCATTCTGGACGAATTGACAAGCTTATCATAGGCAGCCACTAAGGAGAACATTCCCTCCCATTTGTATGTGTCATACACCTCAGGTGTGGGTTTGAATGCAGCAAGTTCCTGCATAAGACATTCATTTTCTGCTCGTGTTCTTGTTTCATGACCATTCCCCACCTCATTGTTCAAAGACCAATTCTCAGAGGCCGTGTCCCAGTAGTCGTATATCACAACATTTTTATCAGTAGCAGCTGAAAACGCAAGAGGGTACTTGTCTTTTATCACCCCACCAGGCAACCAATTTTCCAACCAAAATTTGAAGCTTTTCCCATTTCCTAAGACAGACTTGAAAAGAATCCAATTATCTGCCAGGGCACGTACCACAGATGACCAGAAAGGAGATGGCTTATGAGGATTTAGGCAGTTCTTCTCATCATTGGCCACCCCATAGCTATCCTGGATGATCTCTGTCCACTTTTTTTTTTCTCCTTGAAGTAGCCGAACAGCCCACTTCAGTAACAGGGCGTCATTAAATTCTTTGAGGGACCTGATTCCCATGCCACCATACTTCTTTGGTGAACAAATTGAGTCCCACTTTATAGGTTGGAGGAAAGCATCTTGATGGGAAGCCCCTTTCCAGAGGAACCTCTTGCGCATCACGTCAAGATTTTTCCAAATTGATTTTGGGGCTCTAAGAACAGAAAAGAAAAGACTGGAATGGATGTGATGACTGAATTCAGTAAAATATACCTCCCTCCTTTCGATAAGTAGCGACTACTCCGGCCCTCTAATTTCATAGCCACCTTTTCATATAGAAAGGACCAATATGCTTTCCTCAATTTTGTACACTTCAGAGGTAAACCCAGGTATTTGATAGGCATTGATATCACAGGAGTGCCCAGGATGGTAGAGATGTCATTTTGGTCTATACCATTCATACCAAAGCAAACTAAGGAGGACTTGCCTCCATTATGTTTTAAACCAAAAATCTCACCAAAAATTTTAACCATGTAGTATAGCCCCCTTCGCTTCCCTCTTCCCACCTTCCACAAAAAACACAGTGTCATCCGCATATTGAAGAATGGGGGCCAATGCCCTGTTGTTAGACATAGAGTATCCCCTTATCAACCTATCAGCTGCTAGTTTGCACGCATATCTTGCCAATGTATCCATTGCGAGATTGAAGATCAGGGGGGCTAGTGGGTAGCCTTGTCTTACCCCACACTGAGGCTAAATCCAGGCTCGATATGGTTTCCCATTTATCAGATGGGAGTAGGAAGCAGTCGTAATGCATCTCTTCACCCATTGTATCAGACAGGGGGGAAAATTTTTTCCTTTTAAGAATTTCCCAAAGGTACGGCCAGGAGATTGAGTCATAGACTTTAGTGAAATCAACTTTCTATAGGAAGGCCTTGGATTTTCTCCTATGCCACCCCATCACCATCTCTTGCGCCATGATGAAAGATTCCTGCAGAGACCTCCTAGGTAGAAAGGCAGATTGGACAAGCATTATCAAATCTTGTAATACATCACGAATTCTGTTGGCTAAATTCTTGCTGATAATAAGATAGATGGAGTTTGACAACGCAATGGGTCTATAGTCTGAAAAATTCTCCGCACCCAACTTCTTTGGTAGCAAGAACAAATAGGACTTATTCAGTCTTTCAAAACCAAAGTTGCCCATTTCAAACTCATGTATAACATCCATCACATCCTTTTTAAGAACATTCCACATTTCTCTGTAAAAGAATACTTGAACCCCATCCAGTCCAGGAGCTCCCTCATTATTCAAGTCTTTGATTGCTTTCATTGTTTCTTATTCAGAAATAGGAGCAATTAGCATGGCCCTCTGATCATTGCTGACACTTGGGAAGTCTACCGAAGCCATCCTCCATGAACCTCTTGGTGCAGCCTTGGCTAACTCTTTAAAATACCAGCCAGCTTCACATCTGATTTCACTGGTAGATGTAATGGTTCTCTCACCCATTTTAATAGATGAAATGAGATTAAATCTCCTTCTAGAACTGGCAGCAAGATGAAAGAATTTCGTATTGTCATCACCTTCCTTGAGCCACAGTTGTCTAGATCTCTCGCACCAGTCCATTTCTTTCTTCAAGTCCTCCTCCCCAATGACCTGCTACATACACTGTCTTTGTTCATGTTCCTGACAACTCAAAGCCTGCCTGCACTCCTTCAGATCTAGACTTTGGATCACTGCCAGTGCCTCCACCCTCCTCTGCTCTCTAATGGTTGCTACTGTCTACCCATACTCTTTCAACATAGAGCGAATACTTGCCAACTTGGAAGCCAGCTGCTGTGTGGCCGAGCCATTCACTACCTTGTTCTGCCACCAGCTGGTTAACATCTCGGCAAAACCCTCCTCCCTAAACCAAGATTTCTTAAGTTTGAAGTATGATCCAACATCAACATTCACCCCACTGTCCCACACAATTGGAGTGTGGTCAGAAAATGGCCTGTCAAGGCTCATAGCAGACGATAGTTGGAATCTCTCCAAAAGACTTGGGTTGCCAAAGAATCTGTCCAGCCTTGATGTCTGTCCACTGCCATTTCTCCAAGTGAACTCCACCCCATTGATAGGGTATTCAGTGATTCCCAATCTCTGCACAACCAATTGGAATCTAGCCATTGCACTATCAGATCTGCCCCCAGGTCTGTCACCACTTGAAAGAGGACAGTTGAAGTCACCACCGACGAGCCATGGTACCTCTTGGACTCTTTGATGCAGTGTTGATAGGGCTTCCCACAATTCTACCCGATCAACAGCTGCACAAGATCCATAAATGCAAGAGATAAATCGATCCAGATCGCCTTGAAGGTTTTGACATCTACAAGTAAGTACATGTCTATCACGAAGGACTTCAGTTACTTTAAGGCAAGATTTTTTCCACCATATGGCCATCCCACCAGACCTTCCAGCTGCACCCTTCCCTACACAGTATGCTCTCCCTGACAGCCTTAGAGAGTCCCAGACATGGCCACTTTCCTCCTCCAAGTGTGTCTCTTGAATGAGAGCACAGTCAATTTCCCACTCAGTAAGGTATCTGATTAGAGATGCCCTTCTCACCTTGTTGCGCAACCCATGCACATTCCATGTTAGAACTCTCATCCCTTTCATGGCTGATCCCCTTGAACCAAATTATCCACATACTCAACCATAATCAACATTGCAACAGTTTCCTCCACTATAGGAATCAAGTTCTCCTTCCTTCGCCTTCTGAGCATGTAAGGGGAGCACCCAAGCCCCCTTTTCTGATTTGTCCCTCTCCCAAACTTTAGTTCATCAGGAACAGAGAACTACACTTGATTCACCTCCTTAAGGGCACTTCTACCACTGCTGACTACTATTTCCATACCTGACTTTACCTCCTCATTTCTAGTAGAGTTGCCTGAGTCCCTCTCTAAGACAATTGCATCGGCCATGGACCCCTTGCCTTTGGCCACAAGGGTTTGGTTGCCACACCCCAAGGTAGTATCATCATCCATAGTCATAAGTCCCTCTCTAAGGTTTCCTTGTGACAATCCTTCCTCTTCTTTGGTTCAGGGGCCTCATCTGAGGACTCACGACCCAGCAGTTCAACCTGTTGCACCTCCTCATATCTAACCACAGACGTCTTAACATGGCCTTATTCTGGTAACATAGAGACTTTCCCAGCCACAGATAAACGAATGAGCCACGAGGAGCCCCTGCACCTGAGAATGATTCTGTTAGGCAGTGAACCACTTTTAAAGACTTCAGCCTTAAATCGAAGTGAACGGGCATCACCCTCCCGAATCATGATTTCAAAGTCTTCACAGATGGATGCAAAGCCTGCAACCATCTTGGCAACCACCCCTTTAGATCTCAAGTGCAGAGGTAACCCTTTGAACTTAAGAATCACCCTCCTAGTTCCCATTCTCTGGGGGGGGCGATCAGGGAGTGCCCCATCAAAGGGGGAGACCATCCTCCACAGCACATTGATGTTCTCAAAGGAACTTGATAGAAAGCGTAACCTTTCCACATCTATCATCCCCAGACCAAACACAAGAAAGCGAGTCTAGGATAGCACTGCCACCTTCCAGCCCGAAGACACAAGGGTCAGGGAACTCACCAGTTGTTGAAAACTCTCGACCGAGGGACTGCCAGTCATGACCTTGCCAATCAGCATGCCCTCAGCATGATCTCCGTAGAGACAATCTCCTCAGATAATGGAATCTCCACATCAATCGTGTGACTACCAAGCGCCGGCGGTGGGGGTAGTCGAGGCTCCTTCACCACCTCCCGAACTGGGAGCTGAGGGATCTTCTTTGTGTGCCGCAATTTCACCCTTGGGCATGAGTCACGCTTGTGCCCTTCACCCCCACATGCCAGACAGATGAGAGGGTTTCTACACATCGCAGCCATGTGACCTCTTCGTCTACATCTAAAGCACAAAACCTCTCCATTGGATCTCCTCCAGCCCCCTCTTGGAGTGAATCTAAATGCCATACCTTCATGCGACTGCCATCCCCTCTCCCTCCTTCTCCAGTTTCTCGATCTCCAAGTCTTACACTCGCCCCCATCCCCAACCCTAGCTGCTTCCTCCTCGTCTCCTCCTGTGGCCCGACGCCACGCACCTTCGCTCCCTCTCTTCCTCATTTCCTGTTCCTGTTATTTTTAGTATCTCAACTTATGATTACTTGCCATGATATATTTTTAGGATTGAGTTTTTTCTTGTTACAATCATTAGGACCTCATGAAGCCATATCAAAGTGATGCTAGTAGTTCAACTTCCAAGGGAGTCACTTCTTGGCAAGGGGATGCCTACTTGAAGGTGAAGGGAGATGGGAAGAAAGACATAGTTTGTTGTTTGGGAGCAGTTGCTCCCTCCAAAAGCTTCAACATCACAACATCACCTCAATCTAATATCCATGAGACTCTGAATGGACTTTTCGGTATTATTTCGGGGATGGTCCAAATGTTGAAAGAACAGTTTCCCAATTCCAACATGGATGATATTATGCAACATGTAAGGCAATTAGCTATGCAGGTATTATTTGATACATTTATTTGACATGAATGATATTCACGCATTTTAATATGATTTGAATGTATGTTTTGTATATATAGGTAGAGGTGGGACAAGCAGAGGTATTCAATTATTTTATTTGTATAAAAGTCATGAACCTTTTGTTATGTAATTATATAATTTGACCGTGCTTGGTAATTATCTATTACTTCATAGACTTCTCATGCTAGAAGTGTACCTAGCAACTCTTGTGGAGAAAAAGGGTCTTCATCATTTATCTACCAACCATAAGGCATATGATTCAAATTACATATTCTACCAATCATTCATGTTTTTTGTTCTTCCATATGCCTATTTTACATAGGATTTAGACAAAAAACTATTTCAATACCTGGTCAAAAAACTATTTCCACTTCACGTAAGCTCTCCAGGCAAACAACGCAATCTGTCAAGGTCTGACCCTTAGCAGAATACCTGGTCAAAGAACAGCATCCATAAACAATCAGTTTGAAACTCGACAAAGATCAAGATGACACGTATATATGAATCATGTCTAGATCAACTGTAAGGACCCGTTACTTTTTAGATGTTTAAGATGTCTGGAGTCTCAGTCAGACGTCTGTCCAGACGTCTGAACCCGTTCCCGGATGTCTGAAAGTGGAATTTTCGTACTGCGCTTTGCGCTCTGTGCATGGGCGACGTGTAGAGACCATCCTCTTCTCTCTCCCTTCCTCATTCTTCCTCAAACCCTAAACCCCACACCTCCTATTTAAACCCCCCCTCCTATCTCCTCTCCACTCCACACACCCGCCACCACCACCTTCAGTGCTTGGGCGGGAGCGGCGAGAGGGGGCAAGTGAGGGAGAGTGAGAGGGAGGAAGGAGGAGAACGTGGGAGGAGGAGGCCTAAGGTCGGAGGAGCTTCGGTGGAAGCTCGGCAAAGCTCGCATAGCCACCGGCAGGCACGTGCGGGAGGAGAAGAGGGTTCGGGGAGGCGACCTCCCAGCCCTCTGCAGCGGTTGGAGCTGCTGTGGAGTGTGGTGAGAGAGTAGAAAGAGCTGCGGGGAGTTTCTGATACTGGGATTTTTCCAACATCAGACGTTTGGAGAGTCGACCAGACCACTGTGGCGGCACCTGGACGTCTGGAGCTAAGACCAGATGTCTGAAAGTAGTTATATCGCAAGGTACGTATCTCCCTGCGCCATGCATATCGCAGCGCAAGGGTTGTTGTCGGCTGACCGCGCCTGTGTTTGCATACGCAGGTGCAGCCTTGGGAAGGAGCGCAGAATGCTTTTCCACGCACTTTTGGACGTCTGATCACATCACCAGACATCCGGAGGTGCTTCCAAACGACCAGAGACGTCCGACGTCTGGAACTGTCTTCAGAGAATCGCAGAGAATTCTGGACGTCTGAATCAGCCACAGAGAACATAAGGTACGGTTTGACGCCTTTTAAGATGTCTGGGATTATTCCCAGAGGTCTGATTTTGAACAGTAGGCACATTTTTGACATGTTTAGGGTCCAATCGGGGTCCGTTTTATGCAAACAAAATACCTGCACTTTCCTCTTGAGTTCCTCTACGTACTAGAGTCTGTTATACACTGTTCTGAGCTTTCCTTTTGTGATGTATTCCCTGGTATAGGGTTTCATCCTGCTGCACGTTTGGGGCTCGCAGAGATGTCTGGGTCTGCGGTTCAAGCCCCCATTACTCCCATGTTTCCTAGTAGAGTGGTGTAATTCTATTAATAATATTCAAATAAGAATGTGCTTGTGGAAATAGCCGAATGGAACCCTCGGATGTGGCACGAACCTTAGGGTAGAGAAATGAATGAGCCTGTTTGTACTATACGGTTTGCTTGCATGTGTGATTAAGATAAATTGCTAGCAAATACCTATATTATAATTACGAGTTGCCTGTTAAAATAGGAGCTGCCTGTATTTAATGAATAATTACTTGTGAAATCCTAGCTGCATGTTATTGAGAATTGAATTATGAAAACATGAGCTGCCTGAATATGGATGAGAAATGAATTATGAAAGATGAGATCTGGATCTGGATAAATGAGGTGAACATGAGCACGAACCCTATGGGGAATTAGGAGTAGAACTTCTGTGGATAGATGAAAATATGGAATGTAGACAGGAAGTATGCTGGCCCTTGAGTACGTGGTACCAAGGAGAGCCATTGTCCTCTTTTTATGTAGAGCGGAGCTAGCCTCCCTTGGGTTGAGACCCAGGGTTAGGATTGGCCACTCTACACTAACTCCTGTTGGCCCTCATGTACATGGTACTGAGGCGAGCTACTAGTGTAGGGAGGGAGCTAGCCACCCCACGGGGCCCGGGGTTCAGCTAGCCACCTTACACCGACTTGTTAGGCCCTTTGGGCAAACCAGGGTAGTCAGACGAGGGTGCGCGGACTGTGGAGGGGTAAGACCCCTGTTTGGTTCTGAGAGGGCAAGGCCCTATACTATTCTGTGTTGTACTTTGGGTGTACTCGCTAGCAGAAATGACTGACCACGTGTCAGTGCGGGGTAGCTACTTGTGCTCTTATCGCACGTGTCGTAGTCACCGCTACGTCTTGACAGTGACCTCGGGGTGGTTGACTGGGTGTAGGACTACCACGGGGTACTCTCCTGGCTAGGACAGCACCATGTGTATCTTCTACTCTACGGAAAATACTGCAATCAAGATCTTTCCCACAAGGAACATGCAAGATCAAGAATATCTGGATGCTTGAGAGAAATGGGTGAAACGGAAATATATATGTAATAGATAAATAGAAATGATAATTAAACCTGTTGCATTTACTATTTTGTACTTAGATAATATAGATACCACTCTACTCAGCATTCACTGACCCTGTCTTTTCATAATACTGTTCAAGACCAGGAGTTGAGCAGCTCGAGCTTCCGGCTGCGGAGGGTGCTGGGCCCAGTCGAGCCCAATAATAGTTTTCTTCAGCACTTCCTTTTCTTTTCTCTACTGTTGTAGTAAGTAATGGACTTTTAGTTACTGTTCTGCTTCTACTGCTTACTTTTCGCTTTTCGTTGTTATTGTTGTTGTGGTGGTATGTACTGAAACAACAAATTTATTTTCCTTTACTGCTTTGTACGTTTCTTCTGCTTAGTTATATTGCATATGTGAATGTGGTTTACTTTCCTACTTTTGGTTATTTCTTGTTGGACGACTAGGTCTTGGGATTAGTCGAGGCGAGCCGATCTCGGGTCCTGTAGGGATCCAGGAATCGGGTCATAACATCAACTAGGTCCAAAAATAGAAGCCAAGGAATCTCAATAAAGTTACAAACAGGCTGAGTATCTGGTTATACTATTAGTGTCTTTTTATTAAAAAAAAACTATGGTTGTCTTTGATACTTAACGTAATATCTTGATTTTTGCAATGTAAATTTCCTATAAATGAGTAATTAGATGTGTGTATTATGGAATAATTATGGTTATGAGCTATTATTAAGAAGGGGGAAATAAATGAATAAATAAACTTTTCAAAAGACCTTTCCATAAAAATTAATGGCTAAAAAAAAAAATGTAATAAGTAGACAACCAATCTTCCCCATTAAATAATTAGTTGTTTTTCTTTATTACATGGATTTATTCTTCATTAAGCCATTACTTATGAATTATATCTCTCCATGATTGCTTGCCAATCAATGCATTCTTAATTTTCTTGCCATCATATTACACCATAATTGTATCATCCTTGAATGGCAAGAGTCATAATCATGGGCATCATTATCGATTGTCATCCAACCATGACTGCTCTCATTATGTCCTTCCACCTCTTTATATTTCTCCCTTTCTAAATCCAACAACACTTCAACAAGTCAAAAGCCTCTCCATGTAGTCTTGCTTATCTCCCTCTTAAAAGCAAACATGGCCTCCATGCAAGGCCTTTTCCATCCAAGCTACCAACATGCTACCGATTTCACACCCATGTGAAGGTTGAATCTAGATTTGATTCTAATCAAGGTGATGGATGTCGTTTGCAGTAGGATATACCAACATTGTTGAATCTGTCATTTTCAACATCATTAGGAGGTAAGCCAGAATAAATCGTGTAACCTATAGTTATTGCAACCTATTCCTCCAATGTTCTATCATGACATTAATATGTAGAGAAATGTGACTATAGTACTATAAACAAATACTATGCCAACTATATTCCCTATAAGTGATCGATTTTATACTCGTGTATAGAAAATTTCAAATATTTCTTGGAGAATCATGTAAAATTTCTTCAAGATCTTATTGATACATTTTCTTTTAATTTCATGGATTATATATTTCAGATGTGACAAATGTTCCATCTTCAAGTATGTCATGTTCTATTTCTTCTTTTGTCTCTAATTAGTACGAATGCATGTATAAAGCATTAACTTACATTTATACTTTCTTTTATGTGAGTGAACAAAAAAAATACCAACGTAAAACAATAAATTGTTATTAATATGCATGGTTAGACCTAATTTCAACGTTGAATTATTAAGACTATCAATATGAAAAAAATGTCAGTGACATGTCCTCTTATGTCCCATAGTTAAATGTAGGTAAATTAAGGAAGTCAAATATGCAACCCCTTTTTCATTCTTATATCGTAGCCAATGTAGCAAAATAAATAATGACTCAACGATGTTTTGTAATTTCTTTAACATGCGACAATAGTTGATAGGTGTAAATAGATTGGGCTTTAGATATTTCTTTTATGCTTGCGAATAACTGCCTGGTATATATAGAAACCCTCTTCTTGATCTTAAATGGTTTATGTTTAGTCTTATTATAATGAATTATTATTAATGTATGATGGTGACACTTATAAGTTTGTGAATGAGACAACTAGGTAATTACGTGTGCTTGAATGTAAGTTTTCCCAACTTGATAATAGTACTAATTTTATTGTAAGATCTTATAAGTCAAAATCATATTGAATATTGTCCTCTTTATGTATGCATTACTTGAATAATTATGAACATGTTCCTTGGAATGTGTGATGGCGAACTAAGTACATGAAAACTAATGACTATGTAATATTCTTTTTTTCTTAAGGTATAATGCAAGTTATACGATATATAAGATATCGATATAAGGAAATGAATTAAAATTAAAGAGGTGTGTACAATTGAATCTATATTTATAAAGTACTAAGATAATTAAAACTAAAAGAAAAAACTTTTCCTGAAAAGTATGGAATTATGATTCACGAATATATTAAGGCATTGACTCAAAGGAGCCTCATGGGTCCTAAGAGGGGCAACGCCTTCTGGGGGTGTATGGTTCTATGAACCACGGTGGTAAAAGATAAGCCCACCTTAGTTGTAGCTACATTGGCATGCATGTTATTGTTTCATGGAACGCTTGTGCTGGCAGTTAAGCCATCAAAGCCACCTAATGATATGTGAACTAAGATAAACACCTTTATGCAAGAAATGATTTAATGAAGTAAATCATTGTTATGAAACTGTTATGAAATGCAATATGTGCACTAAAGCAAATGTCTCTATGCAAAATGGTTTAATAAGTAAACCATTGCCATGAAATTGTTATGAAATGCAATATGTACGCTAAAGCAAATGTCTATATGCAAAATGATTTAATAAAGTAAACCATTGTCATGAAATTGTTATGAAATGTAATATGTGCACTAAAGCAATTGTCTCTATGAAAAATGATTTAATAAAGTAAACCATTACCATGAAATTGTTATTGAATGTTATCCAATAAATCATTGAAAATGAATACTAGCGTAGAAATACCATGGTTTGTGTTATAGGATGAATTTCCTTTGAATGTGGTTGCAAAATCATGGATAAGGTTATGAAATATTTTTATGCATGCAACATGGTCATTAGAGTATTGTTTGTATAGAAAATGAAGTACAATTACTCAAATTTCTATAAGGGAAAAGTTATGGATTTCTTATGTTTAAGTAAACTTTTGAAAAGTATAAGTTTATAATGATGGAGAATTGAATGGTTACAAGAATTAGGGCAATAATGGTGACTTATTGCTTGCGTTATTATGAAAGAGTTATTTATGAAATAATGTCCTTCTTGTGCTATGTGTTATCTTTTGCTTCATAAAAGTTTAAGAGAATAATGCAATATAGAAAAAAAAAGGAATGTAATTCGTGTAAAGAACCATTATAACTTATTCCTTTTATGTAATGGAAATTAAGTTCGAATGAGAGATGGTCATTATTTTTGATAATGTACAATTGGATATAGCAAGATATCTATTGGAATTATAAGATCATGTTATTTAATTATGTTAAAGTTTTTGGATCATTAATTCCTTCTTTTAATGTTAGCCCCTATAATTACTGAGTTTCAGAAACTCATAGGTTTCATTTGAAACCCTACGGATTCGGGCACCGTAAGTTCCTTGCAGGATTTAGGTTTCTTTCTATGGTATACCAGTTCAACTATGCGAATAGAGGAACGTGGTCTTTGTCTAAATTTGTACTCAGTAGAACTTTATTTTTGACTATTGTTAGGTCATTGTATGTAACGCTTCACATTGCATGAATCGTTAAATATAAATGTTTTCTATAAAAAAAAAAATTCTATGTAAATGTGGGTCATTACACTTAAATTTGATTGCGCAAGTATAACTTAGTGACCTTATACAACAACTTAGTAGAGAAAAATACCAACAGGGAAACCATAATTACTCCAGATGCAAGTTTTCTAAATATTATCCAATTGCTACAAGTTCCCTTGTCAAAGTTGATAGACATTACATTGCTACTATTAGCAAAGTAGGCCTAATCTCAATGGTGTTACACCTAATGGAGATACATAACCTCAACACCGTGGATCTAAACTACTTGATACAAGCAAAACAAAGTGAACCATGCAATATAACAAGTAGCACTAATTGACAAATCCAAAAACACTATGGATGATTACAGGATCCACCGATACTATTTGTTGATTGTGGGAAGTGAGACAAGTTACAAGATTGTAAATCAGTAAGAAACCATGAAAATTAAGGATTTTATATAAGGTATCCCAACAATGCAGGTACTACCTTTTGATCAGATATGTAGCTGGCACCAACTGTTCGTAGCCTTTTTAGTTCACAGCATTATGATGGCGAATACTTTTAGAAGTTGATTTTTGGAGTACTCATCTTAAGGCTTTGCCATCCCAACTGTGGATTGAGCTTTGGCAGCTAAAGGAATTTTTGTTTGCCACCCTCAATTTGGTTGGTTGGTGATGGCAACAAAATCAATATTTGGAGAGATGCATGGATCCCCCATTATAAGAAGCCCATCCCTTCCCCTATGATTTCACATAAGTTTCCTATTAAGGTGTCTAACCTGTTGAAGGAAGATGGAAATTAGGACTTGGATCAGCTTGATAAATTTTTCAACCAGGAGGTTATTTAGAAAATCAGCCACATTTAGCCAAACAAATTGATTAAGGATGAAATGGTCTGGAAACCTTGCCCTAAAGGCTCTCTTACAGTCAAGTCAGCGTATAAGAGCTTGATGGAGGATGGCTACATAGCAACTGAGGTTCAAAGAGGACATTTCTCTCAGATCTAGAAGCATAAAGAGTTGCAACCAAGGGTCCATAATTTCCTCTGGAAACTTGTTTGTGACTGTTTGCCATTAGCTAGTGTTTTGGTGTGAAGAATTCCATATTATACTATTGTCATCCACTCAGGTATGGTGATGGAAATTGATTATGATATGTTCTTTTGGGATTGTCCCACTAGTCAATGTGTCTTGGAGTTTGGTAGAATAGACATGTTCGTAACATCATCTCTTCAAATTATACATTCAATGGTTGTTGGTAGTGACCAACAATTGATCTATCATATAATTTCTCTACTCTCCTCATAAATTGAAATGCTACGGGCTTGCATTATCTTTTGTTCTAGATTTTCTTATTCTTTCAATTTCTTTAAACTCCTTTTTTTCATTTGACAAGTCCCTTGTTTCCTACTCTAAATCATTCATTTTAATGCTGCATATCATCTATCCTTTTCCATATGACACTTCATGACATATGATATGTTTATCTCATGTAGCAAACATTCTTTTAAATTTGGCACGTTCTCATTAGGGTTGTAGCTCATTATTTACTTGTTTGGGTTGTCTATTGGGAGTCATTCAATTGTGGGCTTGGAGGTGCTTCTGCAAATTTGACTTTGGAATAATGTGATGATGAAAAAAATTATTGTGAATTAAAAATTCCTTTGATGAAAATTTAATTTATTGGGAGTGGAATGCCCACTATATTAGATTGCTATTTGACATTAACAAAATTGGTCCTTTTTTCTCTCTGAGAAATATTTAGCATGATTTAAACCATGCTCTTTTTTGTGGTAAACCAACTACATTGGTCATTAGTGCTTCCAAGTGTGTTGTGCTAACTAGCTTTTGGTTGCTTTACAGCTATCAATTGGCCATTATCCATGGCCATGACCTTTATATCTGACACCTCTCCTTGGACTGAGATCTAGATTAAAGAACTTTGGGCATTGTTGTATCACTTAGGCAGCATTTGCTTTGTAGTATAAGGAACCTTATCTTATTCGTGGTTGAGATCTCTTAAGAAAACGAAAGAGAACATGGTGTTGAGGTTACTTGGTCCACTTGGAACCTTGCCGCCAGCCCTGTTGGGCGTTTGGATGGCTGTTGCTACTGCCATGTGGCATCTTCTCTAAGTCTCAACAGTTAGATTACATGCTCTTACCCAAACTAAACCTTAGGATAGGAATTGCTTAGATTACATGCACTTGCCCAAACTAAACCTTAGGATAGCAAACTCATATTGATTTATATTTTTCATGGGTATATCCATTCAACAGTGTTTTTTATGGAGCTAAGTATAAATCCAACAAATTCTTTTTTTACTTATTTGTTATACTTTGATTTTGACAGTTCAGAAATTATGCCTACAAATCTAGTAGCTACATGGGGAACATGGGCAACTTTGGAAACACATTCCATTACCAAGAAACTTCTCTCACAAAACTACCACTTAATCAACTTAGAAATTACTAATGTTACTTATGTACTATTTACTAAACATTGGTTAGATGATGTTGAGATCATTATTGATGCCACTAAGTGAAGATAATTCCTAATTTAGGTAAGTAAGGATTAATTATTCCTAATTACCATAAAAGGGATTTTAAATTTAGGTTAAAAATCAGAACACCTTTATGGGCTGATTAATTTTTTAATTTTTATGAATAGCAAAGTTTGTAGATGTGAAAGTAGAGCATATTGAAGAGGGAATATTAATTTTTGCGAAAAGAGGAGCTAGCATGTTCTTTTGCTTTGTGTCAAAAGATATAACTTACTACTATCCAACCCATATGACTTATAATTTCCTATCTCCATCAATGAAAATTTCTTGAGCTTCCTTTAATGTAGGGCACCTTGATCTGTGTTTGAAGGTCAAAATTAATTATGATCTTGGGCTCCCTTGGCTTGGATTCCAAGAGTTTGGGAATGTTAGTATTGAGAGCTCAAGGGGGATTTTATGATTGGAGAAGAAATAGGAATTGAGTAAGCCAATTGAAAATAGTTTGAGTAGTAAGTTTCTTTTAATCATTCAAGAAATCAGAAAACAACTAGTAAAACACTTGATTTCTAAAGGCACATATTCTTGGAGAATCCCCTTCAAAATTTGGTCCAAAAAAACTAAAATGGTAATTGTGCAAACAATCCTCTGCAGTGGGAGAAATAGACAGAAGCTATCTCTTGCTTGCGGATATGCCCCATTCATTTCTCCCTTAGCATCTGACGTGATAATTTCTCTAAATGTAAATTTGATGTCTAATATATATTTATTCTCATATGACCCATTCAAATCCCATGTAATCCCATTTCACCCCTCCCCATCTTGCCAAAAAGCGAAAGAAAAATTATATATATAGTCTTCCATGTCATATTCAGGATTGTTTGCTTTTTTGAGAGAAGCTGGATATTAACATTGAAGCTCTCTTTTTTTATGATAATTTTATATTTATGTATAAGCAAACGGTAAAATCATCATTTTTTTTTTAAGAGTTGTAACAACATGTTTAATGATTTGCAGTTGTGCATTACCTTAAGTTGATCAAGAACCTTTGTGAGCTACTCAAGATCTCATGGTTGAAGTACTTGACAACTAATGAACTTTTAGAACAATTAGATACTAGTGTATAGAAAGAGATTGATGGATAATTGTGGCTTATGCCACTTATAGTACTTGCTGATAGACAAATTTCTTTTAGAATCATATGGAAAAAATGTTTCATTGGATGTACATGTATTCTTTTATGAATGATTCAATTTGTTGTTTCAAAAGTGTTATATCTTATGTGTTTTTTTTAATCTTACTTGAATGAAGGTAAACATTTTTATTGATGATAATGTTAAATCTTAATTCTATGAAGATATTGCTTTGATATCTATATTGATAGATTTAATGATTGATCATCATGTTGGTATTATGTTAAAAAGACAATTAGAGTTATTACTTGTAGTGATGGTTTTAGCAACATTTTTTACCCTATAGTGACGGATAAAAGCGTTGTTGCTGCTATCACAAAAAATGGATATCTTGTAGGATGTGACCGTCATTATAGGTCTAGGTACAACACTGATGGTAAAAAAACCGTTGGTGTTGCCTACAGCAACACCTCTTAAGAGAACACCTTCAATGACCATTAGAATAGCTCTTTAGACCTATAGCGACAGTCATTTTGAGCTATACCGATGGTTAGTAACCGTCGGTGTAGGTGCAGAATGTTGTGATCGTAGGGTCTTCATCAAAGCACTTTATGAACAATAGATTTCTTAATAATCTTTTGAACTTAAGAGCAAGTGAGAGAAAGTTATGTATCTTGGTTCTAAGCTTTCATAGGATATTTATAGACTTTGGTTTGAGCCTTGGTCACCCCTAGAAATTCATAATATCACATATGAATTCAAAATGAAAAGGTGTGATTTCGAAAAGATGTGAAATAGTTCAAAATCTCTAAAATTAATTGATTAACCCTCATATTAATCAATTAATGCATTGTAATTAATCAATTAACTAATCGATTAATTTCTTCAAGTAAGTAATTGATTAATTTCTTCTCAGAACAATTCAACTTAAATCATAACTAAGTAAAATTAATCAATTAACCCATTCTAGAAAAGTCGTGTTGGACCATTAATTGATTAATTTTTAGCTTAAATAGATTAATTTATTTCAAAACTTGAAATTATTCGATTAATTGTTCTTCTTAATCAATTAATTATCTATTTTAAACATTGAACAATTTGAAACTTGTGTCGTCTCATCAAGGGATGCTTTCCAACAATAATTAACCTTCTAGATGAACCTTAAGGGCTAGTTTGGATAGGAGAATAGATTTCGTAGGATAGCTTTTTTGCATAAGGGTTATCTTGCATTTTTGTTTGGAAGTCAATAGGGTTATCTTGGTAAGTTAATCTGTGATTGTTTGGGATATAGAGGGATAACCCAGAGGCTTATCATGTGTGTGAAAGTTTGTTATTTGGGAGTTTATTGATGAGATAAGATGCAGAATGACATTTTTATCCCTAAAATCGTTGGTTTGAAAGTTAGTTAATTATTAATAGTAATTGGATTTAAAAAAAGAAACACTTGCAATTATACAAATTAACATACAAATAGAAATGTTGTACATTGATATGATTATTTATATTGACCTTATATTTATACTCATTATTACTTGTATATATGTGCATTTATAATTTGTAAAATTTATAAATAATACTAAGAGGCACACAACAATTGTCATTGAATCATGGGAGTGGAGGGCATCTAATGTTGCTTGCATCGTTTATTTGTTGTTTGCATTGTCATCATTGCTGTCTGGTTGTTGATTACTCTCTAGTGGATGAAAGAGGTGGTGGGAGTGGAGGGCATCTTTGAGAGAATAGGGAAAAGAGATGGAGATCATGTGACATTGTCACATGGTCCCACACAATATGAAAATGGGGGTTGTCAGGTTAGCTTATCCCACTCCAACGGTGGGATGAGTTAACCCAAGATAAATCCCATTAACCTAGGTTGATAAATCCCCACATCCAAATAAGAATAACCCTTACTTTTGTGGGTTGTCCTTTCATCCAAACTAGGCTTAAACGTTCTTAATAAGTTAATTTTGATCAATTTCAAATTTTAATCATTTTTCTAAGTATTTTAGCCTAAGGGATGCCCCGTGTGTGTATGATATGCATGTAACTTTTTAATGAAAGCTTCTAAAAACATAAAACTATTACATGACTAGGCTTTGAGTCTTCTTAAAGCTCTCCTTGAGGCTCTTTCATTTAATCTTCATTTTTCTTTATCATTGATCTAAGCCATCATTGTATCATCACTTGAGTAACTTTTCTTGCATCATCATCAACGTATATCCTTATTGCATATCAAATTAAGCTCTACATCACAAAGTTAGGCTAATTCAAATATTTTAGCTTATTTTGTTAATCATCAAAATTATGTTATTTAGTACTTTGCACTAACAATCTCCCTCTTTTTGATGTTTGGAAAAATAAGTCAATGATAAAGATAGTTATGAAATAAAGAATGGAGATGAAATAAAGAATGAAAATAAGTGAATTCTTCCCCTATCAAAAAGAATTCATGCTTTCTAGATCAAGTTCAAATAAAGAAAATATTGTGTTCAAATAAAGCAAATATCTTTTTTATGCATTCTTCTCCACCTTTTTGTTAACATTCAAAAGGAATATAAGGGATAAATAATCAAGCATGGCATCAAATATTCATGTAACCAAAAGATTTAAGTTCAAGAAACATAAAAAGTGCCATCCTAAGATGTTTTTAACAATTACAAACTAGAATAAAGTGCAAACTGAAATAGAAAGTGAAACTATGATGTTCTTTACTATTACAAGCCATAAGAGATGAAAACAATAACATTAAAAAGGAACTTTAGCTTTTGTCATTTCCTTTCTTTAGATCTTTGAGGTCTTTCTTAATATAGGGCAAGTCTTCCTTTATGCTCATCTACAAGTGAGATAAGCGAGCTTCAATGTTATCTAATACCTTGCCCATCTATTCATGATCTTCATCTTATTTTCTCATGATAAGACCAAGATTGCGTATATAGTCTGGATTGGAGTCTAAGCACATATAATCCCAATATATATTACATTCATGTTCCTTATTGTTAAAAGGAAAATGACATAAGCAAAATTGAGGTCGTACACCAGGAGAAGAACCTTCACCATCACTGGTGTACCAAGAGTGACATGAATGTCATTATCACCATCATCATCATCATCATCATCTTCACAGTCTTTGCTATCATGTACAACAACCTTGTTCATCCGTTTTATTGTAACACTGTCAAAGAACTCAAGTTTTGAGTCCAAAGGTTGTTGTGAGAGATCAATAGATGTTTGGATGAAGAGATGTGAGATGAGCATTCCAAATGGAAGGGATCTAGAATGGATATCATTCATATGAGTAAGGATCATGATTGGTCAATTTAGTTTAATCGTGTTCATTAGACAATAAACAACATAAGATGTGTAACGAAGGCAATGGTTAAAGCCACCAACCTTCCCAAAGATACTCCAATCGATGACACAGGCTAAGAAAAATGGTACAAAGTCAAGTTTCTTTGATGATAATGGTTTCTTGGAGTGGTCGTACTCATTAGGTATCAAAAGTGCTTCGTAGACTTCATCAAAGGGTTTCTTGGGCCACTTGCTCCCAAGTTTTTCCTTTAAGGTCAATTTTGCAAATATTCGTAATTGGTTTAGGATCAAAACAAATTCTAACATGTAGAACTTGTGATTCAAGAACAATAGGAGAACCCTCACCAACTTCTTGTAGATTTGAATAGAACAACTAGACAATACACAACCAGACATCTGTCATGTAGTGGGAGTGGTAAGCCGTTACCGGTCCAACATGGGACAAGAGCATTGGATTGCTATCAAGAGCATACTCAAGTACCTATGAAAAACTAAAGACTACTGCTTAGTCTTTAGAGATGGGGATCTTCAAGTGTTAGCGTACATCGACTTTGACTTCTAGTTAGATATTGATAATAGAAAGTCTACGTCAGGGTTCATTTTCTTGTTAAATAATGGTTATGTGAGCTGGAAAAGCAAAAAGCAGGATACCATGACTGATTTAAAAACTGAAGCTGAATACATCACTGCATTAGATGTTGTAAAGGAGGCAGTGTGGATACACAAGTTCATTGAGGAACTTGGCGTAGTACCTTCGATACAGTCATCAATGCCACTGTTGTGCGGCAACATGGGTGCCACATTGCAAGCAAAGAAGCTCACTCTCACAAGAAGAGCAAGTATATTGAGAGAAAGTATCACATCATTCTGGAGATAGCTAAGCATGGAGATGCAATCATCACAAAGGTGACCTTTCTAATATGTTGACTAAGGCCTTACTAGAGAGTCATTTGATTGACAAGTTAGTAGTATGGGGTTGAAAGAGGCTTAGGAATGGCTTTGAGGGCATGTGGGAGTTTGCTAGATTTTGTACACCCTAAGTGAGCCATGTGGGTTTTTTGTAATAAGATTACATTTTCATCTAAATGAAGCATGTGATTATTTTCGAGTAAATGATTTGGGTTCTTTGTTACGATTAGGGTTACATACTTAGCCATATTGAATAAATTGATGTGTGTTGATTTGGAGATCTAAACTATTTCAAGGATCCGATAGCACATCAAGAAACCAACCGATTTGGTCATATGTTTGTAGTCTGAGTTGGGATGGCAACCTTCTTTAGAGGCCATCGCTTGATAGATATTCTCGAATGAAGATTCAAGAACTATCACGTGGATCAGGTTAAGGACATAACCTGATGAAATAGGAGATAATGGAAGTCTTTGATATGCTTGGTAACAATTCTACGCATTGTTTTAAAATGCATTCGTTGCATTGTGCAAAGCTGCTAATAATTAAAATTTATAATCGGATTGGGAGTCCAGGTCGAACACAGGGAGACAAATTGTATAAGGAATTTACTTGCATATTTTTTGTTTTTTCGAATATGCAGATTTTTTTTTGTATTTTTTTAGAGGTGAAAGTAAATATGACTAATCTTCTTGAAAAATAAAAATATAGAGAGATAGAACGCAAGGGATAGAGGAAAATAATTTTATTTCTAATAGAAGAATGCTTACATAAATACTAACTACTAAAACTAAACTAGAACAACTAGAACTAATAGAACTAAACTAGAAAAAATATAAAAATGAAAGTAAAATAAAAGCAGGAGGAGATGATCTGGAGTGGTGTCATGGCGCGGGAGCGAAGTGGATGTGAAGATTCGGAGGAGGATTAGAGGTAGAGGAAGGCTTGGTAGAGGTGGAGTTCTACTGTAATGGAGATCCTACAGGACAACCTAAGGGGGATGGCTAGACTATTCTCTATTCTACTTGGGAGGGCTTGGAGCTGGTGGAAGAGCATGTGAGTGGAGAAGGTGGAAGAATAATTAATTCTCTAAGTGGAAGGTGTAGGGTTCCTTTTATAGAGATGGTAGCTTATTGAGGGCCATAGGATCTTAATCTAAGGACTAGGATTAGGTCAACTAACTAGGTGAAGATGGAGGTGGGGGGGGGGGGGGGCATAAAGCTTCTTAAAGAAGTCTTGTGGTTACTTTTGGGTGACTAAATGTAGGCTTTATGATCTAGGTTGGATGGTTAGGATTAAAGCTTAGGGGATATGATCTAATTTAGGTTTCTAGGAAGGGATAGGTTCTAGGTTTTTCGAGTCCCTAAGAAGCTATCTAAGTGGTTGGCCAAGGGGGCTAAAGTGTGGCCTTTGGATGTGGATTGAAGGGTGGATAGGAAGGGTTAGGGTGGCCGGCCACTTAGTCATTAAGAAAGCATGGTCGGCCACCATAGAGTGGATATGATCTTTGTGTGGTTGGCCAACAAGGGATATGTTCTTTTAGGTGTTGTGGATTTGGCCATTAGATTAACTAGGTTTAGGCTTTCTAAAAATATGTAGGCCTAGGACAAAGATTATTTGGTGGAATAGGTTGTCTTAGGATGCTATTGGTAGAAAGGTTTTTGTTGGTGACACATGTCTATTTGTCCCTTCCCCTTTCTTCCTTGTCTGTAATTCTTCAATATTCACATCACTCCAAGCTTTATTAGCTCCTTAACATTATTCCAAATTATTTTAGCTTCACCTTTTGAACCTGCATTATTCAAAACATTTTAATTAGATGCTAATTACACATAATACATATTTATAACCTTATTATGCATGCACGACTGTATGCACTATATATAATCTATATGTGATTTGCTAAGTACTTAGCAAAAAATAGACAATTTACCAATATAAATTATGTATCTATCAACACCTTACTAACCTTCCGACAGGTCGAATGAGGCTAATGAGTGTGAAGATTCATAGGTCCCAGTTTTCCCCCAAATTGATTCAAGTTGCGGGTAGTCCATTCATTAGTTATTAATCCTATTTGCCTAATAAACTTCATAAACAAATCGATTCCACATGGCATATATATTCATATGAGTAGCAAGAAAAGTAACATAAAATAATGTTTGTGATAGAAGGCAAGAATAACCAAATATATCATAGTGCATAATATAAGATATTACAATAGCCATAAAAGTTTGCAATCGACAAACATGACGAAAGCTACCTATCACAAAAGTAGTAACAACAAAAGTGGGGCCTAACTGCAATATATAGAACAAATAGGGCCAACAGGTAACTGAAACAAAAAAATACTAACTAAGACGGGGTTGCGAGCTTCATCCATGTCTCCCGCCCCTTGTCAGTGGGAGGGTCTAGCAACTATACTAGGTATAGAGGCTCATTCATTTGAACCCTTACGCCTCGAGGTGCCCTGTAAAAATGGTGTCTCACCAACTCTGAGTAAACCTACTTCGACTTGTTTATAGCTGTAATATGGCCAACGACATTGGGTTTAGAAAATAGGTTAGAAAATAGAGGTGAACCAATTGGTTCAATAGGGAAAAACTATGTGTATAAGAAAGAAACAATGGGTAGTGTATGAGATTTTATATTACAAGCCAACTGACCCAACTAATGTTTCCCAACAATTATCCCATACATTACATTGCACTTATTATTATTGTTTTCTCACTCGGTGGATCAAATTCTTGAAAATCATTCCTCCTTAATAGAGGAGATTTCGATATATCTTTTCCTTGAACCACAACATGATACTCCCTCCTTAATAAGGGGAGGGTCTAAATTTTATGCGGCCACTGTGTGTTTAATTCGACCCTTGCGGAGGCCCTAAACATTTTATTTTGAGTCAATTGAGATCCAGGTTTCGAGTTGTGACTCTAGGAATGATTTGTTTCTACCTTTGTAAGTTGGGCCTCCACCAGGTTTTTCGTTTTGGTCTTCGTTTGGTAGGATTGAGGGATCGTTCTTTGAAATGAATGGCCCCAACAAGATTTTTGGTTGAGGGGCCTCGTGTAAGAAAAACGTTATTAATGGACTCTCTATTAAGCAGATTTTTAGGTGGAGGGGTCTGCCTAGCAATTTTTACACCCATTTAATAT
This sequence comes from Thalassia testudinum, assembly GCA_037157565.1. Taxonomy (NCBI): domain Eukaryota; kingdom Viridiplantae; phylum Streptophyta; class Magnoliopsida; order Alismatales; family Hydrocharitaceae; genus Thalassia; species Thalassia testudinum. Next base: position 37,454,839 of record JAZHRO010000056.1, read on the forward strand.
TAGGTTGGTTTGAGGAGGAAGCCAGATGCTCCTCCCTCGTCGTGGCCAAGAAAGAGACCACCACCACCACCGTTGCTCTCCTTTCTTCTCCTCCTCCGCATGCCATTCCTCCTCCCTCTTGTCGGTCACACTTGCTTGAGATGGCTTCGTGGCTGCTGCTGTGATTGAAGCCGCTGCTATTGTTGTTGGCGTGGAAGGAGAGGATGAGAAAGGGGAAAGATGAAGATCCACCCTCCTCCCATTGCTGTTGACGGCCTCTTCTCCTCCCCTCTCCTTGCCTGATGCCACCACCTGCACGTGTCATCGGCCACTCGTGCGCGTGGCTGCCATTGCTGCCGCCACTGCTGCTCGTGCAAGGGGACCGCCATGGCCGCAACTGCCGCAGTTCGGGCGGTTGTGTGCCTAATGTAGGAAGTAGCGGCAGCCATGGCTTCTTGTGCATGCCCCTCGCCGGCCGGAGACGGAGCGTCGGTGCTAATAGAGGGAGGTCGCAGCAGCCCGCCTATTGCTGCTGTTGCTGCGATGGTCGTGGGGGAATATGACCCCTCTGCTGGTGCGTGTGCAGAAGCAGCCATGGTCGCTGTTGGCGTGTCTCTCGCCGGCCTAGAGGTCCAATCCACCCCGTCAAGGCGACGATGGCCCTAGGTGCACCCTGTTCCCCTCTTTTTATTGCCCAAATTCCCAGCCCTAGGTTGTTCCCAACCTTAGGGATTTTGGGATGTTTTGTGCATTGGGGACTGATTAGCGGGGGGGGGGAGGAGATAAATCGTTGATGCAGGTTGTTATGCATTGTTGATTTGGAGGTAATCCAGAATGGCAGCCGCTTAGCGTCGAGGAGGGCGGGATGCTCGAGACCACGTAGGGATTCCTCTCCTCTTGCACACTACCTTTCTAAATTCCTGAATGGTAGAAGAGAGGGAAGGGAGGTTTGGAATGCAAACTGTTAGCTTTCCATGAGAAATGGGGCGAGTATGTGTGTGTTTCGTGCACGTTGATTTGTCGCAAGTGTGGACGGACTGTCCTTGCACCTTAGAGTTGTGATCGCAAGGTGAGTTCTCGCCGGTAAATTTTGGGTCTAGAACACCCTTCCGTATGTTAAATAATGAACGAGAATGGACTTAAGATGAAGGGGTTGAGAGGAATGGTTTTGATTGGGTGAAATATGGACGGTTTTAGGCATGCCAAGGGATTGATTAGAGGCATGCCCTTAGTTAGTGTCCAATTAAATTGGGTTGCACCATCAATGTGAGATATAATGTGAAATGGAAACCGAAGCTGTTGGGAACAAGGTAGGGATTTTCATTTCCCCATTTTTAATTCTCTTGAATGGCTAAAAGATTTAGAGTCATGGCAATTTAGATATTAAATTTTTAGACTTAGTGCATTGGTTTCGAGTCGCTTAAGAATGGTGACTATGATGTGTTTTAAGTATGCTATGGCTAAGGAGTGCATGCATAGTTGCAAAATTCATGGGGTGGCGATTGCTTGTATGTGTGGTTGCATGTATGTGACTTTGCAACCGTGTGCAAAGATTCGAGATGGAATGAGGACTTTATTTGCTAATGATAACTCATAAATATATCTCGATAATGACTTATATGACTAGATTTGAAATCAATAGATTCAGTGGGGTTTTGAGGCTATAACATGTCCTCGGAATGGAAGGTAAGTGCTTATAAAGGTTTGTGAACACCTGGGATAAGCGTAAAAACATACTAGAGTACTATTGTGATTGGGGTTTTTATGGTTAAGGATGTCACACTTTTTATACCTTATAATGGTGAATGATGAATTTGAGTCCTTGGAGTCAAGGGAAAAGTTTATGCAGGGGATGTGACCTTGTTGTTATGCAGAATTGGATGCTAGAACACCTTGCATTGGTACTGTTACGTCACAAAAACCTAGGCTCCCAATGAGAGTCGGAATTCTGGGGAATGATAACTGAAGAGGTGTTGGTCTATTTAATTCAGTTGTACCTAGCTAAGTCGAGCTACCAAAAAGTTCCATTTAACAAGAAAATGGAAGAAATCATTGGGAGAATGGTACACAAGTGATAATGTAAAGCAGTAACTAAACATGTGTTAACCAGGAATTTACTTTAAAAATCAAAACATAAAAATTACCTGCCAAACATCTTGTCAAAACCTATGCAACAACAAACCTCGCTTGTCGATGACTCGTAACAGCAGCGACCTAAAATTAGGTCAGAAAGTAGGGATGAGCTAATTGGCTCAGTAGGGAACAAACAACTACTGTATTACAATAAAAAACACTAGGTAGTGTATAGTTTTGCTAACTGGCTAGATCCCCAGCCCAAACTCAACACGTTAAGTTTAGACTCTCAAATTCGACTTAACCGACCAACTAGGGTCCAAATCCAATAATCATCTTGTCCCAATTTCTCATTATTTGATTATGATAACTCATTCTCTTACTTGCCTAAGTGATCAGATTCTGGAAATCATCCCTCTCTACTAAAGGAGATTGAGATGCATCATTTCATTTGGATTCTAGTCTGATAGTCTCGCCCTGGCCAAGTGAGAGGCTAACAAGTTTGTTGATCCTCTAGAAAGGCGTGCCCACTCTCATTGTATCGAGAACGTTGCTAATTTCAACTAGAAGAGTTGATCCTCTTGAGAGCTACCCGGGCCTACACCTTGCAACCACGAAGAGCAAGCTCGGTTCGTGTCTAACAAAGACCAGTCACAGATAAAACTAGATCATCGCATGATTGGCCAGAATTGTTGAGCCACACCAATACTCCCACTAGGAGCGTAGCCTCCTGGTATACCCTCTCAATTCGCTATCGGATGAGATTTCAACCAATCCATCACAGTACCCTGACACTTCCGTACATATGGGTGCCCAGTGAGCCTCTAGCTTCGAGTACCACGTACCCTGATGTCCCTCGCTGCACATGCGGGTGCCGATAGAGCTTAAAGTCACGAGTACTTTTGCATCGAGTCGTATTTGGGTACCTACAAGTACCAAACACCGATGATAGCCTAAGGCCTGTCACCGAACCCGGGAACCTTCTAAGTTCTGAGGAAAAATTCCTTCGTAGCCTCTAGCTACTGCAATAACTCGGGTCCTCTACCTGAGCAGTGAACCCATGGTTCACCAAGTCCAAGGGTGGAACCTTATGAGCTCACCTAATCGACCTACTATCATTTAATTTCATTGGATTTCGTGTCCAAAAAGAAGCCCTAGAGGCCTAGTGGATCGCCTGGGGTCTTTACCCATGATCTTAGGATTCAAGCATTTCATTTATTAGACTCTGACCGAGTCATTAACAGGTTCAACATTTTGGATTCAATCTTTAATTAGCCAGACTCAATCAAGTTTTAATCTCTTCTTAGAGTTCAAGAAAGATTGAACAAGTATACCAGTACCAGTTCTAACCCTAGGTACTAGTGCTAGGCACCCATTGTCCCAACCAGGCCACAATGTGTTAGTGCCGCTATTGGGCACCCCTAGTACCATTTCACAACATCAGCTAATATCGGTACTGAACGTCAATACCGGTACTAGGCACCTACTACATCTTTCTAAGTAATCCAGCCAGTACTGGTACTGAGCACCAGTATCAGTATTAGGCACCCACAATTATGTCTACTGAGTTCATCTAGTACCGGTATTTGGTGCTTTCAGTATCAGACTTAAAACATTATTAGCTACTGTTGAGCCAACTAGTATCGGTACTGGTAGTATAGGTACTAGGTGCCTCCAACACCCAATTCTGAATGTTAATTTTTCCCCATTCATTTGTCCACATACAATATAACACCACAAATTCAAAACTACATTTTGAATATTCACAAGCATGAAAGTACACATGAATCTGGAAAAACCATGGGAGACCCCCTCTCCATTAAACTTAAACCCTTAAACCCGAGACCGCCCTCAAGACCCATGGGACCAAGCATGAAAAGGGGTTTGCTCTTCGGTAACCCAACACCGGACACACACGGACCAATCCCACATCCTCTATTTTCGATGAAGAATGCTGCTACTGCTCACCTTTAAGTTAAGGTTCTTGGCCATGCAACACGATTTTCTCTACCAGTTCAGAATGGTGGAAAAGAAACAAAAACCCTAACCTACCGGTGAGTCATAAGATACTCCATTAAAAGGAAGGGCTAAATGCTCTAAGTATTACAAAGGAAATATGTTAGAATTCCATTGTTTACTAGCATGTATCTATTTAACCAAACGTGTATATTGTAACCATATTAATTGTATACATTGAAGCCTAAATAAACTTCAACAAACACAGGCCTCAACTGGAACTGGGTGTTCTTGATCTCTAGAATCTGCCATAATAAGCAGCCCAATGTATTGTTGTCCATCGACAAGCGTCAGGAAAATCGAGCGGAAAGACACTCCAAAAAGACGAATAGCCCAAGCATAATCCAATATAGCACACAAATGGATAGCCTCTTGTCCTTGACTGTCTCGAGGCGTCACTTTATAGCCTTCAATCACGTTGAATGGTATCCATTCCTAAAGCTTGTTCTTCAAAAGTAGCTCAAGCAGATCAAAGTTGAAGATGAGAATGATCCCCCATCGTTGTTTTGCCCAAGAAAATGGTTTATCCAATCACTCTCCAACTTGGAAGAACTTAACGGGGCAAATCGTTTTGCCTCTTTTAAAGAATTTGATGATATCTTTCTGGAAAGTACTGGAAGAGTTTTTGTTGTTGAGAATAACAAATAGGCAAGCTTTTTCAGTACATGTGGCTCTTGATATTTGGGTTAGCACTATCAATACTAGGTGAAGTCACTGCACTATTTATAGGGGAACTTGAGTGCTGACAACATTCAAAATTTATAGTTTGACTAATTGGTTTTTGGCCATCCACAGTTAAGCAAGCCAGGTTAATCTAAAAGTGCCATGACACGAACACCCCAACCTGAACTTGCTCTGCCGGAATGCATTTATTGCCAAAGACAAAACATATAGGAACCTGCTAACTATTTGCTGGAATTTTGAAGCACCCAATAACTACTACCTTTGTTTCTTCCCCCTTATACGCTCATGCAGGTGGAATATCCATGATGGTGCAAGCTTGTTCTGTAGTAGAAGTCTATCTTGGCACTTGAAGCATGTTAGATCCATTTTGCATATAAGTTTGAGAGTGCAACGTTGGACCATATTCAATGATACCAAGTGAATCACCAATATTTTAGCTCCATGATCCAAGATTGCTTTGAGCTTGGTAAGCATTGTCAGAGAAAGTTCCAGCCATTTCCTTGTTACCATGAACAGGCACGTCATGACTAATTTGTTGTCCTTTTGCAGTATTGTTATGTTTTTCTTTTTCTTTTTTAATTGTGGGGCATAGATACAAGAAAAATAGGAACATCCGAAAATTATGAGACCTTAATTACAATTTCCCACACATATAAAAATCATATTAAACCCAAGAAACCCCTCATCCAACATTAGGGCATCCTCTATGTAGAAAAATTACACTACCACAATTGTAACCCACCAAGGCATGAACTCAATATATATGTATCACCCAAATCCTTGCACTCAATCACCAATTTCAACCCCTAAAACATCCTCTTTACAGCCCTTAGTCATAGGAAAATAGGAGGGGGGATAAACAAGAAGGAAAATCCCTACCTTTTAGAGGAGGTTCTTCTCCCTCTCCTCTTCAATGCAGCAGCAGCAACCGCAGCAGCTATAGCAGCAACAACAACTCCAGCATCCACGTTGGGGACGACGACGGTGGCGACAGCCGGCGAGGAGGGTGGTTGGCGGTGGTGGTGTTCTTCTCCATCGATGGGAAGAAGAGAAGAGACTTGCCAAGGAAGACAAATGAACTCTTTTCTTTTTATTTTTTAATTGGGTTTAGCTTTTATAAGGGTTGGAGAAATTGCACCAAGACCCCTCCACCCAATTAGGCTACCAACAATGTCTTCTATACAAATTGTCCCTCATCTTTTATGTTTTTTAAACATTTGTTAATGTTTTTAAGGGTTTCTTAATTTCTAAGATTACTATCACCAAATTAAGGTTCCCAAAGCCCTTAATCCATTTTAAGCAAGCAATTGGAGCTTTAATTAATTCACTATGTTCATTAAAAATCCAGGCCCTTATAGGTACTAAATGTTAGTATCGGTACTGGATGGCTATTCCATGCCAATGTGGCATGCAGATTGGGGTTGTGAGTGACTTGTATGGGTACTAGTTGATTAGTACCGATACAGGCTCCCAACCGTCGACTTGAAAGGTTTATAAGATAAGGAGCTAGGAGTGCCCAGCATCGGTGCTAATGGATTAGTATCGGTACTGGTCGTATTCCTAGATGTTTTTTTTGGAAGAGAAAGGATGACTATTGTTAACAAAAGTCATTTGAAATTTATTACTAAAAAGAATGGGGAAAATACAAAGCTAGGACAAGAAATATGTCCACAAGCTAGACAAAAAAGAAGATTCCCCACTTATGTTCTCAACCCAAGCCCTGTCATTCCCAAAGACAACATCATTTATTGCTCGCTAGATAGTCCAGAGAAGGGCGGCTAGATGCTAGCATTGCTGCTGCACGTTCCCAAGGATACTCAACCCACTCCAACTCAGAAATAGCTCTTAACTGACCCTCGCCCAAACCTCCTGTGTAAAGGGACACTCATCATCCTCCCTTGATGAGCATAGGGGACATTGTTGAGGAGAGGTACCCATCAATCTCCTTCGAAGGCTCCCAGTTATAAGGTTTCCTCTCCTAGCCAACCAAAGGAAGATCTTGATCTTTAGAGGGGCATGGATAGTCTAAAGCTTTACACATATCTTAGTTTTAGAAGGCAGAGTAAGCAACTTCCCATACACCTTCTTAGGCTGATACTTGCCATGCTTCCACTGAAAACCATCTAATCTAAAGGAAGGGCTAAAGCTTTGAAGAACTTGGAGTAATTGTCCTCTCTCTCCTCCTTTGACCTCCTAATCATAGGCCCTTTCAGACTTGGAGAATCTAGGTAGAAGTTACAGTGTCCCAAAACTTTGAGACCAAAGCATTCTTATTCCTGGATAGACCAAAGCACTGCAGAAAATGAGAGGCCAAATGCCCCTGCCTTGTCCAATCATCCAGCCAAAAACGGAAGGCCTCATTATCACCCAATATCGGAATAAAATGACTTCAATGTTCCCTCAAGGCTCTAGTCACCGAGCACCAGAAAGGGGACGCACCATTAGGTGCTTGTAGACCAGTCGAAGGCCTCCCATAAGAGTCGAGGATGAGATCCTGCCACAAACTTCTCTCCCTACGCATGAAGCGGTTCACCCACTTAAGAAGAGAGTCTCTAAATTCAACCAAGCGACAAACCCCTAAGTCGGCCTCCTTCTTAGGGTGGTAATTGACATCCCATTTGGTCGATTGCAAGAAACGACCTTCAGCACTGGGCCCCTTACAGAAGAACTGCTTTCTTATCACCTCCAGCCTCTTCCTTACAGTCTTAGTGGGCCTAAACATAGAGAGGAAGATGACCGGTGATGAGCGAGATTTTGCACTAGGAAAATTGAGGTTTGAAAAACCCATCGTCGTAGTCGTGAAAATCCGGCTATCAGATAAAATTTTAACTGAAACTCAATGTGTCTTGGGTCGAACACGGGGAGGTGACGTTTGATTAAGAGAAATCCATGTTTGTTTTATTTCGTTTTGGTATTTTATAGTTTTCTAATTTTTTTGGTGTTTTTACGGCAAGAGATTAGGTCGAACTATTTCTATCTAGCTAATCTACTTGCAAAATAAAGGGGAGAGAGAGAGAGCAAGAGAGAGAGAAAGAGAAAGAACAACTATTTCATAAAAATAAATCAATGTTTATTACAACTACTTGCATAAAATAAAACTATTCTAAAAAGCGATAAAAAGAAAGGAAGAGAGAGAATTCCCCCTCGACGGCTACTTAGGGGATGACTCACTTCGTCGGTGCTTGGACGAAAGAGGTGAGAGGCTGGAGGAAGGAGGACGAAGCCGGAGGAAGTGGGATGGGGCAGGATGGCGTCGCAACGAGGATTCGCTTCCGAAATGGGGGTGAGAGGATGCCCATGAGTGATCCACAAATGAGGATGAGAGAGAAGGAAAAATAATTATTTTCTGCTCTAATGGAGCATCCTGAACTTGGTATTAGCTCTAGAGTGGCTCTTGGAGCTTGGAAGAGGCTAAGAGAGTAGGAAGGGATGAAGAGGAAGGAGGGGTTGTAAGGGTCTATTTATAGGTGCAAGGAGGTCTTGGCAAATCATTTGCTGTAACCAAGGTCTTCAATGCACATGCAAGGCATGCTCCGCGTGTGAGTTCAAGTATTGTATGTTTCGAATGTTACACGTGGTTTTGTCCCTACTGAGTTGCTTGATTCATCCCTACTTTGTGACCCATTTCAGGTATCGTAGCTGTAGTATAGGTGGCACGCCATGTTGGGTTCAGTCACAAGAAGACTTGGGTGGATTTAGGAGTGCTGGTTGCTCTCCTGGTTGGGTAGGCCTTTAGTATTTGATGTAAATGGTTTAACCATGCTTCTCCTATTCACTCCTATTTTTAGATAGCTTTTGATGTTGTAAGACTTGTACAATTCAAATGGTCAGCTTTTTTATATGTTATAATGACAGATTGTAAATGCTTATAGTGTGGTAATGTAATAGTGGTATTTTAGTGTTGTTTTTCCATTGTTTTTCTGTGTTTTATTGCTTTTGGATGTGGGGTGTGCCTGCTTGCGTTTTATCACTTTTCGTTGCTTTATACTGTTGTTGTAGGGTGTACCCATCCATATAATTTGTGGCATGCAAGCACAAGTATAGTTGCAACTATAGGTTTTTGGAAAATATCAGTTAAAGAGGGAAAATTTAGCCATATTTTTAGTAGGTTTCGACCCTATGATTTATTTAAAAATCGACTTTCCTAAGACATATCTAATTGATAGGAGTACGAATTTCAACTTGAGCCACTTGGTAGCTGAGACCTTGGTGTGTGCACACCCGGTGATCCACTTTCGATCCGTCGGGAGGATTATCGGGGTGTGACACTAGTGATCCTCAAGTAAGGCGTATTTGTCCTTGTGGCACGAAAATGTTTCTAACTTCAGTTAGGAATGTCGGGCCTCTTGTGAGCTAGCCAAGCCAAGTTCCTCATGGATGTGAAGAGCAAGGTCAAGTCAAGTCCCATAAAGTCTGGTCATTGATCATTCCAAATCATTCTAGATCATTAGTACGAGGTTGGTCAGATATTGTCGGGTTACGTCAATGCTCTTACTAGGAGCTCACACTCTAGATGTGCCCTCTCAATGCCACTGGATGAGGTTCCCACTGATGAAAACATATTTATGTAAATAATGTTAGTTTCATGGTAGTAAGGGCATAATTAGATTTAGATAGCTTACATTTTGCATAACTGTATCTAGGTCAAATTACATGCATTGTGGTTTGATTTTGTGTTGATATGACCATTTTTGGTTTAGAATGGTAATTCTTGATTATTTTGCAGGTTGAGTTAGGATTGTAGAGAGAAATGAAAGTCAAAACCAAGCTGGAGCAAGAAATGGGGTAGAAATGGTCAGGAATGAAAGCAAAACCTGCATAAACCTTGAGTTGTACGCGAAACCCTAACCTTAATCCTACTATGCTCCACATCCTAGATGTTTTCTCCTCCCAAAAGTCCACCTAAATTAATGTGCAAACTAATTTGAACTTAAATCAATCAAGAAGAATCAATTTCCAATCAACTTGATTGATTTGGCTTCCTTGAATTACTCCATGTGAACATGCTACCAATTATTCCACCTTGTGTTCACATGGGAGCCACGATAAAACCCTAGAGAAAGCTCCTCCACGCAAGTACAAGTGCCCACCATATGTTGGAGGTCCACTTTAAGTTCCAAAGCACCACGTTCCAAATGCCCAAAACCTCATTTCCTCCTAATTTAGGATTCCTAATTACCTCATTTTTGCAAACCTAACTTGTGCATCAATCAAGCGGTTGTCTCCCCTCCTATTTAAACCCCTCCACATGCCACCTTTAGAACCTTAGACCTTCATACCTCCATAGCCTCCTACTCCACCAAGCAAAGAAACCTTAATCACCACCATCACCTTGCACTCCCACCAACCCTCTTCCACCTTCTTGACCAACCATAGCCACCTTCATATCACCTTGGCCGTCCACCTGCAAGCCTTCCTCTACTTGGATGTCCCCTCCTCCATTGCAACAAGTTCTACTCTCCAGGTCGACATCGAGGAGCACCATATTTATGGGGAGAATTACTTCAAGGAGGAGGTTTTTGAGGAGGAACTTGCGAGGAGTCTTGTGGGATTCAGAGCACACAAGGAATACTATGAGCAATCTTGCATCGCCACGTGGAGAAGCGACTATCATCATCTCAAGGGTTCAAGGGTTTTACTATTCTTTCTTGCTATTATTTCTTTATAACTCTTACTTGCTATTCAACGAAGATCTTTATTTCTTTTGAGATGACGTGCCTATCTTGCATACCTATTTGTGGGTAATTTCATTTAGGGGGTAGAATTGACATATTCTTACTTGTAGATGGGGTGATTGCTCTTGTATCGTTATTAGGAAATCGAGTTGTTTCATTCATGCAGGTTTTCATATAGGATACTCCAAGCCTAGGGCCTTCAATCCTAGTTGCGGTGTGGCCTTAATAGAATCACGTGGGATGGGATAAGTCTAGAGAAAAGTAACCGTCAGTAATTAACTTGTCTAATTATCTTTTCCTAGTTGATTCTACTACTTGAAGCTTGTTGCAAAGTTTAATGTTGATTGGATTTCGTTTCGTGCACTTTCGCTTTTCTGAGTTCACGTAGTTATTGAAATCTATTTTCTAAAATTTCTGTAGTAGTTTCTACGAGTCCAAAAATCTTGCAATTTTGTTTGTAGTTAGGTCTTGAAGGAAGAATGTATCAAATTTCATATCCTAACTCATATAAAAAAAAAGATAAAATTTGTGCATGATTGTGGATTGCATTGAAAATAGAATCTAAAAATTAATTTTTCTTACTGAGTCTAGCTTCAGAGATAAATTCGCCATATTTTTCTGAAGCCATTAGGTTTAGGTTATTGTCTACACAATCAAGTAGGGTTAGAACAGTCCTTCAGATCTACTTGTCTTATAAAATAGCAAAAAATCATAAAATACCAAAAAAATTCTTGAACTTGTCTAACTCATCAGAGAACACAACCACAATCTCTCTAAGGATTCGACTTGACTAGCAATTTACGAAATATGTTGAAATTAACTTTGGTGGGCTTTTTCATACGACTTGAGCACAACAGACATGAAAATTTGGCATTGTTGTCAGGGAGGTTGGACGTTGTGTTTCTTTAATTGTTAGCAAGTACTTTTGTTCATAGCATAGTAGTTGCATTCATCTTGCATTCTTGAGTCTCACTTTTGTCTGTTTTGTGTAGGTTTGCGGGATTCGTTGCAGCGTGTGGGTCTTGGTTGCTGGAAGTTCATAGGTTCGCTCATGAGGAGGCTACTTTAGATTAGGGTTTTTGCTTTTATTTTTAGAAACTTTGTATTGGGTATTTGTTGGTGAGAGAGTGATTTTGGACTTGTAACAACTTTAGACTCTCTCTCTCTCAAACTCTCTCTTGATTGATTATGTGCGTATTAAAAGCGAAAACTTTCATGTAAAAGAGATTATGTATACTTAGAAGTAGCATACTCTAGACATTCATATTAGGGTTAATTGAGTTGCCTCTAGATTTTATTTATTATCACTTTACATCTTGTAGAGAGAAGGTGACAAGTACACATGTTTGAACTTAGCTACCTATCCATTCATTTGCATGCATTGTGTTTGGAGTTAATCTCTAAAGGAAATAAGTATCTCACTTTGCTTGCATTGAATTTATCCTTAAGTGAGTACCATTTAAAAGTCCATTAACTAAAGAAAGAACCTTAAAAAGCGATCATGGTTTGATAAAGATCTTGCTTGTGTTTTCTATCACTTTGTGTTGCTTGACACATTATTTGCACAACCATGCACGTAAGGTCACCAAGAGGGAATTAGTTGGAGGTCAATAAGTTCGTCTCACCCGTACCTCGACTAGTCTAGAGGTGAGCAGGCTTGACTTGAAGCTAGTTTCATTATTGACTTAGGTTTTTCTACCTCATCTCTCTGCATCATAGGAAGAGGTTGGTCGGAGGTCAATAAGTCCGCCTTACTCACACGTTGGGGAGTTTGGTGGTGAGCGGGCTTGACTTGAGACGTTCTTAGTCTGGGTAGTAGGTCCTCCTAAGGCACTTTATAGGCTAGCTTTGTAGGGTGCGTAATTGCTTTAAGAACTTGTTCGATCACTTTCACATCATATAAAGTTTCAAAAGTTAAATAAAATCAGCTCTACAAGCATCAAAAGTTGCAAAAATTCTGACCTAACAAAGTTTTGACCACCAAAGAGAGCAATGAGGGGCAACAGAAGGGTTGATGCGAGGAGAGGAGACAGTCGACAAGCATGGGGTCGGAGAGGCTTTGATGATTGTCGGGATGGGGGAGGCTATGGAGGAGGGAGGTCGTGCACCTTGTGCTATAGGTGTGGGGAGAGGGGCCACATGGCTGTGGAGTGTAGAAACGCGGTGGTGTGCCTTGCATGTGGAGGCTTAGGGCATAAGTGCGATAAATGCAAGAAGGTGTGGACTGGTGATGACAGTGGGTGTGGAGGCCATGTGGGGGTGCAAGGGGCATGGAGAAACCCTATTGGGGGTTCTGCAGCGCGAGGGCTGGAAGAGGAGGTGCAACACGAGGAGACATGAGGAGGACGTCGGCACCAAGTGAATGGTGATTAGCCTTTCGCGTGGTGACAACCTCCGCTACCTCCTCCCTCTCTTGACGTGGAGGTGTCGTCGACTCCGGAGGTGATGGTAGCGGAGACCTTGCTATGTGGGGTGGTGATAGGCGAGGTCATTTGTTGCTCGTCAACAATTGAAAAGCTTCGAGGTAGTAAATTCTGTCTCTCTCTTCATCTATATGGAGGATTTCGATGTGTGCATCATGCTTCTTGGTGTTTGGGTTGGGCGAGGGGATGTGGAGAGGTTGAAGTTCAGAACCTTGTCCATGGGTGATTTATCCAGTCTCTGGAGACTTGTTTCTCTGTTTGATGGTGCACTTCCAGACTAGCCTCCCCAGAGAACAGTTAGGTGTGGGACAGTGTCGATTCGTGGTTTGCCTCTACAGTGTCGATCCGGTAGCTCATGTGGTGCTTGGCTTTGGGACCTTGAAGGAGGATGCAGTGGTGGGTTTGGTTGAGGGTGACGACAGTGGGGTGAAGGTGGGCATTACCTTGAGGTAGGGTGGCTTTTTTCCTAGTAGAGTCATATTGCAGTGTGGTGGGTCCTCTTGGTTGCTACGGGTGAACGTGGAAGTCCAATTGGTCCATCTTGTTGAATCGATGGAGGTGATGGTGAATGGTGAACAGTGTGAGGAGGGTGGGATGCAATGGAGGGTAGTGCATTGTGTGGAGGTGGGGGGAGTCATCGGATCATTGAAGAAGAGGAAGGTCCACAGCATGGATGGGAGGGAGGAATGTGTGGCTACTTTGGGGGACGACATGGAGGGTGTGAAGGAGTCGGAGGCCATTGTTGTGAGGAAGGAAACCTTGGTAGCATGCAGTAGGGGGAAGTGGTGGGTATGGTGGAAGAAGTAGGAGGGTTCACTTTTAAAGTTGAGGGTATGGCATATGATGTGGGGTCATCATCACATGCGTGTGGTGGATCCGAAAGATGGGGAAGGTATAACTTGAGAAGCCATGGGTCAGTGCAGACCTCAAGGGTGGATGAAGAAACTGTTGCCAAGGTGATCAGTGTGATTTGTGTCCAAGGCAGAAACGTGGGCAATCATGCCTTGTCATGTTAAAGATCTTGTTGTGGAATGTGCGTGGGCTACGCGATAGAGCCAGATGTGGGTCTTTGGCCAGGTACTTGAAGGAATGGAGGGTCGAGTGCTGCTTGCTGTAGGAGACTCATGTAGACAGGGAGGAAGCTGCAGATCGACAGCCGTTGCTGATGGGGAGCCAGATAGAGGTCAGATGCGTCAGAGCAGTGGGGAGGTCAGGGGGTTTGGGCATCTGGTGGAAGATGGACTTGCTGAAGCTTGTTGACACGTGGTCCAGTTCCTATATTATTACGTGCAGGTTCAGTCATGTACAAGATGACAGTGAGGTCTTCATTACATGTGTGTATGGACCTTGCTTGTAGAGCCACATGCCTCAGCTGTGGCAGGAGATAAGGGAGGCTGCTTGCCATGTACAGGGGGGCACGTGGTTGATAGGGGGGATTTCAACGCTACGTTGTCCTCTGCAGATAGACCAAATAGGTGTACAGATTCTTCTACCTTCAGTTTTCAGTCCTTGGTGGCAGACTTAGATCTGGTTGATCTTGTGTCAGGATCTATGTATACGTAGTGGAATGATAGCGGTTTGATGTCCAAGCTAGATAGATTTATGTGCAATGTGGAGATTATTGGTGCAAGGACATCACGATCATTAATTTTGATGATAACAGAACACTTGTTATTTAACATTTACATTGTGTTTAAGATTTTAGGTTAAATGCAAATGGTTACAAGTGTGGAGGAGGAGCTTAAGCTCACATTCATGGCGGATTGGAGGAACTTGATGGAGGAGAAGGAGCTTTGTGTGGAGTGAGAATTTGAAGACAAGAAGAATATGATAGATGTCTTTTTGTCTTGTACTTTGTATTTTTCTCTTTATGTTCTTTACTCTTTATTTTGCTTAGATTAGTTGTTAAAGAGCCTAAAGTAACAAACAACAGTCCTAGGAACATATATACAACCCTAGGATACTTAGACAAACTCATAGATAAATCAGAAAAGCAAAGTAGGCATCAGACAACCTCATTAGACGTCTAATCTGGACATCAGATGTCTGATCTTAGACTTTAAGACGTCTAACTGTTTGATTAGACATCTAAAACACTTAGGCTGGAAACCCACTCTCTGTCTGCCACTTTCAGACGTCCAGCACTTAGTCCAGACGTCTTATAAGACGTTTGAGGACCTTGCTAGACGTTCAACTAGAGGACAGTTGGCTTGCTAGACTTAATTGTTGAGGATTAACCCTTAATATGATTTACATCTACTTTCAGATGTCCATAGAACATCCCAGACATCTGATAAATGGATGTTAGGCTCAATATAACCCAAATCACTTTTGTCAAATGATTATAGCCGTTTGAGTCTCAGGAAATGTATTCTTGCAGTGATTTTTGTTTTCAGACGTTCAGACATATTGCAGACGTCCAACTTGTCCTCTGAGCAACTAAAACCTAAAACCCTGTTTAGGTCTGGACAAAACAAGAAGGAAACCCGTCTAGAATTAGATGTTTGATTAGGTGCCCAGACGTCTTAAAACATCTCATTAGACATTCGTCTTGATCCAACCTAGTCCAGAAGATCCATCCTTCTAGATCAGACGACTGATCCCTTGATCAGACGACGACCTATACGTCTGATAGTAGATCCAGACGTCTGATAACCCTATCAGAATCATAAATGATCCTGATTTCAGCTTGATTTGTTTTGGATTTATTCCCAACGGCTATATAAGCCTTCCAAGGCCTTCTAAACCCTTATTAGGACTTCTATAAATAGAGGAGCACCCTTCCTAAGCTAGATATACCAAGTAACACTACTTCCTATACTCTTTGTGTCATAGAGAAGGAATTATCAAGCGATCTTGCTCTCCAAGCCCCATTCAACAAATCCAAGAGCATCGATACTCTGCCGCCATCACGCCTACGCACTTCCTATTAAGGGGAGATTCTTTCCTATAGTAGCATAGCTTTATATTTACTTTGTGGCTCTATAGGTACTTGTTTTTCCTTTATTTTTGGTTGGGTATTCGCTTTGCGAATTCACGTCTCCTTCACGGGACAAAATACTCCTCGTGGAGAGGAGGGTTTGAGGTACGCTACCCTCGTATAAGTAGTGTGGTTGTAAAAGGTTGAACAACTTTCATTTGAAGTAGTTCGTTAGTGGATTTGATTGACTAGATTGATTGGGAAATCCTAAGTCGAGAGGCTTTGGTGGTGATTTTTACTCGAGTTTGGGTTTCCACTTAAAAATCCCTTGTGTACTTTGTAAGATTGTTATCTTCCGCATATTATTTCGTATCACGCAAATCTCACCCCCCTCCATTAGAACCTACAATTGGTATTAGAGCAAGTCTCGCAACATCGACGTAATACACCTGTGAGGATCTAAGCACGGAGGGAAGCATCACCGCGACAAAACACATTGAGGGTCAATCCACTACCCGTCCTCCCTACTTCGACGAGAGTAGCTACGTGTATTGGAAGCTTAGGATGAAGACGTGGCTTCAAGCCAACGACTTCACCATTTGGGCTATGTGCGAGATCCCGTTCGAATCTTGGAGAGACCTGTGGGAGGCTACTCACAGTAGCAAGTTCAGGAGCTATCGCTCAACAGCAAGACGATGAATGCTCTCTGTTGTGCATTGAGCCCGGAGGAATTCAATTGTATCTCGCAATGCACCACCGCATACGAGATTTGGCATACATTAGAGGTAGCTCATGAGGGTACCTCAAAGGTAAAGGTTTCTAAAATTAATATCTTATCTCAAGATTTTGGATCTTTTTTTATGAAACCTAATGAGCCTTTAAGTGAGATGAACACTAGGTTCACTCTCATAGTAAGTAATTTGAAAGCTTTAGGAAAGATTTTTGTAAAGCGAGAGCTTCAAGGAAAGCTTCTTCGTTCCCTTGGATTGGAATGGGAACAAAAGGTCATCGCCATCGAGGAGGTGAATGAAGTTGAGGAGCTCAACATGGAGGATCTCTTAGGCAATTTCACGGTCTATGAGACGAAGATGATGGACACATCGGAGCCGAAGCCAAGGAAGACCCTTGCCTTCAAATTCGCTTCGGACAGCGAGGTAAGTTCCGACGACGAAGACCTTAGGATTTTATTTAAGAAATTTTCTAAGTTTTGCAAGAACTCAAAGAAAGAGAAGGAAAAGGAGCAAGATAGCCCGTGACATTGCTATCATTGCAACGAAAAAGGACATCTTCGATTTAAATGCCCTCTTCTCAAGAAGGAGAAGGGAAGAAGAAAAAATACAAGAAGAAGGCTTTTCAAGTCACGTGGGATGATTTAATCTTGGAGGAGGAAAAAGAAGATTCCGAAACAAAGAATGAAACTGCTTGCATGGGCTTCATGGCGTTAGTGGATCTTAGCGAGGAAGAAGATGATAACAAAGAGATAAAATCTTTTAATGAATTGCAAGAAGCATTTGAGGAATTGTATGATCTCAGTAAATCATTAAAAGTAAAAAACAAAAATATGAAAAGGAATCTTAGTATTCTTAAATCTGAAAATGAAAGGTTAGAGATTCAAATTGAGAATCTAGAAATTAGTTCTAGTCCTAACATTTCTGAAAATGATAATTTGTTGTTGGAGAATAATAACCTAATCAATGAAAATAGTAAATTGATTGAAGAGAATACCATCTTAAAAATTGAAATTTCTAGTTTAAAAACTAAGATGTATATTGTAGAAAAAGAACTTGTATTTCTTAGGGAAAATTCTAATAACTTGTTGAATAAATTAGATAATTTCCCTAAAGATAAAGTTAGCACTAGTCATAAGGTTGAGATAGGATCTCCTTTAAGGAGACCCACTAACAAATCCAGATCCAAGCTAACTTGGATACCGAAAAGTCAATTAAACTCTTGTTTTGTAGGTTTCAAAGGAGATGTCAATGTGAAAGATTGGATCTACAAGTTGAAAAATGGTCTAGTCAAATTGGGAGAACTAAGGAGCAGACCAAAGAGAAAGACAAGATTGACAAGATGACCTACGAGTGATCGAACCGCCATGCGTTGACCAGTTGATTGGAGACCAGGTCCGATGCCCGAACCTCCAAGCTACGGATGGGTGCCCCATCCATTTTGGCATCAACCTCCATTTGGGCCATGCTATTGGCCTTGGTAAGTGAGGTAAATTCTTTACGCTCTCTTTTATGTTAATTTTAGTAGGTAGCATTTAGATAGGAGGAGATAGAAATTACATGCTATTTCTCCCTTAAATGATGTTAGCTATATTTCCATTAGAAAGGGGGAGTTGTTTTACGCGCTAAATCGGTGTTTAAGATTGTCGTGTTGTAGTATAGCCAAAATAGCGCTTAAACAAATAATTTTATTACTCGAAAAAGTTCCAAGGTCGAACATAGGGAGCAATATGGAATTTAGATCTCAAGAGTTGCAATTTAAACACAATATAAGCAATTTATAAGAGAACTCCAAACAATAATGATATAGAAATGAAAACAAATGTTAATAGTGCAAAAAAAATGGGGTAAAATGATGATTTGAATCACTAATTACCCCTCACAATAACAGCAAATTTCTCAACAGTATCAATCAAATAAAGCCTAACAATCATGTATCAGACGACTGAATGTTTAATCAGACGGCTTAACCGTCTCGAGCTATAGTGTATAGCCCTCTCTTTCTCCTCAGCTGCTTCTTCTCTGTTGCTGCGACTCTTCTTCTCTCCTTTTCTTCCTCTTCTACTGCGGGTCCTCTCCTTCTTCTTCTTCTTCTTCTTCTTCTGTTCAACCTCTTCACACAGGGAGGGGGACTTCTTGAATTGGCTAAGTGTCAGCCAATTTCCTCTGCAGCAAAAACCCCCCTACCCCTACGCAAGCTCTCTTTCTCTCTCTGGGTCACACTCTCCCAGAGCCTTCCATAGTACTGGGTATACGGGTAATTGGACCTAGAGCGTACCCGGGGCCAGGGCTATGGGTGTGGGTCATAGCCAAGGAGTGCTTAGGGTTAGGCGGGTTATCGGGCACACCAGGTCCACGGGGTTAGAGTTGCGGACGAGGCGCGTGAGGTGTGCGTGTGGGGACCTCACCCCCTGTGTGTGCTGAGGCGATAGGGCTATGCAACTTTTTCAATTTATGCACCTTCAACTGCTCTGCCGCTTCCGATGTGGGACTAAACCGCGCCCCTTTCTTTTGCGTGCAGTTGCAACTGGTGCTCCTTGTGATTGCAGTCAAAGACGCAATCAAAGAGCCAAATTGGCTCCTGGGTTGTGATCCTGGAAGTGCTCTGTAGCGCCTGGGACTTCGCCTGGGGTTTGTAGATGCTGAAGCGAGCTTCGAGCTTCGCTTGAAGCTTCGGTAATTGATAATAATAGAAATAGAATAGATGATTGCAATGATGACTTTATGAATGATTATTATGATCATGTCGTTGCAGTATAGTGTGTATAATATAACATTTAGAATGTCGTATAGTGGTGAGTATGGGTGAGTACCGGTCATTACAACCATTATTATCATTTGCTTATTTATCTAATTTTTACTGGTTTTGTTCCAGGTCGTTCACTGGGAGGCAATTTATTGAATTACATCGGTCACTCTTTGATCTCAAAATTATCCTCTAATTCCAAAAAGAAACTTTACATCTTATTAAAGAATGAATGAATATAAAAATGGTTTGCCTACTTACTAAAAGTTAATTGTAATGCTTGTAAAAATTAACTAACTAAAAATAAGCACCAAACAATTTATTACTATACTAAAATCTATGTATTTACAAGTTATAGTATTAATACTAACATGATAGTACCTAATACACTAGGATGCCATAGTGTAAAAACTTATATTACTAGTCTGTTATCTACAGTAACATATACAGCAGTTTTAATGGCAGACATAAGCGTCGCTAAATCTCAGAAAACACTATATACACCTAAGGAGGGAAAACTGTCTTTAGCGACGTTTATGGTGTCATTTTATTCTGTTAGTAATTATATAAGTTTACTTATACAAATAATAGGGCTATACTACGTGTACATATGTATATCTTTTTCTGTTATATACACTTAAGTCGTCATTAGCCGTCATTAGCTTTTATTAAGCAAATTCAAAACGTGTATAATTTGCGGGTGCGCCATTCGAGGGATACACAGCACCCGGAGGGTGGGACCAAACCTCTACTAAGCGCGCCCAAATCTTGATTAGGTGGCTTAATTACGCTTTCAGACTTGACGCAGGACCTTAGCCCCAACGCTGCACGCACAAAAGCTCGGGCCCCCAGCCCCAAACAAATCGCATACTCCACACACACTAGACAGAGTGCTCAATGGGTAATCTGGTCGGAATATATATAGGCAGTGTTTCGGGCGCCCGGCGCCCGTGACGACTGGCTAGCTATAGGACGAATTCATGATAAAGCGCTGCGCTTGGTTTGCAGCGCACGATGTGGCGCTATTCCAGCGCCACATCGTGCGCTGGAAATCAGGCGCAGCTGCGTCTGTACGTGCTTTTGGCCCTTGATTTGGGGGCCATAAATTATTAAAAAAATAAAATAAAACATGGTTAATAAAGTATTTACATAATACTACGTAATTGGTTAATTAATTTCGAATTTTAATTAGGTTTACTATACAAATAAATTAATTAAAGTAGGCTGTTTGTACAGGCTAATTTAGGTGCTTAATTAGTTAATTACTTATAAATTAGTTAGTAAATGGTCTAATTGATCTTATACAGATTTAGATTATATACTTAAGTATTTTATACATATTTTTATTATATTTTTCCGAATTTATTTATGCTTTATTTATTTTAAAGTAGCAGCTCTTGGCTGTTTAGCTTATAAAGTAAATAACAGTAATCTAAAATAGGTAAAAATATACTTTACTAGCTTAAATTACTTAATATATATTAACCTAAATCTACATATTCAATTAACTTAATTATACCCCTAAATTACTAATTTATCTAATTTATATGTATATATACTGTTCAAGAGGTGATTAATTATGTACAGTTATATTTCAGTAGATATGTACATACTTTACACAGTTATTATGTACATTATAGTTATAGTTAGTTGTATATATATATGTACAGTATCAGATTTCAATTAGATTTCAGCAGGAGGTGAGAAAGGAAGGATTAATTGTGTTTAATTTTCTTTTTCTAACAGCAGCATCAGCCACTGTCAGAGATGAGAAGGGGGATGCAGCTTCAGAGTGTTCAGTGTTTTAGATGAGAAGGGAAGAATTTAGAGAAGAGGGAAATATGTACCTGCAAGATGCAGCAGTTTACTGTGTATTGGGATTAAAAGCAATCAAAATCAACTGAAAAGTAGATAAGTGAATCCCAAATCTGACAAGGGTTTAATTCCTCACGAAAATCACAAAATGTCTTAATTCAAATGCCCAAAAAGAAGCCCTCATCAAAAACATCATTTCAGATTAAAACCAAAAATAACACTGAATTAGCTCTTCCTAATGCTATAGACAGCATGAAGGAAGACTTAATTCAGTATCTTAAAACCATTAAATCCAATCCCAGTTTCTTGCAACCTTAAGGAGTATGGAGAACTCCTTAGGTTAGGAATTCACCATATAAATCACCATAGGCCTTATCACATTAATTATCAAAACAGATAGTGTATGGCAATTCTGAATTATCAAGACAGTACTGAGAATTCATTAAGGGAATTCACAGTAACTTGTAAATGCATTCAAAACATAGCAAAACAGATAATGGATGGCTCTTCTGAGATAGTTTCTGTCACCAGAAATTCTCTCAGAGTCCTTGCCAACAGGAAATTCCAATCCTCTTCAATCTGTCAGATCAGGCAATGAAATTCAGAAAGCAAAAATTCCTCAAAATCCATGTTGAAAATAAATCTGACAAACTGACAAATTCAACCCAAAATCAAGGGGCTTTTGTGAACAAATATGGGGTGAGTGAGAAGCCCCAAAGGTGCTTGTGATGCCAATTTCAGATCTGAGGTTGTAAACCACCAGATCTGAAATTGGATCAGGGTGTGTGGGTGAAGGATGAGAAAAACTTGTCGTTAAAAAGAAATCAGAACTGGATTGTGAAAAAACATGGAGAGGGAGATAATTTGAAAAATGATTTGATGAATTCTTCCCCTCTGATCTGGACTGATCAGAGGAGGTGAGGGAAGGGAATTAAAGCTAATTCTACTCCTACAGCCACTTTAACCTACAGCGAAAATTAAACACTAACAATTATGCTAATTCTACTCTAAACTACTTAACTACAGCTAAAACTAATTATGCAGAATTAAAACCTAAACTAACAGGAGGAATGGGACCTATGGGTCCTTAGCCGGTGGCTAAGGAGGAAGAAAGGAGGAAGATGACTCCAGCGGAGGGAAGAGTCTGCTAGTGAGGCTCCAGGGTCGTCCTCAGGTGCTACGAAGTCCTTAGCGATGAGGAGTATCGAGAGAAGGTGATGATTTCACAGCTGGGGCTGTGAAATCAGAGGTTGGATGGGGAGGAGAGATTGGAGTGGACGAATTGATCGCTAAGAGGTGTAGGAGGGAGCGATCCCTTGCGCGCGACACCACTGAGGTGCTTAAGTAGTAGCTCAGTGGCTGAGATCACCACGCAGGTGAGAATAAACAAGATGCAATCGGCGACGAGGATGTGAGGGGCGGAGCGCACGGTGAGTAGAGAGTGAGATCTGATCGTCAGATGAGATCTGGGGAGAGAGGTGAACGCACGCACCGAATTGCGCGAAAGTTCCAAAAGAATCCAACCGCAGATCAAGATCTAAAGAGCGACGGACGGCTGAGATTGGCCGTGTTCTTCGCGCGCTATAGTGCGCGTGAAGAGCAGCAGGCTTCTCTCTGAAATGAGGAAAAATTGCAGGAAGACCCTTGAACGAAGGGGTAGAAGAATAGCGTGCAAACCCATAAGTGAAAAGAACTATAACTGGAAGGGCCCTGCAGGTTTTCAAAAGGGTCCCTGCGGCTTACAAGCAGGTCCAAAAATGAGTTTTTAAGGATCAAAGTGTAATGCATGAAGGACCTAAGTGTAAACTATCTATTTCAAAACCTAAATGATGTCCAATTGCCTTCAAATTTTTATGTGCTTAATTGAACATTTAAGACATTGATTATACATCTGATTTGGCTTTTCATACTAATTTATGTGTTCAATTGACGCATGGATCATCATTTGTATTTTATTTTTAGAAAATCTCATTTTGTGACCTAATTAGGAGGTTTTAACACAAAGTAAAAGTTTTAGGTCTTTTTCTTTAATTCCCACACTTAACCCTTTTTATCTGTTAATTTGATATTGTTTTGCTTAGTGTCTAGCTTAATTTCAGCTCTTTAGCCATGATGAATAGCCACTCATCGGTAATGGCGACGGAGACCTCGGTACCTGAAATCATGAAAATGGGCTAAGAGCCCCAGTTAAAATAGTTCATGAGCTTCGCTAGACCACGGAAGATGCACAGGGGATGATCTTGTGGTTCTTGGAGGTGTGTGGTGGGCTGCGGAGGTCGGAGGAGGAACGCGACGATGGGTGTGTTCGGTGGAGCAGTGGAGAGGCTAATAGCCTCGAAGGCCAGAGGGCTTTTTCTCTTTGGGACATGGCGGAGGTGTAGAGATGAACGGGGGCTTGGTTGGTGGAGTGTAGTGGCTGTGTGAGCTCACCATAGGTACACCGGCGAGGTGAAAGACGGAGGATGGTGGGGCGAGTCGGCGGTCGAAACGAAGTGGCGAGTGTTTGGAAATGAAGAGTGGAAGATGAGTTGTTGTTTAGGAGGGGAGGTAGATGAAGGGGAGCGGTGTTGGCGCTAGTTGAGGTGTGGCCAACGCCGGAGACGAAGCTGCTCGGATGAGAGGTGGACGGCGAGGATGAAGGGGAGTAGGAATGTCAGCGGGTGCTACGCAACGCAGAAGAAGGCAAGGAGGAAGAGTCTGTCACTAGTATTGTGGTTAGACGAGGGGAGGCAGGGAGAGTCGCGAGAGCTTGAAGAGCAAATTGGCCGGAGGAGGAGAGAGGAATTTGAGGGATTCTCTGGTCGAATTCAAGCTTGAGGGATTCAATATGAGCAGGGGATGCTTTTATACACCTGAGGAGGACAACTAGAGCTTGGGAAGCAAGCTTCCCAAGCTTGGAAAGTGTCACGACCCGATTTCCGAGTCCCTACGAGACACAAGAATCGGACCAACTCGACAAATCCCAAGACCTAGTCATCCAACGAGGAAGTAACCAAAAGAGCAGTAAAATAAACCACATTCAACATGAAATATAACTAGCAGTAACAAAATACAGCAGTAAGAAAAAGGACTACTACAGCATATACCACCACAACAGTAGAACAACATTTATATCATAATATGAACTCTAGGTAAAGAAAAGTACAGAGGTAACAAGAACTACTCACTACAGTGGAACAAAAAGGGGTATAAAAGAACAGTAGTAACTCTACTGGACCTTACTCGGCCCAGCGTCCTCTGCAGCCGCTGACCCTGGCTGCTCAACACCTGGTCCTGAAAAGTAACGAGTGTAACACGTCAGTGAAACGCTGAGTAGAGTAGCAGCTAAACTAAAGAAGCAGTAAAGTGTACAGAAGCTGTTTTGTTTTCTTTCTTCCTTTATTTACGTCTTTCTAATGTTTCACAATTTATCTATTTCTCAGATCCTTTACTTGATCTCGAATGTTCCTCGTGGGAACGATCTTAATTGCAGTCTTTTCCGAACAGTAGAAGTAACGCATGGTACTCTCCTGGCCGGGAGAGTCCCCCGTGATGATCCTACTCTCAGTCAACCACCCCAAGGTCACTGACAGACGTAACGGTGACTACGGCTGGCGCGATAAACGCACAGGTAGCTAACCTGCACTGGCACGTGGTCAGTCGTTTCCGTTAACGGGTGCGCCCAAAGCACAGCACGGAACCAGTACAGGGCAGAGCCCTCTTAGTAATAGGGGTCCAACCCCTCCACAGTAACCAAACAGGGGCCTTGCCCCTCCACAGTCCACGCACCCTCGCCTGTCTACCCTGGTTTGCCCAGTGGGCCTAGCAAGTCGGTGTAGGTGAGCTAGCAGAACCCCGGGGCCCATGGGGTAGCTAGTACTCGCTCTACACTAGTAGCTCTCCTCGGTATTGTGTACACGAGGGCCAACAAGTCGGTAAAAAGTGGCCAGGCCTAACCCCGGGTCCCTGGGGTGGCTGGCTCCACTTTGCACTAAGCAGGTAACAGGTGCTTCCCCAAGCACTACGTACCCAAGAGGCAACGCACCTCCACATCTTTCTTTCTCAGTTCCATTCCTTTCTCTTTCCAGGAGTTCTACTCCTAATTCCCCGTAGGGTTCCAGCTCTTTTAACTTAGAACATCTAGGTTTCACCTTCTAGTTTCACGCTCTTACAATCCATGTTCTCAATCACGTTTATTTATTCATAACAGGCAGCTGTTAAACCAAATTACAGGCAGCTATTTATTCCTTTCCGCTTTTCCAAGACTGCAGTATTCATATATTCCACTAGTTTTCCCATCCTAGGATTCATGCCATACCCTAGGATCTATCATACAATATAGTTTTTCCAGCCCTAGGATTCATGCAACACCCTAGGATCTATCATTCAATCTAGTTTCTCATTCCTAGGATTCATGCAATGTCCTAGGTTCTATTTATGGTTCCATAGTTTAACAGATTATGCTAATAAACTTAAAAGCCACTCTACCAGTTACAACGGGAGTACTGGGGACGTGGTCGGGAATCCCGCGTGCCTCAGCAACCCCTGAGACTGCAATGGAATGGGATCCTATCACAAGGATCAACACAGGGAGTTTCTCAAAACAGTATATAACTACTGTAGACGGGTAGAGGATTTAATTCCGAAAAGAACGCAACTCGAAACGCGGAAAACAGACTTCGAACGGGCCCTAAACGGGTCGAAAATGACGAAACAGTGCAAAATCTGACGTCTGGAACCTCTTCCAGACGTCTTAAAATGAGGATCAGATGGTACCTTCGCTCTGTATAGTCTCTCAGACGTCTAGAAGCCTGCAGGGGCGTCTGGCCTAGTTCCCAGACGTTCGATGGTCACCCTAGACGTCTGGAAGTCTTTCCCGTCGTCTGGCACTGCAGCCAGACGTCTGATTCGCGTTAGATGGCGAATCTCAGAACCTGTGCGTACCCATTCCTCGCTCTCAGTACGGACGGTGGAAGGAAAGGAGGAAGTGCGAAAATAACTTACCTTTCAGACGTCTGGACAGTCCTCTAGACGTCTTCCCCGTCGTCTGGTTGGAAACCCAGACGTCTGATTCTGGAAAAACTTCCAGAATCAGAGCGCTACTCGCCCTCCGCCCGCGATGCACGACCGCGCCACGCCTCGTCCGCCTTTTGCTCGAGCTGCGGCAGACCTCCCGCGTCACTCCGTGCCTGCTGCACCCCCGCCGGTCGACTCTCGCTGCCCCGGCAAGCTCGAGCCCTCACGGCCGAGCGCCTCCTCCCTCGCGCAGCACCTCCTCCCACACTCACCGCGGCTGTCGCTGCCGCCGCTCGCTCGCGCTCGCACTCGCTGGAAGAAGAAGGAGGAGCGGAGGTGATGAGAGTGAGGGCGAGGCTTTTTAAAGCCGCGCAGGGAGAGGGAGAGAACGTAGACTGTGGTCGCAGGAGGAGAGAGGGAAAAAGAGAGAGGTGTGGCGGTTGCGGGTCTGCGCGCGCCTGCGCACAGACGCAGCCCCGCGTGCCACCCAAATAAAATCCCAGACGTCTGGAAGGGGTTCCATACGTCTGTTCAGACGTCTAGGCCACCTCCCGGACGTCTTAAAAAAAATGTCTTGGAATGCGTTTGTAACAGAAAGCTCGTCGGAGTTTGGGAATTCCTTGATACCCAAATCTCTCATGCATTCGCATGAGAGATTTGATAGGTTTTAGGGCTTAGGATTGGGTCTAAAAGGAAGGGAATTTCTTGACGAACTTCCCTTTCAAATTTGAAAGGGATTCGTTAAGAAATAAGTGAGTTCTTTCCTTTTTAAGGTCACCAGAGCAAGTAGGAATAGGTTTAATGGCGGTAGGGACCTGCTTGTGAAAATGATGACAAAGTTAGGGGCTCATTTGAAAGGATTTTGAAAGTTAAGGGTAGAAATGTAATTAGACAGGACCAATTTGCAAACTAGGTCAAGATAAACTCATCTTGAGTCCAAATTTTGGTACAAACCTAATTTGGACCTAAGGAATCCAATGGTGAAGTTGGATTTGGGTTTTGACCATGTTTGACTAGGTAATTTATGCAAGAACCTAAATTAGGGTAAATGTCTGTCTGTGATTCTAGTTTTGGTCAAACGGATTCTGATGGTTAAATTGAAGGTTCTAAACCTTAGAAAATATTTTTCTATGAATTTTAGAGAGTTTAGGTAGATTTTATCCTGATCAGAACCTCAGTTAATTTAGCGAATCTATTTTTAGGGTTTCAAAAGTCATTTAATTCTCAAAACACATGCAAACCCTTTTTTGATTTTTCTAACCCACTTGTTATCTTTTTAAGACCAATTGACCTTTATTCAACCCCTAAGAAAACCCATGGTTGTACTGCATTTATGATAAGTTGGTAAAATTACAGTTTTATCTCTAGTTTCTTATTTTTCCTTCAGAATGATTATGCAATGACTTGTGACTCTCTGACGGTTATGTAGGAGCATTTACTAACTTAATTGGGTCAAAATGAGCTAGTTGTGGCTCATGATGGTTGAAACACTGTGGGCAACCGGGTTTTATTGTTATAGCGTTGTAGTATAGCCAGTTATTGCCAACATTTCAAATATAAAATTTTTTACTCGGAAAATAAAAGAGTTCTCGAGGTCGAACTCAGGGAGCAAGTTGTATTCTAGAGATATACATGTTTCTTTTACAAAAATAAAGAAAGAGAGAGAAAGAAATTGTTGTCTTTTCTTCTTCTCTTTGCTTCTCCTCGTCTCAGATCTTCTGTTATCTTCTTCTTCTTTATCTGCAGTGGTGATGTTCTTCTTCTTCTTTCAGCTGTTCCTACTCTTCCTTTTTCTTTCTTCAGATCTTCTTCTCGTGCTCTTCTTCTTTCAGTTCTTCCCTTGTTCTTTTGTGTTCTCTTCTGCCTCGCCTTCTTCTGTTGTTCTTCAGATCTCCTTCTTTCTTCTTTTCTTTTTC
Source organism: Thalassia testudinum (assembly GCA_037157565.1). Lineage (NCBI taxonomy): Eukaryota > Viridiplantae > Streptophyta > Magnoliopsida > Alismatales > Hydrocharitaceae > Thalassia > Thalassia testudinum. The sequence goes on from JAZHRO010000056.1 coordinate 37,482,809, forward strand.
CTGTCAGGACGTCGTCTGATTTTTCAATCAGACGACTTAAACTGCTTGTTGCTACAGTGTCTCCCTCAGCTTCCTTCTTCTTCCGCGGTCCTTCTTCTTCACCTGTGCCTGCACACTTCAGAGTTTACGTCAGAGGACAAAACCTACTCTACCCTCCCCCCCCCGCGTCTCTCTCTCTCAGAAACCGCTCATGGGATAGCTCTCCCAGAGCTGCCGGGTAGTCGGGTACGGGTCGCGCCCGGGTCCAGGCCCACCGGCGTGCGTGGTGGGCGAGGAGTGCAGGTCAGTCTAAGTCGGGTCGGGTCAGGTCCACGGGGCGTGAGCGCGGACGAGACCGGGTAACCGGGCGGGTGAAGGGGACCTCACCCCGTGTGCTGAGGCAGTAAGGCTTATTCACAAAATCAATTTAAACGGTGAAGGAGTTGTGAGGCTTACCGATGTGGGACTAAACGGAGGCCTCTCCTCGCATGCGCCTGCTGGAAGACCGCGGCCTTGCTTCTGCAGCTGCAGCTTCGATTTGCGTCGGTTGCTGGCTGGCTGCCTTCGCAGGAATCCCCGTAATCCGCAGCAGTTGGAGACCTGGAGTCCTCAAGCCTGGAGCGCGGGAGAAGCTGCTTCAATGTGGCGTTAATGGCGGTCGAGCCTCAGAACCTGTCGGACACGAATATGGCCTCTCGGCCTGATCAAACTACTGGGGAACCTTCGCCGTGGCACGGCGAAGGTGTGGAGCTGTGCGGCAAGCCGCAAGGTGGTGTCTGGCGGCAGCCCTAGGTTGGACTGCAACCGGAGAAATGGGTTTGTTTGGGGGAGCGTTACGGAGGTGTGGAGTGGCAGTGGAGGGGTGGGGGGTGCTCAGTGTGATGAGGCGGAGGTTCGGTGAGGGTCGGCGAGGCGTGTGAGGCTGTGGAGCGATGGGAGCATCTCGCCGGAGGGTGGCCGGAGACGAAGGGGGTGACGATGGTCAGGGTCGGTCGAGGGCTTAATTGAACAAATTGAAACCGGGGAAAGAAAGAGGAGAGGAAGGGAAGTAGTTCTAACTTACTTGCAGGGACGAAGGGGGAGCAGTAGGGCGACAGTCGTATCGACTGTCGCCGGAGAAGAAGATGCCCAGGGGAAGGGGCGGCGGCGAGTAGAGAGCCGGAGAGGCGCCAGCTGGGTGCGGCGTGGCGCGGGAAGAGCAGGGGAAGAAGTCTCTGCTGCTGGTATTGCGGCAGAGCGAAGAGGAGGAGGAGGAGGAACCGCCGGAGCTGGTGGGCGTCTGCCGGAGTGAGAGGAGAGGAAAGTTGGGGGTTTTCTCCGTCAGATCCGAGCTGGGAAGAACGGTGGAGCGACGGGGGTATTTATAGGGACCGAATCAGGGAGGAAGGCAGAGGGAGACGTCGTGTCTCCCTCGCCGGAGGACGCCGGAGATGGAAACCCATACCGTCCGTGCGTTCGCACGGCCGGTATGGGGGGTTACAGCGACCAGGGGGGTGTCCCTGCGACGGCTGACGACGCAGGGCACCCCCGGTTTACTTGCCAGACTCTCCCCCTCACCCTGCGCGGCGCCATGCTCCGCGCAAGGTCGCCGGAGCATGGTGCTGGCAGGTTTTGCAGGGGGGACCTGAACGCAAAGAACGAAGGAGAGTTAGGGGCTGAAATGCGAGGGTTCAAAAGTTGAGGGCCAAAAAGTAAATATATGAGGACCAAAGTGTAAAGTCGGTCAAGGAGGTTTCTTCTTTGGCTCAAGTTTTTATACATGATTAATTAGGACCTAAGGAATCTGATGGTGAATTTCATTTCTATATTAAACCTTGTTTGACCGGTCAATTTATGCGAAAACCCAGATTAAGTTATTAATTGGGCATGGTTCTCAATGTAGGTCAAAATGGGTTCTGAAGGCCAAATTGAAGTTTCTAAACCCTAGAGATTATTTTTCTATGAATTTTAGAGGGTTTATTCTATTTTTACTTTGCCTCGAACCTCGTGAATTGAAGTGGGTTGTTTTAGGGTTACAGATTATCATTTAGTTTCTTGGAATTGCTGTAGCCCTTGCTAGATCATCTCATCCCACTTTTATTCTTATTAAGTTGCTTTGACCTATGTTTGGACCCTGAATTACCCTGTATGTAGATTATACTGGTAAAATTGCATTTTTACCCCTTATGACTTGTTTTCTCCTTAAACTCAGAATTCTCTGAGTTAAGCCTTTCCTTGAGTTATGTAGGAGCTTTTATCCTTTGTATTAGGTCAAAATGAGCTAGTTATGGCTCATGATGAGGTTCTCATCAATGGTGTTCCCATAAGGAGTTAATGGATAAAATTGCATAGTTATCTTGTTATGTCGAAAAGATGAAATTAGAAGAGCATGTTTTATGGGGGAGTATAAGATAAAATAATTAAAATTGATTAAACCTTTTTGATAATGTCAAAAGGGGGGAGAATTTTTTTGATTAATATTTATGATTTTTTCATCATCAAAAAGGGGGAGATTGTTGGTGCAAGGGTACCACGATCGTTAATTTTGATGATAACAAAGTACTTGTTATTTAACATTTGCATCGAGTTTAAGATTTTAGGATAAATGCAAATGGTTACAAGTATGAGAAAGAGCTCAAGCTCTCATCAATGGTAGATTGGAGGAGCTTGATGGAGAAGGAGCTTCGCATGGAGCGAGAGCTTGAAGACAAGAAGAATATGATATGTCTTTTTGTCTTGTACTTTTTATTTTTCTCTTTATGTTCTTTGCTCTTTATTTTGCTTAGATTAATTGTTAAATAACCCAACGTAGCAAACAGTAGTCCTAGGAATACATACACAACCCTAGGATACTTAGACAAACTCTTGGATAAATCTGAAAACCAAAGTAGGTATCTGACAGCCTGATCAGATGTCTAATCTGAACATTAGAGATCTGATCTTAGACTTTAATGATCAGACGTCCAAAACACTTAGGCTGGAAACCCAGTCTCTGCTTGCTAGTTTCAAACGTCCAGCCCTTAGTCTAGACATCCTATAAGACGTCTGAGGACCTTACTAGATGTCCAACTTGAGGACTGTTGGCTTGTTAGACTTAATCGTTGAGGATTAGCCCTTAATATGATTTACATCTTACTTTCAGATGTCCGTAGAACATCCCAGACGTCTGATAAATAGATATTAGGCTCAATCTAACCTAAATCACTTTTGTCAGATGATTATAGCCGTTTAAGCCTCAGGAAATCCATTCCTGCAGTGATTTTTGTTTCCTGACGTCTAGACATTGCCAGATGTCCGACCTGTTGTCTGAGCAACTAAAACTTAGAACCCTATTTAGGTTTGGACAAAATAAGAAGGAAACCCGTCTAGAATTAGATGTTAGACATCTTAAAACATCTCATTAGACATCCATCTTGATCCAACCACATCGAGAAGATCCACTCTTCTAGATCAGACGATCGATCCCTTGATCAGACGACGACCTAGACATCTGATAATAGATTCAAACGTTTCATAACCCTGTTAGAATTATAAATGATCCTGATTTTGGCCTGATTTATTTTGGATTTATTACCAACGACTATAGAAGCCTTCTAAGACCTTTTAAACCCTTCTTAGGACCTCTATAAATAGAGGAGCACCCTTCCTAAGCTTGATACATCAAGTAACACTATTTTCACACTCTTTGTGTCATAGAGAAGGAATCATCAAGAAAGAAAGTGATCTTGCTCTCCAAGCCCCATTCAACAAATCCGAGAGCATTGATACTCTCCCACAATCTCGCCTACGCACTTCCTATTAAGGGGAGATTCTTGCCTATAGTAGCATAGCTTTATATTTACTTTGTGGCTCTATAGGTACTTGTTTTTCCTTTATTTTTGGTTGCGTATTCACTTTGCGAATTCTCGTCTCCTTCGCTGGACAAAATACTCCTTGTGGAGAGGAGGGTTTGAGGTACACTATTCTCGTATAATTAGTGTGGTTGTAAGAGATTGAACTACTCTTGTTTGAAGTAGTTCATTAGTAGATTTGATTGACTAGGTCAATCGAGAAATCCTAAGTTGAGAGGCTTAGGTGGTGGTTTTTACCCGAGTTTGGGTTTCCACCTAAAAATCCTTTTTGTGCTTTGTGAGAGTGTGCTTGTGTGATTGTTATCTTATTTTCGCATATTATTTTGTATCACGCATATCTTAGCCCCCTCCGTCAGAACCTACAGAGATGTCAGGGTCTTTTTAGTTGGCCTCGGTAGTGGCTTTGAAGTGGTCTTTTTCAAAGTGCACGCCTATAATGTGGGCGAGCAGGGAGGGTGCCAATACACGCACCTACTTTAAGTTTCAGAGGTTGTGGTTGAAAGAGGAAGGGTTCAAAGAGGTGGTTTCCTCGTGTGGAGTTCCTAAATAGACGTGGATTCGGCTACACAGACTTTGGCATCCAAATTAAAAGATTTTGCCATCTCTTATTTGAATATAGAAGGTCTATTGCCATCTTGAGCACACAGAAGAGGATCGATGCTCTGGATGGTGTGAAGCATCTTGATGAAAAGGAGGAGGTAGAACCTCTTTCTAAAGAGGATCTCCAGCATAGGATGGTCTTTCAGAATGTTATAGTTTAAGAAGATTTGAAGTGAGAGATTAATTGGCACCAGCGTTCGAGGCAGTTGTGGCTTAGTGAAGGGGACGCAAACATGAAGTCTTTTCACATAGTTGCTAGTGCGAGAAGGAGGCACAATCTTATTTTAATCTTGAGCTATGATGGGTACGTGGCAGAGACATCGCATGAGATATGTGACTTAGCAGATAAGTATTTCTATGATATGTCATGTGCAGAGCCAAGGGGGGATTGGCGGCTATGCTCCTTTGACATGTCGCTGGTAGGGGAGGAGGATGGCAGATTATTATGTAGACCGATTGTGGAGGAGGAGGCGATCGATTTGCTGAAGGGCCTTAAGGCAAGGGGTCATCGGGGTTGGATGGTTTTTTGTTCTATTCTATAAGGAGTTTTGGTCTACAGTTGGAAGGGATGTGATGAAGGTGGTTGATGAATTTCAGCGAGGAAGCTTTGGGCTTGAGAAGATCAATAGGTCACTTCTTTTCTTGTTGCCTAAAAAGCAGGGTGTGGTGGCATGTTCAGACTTCCGCCTATTGCTCTTTCAGATTCTTACAAGCCGTATGAGGGAGGTTTTTCCTAGACTGATAAGCCCTATTCAATCGGCTTTCTTGAAGGGTCGTTCCTTGTAGGAATCCTCTATTCTGGGGCAGGAGATGATCTCTTGGTGGGTGCAGAGAAAAAAGGCTGCATTCATGTGGAAGGTCGACTTCTCTAAAGTGTATGACTCCATCTCATGGTCATACCTTTGGGAGATCTTTCAGAGGAGGTGATTCCTAGAAGAATGGGTACAGTGGATGAAGTGCTACATTACTATGTCCTCCTCCCCATTGGTTAATGGCCAGCCTACGGGACAGTCGATCCAGCCGCAGAAGGGAGTGAAACAGGGCTATTCGTTGGCACCTTTAGTATTTATTCATGATGTAGATACACTGGCATGCTTGTGAGTGGGAAATTCACGAGGAAAAATATGATTTTGGAAAATCCATCATCGCAGTCACAAAAATCTGCTACCAAATAAAATTTACCAAAGCTCAAGGTGAGCCCTGGGTCGAACATAGGGAGGCAATGTTTGATTCTTTGAAATCTACGTTTCGCTTTGTTTCTTTTTTGGTATTTTGTATTTGCTTTTTTTTTTGGTATTTTATGATAGTGAGGAAACAAGCAAGAATATTATCAACACTAAGCTATTCTAGAAAGTAGGAAAGAACTATTTTACTTGCTAATTATAAAGGATGAGAGAGAATAAAAAACTACTTCTAAATATATGCTTGAAAAAATGTTTATTACAATAGAATCTACACTATGAAAGCAATAAAAGGGAAATGGGGTGAGAAAAATCCTCTTTGTTGACTACTTGGAGGATGAAGCTATGTTGACAAGGCCCAAATGAAGATGTTGAGGAGTTGGAGGAAGAATGGAGTTGAAAGATGAGGTGAGGATGGGCGGTGTCTTGGCATGATCCGCTTCCCAGAACATGGTTGAGAAGATAGCCGATGAGAGCTCCACGAATGGTGGTGAGATGGTGGAAAAATATTTTCTTTTCTCTAGTGGAGCATCCCCAAGCGCTTGGGACACAAGCTCAAGACGTGTTTTGAGCTCTAGAGTATGTGAGGAGTGCATAGGAAGGGATGATGAAGAATGGGAGGAGTGGTGGTCCTTTTATTGTGGAGAGGAGGCTTGGTCGTTCATGGGACAATAGCGACATTAAAAATCATCGCTGAAGATCTGCCCAGATCATCGTTGAAGGCCATCGCACGTGCCTGCGTGTTGCGCTTGCATGCAGCGCTGGCGCAACGCAGGAATAGTGGAGTGTCACTAGCGACCGTCTGATTTTCGTTGGATGGATGAGATGTGCAAATAGCTCTCCATGCGTGTGTATTTGCGCGTATTGCGTGCTTGCGATCCATGCTTCCACGTGTCGCCATAGCCGCCGCTTGGTCATCAACGAACGACACTGGTTGCATGGGCCACTTGCCTTGCTACTGTGAAGCATCCGGTGGAGGCGACATGGCTCGATTAGGTGCATCCATCAGAGATCACATGGCTCAGTTGATTCCATGCTTTAGCTAAGGGGGGCGCGGATTGAATCTCAAACCCGCGACCTCTTGTTGCACTCCATGTCTTCAACCACTGCACTACGAGGAGCTTTGTGTCGAGAAGTTGAAATAAGGTGCGAGCGTCTGCAATCACTGGATGAAAATCCAACGATTTAGATTGAAGGATGCCTGAGAGAAGAGGGGAGGCCGGTAGCGTTGGGCGGCTATGATGGTGCCACGTGGAGCCAATGTGGTTGTCCATCTTTGCTTTGCAGATGATACCACAGATGTTGGATTGGATCGATTTCCGCTCTGTTGGGCTGTGATCATCGATTCGAATTCATCCGTGCAGTCGGATTTGTCGTCTGAGGTTTGGATTTGTGCCACCTTGCCCCTTGGCCTTTGACCTTCCTCGGACTGCATAAGGTGCTATGGGACTCTGATTAAGGCGATTTCGTAGGCATTGGACTTCGATCGTCATCCTGATTAGATCTGTACAGTTGGATTGTCAATTCAAGGTCCTGAAATAAATCTCCTCTCCTGAACACAAAAGGATGCGAATTAACTTATAATTTATTCAAACTATTCTAAATGCAGAATGATGCATGCTATACATATTTATAATATTGAACCTATAAGGTTAGGAATATGCATAAATAGACATTTTAACCTAAATGGATGTGTATACATCACGCGCCTTACATGTATAGCTTGTGACAAAGGTCTCTTGCATGGGTACACATTGAAGAATAACCATGTGCTGACACCTATACTACAGTATGCGGATGATACAGTTTTCTTCATTGAAGGGGGAGTCAGGGAGGTGGAATGTCTCAAGTAGCTGGTAGACATCTTTGGGGAGATTTCTGGGTTGAAGATTAATGGGGGCAAATCTTTCTTGATCTGCTTCGGAGGTGTGGCCAGCATGCAAGAGCCTATATCGTAGCTTTTACAGACCCCTGTAGTGACACTCCTAGTTAGATATTTAGGCCTCCCTTGCGGGCCAAAAAAATCAAGTGTAGTGATTGGAAAGACCTCTTAGAAAAAATGTCAGTATGCTTGTCTGGGTGGTGCGGCAAGCTGCTTTCCAAGAGGGGATGACTTGTGCTGTTAAATTCTGTTATATTTGCTATGCCTGTCTTATTCTTATCCATGTATAGGTTGCCCAGAATGATTCTCAATAAGATGTATGTAATTAGAAAAAGTTTCTTCTGGAAGGGGGCGGGTCACGAGGGGCTGTTTATGTAGCTAGTAAAGTGGAGCACCATCTGTAGGCCAAAGAAGGAGGGGGGGTTGGGCGTACGCTCCCTCAAGGAGTTTGGTGACTCCCTTTTTCTTAAGTGGGGGGTTATCATCCTCAAAGGAGAAGAGGGCATGTGGTAGGATGTGGTTAAGGATTTGTATGGTGATACAGAGGCACCAATGGGCTTTTTGCACCTGACGAAGCCGTCCCCTTTTTGGTCCTTTGTCTCTGCGGTGGTACAGGATCATAGGGCTTGCTTCTCCCCACTTCTAGGTGATGGGAACCTCTTCCGTTTCTGGAAGGGTGATTGGTTTGGAAGAGGAAGTTTGGAGGACTTGTACCCATGCTCTTTTGGTTGGGCGGTAGGCAAAGAGGCAAAGGTAGCACGATGTTAGGAGGAGTTTGGCATGTGGCATTGTCCAACGCAGGTGGACCACTATCAGGGGACATTTGTGGAGGAGACATAAAGAATGATGGAGATGTTGGAGGCCTTTCGTCCACGTGTTGGAGTGGATGGTTTCACTTGGATGGAAGGTATCTATACACCTTTCAAGGCTTACGCTCTTCTGATTGTAGGTGGTGGGAGTGATGAACATCAGCATGTGTGTTCAGTGGTGTGGAAGCTAAGGATCCCCTAAAGGTGCAGATTTTGTTGTGGTTGACTAGAAGGGATGGTCTGGTGATGGGTCGGCCTGGATAGGTTGTTAATATGATGTTTTTATCGTTGAAATATGTATAGTGGTTAACCTAATTCAGACCTAACCATCTCTTTACAAAATTTTTAACCTGGCCTAATTGATTTTATCTTGTCACTTTTAGGCCCAGGGTCGAACTCAGGGAAGTGGGGTTAAAGTCGAGTTTCTACGTTTTCCTTAAAACGCGTCTCTTCCGTTCGTTTATTGTGTTTTTGGTGTTTTTTTCTTATTTAGGTTTTTTATGGTAATCCTTGTTCTTGAGGCACACCCTCAAAATTGTGTCCTTGGCTTTTAGCCAAACAGAGTCCCAAAACAAGTCTTGCTACTCGCTAGACGGGGTACCTGCAAATCAAAGATTATCTTTTCACTTTTATACCTTTTTTATCTTTTTACTAAGAAGGAAGCTAACAGATAGAAAGTAAATATAGTAGCTATAGATATATATTTATATGTAGTATATATATAAAGGGGTGGGGGTGGAGGTGACGATGGAGTGTAGCACTATGTCGAGTCAGTTGACGTCTAGAGAGACGCAACCAACACGACTATGTGCCGCGTGGAGTGTGGATGGAGGATGGATGATGTATGGGACCACGCTTTTTTTGTACGCGTGTATCAGGGAATATCAGCAACTGGTGCAGATATCCCCGTGATACAGCGTATAGTAAATAACGTGAAAATATATGTACATATGTATGTATATAAGTAAATATATCTATATGTATATAAATGTATAAGTATATATGTATAGATATATATAGATATATATGTATTATATATATATATATATAGGTGTATATGTATATATATATATGTATGTATATATGTATATAGCTATGTATATATGTATATAAGTATATATATATAATACTATATAGATGTATATATATATATATGTATATAAGTCTATATGTATCTAGATATCTATATATATATGTGTGTATATATATATGTATATAGATATGTATATATATATATATATGTATATAAGTATATATGTATATATATATAAGTATATGTATAAGTATATAGATATATATAAGTAGATATATATATATATATATATTATATATATATATGTATATATATTATATATATATGTATGTATACATAACTATAGATATTACTATGTATATAAGTGTATATATATATATATATATATATATATATGTATGTATATATTATATATAGATGTATATAAGTATATATATGTTACTATATATAGCTATACGTATAGTGTAAGTGTGTGTGTGGGTGTGTGTGTGTGTCGGTGAAGATGTGTGTGTGTTGGTGTAGTGTGTGTCTGTGAGTGAGTGCAAAAGAGAGAGAATACGTGAGAGAGAGAGAGCGGGAGAGAGAGATCAGCAGAGAGAGAGAGAGAGCGGGCTGGAGAGATCGAGAGCGCGGACAATGGCAGAGAGTTAAGTCGTCTGCTCGCGGCGGCGGACGTCTGACGCCGCGTCGTCTGAAGGCGGAGGCGGACGTCTGAAGACGGCGGGTGCGGGCGCGCCTTCGCGCAGGGTTCTGCAGGCCTGCGCGAAGTCGACGAGCGGGCGATGGCGCGGAGGAGCGAGCGTGGAGGAGGTCTGCAGGTGGTCGCGGAGGGGGGCAGGGGTCGTTGTGAGGCCGTAGCCGGCCGCTGCAGTGCGCGCGGCGGCGGGCTACGGGTGCAACTGCGAGGCGGACAGAACGGAGACGGAGGCGGAGAACGGGCCTGCAGACGTGCGCGGAGGGTTGCGCGCCTGCGGGGAAGGTCGCGGAGGAGGCGGGGGGTGCTGCTGCTGCTGCTGTCGCCGCGGTTTAGCTGCTGCTGCTGCTGCTTCAAGCTTCGGAGCTTGAAGCGGCAGCAATGGCGTGGAGATGAAAACGAAGAGAAAAGAAAACACCACGCCCACCTGCTCGTTGAAGAGCTGGGCGGTGGTGTTCCCACTGTGGTGGTGAGCACCACAGTGGGTTCTCCTGCTCGTCGGGTGCCTCCTCAACGGAGGGCCGGCGTATGGGAGGGGAGAACGGGCGAGGAAGGTGGCTGCGGGTTTTTTCAGCAGCTGCAGCCGCTGCCGTCGCGAGGATGAAGCTGCAGCTACTTATAGAGGAGGGGAGAGGGGCGTGTTGGCTGCAGCAGGGAGAGGGCGTGCGAGTTGCAGCTATAGGGAGCGGCGTTGGCAGGGAGACGTGACGGGAAGAGGTGCTGCGTGGCTGCTGCATGCAGCTACGGGAAGAGTGCAGCCGCGGGAAGGACGCAGCCGCGGGAAGGAGAGAAAAGAAGAAATCAAGAGGAAAAATAAAAAGAGGGTGATTTTGCAAGGAGGCACTTGAAAAAAAATGTAACTATGTAGGCGATTGTTTCACTCCTCTTCCTCTCTTGATTAAATGCATGCATGCAAGTGTTTTTACAAATGCGATTACATGATCCTATTATGCAATGTTAATGCTAGAAAATAGCACAAGAAGGCGTTATTACAGGCGTGTTTTGAGGTGCAAACATATACCCCCATGCCTATCTTTTGCTAGTCCCTAGCAAAATAGTATTTAGAAATGATCTTAAGCTGAAGATTTTCTTTTGAGGTGATACAGGTGTGTTTATTATGGAATATTGTGAGAACCAATTGTAAAGAAGACTACCAGTACTTTAAGTCTCACATGACATAGATCATCTCTCAACTAACCAGGACTCTTGATATTTAAACCTTAAGTACGATTTCCAGGACCCAGGAGGTTTTTGCCGTACTTGAGAGCTCAAGAGGTTATGGTTGTGCATAGTGAAGGATCAAGACTGACCAGATGAACCTTAAGACTCACTCCCAGGGTTTCACGAATTTTTAAGTACAAGTTGGTCCCAGTTTCAGCTCGTGTTTTTGGATTGACCCTTAAGATGATTACGGAAAACTCAACTCCCATTTTCTGATTTTTTTTTTTTTTTTTTTGTGGCTCACCGAAAAACAAAGTATGCAGACATTTATGAGATATACTGACTCTTTTAAAACATCTCTCTTTTTTTTTTTTTTTTTTTGAAACACGTGTCAGTATATCTCTTACAACACATTTTGAAGGAGCACACTTATTTTTCTTTTTGGTGGGAGAGTTTCTTTTTGGTGGAAAGAGTCATTCCTAAACACAAGACTAAATGCTGGGATAAAAAGTCTACCTGCACGCACAGGTAAGGACTCCACCTTCCCTAATGAACACTAGGGTTGGATCTTATGTTCACCTGGTCTTTCTTGATATGTGTAGTGTGAACCAAATTTACTTACGCTCTCAAGAAAAAGCAAACCAACGGATCCTGTACTGGTGTCTCAGGTACAAGAATACGTCCTTAGTTAAGAGAGACTTTGATCTATTTCGTCAATACTTTAAGTGAATTAAGCCGAGCCTGAGCGAATCAAGCTTCTGTGGCCTGGAAATTCTTCAAAACAGAGGTTGAATATCCATAAACACTCATTGAATTTTTTGTTTCAGCTTTCAAATCATTATTAAACACCATTTATTATTAATATATATATATATATATATATATTTTTTTTTTTTGCATATTTATAAATAGGTGGGAACTGTATAATACCATAACATACCCGGATCCTATGGATGCCTATCCACCCCCCCATGCCAAACAATGCTATGTCCTCATATGCATGCAGGGAAAGGCAGAGGAAGGATGGAAGATCGGGTAACAAGAGCTGAGGTTCAGGGTATAGATCAGGGTGGAAGGGTGGGTGGATGGTGGGTGGTGAAGAGAAAAGTGAAGTGATTGCGATAGAGGTGTGAAAAGTGATGGTGGATGGTGAGTGCTGTTAGGGTGACTCCCAACAAGCGCTGAATTTAATGTCCCCAGCTGGACTCAGAATGAGGCAAAGAATTAGTTACCCTCCAGCAGGGCAACGGTTTCTCCAACGGGGGCAGGTTCATGAGTCAGATAGGGTTTCAAACGCTGCCCGTTGACCGTAAATTTACGCCCAGATTTGGGATCTTCAATTTCGACGGCCCCATTGGGGAATGGTCTTGAGACCAGAAAAGGACCAGTCCATTTGGACTTTAATTTCCCAGGAAAGAATTTGAGTCGGGCATTATAGAGCCAAACTTGCTGAGATGGCTCAAATTCCTTCCACCGAACATGGCTGTCGTGAAAAGCCTTAGTGCGTTGTTTAAAGGTTAGAGCAGAATCATAGGCTTCACGACGGAGCTCTTCCAGCTCTTGGAGTTGGAGTTTCCTTTCTCGTTCACACAAGTCTGGGTCGAGGTTACATTGGCGAACCGCCCAATAAGCGCGGTGCTCCAACTCTACAGGTAAATGACAAGGCTTCCCGTAAACGATTCTATATGGAGACATACCAAGGGGAGCCTTGAAGGCGGTCCGATACGCCCAAAGTGCGTCAGTCAGCTTGTCGGACCAATCCTTACGGTCAGGCCGAACCGTTTTCTGGAGAATCTGCTTGATTTGCCGGTTCGACACTTCCGCCTGGCCGTTCGTCTGAGGATGATACGGGGATGCGATACGATGGTGGACTCCGTACCTCCTCAGAAGTGCCCGAAAAGAAGCATGGGTAAAGTGGCTTCCTCCATCCGAGATAATGGCCCGAGGGATCCCAAAACGCGCAAAGATATGGTCTTTGACGAATCGGGTGGAGATAACATGGTCAGCACGGCGCGCGGGAATAGCCTCGATCCATTTTGAAACATAGTCGACGGCCACGAGGATGAATTCGAAGCCGTTGGATGGAGGAAAGGGACCCATGAAGTCAATTCCCCAGATGTCGAAGATTTCCGCAGCTAGGATGTGTTGCAAGGGCATCATGTCACGACGTGCCATCGACCCTAATGACTGGCACCTAGTGCAATGCTTGGCATAAGTGTGCGCGTCCTGGTGAAGGGAGGGCCAAAAGAAACCGCACTGCAACACCTTGGCTGCAGTTTTCCTCCCAGAGAAATGGCCTCCACAGGCCTGATTGTGGCAGAAGGATAGCACACTGGGGAACTCACTGTCAGGAATACAGCGACGGATGATTTGATCAGCACCTATCTGAAAAAGAAGTGGATTATCCCAGAAATAATACTTTGCTTCTGCCATGAGACGCTCGCGCTTGTTTTTAGGCCAGCCACGTGGAAGAGATCCAGAAGCAAGGTAATTGGCAATGTCGGCATACCACGGTCCACTTGCCACATTTATTGCCAATAGGTGCTCATCAGGAAAAACTTCATTAATTGGCAGAGTAAGTCCAATATGGTCAGGGTCCAGTCTGGAAAGGTGATCAGCCACAACATTCTGGGCTCCGACCTTATCACGAATCTCAATGTCAAATTCCTGGAGCAGAAGGATCCAACGAATCAGTCTAGGCTTGGCATCCTTCTTGTGCATGAGATGGCGAATGGCCGCGTGATCAGTGAAAACAATAACGTGAGAGCCCAGAAGGTAAGAACGGAATTTTTCCAGCCCAAAGACGACTGCCAGTAGTTCCTTTTCAGTGGTAGTATAATTACGCTGGGCCTCGTCCAACGTCTTACTGGCGTAGTATACCACGAAGGGGTGTCTATCGCGTCTTTGTCCCAGGATGGCTCCGACTGCAAGGTCTGAAGCGTCACACATAAGTTCAAAGTTGAGGGACCAATCAGGCGGCTGGAGAACAGGGGCCTTGGTGACAGCATTACGCAGCTGCGTGAATGCTTGTATACAGTCAGGGCCCATGTCGAAGGGCACGTCGGTTGATAGGAGATGAGTTAAGGGTCGAGAAATTTTGGAGAAGTCTTTGATGAATCTCCTATAGAAACCGACGTGTCCCAAGAAGGAACGGATTTGTTTGACAGAACCAGGCATAGGTAAATCAGCAATGATATCGAGCTTAGCTCTGTCAACCTCGATACCCCTATCGGAGATGATATGTCCAAGAACAATTCCCTCGTGAACCATAAAATGACTTTTTTCCCAGGAAAGCACGAGGTTTACATCAATACACCTCCTAAGGATGCGAGTCAGGTTGGCAAGACATTCGTCGAAAGATGGTCCAAAGACTGAAAAGTCATCCATGAAGACCTCGAGAAAGTCACCCACCATGTCATGAAATATCGCCAGCATGCATCTCTGGAAAGTTGTTGGCGCGTTACAAAGTCCGAACGGCATCCTTCTAAAGGTGAAGGTGCCGAAAGGGCAGGTAAAAGTGGTTTTCTCTTGGTCTCGGGGGTCTATTGCCACCTGGTTATATCCTGAGAATCCATCCAGGAAGCAGAAAAATTTATTTCCCGCTAACCGCTCTAGGATTTGGTCAATAAATGGTAGCGGGAAGTGATCTTTCTTGGTTGCAGCATTGAGTTTCCTATAATCTACACACACTCTCCAAGATGTAGGAGTGCGTGTAGGGATGGATTCGCCCCTGTCATTGACACGGATGGTGAGTCCTGCCTTTTTGGGCACAACGTGAATCGGACTCACCCAGGGGCTATCGCTGATCGGGTAGATTATACCCGCATCCAGCCACTTAATGATTTCATTCTTAACGACCTCCCGCATGTTAGGGTTGAGATGTCGCTGCATCTCGCGAGAAGGTCGAGCCTCCTCCTCCGTATATATACGATGAGTGCAGTAGGAGGGACTAATACCAGATAAGTCTGATAAGGACCATCCAATAGCTGCCTTGTGTTCTAGGAGGACCTTAGTTAGTTTGCACTCCTGCTCCATGGTTAATTTTGAACTGATGATTACAGGGAGCGTTTCATTTGGTCCCAGGAAAACATACTTGAGTGTATTAGGCAGCACTTTTAGCTCGGGAGTGGATGGGGAAGGATCTGGCATTTCTTGGGACGAGAGTGTCCCAGACGGGTAGGAGAACAAGTTAGGAGGAAGAAACTGGCCTTCAGATTGGCCAAGAAGAGGGGCTTCTTGGATAGATGGATCCAAAAATGAATAGCCCCAGTGAGAAGTATATGGGCTCAAGGTCCCAGTGTGGATTTGTAAATCCGCCTGATTTGGCGGGGAAGAAAGGGCAATTCGGTCTTCATGAGTATGGACCGACAGTGAGTAGCCCGGATATGACTCAGACCACGAGGTATGGGAAGCGGAGAAAACCTCGTCAGAAGTCTGGCCAGGAGAAGGTACTGGACAAGGGAGGGATTGGGGAACGTCACAGTATGCGTTGGTCAGGCAGTTATCAGTGTTTATAGGTAATCCGCAGCAGTCCGAATAGGTCCCAATTAGTCCGATACACGCGCTGACGGCCATATCCTCGTCATACGTGTCATCCTCAATGCAATCGCAATCAAAGTTCTTGGCTGCCTTGAATATGTTAAGCTTGAGCTTCTCAGATCCAACGGCAATCTCAATACAGCCCGACTCGCAGTCGATGTGGGCGCGGGCTGTGGCCAAGAAAGGTCGACCGAGGATGATCGGACAATCAGAAAGTGAACTAGGAACTTCCATATCTAAAACAAGAAAGTCAACCGGAAAACAGAGACTGTTGACCCTAACCACCACGTCTTCCACCACACCCTTCGGGATTTTGACAGAACGATCTGCCAACTGTAACGTGACAGGGGTGGGTTTCAGATTTCCCAAGGAAAATTTTTTGAGCATGATGGTCGGTATGAGATTGATGGAAGATCCTAGATCAAGCAAGGCACGGTTAAAACTGCAGCCTTGGATGCTACAGGAAATCAGTGGTGTGCCCGGATCTTTCTGCTTCGGTGGTAAGTTTGACAGTATAGCACAACTCGCATGAGGCGAGAGAACCACCGGATTCTTAGTCCTCTTTGACTGTCGTCTGGGTGTTGTGTAGTCTTTGAAAAATCGAGCGACAGTAGGTATGTGGTCGATTGCCTCGAGCAGGGGTACCTTGATTTCTACATCCCTGAACAAATTACGTAGGTTGTCAAAGGCCTGCGTATTTTTCTTTTTGCCTTTTGGCTCCCTTAGTAGAGCCTCAGGAAATGGGACTGATTCTGGCACAAGTTTTGGTGCATCATCCTCTCGCGAATGCGGTATGCATCCCGAATGAGAGGGTGATGAAGAAGATGGGCCAGGATCAGGTCGAGGCGGATCGACGGTCTGCTTACCGCTCCTCGTAGTGATAGCATTGGACGATGCGGGTCCAGTGGGATCATACGGTGGAGGAGGGTTTGCAATGGGGATATAAGAGTGTGGTGCTGCAGCAGGATTAGCCTGAAATCCCGGTGGAATGCTCGGAGCTTGCAGAACTTGATTAACCTGTCCCTGAGAAGGTCGTACCTGTGGTTGAGAACCACGGGGCACGAAATTTCGCGGGTTTGGAACAGGTTGGGCGGGAAGAGTGCCCTGAGATCGAGTCGCCATGCGTAGTTGACTGATCTCGGCATTCTGCTGCGCCAATTGGTGCTGAAGAGAGGTCATGTTCTCTTCATGGCGCTTTGACATTTCCGTCATCATTCGCATCAATTTGTCAAGAGGGCTTGATGCGTGTTCAGTTTGTGGTACGCAAGGGCCTGATGGCGGATTTGCCATAGGATTAAACTGGACCCTTGGGATGACGGGTGCGGACGGTCGCATTGGTCCACCCGCGGGGTTTTGGCGCTGCGGGTTGTTGGACCATGCAAAGTTCGGATGATTACGCCACCCCGGGTTATAAGTGGTAGAGAACGGGTTGTTCCCCAGGGCGCAAGCATCTTCTATGCCAGTAGACGCGTCCGCATGTAGATATGCGTCCGAGCCCACGGAGGCTTGGTCCTCCGTATCGAAATACTGGCTCGCAGAAGCCAGTTCCACATGACTTACCGAGTCGCTTGGCGCGACACTCGGTAAGGAAGGTCTAACGGGGTTTCTCGGGATAAGCCTGGTATTAGAAGAACTTGGATTGTGACGAAGTGGTGAAGAGGTGGTGTTTGCCATAGATCGAGCGGGGTTGGCCAGAAGCTCGTCCAGCTTCTTGTGCACGACGGAGACTTCATCCAGTTTTTGTGCAATAAGGCTTAGATCAGTGGATGAATGGGAGGGTCCCATGTCAACTTCGTGGACATTTCGGGGCTGGCTGGTACGATTAAAGGCGACAATGGAAGCATTGTTCATCGAGTTTTCACTCATATTTTCAAACAGCTCGAATGCTCCATTCTCGTCTTTATTCATAAAGTTCCCTCCGCAGGAAGCGTCTGCAATCTGCTTCAAAGTCTCATTTAGCCCATAGTAGAAAATCTGGGCTATATGCCACTTAGGCAGACCGTGGTGCGGACACTTCCTGAGGAGGTCGTTATACCTCTCCCATGCCTCATGAAATTGTTCGCCGTTTTGTTGCGTAAATGAAGTGATAGCACGGCGAAGCGCATTGGTCCGCCCGATTGGGAAGAACTTCTTGAGAAACGCTGTTCGCATCTCTTCCCACGAGTGGATGGTTCTCCCAAGGGTGCGTAACCATTGCGACGCTTTATCCCGTAATGAAAACGGGAACATCTTCATGAGGACTATAGATAACCCGACATTTCTTGGTTTAACGGTTTCAGCAAGTCGGGTTAGGTCTTCCAAGTGGAGAAATGGGTCTTCACTTGCAAGACCATGAAAGTGAAAATTGATTAGGCCAATTATATTTGGTTTTAATTCAAAGTCGTCCCCGCCCATGGGGACCCGAATTTGTCCTATGGTCTCTGTAGCAGCGGGATTCTGATAAGAGCTAAGAGACCTAGGCTCCTCCCGTTCGGGAGGGTTCTGCATTTCCTCCAATGTTTCCCGAATGGCTTCGATTTGCTCATTATACATTTCCATTTGGGCTTGGAGGCGGGTTATGGGATCTAAGGCTCCACCACCTGGTGGGTTCTGAGGGCGGTTTCCTCCCTCGGGATTTGGGGGTGGGCGTGCAGCCATGTTTGTGGAGGAGGAGGACGATTCGACTTGTTTTCTAGATTTATCAGTCAATTCAAATAGTTCAGGGTTTTGTGACCTCCTCCCAAACATGCACTACCGCAGGAAGAATTGGGGAGATGAGAAGGGAATAGGGATGAGAGAAATGACGCCGCAAAGGTACACTTGATTACAAATCAATACAGTCAAGTTCCTAACCTCTACAGTGTGCCCTTAGACCTAAAGATCTAAGTTACCTACTATCACGAATTACGGAACCGAATGCGAGCACCGCGGAACCACCGGGCCAGATTGAAAGGCCGTTTGCCCCAGTCTTAGACACCCGATAGCACGCGGGAACTCTCACCAGCACGTAGTCACTACACACAGGTAGTTAGACCTCCAATCCTCAGTAAGGGTCAAGTTACTACCAGTTTTAATTAGAGGCTTAGGGTCAAGTGCTTTTGGAATGTGAAGGGCGTTGTTTACGGGTAATGCCCAAGTGATTGATTTTAAGAGTGTGTAAGAACAAGCATGCAACGGGGAAATCTCCCCGAATTGAAGTTTTTATTGGCGAATGGTTTTTAGAGTTCAGCCTTAAGTAGTATGAATTTTAGGGTTTTGCTGAATTACCAATTCAACCAATCTCCGGGTTTTTGCAAAAATACAGGTTTTCCTTCTAAAACCCAAGAAACCCTTCTTCAATTATCAGTTAGTTAATGCATGCTAAAATGCAATGGGCTACCCTAAATGGAGATTTCTAAGTGTGGATGCACGAATCAGTTTTATATCAATGTGACAGGGAGCCAAAGCACTTCAATTCAAGTGCTCCCAATCACCAGAAATGATTTCCACACACAAGGCTTCAACCAAAAGATAAAGAAAATAAAATTGTTGGGGTTGAAGTATTCAGGATCGAATCACAGGCAAGTTTGAAAAGTCGTGGTGGGGTTGGAATCAACTCAATTCCAAGTCTCCCCACCAAAAATGTGATCCTGAATTAAAGATAAGTGAGGCAAAAGAGGGATACAAGCAATCTTTTTCTTTGCCTCAAAGAATACTTCCCACGGCGAAAAATCTAAGAATCAAGATTCTCGGATTTTCGCTATGCGAAGTAAGGCGGGAAATCCCGGGGCAGTGGGAGTGAAGACAACCAATCAATCAAGTTAATTTTAATCCACTTGCCCTCAAGAAATCCCAAGAAGTTTTTCTAGTTTTTAGTTTTTAAATTTTTTTTTTTTTTTTTTTTTATTGTGGTGGCAAGTTAACCCTAATTTGATGAGAAAAGAAAACCTACTTGTTCGGCAATGTGTGCGAAGCTCCAATGCGATGTCGGCATCTTCACGCTCTCATTCCCGCCTTGGATCTGCTCTCGTTCCCGACTTCGTCTGCTTTCCTTCTCCTTCCACCAAGTTCACCTGCACACCAAAAAACAACAATACCCGTGAAGAGAGAAGAGACAAATTTAAAGGAATTGGATAGAAACTTACTCGAAAGCGCACTTCCCCGGCAGCGGCGCCAGAAAAGTCATGATGGGTCGGCCTGGATAGGTTGTTAATATGATGTTTTTATCGTTGAAATATGTATAGTGGTTAACCTAATTCAGACCTAACCATCTCTTTACAAAATTTTTAACCTGGCCTAATTGATTTTATCTTGTCACTTTTAGGCCCAGGGTCGAACTCAGGGAAGTGGGGTTAAAGTCGAGTTTCTACGTTTTCCTTAAAACGCGTCTCTTCCGTTCGTTTATTGTGTTTTTGGTGTTTTTTTCTTATTTAGGTTTTTTATGGTAATCCTTGTTCTTGAGGCACACCCTCAAAATTGTGTCCTTGGCTTTTAGCCAAACAGAGTCCCAAAACAAGTCTTGCTACTCGCTAGACGGGGGTACCTGCAAATCAAAGATTATCTTTTCACTTTTATACCTTTTTTATCTTTTTACTAAGAAGGAAGCTAACAGATAGAAAGTAAATATAGTAGCTATAGATATATATTTATATGTAGTATATATATAAAGGGGTGGGGGTGGAGGTGACGATGGAGTGTAGCACTATGTCGAGTCAGTTGACGTCTAGAGAGACGCAACCAACACGACTATGTGCCGCGTGGAGTGTGGATGGAGGATGGATGATGTATGGGACCACGCTTTTTTTGTACGCGTGTATCAGGGAATATCAGCAACTGGTGCAGATATCCCCGTGATACAGCGTATAGTAAATAACGTGAAAATATATGTACATATGTATGTATATAAGTAAATATATCTATATGTATATAAATGTATAAGTATATATGTATAGATATATATAGATATATATGTATTATATATATATATATATAGGTGTATATGTATATATATATATGTATGTATATATGTATATAGCTATGTATATATGTATATAAGTATATATATATAATACTATATAGATGTATATATATATATATGTATATAAGTCTATATGTATCTAGATATCTATATATATATGTGTGTATATATATATGTATATAGATATGTATATATATATATATATGTATATAAGTATATATGTATATATATATAAGTATATGTATAAGTATATAGATATATATAAGTAGATATATATATATATATATTATATATATATATGTATATATATTATATATATATGTATGTATACATAACTATAGATATTACTATGTATATAAGTGTATATATATATATATATATATATATATATGTATGTATATATTATATATAGATGTATATAAGTATATATATGTTACTATATATAGCTATACGTATAGTGTAAGTGTGTGTGTGGGTGTGTGTGTGTGTCGGTGAAGATGTGTGTGTGTTGGTGTAGTGTGTGTCTGTGAGTGAGTGCAAAAGAGAGAGAATACGTGAGAGAGAGAGAGCGGGAGAGAGAGATCAGCAGAGAGAGAGAGAGAGCGGGCTGGAGAGATCGAGAGCGCGGACAATGGCAGAGAGTTAAGTCGTCTGCTCGCGGCGGCGGACGTCTGACGCCGCGTCGTCTGAAGGCGGAGGCGGACGTCTGAAGACGGCGGGTGCGGGCGCGCCTTCGCGCAGGGTTCTGCAGGCCTGCGCGAAGTCGACGAGCGGGCGATGGCGCGGAGGAGCGAGCGTGGAGGAGGTCTGCAGGTGGTCGCGGAGGGGGGCAGGGGTCGTTGTGAGGCCGTAGCCGGCCGCTGCAGTGCGCGCGGCGGCGGGCTACGGGTGCAACTGCGAGGCGGACAGAACGGAGACGGAGGCGGAGAACGGGCCTGCAGACGCGCGCGGAGGGTTGCGCGCCTGCGGGGAAGGTCGCGGAGGAGGCGGGGGGGTGCTGCTGCTGCTGCTGTCGCCGCGGTTTAGCTGCTGCTGCTGCTGCTTCAAGCTTCGGAGCTTGAAGCGGCAGCAATGGCGTGGAGATGAAAACGAAGAGAAAAGAAAACACCACGCCCACCTGCTCGTTGAAGAGCTGGGCGGTGGTGTTCCCACTGTGGTGGTGAGCACCACAGTGGGTTCTCCTGCTCGTCGGGTGCCTCCTCGACGGAGGGCTGGCGTATGGGAGGGGAGAACGGGCGAGGAAGGTGGCTGCGGGTTTTTTCAGCAGCTGCAGCCGCTGCCGTCGCGAGGATGAAGCTGCAGCTACTTATAGAGGAGGGGAGAGGGGCGTGTTGGCTGCAGCAGGGAGAGGGCGTGCGAGTTGCAGCTATAGGGAGCGGCGTTGGCAGGGAGACGTGACGGGAAGAGGTGCTGCGTGGCTGCTGCATGCAGCTGCGGGAAGAGTGCAGCCGCGGGAAGGACGCAGCCGCGGGAAGGAGAGAAAAGAAGAAATCAAGAGGAAAAATAAAAAGAGGGTGATTTTGCAAGGAGGCACTTGAAAAAAAATGTAACTATGTAGGCGATTGTTTCACTCCTCTTCCTCTCTTGATTAAATGCATGCATGCAAGTGTTTTTACAAATGCGATTATAGGATCCTATTATGCAATGTTAATGCTAGAAAATAGCACAAGAAGGCGTTATTACAGGTGTGTTTTGAGGTGCAAACATCTGGTCACTGGTGAGTTCAGACACTGTACTATGGGCACACCATCTATGGTCTTTCCATTATGTGGGTTTGGTGAAGATGGTGTCAGACATCTGTTTGGTTCCTGTCTTGTTTCAAATGAGGTATGGAGCCCAACATTTGCCTCCTCCATGCTAGTGTAGGATGCCTTGTGGATGCAGCTTCTAGACTCGGCTCGGACTTGGGTCCGAATGGCAGTAGTTCTATGGGCAATTTGGAAAGCTAGAAATGATGTTATCTTTAATGGTGGGTGGGAATGGGTGGAGAACATTTGTAATGATATAGTCTCTTCCACCAACTTGTGGCTTTTAGTTATGTAATTTGATTTTATATCAATAAATCTAGATGACTACTATTGATAGGAGTGGTACTCTTTTTTTTTCAAAAAATAGCTAAATAAAATCAAGCTATCTAATTTGCATTTGTTTGCGGGGTTCTTGATTGTCTATTCTTGGTAGACATTTCTTAGAACCTAAGTTGACCTATTCATCTAATCCCAAGAAGTTTATGAGAAAAACTCGCCCTAGGTTTAGCTATGGTTGAGAGAGAAGAGGAACCCTTAAGTACCCAATGTTGAGGAAAACCTAAGAGCCTTGAAAGACTATTTTCTTCCTAATGATTATCCCACTGCCAATCTTAGAAGGTGTCAAGGAAACCTTCCACCCTACGAAATAAATAGTACTATGTTGTTACTCCCATCCTTTTATGGGATGAATCATAAAGATCCTTATAGGCACTCGAAAGAATTTTTCTGCTCCATAATTATGATTCAAGACTTTATTGACGAAGCCTTGATGAGGAACCTCTTCCCATTCTCCCTAAAAGATAAGGCCAGCGTTGATATCATACCTTCAATGAGAATTATGCTACATGGTCGACCCTTAGAGATGAATTCTTGAATAAATACTTCCCAATGAGTAAAACGAATCACTATACAAGGGCCATCATAGGATTCTCATAACAAGGAAGACAATTCCATGATAGTTGGGAGAGATTCAAAGATCTTCTTAGGGTGTGCCCACATCACCAAGTCCCTAGATGGCAGTTGGTAGAAAGGTTCTACACTGGATTGACTAATAAGCATAGGTAGAACATCGATGTTGCTTGTGCGAGAACCTTTTTGACTAAAATCAAGGACGAGACTTGGAATCTCTTCGAGACCCTTAGCAAGAATTCTATCCACTTGATATTTTCATATAGGGATAGGTCTCAAACTCTTTTACAAAGGAAGAGGGATGTGAATGAATTGAGTGTGAAATGAGGTCTTGCTTATTAATTGGAAATGCTAAATCAAAAGTTTCAGAGACTTCTTTCGTTAGGATCTCAACCCATGCACTCTACTATTGCCCAACCCCAACCTTCAGTAGAATGCTCCTTGTGCCAAAATACTTATTAGTCCACTCTTGAATGTCACTTGGCACATCAATTCCCTGATTTGATCTACGAGCAAGTCAATGCTTCCTAAGGATATCCTCTGATGGGAACACCATCATAGGCCCTAACTGGCCACTTTTAGTTAGGTTTAAAAGATAAATGCTCTTACATAACCATCTGAGGATTATAACTCCACTTCAGGCTGTTTTGAGTAGAGAACAGAAATTAGGGTTAATTCTATAGTTTTAACATCACATCATTAAAGTAGAATAACCATGGGATTTGCTAGGGGTTAATATAAGGTTAAATGAGCATTAAAGTCTAATAAGTGTGTTTATACAGATAGAAATGGGGTTTCACATAGTTCGAGAACCAATATAGCACCCAAAATCCTAATTTCAGATCTGCTTAAATTGTAGAGGTTCTGGTTAGGATAAAATTCATCTAAATCTCTTAAAATTTATATAAAAATATTCCTTGAGGTTTGGTATCCTTGATTTGACCATCTGAACCTATTTTGACCTTGAACAGAGTCTCAGACGGATTTCTGCCCTAATTTGGCTTTCTACACAAATTGCCTAGTTAAAATTTGTCAAAACTAAAATTCGACTTCACCATTAGATTCCTTGGGTCTAAATTAGGTTGATACCAAAATTTAGGCCTAATCAGAATCCATCTTGACCTAGTTTGCAATGTAGTCCCTTAAAACTCTATTCTTCACATACAAGCCCCTAACTTTGTCATCTTCTTTGCAGAATAGCCCTTGCTGCCATTAGAGGTCAACCGACCTCCAGGTTGACTTTGACCACTTGTAAACCTACTCAAAACATCATCAAATCCCACCAAATTTGGTGAGATTGACGTTCACACTATGGGGAATTGATTGGAACAAATCTTGGCTCTTGAATTGCCGGATTAGGTCGTGCGAACACATGAAAATCATGGGTTCTTCTTGACTCCTAATGAAGCCAATTAGTATTGTTTCCTTGTATATAGCTTGCCCAAGAGCTTTATATAAGCTCTAGCATCTTCCACCGTCCAAAACTAGTTCGGTTTAGCCCTAAAACGTTCTTTCTTTCTTCCTTCGGGCAACTTCGATCGCGACTCCAGTGATCTCCTTGACCCTTCTCATCAGGGCCTCCAACGGTCAAATTGGAGGCACCTCCTTCCTCGTCATCTTCCTCTGCTCCTCGCCAGTCATAGCAGGAGTCTCCAGATCTTCTTTATTATCGCCGCTCCCTTAACGGCGATTTCTCCTCCTTCGGTGCTAGCCAATCACAACCGGTGCCTCTCCTCATCCCTTTTATCCATTAATTAGGTATAATCCTTCACCTCCATCTTCTGAATCTTCCTAACCCTTTTCCCACTCATTTTAATCACAAACCACCTTGCTCCCCCATCGTCCTCTTCACGACCGGCGAAGCTCCCATGAGCTCGCTCGGCCAACACACACCACCAAACATCCCACCACTTCCATCCACACTTTTCCCACGATCCAAAGATCAAAAGCCCTAAGGTTATTGGTGCTCTTGACCTCTAGAATTGCTGGCCGGACTCAACCACTACAGCTACCTTCACCATTGCTATCCGGCCACCTCACACTCTCTTACATCAAATCGCACCCACCATTACTTTCGCCACATCATGACGAAGGTCGCAGGATATCTAATTGGGCCCTAGGCCGTGTTTCTCTTTCAGGTCAACTCCGCCATCGCCGTTGTCTTCTTCGGTGATGTCTACTGCCATACGGTCACCGCCCCATCTCGCTTCCAACTCTGAGAGCTGCGGAACCCTTCAACGCAACTACGTGCAGCATCAATTGTGAAGAAGAGTAGTTGCAACACCTACAATTAAGCGAGCTTGGTTGTTGCTGTGCGCGAAGGAGATGTGAGATATTTAGTCCAACATTGGTGGATGAGAAGCTCCTGCAAGCGCTTAAGAGGATTTTGTGCCTAAGCCTGCTCGCCCAAGCACATAGGGGGGGTCGAGTCCCCCACGCATGCACCTCCCCGCACCATCACGCCTCGCTAGTGATGCACGCATGCAGGTCTGGCCAAATCTCAGGATCCGTTAACCTGATTACCCGCCTTACTGATGAGTGACTACTCATCTTGGCTAAAAAGCTGAAATTAAGCTAGACACTAAGCAAAACAATATCAAATTAACAGATAAAAAGGGTTAAGTGTGGGAATTAAAGAAAAAGACCTAAAACCTTTACTCTGTGTTAAAACATCATAATTAGGTCACAAAAATGAGATATTCTGAAAGCAAAATACAAATGATGATCCATGCGTCAATTGAACATATAAATAAATTTGAAAAGCCAAATCAGAAGTATAATCAATGTCTTAAATGTTCAATTGAGCACATATAAAAATTTAAAGGCAATTGGACATCATTTAGGTTTTGAAATAGATAGTTTATACTTAGGTCCTTCATGCATTACACTTTGACCCTTAAAAACTCATTTTGGACCTGCTTGTAAGCTGCAGGGACCCTTTTGAAAACCTGCAGGGCCCTTCCAATTGTTATTTTTCTCACTTATGGGCCTGCATGCATATTTCTACCCTTTCGTTCAAGGGTCTTCCTGCAATTTTTCCTCATTTCAGAGAAAGGCTTGCTACCTTCACGCGCACTATAGCGTGCGAAGAACATAGCCAATCTCAGTCGTCCGTCGCTCTTCAGATCTTGATCTATGGTTGGATTCGAATGGAACTTTCGCACAATTCGGTGCGTGCGTTCACCTCTCTCCCCAGATCTCATCTGACGGTCAGATCTTGTGCTCAGCTCACCGCGTGCTTCGTCCCTTACATCCTCACCATCGGTTGCATTTTGATTATCTTCACCTGCGCGGTGATCTCAGCCACTGAGCTACTACTTAAGCACCTCAGTGGTGTCGCGCGCAAGGGATCGCTCCCTCCTACACCTCTTAGCGATCAATTTGTCCACTCCAGTCTCTCCTCCCCATCCAATCTCTGATTCCACAGCCACCGGCTGTGAAATCATCACCTTCTCTCGACACTCCTCGTCGCTAAGGACTTCGTAGCACCTGTGGATGACCCTGGAGCCTCACTAGCAGACTCTTCCCTTCGTTGGAGTCATCTTGCTCCTTTCTTCCTCCTTAGCCACCGGCTAAGGACCCATAGGTCCCATTCTTCCTGTTAGATTAGGTTTTTAATTCTACATAATTAGTTTTAGCTGTAGTTAAGTACTTTAGAGTAGAATTAGCATAATTGTTAATGTTTAATTTTCGCTGTAGGTTAAAGTAGCTGTAGTAATAGTATTAGGCTTAAATTCCCTCCCCTCACCTCCTCTGATCAGTCCAGATCAGAGGGGAAGAATTCATCAAACCATGTTTCCAATTATCTCCCTCTCCATTTTTTTTCACAATCCAGTTTTGATTTTTTTTTTCACGATAGGTTTCTCTCATCTTTCACCCACACACCCTGATCCAATTTCAGATCTGGCTGGTTTGCAACCTCAGATTTGAAATTGGCGTCACAAGCACCTAAGGGGGCTTCTCACTCACCCCATATTTGATCACAAAAGCCCCTTGATTTTGGGTCAAATTCCTCAGTTTGTCAGATTTCTTTTCAACATGGATTTTAAGGATTTTTGCTTTCTGGATTTCACTGCCTAATCTGACAGATTGAAGATGATTTGAATTTCTTGTTGGCAAGGACTCTGAGAGGTTTTCTGGTGACAGAAACCATCTCAGAAGAGCCATCCTTGAATCTGTTTTGCTATACTATTAATGCATTCACAAGTTATTGTGAATTCCCTTAATGAATTCTCAGTACTGTTTTGATAATTCAGAATAGCCATACATTTTCTGTTTTGATGATTACTGTGATAATTACTGAGGTGATTTGTATGGTGATTTCCTAACCTAAGGAGTTCTCAATACTCCTTAAGGTTGCAAGAAACTAGGATTTGATCTTATGGTTTTAATTGACTGACTTAAGTCTTCCTTCATGCTGTCTATAGCATTAGGAAGAATTAATTCAATGATGTTTTTGGATTTAATCTGAAATGAGGTTTTTGATGAGGGTTTTTTTTTTTTTGGGCATTTGAATTGAGACATTTAGTGATTTTCATGAGAAATTGAACCCTTGTCAGAATTGGGATTTACTTATCTGTTTTTCTGTTGATTTTGATTGATTTTAATCCCAGTTACACAGTGAATTGTTGCATCTTGCAGCTACATATTTCCCTCTTCTCTAAATTCTTCCCTTCTCATCTAAAACACTGAACACTTTTAACACTCTTCCCCTCTTCACCCATTTGACAGTGGCTGACGCTACTGTTAGAAAAAGAAAATTAAGCACAATCAATCCTTCCTTCCTCACCTCCTATTGAAATCTAATTATAAGTATACTTAAATCTGATACTGTATATATATACATATACAACTAACTATAACCATAATGTACATAATAACTATGTAAGTATATATACTTATATACTGAAATGTATGTGTATAAAATTGTATATATCTATATATATGTAGATTATAAGTATATTAAATCCCTTACCTTAATTAAATTTCTTTTATATAGAATAAATAATGAATTTATTCAGTTATAGCCAAATTATTAAATAGAGCTAGCTTATTTAGAAAGGATTACCTTCTCATGATTACTTGATTTCAGCTTGCGCTTGGTTGTCGTTAGTTCCTTTAAAAACTTGTAGTAAGCCGAGATATGTTCATTAGCTTCCAAATGTGGGATATTAATTTGAACTTGTTTGAACACATCCAACTAGGTCTCATTCTTAGGGGTAGTCTTCTTTCTCCTAGGCCTATTCAGGGCCTCAGGAAATGGGATTTGGATTTTGGGTCCTTGAATCATGAGCTTGGATCTCGTTCTCCACCTCGGGTGTATTAATCAGAGTTGGTTTATTAGGATCCTTGTGGGTTGTCTAATTTTGATGCATGGAGTTCTGAGTGGTCTTGCAACTTTTCAAGGTAATAGAATGAGCACTAGCAGGTAGGTACTAATTCCCCTGTGAAGGGTGTTGCATGCGAAAAGATGAGATTTTAATATGCATTTGTTGTAGTACACTCCTAAATCGCACAACACATTTAAATTTATAAAACTCAGAATCAATTGGAGTCTGAGGTCATTCGCAGGGAGCAAATGTGGAATTCACGCATTAATTTTCATTCATAATAAAAAAGCACAATAAATTGAACACAATAACAGAATGCAATAAATGGATTACTCTAATTGATATTCAAATGTAAATCAAAAGATCATGAGATGAAAAGAATAGAAAGACAAAATAATGGTGATTTGAATCACCAATTATTCATCTTAATTAAACATATGTCTCACACTCAAATAATCCAATAGTAACTTTAATCAATCAACTATAAATAATCCAACAGTATCAGCATCAACCTTCAGAAGATAGGAACAAGGAATCAGACGCCATAACCTTCACTTATCAGAGCTTCATAGAAGGTACACAAGGGTGCCAATCTTCTCAAGGCCTTTCAAGCACAGGGCCTCTTCAAACATAGACACACAGCTAACACTCTTCAGAGGCTAAGTATAAGCCTCTCTTTCAGCATGGGGCCAACTTTCTCAGAGCAAAACCCTCCCCCTTCCTCCTTACAGATCCCTTCTTCTCTTCTCTCATAGACCCAGGTGTATACTCGGGTATAGTTATCGGGTAATTGGATCCTAAGCATTGGCCAGATTCGCATGCGTGTGAATGGGCAAGGTGTGAAGGCGTGAGGAGGTGTGTGAAGTGAGGACCTGACCTCCAGTTTCTCGAGTGATAAGGCTAAAGCATAAAAGTAATTTATGTGTTGTCGTGAGTTTATCCGTTTACAATGTCAGACTAAACGTCCCCATCTTCATATGAGTGCAGCTGGAGTCGCTTCTCCGATTGGAGCAACTACTAGCACTGGTTTCTTCAATTGCTAGCATGGATCTACTCCTGAGATGAATTTGCAGCACCTGGGTGTGGAATGACAGCTGTTGGTGGTCAGAGCAAGGCAGATGGGGTTGGAGACGATGGTGAGCAAATGACGAACCTGCAAATCATGAATACGGGCTCAAAAGCCTTAATTAGAAGGTCCAAGAGCTTCGTCGGAGGATGGCAAATGTGTTGGCGATGGTTGCGTGGTGTGAGACAGCGTGTTATGGTTTGGCGAAGTTAGGGAAGAGGTGCCGTGGAGGTTGTGTTTGGTGGAGTGATTGGATGGGCAATCCCCTCAAGTTTTTGAGGGGTTTTGTTTGCAGAAGTGAGGCGAAGGTTGTGGGACCGGTGGCATGGAGTTTCGTGGCTTGTGGAATGCGGGCAGCCTCACCAGAGTTTAGCCGGAGAGGAGGAAGACGTTGCGGCGGAGGGCGAGTTGGCAGTCGAAACAGAAAGGAAATGAGATAGGGAGATTTAGGAGAGGGAGAGGAATAGGTTGGACCTAACTCAAGGATGAAGAGGGGAGGATTTGGCATCGGCTATGATTGGCCAGCATCGGATACGAAGGTTGCTCTGCTGAGAAGAAGCGGTAACGACGAAGAGGTAGGTGACCTCAGCTTTGGTTGGCGAGAGGCGGAGGAAGGAGAGGAAGGTCAGGGCCGAGACAATTTGGCTGTTGGTTGGCCTGAAGAGGCTGTCGAAGGTTGCCAGAGTCAAGTCGGAGGATGACTGGAGAAGGGAAGAACTTGAGTATTTTGGGCCTAAACTCAGTTAAGGAGCTTAGTTTCGCAATAGGGAAGCTTTTATAGAGCTCCTGTGCAAGTTCTAAACAGAAAAGAAGCTTGATTGAGTCTCATTAGGAGTCAAGAATAACCCAATAATCTTGTGCGTTCGCACGACCTTCCTGAGGTGAATCAGAGCCCAAGATCTGTCTCAATGGATTCCTCATAGTGTGAACATCAATCCCACCAAATTTGGTGGGATTTGATGATGATTTGAGTAGGTTTAGGTGTGGTCAAGGGCTCCTTAGAGGTTGGTTGACCTCCAATGGAGGTAGGGACCTACTTGCAAAGAAGATAACAAAGTTGGGGGGCTAAATGCAAGGAATTCAAAAGATAGTGTTTTGATTGAGAGAAATAGAGTTTAAATGGACTAAAATGCAAACTAGGTCAAGATGGACTCTGATTGGGCCCAAATTTTGATACAAACCTAATTTTGACCCAAGGAATATGATGGTAAATTTGAATTTCAGTTTTGGCCACTTTTGACTAGGAAATTTTAGCAAAGACCCAAATTAGGGTAAAACTTTGTCTGTGACTCTATTTAAGGTAAAATAAGTTCAGATGGTCAAATCAAGGATACTAAACCTCAAGGAATATTTTTCTATGAATTTTAGAAGATTTAGATGACCAAAACCTTTGTATTTTAAGAGGGTATGAAATTAGGGTTTTAAGTGTTGTATTGGTTCTTAAAATGCATGAAATCCTATTTTTATCTGCATGGACTCACTTATTAGACTTTTAATGCTCATTTGACCTTAAATTAACCCTTGGAAAATCTTGTGGTTACTCTACTTGCATGATATGATGTTAAAACTGAAGAATTAACCTTGTTTTAATGTTCTCTCAGAATGGATATGTAAGGAATTATAGCTCCCATGCGACTATGTAGGAGCATTTGTCACTTGATTTTGACTAATTAAAGCTAGTTATGGCTCATGATGGTGTTATCATCAAAGGGGGAGTAGGAAAGATAGGAGCAGAAGGATGTGGAACTTGAGGTGGATAAAATTGAAGGGGAGTCAAAGGAGTTGGTTGAATCACATGTGCTTGGTACTCTCTGTTTTGATTGAACCCTTAAACGATCATGTCCTTGATTAGGCAGGTTGCTAGGGTTTGGAATAGGTTGGGATGGGAGGGAACAAGTTTGTCAATAATCAAGTTCAGGCCCTAATTAGCTCTTAAGATCCCTGATGGACTGAGTCAATTGTTGTATAGCTTACAACATTGAGGTGTTCGTGTCCATCAATTGTTGGTTTTGGTTTAGAATAGCCATCACAGTTGGGTTAGGCTAACTAGGAGGTAAGGGTTGGTAAGTTTGACGCTAGTTGAAAGTGTCATCTGGTAGGGTCTAGGTTGTGAAATCAGCTGGTTTCCTTGTCCCTGACTTTTTCAAGAGAAATTAAGATGGTTTCTCCAACTAGGATTATAAGTGTTGAAGAAAGCATTGTTTCTACTGTTTCCTTGGATAGCCAACACATCCTCATATCTAGATGAGGATGAGGATACGTGTGCGGAATCATGATTACAAGGATCAAAGGTCCTTGCTTGGGCCGCATTAGAAGGGTCCTGGGTCAACCGACTTGCATCTTGAGCCAATGCAATTTATTCACAAACTCTCCCCTTGAGGGAGTTTGGATAGTGATGGAAACACCATCATGGGCCCTAACTAACCACAATTAGTCAGGTTCAAATAGAAAATGCGCCTACTTGATCATCCAAGGGTTACAATTTCGCAATATTATGATTTGAGAAGAAAACAAGGAAATATGGTTAATTCTGTTGTTTTAATAGCACATCACAAATGTATATTAACCATGGGGTTACTCATGAGTTAATTAAAGGTCAATTGAGTATAAAAGTCTAAAAAGTGGGTCAACGTCGATTGAATCATGATTTCACGCATTTCGAGGGCGAAAATAGTACTGAAAACACTAATTATTAACCCCAATTAAATTGCAAAGGTTATGGTCAGGATAAAATTTATCTAAACCTCCTAAAAATCATTTAAAAATATTCTAAGAGGTTTGACACCTTCACTATGATCATCTGAACCCATTTTGACTTAGAACACAGTTTCAGATGGGAATTTACCCTAATTTGGGCCTATGTGCAATTTACCCAATCAAACATGGTAAAAAATCAAATCCAAGTTTACCGTTAGATTCCTTGGATCGAAATTAGGTTAAAGCCAAAATTTTGGCCTAATCAGAGTTCATCTTGACCTAGTTTGCATTTGAGCCCTTAGAAACTCTATTTTTCACACTTAGACCCCTAACTTTCAATTTTCCTTACGAATATCCCCTATCTTTATCGTCTCTTTCACAAATCAGGTCCTGCCGCCATTAATAGTGGGAACTGACCTAAAACCAAAATTCACCGACTTCCAATGGAGGAAACCAGCATGATTTCTCCACCAAATCCCACCAAAATTGGTGGGATTGGTGTTCAGACGGTGGAGAATCAAATCCCCCACATCTTGGACCCAGATTTGAATCACAAACCTTAGGTGAAGATAAAAAATTCTCAAATATTGAGTTGCCAAATCCTTGATTCCTTTGCGCGAATTCTCCCAATTTGAGCTTGCATACATGTTTTATTTAAGCTACCTGAACTCCCATGGTCCAAGGTAGCTAAGAATTGACCGGTCAGACCCTCTAATCGACTTTCTACAACATGTTAATCAATCACTTCACAATAAAATTTTGTTGTTGGATTTTTATCCCCAACAACGGTGCTAAAAAATGTGAAGCGATCGACCATGGTTCGTATAAAAAAATTGTCGTTGTTGTATATGCCACAAATACAAACCGTTATCACGTCAATTTTATTTAATTACATAATTTTTATTGGTTCATTCCAGGTCGTTTACTAGGAGGCAGTTATTGATATACATCACTCTCTAAGTCCAACATTATTCTTTAATTCGAAAAAGATCAATTTTATATACAATTATAAATGAATGAATTAATGAATAATCAATGAATGAAATAATAGCTTAATTATGTACAAAAGAATTAACTAAAATGCTTGCAAATACCTAATTACAAACAAGCATCAAACATTATACTTATATACTATATACTATCTATTTGTAACTTATAATACTAGTATTTACATATATATACAATAATAAGTAATTCTATATACTATACTAACTTAATATACTAACATAAATAGTGACATATTATTTACAGCGCCAGATAAAACGTTGCTAAACCCAAAACTATATACAAAACCTAAGGTAAAAACTATGGTCTATAGTGACACTTATTCTATCTACAATGACGGATAATTCTGTTAGTAAAGCCATAAGGTTATTTATATACATATATAGCTCAAACATTACTTATACTATGTATACTTAATATACTTATACATATTATTTGCAGTATACACTTATATACACTATACAATATATGTATACACTTCCTCTCTCAGTCTTTCTTCTTATTCTTTTACGGTGCTCTTTTTCTTCTTAACACTTAAGTCTTTTCTTATTGCTTTAGTTCCTCTTCTTCCTTACACTCTCAACACTTGACCATTTCTGAGTTCACTCTCTTCTCTTCTCTTCTTTCCCTTAACCCCTCATTAAGCCTTACTTAATTCAAAAATAGGTTTTAAGGTTGGTGGGCGACCTTTTCGAGGGATACACAGCACCCTTAACAGGTGGGACCAGACCTCTACTAGGGCCACCCTAATTCGTTTAATTATCCTTTTAATCTCGATTTATGCTCAGAATCGGGCTTAATCAAGCCCTCACATAGTGTTGAGCCCCTGACCCACACTGCACACCATCATTACATCATCACAAATACCATGCCATACATATGCTCAGATCAAAGGAAGGGATAAGGGGTTTGGTTGTGCGTTGAGCACATGATGACTGGATAACGGGTGAAGGAAAATCAATTTATAGCCCTACAAGCACTCTTCACTGAACGATGTGGCACTATTTGCGGTAGGTCTGAGGCTCCAATTCAGCGCACCTATGCTGATGTGAGGTTTTTGGCCCCCGATTTGGGGGCCATAAATTATTAAAATTAAGGCTTAAATTATATAATAATAAAGTATTTACATAGTTCTATATAATTGTACAATTAATTTATAAAATTACTTATATTTACTATATAAATAAATTAAGCAAAGTTCCCAGTTTATACATACTGTATTTTGGATTTTATTTCTTAATTATGTATAAATTAGTTAATGTATGGTCTAATTGACCTTATACAGTATTAATATACATATTAAGGTATTTAATAAATATTTTTATTGAATTTTACAAGTTTTATTTCTATTTGATTTACATTTAAATAGCTTATTTTGGGCTATTTTATATAAATTAAATATAGCTAATATAATCCATTATAAATATAGTTAAATTATATTAATTTACTTAGAATACATTAGTATAAATATACAGTATAAGTTAGTTCAGTTAACTTAAATTACTAATTTATTTTAATTTAATCTAATAACTTAACTAGTAACTTAATAAATTAATTATTTATTTTGTGAATATATTTAAATTATGGTAAAGGGTTCCTAATGTACAAAATATACATATAAATAAGTATGTATAGTGTCAATACTAAATATGTTTATTTACAAGGTTTTATTAATTTACTTAGCTTATAGTACATATAAATTAGTATAATTAATAAATAGTTATATAAATAAGCTATGTATAGTTTGAGTTAACTTAGATAGTTTAGTTACATTATATAATATATACATAAGTTATTTATACTTAATATATATCTAATTTACACTATTTCCTCATATAGCTTACTATATACCTTATATTTACAAGTATTTACATAGTATACAATGGGTTTTTAGGTATTTTTAGGGTTTTTTCACTTTTTATGGGTTTTATATATTTTGTGGGGATAAGGGATGAGAAAAAAAGAAATAGATGACAAAAATGGAGATGTTTTTGGTGTTTTGATAGTTGGGTTCTTTTATTAAATTTCATGTTATACTGAACCATCAGCTGGTATGTTCTACCAAGTCGGGGGTTTATAATACCGTGAAACTTGGTATACACTTAAAATTATACCTGATATTCCCCAAGATAGGTTTATTTTATTTTATTTGGATCTTTTATCAAGTTTCTATTTATTTGCAAAGTTAGCACATTATAGGCCTTTAAAGAGTATTCTAAGTTAACCTAAGCCTAGAATGGGACTCTAAAGGCTGGGAAGAGATGTAGACAATCAAACATATTCAACAATCAACATATAAGATGCTTAAATGATTAAACATGATATTTGACTCAATTTCATTACGTGTTTGAATATGGACAGTTAGGCAGACTTTTTAGCTGACAAAAGAAATGAATAACTGAATTGATAAGCAATCAAATGCATTTAAAAACCTATAACAGTAAAAGAATGCTTGTACACATGCTACACAACCTTATATACATGTCAGCTATTTAATAGAGCCTAATTCTAGCCTACTATCCTAAGAGTTTCAGACCAACCAGTTGGCTGCAATAAGAACAATTTGCTGCAGCAGCAGTTGCCATCAGCTGCAGTAGCCACAGACAGCAACTTCTAGAATTTAGCAGCAATAGCTATTGCTCTTTCTTCCTCAATCAACTGATGCCTCAACCATTTAGACGTCTTAAAATCAATGTTGCTACTATTGTAGCAGCAGATTCATAAAAGTCTGATATGAAATTCCTTTGAAAATAATCCCAAATTTTGTTCAATGCACGAGGTCATGATTGACCCCAAAAATTGTTGCTGCTATTGCAGCTATTTCTTGTACTGAGGTGGGAGAATTTAACACAAAAATCACATGTTTGAGCAATCGTTTAAAACATGATCAGTCTAAAATTTTCATTCAAAATCAAAATCAAGCGTCAACTCTTCATTAAACACCCTCAAATCTCAAGAAAGCTCATCTAAACACCCTTGAAAATCAAATTCTTCTCCGACATCTTTAAAATCATGATATGAAATTATACCTTACACTATGGACAGTGTAAGATATAATTTCATCTCACATACATGATTACCCTCTCAAATCTCATGAAGTCCTTCAAATCACACAGAAACAACGAATCCAATAGAAACCAGAGTTCGTGAAATCCACACTAATATTGATTCAAAACTCCTCTAATGTCATAGACAACATGAAGAAGATAAATTAAATCAATATAGATGCATGTCAATCTGAAACCCTGATTTATGTTAAATCAAAACAATCTGGATTAAATCTTCCATTCAACGTGATAATGACCAGATCAGGGGTCCTTGGGAAAAATCTGACTTGAATGAAGTGACCCCTAGATGATTGTGAGTGCTACCTTGATCTTGAATTCTTATAAATCCTAGATCTAGATATGCTCGGATGAAAGGGGTGAAGTGTGAATTAAAAATTGAGGTAAATCAGTATGCGAAATGATGATGTGAGGGGGAAGATTGATGATTAGATGAGTGATGTGAATTCATCTCCTCTGATCTAAATTGATCAGATGAGGTGGAGTTGATCATTTCTATGCTACAACTACTCCTAAGCTACACTACAAGCACGCACAGCAGATCAGATCTAATCTATATCTAAATTCTACTGCTAAGCTATCTAACTACACTACAGCTAATCTAAAAAGCAATAAATCTATGTAAATGGAGGAAGATGTCTCAAGTCACCCGTCGGTCGGTTGATGACGATGAATGGGGAGAGGAGACCAGCAGCTGATGAATATGTCTAAGGTCTGCCACCCAGTTGGTTTGTAGCGAGTGCAATTGGGGAGGGAGATGCCAACTCTGTCACAGCCGGCGGAGGAAATTGGGTTGAGGGGAAGCTGCAAGTTTGGACGAAGGGATCAGCTCAAGGGGAGTCGATGACACGCATGTGATCAGTGGAGGTGCTTAAGTAGAGCGAGACAGTGAATGAAGTCACCTCGTGGGTGAAATTAGGCGCTTAGGTCATGGGTGGTCTCGATTTGAGGAGAGGAGCGTGAGCGAGCTAAAATCAAAAAGTGGCTGTAGGATGGGATCTAGGTGAATAGGTGACCATACACGCCGAATCACACGAAGGTTCAATTTAAATTGAGCTGTAGATCAAGTGAAAAGAGAGATCGATGGCCTGGATAGCAAAAGTTCATTGCGTGAACATTGTTCGTGCGGCCTGCAGGTGGCTGGGATTGTTTTGGTGAATTTGCAGGGCTCACCCTTCTGCGAAGGGGTAGAAATATTGCAGGCAGACCCATAAGTGGTTAAAAATCATAACAGAACAATCCTTTAGGGCTTACAAAAGGGTCCCTGCAGCCTACACATAGGTCCTAGTAGTTTTGCTAATGAATGAAATGTAATGCATAAGGACCTAAATGTAAATCTTTAATTTCAAGGCCTTATTGATGTCCAGATGTATCCAAGTTTTTATATAAGCTTAATTGAACATTTAAGAAGTTAATTATACTTTTGATTTGAACTTTTGAGCTCATTTATGTGTTTAATTTGTAATTGGATCACCATTTAACATTTATTAATAGAATATCTCATTTAATGACCTAATTATGCGTTTTAACACAGAATTGATGTTTTAGGTCTTTTTCTCTAATTCCCACACTTAACCCTTTTATGTGTTAATTTGATATTGTTTAACCTAATTTATAGCTTAACTTAGGTGATTTAGCTATGATGAGTCGCAACTCATCATACCCCCATGCTTAGGTTTTGCTAGTCCCTTAGCAAACAACTCATTAAAGTGCATAGAAATTTAAGTATCAGCAAGGTAAGTGTGATGAGATATCTTTACTTCTTTCTTTTCTCACAAAGTTAAGTATTTCAAGATGATTTTTAAGCTGAAAGATTTTTTGATAAACTAACCATGCTTATGTCTGGACATTGTGAGAACCTTTTTGCTTAGGAAGACTGACCATAACTCAAGACTAATATGACATAGACCATCTCTCGACTAACAATGACACTTGATATTTAAACCTTTCAGTCGAATTCCAGGACTTAGGGGATTGTACAGAAACTCAGAATGCTAAGAGGTTATGGCTGTGCTTTGTGATAAGTCAGGACTGACCAGGTGAATTTTAAAACTCAATCCCAAAGTTTTACTTCTTTTTAAGTCCAGGTTGGCCCTAGCTTTAGCTCATGTTTTCGGATTGACTCTCAAGAAATGAGGAATACTCAAGCCCAACTCTTATTGTGTTTGTGACTCAAAGAATATTTGGTGGAATAGGGTATTTGTACTGAACCCTGAAAATATTTTTGGTGGAATTTTTGTATTTACAAGACTTGGAGAACAAACTTGACTTATTCTAAAGAACTTTTTTTTTCAGCACTTTTTTTTTGACTTTTGTCAGTATGTCTTCGACAACTTTATTTGGTAATGCGCACCTTATTTGGCGGGTGAGTTCTTTGGTGGAAAGTGCTCCTAGACACAAGACTAAAGACTAGGACAGAGTCTACCTATACGCACAGGTAAGGACTCCACCTTCCCCTAATGAACACTAGGTTGAATTTCAAATTCACAAGGTCTTTCCCGACACTGTGTTGCGTAAACCAAGGTTACTTAGACTCCTAAGTCAAAGCAAACCAGCGAATCCTGTACTGGTGACTCAAGGACAATAATACATCCTAAAGTTTGGAGAGATTGTGGTCTATCTTGTGAAAGCTCAAAGTGTATTAAGCCATAGCCTGAGCGAATCAAGCTAAAGTGGCCCGGAAAGCCAAATCAGCAAAGGTTGAATGTCCATAAATACTTATTCTATTTTTATTTTCAGCTAGAAGATCATAGTTAAGTACTTATATTTCTTTTACAACTTCTTTTCTCCTCAGAATGGAGTTCTCCCTCAACAATAGAGTTCAGGTCCCTTATTGTATTTTTGTAATTTTTGTGTTTTTTCATTTTTTATTTTTGGCTTTGTAATTTTTCAAAATTTTCCAAAAAATTTTTCAATTTTTTTTGGTATTTTTGATAATACTATACTATATATACTATAGGTGTGTCTATAATTTCATTTCAGTAAATGATTCACCATTTACACCCCCTTGCTTAAATGATGCAATGTTCTCAT
Source organism: Thalassia testudinum (assembly GCA_037157565.1). Lineage (NCBI taxonomy): Eukaryota > Viridiplantae > Streptophyta > Magnoliopsida > Alismatales > Hydrocharitaceae > Thalassia > Thalassia testudinum. The sequence continues at coordinate 37,522,306 of JAZHRO010000056.1, forward strand.
TGAATGAATAGGGTGGATGCAAATGCATGCTCTGCTTTTTACTATCCTTGACTGGGTGACGGGAGGAAGTCAGAATGAGGAGATAAAAATCTCTTGGACGATTTCAAGTCTGATACAAGATCATAGTGGAAAGTTGGGCTAAGAAGTGAAATACGTGACATATGTGACAATAAATGTTGCTTAAAATGCAAGGGTAAACACCTAATGCAAGAAAGGTGAAAATAAGAAAGGTGAAAATAGCTATATACAAGGATAGCTTTGCTAAGTTTAACGCCTTCAGCTAGGTGTAAACCAAGTAGATGTGTCAATAATAGTAGGTTCAAGAAGTTGGAGAGAAATAATAGAATTGACAAGTCTGAGATCATGTGGCTCAATAAAGGGTTTTAATATTTGTCCGTTGACAGTGAAAGGTTCAAATTTGTCAATCTCAGTGATCTCAATGACTCCATTGTCAAAGATTCTTAAGATCTTGAAAGGTCCAATCCACTTGGATCTGAGTTTCCCTGGGAAGAGTTTTAGTCTAGAATCAAATAGAAGAACTTTTTTACCAAGGTGAAAGGTTTTCCTACAGATGTGATGGTCATGGAAGGCCTTTAATTTATCCTTATAAATCCTTGATCTTTCATAAGATTCATTCCTTAATTCATCTAGCTCGAAAATTTATAATCTTCTATGATCATCGGCCTTTTCTAAGTCCAGGTTACATTTTCTGATGGCCCAATAGGCTTTGTGCTCAAGTTCTATGGGAAGATGACAGTGTTTCCCGTACACAAGTCTAAAAGGAAACATGCCTAATGGGGTTTTGTGAGCTATCCTATATGCCCATAATGCATAAGAAAGTTGGGAAGACCAATCCTTTCTATCAGGTCGGATGGTAGTCTGTAAAATCTTCTTGATCTCCCGGTTGGGCAATTCAGCTAGTCCATTGGTTTGAGGGTGATAAGGTGTAGCAATCCTATGTGACACCCCATACTTTTGAAGTAGGGACTGAAAGTGGATGTTCCTAAAGTGAGACCCTCCATCACTAATAATAGCTTTTGGTACCCCAAATCTAGAGATGATGTAATCCTGAACAAAGTGATTTAAAATATTGTGATCATTTGTCCTTGTGGGGATGGATTCAATCCATTTAGAAACATAATCAACTGCCAACAAAATATACTCGAAGCCATAGGAATTAGGAAAAGGTCCCATGAAGTCAATGCCCTAAATATCAAAGACTTTGCATACTAAGATCGGATTCAAGGGCATCATGCCTCGGTGGCCAATATTATTGAGAGATTGACAGTGTGAACATGCCCTAGTATATTCATATGCATCTTTGAAAGGTGCGGGCCAATAAAATCCACTTTGCAATACTTTTGTAGCAGTCTTTTTGCTAGAGAAATGACCGCCACAAGCCTGGTCATGGCAGAATGACAAAATGCTTTCTATCTTCTTATCAGGGACACACTTCCTAAGGATCTGGTCTGGGCAAAGTTTGAATAACCAAGGCTCTTCCTAGAAATAATGACTAGCTTTGTTTCTAAGCTTGATGATTTGAGGTTTAGTCCACCCATTGGGGAAAACACCAGAAGCTAGGTAGCTGACAATGTCAACATACCAAGGAAGATCAGATTGGATGACCAGCAATTGCTCGTCAGGGAAATGGTCAGAAATAAGAAGTGAAGGAGATATCGCTTTAGAAGGAAGGCAGGATAAGTGGTCAGCTACCACATTCTACTTCCCGGCCTTGTCACGAATCTCTAAATCAAATTCCTGCAACAGTAAGATCCATTTAATCAGATGAGATTTTGTGTCCTTCTTAACGAGAAGATGTCTAACTGTAGTGTGGTCAGTGTAGACTATAATGTGGGAACTTAAAAGATAGGGCCTAAATTTTTCCAGTGCAAATATTACAGCTAGCAATTCCTTTTCTGTGACAGTGTAATTCCTCTGAGCTTCATCTAAGGTCTTGCTAGCGTAATAAATGGCTGTAGGTTTCCCATCAAGTTTTTGACCAAGGACAACCCCTACTGTATAATCAGAGGCATCGCACATGATCTCAAAAGGGTGAGACCAATCCGGGGTTGCAGTATTGATGCGTTGGTAACCTGATCACGAAGTGTCGTATAGGCACGAACACAATCGTCAGAGATCTGGAAGTCTACGTCCTTATAGAGGAGGTTGGTAAGAGGTCAGGCTATTTTAGAGAAGTCCGCTATAAAGCGGCGATAAAAACCAACATGCCTGAGAAAAGATCTAATTTGTTTAACTGAAGAAGGTAGTGGTAGTTCAGAAATCAATTTTACCTTCACACGGTCAACCTCTATTCCTCTCTCAAAAATAAGGTGACCTAAAATTAGTCCTTCTGGTACCATGAAATGTGATTTCTCCCAGGAAAGTACTAGATTCACATTTATTCATCTTTGCAGGACCTTAGTCAGGTGGTCTAAGCATGCATCAAATGTGCTCTCGAAGACCGAGAAGTCATCCATGAAGACTTCTAAACAGTCACCTACTGATAAACGTCAGTTTATCATCATTCTTATGCATTAAAACAAACATAGCTCTTAGGATTTTGCTCCGCAAATGAGTTTTTTGGGTTGCATTTAGGCATTAATTAGGTTAGGCATGCATTGCACTTTTTGTTGTCTTTTTAATGTATTTTTGTGAGTGTTAGGGATATACAGATTGCCAGATCCCTAGAACCTTAGCACTCAGGAAGGCAACTGGTGAAGGAGAAGCTCTCACTAGTTGGAACTCAACTTGATCCAGCTCACCATACCTGGAATCTAGCTCACCTGAAGTTGGGTTAGCTCATCCTAGCTCCATTCAGCTCATCTCAGCTGAATGGAAGCTCAAAAGAGCTCATCTTAGCTTACCCTAGCTCAGGTCAGCTCAGATCCAGCTCAACTTAGCTGAGTCTAGCTCATCTCAGCTCCTATCAGTTCACAAGGAGCTCTAGCTAGCTCAGTTGAGTTGATTGGAGTTCACCTCAGTTGAGGACCAGCTACATCTAGCTCCACTCAACTCTAGCCAGCTGAAGATGACTCTATTTTAGCTCAGGAAGCTCAAGTCCAGCTCCCGGGGACTCAGCTTAGTTCAACTGAGTTGAGCTAAGCTACCTTAGCTACCTTAACCAGCTTGATCCTCCCCGGGAGCACCAGACCCAGCTCACCTCATCTCTTTGTGGCAGAGGCTAGCTTACTTTAGCCTGGCTTAGCAGCTACCAAAGAACTAGCAAGCTAAGCCAGCTAAAGTAGCATCATGCCATCCTCTTCAGCAGCTGCCAGCTCCAGTTTAGCTCCAGACTTCTTCTGTCCAACTCCTCTCCTCAAACCCTAGCTCCCATTGCCTACTCCTCTACTCCATTACTAGCTAAGCTAGCTTAGCTTATCTTAGCTTAGCTAGGTTCCAGCTCCCTTGGCATTTACCACCATAAAACTCTACCTAACTAGCTCCACCAACTAAGCCCTACCTAAGCTCACCTAAGCTAGCTCCATCCACTCCAAGTTGGCGCCACCACCATCACCACCTTTCACCCCTCAACCACCACCAAAAGGGTACCAAGAATTTGGCACCAAAACCACCCTAACTACCCCCCTTTTTGGCACCAACTTTTCCCTCCAAAAATGCCCTAATCTCCACCCTACACTTAAGCCTAAAGCCCATCTCCACCTTCCATTTTCCCTCCAAAATTGCCCCCCTTCTAGAACACCATTTTGGCACCAAAATGGAGGCACCCCCTCCACTATGGACGTCCACCAAGGGGTGGATTCAACCTATAACTACCCCCCGTTTCACCCTTTAAGGTGGCACCAAGTGATCTCCACCTTAGGATTCCTAATCTCCATCCCAAACTCCATCCTAGCCACCCATTACCTCCACGCCAACTACCCCTTCTCCACCACTATATATACCCACCTAATTACCCACATTTTCCCATCCTCCCATTAGTTTAATTCCACATTACACCCACCATAATTCAAGGACAAGGAAGAAGAAGAGAAGAAGATTAAGGGGGCATCCTACCTGCCCTTTTGGTGACTTCTTCCCCTTCTTTCTTCTCCCTTGTGCCATGCCAAGGAGGAGGAGCACTTCCCCACCAGGAGGATGGCCATGCAAGGAGGAGCAAGGGTGGTGCACACCCACCTTTGGAGGAGGAAAGTTAAGGTGGAAGCTTCCACCTTGGAGGACACCATTTAAAGGAGCTTTACAAGGAAGGAGTTGGAGGACTCTTTTCAAGCCCGGGAGTTACTAGGCTTAGAGCAAGAAGCCATCATCTTCTTCACCATTTCATTTAGGGGATTTGTGTTTTACTTTCTTGTAGTTTCAAGTTAGAATAGAAGCATTCCTCTACATGTGCTTTTTGTAAAATAGATTTCCGTTAATTCAAGTTGCCTTATTTTATCTTTTTGTTGCATATTTTTGTAGGATTTTTTGTCTAGCATTTTTTTACCCCCTCTCCTTAATTACTCTAGGCCTCCACATGCCTAGAGTGAGCTTAAGGAGAGGCCCTACTTGTCACTTTAGTAGTAGTGTAGTGGATTAGTATAGACGATTTTCTTGCTATCAACAAACCCGCGTATTTCCCTTTATTTCAAAACCCTAAAAAATATATATATTTGAAAAGACCAAAAAGAAAGGTGATTTCTACTTCCAAGCAAGAGACCTAAATTTTGCAAACATACTGCCTCCTTGGACGACCCTAGATACTCCCTTATCTAGGTCTTATAAATTTAAAAGTGAAACGGATTTATGCGTTGCAACGACACTAAATTGCCTAATTAACAAACCGCGTATTTTCGTGATCACCTACTAAATCGGAGAAGAGTGCAAACATACACCGCTGAAATGTAGCTGGTGCATTGCACAATCCAAATGGCATCCTACGGCATGCAAAGATTTTGTTGGGGTAGGTGAAGGTCATTTTTTCTCGGTCATCGGGGTGAATGGCCACCTGATTATAACCTGAATAGCCATCCAAAAAGTAGAAAAATCTATTCCCAGCCAATCTTTCTAGTATCTGATCAATGAAAGGCAATGGGAAATGATCTTTCTTTTTGGCTTGGTTGAGTTTGCGGTAGTCAATACATACTCGCCACGAACTAGCAATCCATGTAGGGATGACTTCTCCAGATTTAGTGGTTATGATGGTAAGTTCAGCCTTTTTAGGCACAACCTGAACAAGACTTACCCACTGGCTATCAGAAATGGGGAAAATGATTCCATTGTCTAACCACTTAATCATCTCATTTTTAACCACCTCCTGAAGTGTAGGATTCAATCTACGCTGTGATTGCCTAGTAGGTCTAGATCCTTCTTTAGTGAAAATCCTATGTGTGCAGTAAGAAGGACTAATGGCAGTAAAGTCAACAAGGCTCCATCCTATAGCCTGTCTATGTGCTCTCAAGATAGATAAGAGTCGTGATTCTTGATTAGATGATAAGAAAGAGTTGACAATCATAGGATAAGTCTGATTAGGTCCTAAGAAGACATACTTCAAAGAATCAGGAAGAGGTTTGAGCTCAACAGGTACAGGATCAGGTGAAGGAGAAGGTGTGGAGAACTCAGAAGATTCTAGAGACACTAAGGGAATAGGAGGTAAGCCCACACTTTCTATAGCTAGTGTCTTAGTGAGAGTCAAGTCAGATTCCAAAGAGTGTTGAGGTTCTAAATCCAGTGAATCAATCAAAGTATCCTCAATCAATCTATCCAAAGAATCCAAGGAACAGATTTCCTCAATTAAACTATAGGATGGTCCTCTTTGGGCCTAAAAAATATTAATCTTCATCTTTTGATTTCCAAATTTCAACTCTATTAGGCCCTCCTCATAATTAATGTTCATTTTGGCTGCAGCCAAGAAAGGTCTTCCTAGTATGATAGGTGTGTTCTGGATATCCTTAGGTACTTCCATGTCAAGGACTATACAGTCTACAGGGAAATAAAAGTCCTTGACCCGCACTATAACATCTTCCAACACTCCCTGAGGTGTCTTAACTAATCTGTGAGCTAATTGCAAGGACACCTCGGTTTGCTTCAGATTGCCAACCTTGAAATGTGTCAATAGGGATGTTGGGATAAGATTGATGGAAGCACCTAGGTCAAGTAATGCTCTATTGAATGTGGTGTTTCCTATCATGCAGGATAGAAGATGGGTGCTTGGGTCTTTCTTCTTAATAGGGAGGTTAGAAATGAGGGAACTCACTTGTTTCGAGAGAATGACAGGTCCACTCCCTTTCTGAATTTTAACCTTACGCTTAGGTGTACATAGGTCTTTCAAAAACTTAGCTTAAGGGGGGATGTGGTGAATCGCATCCAACAAGGGGATGTTTATGTGGACTTGCTTAAAGAGCTTTAGCATATCCTCCTCAGGTGCCACACAAGGCTTCTTTTTGTCTTCACCCTTCTTTTCTAAAGCCTCTAGAAAAGGTATAGAAGTAGAAGTGGGAGGATCAATCATAGGCTTAGAAGAGTCAGGAATAAGTGAATCAGCAGGAGGAGTGGAAGGTCTACGTTGAGAAGTTGATTCAGGTAAAGGTGGATCAAATGTGGCTCTACCACTCCTGGTAGTGACGACATTTAAATCATATTCTGGTGTAGACAATTCATCAGGATCAGGAAGGATAGGTGGTTGTAAATCATAAGTAGGATCAGGATAGAAAGAATTAGGATCAGAATAAGACTCAGTTTCGTGCAAGGTTTGTGATATAACATGTGCTTGACCTTGCAAAGGAGGTCGAGTTTGTGCTTGAGATGGGAGTGTGTGTGATTGACGGGATTTTGTCAAGTGCGTTAGCTGGGCTCTCATCTCACCTAGTGCCGCGTCTTGTCTCTGCTGCATAGCAATGTTCTGTTGTTGCATATCAGCAAGAGCTTTCATGATTGACCCCAATTGGTCATCTTGTGTAGGCCTAGGTTGAGAGTATTGGGCGAGCTTGGGTTGGGGTTGCTGGTAGGCACGCGGTGGATACCCGTGTGATTGTGGAGGTGGTGCTCAGATCGGGTTATGCTGTGGTGGTGCAAAAAGTTGTTGATATGGAGGTCTTCGTGAATTTCCCAATCACGAGAAATTTGGATGATTACGCCATCCAAGGTTGTAGCTTTGTGCAAAAGGGTCATTGTGAATGGCATGGAGCTCCTCCGAAGCTCTAGAAGGTGTACGGAAGTTAGTGTAAGGAGGAACAAAGGTTCCTCCAACCGGTGAAGGATAAGGAAATGAATAGTTCGGTAGTCCAGGTTGTGTCACAGAAAGGTTATTCACAGTTTCCCTCCATGTGGGAAACTGAGAAGAAGCATGTTGTGTAGGTGACTGAGATGAAGAAGATGATGAAGGTTTAGAGAGAAATTTCCATACTTCATCTACTTTCTTCTCGATTAAGCCCACTTTATCCAGCTGACTAGCCACTATATCTAAGTCACTGTTGCTGGATTGAGATTCGTGTACCCCCAAATGTGAGTGGGAATGTGAGGACTTTCTATTAAACATGCTCATCAAAGCATTGTTAATAGAGTTTTCGGCCATGCCTTTGAAGAGCTCAAACGTTGAGTCCTCATCCTGACATAGGAAGTTGCCTCCACAAGCGGTATCTACAAAATTCCTTGTGTCATCATGGAGCCCATGTTAGAAGATTTGAACCTGTTGCCAGCATGGGACTCCATGGTGGGGACATTTTCTCAAAAGCTCGTGGAATCTCTCCCAATCCTCGTGCATTTGTTCTCTTGAATTCTGGGTGAATGTAGTGATAACACGCCTTAAAGCATTAGTGCGGCCTACAAGGAAGTACTTCTTTAGGAACTCATGTTTTAAAGAAGCCCACTTGTCTATTGGTGTAGTCCGTGCAAGGGTTTTGAACCAGATGTCAGCTTTATCCTTTAATGAAAAGGAGAACATTTTCATCAAAAGTGTGTGCTGATCATGGCCTTGCGGACCTAGAGTTTGAGCAAGATTTTTTAGATCCTCTAAATGCTAAAATGGGACCTCAGAAGCAAGTCCATGGAAGTACGGAATAAGTGCTATGATGTTCGGCTTCAATTCAGCAGCATGACCCCCATCGAGATAACGTACCACAGGCATAGGTTGGGCAACTGTAGGATTATAGTAATCCCGTAGTTGACGTCTACGAGGTTGAGGTGGTGCCTGAGGGTTTCTAAGTTGAGGTTGTGGTTGGGGGTTTGCTAAAAGATTCACAGCTTGTGTAAGCTATTGCACCTGTTGGGTAAGGGTGTTCATCTGAAGTTGTGTTTCAAACAGGTGTTGAAGATTAGGCATAGGTCCTCTCTCCAGTGGTGGATTAGGGAAATTAGGATATGGTGGAGGTTGGAACCTATGGGTTGGTGGTGGTGGTGGTGGAGGATGTGCAATAAGATGTGATGGGAACACCATCATGAGCTATAACTAGCTTATTTTGACCCAATTATGTCAATAAATGCACCTACATAACCGCCAGAGAGTCACAAGTCATTGCATATTCATTATGAAAGAAAAATAAGAAACTAGGGCTAAAACTGGAATTTTGCCAGCTCATGATGAATGTAGTACAACCAAGGGTTTTCTCAGGGGTTAAATGAAGGTCAATTGGTCTTAAAAAGATAATAAGTGGGATAAGACAGACATAAAAGGGTTTACATGTGTTATGAGAATTAAATGACTTTTGAAACCTTAAAAACATACTTGCTTGATTAATTAAGTTTTTGATTAGGATAAAGTTCACCTAAACCCTCTAAAATTCATAGAAAAATATTCTCCAGGGTTTAAACCTTTCAATTTGACCATCAGAACTCGTTTTGACCCAAAACAGAGCCACAGATAGATATTTGCCCTAATTTAGGTTTTTGCATAAATTACCCAGTCAAACATGGTCAAAAGAAAAATACAACTTGACCATTAGATTCCTTAGGTCCAAATTAGGTTTGCATCAAAATTTGGATGCAAGATTAATTTGTCTTGACCTAGTCTGCAAATTGGTCTATTTAATTTCATTTCTACCCTTGACTTTCAAAATCCTTTCAAATAGGCCCCTAACTTTGTCGTCGTTCTCCCAAATAGATCCCTACCGCCATGAAACCTATTCCTACTTGCTCCGGCAACCTTGAAAAGGAAAGAACTCCCAGATTTCCTGACGAATCCTTTTCAAAATTGAAAGGGAAGTTCGTCAAGAAATTCTCTTCCTTTTGGACCCAATCCTAAAACCTGCCCAATCTCTCATGCGAACGCATGAGAGATTTGGGTATCAAGAAACTTCCAACTCCGGTGAGCTTTCCAAGCTTGGGAAGCTTGCTTCCCAAGCTCTAACCGATCTCTGATGACCTATAAAAGACTCCCCAGATCACAACGAACTTCCTAAGCTTGAATTCAGCCAGAGATTCCCTCTAATTCTTCTCCCCTCCTCCGGCCGATTTGCTCTTCAAGCTCCAGTGATTCTCCTTGTCTTCCCTTGTTGTCTGACCATAATACTTGTGGCAGATTCTTCATCCTTATCTTCTTCCGCGTCGTGCAGCACCCGCCGACGCACCTGCCCCCCTTCATCCTCGCCGATCGCCTCCCTCTGAGCATCTTCGTCTTCGGCGTTGGCCGCACCTCACCCGGTGCCAACTTTGCTCGCCTTCGTCTGCCTCCCCTCCTAAATAACTCCTCGACTTCCCCTTTTCATTTTCAGACCCTTGCCGCCTCGTTTCGACCGCTGACTTGCCTCGTTGCCCTTCATCTTCTGCCTCGTTGGTAGACCTTCGGCGAGCCCTAGTGGCTTCCACACTTGCCCAACCACACTGCTTCCACTCTCCTCACCATCGCCTCGACTCACCGACCAAAACCCCTCAAGTAATTAAGGGGATTGGACTCTCTATCACCCCCCTACTCACGCACTCTCACACAGAAATCGTGAGGTCGACAGACCTCCACAACCACTCGCACGCGACACCACCACCTTAGTTGCATTCCCTGACATCCGACAAAGCTCCCAAACTATTCTAATGTGGCCACGAGGCCTTATTTCTTGTTTCAGGTGAGCCAGCCTCCTCCGCCATTGCCACAATAGCCGCGAGCTTGCTTGAAGCTCTCATCACGCCTGCAAGTTCCAAGCACCGATCCCAGGCACTGAGGATTACCTCCAGGAGTATCCTCGCGTAGTCAATTGAAGCCTCTGACCAAGTCTCTTCCCCAATTCGATGAAGGAAGCTGCTGTTGCGACTACGCGAAGGAAGGACAGTGGGATAGTCCCACCTCGGAAGCGGCAAAGCCCCTACGCCTCCATAAATTGTAAAAGTGTTGGTGGCTATTTTCCTCCAAACACAGGGTGAGGTCCTGTTTGCACCTCAAAACACGCCTATAATAACGCCTTCTTGTGCTATTTTCTAGCATTAACTATGTATATTATAATCCTGTAGTCGCATTTGTAAAAACGCTTGCATGCATGCATTTAATCATGAGAGGAGGAGAAATGAATAAATGGCTTCGTAATTCACATTTTATCTCAAGTGCCTCCCTGCAAATTCCACCTTTTTATTTTTCCTCTTAATTTCTTCTTTTTTCTCATTCCCGCGGCTACCTTCTTCCCGCGCCCACATGCACTCCATGCTGCGATGCCATACCCTGCCAACGCCTCTCCCTGCGGTTGCCACTCTCCAACGCCTCTCCCTGCTATAGCCATGCCCCACGCCACGCTCTCCTCTATAAAGCCGCAGCTTCCTCCTCGCGACGGGAGGAGGAGACGCAGCTGCTGCAAAGACCCCGCAGCCACCACCTTCCTCTCCACCGTTCTCCCCTCCCATGCGCCGGCCCTCCGTCGAGGAGGCACCCGGCGAGCAGGAGAACCCACTGTGGTGCACACCACCACAGTGGGAGCACCACCGCCTAGCTCTTCGACGAGTCGGTGGGCGTGGTGCCTTCCTTCGTTGCGTTTTTTCTCTTTAACGCCATTGACGCCGCTCCAAGCTTCGAAGCTTGAAGCCACGACAGCAGCAGCCGCAGCAGGTCCTCCCTGCTCCTCCGCGACCTTCCCCATAGGCGCGCAACCCTCTGCGCGCGCCTGCAGGCCCGTTCCCCGCCTCCGTCTCCGTTCTGTCCATGCCGCATTTGCACCCGTAGCCGGCCACCGCGCGCACTGCAGCGGCCGGCTACGACCTCGCGCCGACCCCTGCCCTCCTCCGCAACCCTCTGCGACCGACTGCAGACTCCCCGCCGCCTTCTCCGAGCGCGCCATCGCCCGCTCTCCGTCCTCGCACCCGGTCTGCAGGAGACGCCTCACGTCCACTGCGCGAAGGCGCGGTGCACCGCGACGGTCAGACGTCCGCCGCCGCGAGTAGACGTCTTAACTCGTTGCCATCGTCCGCGCGCTCGATCTCTCCAGCCCGCTCTCTCTCTGCCGATCTCCCGCCCGCTCCCGCTCTCTCTCTCACGTATATTCTCTCTCTCTCCTGCTCTCTTTCTCTTTCTCTCTCTCTTCTTTTTTACTCACAGCAACACACACACACACACCTTCACCGACGCACACACACCTTTACTCATGCATACACACACACACACACATTTATAGTAACATATATACACATATATATATATACATACATATATCTATATATATATATATACTTATATACATAGTATATCTATATAGTTATGTATACATACATATAATATAATATATATATACACATATATATAATATATATATATATATATATATACGTATATATATGTATATACTCATACTTATATACATATATATATACATATCTATATACATATATTTATACATATATATATATACTTATATACATATATACATAGCTATATACATATATACATACATATATATATATATATACATATACACCTATATATATATATACATATATATCTATATATATCTATATATTTATATATATAAATATATTTACTTGTATACATACATATGTACATATATTTTCACGTTATTTACTATACGCTGTATCGTGGGAATATCTGCACCAGTTGTTGATATTCCTCGATACACGCGTACAGAAAGCGTGTTTGCATTCATCATCCATCATCCATCATCCATCCATACTACACGCGGCACATAGTTGTGTTGGTTGCGTCTCTCTAGACGTCGACTGACTCGACATAGTGCTACACTCCATCGTCACCTCCACCCTCACCCCTTTATAGATATAATACATATATATATATATATATCTATAGATACTATATTTACTTTCTGTTTGTTTGCCTTCTCTCTTAGTAAAAAGATAAAAAAAATACATAAAAGAGAAAAGATAATCTTTGACTTGCAGGTACTTCGTCTTGCGAGTAGCAAGGTGTGTTTTGGAACTCTGTTTTGGCTAAAAGCCAAGGACATAATTTTGAGGGTGTGCCTCAAGAACAAGGATTCCCATAAAAAACCTAAATAAGAAAAATACTAAAAACACAATAAATGAACGGAAGAGACGCGTTTTAAGGACAACGTAGAAACTCGACTTAAATCCCACTTCCCTGAGTTCGACCCTGGGCCTAAAAGTGACAAGATAAAATCAATTATGCCAGGTTAAAAATTTTGTAAAGAGATGGTTAGGTCCAAATTAGGTTAACCACTATACACATTTCAACGATAAAAATATCATATTAACAACCTATTCGGGCCGACCCATCATACTTTTCTGGCGCCGTTGCCGGGGAGGTGCGCATTCGAGTAAGTTTCTATCTAATTCCTTTAATTTGTCTCTTCTCTCTTCACGGGTATTGTTGCTTTTTGGTGTGCAGGTGAACTTGGTGGAAGGAGAAGGAAAGCAGACGAAGTCGGGAACGAGGGCAAATCTAAGGCGGGAACGAGAGCGTGAAGACGACGACACCACATTGGAGCTTCGCACACGTTACCGAACAAGTAGGTTTTCTTTTCTCAACAAATTAGGATTAACTTGCCACCACAAAAAAAAAAAAAAAAAAATTTAAAAACTAAAAACTAGAAAAACTTTTTGGGATTTCTTGGGGGCAAGTGGATTAAAATTCACTTGATTGATTTGTTGTCTTCACTCCCACTGCCTCGGGATTTCCCGCCCTACTTCGCATAGCAAAAATTCGAGAATTTTGATTCTTAGATTTTTCGCCGTGGGAAGTATTTTTTTTTTTTTGAGGCAAAGAAAAAGATTGCTTGTATCCCTCTTTTGCCTCACTTATCTTTAATTCAGGATCACATTTTTGGTGGGGAGATTTGGAATTGAGTTAATTCCAACCTCACCACGACTTTTTCAACTTGCCTGTGATTCGATCCTGAATACTTAAACACCAACAACTTTATTTTCTTTATCTGTTGGTTGAGCCTTGTGTGGACATTCTTCTTGGTGATTGGGAGCACTTGAATTGAAGTGCCTTGGCTCCCTTTCACATTGATATAAAATTGATTTATGCATCCACACTTAGAAATCTCCATTTAGGGTAGCCCATTGCATTTTAGCATGCATTAACTAACTGGTAATTGAAGAAGGGTTTCTTGGGTTTTAGAAGGAAAACCTGTATTTTTGCAAAAACCTGGAGATTGGTTGAATTGGTAATTCAACAAAACCCTAAAAAGTCATACTACTTAAGGCTGAACTCTAAAAACCATTCGCCAATAAAAACTTCAATTCGAGGAGATTTCTCCGTTGCATGCTTGTTCTTACACACTCTTAAAATCAATCACTTGGGCATTACCCGTAAACAACGCCCTTCACATTCCAAAAGCACTTGACCCTAAGCCTCTAATTAAAACTGGTAGTAACTTCACCCTTTTTAAGGATTGGAGGTCTAACTACCTACGTGTAGCGGCTACGTGCTGGTGAGAGTTCCCGCGTGCTATCGGGTGTCTAATACTGGGGCAAACGGCCTTTCAATCTGGCCCGGTGGTTCCGTGGTGCTCGCATTCGGTTCCGTAGTTCGTGATAGTAGGTAACTTAGATCTTTAGGTCTAAGGGCACACTGTAGAGGTTAGGAACTTGACTGTATTGATTTGTAATCAAGTGTACCTTTGCGGCGTCATTTCTCTCATCTCTTTTCCCCTCTTATCCCCCCCCCAATTCTTCCTGCGTAGTGCATGTTTTGGAGGAGGCCACAAAACCCTGAACTGTTTGAATTGACTGCTAAATCTAGAAAAAGAGCAGAATCATCCTCCTCCTCCACAAACATGGCACACACGCCCACCTCACCACTTCGTCACAATTCCAATTCTTTCAACACCAGGCTTATCCCGAGAAACCCTGCAAGACCTTCCTTATCGAGTGTCGCGCCAAGCGACTCGGTAAGTCATGTGGAATTGGCTTCTGCGAGCCAGTATTTCAACACGGAGGACCAAGCCTCCGTGTGCTCGAACACATATGCGGACACGTCTTCTGGCATAGAAGACGCCTGCACCCTGGGGAACAACCCGTTTTCTGCCACGTATAACCCAGGGTGGCACGATCATCCAAATTTCGCATGGTCTAACAACCCGCAGCGCCAAAATCCCGCTGGTGGACCAAGGCGATCGTCCGCACCCGTCATCCCAAGGGCCCAATCTAATCCTATGGCAAATCCGCCATCAGGCCCTTGCGTACAGAAAACCAAACACGCATCAAAACCTCCTGATAAATTGATGCGAATGATGACGGAAATGTCAAAGCGCCATAAAGAGAACATGACCTCTCTTCAGCATTTGGCGCAAAAGAATGCTGAGATCAGTCAACTAAGCATGGCGACTCGATCTCAGGGCACTCTTCCCGCCCAACCTGTTCCAAACCCGCAAAACTTCGTACCCTGTGATCCGCAACCACAGGTACAACCTTCTCAGGAACAGGTTCATCAAATTCTGCAAGCTCCGAGTATTCCTCCGGGATTTCAGGTTAATCCCGCTGCAGCATCGCACTCGCATGCTGATAGCGATTACATCAAGGATGACACGTCTGACGAGGACATGACTGTCAGTACGTGTATCGAACTTATTGGAGCCAATTCAGACTGCTGCGAATTACCTAATGACTGCCTGACCTATACAAATTGTGACGTTCCCCAATCCCCCCCTATTCCTGTATCATCTCCTGACCAGACTTCTGACGAGGTTTTCTCCGCTTCCCATACCTCGTGGTCTGAGTCATTATCGGGCTGCTCACCGTCGGTCCACACTCCTGAAGATCGAATTGCCCTTTCTTTCCCGCCAAATCAGGTGGATTTGTAAATCCACACTGGGACCTTGAGCCCACATCTTACTCACCGGGGCTATTCCCTTTTGGATCCATCTATCCAAAAAGCCCCCCTTCTTGGCCAATCTAAGGGCCAACTTCCTCTTCCTGATCTATTTTCTGATCCGCCTGGGACACTCTCGTCCCAGAAAATGCCAAATTTCTCACCATCCACAATTACTTTTCACACCTCTATCGCGATTACTTCGCTTTTCTCTTCACCACCCACCATCCACCCACCCTTCCACCCTCATCTATACCCTGAACCTCAGCTCCTGTTACCCGATCTGTCGTCCGTTCTCTGCCTTTCCCTGCATGCATATGAGGACATAGCATTGTTTGGCATGGGGGGGTGGATAGGCATTCATAGGATTCGGGTATTTTATGGTATCAGACAATTACCACCTATTTATAAATATGCAAGAAAAAGAAAAAGAAAAAGAAAAAAAAAAGAAAAAAAAAATATATATATATTAATAATAAATGGTGTTTAGTAATGATTTGAAAGCTGAAACAAAAAAATTCAATAAGTGTTTATGGATATTCAACCTCTGTTTTGAAGAATTTCCAGGCCACAGAAGCTTGATTCGCCCAGGCTCGGGTTAATTCACTTAAAGTATTGACGAAATAGATCAAAATCTCTCTTAACTAAGGACGTATTCTTGTACCTGAGACACCAGTACAGGATCCGTTGGTTTGCTTTTTCTTGAGAGCTTAAGTAGATTTGGTTCACACTACACATATCAGGAAAGACCAGGTGAACATAAGATCCAACCCTAGTGTTCATTAGGGAAGGTGGAGTCCTTACCTGTGCGTGCAGGTAGACTTTTTATCCCAGCATTTAGTCTTGTGTTTAGGAGTGACTCTTTCCACCAAAAAGAAACTCTCCCACCAAAAAGAAAAATAAGTGTGCTCCTTCAAAATGTGTTGTAAGAGATATACTGACACGTGTTTCAAAAAAAAAAAAAAAAAGAGTTGTTAAGAAAAAAAAAAAAGAAAAAAAAAAGAAAAGAAAAAAAAAAGATGTTTTAAAAGAGTCAGTATATCTCATAAATGTCTGTATACTTTGTTTTTCGGTGAGCCACAAAAAAAAAAAATCAGAAAATGGGAGTTGAGTTTTCCGTAATCATCTTAAGGGTCAATCCGAAAACACGAGCTGAAACTGCGACCAACCTGTACTTAAAAATTCGTGAAACCCTGGGAGTGAGTCTTAAGGTTCATCTGGTCAGTCTTGATCCTTCACTATGCACAAACCATAACCTCTTGAGCTCTCGAGTACGGCAAAACCTCCTGGGTCTTGGAAATCGTATTTAGGGTTTAAATATCAAGAGTCCTGGTTAGTTGAGAGATGATCTTTGTCATGTAAGACTTAAAGTACTGGTAATCTTCTCTACAATTGGTTCTCACAATATCCGATAATAAACACACCGATATCACCTCAGAAGAAAATCTTCAGCTTAAGATCACTTCTAAATATGGTTTTGCTAGGGACTAGCAAAAGATAGGCATGGGGGTATATGTTTGCACCTCAAAACACGCCTATAATAACACCTTCTTGTGCTACTTTCTAGCATTAACTATGTATATTATAATCCTGTAGTCGCATTTGTAAAAACGCTTGCATGCATGCATTTAATCATGAGAGGAGGAGAAATGAATAAATGGCTTCGTAATTCACATTTTATCTCAAGTGCCTCCCTGCAAATTCCACCTTTTTATTTTTCCTCTTAATTTCTTCTTTTTTCTCATTCCCGCGGCTGCCTTCTTCTTCCCGCGCCCACATGCACTCCATGCTGCGATGCCATACCCTGCCAACGCCTCTCCCTGCTACAGCCATGCCCCACGCCACGCTCTCCTCCTCTATAAAGCCGCAGCTTCCTCCTCGCGACGGGAGGAGGAGACGCAGCTGCTGCAAAGACCCCGCAGCCACCACCTTCCTCTCCACCGTTCTCCCCTCCCATGCGCCAGCCCTCCGTCGAGGAGGCACCCGGCGAGCAGGAGAACCCACTGTGGTGCGCACCACCACAGTGGGAGCACCACCGCCCAGCTCTTCGACGAGCCGGTGGGCGTGGTGCCTTCCTTCGTTGCGTTTTTTCTCTTTAACGCCATTGACGCCGCTCCAAGCTTCGAAGCTTGAAGCCACGACAGCAGCCGCAGTAGCAGCAGCAGGTCCTCCCCGCTCCTCCGCGACCTTCCCCGCAGGCGCGCAACCCTCCGCGCGCGCCTGCAGGCCCGTTCCCCGCCTCCGTCTCTGTTCTGTCCACTCCGCAGTTGCACCCGTAGCCGGCCGCCGCGTGCACTGCAGCGGCCGGCTACGGCCTCGCGCCGACCCCTGCCCTCCTTCGCAACCCTCTGCGACCGACTGCAGACTCCCCGCCGCCTTCTCCAAGCACGCCATCGCCCGCTCTCCGTCCTCGCACCCGGTCTGCAGGAGACGCCTCACGTCCACTGCGCGAAGGCGCGGTGCACCGCGACGGTCAGACGTCCGCCGCCGCGAGCTGACGTCTTAACTCGCTGCCATCGTCCGCGCGCTCGATCTCTCCAGCCCGCTCTCTCTCTCTGCCGATCTCCCGCCCGCTCCCGCTCTCTCTCTCACTTATATTCTCTCTCTCTCCTGCTCTCTTTCTCTTTCTCTCTCTCTTCTTTTTTACTCACAGCAACACACACACACACACCTTCACCGACGCACACACACCTTTACTCACGCATACACACACACACACACACATTTATAGTAACATATATACACATATATATATATACACTTATATACATAGTATATCTATATAGTTATGTATACATACATATAATATAATATATATATACACATATATATAATATATATATATATATATACGTATATATATCTATATACTCATACTTATATACATATATATATACATATATTTATACATATATATATATATACTTATATACATATATACATAGCTATATACATATATACATACATATATATATATACATATACACCTATATATATATATACATATATATCTATATATATCTATACATATATATCTATATATTTATATATATAAATATATTTACTTGTATACATACATATGTACATATATTTTCACGTTATTTACTATACGCTGTATCGCGGGAATATCTGCATCAGTTGTTGATATTCCTCGATACACGCGTACAGAAAGCGTGTTTGCATTCATCATCCATCATCCATCATCCATCCATACTACACGCGGCACATAGTTGTTTTGGTTGCGTCTCTCTAGACGTCGACTGACTCGACATAGTGCTACACTTCATCGTCACCTCTACCTTGACCCCTTTATAGATATAATACATATATATATATATCTATAGATACTATATTTACTTCTGTTTGTTTGCCTTCTCTCTTAGTAAAAAGATAAAAAAAATACATAAAAGAGAAAAGATAATCTTTGACTTGCAGGTACTTCGTCTTGCAAGTAGCAAGGCGTGTTTTGGAACTCTGTTTTGGCTAAAAGCCAAGGACATAATTTTGAGGGTGTGCCTCAAGAACAAGGATTCCCATAAAAAACCTAAATAAGAAAAATACTAAAAACACAATAAATGAACGGAAGAGACGCGTTTTAAGGACAACGTAGAAACTCGACTTAAACCCCACTTCCCTGAGTTCGACCCTGGGCCTAAAAGTGACAAGATAAAATCAATTATGCCAGGTTAAAAATTTTGTAAAGAGATGGTTAGGTCCAAATTAGGTTAACCACTATACACATTTCAACGATAAAAATATCATATTAACAACCTATTCGGGCCGACCCATCAGGTCCCTCTCACCCACACATGCCTCGTCCATGATCTCTGCCCGCGGACCTGGCCTGACTCGTTTACCCGCCTAGCCAAGCACTCCTCGGCTACTACCTCACTGCAGGCAGCCCTGGACCCAAGTGCATGTGTACCCGATTGCCCGATATCCTGTTGAAGGCCCTGCGAGGGCGAAGCCTATGAGAGAGATGGAAGGAGAGACTACGCGGGGGTAGGGAGGGTTTTGCTGCTGAAGACATTGGCTGACAGTTAGCCAATCTGAGAAGTTCCCCTCCCTTGTGAGAAGAAGAAGAAGGAAGCAGGAAGAAGAAAAGGAGCCGCCGTAAAGAAAGAAAAGAAGAGAAAGAAGAGGCTGAGAGAAGAAAATGGAGGCAGTGCTCTGTAGCATGAGACATTTAAGTCGTCTGATCCCACTTTCAGACATCTGATTTGAGTTTCTAAAGCTATAATTAACTCTGATATTGTGCTTCTACTTGCTATTGCTGTATAAGGGTAATTGGTGATTTAAATCACCATTTTACCCTCCATTTTGCACATTGATCATTGATTTTTTTATCATTCTCCTTAAACTTTTACTTATATATTGTGCTCAGTTATGAATTGTGATCTTGAGTTTTAAATTCCATATTTCTCCCTGTGTTCGACCTCGGAATCTTTTTCGAGTAAAAAAATTTATTTGTTTGAATACTATTTTGCCTATACTGCAACGTGACATTTTTAAAACACCGATCTAGCATTCGAACATTTTGGTGCCGTTGTCGGGGAGCAACAGGCAATTTTGAACTCTTGATAGTAATTCCTAATTCAGATTCTAACTTGCTATATCGCTTTTGCTGTGGTTGTTTCAGGGAGAAGATACATTCAAGGAAGATCAACTGCACAACAAACACACCAGGGGCAGGTAAGTTCTAACTCTCTCTCTTAAGCCCCTCATTCTGAAAAGGATAAAAGGAAAAAAATCAATTAGGGCTACTTGCATTCTTTCCATAGATAATTCATCAAGTTGCCTAAGTTGATGCATTTTTATTTGACAACAAATCCTGATTTGTGCACCCATTTAAAGCTTAGGGTATCTAGGGTTATCACATTCTTATTTGAGCCCTAGGTACCACATTTGGACAAATTAAAGTGGACCAAACTAGAGCCAGTTGAGGATTTCAGTTTAGGGTTTTTAGTGACACACTTTCCTAATCAAGAAATCAATTTTCCAAAAAATGTGTGCCTAGACCTTGATTGAACTGATCTATTCAAGCAAAACCCTAAAAATCAGGCTTTTAAAGTCATTCGAACACTAAAAAAGGGACCTAAATTTTCAAGGACAATATAGGTGAAGTTGACCCACCTTGTTTGGGTCAACCAATCTTCAAATTAGGTCACTCTTGCATTCAACACATCTTAAAGTTCAAGTGAAATTCTAAGCACCCTTGCTCTTAATTAAAATTGGTAGACTTAAGAGGTCAAGTCCCCATTCTGGTCTACCTGGAACATTAGTGACAAGAGAGGTCGAGTGGGGGAAACCCTATAACCCGTGGGGGCACTCTACCATGTAGGGGTCTTTGCGGGACTCTCCCTCTCTGGCTACCCAGGTAATTTTCAGGTGGACGGCTTTCTGACTAAGGGGTATCATCTGCCCTAAACCTCTATAGTCATCCAAAATTTTTGGGTGTCTTGATTTGGTCCATCACATTCTACCTCTCATCTAGTCCATCGGTGCATGTTCGGGAGGTCTCTAAGACCATCCTTGAGGCCTCCTTTATTCACTCATTCACGTCGAGGCCAAGCCTCGACCTCCTTGTTTGTGCAATAACTCAATCCTATTGATATCTCTTCTGAGTCATCTGAACCTGATTCTCCTTCATCCATCATCATGGCACAACCCGCAGAAGAAAATAATCTCGAAAATCAACTCCAGGACCTCAATGATCTATTCCAAACCTTTGTGAACCCACTGCAGCGTCCAATGATGTGAGATCACTACAATCCCACTGCGGTAGCAATGGAACCCTGAGTACAAATCCCCACTGGAGGTCCTGACACTAAACTCAAGCCCAACATGATTCATGCCATTCCTAAATTCCATGGGCGTAATTCTAAAGATCCTTTCCAGTATATCAAACAACTCAAGCATCTGACCCAGACCTTTGGGTCAGGAACTCAAAATTGGGATATTCTAGTCATGAAAATGTTCTCCTTCTCTCTCATGGATAAAGCTACTCACTGGTACCAAACCCAAACGCGTCCGATCAACACCTGGGCGAAACTTCAATTCGAGTTTCTGAGAAAGTTCTTCCTTGTTGGTCAAACAAATGCTTTATGGCACCCGATCACACATTTCACACAACAGGCAGGAGAACCACTTCACGAAGCATGGGATCGTTTCCTGGATCTCATACGAAAGTGCCCCCATCACGGAGTTCCTAAATGGGAACAAGTCCAGTCTTTTTACCAGGGACTCCGTGAGGATATTAGATTATTCGTCAGTGCGACCTGCGGAGGAAACATCATGGGTCAACACGAAGACACCGTGTGGGAGATTCTCGAGAATATGTGTGAGAACTCCATCAATAATGAATCCATGGGCATGTTTGACCGGACGGATGCCCGTGCATTGACGAATCCAAAGGGAGCACATGAGACGTAGGGCCTGTCCTCTTCCGTCAACTTGGAATTGATGGCCAGTCATTTGGACAAGGTCTCTATTATTGAGAAGAAGGTGGATGATCGTACTCGACATTTGTAGCGAGCCACCTTTGCGCAGAACCCATTCACACAACCACCCTCTGGCAGGGAGGCCGTGCACAACATCTATCTCCGACCCTCTCAAGGGATGGACCCATGTCCACCACCGTTTGATTCTAGCTACGGAGGAAACTCTGGATCCACCTACTCTAGTTGGGGGAACTTTGAACCCTCATATTTTGATTTTCCCGAGGTTCCTCAGACCTGCGAGGACCTCAACGCCATTCAGAATGATCCATTCTCAAACACCTACAACCCTGGATGGTGTAATCATCCCAATTTCACGTGGTTAGGTAATAATCAAAATCAGAGACCTTAATATTCGCCCCAACCACAAGCTCCTCGTCTATATCAGTTGCCTCAGCTTCGACCTAAGCCAACTTATCAATCTGGGCTAACTCAGATAGATCAAATGACTCTTATCCTTCAGACTCTGGTTGACATTCAGAAGATGAATGCAGTTATGCAAAAACAACACTATTTATCTCTGTGAGATCGAGTTTAAAATAAAGCGTTGTAATATAGTCGAAATTGCTTTGAAAACAAATATAATTTTTATTACTCGAAAAGATTCCGAGGTCGAACACAAGGAGCAAATTGGTATTTAGAAATCAAGATCACAATTCAAACTTAAAAGAATTTGCAATAATATCAGTAGCAATGTGCAAAAATATGGGAGTAAAATGAAGATTTAGATCACCAAAATACTCCTGCAATATCACTAAGGAACTCGATGTAAATGTTATGAAATGAGAGCTTGGTTTTGTTGTCTGATTTGTGCTGCTTTTTCTTCTTTTCTTCATCTCTTTCTCTTCTTTCTTCTTCTTTATCTATTTCTTCAGCTATAGCTTCTTCTCCTTCTTCTTTCTCTCAGGCCTTTAGCTCTTCATTTTCTTCTTTCCTTCTTTGACTCTTCCTTTCTTCTTCTTCTTCTTTCTCTGTGATTCTTCTCTTCCTCTCTTCTTCTCTTCAGGCCTTCACCTCTCCTTCTTTGGCTTTCCTCTTCAAAATTCGGCTAAGTGTCGGCTGAAGGTTCCTGTAGCAAAACCCTCCCCCTACCCACGTGACTCTCCTCTCTTTTTCTCTCTTAGGATCTGCTCTCCCAGAGCCATGGGTATCCGGGTTATCGGGTCAGGCGCATACCTGGGTCCAGGCTCACCGGCGTGCGGTGGTGAGCGAGGAGTGCAGGTCAGGCAGGTAAACGGGTCGACCAAGTCCGTGGGGGCATGTCATAGACGAGGCCAGGTGAAGGTGAGAGGGACCTCACCTCGTGGATTTGAGGCGAATAGCTACCAGCACTTTTTGAATTTATGCGGGTGTGCGGCTTCAACAACTTCTGATGTGGGACTATCCGTGCACCCTTTCTTTGCACGTCTACAGCAGGGAGTGTCCTTCCAATTGCAATAGCTGTTGAGGCTCGCGACTTCAATTGAGAGCCTAGGACCATGCGTGAGATACTTCCACACATTCTGGGACTTCAACTTAGGACAACAAGGCCTGGAGTGAACCTGCAAGCAAGCTCGAAGCTTGCTCGCCAATGACGGATGGGGCATACTCCTGAAATCAGTTAAACGGCCTCTTGGCCATGTCAGAGTGCTCAGGGAGTATCACTGGAGCACGGCAAATGTGATGGGGGTGGTGGCGTGGAGCGAGAGTGACTGTGAGTGCGTACCTAGGTCAAACTGTGTGCGTGTGAGTGGGTGTGTTCGAGGGTGCGAGCGAGTGAGTGATGAGGTGAATGAATAGAGGGGAAATGATCGGGAATGTGTGGTGAAGTTTTTGCGAGGGTTGGCGAGGGTTTTGGTGGGCTATGGAGGTGGGATGGCCTCGCTGGAGGGGTTGGTCGGAGATTGAAAGGATGGAGGTGCGAAGTGGTGTCAGTGGTCAGTTTTGGAAAGTAAAGAGTGGAGAAGAAAGTAGAAGTGACAGGGGACTTAGCTAAGAGGTTGATGGACGAAGGGGGACAACGATGGCGTTGAGTCTAGTGTGGCTGACGCTGGAGACGAAGGCGGCTCCGGTGAGGTGGGAACGGTGAGGATGAAGGGGAGAGGGGCGTCTGCTGGTATGGTGAGATGCGGACAGAGATGAGGAAGAGGAATCCACTGCAAGTATGGCGACAGATGAAGAGAAAGAGCAGAGGGGATCACCGGACGTCAAGGAGCCTTTGGTCGTGAGAGGGATAGATGAATTGAGGGGATTCACTGCTGAATTCGAGCGTGGTGACTTCAGGAGGATCTGGGCTTCTTTAAATAAGGATCTGAGGGGCTGTTAGAGATGAAGGTCACCAGATTTGGGAGATTTCAAGAGCCCCAAATCTCTCATGCGTTCGCGTGAGAGATTGGGAAGGAATCAGAGCATGTGGATGGGTTCATACTGGAGAGAATTTCTCAGAGATCTCTCTTCCAATTTTGGAAGAGATTCTCCAAGCAATCAAGGAGAAATCACTTGTCAAAGGTCACCGGAGTAGGTTTCCTTCGCGAAAATGGCAAAGGGACCTAATTGTGAAGACAATGAAGAAGTTAGGGGGCTATTCGCAAGGGTTTTTGAAAGTTGGGGGTATAGATGTAATCAGACAAAAACTTTTTGTAAACTAGGTCAAGGCAAGCTCATCTTGGGTCCAAATTCTGTTACAAACCTAATTTGGACCTAAGGAATCCAATGGTGAAGTTGGATTTTGGTTTTGACCATGTTTGACTGGGTAATTTATGCAAAAACCTAAATTAGGGTAAATATCTATTTCAGACTCCATTTTAGATCAAGATGGGTTTTAATGGCCAAATTAAAGGTACTAAATCCTAGAGAATATTTTTCTATGATTTTTAGAGGGCTTAAGTGAATTTTATCCTGACTAGAACCTTGGTTAATTAAGTGGGTCTGTTTTTAGGGTTTCAAAAGTTATTTAATTCTCAGAACATACACAAACCTTTTTCTGTCTAATCCAACCCACTTGTTATCTTATTAAGACCATTTGACTTTTATTCAGTCCTTGAGGAAGCTTGTGGTTGTACTTCATTCATGATAAGATGGTGAAATTGCAATTTCACCCCTAGTTTCTTATTTTTCTCTCAGAATGGTTATGTAATGAATTATGACCTTCAGTTGGTTATGTAGGAGCATTTATTGTAAAAAAAGGTCACCGGAGTAGGTTTCCTTCGCGAAAATGGCAAAGGGACCTAATTGTGAAGATGATGAAGAAGTTAGGGGGCTATTCGCAAGGGTTTTTGAAAGTTGGGGGTATAGATGTAATCAGACAAAACCTTTTTGTAAACTAGGTCAAGGCAAGCTCATCTTGGGTCCAAATTCTGTTACAAACCTAATTTGGACCTAAGGAATCCAATGGTGAAGTTGGATTTTGGTTTTGACCATGTTTGACTGGGTAATTTATGCAAAAACCTAAATTAGGGTAAATATCTATTTCAGACTCCATTTTAGATCAAGATGGGTTTTAATGGCCAAATTAAAGGTACTAAATCCTAGAGAATATTTTTCTATGATTTTTAGAGGGCTTAAGTGAATTTTATCCTGACTAGAACCTTGGTTAATTAAGTGGGTCTGTTTTTAGGGTTTCAAAAGTTATTTAATTCTCAGAACATACACAAACCTTTTTCTGTCTAATCCAACCCACTTGTTATCTTATTAAGACCATTTGACCTTTATTCAGTCCTTGAGGAAGCTTGTGGTTGTACTTCATTCATGATAAGATGGTGAAATTGCAATTTCACCCCTAGTTTCTTATTTTTCTCTCAGAATGGTTATGTAATGAATTATGACCTTCAGTTGGTTATGTAGGAGCATTTATTGACTTCATTGGGTCAAAATGAGCTAGTTAGGGCTCATGATGGTGTTCCCATCAAGCACAGAGATGAGATCACAGAGGTTCGCAATCAACTTGCCCAGATGGCAAATCCTCGCCAACCTGGTGCACTTCCTTCACAACCTCTGCTTAATCCGAATAACGTGCCGAATCAGAGAGGCATTATGAACCCAAATCCGAGCCAAGATCACTTTGTTTATCAGGCCCCTTCTACTCCATCACCCGACGGGATGGAGGCTTCGACATCAAATAGAGGTTACCAGCAGCAAGCACCTCTTCTGCCCACTCCAAACCAAAATCAGGTAGGATTAAATTCTGTTACTACCCACATTGGTAAAACAACACAGGACCCACTTTATCCAAGCCCAACCAAGCCTGGTAATACAAACCCTAACCCAAGGATAGTTATCCAAGACACCTCTATCCATATCAAGAACCTGGACCATTCTAGAGGAACCACCTAAGGTTCCATTTCCTAAGGCCTTGACCAAGGGAAAGAGGATAACCAAAATCGTGGCACCTGAGGAGGACCTGGTTAAGCTCTTTGAGCAGGTCCATATAAACATCCCCTTGATGGATGCGATACGCCACGTATCGGCTTACACATGATTTTTGAAAGACGTATGTACACCAAAGCGTAAGCTGCAAACCAAAGAATCCGATTGTACTGTCAGAGCAAGCCAGCTCTGTCATTTTAAGAAAACTCCCGCCTAAGGCAAAAGACCCAGGCACCCCTTTGATCTCTTGTGAAATTGGTGATATACGGTTTGACCGAGCTTTATTAGACTTAGAAGCCTCCATAAATTTGATACCCACAGCCCTGCTAGACTATTTCGAGGAATCTAAACTTAAACTGACTGAAATGACTTTACAGCTAGCAGACCGATCAATTAAGTCACCAAAAGGAATCCTCCAGAATGTCATAGTGAGGGTGCATGATTTCTATTTTCCAGTGGATTTCATTGTTTTAGACATGGATGCTCCTGAGAATGTGAAGAATACACTGATCATATTAGGGAAACCCTTTCTGGCCACTGCTAGGGCCAATATCAATTGTGAGGAGGGCCAAATCGAATTGAAATTTGGGAGCAAAACACTAAAGATCGACATCTTTAAGGCCCAACAATGAATTAATTGCGGAGTCATAGAACAAATTTGCGATATTGAAGTAGTGGTTGACGACTTCATAGAGAACCCGACTATTTCTGATCAACCACAAGAGGATCAAAACTCGCAATTAGAGGAGAATGAACTCACCCTAGACACACCCATAGCTCCGTCCTTTTCTCCTGACACCCATTCGGAATTACCTGCTACTACTGAAAACCCAGTTTTGGAATTAAAGCCTCTTTCTGATCATCTCAAATACATCTTTTTAGGTTCCAATCAGACGTTTCCTATGATTATCAACTCCCGACTCACACCTAATCAGGAAACACGCCTGATTTTTGTTCTCCAGCAACATCAAAGAGCCATTGGATGGACTCTCGATGATCTCACCGGTATCAGCCCCTCATACTGCACTCACCACATCTACACTGAAGAGGGCTCACGACCATCCCGTGACATGCGGAAACGCCTGAATCCCAATCTGTAGGATGTTGTGAAAAAGGAGATTATCAAGTGGTTAGATGCAGGGATTATCTACCCCATCTCCGACAGTCGGTGGGTGAGTCCAATCCAGGCTGTGCCTAAAAAGGTAGGGCTCACCATCATCACGACTGAAATTGGAGAAGCCATACCAACCCATATAGCAAACTTGTGGAGAGTCTGCATCGATTACAGAAGACTCAATTCCTCCATGAAGAAGGATCATTTCCCACTACTGTTCATTGATCAGATTCTCGAGAAATTAGCAGGAAATCGATTCTTCTGCTTTCTGGACATGTACTCCGGTTATAACTAGGTTGCAATCCATCCCAAGGACCAAGAAAAGACCACGTTCACCTACCCCTTCGAAACATACGCATTCCAAAGGATGTCATTCGGTCTCTTCAATGCACCCGTTACTTTTCAGTGGTGCATGCTTGCCATATTCTCAGATATGGTAGTTGAGTACCTTGAAGTCTTCATGGATGACTTCTCGGTATTTGGTGAATCATTTGATTATTGCCTCCTGCACCTGTTCCAGATCCTCAGGTGGTGCATCGACATGAACTTGGTTCTTTCCTGGGAAAAGAGCCACTTCATGGTACCTAAGGGAATAGTCCTGGGACATCTTATCTCTGAAAAGGGCATCCAAGTTGATTGAGCCAAGGTGAATTTGATTTCCAAACTCCCTATACCTAGCCCGGTCAAAGACATCCGATCCTTCCTTGAGCACATCTATTTTTATCGTCGATTCATTCTTGATTTCTCGAAAATCGCATGCCCCTAGACTAATCTTCTATCTAAGGATGTCCCTTTTGAAATCACCAATGAATGCACTCAAGCATTTGAGATCCTGTGTGATCGAGTTACCCAAGCACCTATCCTGTAGTCCCCTGATTGGTCTCAACCCTTTGAGATCATGTGCGATGCATCTGATTATGTTGTAGGTGTGGTACTTGGGTAGAAAATAGACGGGAGACCCGTGGTCGTTTACTACGCTAGCAAGACACTTGATGAGGCTCAGCATAACTACACAGTTATTAAGAAAGAGCTGCTAACCATAGTATTTGCCCTGGAAAAATTCAAATCATATCTTTTGGGTTCCCGTATTATCATTTCTCAGATTACACTACTGTGAGGCATCTCCTTGCGAAGAAGGACGTGAAACCTCGACTAATCCACTAGATCTTGCTATTGCATGAATTTGATCTTGAGATTCATGATAAGGCAGGGAAACAGAATGTGGTAGATGATCACTTATCCTGCCTTCCTTCTGATATTATCAACCCTTCCGGACCTATTACTGAACATTTTCCCGATGAGCACCTCCTGATTATCAGTATAAGACTTCCATAGTTTGCTGATTTAGTAAACTACTTGGCATCACATCAAATACCATCTGATTGACCAAAAGTCAAGAATAAATTACTTTTCGATGCCAAGTACTACTTTTGGGAAGACCCGTATCTCTTCTGCATTGGTGCTGATCAAATCATCCGACGATGTGTTCCGAAAGCGGAAATTCAGGACATTTTATCCTTCTGCCATGACCAGGCATGCAGTGGACACTTTTCTGGTCGTTAAACCGCAGCAAAAGTCCTCTAGTGCAGCTTCTATTGGCCCACAGTTTTCAAAGACGCATACAATCACTGTAAGGCATGCACTCGTTGCCAGACCTTAGGCAACATGAGCCATCATGATATGATGCCCTTATAGCCGATTCTCATATGTGAAATCTTCGATGTCTAGGGGATTGATTCTATGGGACCCTTCCCTATTTTGGATGGCTTTGCATACATTCTTCTCGCTATTGACTACGTGTCCAAATGGATCGAAGCCATTTCGACCCGAACCAATGATCATAAGGTGGTTATCAAATTTATTCATCAGAACATCTTTTCTCAGTTCAGGATTCCACATGCCATATTCTCTGATGGAGGGACCCATTTCACGAATACTCAGTTTAGATCACTGATGACCAAATACGGGGTGTCACACTGAATCTCCACTCCTTATCACCCCCAAACTAATGGCCTAGCTGAGCTATCGAATAGGGAGATCAAGAAAATCCTCTAGGTCACTGTTCGCCCAAATAGGAAAGACTAGTCGTCCTGACTTTTGAAAGCTTTGTGGGCTTATAGGACCTCCCACAAAACCCAATTAGGCATGTCTCCTTTCAGATTGGTGTACGGGAAGGCATGTCACCTCCCCGTCGAATTGGAGCACAAAGCCTATTAGGCAGTATGGAACTGCAATCTCGATCTTTCTAAGGCAGGAGCCCACAAAAAGCTTCAAATGAGTGAGATCGATGAATTACACCACGATGCATATGAGAACTCGCGAATTTATAAAGAGCGGGTTAAGGCCTTTCATGATAAGCACATATCCAGAAAGATTTTCT
This sequence comes from Thalassia testudinum, assembly GCA_037157565.1. Taxonomy (NCBI): domain Eukaryota; kingdom Viridiplantae; phylum Streptophyta; class Magnoliopsida; order Alismatales; family Hydrocharitaceae; genus Thalassia; species Thalassia testudinum. The sequence continues at coordinate 37,551,792 of JAZHRO010000056.1, forward strand.
TCTCTGGTTAGAAAGTCCTACTCTTTGGTGCCAAACTCAAATTGTTCTTAGGAAAACTCAGATCAAAATGGATTGGACCGTACCCTGTCCGACAAATCTTTGGAAAAGGAGCTGTCGAAATCAGTCAACTCAGCCACAATTCAGAACCTTTTGTCGTGAACGGTCAGAGACTCAAATCGTTCATTGAACTCACCGATGCAAATTTGGTTGAGATATCTTTTACCCTCCATTCTCCCTGAGCTCATTGCGCCTGGCTGATGGCGTTAAACTCAGCGCTTAGCGGGAGGCAGCCCGTCATTTCAAGAAACCCGAAACCCTTCTTGACACATCCTATGCTGAATTCATATTGCACTATAGGGTTCATCCACTAGAACAACTGACTCCACCTTTGATACCCGTACCCCAACTTGAAATCATCCGCAATAGTCATCTCGACCCATTCACCTGCCCAACACCTATTCTAATGAATGATCTAATCTGAACTCGAACCCACCTAATTTACAATGAGGACATTGTAAATCATAAGCATGGGGGGTAGTAAAGTGCAAAACGTCATGAAAATCATTTCACAAGAAAATGTTTCATCAAAAAAATCACATACTCCAAAAATACAAAAAAAATAAAAAATTCTTGAAAAAGAACAAAAATATAAGAGGAGAGGAAATTTTGATGGCATATCAGAATTTGAGAAGAAAAAGGGGAGAAGATAAAAATGTCAAAAAGGAGCACAATTTGAAAAGAAAAGAAAAAGAGGTAGTCATTAGTAAAAGATTAAGGAATTGACTTAGTTCTAGACCATATCAAAAGAAAGAAAATGAAAGGCAAAAAGTGCTAATAAACTAAAAAAGTGATTAGTAGGAATGCAGATTTTAGGCCTCTTGGGCAGGAATCCTGGGCTTAAAAATTCAAGTACCCACTAAGATCTGGATAGTCAAGAGGTTAGGGAAAATGCGAAGCTTAAGTATTAGGTCTAAGGCTTAGGGATTATTCGGCCTCGTTAACTGACCTCTGGTTTGCAGGACTCGGTAACCTAAGCACCGCAATCCACACACAGTCCAGTTCAGTGCGCCTAAGTATCAAAATCACGCAAATGAGTTTAAATTATTATGAAAAGTCACCTAGATTAGGAGCGGCTGATCAACACAAGTTGATTTGGACGAGTTCCCAGCACGAAGAGCGAGAAATTTCCCTCGAAGATGTGCAATAACATATCGTCTCCTCGGTGCTTGTCTCCTAGGATATCTACATATCCTACCGGGGGCATGTAAGCACTCTATGTTGGTTCAGATGTCATGGGCGGCATTATCTCGAAATGTCGATTTTCAGGGTCTGGATTTAGCTACAGAATGCTATGGGTGGGATTATCTCGAAATCTTGAAAGCCAGGGTTCTGGGGTTGCCATGGGCGATGCTATCTCAAAGCATCGATTGCCAGGGACCCTACGAGGATTGATGGTGGGGACTAAGAATCCGATACAGACCGTGTTGTAAAGCTAATCCAAAGCTAGAAATAAAAAGAAAAGAGAGAGAACTCTCCAAAAACAAAGAAAAATTCCTCTGTCTCTCTCTGACAAAAACGCACTGCAAACTGAATCGAGGCTGAAACATGTTACAAGCATGGGTGCTTTAACTGCGGAGTTCAATGAACCTTTGGTTAGTTCCTGTGTGCCTTAAAAACTTTCGCGGTAGACTGAGGCTAGAGCTAGTCAGGTCTTGATCTTGGTTGGTACTTGAGTACCTCTAGGCCTACTATCGGCATTCTAACCTAATCTACAAAAGGAAGCACACAACAAAGCTTTTAAGCATCAAAAGATTTTATGGTCTAGAATCAAAGTTAATACCTTGAAATTTTGCCAAGGGACAAGCAAAAGCTAAGCATGGGGGTATGATGGGAACACCATCATGAGCCATAACTAGCTTATTTTGACCCAATTAAGTCAATAAATGCTCCTACATAACCGCCAAAGAGTTACAAGTCATTTCATATTCATTATGAAAGAAAAGCAAGAAACTAGGGATAAAACTGTAATTTTACTAGCTCATCATGAATGCTATACAACCAAGGATTTTCTCAAGGGTTGAATGAAGGTCAATTTGTCTTAAAAAGATAACAAGTGGGATAAGACAGACAGAAAAGGGTTTGCACGTGTTCTGAGAATTAAATGACTTTTGAAACCCTAAAAATAGACTCGCTTAATTAATTGAGGCTCTGATCAGGATAAAATTCACCTAAACCCTCTAAAATTCATAGAAAAATATTCTCCAGGGTTTAGAACTTTCAATTTGACCATCAAAATCCGTTTTGACCCAAACTAGACCCACAGACAGACATTTGCCCTAATTTAGGTTTTTGCATAAATTACCTAGTCAAACATGGTCAAAACAAAAATCCAACTTGACCATTGGATTCCTTTGGTCCAAATTAGGTTTGTATCAAAATTTGGACCCAAGATGAATTTGTCTTGACCTAGTTTGCAAATTGGTCTGTCTAATTTCATTTCTACCCTTAACTTTCAAAATCCTTTCAAATAGGCCCCTAACTTTATCATTCTTTTCATAAATAGGTCCCTATCACCATGAAACCTATTCTTACTTGCTCCGACAACCTTAAAAAGGAAGGAACTCCCTGGTTTCCTGATGAATCCGTTTCAAAATTAAAAGAGAAGTTCGTCAAGAAATTTCCTTCCTTTTGAACCCAATCCTAAACCCTAAAACCTACCCAATCTCTCATGTGAATGCATGAGAGATTTAGGTATCAAGAAACTTCCAACTCCGGAGAGCTTTCAATGCTTGGAAACTTGCTTCCCAAGCTCTAACCGACCTCTGATGACCTATAAATGACTCCCCAGATCACAACGAACTTCCTAAGCTTGAATTCGGCTAGAGATTCCCTCTAATTCTTCTCCCCTCCTCCAGCCGATTTGCTCTTCAAGCTCTGGTGATTCTCCTTAACTTCCCTCATCATCTGACCACAATACCTGTGGCAGATTCTTCATCCTTATCTTCTTCCGCATCGCGCAGCACCCACCGGCGCACCTGCCCCCCTTCATCCTCGCCGATTGCCATCTTCGTCTTCAGCACCAGCCGCACCTCACCTGGTGCAAACTCCGCTCCCCTTCATCTGCTTCCCCTCCTAAATAACTCCTCGACTTCCCCTTTTCATTTTTAGACCCTCGCCGCCTCGTTTCGACCGCTGACTCGCCCCATCGCCCTCCGTCTTCCACCTCGTCGGCAGACCTCGGGTGAGCCCTAGCGGCTTCCACACTCGCCCAACCGCGTCGCTTCCACGCTCCTCACCATCTCCTCGACTCACCGACCAAAACCCCTCTAGTAATTGAGGGATTGGCCTATCACCCCCCGACTTACGCACTCTCACACACAAACTGCGAGGTCGACAGACCTCCACAACCACTTGCACGTGACGCCACCACCTTAGTTGCATTTCTTGATGTCCGGAAAAGCTCCCGAACTATTCTATTGTGGCCATGAGGCCTTATTTTTTATTTCAGGTGAGCCAGTCTCCTCCGCCATTGCCGCAACAACCGCGAGCATGCTTGAAGCTCTCATCACGACTGTAGGTTCTAGGCGCTGATCCCAAGAACTGTGGATTACCTCTAGGAGTATCCTTGCACAGTCAATTGAAGCCTTTGACCAAGCCTATGTGCCAATTTCACGAAGGAAGCTGCTGCTGCGACTGCACGAAGGAAGGAGGGTGGGATAGTCCCACCTCGGAAGCGGCAAAACCCCTACGCTCACATAAATTGTAGAAGTGTTGGTGGCTATTTGCCTCCAAACATGGGGTGAGGTCCCTCTCACCTGCACATGCCTCGTCCGTGATCTCTGCCCGCAGACCTGGCTTGACCCGTTTACCTGCTTAGCCAAGCACTCCTCGGCTGCTACCTTACTGCAGGTAGCTCTTGACCTGGGTGCGCGTCTACCCGATTGCCCGTTATCCCGTTGAAGGCCCTAGGAGGGTGGAGCCTAAGAGAGAGAAGGAAGGAGAGATTGTGCGAGGGTAGGGAGGGTTTTGTTGCTGAAGACATTGGTTGACAGTTAGCCAATCTGAGAAGTTCCCCTCCCTTGTGAGAAGAAGGAGAAGGAAGCAGAAGGAAGAAGAAAAAAAGAAGAAGGAGCCGCAGTAGAGAAAGAAAAGAAGACAAAGAAGAAGAGGCTGGGAGAAGAAAAAGGAGGCAGTGTATTGTAGCATTAGACATTTAAGTCTTCTGATCCCACTTTCAGACGTCTGATTTGAGTTTCTAAAGCTATAATTAACTCTGATATTGTGCTTCTACTTGCTATTACTGTATAAGGGTAATTGGTGATTTAAATCACCATTTTACTCTCTTCATTTTGCACATTGATCATTGGTTTTTATATCATTTTGCCTTAAACTTTTACTTATATATTGTGCTTAGTTATGAATTGTGATCTTGAGCTTTTAATTCCATATTGCTCCCTGTGTTCGACCTTGGAATCTTTTTCGAGTAAAAAAATTTATTTATTTAAACGCTATTTTGGCTATACTGCAACGCGGCATGCTTAAAACACCGATCTAGCGTTCGAACAAGATGTGGAGGAAGTTCTTCAAAATCCTCAAATTGTGCAGAATCATGATCATCCTCATGATGTGTGGTGTAGTGAATAGGAGTTTGAGGTTCAGGAGGTATAGGATTGGATGTAGAAGGCAAAGAAGTAGAAGTGGTGGCTTGGGTATTGTAACGACCCGGTTCCCGAGTCCCTACGAGACACGAGAACCGGACCGACTCGACTAATCCCAAGACCTAGTCGTCCAACGAGGAAGTAACCAAAAGACAGTAAAATAAACCACATTCAGCATGAATATAACTAACAGTAAGAAAGTACAGCAGTAAGTAAAGAAACTACTACAGTAGGTACCACCACAACAGTAAAACAGCATTTATCATATAACAAGAACTGCAGGTAAAGAAGGTACAGCGGAAACAAAAACTACTCACTAGAACAGAAACAAAAGGGGTACAAAAGGCTGTGGTAACTCTACTGGACCCTACTCGGCCCAGCGTCCTCTGCAGCCGCCGACCCTGGCTGCTCAACACCTGGTCTTGAGAAAGGTAACAAGTGTAACACGTCAGCAAAATGCTGAGTAGAGTGGCAAATTAACTAAAGGCAACAATAGAGTGTACAGTAGCTGTTATGTTCTATTACTTCCTTTATTCACATCTTTCAATTTTTCTCACTATTTCATTTATTTCTCAGATCCTTTACTTGATCTCGAATGTCCTCGTGGGAATGATCTTGATTGCAGTCTTTTCCAAAAGTAGAAGTAGCACGTGGTGCTCTCCTGGCCGGGAGAGTCCCCGTGGTGATCCTACCCTCAGTCAACCACCCCAAGGTCACTGACAGACGTAACGGTGACTACGGCACGCGCGATAAACGCACAGGTAGCTAGCCCGCACTGGCACGCGGTCAGTCGTTTCCGTTAACGGGTGCGCCCAAAGCACAGCACGGAACCAGGGCAGAGCCCTCTCAGTAACAGGGGTCCAACCCCTCCACAGTAACCAAACCGGGGCCTTGCCCCTCCACAGTCCGCGCACCCTCGCCTGACTACCCTGGTTTGCCCTAGTAGGCCTAACAAGTCGGTGAAGGAGGCTAGCAGAACCCCGGGGCCCGTGGGGTAGCTAGTACTCTCCTAACACTACTAGCTCTCCTCGGTACTACGTACACGAGGGCCAACAAGTCGGTACAGAGTGGCCAGTCCTAACCCCCGGGTCCCTGGGGTGGCTAGCTCAGCTCTGCACTAAACAGGGGGACAGTCGCTCTCCTTGGTACTCCGTACTCAAGGGCCAGCTCACTTCCCCAATTATATTCCATTCGCTTTCCAGGAGTTCTACTCCTACTTCCCCGTAGGGTTCCAGAACATCTTATGTCTTACTTTCCAGTTTCACGTTCTTACAAACCATGATCCCAATCATGTTTCTTTATTCATAACAGGCAGCTGTGAATTCAATTTACAGGCAGCTTCATATATTCCTTTCCATTTTTCCAAGACTGCATTATTATACATTCCACTAGTTTTTCCATCCTAGGATTCATGCCATATCCTAGGGTCTACCATACAATCTAGTTTTCCGGCCCTAGGATTCATGCAACACCTAAGAACTATCATTCCATATATTTCTGATTCCTAGGATTCATGCAATGTCCTAGGTTCTAGTTATGGTTTCATACTTTAACAGATTTTATTAATACTTAAAGCCACTCTACTAGGTACAACGGGAGTAATGGGGGCGTGATCGGGAATCCCGCGTGCCTCCACGACTCTCAAGACTGTAACTGAACGAGGTCCTATCACAAGGATCAAACACAGGGAGTGTCTCAAAATAGTGTATAGCTACTGTAGACGAGTAGAGGAATTAATTCTGAAAAGAAAGCAACTCGAATCGCGGAAAACGGAGCCCGAACGGGCCGTAAACGGGTCGAAAAAGATGATACTGTGCAAAATCAAACGTCTGGAACTCCCTCCAGACGTCTTAAACGGTGGATCAGAGAATTACCTGTTCAGCGTGGTTTCCCAGACGTCCAGAAGTCTGCGGGGACGTCTTTCCTAGATCCCAGACGTCCGATGGTCACTCCGGACGTCTGGAGGTCACTCCCGCCGTCTGGTACAACTTCCAGACGTCTGATTCGCAAAAGATGGCGAATCAGCGAACCTGCGCACAGCCAACCCCCCCTCCTCAGTACGGTCAGTCGCCAAGAAGGAAGAAGAAGGCGGAAAACTCACCTCTCAGACGTCTGTATGATCTTACAGACGTCGACCTTGCCGTCTGGCTATCAACCCAGACGTCTGATTCTGGAAATTTTTCCAGAATCAGGGCCCTGCTCGGCCTCCGCTCGCGACGCCGCCCGCGTCGAACCTCACGCGTCTGCTGCTCAGCCCGCAGCAGGTCCCTCTTCGCGTCGCTCCGCGCCCCCTGCGCCCTCCGTCGGCCGGCCAAGCCGCTCCGGGGAGCTCGCCCTCGCACGCCGCACCTCCGCACTCACTGCGGCCGTCGCTGCCGCCCTCGCGTCCGCTCGCTCTCGCGCACAGGAAGGAGAAGAAGAAGGAGACGGTGGAGACGGGAGGGGAGGCGCGCCCCTTTTAACGCCGCGCGGAGAGGAGAGAGGAGGTGGCAGGCCGCCTGCAGCCGCAGAGGGAAAAAGGGGGAATATGCGGTTTGCGTGCTCAGGTGCGCAGGCGACTCGCGTGTGTCGAAAATAACGGATTTCCAGACGTCTGGAAACGATCCCAGACGTCTTATCAGACGTCTGGTTGTGATCCCAGACGTCTTGTCCGACGTCTGAGCCACCTCCCAGACGTCTTAAAATACGTCTGGGGCACACATTCGTTACAATATAACAAACTCAAACGAAGTTTCGTCCCCGAAACTTGCGCCAACTAGGGTGCGGGAAAAAGATGTCCAAATAACCATAACAAACTCAAAGAGGACCGAAGCCGGTCCGAAAAGACGTACCCGCGAAAAGCTCCGGGTACCGCTCCCGCATTGCCGCCTCAGGCTCCCAGGTAGCCTCCTCGTACCGCTGGCTCCTCCACAAAACCTTTACCAGGGGTACTTGCTTTCGTCTCAACCTGCGGATGGCTCGGTCTAGGATCTGCACTGGCCGCTCGGGGTAGGTCAGGTCGTCGCTCACCTCGACGCTCTCGTGACTCAGTACGTGGCTGGGATCGGCTACGTACTTCCTGAGGTTGGACACGTGGAACACGTCGTGCACACCAGAAAGCTGCGGGGGAAGGGCAAGTCTGTAAGCAACGGGTCCAACCCGCTCCAGGACCTCAAAGGGCCCCACGAACCTCGGCGCGAGCTTCCCTCTCACCCCAAACCGCTGTAAGCCCTTCATGGGCGAAACACGAAGGAAGACGTGGTCCCCAACCTCGAACTGCACCTCTCTGCGTCTGCGATCTGCGTAGCTCTTCTGTCTGCTCCTGACAGTGCGGAGTCGTCTGTGGATCTGCTCAACTACCTCCTGACTCTGCCGGATCAACCTGGGGCCAACCTCCCACTTGGTCCCCACCTCAACCCAACTCAAGGGTGCCGTGCATTTCCATCCGTACAGAGCCTCGTAGGGAGCCATGCCGATGCTCGAGTGATAACTGTTGTTGTATGCAAACTCCGCCAGGGGCAGGTGCTCCTCCCAAGAGCCCCTCCAGTCTAGTACACAGGCACGCAAAAGGTCCTCAAGTGTCTGTATCGTGCGTTCCGACTGTCCGTCCGTCTGGGGGTGGTAAGCCGTGCTAAACCTCAACCTCGTCCCCAAAGCCTGCTGAAACTCAGCCCAAAACTGGGACGTAAAGCGGGTATCCCGGTCGGATACGATCTCCCGCGGAACTCCGTGTAGTCGCACCACATCACGGATATACCTCTCTGCCAACTGTGCTGGTCCCAAAGTGACTCGGATCGGCAAGAATCGTGCCGTCTTCGTCAATCTATCCACTACTACCCAGACTGCGTTGTGTCCTCGCTGGGTAACAGGTAAGCCCACCACCAAGTCCATGGTGATGCTCTCCCACTTCCACTCTGGCACTGGAAGCGGCTGAAGTGGCCCTGCAGGCCTCTGATGCTCAGCTTTCACCTGCTGGCACACTAAGCACTGCTGCACGAACTCACCCACATCCCGCTTCATCCCTCTCCACCAAAACTCGCGTCTCAAGTCATGGTACATTTTCGTGTTTCCGGGATGTATGGTGAATCTGGAACCGTGTGCCTCAGTCAGGAGCTCTCTCAACAGCTCCTCGTCTCTGGGAACGCACAACCGTCCCCTCAAGCGTAGCACCTGGTCTGTGAAAGAGAAGTCCCCTGGGTCCCCTGATAGTACTCTGTCGCGCAAAGACTGCAAGTATGGATCGGCCATCTGTCCCGTGATGATGCGGTCTATCAACTCTGGCCTGGTCTGCCGTGTCACCGTCACTGCCCCACAGTACCCTCGTAACTCTAGAGGTCGCCAACTGCCCACCTCCTCCAAAAGGCTCCAACTCTGTAACTGTAGACGGGCCAAGCGTGCGGGCGCCTTATGGCTCAAGGCGTCAGCCACCACATTGGCCTTTCCCGGGTGGTAGGAGATGCTGCAGTCGTAGTCCTTCAGGAGCTCCAACCAACGTCTCTGTCTCATGTTGAGCTCCTTCTGGTCAAAAAGATATCTGAGGCTCTTGTGATCTGTAAAAATCTCGAAGGTCTCACCGTACAAGTAGTGCCTCCATGTCTTTAGCGCGAAGACAACAGCTGCCAACTCTAGATCGTGGGTAGGGTAGGTATGCTCATGGGGCTTCAGTTGCCGCGAAGCGTAAGCGACCACGTGACCCCTCTGCATGAGCACACCTCCTAACCCCTGCAAGGAAGCGTCCGTGTACACAACGAACCTGCCACTACTGTCAGGGATGGTGAGCACGGGAGCCGAGGTCAACCTCTCCTTCAGCTCCAGAAAACACGCCTCACAGGCATCTGTCCAAGCGAAAGGCACATCCTTCCGGGTCAACTGTGTCATAGGACGCGCAATCTGTGAAAATCCTCTGATGAACCGTCTGTAGTAACCTGCCAGTCCCAGGAAACTGCGAATCTCAGTGACTGAACGCAGTCTCTCCCACCTGAGCACTGCCTCGACCTTGGCGGGATCCACCGCCAGGCTGTCTCCAGAGATCACATGACCCAAAAAGGTCACCTCCCTCAACCAGAACTCGCACTTGCTGTATTTGGCGTACAGCCTGCGTCGTCTCAGAGTGTCCAGAACCATCCGCAAGTGCTATCCGTGCTGCGTCCGATCTCTAGAGTAGATGAGTACATCATCTATGAAAACCACCACAAACTGGTCCAAGTACGGTCTAAACACCCGGTTCATCAGGTCCATGAAAGCAGCGGGGGCATTGGTCAGCCCAAACGGCATGACCAAAAACTCGTAGTGTCCGTACCGGGTGCGGAAAGCTGTCTTGGAGACGTCGGTCTCCCTGATCCTCAACTGGTGGTATCCAGACCTCAAGTCGATCTTGGAAAACACCGTGGCACCCCGCAACTGGTCAAACAAATCGTCAATCCTCGGCAGCGGATATCTATTCTTGATGGTGACCCTATTCAGCTGTCGGTAGTCCACACAAAGGCGTAGGGTCCCATCCTTCTTCTTCACAAACAGTACCGGGGTCCCCAGGGAGACGCACTGGGCCTCACGAAACCTTTCCCCAAAAGGTCCTGCAACTGGGACTTGAGCTCTCGCAGCTCAAGCGGTGCCATTCTGTATGGCGCGGTGGAGATGGGGCTGGTCCCTGGTACTAGTGAGATCTCAAACTCGATCTCACGCTCGGGCGGTAGTCCTGGTAACTCGTCTGGAAACACGTCGGGGTACTCTCTGACCACCGGGATGCTCTGGAAGTCTGCCACGAGGCTGTGCTCTGCCACCACACAAGCTAGGAAGCCCTCACACCCCTGGCTCAAAAGTCTCGCCGCCCGAAGTGCCGAAATGCACCTGAAACCTCCGTCCACTGGCTGCCCGTGAAACTCGAAAGAAGGCAACTCCGGAATGGAGAAGACAATCTTCCTCTCAAAACAGTCTACCAAGGAGTGGTAAGCGGACAGCCAATCCATCCCCAGAATCACTCCAAAGTCCTCCATCTGTATCATAATCAGGTCAGCTGGCAGGCTATGTCCCCCGATGCTGACCTCGCAACCCGTGTACACCTCCTCAGCTACAAACAGCTGACCACTTGGACCTCTGATTACCAACGGATTCTCTAATAGTGTATAATCCTGGTCCAAACTAACTGCGAAACTGGCTGCGACAAACGAGTGCGTAGCGCCGGAATCGAAAAGCGTGTAAACGAGTCTGCCAGAAACTGAAACCATACCTTCTACCATGGATCCCGATGCTCTGGCGTCCCTGTGTGTTAGGGCGTTGATACGCCCCTCAGCTCTAGGTGCGGACGAAGCGGCCACACTCTGCGTCGGACGGGTAGGTGCTGGTCGGTACCCTCCTCGCCACTGCGGTCCTCCTCCTCGCGCCTGGGAACCGCGGCCTCCTGCGCGTCCTCCCGTGCTCTGCGCGGGAAGTATCTGCTGACCTCCTGCCCTAGATGGGCAGTCCCTCCTGACGTGGCCCGGCTGGCCACACTGGTAGCAGAGGGGAACCCGACTCCCGCCCTCAGTGAGTCCCTGCTGTCGGCTAGGCGGGGGTCCGGTGCTGGCGACTGGCCCCTGTCGAGGGCCCCTAAAGGCCACTGATGGCCCTGCACGGCGTGACGGCTCTCCTGCGGATGTCACGTGTCTCCGTTCTCACCGGCCCTGTGAGAAGTCTGGCTGAAAGGGCCTCTTCCGCCCGCCGTCGGTCTCTCGCGCGGACGGGTTGGTCTCCTCGTAGGTCATAGCTGCCTCTACCACCCTCGAAAACGTCGGCAGCTTCAGGGGTTTGACATACCCCCGGATCGCAGGCCGGAGCCCCTCGGTGAACCTCCAAAGGCGCTCCTCCTCAGTGGCTACCGCTGTCGCTGCAAAGCGGGACAGCTCCAAGAAACACGTGCGGTACGCGCTCACGGTCATCGTCCCTTGGCGGAGAGTGTGGAACTCCCGCCTCCTCTGGTCCTGCCACGTCTGGGGAAAGTACTGCTCGCAGAAGAGGGTGACGAACTGGTCCCACGTCGGCTCGTCCCTCTCCTGACCCCGGACCGCCCTCCACCACCGGTGTGCCGCACTCTCCAGCTGGTACGTGGCAAAGGCCACGCGGCACTCCACCAGGGGGCGAAGGGTGTCGAAGATCTTCTCCAGTTGCTCAAGCCAGTCCTCTGCCTCGGTCGGGTCCTCATCCCCCTTGAAGGAGGGGGGCTTCAGCTTCCGGAACTGTCCGAAAAGCTCGAAGTGGCGCTGTAGGGGAGGTGCTGGTGCACCTCCAGGCGAAGGTGCCTCGTGTACAGAAGTGTCGGAGGAAGGTGGGGGTGGCAGGGGCCCATCCCCTCCCTCGTGTCCAGCGCCGTGTCCGTCGCGTGGTCCCATAGAGGACTCCCCCTCTGCAACCCCAGGAGCAGGTGCTCGGGGCGGTGGGTGGAGCTCCTCTCGTACAATATCCCGTATCAGTCTGGCGAGGTCCTGGGCCTGGACGCCAGGGAGTGGTGGCTGGTCCACCGAGACGTCAACGACAGCACGTCCACCTCGCCGACCTTGCCCTCGGCCGCGCTCGCGGCCAGTCTCGCCAGTCCCGCGACGAGGCATCTCCTGCAAGGAGACGCGAAACAAAACGGAAACGTCAAAACAGACGGTACCTAACAAAACTTCTAAGAGCTCATGTCAAGAGATATGTTGCGGTGGCTACTCTAGCTATAAACATGTGAATTGGTTATTTTCCAGTCAGTTGATTCACTTCTCGGGACGACCTTGCTCTGATACCATCTTGTAACGACCCGGTTCCCGAGTCCCTACGAGACACGAGAACCGGACCGACTCGACTAATCCCAAGACCTAGTCGTCCAACGAGGAAGTAACCAAAAGACAGTAAAATAAACCACATTCAGCATGAATATAACTAACAGTAAGAAAGTACAGCAGTAAGTAAAGAAACTACTACAGTAGGTACCACCACAACAGTAAAACAGCATTTATCATATAACAAGAACTGCAGGTAAAGAAGGTACAGCGGAAACAAAAACTACTCACTAGAACAGAAACAAAAGGGGTACAAAAGGCTGTGGTAACTCTACTGGACCCTACTCGGCCCAGCGTCCTCTGCAGCCGCCGACCCTGGCTGCTCAACACCTGGTCTTGAGAAAGGTAACAAGTGTAACACGTCAGCAAAACGCTGAGTAGAGTGGCAAATTAACTAAAGGCAACAATAGAGTGTACAGTAGCTGTTATGTTCTATTACTTCCTTTATTCACATCTTTCAATTTTTCTCACTATTTCATTTATTTCTCAGATCCTTTACTTGATCTCGAATGTCCTCGTGGGAACGATCTTGATTGCAGTCTTTTCCAAAAGTAGAAGTAGCACGTGGTGCTCTCCTGGTCGGGAGAGTCCCCGTGGTGATCCTACCCTCAGTCAACCACCCCAAGGTCACTGACAGACGTAACGGTGACTACGGCACGCGCGATAAACGCACAGGTAGCTAGCCCGCACTGGCACGCGGTCAGTCGTTTCCGTTAACGGGTGCGCCCAAAGCACAGCACGGAACCAGGGCAGAGCCCTCTCAGTAACAGGGGTCCAACCCCTCCACAGTAACCAAACCGGGGCCTTGCCCCTCCACAGTCCGCGCACCCTCGCCTGACTACCCTGGTTTGCCCTAGTGGGCCTAACAAGTCGGTGAAGGAGGCTAGCAGAACCCCGGGGCCCGTGGGGTAGCTAGTACTCTCCTAACACTACTAGCTCTCCTCGGTACTACGTACACGAGGGCCAACAAGTCGGTACAGAGTGGCCAGTCCTAACCCCCGGGTCCCTGGGGTGGCTAGCTCAGCTCTGCACTAAACAGGGGGACAGTCGCTCTCCTTGGTACTCCGTACTCAAGGGCCAGCTCACTTCCCCAATTATATTCCATTCGCTTTCCAGGAGTTCTACTCCTACTTCCCCGTAGGGTTCCAGAACATCTTATGTCTTACTTTCCAGTTTCACGTTCTTACAAACCATGATCCCAATCATGTTTCTTTATTCATAACAGGCAGCTGTGAATTCAATTTACAGGCAGCTTCATATATTCCTTTCCATTTTTCCAAGACTGCATTATTATACATTCCACTAGTTTTTCCATCCTAGGATTCATGCCATATCCTAGGGTCTACCATACAATCTAGTTTTCCGGCCCTAGGATTCATGCAACACCTAAGAACTATCATTCCATATATTTCTGATTCCTAGGATTCATGCAATGTCCTAGGTTCTAGTTATGGTTTCATACTTTAACAGATTTTATTAATACTTAAAGCCACTCTACCAGGTACAACGGGAGTAATGGGGGCGTGATCGGGAATCCCGCGTGCCTCCGCGACTCTCAAGACTGCAACTGAACGAGGTCCTATCACAAGGATCAAACACAGGGAGTGTCTCAAAATAGTGTATAGCTACTGTAGACGAGTAGAGGAATTAATTCTGAAAAGAACGCAACTCGAATCGCGGAAAACGGAGCCCGAACGGGCCGTAAACGGGTCGAAAAAGATGATACTGTGCAAAATCAGACGTCTGGAACTCACTCCAGACGTCTTAAACGGTGGATCAGAGAATTACCTGTTCAGCGTGGTTTCCCAGACGTCCAGAAGTCTGCGGGGACGTCTTTCCTAGATCCCAGACGTCCGATGGTCACTCCGGACGTCTGGAGGTCACTCCCGCCGTCTGGTACAACTTCCAGACGTCTGATTCGCAAAAGATGGCGAATCAGCGAACCTGCGCACAGCCAACCCCCCCCTCCTCAGTACGGTCAGCCGCCAAGAAGGAAGAAGAAGGCGGAAAACTCACCTCTCAGACGTCTGTATGATCTTACAGACGTCGACCTTGCCGTCTGGCTATCAACCCAGACGTCTGATTCTGGAAATTTTTCCAGAATTAGGGCCCTGCTCGGCCTCCGCTCGCGACGCCGCCCGCGTCGAACCTCGCGCGTCTGCTGCTCAGCCCGCAGCAGGTCCCTCTTCGCGTCGCTCCGCGCCCCCTGCGCCCTCCGTCGGCCGGCCAAGCCGCTCCGGGGAGCTCGCCCTCACGGCAAAGCTCCGCCCTCGCACGCCGCACCTCCGCGCTCACTGCGTCCGCCGCTGCCGCCCTCGCGTCCGCTCGCTCTCGCGCACAGGAAGGAGAAGAAGAAGGAGACGGTGGAGACGGGAGGGGAGGCGCGCCCCTTTTAATGCCGCGCGGAGAGGAGAGAGGAGGTGGCAGGCCGCCTGCAGCCGCAGAGGGAAAAAGGGGGAATATGCGGTCTGCGCGCTCAGGCGCGCAGGCGACTCGCGTGTGTCGAAAATAACGGATTTCCAGACGTCTGGAAACGATCCCAGACGTCTTATCAGACGTCTGGTTGTGATCCCAGACGTCTTGTCCGACGTCTGAGCCACCTCCCAGACGTCTTAAAATACGTCTGGGGCACACATTCGTTACAGGTATCAGCACCCAAGGGGAGTACAAGCTCAAGGTTATGGAATCTCCTTCCTTCCATTGAGTCGATTTTTGAAAACGAATTTTAAAATAGTCACAACTCAATAGAAAGGATAAATCTCAATCTCTCAAAAATCAGAAATCCCAATCAATCTCAATCCAAGCATGACTAATCTAGCAAGCAAGTGGGATGAATCGAATTTTTCCTAGAGGCTGCTACGAAAAATAATAGTATGCAAACAAATGTTTCAAATAATTGTACACATCCTAAAGATAAACCTAGAGAAGTGCATACCTCTATAATCCGCTGGGAGTTTGGATAATACTGGCCTGCGAATCTAGATCCTGTGGGTGCTGAAGATGAGGTAGAAACTCGTGTATGTGTATCTTAGGTGATTGTGCTGTGTGCATGATAGCAATCAACACAGTGAGCGGTAAAAATCCCAGTTAGGGTTTCAAACAAATTTTAATGTCTCCTTTTTTATTTTGTTCAAGTGATTAGAAGATATTTTCTATGCTTCTTGTCTCACATTGTTAAGTCTTTTCAAACAAGAGATGGTCTTTTTAATTTAAGTCAAATGCAAGATGGCAGGAGCTAAAGAAGGATAAGAAATGCGTACCTGACTTTAGCAAATCTACAAATATGTAATTTGACTTGGTATTTAAATCTAGCAGAAAATGTGCAATCCTAAGAATGGATGCCTAAAGATATGCTGTTGCTAGATAATGATGAGATTTTTTTTAATTTTTAATTTTTTTGGATTTTTGAATAATGCAACAAACAAAAACAAAAGAAAAAGAAATTGATACGGAAAACCCGCGAATGGAAAAACTGCATCGATGAGAGATGAGTTAGAGAGATAAAAGAGAGTCCAGAAAGAGAGTCCACAATTATTACAGAATAATGTGTGAGACCAGGCTCTCACAACTTATGCCTAACAAATAATCCTATGCAATATACCTAAATCTAAACTATACTATACTACTACTATTGCTACTACTAATGCTAATGCAGCTGCTTTAAGGGAAAACTTCGCCGGGATGTCAGGTCAAGATCGTAGTGAACCAGCTAGGAAGACGACCTCTGCCTGGAAGATGATGCTACTCCTACTCCTCAAGTGCTGCAAAAATAATTGATTAGTAAAAGAATAAAAGAATGTGTGTAAAAAAAGAATCTGACTAAAAGAATGTCTATATACAAACAATGAATATGAATGAATGAATTTATATACAAAAACAAAGATTATTTACAAATGAAGAATTAAAGTGTAATTTTGGCGTATAAAGAGTTGCCTCCCTGGCAACAGTGCCGAAAAATGTGAAGTAATCGACCATGGTTCGTATAAAAAAAACGTCATTGTTGTTGTAGTATATATTACAAATACAAATCGTTATCGCGTCAATTTTATTTAATTACATAATTTTTACTAGTTTATTCCAGGTCATTCATTGGGAGGCAGTTATTGATATACATTACTCTCTAAGTCCAACATTATTCTTTAATTTCAAAAAGATCAATTTTATATACAATCATAAATGAATGAATTAATGAATAATCAATAAATGAAATAATAGCTTAATTATGTATAAAAGAATTAACTAAAATGCTTGCAAACACTTAATTACAAACAAGCATCAAACATTATACTTATATACTATATACTATCTATTTATAACTTATAATACTAATATTACATATATACACAATAATAAGTAATTCTATATACTATACTAACTTAACTTAATATACTAACATATACAGTAACATATATATTATTTACAGCGATAGATAAAAACGTCGCTAAACCCTAGCAAAATTACATACAGAATCTAAGGTAAAAACTAGGGCCTATAGTAACACTTATTCTATCTACAGTGACGGATAATTCTGTCACTAAAGCTATAAGGTTATTTATATACATATATAGCTCAAACATTACTTATACTACGTATACTTAATATACTCATACTTATTACTTACAGTATACACTTATATACACTATACATATATATGTATACACTTCCTCTCTCACTCTTTCTTCTTGTTCTTTTACGGTGCTCTTTTTCTTCTTAACACTTAAGTCTTTTCTTACCTCTTTAGTTCCTCTTCTTCCTGACACTCTCAACACTTAACCATATATCTCTCTTCTCTTCTCTTCTTTCTCTTAACCCTTCATTAAGCCTTACTTAATTCAAAATTAGGTTTTAAGGTTGGCGGGCGACCTTTTCGAGGGATACATAGCACCCTTAATAGGTGGGACCAGACCTCTACTAGGGCCACCCTAGTTGATTTAATTATCCTTTTAATCTCAATTTATGCTCAAAATTGGGCTTAATCAAGCCCTCGTATAGTGTCGGGCCCCCGACCCACACCGCACACCATCATCACATCATCATAAATACCATGCCATATATATGCTCAGATTAGAGGAAGGGATAAGGGGTTTGGTTGTGCGCCGAGCGCATGAAGACTGGATAATAGGTGGAAGAAAATCAATTTATAGCGCTACAAGTGCTCTTTGCTGAACGATGTGGCACTATTTGCGCCAGGTCTGAGCATTACAATTCAGCGCACCTGTGTTGATGTGAGGTTTTTGGCCCTTGATTTGAGTGCCATAAATTATTAAAATTAAAAATTAAATTATATGATAATAAAGTATTTACATAGCATTATATAATTGTACAATTAATTTAGAATATTAATTATATTTACTATATTAATAAATTAAGCAAAATTTCGTGTTTATACATACTGTATTTTGGGTTTTATTTCTTAATTACATATAAATTAGTTAATGTATGGTCTAATTGGCCTTATATAGTATTAATATACATATTAAGATATTTAATATGATTTTTATTGAATTTTACAAGTTATATTTTGATTTTATTTACATTTAAATAGCTTATTTTGGGCTATTTTATATAAATTAAATATAACTAATATAATACATTATAAATATAGTTAAATTACCTTAATTTACTTAAAATACATTAGTACAAATATACAGTATAAGTTAGTTCAGTTATAACTTAAATTACTAATTTATTTTAATTTAATCTAATAACTTAACTAGTAACTTAATAAATTAATTATTTATTATGTAAATATATTTAAATTATGGTACAGGGTTCCTAATGTACATAATATACATATAAATACCTATGTACAATATCAATACTAAATATGTTTATTTATAGGGTTTTATGAATTTACTTAGCTTATAGTACATATAAATTAGTATAATTAATAAATCGTTATATGAATAAGCTATGTACAGTTTGAGTTAACTTAGATAGTTTAGTTACATTATATAATATATACATAAGTTATTTATACTTAATATATATCTAATTTACACTATTTCCTCATATAGCTTACTATAAACCTTATATTTACAAGTATTTACATAGTATACAATGGGTTTTCAGGTATTTTTAGGGTTTTTTCACTTTTTATGGGTTTTGTATATTTTGTGCGGATAAGGGATGAGAAAGAAAGAAATAGATGAGAAAAATGGAGATTTTTTTGGTGATTTGATAGTTGAGTTCTTTTATTAAATTCTATGGTATACTGAACTGTCGGTTGGCATGTTCTACCAAGTCGGGAGTTCAGAATACCATGAAACTTGGTTTACACTTAAAATTTTACTTGATCTTCACCAAGATTGGTTTATTTTATTTTTTTGGATCTTTTATCAAGTTTTTATTTATTTACAAATTTAGCACATTCTAAGCCTTTAAAGAGTATTCTTTATGAACCTAAGCCTAGAATGGGACTCTAAAGGCTGGGAAGAGATGTATACAATCAAACACATTCAACAATCAGCATATAAGATGCTTAAATGATTAAACATGATATTTCACTCAATTTCATTACGTGTTTGAATATGGACAGTTAGGCAGACTTTTTAGCTGATAAAAGAAATGAATAACACAATTGACAAGCAATCAAATGCATTTAAAAACCTATAACAGTAAAAGAATACTTGTACACATGCTACACAACCTTATATACATGTCAGCTATTTAATAGAACCTAATTCTAGGCTACTATCCTAAGAGTTTTTGACCAACCAACCAGTTGCAATAAGAAAAATCAGTTGCAGTAGCCGTAGAAAGCAACTTCTAGAATTTAGCAGCAATAGCTACTGCTCTTTCTTCCTCAATCAGCTGATGCCTCAACCATTAAGACGTCTTAAAATCAATGTTGCTGCTGTTGCAGCAGCGTATTCACAAAAGTCTGATATGAAATTCCTTTGAAAACAATCCCAAATTTTTTTCAATGCACGAGGTCATGATTAACCCCAAAAATTGTTGCTGCTGTTGCAGCTATTTCTTGTACTGAGGTGGGGGAATTTAACACAAAAATCACATATTTGAGCAATTGTTTAAAACATGATCAGTCTGAAATTTTCATTCAAAATCAAAATCAAGCGTCAACTCTTCATTAAACACCCTCAAATCTCATGGAAGCTCATCTAAACACTCTTGAAAATCAAATTCATCTCCCACATCTTTAAAATTATGATTTGAAATTATACCTTACACTATGGACAGTGTAAGATATAATTTCATCTCACATACATGATTTTCCTCTCAAATCTCATGAAGTCCTTCAAATCACACAGAAATAGTGAATCCAATAGAAACCAGAATTCGTGAAATCCACACTAATATTGATTTAAAACTCCTCCAATGTCGTAGACAACATGAAGAAGATAAATTAAATCAATATAGATGCTTGTCAATCTGAAGCCCTAATTTATGTTAAATCAAAACAAACCGGATTAAATCTTCCATTCAGCTTGATAAAGACTAGATTAGGGGTCCTTGGGAAAAATCTGACATGAATGAAGAGACCCCTAGATGATTGTGAGCGCTACCTAGATCTTGAATTCTTATAAATCCTGGATCTAGATATGCTCGAATGAAAGGGGTGAAGTGTGAATTAAAAATCGAGGTAAATCAGAATGCGAAATGATGATGTGAGGGGGAAGATCGATGATTAGATGGGTGATGTGAATTCATCTCCTCTGATCTGAATTGATCAAAGGAGGTGGAGTTGAGCATTTCTATGCTGCAACTACTCCTAAGTTACACTACAAGCACACACAACAGATCAGATCTAATCTATATCTAAATTCTACTGCTAAGCTATCTAACTACACTACAGCTAATCTAAAAAGCAGTAAATCTATCTAAATGGAGGAAGATGTCTCAGGTCACCCGCCAGTCGGCTGATGACAACGAATGGGGAGAGGAGACTAGTAGCTGACGAAGATGTCTAAGGTCTGCCACCCAATCTGCTGGCAAGGTGTGAAATTGGGGAGGGAGACACCAACTCTGTCACATCCGGCGGAGGAAATTGGGTTGAGGGGAAGTTGCAGGTGTGGATGAAGGGATCGACTCAAGGGGAGGGAGTCGATGGTGTGCACGTGATCAGTGGAGGTGCTTAAGTAGAGAGAGAGTGAATCAAGTTACCTTGCAGGTGAAATTAGGTGCTTAGGTCATGGGTGGTCTCAATTTGAGGGGGGGAGCACACGCGAGCTAAAATCAAAAAGTGGTGGTAGGATGGGATCTGGGTGAATAGGTGACCACACACGTTGAATCACACAAAGGTTCAATTCAAATCGAGCCACATATCAAGTGAAAAGAGAGATCGACGACCAGGATAGGAAGAGTTCATTGCGTGAATAGTGTTCGCACGGTCTGCAGGTGGCTGGGATTCTTTTGGTGAATTTGCAGGGCTTACCCCTCTACGAAGGGGTTGAAATATTGCAGGCAGACCCATAAGTGGTTAAAAAGCATAACGGAATAGTCCTTTAGGGCTTACAAAAAGGTCCTTGCGGCCTACACATAGGTCCTAGGAGTCTTTCTAATGAATAAAATGTAATGCACTAAGGACCTAAATGTAAATCTTTAATTTCAAGGCCTTAATTATGTTCAAATGCATCCAAGTTTTTATATAAGCTTAATTGAACATATAAGAAGTTAATTATACTTTTGATTTGAACTTTTAAGCTCATTTATGTGTTCAATTTTCAATTGGATCACCATTTACCATTTATTAATAGAATATCTCATTTAATGACCTAATTATGCATTTTTAACACAGAATTAATGTTTTAGGTCGTTTTCTCTAATTCCCACACTTAACTCTTTTTATGTGTTAATTTGATATTATTTAACCTAGTTTCTAGCTTAACTTAGGCGATTTAGCTATGATGAGTCGCAACTCATCACCCTCCTTCCTTCTCTAGTCAACTGCATCTTCAGCTTCAATAATTTTCTTTGCCCTCCTCCTTTGGCCATCCAACCATCAAATTGGATGGCCCTTTGCCTTCCTCTCTCTTCAGCCTTTCGCTGGCCAAAGTAGAGGCCTAACTCGCCTTTGTCGTCACTGTTATCCCTCACCATTACTCTCTTCTTCTCCGCGTTCGGTCGGCCAACGCTGGACACATCTCTCTCTCTTACCTCCCATAAGTCCTTTTAAACCCTTCCTCTCCCTCTCTACGTCACTCCTACATCCTTAGATCTTAGGATTGACTGCCGTATCACTACTCCCCCACCATCTTCCACATGGTCGACATGAGCTCCGGTGAGCTCACATCGGTGCTACACAGCACCAAATCGCACGCCACCACCACCATTAGCTCCACCTCACTTCCTAGGCCAAAATCCTTCAAGAAATTGAGGGCTTTGGTACTTGATTTGGATGGCTGAACACCTTTGCTCGCCACTGCCTTCTCCGACATCGGTCGACCATCCTACATCGCTAATCATCAAACCACTGCCGCTGCTGCACTCCATGTAACTCGACGAAGCTTTTGAGCAACTTTGATTGGGCTGCGAGGCGTATTTGTGCATTTTAGGTGTTGTCGGAGCATTGCTATTGCCATTGCCTTCTCCGACTATGTCTGCTTCTCTCTGGCTAGCATCCAACTTGCGACCAACCTCAACAGATGTGGCTTTACATTACAAACGCAACTTCTCCTCCAATCGAGCACAGCGACGAAGCAGCAACATGAATTGACGATGGCATCTTCATTGCTGTGCATGAAAAGGAACCTATTAGACATAGTCCCTCTGGTTAATAAGGTTTATAGTGAGAGGGCTTATCGCCTTAGCACATAGGGGTGAGGTCCTTGCTCACCGCACATGCGCACCCTTGCCTGCGACCCACGCACGTAGGCCTGAGCCTCTAACCCAATTACTTGGTTACTATTTACCCATATACCTTAACTCAGATCCAAGGAAAGAGAAAGAAGGAAATCTGAGGGGGGAGGTTTTTCACTGTAGCACCTTGGGGTGCGTGCGAAAACTCAGGCACTTCTGAGGTGATCTGAGCATGAAGGATAAGGTGTCTGTAGTGCCTTGTGGACGTTTGATTTGCGGCACTATGGATTTATTTGAGCTTGGTTTGACGTGGATAAGTGATTAAGGGTTACTGTTGAGTTATTTGGCTCTTGAGTACTATTGGGATTTGTACTTAATTGTAGGGCTTAATTGGTGATTTCAACCACCATTTTTAGTCCTTTATTTTTATATTTTTGTCCCTAACCTTTTTAGATACATTATTGCTTATTGAATATCATTTTTGTTATCTAATTTACTTACATTATTACTACTGATTATTGTGATTGGTGAATTGATTTGTTGCACTTGCTCCCTGCGAACAACTTTGGAACTTACAGTTTCTCGAACATTATAAATTTAAATGTCGTATCGATTTCCTTTGCTATACTATGGCGCGATATTTTCCTAAACATGATGATTTTCGATGCAACAGATAGTAGGTGATGGGAGGGTTGCTCCCTTCCTATTTTGGTTCATCAGTCCATCCTGTTTCTTAGATATAACCTCCACTTTATCCAATTTCTCTCATATTAAGTTCATATCAACATTATTTGAACTCTCTTGTATCTCATATATTCCATTACTTGATTGCTTGGATCTTCCATAACTTTCCATGGAGGCATTATTTAGGGAATTTTCACTCATGTTCTCAAGTAATTCAAAAGCACTATTTTCATCCTTACTCATAAAGTTGCCTCCACAAGCTGCATCTACTAGGCTCCTCATTTGATCATTTAGCCCATGATAAATAGTTGTACTAACTTCCACCTAGGAACCTCATGATATGAGCATTTTCTGATTAAATCAATGAATCTCTCCCAGGCTTTATGTAATGGTTCTCTTGGATGTTGGGAGAAAGTGGAAATAGCTCTTCTAAGTGCATTGATTTTCCTAATTTGGAAAATTTCTTTAGGAAGGAGCTTTTTAGCCCTCCCTATGTAGTGATGGGCCTCCCTATAGTTTTGAACTGATGACTAATTTTTTCCTTTAGGGCAAAAGGGAAGAGTTTCATTTCCAGCACATCATCATGAAGATTTGGTATTCTAATAGTCTTACTAATGGCTGTGAACTCTTCTAAAAATTGAAAAGGATCCTCATCATTACTACCCTTAAAGTGAGGTAGGAGTTGTATAGTGGAGTGCTAGATTTTAAAATGTAAATCAAGAGGTCAGACCCTAACAGAAGGCTCATGTCCATACTAGGTAAGGTTGTAAAATTCCTTTAAGGGTCTAGCCTGTGGATTTTGATTTGGAGAATCTCAAGTAGCTCTTGCATTTGGGTCTGATGATTCTGTTGAAATTGATTTAGTTGAAGTTGGAGATTTTGGATTTGAGCTTGTGGATCCATCTGATTCGAGAGTTGATTCAAGTTCTGAGCTTGGTCAACCATCAAGTCAAGATCAGATTTTGAGTCAAATGTAAAACTGGACTCATCAATAATCAGTCTTCGCCTTAATTCTCTTTGTAGAGGTAGTACCAAGTGTGGATTTTGTAATCTAGTTTCGTGCATACACTTGGAAGAACTTTAGAGATGTAGAGAGAACATAAGAGAGAAGTGTGTGCATAATCAAGCAATCAAGTCTAACCCTTAAAATATTGCACAGTTAGTCCAAATTTCACTAGCCCCAGCAAATTTATCTGACCCTTGAATTATTTACTTGGCCAGAAGGGTGGGACTCCCTAGGACACCCCGCACGATAGGACACCTCTAGGGGTTAACGCGGTTACTGCACTGACCTTTCTTGTCACCAGTTGGTCTAAATAAACAAGACCTCAGATTAAATCAATTAATTCTACCTAAATTTGGAAACAAAACCCAACCTAGTTGGCATGTCTATCAAGTTAATTAGGGCATGGGATCTGGAGTGCACAGGATGAAATGATGGGCATTAGGGGGTGAGTGCCCAATTAGATCAGTTTAGATGTGTGTGCATGCCAATATGAGGGTCCACAAACAATATTTATTTGGTGATGTGGCTTTTAAGGTTCAAGTAAATATAAGTCCAGTTTTAGGGTTGCACTCATAAAGTCTTTTCAAACAAGTTTGAGTGGACAGATAATAGTTTCGTAAGCATGAGACCTTGATCTTTTTCCTTTAGATATAGAAAATGAATCTGGCAACCCTAGTGTGGCACCCTAAGTAGGTAACTTCTAGATGATTCGATTTTAATTTTGATCAAATGGTGCCGCCCAAATAGCAAAACTATGGATTCACAACCACTACTTGATTGAGCACACACAATATATTTTTTCAAAATTTTTAAGGGGCTTAAAAATATTTTTTAGGGAATTTTCAAATCAGTATAGCAAATTAGACCAAACAATCCCCTACTAGTGTTTTTTAGAATCAGTTATGGTGTGGGTTTCAAAAAATTATACCAAATTTTCCTTGAAACTAGATTTGATTATCAAACCAATGCAACAAATTTCATCCAATTTGGAGTTGTATAAAAATAGAAAAGAATCTGGGAAGCCGGAGCTTCAGCCATTAATTTTCAAAAAAAACCCACTAATAGTAAATGATTTTTCCAGAAAGATATAGAATGGATTTTTGCTTGAAAATTCATGGGTTGGTTTCTGATTTCAAGGGTATAAAATAGGAAACTTTCAAAATTTTTTGCTATATCAAATTTTTGGAATAAAATTTTTAATGAGGGTGAAAATCCAATTTGAATTCGATTTTGTAGAGATAAGCTCTTTTAAGTGCAAGTCCCATTGGATAAGAGAAAACTTTTTTTTTTATAATAAATGCAACTATTCTAAATGAAAATAATCCTAATTTTCAAGATCTCACCTAATGTTAAGATGGAATGACCTACTTAGAGATCTTCACCTACAATTTTTGTCGTATTGCTGCATGATCCACTCTCGTGCAAGTGCGCGATTCCTACACACAAAGTGATAAGATGATGAAGCAAGTTAGATCTCATGAATGCAAACTAAAAGTAACTAATGAAAGTGAAATAATTGTCGTGCCTCTCTGGCATCAGTACCAAAAAAAAAGTGATCTACTCACAAAAAGATTCACGAAAATACGCTTTCGTTGTATTAAGTGAGCGTAGAAACTCTTAAATTTATATTCAAAATCGAACTCGAGAAATATAAAATGAAGTTTTCAAGACAGAGTCTGAGTCATGCAAGGACGTAGATGGACTATTTCACTTTCCTATGTTCTAAGAAACAGATAGAATGATTTAGATGTGAGATTACTACTAACTAGATCAACAAGAATTGAAGTAGAAATTAACTAGAACTAATATCATGTAAGTATTAGAACTAACAACTAGAAAAAGTACTAGAAATAAACAAATAACTTGAAGGCAAGTGGAGGAAGAATAAGTAGGACTTTATTGAATATCAAAAGTTAGAACAAGTAGAAAGAAGATTACAACTAGAAGAATGATTGAAAGCAAATCTAATTACAACTAGAACTAGAAAATAAAATCTAAACTCTAAGGGCTTTGAAGGCGAAGTCCGAAGTAGAGTTACTACAATAGATGCGAAGGTGCATCCAAGAACTCCAAGGGGAGGGTGTGAAGAAGAAGGAAGAAGGTTAGTTCTAGTTGATGGCACTTATTTGGAAGTAGGAAGAATGACTCCTAAGGGGGGCGTGACCTAGGGTATATATAGGTTTTGGAAAGGCATGACATTGGTGGATTACTAAGGCCATGGATTAGTGAGGTGGACGACCAAGATTCCATCTAAGGGGGCTGGCCATAAGTAGATGCATGATGGCCATAGGATTTTGAGTGGAAGGTTGCGATTTTTGAACACTTAATGGCTAGCTATGGGGTTTAGTTAGGAAAGATAGAGTTAGGTGTTCCTAAGTGTTTTAGGGTCATAGGATAGAGGATTGAGGGTAGAGATTTAAGGGCTTTTGATGGCCGGTCATTATGGATTTTTTTGAGACTATATAGTTGGCTATGGGGGTTGTTGTTGAAGGGATTAGGCTAGGGTTTGGTAGGTTTGGTTAGGGCTAATAGGATCAACTAAGGTGGTAAGGTTTGGAGCACCTCTTGGATGGCCATAATAGGATAAGGAAAAGGGTGTGGCCGATCAAAGATATGTTTTTTTTTTAAGGCTTTGGATGATGTTGTTGGGAAGGGATAAGTTCTAGATAGGCAACCATAGGATCTACAATTAAGGGGTGGGATTTTAGGAGGTTGGTGACTGGCTATTAAGGAATAAAAAGAGCTAAGTAGGGCCGACCATAATAGGTCTTCCTTGGTGGCTAAGTTAGGTGGAGGGTAAATTGGATGTTAGGATTAGGTTTAGGTTTTAGGTTTTAGGAATAGGTTTTTCTAGATCAGATAGGCCCAATTTGGCAACTAATTGAATAGGTTATAAATTGAGGTCCATGGCTAGCCCTAGGTTGTGGGAAATTGGCTTCATAGGTTAGGTTCTAGGTTAGGATAATTGGGTTCCTAATTATGTTAGGGTTGTGTTCAATTGGGCTTCTAAATAGGTCCTCCAACTTGACCTAGTTTCCACCTAAATGAGCTCAAGTCCAGATCTCCCTCCAGTCAAGATCTAATCAATTTGAAACCTAGCACCTATGCACATATGAACAAACACATCAAGGAACCAAATATAGCTAGGTGAAATATTTCATAAAAACCCAAAATTATTCCTTATTTATAGAATGCACTAAAATGACTAATCTAACCTATATACTTGCATTTTAACCCAAATTACCCTCATAGTAACATTAGTTACTCATTAATTAACATAAATAAGTATGGAATTATTACACCTCATCAAGCTTCTCCTCCCTCTCTAATTCTCGATGTTCTCTCTCCTCTTTTGGATGTTCCCTCTCTTCTTCTAGATGTTCCATCGTCTCTATCTTCTTGTATAGCTACTCCACTTAGAATGTCGACGAAGATGATTCTTTCCTCCTGTACCAAGAAGAGATGGTTGTGCTTTGAAGGCATCATGGTCTTGAATGCCTCCCTTGGTTTCATAATAGGCAATGAAATGGTTGCGGAGTTCTTATCCATATCCTCAAGAGGATGGATCAAGTCCATCATATAACCCGATACAAATATTTGTAATTAATTTATACCTATTGATATGAAATTAGTGCAAAATCTCTAAAGTACAGTGAATTCTGTAACTTACATGTCTTTCTTGGTATGTCTCATATATCCATGCACGGAGGCTCTTGAGTGTTTATTTGTTATGAGTCTACTCATAAACTCCCACTGGATCTAACTCAACGCCCTTGTGTGCAACCAACTAAAGGTTTAATAAAGGAATCAGCTTCTCTTAATCTCTGATGTATGTATAAAATATAAATGATTAACGATACTTACATATTAGACTTTCAATGAGTCTATGCACATTTGACCCAAGTAGTGGGTCAGTAGAGGAGCTCAGGCCTTATTACCCTTCTTCTTGGTCTGCTCCTATAACAAAGGAATTTTTCTATTAGTAAATAATTGTGTTAATTTTTATAAATTATAAATAATAATTGCGTACTTATTTAATTACCTCAATTGTTGGATTTCTCCTATGCTCGCAACCCTCCCTCCATATGTTAGGTGCAATCATTGTTAATGCCTCCTCATGCGGCCTGTTGTTATAAAACTTAAATAGTTATAACATTTATTAGCACAAATGTAAGATTTCATACATATGAAATAATAATTTCTTATTTTAACAATTAATGTATTTCTTACCTTACTTTTTATCTCCTCTCTCCATACATGACGTATCTGCTCCAAATGTTGTAGGATATACTTCGGTGCATTTTGATCAATACCTCAATCACGTATAGCCTGTATTCAATAATAATTTTATAGATATTATATAAATCAACAATAATTAATGTATATAAAAATAATTGATATTTAATATTTAATGGTTGGCTTCAACTCGTTGGTGACCTTCCTCCAGTCAAAGTAGGAAAGTGGCATGGTTGCTTTCACAATTGTTGCTACCCTGCTGGAAAACCTAGGGTAGCGCTCTACTTCTCTAGCTGGAGTAATTTTGACTAGGATCTTGGTACCCTATGGTAGTTTGTTGAGGTCTGCATTCCGTGTCGGACCTCATGTATTTTTCTTAGCTAAACACATTAGACATTATATTATCAATACATTAAATAAAAATTTCAAGAAAAGTAAACTTAAGAAAAAAATGCTTTGAAATTTTACTCCACTGGTGCCTGTCACAGTTGCAAGCTGCTAGGATGGGCCTCCATTTGTCACAGGTTGCTCAGATGGGCCTACATCAGTCATAAGCAACTCGAACCAACCTGCCTCAATGGCAGACTAGTGACATATGCCTCCATTAGTCGCAAGCTACTGAAATGGTTGATCTACCTCCTCCTCAGCCTCCTTGTCATCCTTGTGCTTGTCGTCCTCCTCTAACTAGGGCTCCTGTTGAGGAAGATTCACTTCAATGAAATAACTATCAAGGTCTAGTAGTGGGGAAGTAGGGATTGGAGCCTTACCTTTATTGTGAAGGTGACGACCTCAAGAAAGAGTGTGTGAAGCCATGTATTGGGGGTAAGGTTGCTGCCTAAAACTAGACCTAGAGGTATACTTAGGGGTGGGGCAAAATTCATGGTGGGTGTACCCTAGGATGGGGTGGGGATATATTGGAAGGAGAGCTGAGTTTGGGCTCATGGAGGAGGTTGGGAAATTGGTGGAGAAAGGAACTGTGAGGGGGGCTAGGATTGTGTCTCCTCCCTAACCTCATAGGTAGGTGGTTGATTGACCCTACGAGCTAGCTTCTTCCTAGGCCTAATTTACACATCAAATAAGAAATAATCGATTATAAAGAAATGAAAATTTCAATGATAACATATATTATGAAGTGTGAAAAAGTGTAATAAAAAAGAGAGAGAATGCAAATTTTATCACAAATATAAAAAGCATTATGTAAACTTTTAAGAAGAAATTTTATATAAGTATGTTCTATTATACCTTAAACATCAGTGTCTATCGCATCGGGACCTACTTCACCTTCTTCTAGAATTTCTTGATATACTTCATATTTCAGATATTCTTGTTATCCTTTTGTGCATCAAAGTACTCACGGGGCATGGTTTTTATCGGTATGATCCATCCAATTCTACTATTATCGGATATGTAGAAACCTCGTAATACTTGGCAAGCTAATGTGAATGGTTTAGATATCTGAAGAATTTGACAGTTCCTATTTAAACCTATAAAAGCATGTTTGTTATGTTTTTTGAAGCAAGTCCTTTCCTTAAAAACATCAAACCAAGCACACTTAAATAAGACCACCCTATGGTTGTATCTGAAGCTCATCTCCACAATCTCTATAGCTTGTCCATAATAGCCATCACAACTTATGTGTAGATCGCAATTGGGAAGAACTATAGCTTACTGCAAAGCCTTCTGATGGGAACACCATCATGAGCCATAACTAGCCCATTTTGATCTAATTAAGTCAGTAAATGCTTCTACATAACCGCCAGAGAACTATAATTCATTGTATAATCATTCAAAGAGAAAGACAAGAAAATAGGAGTAAAACTGTAGTTTTAATAGCATATCTCAATTGCAATACAATCACGGGTTTTCTCAAGGGGTAACTAAGGGTCAAATGGTCCTACAAGGCTAACATATGGGTTAGAACAGATAGAAAAAGGTTTTTGTGTGTTTTGAGAATTAAATGACTTCTGAAACCCTAAAAATAGACCCGCTTAATTAACTAAGATTTTGATTAGGATAAAATTTACCTAAACCCTCTAAAATTCATAGAAAAATATTCTCTAGGGTTTGGTACTCTCAATTTGACCATCAGAACTTGTCTTGACCCAAAATAGAGTCTTAGACCGACTTTTGCCCTAATTTGAGTTTTTGCATAAATTACCTAGTCAAACGAGGTCAAACCCTAAATCTAACTTCACCATTGGATTCCTTGGGTCCACATTAGGTTTGTACCAAAATTTGGGCCCAATCTGAGATCATCTTAACCAAGTTTGCATTTTGGTCCAGTCAGACTCTTTCTATCTCATTCAGACACTTAACTTTTGAATTCTCTTACAAATAGGCCCCCAACTTCTTTTTATTCTTCACAAGTAGGTCCCCGTGCCATTTTTGGATGGTTAAAACCTTCACCATCGAGTTTCGAGCGAGGATTTCTCGCTCGATTCTCAATCAATCTCTCCCAAAATTGATCCGGGGATTCCTTAGGAAGTTGCCTTCCATTTGAGCCATTCCTTGGACTCCAATTCTATCACAAAAGATCATGCAAACCTTTTAAAGGTTTGGGTATCCTATTTTGCAAAAACCTTCCGAGCTTGGAAGCTTCTTTCAAAGCTTGGAAGGACTTCCTATGGCCTATAAAAGATCCCATGGTGCACGGCTACGCTACTCACCAAGTTTTTGGGAGCCAAATCACCTTAATCCCCCTCCTCAAGCCACCAAAAAACCCTGCTCCGGTGACCTCTCTGGATCTCCCTACTCTGGTCATCCAACCATCAAATTGGACAGCCTAAACTCTTCCTCTCTTCATCGTGATCCTCCCCAGCCAAATGGAGGGCATTCCTCTGTCTGCGTCATCGTCGCCACCTCGTCGCTTCTTCTTCCTTCTCCGACTCTGGTCAATCAACATCGAAGCCCTCTGCCTCCCTACCACCTCACTAAGTCACTCTCTTCCTCTCTCTTTCTCTCTTTCTATTTTGCTTTCCCACTCTCTACACATACGCAAGACCACCGTTTCTCCCTCAACGCACTTCATATCCTTTGCCTTCAGCGATGCTCTTGTGACACCTACCCACCCCCACACTGCATTGATGAGAACCTCATCATGAACCCTAACTAGCACAATCTAACCTAGGTATGCAAGAAAAAGCTCCTACATAACTCAAAGAAAGGCTTAACTCAGAGAATTCTGAGTTTAAGAAGAAAACAAGTCATAAGGGGTAAAAATGTAATTTCACCAACACAATTTGCAAATAGGGTAACTCAGGGTCCAAACACAGGTCAAACTAACCTAATAAGAAGGAAAGTGGGATGATCTGATCCAACAAGGGCTACAGCAACTCCAGGGAATTAAATGACATTCTGTAACCCTAAAACAAATCCACTTTAATTCACATGATTCGAGGTAGGGTAAAAATCAAATAAACCCTCTAAAATTCATAGAAAAATAATCTCTAGGGTTTAGAACCTTCAATTTGGCCTTAGAAACCCATTTTGACCTACATTGAGAACCATGCCCAATTAATGATTTAATTTAGGTTTTTACGTAAATTGGCCGGTCAAACATGGTCTGACCTAGAAACAAAATTCACCATTAAAATCCTTACGTCCAACTTAGTCATGTATGAAAACTTGAGCCTAAGAAGAGACCTCCTTGACCGACTTTGCAATTTGGTCGTCATCATTTACCTTTTGACCCTCAACTTTCGAAATCCTTGCATTTTGGCCACTAATTTCCTCTTCGTTCTTTGCATTTTGGTCCCTCTTGCAAGTCTCTGCACAGCACCTTGCTCCGGCAACTTTGCGCGGAGCATGGCGCCGCGCAGGGTGAGGGGGGTGTCCTGCAAAGAGAACGCGGAGTTCCCTGCAATGTCTGCTATCGCAGGAACTCGGCCATGCCACCTGACGACGCCCACACCTTCCGTACGAATGTGCGGAAGGTATGGGTCTCATCTCTGACCATACTCCGGTGAGAGACGCACGTTGCCAGCTTGCGTCCGCCCCTCCGCCACCGCCTTTATAAAGACCAGCGTCGCCAGCCATTTCTCCCAGCTCGGTCTTGACGGAGAATCCCTCAACCCTTCCTCTCTCCCCACTCCGACAGGAACCCACCAGCTCCGATGGCTCCTCCTCCTCCTTCTCGTCGCTCTGCTGCAATACCAGCAGCAGAGCCTCCTTCGCCTAATCTCCCCGCGTCGCGCCGCACTAAGCGCGCGCCTCCTTGCCCTCTTCCTCGCTGCCGCTCTCTCCCTCTGGGTGTTTCTTCTCCGGCGACAATCGGTACGGTTGCCCACTGCTCCGGCCCCCCTTCGTCCCCGTAGGTAGGTTACAGTTACTTCCCTTCCTCCCCTCTTTCTTTTCCCCAACTTAATTTGCTTGATTGCCCTACGACCACGCCTGACCACCCTCATCTTCCCCACCTTCGGTCACTCTCTGACGAGTCATCCTCGTCATCCCACAACCCCATACGACTCACCAACTGTCCCAAAAGCTCTGCCTCACTTCACCAAACACCCTCCGCCCCTCCACTGCCACTCCACACCTCCACAGCACACCCCCGATCAAACCCACTTTTCCGGTTGCAGTCAGACCTAGGGCTGCCGCCATACACCGCCCCGCGACCTGCTGCACCCCGCACTACCTTCGCCGTGCCACGGCGAAGGTTCCTTTGTGGTATGATTAGGCCGAGGGGCCTTATTTGTGTTAGACAGACTTTCAGCTCTCGTCGCCATTGGCGATGATGCAAGGAGCTTCCAAGCGAGCTCCAAGCCTCGAAGCATCAGGACACCAGCTGAGGCGAATTGGGAAGACTCGGGTGAAGGCAGGTAGCTGGTTTGCGAAGGGAAACGAGGACGCAGCTGCTGAGGCGAGGTCGCGTCCTTCCTGCAGGCGCACGCGAGAAGGGACAAAGCTTAGTCGCACATCGTGAGTCTTCAAATCGCCGCACCACTTTAAATTGTTTTTGTGTATACGGCTGGTTGCCTCCGAACGCACCTGGGGTGAGGACCCTCGCCCATCACCCGCCTCGTCCGCGGATTCATCTGGCGGACCTGGCGGATCCGACCCGACACTACCCTGCACTCCTCGCACACCACCCATGCCGGTGCGCCTGGTCCTGGTTACGCAACCCGACCCGTTAACCCGGCTCTGGGAGAGCTTCCTGTGAGTGGTTTACAGAGAGAGAGAGATGTGCGGGTAGAGGGAAGGGCTAGGTTTTGCTGTGCCCTGTGCAGGAATAGGGCGCGAAGGAGGCAGACTCAACACTTAGCCGCAGGAAGGAGAAGAAGATGAGCAGAAGAAGAAGAAACCTTGAAGAAGCCTTGTAGCTGAGTAAGGCAGTAGACCAAAGAAGAAAAGGAAGCACTATAGCAGACCGCCGTTTAAGTCATCTGACTGCGGTATCAGACGACAGATGAAGCTTTAGAGGAGATAAAGCAGAGAGGAAGAAGAAGAAAAGAGAAGGCTCCGCAACTGAAGAGAAAGAAAAGAGAAGAAGGAAGAAAGAAGCAGAAGAAGACTTCACGCAAGAAAAGAGAAAGAAGAAGAACTGAAGAAGAAAAGAAATAGAAGACAAGCAGAAGAAGAATTGAAGGCAACAGGAAGAAGAAGACCCGTAGAGACACTACAGCTGAAGAAAAGCCAAAGAAGAGAAGAAGAAGACAAGCAAAGAGAGAAAGAAGAGAAGAAGAAGCCAAAAACTGAAATCTATCTCTCCCTCTCTCTCTCTTATTTTTGTAATAAAGAAAACTCTGTACTTCTAGAATTCTAGTAGCTCCCTGAGTTCGACCTCGGGAAACAAACTATTTCTGAGTAAATTTTGATAGTAACGACAACCATAGCTGTCTTATTTTACACTATAACGACATTACTGTAATAAGCACTAAAACGAACAAAGATTAGCTGCGGTTGAAAAACCCGTTACTATGCACGAATCACGCTGGTATCACCTCCATAAGCTCTGCCATGCTCCACCGCACAAAAGCCCTAACATCTCCTCTCTTATTATGCATCCTAACACCCTGACGACCTACCCACTGCTGCACCATCATCTTTGACCTCCACAAACCACCATATGCCCTCTCACATTACGCCATTGCCACCGTCACACTCGCCGTGCTCCGGCGATCATTCCTGAGCTTTCTGATGTGACCAAAAGGCCTTACTGTTGTTTTCAGGTATTTGCTCCTCCGCCGACATGAATGCAAGCTTCAAGCTTGCTTTAAGCCCTCTCCAGCAACTAAAAGTCTAGGAGCCACCTCTAGGTGACGTGGCTACATTCCAGGACCGCTCTTGGATCATCAATTGGAGCGGTTGACCACAACTTGAACGGAATTAGACGAAGACCTCTCCACCAACTACTGCTAGCTGCGCGAAGAAGAAGGCGGTGGGATTTAGTCCCACCTCGGATAGGGAAAAGTAGATGCAGTGGCATAAGAGGAAAAAGTCACATCAGCTTACCGCCTCAAGAAACACAGGGGTGAGGTCCCTTACGCCCCTCACCTGCACCTTGCTCGTGACCCGTTACCTCGCTGGCCTAGCGTAGATCCGACTACCTGCCTATCCACTCCTCGCTCACCACCCACTGCTGGTGAGCTTGGACCCAGGTGTGCTCTAGGTCCGATACCCGATAACCCGGTACTGTGCATGGTCTTGTGAAGGCGGAATAAAGGAGGAAACCCAAGGAGAGAAAGAGAGAGGAGAGTGCATGGGGTAGGGGAGGGTTTTTCTCTCTGGGAAGTTGGCTAACACTTAGCCAAAATCTGAAGACCCTTCCCCCTTTGTGTGAAGAAGAGTAAGAAGAGCAGAGAAAGAAAGAAAAAGAAGAAGAGCCACAGCAGAAGAAGAAGAAGAAGAAGGAAGAAGAAAGAAGAAAAGAAGAAATTAGAGAAAAGCACTGTTCATCAGACGTTTAAGACGTCTGATCATTCAATTAGACGGCTGACTTGAGCTTGTTTTCATTCATAACTATTGAGTTTCATTTGATATTTTTGTTAGGAGTAATTGGTGATTCAAATCACCATTTTACTCCATTCTTTTTGCAGTCTGATACTTGATCTTATTGCCACATTATTCTGAATCAACTTCTAATTATAATATCTTATCTCTATTGTTTAAATTGCAATCTTGAGAATTGAAT
The DNA here is from genome assembly GCA_037157565.1 of Thalassia testudinum. NCBI lineage: Eukaryota > Viridiplantae > Streptophyta > Magnoliopsida > Alismatales > Hydrocharitaceae > Thalassia > Thalassia testudinum. The sequence goes on from JAZHRO010000056.1 coordinate 37,587,033, forward strand.
TCCTACTTGCTCCCAGCGAACGACCTCGAACTTTTTCAAGTATAAATTTTATCTATTTTGCGTGAGATTTCAATTATACTACAATGTAATGATTTAAAACCTGATTTCAAGTGAACAACACCTTCGCATCATCAATTGATCTTATTTTAAATCTGAAGCCATTTATTATGTATCCAGAATGATAATGTCCATAACTCAATGGAGTTTTAGATATTATATCAAAGTCTTCTACCCAATGTGGGTCATTATCATTCATCTGATGTACATGCTGCTTAAACTAATCAAGGAATTGTAGCTCACAGTCAAATGGATGTGAAGACTATTTAAATTCATAAAAAATAGATAGACCTTGAAGATCTGCTTCAAAATATACAAGTGAGCTAACTGTCGGTCCATTATATCAATCATTTTGTATTCTGTGTGGAGGATCAACCTTCCTTTTGTATAAAAAATGGAGTGAGAAATGTCATCCATCTCATTGTATCTCCAATCAAAATTTCTCTGCAGTCGATTGAATCTGTTGTCTGGATCCTCCAAATACATGGCATAGAAGTTGATGCATTCCCCTACAAGGTAGCCTTCAATAATTTACCCCTTCAGCTTCACTTTAATTAAGATGTAATTGATCGGTCGATTCGCGTGAGAATTGATTTCGAAAATAATATGTCGTCGTTTGTAGTATAGTTGCGTGAAAATCGAATCAAAGAAGTTTTGTTTTACGAAACTCATGTATTGATTTTAGCTTTTATTACTTGAGTCCGGTCGTTCGTCTCTAGGAGGTGTGATTTGAAATCGCGAGGTGAAACGTGGGTTTTACCGGGTTTGAGGGTTTTGTTATAACGTTGTAGTAAAGCCGGTTATTACCAACATTTCAAATATAAATTTTTTACTCGGAAAAATAAAAGAGTTCCCGAGGTCAAACTCAGGGAGCAAGTTGTATTCTAGAGATATACATGTTTCTTTTACAAAAATAAAGAGAGAGAAAGAATTTGTTGTTCTCTTTGTTCTGCAGAGGGGGGTGCTCTTCTTTCTCTCTTTCTTTAGATCTCCTTCTTTCTCTCTGTTCTGCAGAGGTGATATTCTTCTCTTGCAATGGTGATGCTCTTCTTCTTCTTCCTGCTTTTCTTCCGTTGGTGATGTTCTTCTTTCTTCAGAGCTCCTTGTTCTTCTTCTTCTTTGGTTTTCTGCCTTGACCTCTCTTCTTCTTCTTCTGCTTTGGCCGTTGCTCTTCCTTCTTCTTCAGCTTTGGCCGTTGCTCTTCCTTCTTCTTCAGCGGGTCTTCTTCGCCTGTGCCTGCACACTCCAGGGTTTTTCGTCAAGAGGCAAAACCTACTCTACCCCCCTCCCCCCGCGTCTCTCTTCCTCTCTGAAACCACTCTTGGGAAAGCTCTCCCAGAGCTACCGGGTAATCGGGTTCGGGTCACGCCCGGGTCCAGGCCCACCGGCGTGCGGTGGTGGGCGAGGAGTGCAGGTCGGTTTAATCGGGTCGGGCCAGGTCCGCGGAGCGTGGTCACGGACGAGGCCGGGTCGGGTGAGAGGGACCTCACCCCGTGGTCAGGAGGCAGACAGCATAAGGCACTTTTTGCCTTTATGCGTCCGCGCGCCTCCAAGAAGTTCCGAGGTGGGACTAAATGTCCCACCCCAATTGAGCGCCCGTCGCGGAGGGAGCAGTGGGCGATCGTGGCTTCACGCACGGCCTTCGCCCCATCTGCGAGCCTGGGACGTTTCGCTGAGACTCCCCGCGCAACCTGGGAGTCGAACCTGGGCGAAGGCGTGCCTGCACCTGCAGGTGAAGCAGCTCTGCCTGCTCAGTAATGGCGACGGCGGGCGAGTCACCTGGTCACAGAAGAACGGCCTCTCGGCCAAATCAGACAGGCGGGGGACCTTCGCCGTGGCACGGCGAAGGTGGTCAGGGGGTCTGCAGGGGGCGAGATGGAGCCAACAGGTCGTCCTAGGTCAAACTGTGAGCGAAGAAGTGGGTGTGTTCGGTGGATCTGCAGAGGGCGTTTGGCGGGAAGTGGAGGGGCGGAAGAGGATCAGGGTGAGGAGGCGGAGATTCTGCGGTGGTCGGCGAGCCGTGTGGGTCGCTGAGGTGATGGGAGCGGCTCGCCGGAGGGTGGTCGGAGGCGGAGAGGGTGAAGGTGAACAGGAGCGGTCGAGGGTTTAATCAAATAAAAGACATTGAGGAAAAGAAAGAGGGGGAGGTGGGGAGGAGTTCTGACCTAGCTATGGAGACGAAAGGGGCCGAGACAGGGCGACAGTCGTATCGACTGTCGCCGGAGAAGAAGATGCCCAGGGGAAGGGGCGGCGGCGAGCAGAGGGCTGGAGAGGCGCCAGCTGGGTACGGCGTGGCGCAGGAAGAGCAGGGGAGGAGGTCTCTGCTGCTGGTATTACGGCAGAGCGAAGAGGAGGAGGGGGAGGAAACCGCCGGAGCTGGTGAGCGTCTGCCGGAGAAAGAAGAGAAGACAGTTGGGGATTTTCTCCGTCAGATCCAGGCTGCCCTCGTCGGTGGAGCGGCGGGGGGTATTTATAGGGATGAAACAGGGAAGAAGGCGGAGGGAGACGACGTGTCTCCCTCGCCGGAGAATGGTCGGAACACGAACCCATACCGTCCGTGCGTTCGCACGGCCGGTATGGTGGGCTACAATGACCAGGGGGGTGCTCCTGCGACGGCTGACGACGCAGGGCACCCCCGGTTTACTTGCCAGGTCCCTCACCTCACCCTGCGCGGCGCCATGCTCCGCGCAAGGTCGCCGGAGCATGGTGCTGGCAGGGTTTTGCAGGAGGGACCTGATTGCAAAGAACGAAGGAGAGTTAGGGGCCAAAATGCGAGGGTTCAAAAGTTGAGGGCCAAAGAGTAAATATATGAGGACCAAAGTGTGAAGTCGGTCAAGGAGGTTTCTTCTTAGGCTCAAGTTTTTATACATGACTAATTAGGACCTAAGGAATCTGATGGTGAATTTTATTTTCATATTAAACCTTGTTTGACCGGTCAATTTGCGCAAAAACCCAAATTAAGTTATTAATTGGGCATGGTTCTTAATGTAGGTCAAAATGGGTTCTAAAGGCCAAATTGAAGGTTCTAAACCCTAGAGATTATTTTTCTATGAATTTTAGAGGGTTTATTCTATTTTTACTTTGCCTCGAACCTTGTGAATTGAAGTGGGTTATTTTAGGGTTACAGATTATCATTTGGTTCCTTGGAAGTGCTGTAGCCCTTGCTAGATCATCTCATCCCACTTTTATTCTTATTAAGCTGTTTTGACCTGTGTTTGGTCCCTGAATTACCCTGCATGCAGTTTATACTGGTAAAATTGCACTTTTACCCCTTATGACTGGTTTTCTTCTCAAACTCAGAATTCTCTGAGTTAAGCCTTTCCTTGAGATATGTAGGAGCTTTTATCCTTTGTATTGGGTCAAAATGAGCTAGTTATGGCTCATGATGAGGTTCTCATCATACCCCCATGCCCAGCTTTTGCTAGTCCCTTAGCAAAAACTTAAGGTTTCAACCCTTGTTCTAGACCATGAAGTTTTCAATAGTTTTAGATAAGTGCCTTCATAGATTAGGTTAGAATGCTGATCATAGGTCTAAAAGGTGCTCTAGTACCAATCAAGATCCAAATCTGTCTAGCCTTAGCCTCAGTCTTTTAGCAAAGGTTTTTAAGGCCCACAAGAACTAACCTAAGGTTTATTGGACTTCGTGGTTAAAGCACCCGTGCTTGAAATGATTTTAGCCCTGGCTCAGTTCGCAGTGCGTTTTGTAAGAGAGAGATAGAAAGTTTTTCTGTTTGGAGAGTTTTCTCTCTCTTTTTCTTTTTAGTTCTAGCCTAGGATTGGCTTTTCAACACGGTCTGTATCAGATTCCTTGCTCCCATCATCAATCCTCAAGGGTTCCTGGCGATCGATGCTTCGAGATAGCACCGCCCATGGCAACCCCCGGAACCCTGGCTATTGAGATTTCGAGATAATCCCATCCATGGTATTCCGTGGCCGAATCCAGACCCTGGCAATTGACATTTCGAGATAATGCCATCCATGGAATCTGAACCAGCAGAGTGCTTACATGCCCCCCGTAGGATATGTAAATATCCTAAGAGACAAGCACCGAGGAGATGATATTTTGTTACGCATCTTCGAGGGGATTTCCCGCCTCTCCGCGCTGGGAACTCGTCCAAATCAACTTGTGTTGATCGGCCGCTCCTATTCTAGGTGTTCTTTTCAGATTTTTGCGACGCTTCTGCGTGATTCTGATTTTTACGCTTACTGAACCAGGCTGTGTGTGAGATTAGGGTGCTTAGGTTACTGAGTCCCGTAAACCAAAAATTAGTTAACGAGGCCGAATACTCCCTAAGCCTTAGACCTAATACTTCAGCTTTTCATTTTCCTCAACCTCTTGAGGAGTGTCCAGATCTTAATGGGTACTAAGAGTCTATTCAAGAATGCCTAAGGTTTGCATTCTTACTAATCTCATTGTGCACTTTTCAGTTATTTTCTTGAATGAGGTCTAGAACTTAGGTTAATTCCTTAGTTCCTTACTAATGACTATCACTTTTTCTCATAATTTTGTGCTCCTTTTTCATTTTGTTTCTTTTCTCCTTCACAAAATTTTCCTTCTCCTCTTTTCCTCTTATTCTTTTTCGAAAAATTTTTTTTTTTTTAATTTTTATGGTATTTTTGGCATATGTGAATTTTTTGTTTGAAACCTTTTCTTAGAAGTTTTTGCACTTTCCTACCCCCCCATGCCTAAGATTTGCAATGTCCTCATTGTAACCTAGGGGGTCTTAGTTCATTCCTTAAGACAGAAATTTGGGTGAGTGGATGGGTCGGGTTGAATTTTTGCGGACGATTTCAAATCTCAGATGCGAACATCTGAGTTGGGGTCGGCTGTCTATAAGGGTGAACTTCGAGTGCTGAAAGGTGTCAGAACAAGTTTCAGGTTTTCAAAGAGAATGACGGGCTGCCTCCCGTTAAGCGCTGAGTTTTACGCCATCGGCTGGGCGCAATAAGCTCAAGGGGAACGGAGGATATAAGATGCCTCAGCCAAATCAGTAGAAGTTACATCAATGAACGGCTTGAGTCTCTGACCGTTCACGATGAAAGGTTCAGAATCGTGGCTGAGTGGACTGATTTCGATTGCTCCATTTCCAAAAACCTGTCGGACCAAATATGGTCCGACCCACTTAGATCTCAGTTTTCCTGGGAAGAGTTTGAGTCGGGCATCAAAGAGTAGGACCTTTTGACCAGGATGAAAGATCTTTCTCGAGATGTGTTTGTCGTGGAAGGCTTTAACCCGCTCCTTGTAGATTTGCGAGTTCTCGTACGCGTCTATGCGTAATTCATCGATCTCGCTGATTTGGAGTTTTCTGTGGGTCCCAGCCTTAGAAAGATCCAGATTACAGTTCCGTACTGCCCAATAGGCTTTATGCTCCAGTTCGACGGGAAGGTGGCATGCCTTTCCGTACACCAATCTAAAGGGAGACATGCCCAATTGGGTCTTGTGGGCGGTCCTATAGGCCCACAATGCTTCCGAAAGTCGGGACGACCAGTCCTTCCTGTCAGGTCGAACAGTGACTTGCAGGATTTTCTTGATCTCCCGATTAGACAGCTCAGCTAGACCATTAGTTTGGGGGTGGTAAGGAGTAGAGATTCGGTGAGACACCCCGTATTTGGTCATCAGTGACCTAAACTGAGCATTTGTGAAATGGGTCCCCCCATCAGAGATTATTGCACGAGGAATCCCGAACCTTGAGAAAATGTGTTGATGAATAAATTTGAGAACGATTTTGTGATCACAGGTTCGGGTCGGTATGGCTTCGATCCATTTGGACACGTAGTCCACAGCCAACAAAATGTATTCGAAACCATCCGAAACAGGAAAGGGGCCCATAAAATCAATCCCCCAAACATCAAAGATTTCGCATACTAGAATCGGTTGCATAGGCATCATGTCACGACGGCTCATGTTGCCCAAAGTCTGGCAACGACTACATGCCTTGCAATGACTGTGTGCGTCTTTGAACAGTGTGGGCCAGTAAAAGCCGCACTGGAGGACTTTTGATGCGGTTTTATGCCCGGCAAAATGGCCACCGCATGCCTGGTCATGGCAGAAAGAGAGGATATTGCTGACTTCCCCTTCCGGGACACATCTTCGGATGATCTGATCGGCACCTATGCGGAAGAGGTACGGGTCTTCCCAAATGTAATACTTGGTATCGGCGCGTAATTTGTCTTTCTTGGCCTTCGGCCAATCGGACGGGGTCTGATGAGATGCCAAGTAATTTACAATATTAGCAAACCATGGAAGGCTAGTACCAATAGTCAGCAGGTGCTCATCGGGAAAATGCTCAGTGATGGGTCCGGAAGGGTCAATCATTTCAGAAGGAAGACGGGACAAGTGATCAGCTACCACGTTTTGTTTCCCCGTTTTATCGCGAATCTCGAGGTCAAATTCTTGCAACAGCAAGATCCATCGGATCAATCGAGGTTTCGCGTCCTTCTTTGCAAGGAGATGCCTCACAGCCGTGTGATCCGAGTATATGATGACATGGGAACCCAGAAGGTACGATCTGAACTTCTCTAGGGCAAATACTACAGCTAGCAGCTCTTTCTCAGTAACTGTATAGTTACGCTGAGCCTCATCGAGTGTTTTGCTGGCGTAGTAAATGACCACAGGTTTCTTGTCATTTTTCTGCCCCAAAACCGCTCCTACAGCGAAGTCGGATGCATCACACATGATCTCAAAGGGTTGAGACCAATCAGGGGACTGTAGGATCGGGGCTTGGGTGACTCGGTCACGCAGGATTTCAAATGCTTGAGTGCATTCCTTGGAGATTTCGAAGGGAACATCCTTGGAGAGAAGAGTGGTCAGGGGGCGTGCGATTTTTGAAAAATCAGGGATAAATCGTCGATAAAAATCGACATGCCCTAAAAAGGATCGGATGTCCCTGATCGAGCTAGGCATAGGAAGGTGAGAAATCAGATTAACCTTAGCTCGATCCACTTGGATACCTTTCTCCGAAATTGAGTGTCCCAGGACAATTCCCTCAGGCACCATGAAATGGCTCTTTTCCCAGGAAAGAACCAAATTCACGTCGATGCACCGCCTGAGTATCTGGACCAAGTGTTGGAGGCAATCGTCGAATGATGCTCCAAAAACTGAAAAGTCATCCATGAAGACTTCCAGATAATCACCTACCATATCTGAGAATATGGCAAGCATGCACCGCTGAAAAGTAGCGGGTGCATTGCAAAGACCGAAAGGCATCCTTCGGAAAGCGTATGTTCCGAAGGGGCAGGTGAACGTGGTCTTTTCTTGGTCCTCAGGATGGATTGCCACCTGGTTATAACCGGAGTACCCGTCGAGAAAGCAGAAGAACCTATTTCCCGCTAGTTTTTCGAGAATTTGATCAATGAAGGGTAGTGGGAAATGATCCTTCTTCGTGGAGGAATTGAGTCGACGGTAATCTATACAGACTCTCCACGAGTTGGCTAATCGGGTAGGAATGATTTCTCCAGTCTCAGTCGTTATAGTGGTGAGTCCTGCCTTTTTAGGCACGACCTGAATTGGGCTCACCCAACGACTATCGGAGATCGGGTAGATGATCCCAGCATCTAACCACTTTATGATCTCCTTTTTCACGACCTCCTGCAGATTGGGGTTTAAGCGTCTCTGCATTTCACGAGAAGGTCGTGTGCCCTCTTCTGAATAGATATGATGAGTACAATAAGAGGGACTTATTCCAGTCAAATCATCGAGAGTCCATCCGATGGCTCTGCGATGTTGCTGGAGGACAACAATCAGACGGGATTCCTGTTCAAGACTGAGGTTGGAATTGATGATCACAGGAAGGGTCTGATTAGAACCCAAAAAGATGTATTTCAAATGAGCAGGAAGGGGTTTCAGTTCAAGGATGGGGTTTTCAGCAGCAGCGGGTGGTTCAGTATAGATGTGAGGTTCAAGGGTGGGAGTTACTGGGTTGTTCACATCTGGATTTGACTCCTCTGTTTGCGGGTCAAGATCCTTTTGTGGTTGATGAGGCATACTCAAGTCATTCTGGAGGTGTGATTCATCAACCAAAGTCTTGATGTCACAAATTTGCTCGATGACGCCGCAATTAATTCCTTGTTGGGCCTTAAATATATCAATTTTCAGTGTTTGATCTCCAAACTTAAGCTCTATTTGGCCTTCCTCACAGCTGATGTTGGCTCTAGCAGTAGCCAAGAAAGGTCTCCCTAGAATGATTGGTGTATCCCTAGGGTTCTCAGGTGCATCCATGTCTAAGACTATAAAGTCCACTGGAAAATAGAAATCCCGCACTCTCACGATAACATCCTCGAGAATCCCTTTTGGTGACTTTATAGATCGATCTGCTAATTGTAATGTCACCTCGGTTGGTTTCAGCTCAGATTCTTCCAGATGGGCAAGTAAGGATGTGGGTATCAGATTTATAGATGCACCTAAGTCTAACAATGCTCTATCAAATTGGGTACCACCTATCTTACAGGAGATCAGGGGAGTTCCAGGATCTTTTGCCTTGGGTGGGAGTCTACTAAGGATTACAGAGCTGGCTTGCTCTGACAGAACAATTGGGCTCCCTCCCTTGGTTCGCGGCTTACGCTGGGGTGTACATATATTCTTTAGAAATCGTGCGTAAGCTGGTACGTGGCGGATTGCATCCATCAAGGGGATGTTTATGTGGACCTTCTCAAAGAGCTTGACCAGGTCCTCCTCAGGGGCCACGGGTTTGGTGGTCTTCTTTCCCTTGGTCAGGGCCTCGGGAAACGGGATCTTGGTTGGTTCCTCTAGGATAGGTCCAGGTTGTGGGTCTGGAACAGCGGTACCTTGGATAACTATCCTAGGGTCATGGTTATCAGGCTGGGAGTGGTTTGGATAATGCGGGTCCTGAGTTGTCTTACCACTACGTGTTGTTACAGAATTTAATCCGGCCTGATTTTTGTCTGGGTTTGGTAGGAGGGGTGGCTGCTGCTGAAATCCCGCACGAGAAGTAGAGGCTTCCATCTCGTCCGGAGATGGAGCAGTGGGGGCCTGATAAATCCATTGAGCGTGGCCTAAATTTGGATTCATAACGCGCTTCTGGGTTGGCACGTTATTTGGGTTAGGAAGGGGTTGGGAAGGGAGTGTGCCTGGCTGGCGAGAATTTGCCAACTGGGCCAGCTGAGTTTTGACTTCAGTAAGCTCGTCCTTGTGCTGTTTTTGAATGGCCGCATTCGATTTTTGAATGTCAGCCAGAGTCTGAAGGATTAAGGACATTTGATCTTGATTTGGCCCTGATGGATAAGTAGGGTTGGGCCGAGGCTGAGGCGGCTGGTAGTGATGAGAGGGCTGTGGGCGGGACTGAAAAGGTGGTCTTTGGGTTTGGGCATTTCCCGCCCACTGAAAATTGGGATGGTTTCGCCATCCAGGGTTGTAAGTGTTGGAGAATGGGTCGTTCTGGATGGCGTTGAGGTCCTCGCAGGTCTGAGGAACCTCCTGAGAATCAGGGAAAGGAGGAATGGAGTTCCCCCGGCTGGTGTAGAAAGGATCGGATGATCTTCCAGTCCAAGAATCAGATGGGGATGGATATGGATCCATCCCAGGGGAGGATCGGTGGAGGATATTTTGCACAGTCTCCTGTGTGGAAGGAGGTTGTGCAAAGGAGTTACGCGCAGAGGTGGCTCGCTGCAAGTGCTGAGTCAGCTCATCCACCTTCTTTTCAATGATTGAGACCTTGTCCAATCGACTGGCCATTAATTCCAGGTCGACTGATGCGGACAGGCCCTGCGTCTCATGTGCTCCCTTAAGATTCGTCGCTGCGCGGGTATTCGTCCTGTCGAATAATCCCATGGAGTCATTGTTGATGGAGTTCTCGCACATGTTTTCGAGAATCTCCCATACGGTGTCTTCATGTTGACCCATGATGTTTCCTCCGCAAGTTGCATTGACGAAAAGGCGGATGTCCTCACGGAGTCCCTGGTAAAAAGATTGGACTTGTTCCCATTTAGGAACTCCGTGATGGGGGCACTTCCTCATGAGATCCTGAAAACGATCCCATGCCTCATGGAGAGGTTCTCCTGATTGTTGGGTGAAGTGTGTAATCTGATGGCGCAAGGCGTTGGTCCGACCAACGGGAAAGAACTTTTTCAAAAACTCGGATTGAAGTTCTTCCCAAGTGTTGATCGGCCGGGTCTGAGTTTGATACCAATGGGCGGCCTTGTCCATAAGAGAAAAGGAGAACATCTTCATGAGAAGAATATCCCGATTTTGCGCATCTGATCCAAAAGTGTGGGCCAGATGCTTTAGCTGTTTGATGTGCTGGAAGGGATCTTCAGAATTAAGCCCATGGAATTTAGGTATAGCATGAATCATGTTGGGCTTTAGTTCGGAATCAGGTCCTCCATTCGGGATTCTGACTCGAGGCTCAATGGCCACCGCAGCAGGATTGTAGTGGTCCCGCATCATAGGACGCTGCGGTGGGTGCACGAAGTTTTGGAAGAGGTCATTGAGTCGCTGGAGCTGGTGTTCCAGATTATTTTCTTCCTCAACTGGCTGAGCCATGATGGGGGAAGAAGAAGAACTTGGTTCTGAATCAGAAGAGAGAATAATGTGAGGGTGATGCTGCACAAATACGGGCGTCGAGGCTTGGCCTTGACGAGAGCGAATTTCTAATGGAGGTCTTAAGGGTGGTCTTAGAGACCTCCTTCCGTACATGCACAGTTGGGAGAGGTAAGTTTAGAAGGTGCTGGACCCAATCAAGACACCCAAAAATGTGTTGGGTGACTATAGAGGTGCGGGGCAGATGGACCCCTTGATCAGAAAGATCGTCCACCTGAGAATTACCTGGGCAGCCAGAGAGGGAGAGTCCCGCGAAGACCCCTACACGGTAGAGCGTCCCCACGGGTTACAGGGTTTCCCCCACACGACCTCTCTTGTCACTGCGGTTCCAGGTAGACCAGAATGGGGATCTTGACCTCTTAAGTCTACCAATTTTAAGATCAGGGTGCTTAAGGTTTCACTTGAACTTTAGTCTTTTAAGTGCAAAGAGTGACCTAATTTAAGGTTGGTTGACCCAAGGGGTCAACTTTACCTATTGTTTTCTTTAAGAGCTTTTAGGTCCTGTCTTTTAGGGTTCAAGTGTTTAGAGAGAGCCAATTGTTTTAGGATTTTTCTTGTTAATTATTTTCAATCAATGGCTTGGGCACACCTCTTTTGGATTTCCTTAATTCTTGATTAAGGGGTGTGTCTCTACTGAAATCCTAATGTTTGACCTTATGTTGGCTCTACTTGGTCCATTTAACTCTTTGTTGGGCAATTAGGGCTCAAGCAAGAATGTGTTAGCCCTTAAATACCCTTAATAGTGTGCAGGAGTGATGAGTTGAAAACATGCAACTTTTTATGGTTACTAAGTATGGAAGACAGGTTAGCCCTATATTGCTTGTTCTTTTCTTTTCTTCCTCTTTAGAGTTTAGGGGTTAATAGTGAGAGGAAAAATTTACCTGTCTTCGGAGTGGTTGTCGTGTGGTTGCTTGTCTTCTTGAGTTCCTGTAGCTGCACAAAAGAGAGGAGATTATCAGAAATTAAAAGATACAGGAAAGTTTACCTCTAGAATAGCCGTTGCTCCCCGGCAGCGGCGCCAAAGTGAAACGTGGGTTTTACCGGGTTTGAGGGTTTTGTTATAACGTTGTAGTAAAGCCGGTTATTACCAACATTTCAAATATAAATTTTTTACTCGGAAAAATAAAAGAGTTCCCGAGGTCGAACTCAGGGAGCAAGTTGTATTCTAGAGATATACATGTTTCTTTTACAAAAATAAAGAGAGAGAAAGAATTTGTTGTTCTCTTTGTTCTGCAGAGGGGGGTGCTCTTCTTTCTCTCTTTCTTTAGATCTCCTTCTTTCTCTCTGTTCTGCAGAGGTGATATTCTTCTCTTGCAATGGTGATGCTCTTCTTCTTCTTCCTGCTTTTCTTCCGTTGGTGATGTTCTTCTTTCTTCAGAGCTCCTTGTTCTTCTTCTTCTTTGGTTTTCTGCCTTGACCTCTCTTCTTCTTCTTCTGCTTTGGCCGTTGCTCTTCCTTCTTCTTCAGCTTTGGCCGTTGCTCTTCCTTCTTCTTCAGCGGGTCTTCTTCGCCTGTGCCTGCACACTCCAGGGTTTTTCGTCAAGAGGCAAAACCTACTCTACCCCCCTCCCCCCGCGTCTCTCTTCCTCTCTGAAACCACTCTTGGGAAAGCTCTCCCAGAGCTACCGGGTAATCGGGTTCGGGTCACGCCCGGGTCCAGGCCCACCGGCGTGCGGTGGTGGGCGAGGAGTGCAGGTCGGTTTAATCGGGTCGGGCCAGGTCCGCGGAGCGTGGTCACGGACGAGGCCGGGTCGGGTGAGAGGGACCTCACCCCGTGGTCAGGAGGCAGACAGCATAAGGCACTTTTTGCCTTTATGCGTCCGCGCGCCTCCAAGAAGTTCCGAGGTGGGACTAAATGTCCCACCCCAATTGAGCGCCCGTCGCGGAGGGAGCAGTGGGCGATCGTGGCTTCACGCACGGCCTTCGCCCCATCTGCGAGCCTGGGACGTTTCGCTGAGACTCCCCGCGCAACCTGGGAGTCGAACCTGGGCGAAGGCGTGCCTGCACCTGCAGGTGAAGCAGCTCTGCCTGCTCAGTAATGGCGACGGCGGGCGAGTCACCTGGTCACAGAAGAACGGCCTCTCGGCCAAATCAGACAGGCGGGGGACCTTCGCCGTGGCACGGCGAAGGTGGTCAGGGGGTCTGCAGGGGGCGAGATGGAGCCAACAGGTCGTCCTAGGTCAAACTGTGAGCGAAGAAGTGGGTGTGTTCGGTGGATCTGCAGAGGGCGTTTGGCGGGAAGTGGAGGGGCGGAAGAGGATCAGGGTGAGGAGGCGGAGATTCTGCGGTGGTCGGCGAGCCGTGTGGGTCGCTGAGGTGATGGGAGCGGCTCGCCGGAGGGTGGTCGGAGGCGGAGAGGGTGAAGGTGAACAGGAGCGGTCGAGGGTTTAATCAAATAAAAGACATTGAGGAAAAGAAAGAGGGGGAGGTGGGGAGGAGTTCTGACCTAGCTATGGAGACGAAAGGGGCCGAGACAGGGCGACAGTCGTATCGACTGTCGCCGGAGAAGAAGATGCCCAGGGGAAGGGGCGGCGGCGAGCAGAGGGCTGGAGAGGCGCCAGCTGGGTACGGCGTGGCGCAGGAAGAGCAGGGGAGGAGGTCTCTGCTGCTGGTATTACGGCAGAGCGAAGAGGAGGAGGGGGAGGAAACCGCCGGAGCTGGTGAGCGTCTGCCGGAGAAAGAAGAGAAGACAGTTGGGGATTTTCTCCGTCAGATCCAGGCTGCCCTCGTCGGTGGAGCGGCGGGGGGTATTTATAGGGATGAAACAGGGAAGAAGGCAGAGGGAGACGACGTGTCTCCCTCGCCGGAGAATGGTCGGAACACGAACCCATACCGTCCGTGCGTTCGCACGGCCGGTATGGTGGGCTACAATGACCAGGGGGGTGCTCCTGCGACGGCTGACGACGCAGGGCACCCCCGGTTTACTTGCCAGGTCCCTCACCTCACCCTGCGCGGCGCCATGCTCCGCGCAAGGTCGCCGGAGCATGGTGCTGGCAGGGTTTTGCAGGAGGGACCTGATTGCAAAGAACGAAGGAGAGTTAGGGGCCAAAATGCGAGGGTTCAAAAGTTGAGGGCCAAAGAGTAAATATATGAGGACCAAAGTGTGAAGTCGGTCAAGGAGGTTTCTTCTTAGGCTCAAGTTTTTATACATGACTAATTAGGACCTAAGGAATCTGATGGTGAATTTTATTTTCATATTAAACCTTGTTTGACCGGTCAATTTGCGCAAAAACCCAAATTAAGTTATTAATTGGGCATGGTTCTTAATGTAGGTCAAAATGGGTTCTAAAGGCCAAATTGAAGGTTCTAAACCCTAGAGATTATTTTTCTATGAATTTTAGAGGGTTTATTCTATTTTTACTTTGCCTCGAACCTTGTGAATTGAAGTGGGTTGTTTTAGGGTTACAGATTATCATTTGGTTCCTTGGAAGTGCTGTAGCCCTTGCTAGATCATCTCATCCCACTTTTATTCTTATTAAGCTGTTTTGACCTGTGTTTGGTCCCTGAATTACCCTGCATGCAGTTTATACTGGTAAAATTGCACTTTTACCCCTTATGACTGGTTTTCTTCTCAAACTCAGAATTCTCTGAGTTAAGCCTTTCCTTGAGATATGTAGGAGCTTTTATCCTTTGTATTGGGTCAAAATGAGCTAGTTATGGCTCATGATGAGGTTCTCATCACGAGGTTATTAGATTTGGAATTCATTTCACCAACTAATCTAACCTAATAGATCTTTTTTCTTTTTCTAGTTTGTAATTTAATTACGATTTTGATTTTTGAAAAGCAAAAGCAAATATGACAAAACCTAAATCTAACTAATAAAATGAAACCCTAATGACTAAATGGGTGTGTGGTGAAGTGTAGATGATGTGGTTGATGGCCTTAAGAATTAAGGTGGAGGGTAGGCATGTGATGTGGTGATGGTGGAGGCGACTACGAGATCAAAATACTTATTGTGAAATTATTCTAAGCACAAAAATGACATTCAAATCAATAACAAGATTGCATTCAAGAATAAAATAAAATACATCAGCTAATGCTAAACATGCATGAAATGTAAAATACATCAAAACAAGAAAAGCCATCATGTCGAAATGCCTTGAGAGTTCATCGACTTTGTGTGATGGCGGTGGCTAGACCATGGGCATAAGAGCTCGACTACACACCAACCTAGATAGGTGGCCGACCAAGCAATGTATGTAGGGACCTTATGGGTGTCCAAGAAGAACAAAAGAAGAGGGGTTTGGTCTCTATGGAGAAGAGAAGAGACACCCAAAAGAGAGAAGAGAGGATGAACACCCTTCTTTTCTAGCCATCCTTGAAGCCTTAGAGTGGAGCTTCATTAGTTAGCTGTCGTTGGTGCCTGGAGGAGGAGGAGGAGCACCTTCTATCCATCCATGGTAGAGGAGGGGGACGACCCTACGATTTTGAAGAGGAGGGCTTTTTGGGAGGGAGGTGGAAGATGGTAGTCGTATGTTTTTGTGGATAAAGGAATGTGTACGACCTTTAGAGAAGTAGGTTTTATATGGGATATGGCTTATTTGGCAGCTATGTGTCACCACTTTTAGTGTAGAACAAAATAAGTAATTGCCACCTATTGTAGGACTTGTTGGTTGATGCCAAGATTGGTTAGTGGATGGTGGAATAGAGTTAGTGGATAGTGGGGATAGGAACATGGATAGTGTTGTCCATGTTTTGGGATCTAGGTCTAGGTTATCCTAGGTGAAGGTGGTTCAAGGTTTGGGAAGGCTGTTGATCGGGATATTTCTCTTGCAAGATGATGTGTTAGAAAAATTATGTTGTCGTAGTAAATCGCGTGGTGGAAAAATCCCATATCAAAAATATTTATCATTGAAACCTAAATGCGAAAAGTTAGAGTGTTGCATCCACAGGGAGGAACAGACCAATAAACTCATATATATTTCAAGTGCATATTCACAAACATAATAGATTAGTTGCACCGAAATAATTAAATTCCAATCTATAGAGTGTCATGTGCACATGAGAGACATTGAGAAATTAAGAGATAGAAAGAGGAAAAAGAGAGAATGAAAGGTCACATATGCAATATCACCTCAATAATAAAATAATGTATTTGATAAAGAAGAGGTGGCAATGGCAGGAGATATAAAAACTAATACCCTCTTCACTATAGCAAAATAGAGCACTTTGTGCAAGTGCTCTCCACGTGCAAGGGGAAAGGAGGCTGGAGATGAGGAGCTCGTCGGAGGGAGAGTAAGTCACACATCCAATGGAGGTCGCGGTAAGGTGCGGGATGGTCGGCGGCAGCTGGATGACGGAGATGAAGTCGTCGACGGTGGGTATGTCCACGCATCTGTGTGGGTTATGGTCGGCGTATCTGAGGGTGTGGCTGGATTCATGGTGCCGAGGCGAGCTTGATGGAGGTGACGGTGTGGAGAATGGATGTCAATGGTGTCGGTTGTGTGGAGGTGATCATGGTGGGTGATGGGTTATTCACTGTCGTGGCCATTGGTGAAGCTGAATGAGGAAGACGAGACAATGTGCGGTCTGTTGGTGCATACAAAGAAGTGAGGCCGGTGTTGGCCTCGCACCGATGTGCGTGCACAGGAGAGGGGAGGAGATCCGGTGGGTGCAGATGGAGGTGAGGCGGTGCGTGGCCACACGTGATGAACACATGTATTGGGTGCGTGTGACTATGCACAGGCGCTGCGAGGTAGGTGCACATGGCGACTGTGGTCGGGGGCTACTGATGGTGAGGTGCAAGCAATGGTGGTGTTGGTGGTGATGTCTAGGGAAGATGGTGGAAAAGATGCACAGTGGTAGACCCTGAGATCAGCGATCACGGTGGCTGGGAATGAGGGCACGTGCTCCCTGTTGGCGATGGTCATGGACGTGGTGGAGGAAGTTGTCGAGGTTGCGTTTGTGAGGATAATGAAGCTCGGTCGTGGAGTTGATACATGAGTCGTGCTAGCGGCATCAAAGCTGTCACCTTCGATCACGATGGCGGGACACGGTGGTGGTTGTCACTGTCGTGAACGTGGCTTGCGGTGGTGATGAACTCGCAGTAGTGGGAGGGAAGATGTCGCATGAGGCTGTTGGTTTGAAGGCTTGCGGTGGTGGTCATGGGCACGTGGTCTTACTATTGTGGTAGAGGAGACTGAAGCCTAATGATGACGTTGTCGAGGGCATGGGTGAGACATGGTGGTGATTGGTGGTGTGCAATCTTGAGGAAGAGAGAGATGCTCAAGGTTGTCCTCCCTCTTGAGGGAGGAAGAAGATGATCCCCCTTGGGTGTCCATCCTCTACCTTTATAAAGGGAAAGAAGGAAGAGAGAATTAAAGATTACGGAGAGAGAGAATTGAGAGGAAAAGAATAGCCGGCCCTCTTTTTTTTTTCTTTCTTTCTTTTTTCCTCTTCTGTTGTGTGTGTTAGTGTCTAGATTTAAAATGGTAAGTGGTGCATTTGGTTGATTTGAGGGAAAGAAATTTTGGGGAAGGAATATGCTGGGATTTCTCTCTTTCCTTTGATGCATCAGCCACCACTTTCCTTTTTAATGGCATTTACCAAAACCAAGAGCCAACAAAGGTAAGCCCACTTGGTTCCTTTTGCTAATATGTTTGGAAAAATTAGATGACAAGATGACATTCCTCAATTGTCCCTTCAATAAATCCCTATAAGAAAAATAATATGTCAATGGACGAGTATTAATCATTTAATAAAATGTATGCCTGCAGTGTGGAAAATGCTAGAACATCCAAGACACAAGCTTAACTGATTTCTCAGTGAAATGCATGCTTTAAATTGAATTCTTAATCCAACAATAATGAGCTTAGGCACTAAGTTAGTCCACTAAAGTGGACCTATCAGCTATCCTAGGGTTTCTAGGGGTATGGATAAGGATATCCTTTTCTCTCCTCTTGTCTGAATCCATCTTCTTTCTTCTTCTTCTCTTTCTTACTTTATTCCACTTTATTTTGCATTCCAATTTTGTTTAGATCTTCTTATCACCTGCAAATAACGATAAAAGCATTAAGTAACAGGATAGACTCTCATTATTTTATGTACAACTATACAAAATGATATGATGTAGAATATGTATAATATTAATGCAATATTTACAATGTAGCTAGGTTTCTAATATTATTTTGGTTCATTAAGACCTATGATTGTTGCGCAATCATAACCCATGCCTAAAGTTTACTAGTCCTAGCAAAACCTATATGCAAAAAAACTAACGGAAAAATGCAAAAATGAGAAAAGCAATTTTTTGGATTACAGAATGCAAGTCAAGAATATAAATTTTTTCTCTTCTCTTACTTTTTTGTATTTTGAAAGGTAAAATTGACAAAGAATTCAAGTTATGTCAAATAAAAAATCTCAATAAGATTTTTTACCAATGAGAGGAAATCGCCTACAAATCTTTAACTGTAAAGACTCATCAATTCTAAAGTATCGACTTAAATCCAAACCTCCCAAATCAAATGAGGACTCTTATTAGCCATCAGACTTGGGTCGTGAGAGTAACTTCCTTTGACTAAGTCGACCAATTTAGGGTTTGAGTTGAATGTGAGAAACAAGTATCTTGTGTGTGATTTGATGTGACTCATCAAATGGGCAACTAAGTTGATTCCTGGTATTCAATAAGGGTTAGAATATCTCTTCGCCCTACAGATCCAGTTTTTGGATTGGCCTTACTAAGATTTGGCAGCTTTATTCTCATCACTTTTCCACCTTGAGGTCAACATACTAGGTGTATATCTCCCCAGTTGGACCCTTAGGTTTCTTATTACTATTTTTTTTTTCTTAATATTTTTTTCTTTTTCTATAAGATCAACACCCATTTGTAGAGTGGTGTTATTATGGAAATGGAAAGGGAACATCCATATGTTGCGAGATGCTATTATTTGGTGGAATGACACTGATTTGAAATGGGGTGCTTATTTATTTGGTGGGGTTTTCTCATATATAATTTTGTTCTCATTTTTTTAAAGGGTAAATAAATGTTTTTTTTCTTTTTTCTCCAAATCATTTTTCTAGGTGAGTGGCTCTCCTTCATTTGTTCAAGAACCACACCTAAACACAGATCCAAAATCTAAGGATGTAGGCTAGGCTCTGGACATCTTACAATTGAGGAGCATACCTAGTGTAACATGCAAGCCATAACCACAAGGATTGTTTGATCCTTAGACTAAACCTTATTGACCTCTGCGGACTTAATAAAATTGCCCAGAAGATGAGTCAGTGCAATGGGTAAGTGAAGATGCTTGAAACTCGAAAACTATCCAAACCAAAGGGTATGAAGATAAGTCATTCACTTATCACCCTTTTGACTTACTACTTTTAGCTTTTTCAAATCCCTTCAAAGACTTAGGAAAACAAATCCAGATTTAGGTAAATATTCAAGAAAATTAAGTCCATAAGACTTGAAGAGTCTAGGCGGAAAGGCTTTATTTTGTATTTCTTAAGGTTGGTAAATCCTCAAAATCGAGAATTCATGACTATTTCTAGCTTAAATTCTAAAAAGAAACATCAAAACACTTTTCTTTTTCAAAATTTTTCACTTTTTTTTAAATAAAAGATTTTTAATAAAAGACCTTTATTCGAAAAACACTTCGGAAAACTTATGCAAACATGAATGCAAATGCAAAGATCTTATGCTAAAATCTTATGTATTGGCAAAAATTATTCGACAAATGTGCTACCCACCCATGCCTAAGTTCTTGCATGTCCTCATGCATGAGAATAAACATAGAGGTATGAGCAGAATAGAAATCTGTGAAAGTATAATAAATGGTAGAAATCACTTGGAATAGTATCTGACTTTTTGCATATCCAATACCTACATATGCATGAAATATAAAGAAAATATGCTATATATAAGTGCTGAGTTTAACGCTTCCAGCTAGGTATAAACTCGAAAAGGATATGTCAATATAGTGCTTAGAATAAAATTGAACTAGAGGGGGTGAATAGTGAAATTGAATATATAATAAGCAAATAAAATTTCAATCACACAAATAACACAATGATTTTTAGGTGGAAACCCAAACTGAGAGAAAATCACCACCTAAGTTAACATTAACTTAGGATTTTCTATCACCTACTGATCAATTCACTAACCACACTACTTAAATTGAGGGTAGTGTACCTCAATTACAATTCCCACTTTTGATCCCAAAATGGAGGTTTCTCCCTTCACAAGGAAGAGATGGGGATCTAACAGGCCGAATACCCAAGTACAACACATATGAAAATGAGAATGAAAGACACCCTATAGAGCTCCCAAAATAGATATATAAGTAATCTACTAACTAGGGTGTGTATACTCCTTGGAGAAGATAGTAGTAGCTTAATAGTGAAGGAGTGAATGTTTGCCTAAGGAATGAATTTGCACATTAATAGGGCAATGAGAGTAAGACTAGAGTATTTGCTTGTGAATTATCTCTCGATGGTGTGTTTAGCCTAAGAGAGGTTAAGGGATATATATATATATATATATATATATATAGGCCTCAAAAGAACCTTCAAGAAGCCTTGGGAGGCTTCCCTTAGCCGTTGGGAACATCTCCTAATAGATTTGGTTGAATCGAAATTAAATAAGGTTCATAATGACTCTGACAGCAAAATCAGACGTGTTATCAGATGTCTAATAAATATGTTGGTCATCTGATCTAAAGGGTCAGTGTTCCTGGATTCAATTAGAAGGAAACAAGGTTCTTGGTACTAATGGTCAGACATCCAATATTGTATTTTAATACATCTGAGGTTATTATTGGACGTCTAATATAATGCAAGTTTGTTCCTATTTTGAACCAAATCTAAACAGGGTTCTAGTGTATATATGTCAGACATCTGATTGGACATCTGCCCAAGGATCTGGATGTTCGAAGGTCATTAATAACCTAGGGTTAAGGGTTTCTTGAGACACCAAACCTTGATTGTGTCTAATAGAATTTTTCATTAAGTTAATTTTGGTCTAAGGTTCCATTATTAGATGTTTAGAGTCATGTTCAGACATTTGGAACAAGAATAAAAATCACTAACGGTTGGATTATGTTTTGATAAAGGAGGTCTTAGGTTAATTAATTTCAACGGTAGTATTCTTGGATGACTAAAGGTGATACCAGACGTCTGGAGTGTTCTATGGACGTATAAAGTAGTATTTTGTCGTCTAAGACCTAAGGAGTTAAACCCTAAGGGATTATATATATGGTGACTGGTCATCTGATGTATATGTCAGACGACTTATTTTTCAATATCAAACATTTGGGAGCACTTGCAGACGTCTGATGTGTGTTTTTGAATTTTCTTAAGTGTTGTGAACCTAAGTCTAGAGATTTATATCTATTGGAGGCTCTTTAAAATATTCCTAGACTCAATAAAATTTAAAATACAACTCTTTGTAAATTTTACAATAACTCCTAAGACCTAGACTAATCCACATCTTCATCTTTTGGTCCTCCTGAGTTGCTAAGACGTAGAGAGATGATGTAAACATGTTTACACTACTTAAGATGTCTATTTATGTATGTTCTTAAGAATAGAATTGCATTGCATACTATAAATATTGCATAACATGCATCATCTTGCATTTAGATTAGTTTGAATAAAATGGAGGGTAATTATCTCCTTTTATGTTCAGGGACAGGGCAAACTTTTTATCGGGGCCTCGGATCGAAGATCCAACCATACAGATGTGATCAGGGCGATGATTGGAGTTCAATGACTCCAAGATCGCCCTAGTCAAACATCTGTAGCATCAGATAGAGACCGGGGAACCCTAGAAGGTCAAGGGCCAAGATGGTGTGAATCCATACCTCAAACGGAAAATCCGACCACAACGATGGATTCGGATCGACGATCGCAGCCTAACAACGTGAAAATTGATTGAATCCGACAATTGTGGCACCATCTACATCATCTAGAAGATGGATAGCCAAGATGGTGCCACGTGGCGTCATCTCAGTCGCCCAATCGGCCGCTACACCTGCCGCACCCTCTCTTCTTCGACGATTCTCAGCCATTGGATGCACATCCAATGGCTATAAGCGTGCGCACACAAAACTCAAAGAGCGACACAAACGCATTGATAGCGCGCGTTGGTCGAATGCGCTCGCGAGAAGGCGGGGCATGCGTTCGACTCCTCGCGAGCAGCTGCTGGGGCGAGGTGAGCGGGTGCAATTGACCGCTCGATCGTGATCGAGCAGTCGCACGCATGCAATAGCGCTCATGCCGTATCGCATGCCGGCACGTGATGCGGCATCACACGTGCGAGCGTACGTTGAGGAGCAGGCGGAGAGGCGATTTAAGCTGTCCGATCGTGAGATTCATACATCGTGAACGAGCGTTACACGCACGAGCAGGCGAACGGGCGCACACGCTCCGCCACACGTCGCCCACGATGGGGCTTTAGCAACGATTTTATCCGTCACTAAAGACCCCTTATTTAATGTTTTGAGATTTAAATGACCAAATTGCCCTCACCCCTTGCAACTATAAAAGGAGACACCCTCCACACGAAATTCTCATCCCTTCCTTCTCTTCTCTACCTCTCCGAAGCTCAAGACAAGCTTGTACAACACCTGGGATGCTCCTGCGAGATAAAGTCAAATTTTCGCTCTCATTTCGGAAGCGGATCTCGTGACGACGACGACGTACTACCCCGTTCTCGTTCCTCCTACCTCGACCTCCTTCTCGCTCCGTCCTCCTTCGTTCAGCTGGCGTCTCGTCTGGCTCATCCTCCAAGCGATCGTCGAGGAGGATAACTTCTCTCTCCCATTCTTCTTTACAGCTTTCTAGAGTAGAATTTTCCTGCTTTCTAGTGTAGCTGATTTCCTGCTTTCTAGTGTAATTCTTCTTTGATTTTATTGTATAAACATTTTGAATTATTGAATGCATGTTTTCTCTCTCTCTCTCATTTATTCTGATTGGTATTATGGATTCATTGTAACTACATCGCTTCACTTTTCAACAAAAATTCTAAAAAAAAATATAATTGTGAATATAGATCGACGTAGCCTCCCTGAGTTTGACTCGGGATTTCTATTCCGGTATAAATTTTATTTGTTGAACACGAGTTCTTCGCTTTCAAACTACAATGATAGGTTTTCAAAATCAAACACGTTAGCGTAGCAACTCGTAGAGTTCAACATTTTGGCGCCGTTGCTGGGGAGGCAACGATTTCCGATCTTCTTTTCGCATTTCATGCATTTCATTATTTTCTAATGTGCTTTCTCTTGTGTCTATTATTTCACAGAGACCACCATCAGGGAATCATCAAGAGGTAGACCGGAGTAAAGTGCAGTTGAAGACAACTGTAAGTGCTCCCCATTCGTCCCCCCTCCATAGATTTCATTTGTCACATTAAATCCAAATTCCAATTAACCTAGGTGTTTGCATAAATCCTAGGAATAGTTTGGTTGTTTGGATTCTCACTCACATTCATTCCACCCTCGTTTATAAAAAAAAAAGAACAAAAAGATAATATTGTGGGGCACTTTTCAACAAGCACACAACGTACACCCACATTCAAGGCACTTAACCTAATTGATTTGTTTCTACTGAACCAGGTTTTGATCTGTGGAACCGGTACACACAAAGCAACACATAAAAGAGTAGAAATCATTTTAGGTTAACCATCTTTGTGTGCCTAACTTAGTGGTGCATTTGTGGCCAGTTGTTTGAGTTGTTTGGGCCGTACCACTCTATTTAAAATCAACTCATCAAGTAGCTCCTCATTAGGGTTTTCAATCTAGGTCTATTCCAGGCACTCCACTTTATTTCTGATTTTAAAGGAAAGCAATCTTCACCCATGTTTGACAACCTGGTTTGCCTCAAAACTTGATTGCAATCAACCTAATTTGAAACCCTAAAAGCTACTTAATCAAGATTTGAACATTAAAATCCACGCATCACAAATAATCTTGCTTGAAAACCCTGGTTGTGCACGCACTTGCACAGTTCTCAATCAATAATTAAGGGCACAACCTATTTTAAGGGCCCATCACATTCTATAAGCACCACAATCCCATGACTTAATAAAATTGAGTAGACGTTGGCCTTAAGGTCTGATTTGCTCTTCAGGGCCTAGTCTGAGATTGTCTTTGATTAACCTACTTGTACTGATTAATCTGATGTCTAGCTAGGAGAGTAGCGTCAAACAGCCGCGGCTGGGGGGTACACAAGGAACCGGAGGCGAAAGCAGAAGGAATAACCTTCTCCCCAGTCCCTCCTTCTAACTGGTTGGATTGAGCAGACATAAGTAGAGTAAATCATTTACAATCTTAAGGCAGGTTTTGGGAGTCAGTAGATCCTTATGCTACCCCACTTAAGGACATCCTTATTTTGTTGTGCTGTAGGGTCCCTATCCCCAGTCCTTCCGACCTTCTCTTAGTTTATGTTGGGAAGATGGTCATTGAATCCCCGATTGGAAGGACCACTAGAGTATTCTAGGAGGCACAAATTGGATTTTGGTCAAATTGATCCCATGGTTGACCAACAGCCTCCTCTGCTTGGAAATCCACAGGAAGAATTTCAAAGGCAACTGGAACAAATGCAAAGAATGCAGGAATGGTTCCAAAGAATGTAGGGTGCTCAGCCCTTGAAGGATTTTTATGATCCTTCAAATTACGGGGAACGTTCCGACGTCTAGATTCCAGCTGGTGACGTAGAAATCAAGCCCCAGGTGTTAAGCCTAATCAAACATTATCATGGGCTTGGCTCTGAAGATCCATTTCAACACTTAGAGGACTTGATCACTTTGGTCCAGACCACCAAGGCACAAAACGTAAATGAGGAGCAAATGATCATGAGGCTCTTCCCCCTCTGTCTTAGGGATAAGGCCGTGCATTGGTACAGGATAATAGGAAGACCAGTTGCAACTTGGAATGAGTTGAAATCGACCTTTCTGAAGAAATTCTTCCCAGTCGGAGGTACCAATGCCTTGAGACGGGCAATCACTACCTTTACCCAACGGTCGGGGGAGCAGTTTCATGTGTCCTGGGAGCGATTCCAGGACCTATTGCGGAGGTGTCTACACCACGAGGTGCCGAAATGGCAACTCGTGTAGATCTTCTATCATGGGTTGACTGAGCAACTCAGAAATCATGTGGATACTTCTTGCGGAGGCAATTTCCTCAATAAAGACGCAAATAGTGCACACGATTTATTTGAGGAAATGAGCAAGAATTCAATCAATCATGCCTCCATGGGTACATTTAACCAGTCCCAGCAGCCCAGATCAAATGTCAATGAAGTCCATGACTCTCATTCATTTGATATGGAATTGATTTGTAACAAACTTGACAAGGTGGACTTGGTTGCTAAGATAATGGAAGAGTGGATGGCTGGCAATTCTATGAACAACTCTCGATCCACTCAATCCCAAAATTCAGGATTCCATTCTTCACGAGCTCCTTCTGAACGGGAGTTTGTGAATCAACTCGATGCGGCTCAACCTGTGAGTCAGCATTTTTCGGAACCTCACGGATTCCAAACTGGGGCCTTTGATCCCAGTTTTTCTGATCCTTCCCTTTCTTTCTCTCCATCCTCACCCTATGAGGATGTCTGTGCTGTACAAGAGAATGTTAGATCCAACCCCTACTCTAATGCTTATAATCCAGGTTGGAGAAACCACCCTAACTTCTCTTAGAAAAACTTGGGGCAACGGACCCAATTCCGACCCGACAACTATGCTCCGCAACGACCAATGGGTCAGGGTCATGTATATACTCAGTTGCCCCCAAATCAGGTCAATCAGCCAGCCTAGAATGCCCGTCAAACCACAGGGTAGGCTGATTTAAACTGAAAAATGGTAGAGATGCAAGGATCCATGCTCCAGCTCATGCAACAAATGAAAACCTTGCTGGACAACTTGCAGTCCGGGCTCATTGCTAACTCTCGTCAACCCGGATCTCTACCATCCCAACCTGTACCCAACCCGCGAAATATTCTAAATCCGGGCAACCAAGCCCATGGGTACAGAAAGCAGAGGGACCCACACGCACATGCTCAGGTGGTTGAGTAGGGTTCCTCCTCTTCTTCTTATACTTCTACAAATCAATAATTTTTGGCTAATCAAGCCACTCCAATCTTTCCTAACCCTCCCCAAGATCCAAACACTTATGCATCTGCAAATTCTGTCACCTTGAGGAGTGGTAAGCAGACTCAGGAACCACAACCACATTGTTTTGATCTACTGAATCCTGAAGAACTTGAGGAGAGAGAGGAGAATTCTAGAGGAGAAATCAAGGCTCAGGAACCTGATTCCAAAGATCAGACTCATGTTCCTTTTCCTGAAGCCTTGATCAAATCAAAGAAGAAGTCTGTTGATAGCAATGAGGAGCTTCTGAATATATTTAAGAGTGTTGAGATAATATCTCGCTCCTTGATGCTATCAAGCACATACTGGCTTACGCAAGATTTTTAAAGGATTTATGTACACAAAAGTGTACTTCAAGAGAATCTATTCCGAGGAAGGTGGTACTCTCCGAGAAGGCTAGTTCTGTTATCCTACACCACCTCCCTCAGAAAAAGAGAGATCCAGGTGCTCTATTGATTTCTTACATCATCGGAAATTATACATTTGATAGAGCACTTTTGGATCTGGGTGCATCCATCAACCTAATTCTGACTTATCTTTACGATAAGTTTGGATTAGGTGAACTTCGGCCAACTTCAGTAACGCTACAGTTAGCGGACCGCTCGGTCATAAATCTACGAGGCATTATTGAAGATGTTATAGTTAAGGTTAATGATTTCTATTTTCCTGTAGATTTCCTTGTCCTTGACATGGATGTACCTGATAATCTGAGGAACATGCCTATCATTCTCGGGCGTCCATTCCTGGCTACCGCTAAGGCCAACATTAATTGTGAAAGCGGTAGCATGGAAATCGCCTTTGGGGATCAATGAATGAAATTGGATATTTTTAAGGCGATCAATAAATTTGAGGATTGTGAATTTATTGAGGAACTTGAGGAGGATAATGAAAACATTGAAACTTGTTTGATGGTTTCTTCAATTGAAAGTTCCTCCTTTGATGACGAATTCGACTCACAACCCTTTATGGCAGACCTGCCATCTTCTGAAGAGGTTATTGATTTTGTTCATTCACAACCTCTTCCTCTTGTTGAGTCTTCAGCATTATCCTTACCATCAATCATCAACCCGCCCTAGCTTGAACTAAAACCATTGCCTGAGAATTTGAAATATCAATTTTTAGGACCTCAGAAGATGCTCCCTATGATTATCAGTGCTAAATTAACAAAGGAGCAAGAGATTAAATTGATCAATGTCCTGAAGGAACACAAGGAGGGAATTGGTTGGACCATTCATGACCTTAGGGGGATCGAGCCATCTTATTGCAATCATAGAATATTCTTGGAAGATGGATCCCGCCCTTCTCGCCAGATGCAGAGGAGATTAAATCCAAACATGCGAGAAGTGGTCAAAAAGGAAATCATCAAGTGGCTCGATGCAGGAATTATTTATCCAATCTTTGATAGTCCCTGGGTAAGTCCCGTGCAGATTATTCTGAAGAAAGCCGGGATTACCGTTGTGACTAACAAGAGAGGAGAATCTGTCACAACTCATTCAGCTTCCTCTTGGAGGGTTTGTATTGATTATAGGAAGCTGAACACAGCCACTAAAAAGGATCATTTTCCCCTGCCTTTCATCGATCAAATCTTGGAAATACTAGTTGGACAGAAGTACTTCTGTTTTCTTGATGGCTAGTCGGGATACAACCAAATTCCTATCCATCCCGAGGATCAGGAAAAAACTACTTTCACTTGTCCCTATGGAACCTTTGCTTTCCGTAGGATGCCTTTCGGTTTATGCAATGCACCTGCGACTTTTCAAAGGTGTATGTTAGCCATATTCTCTGACATGGTGGGAGAGTTTATGAAAGTCTTCATGGATGATTTCTCTATTTTCGGAGAATCATTTGACTCTTGTTTGGCTAATCTAGAAATGATTCTTAAGCGATGTATCAAAACACGATTGGTCCTTAGCTATGAAAAGAGTCATTTCATGACCCAAGAAGGCATTGTTTTGGGTCATGTAACCTTTGAACGGGGAATCGAAGTGGATAAAGCTAAGGTTGATGCTATCGCTAAACTTCCTCCTCCTGCATCTGTTAAACAAATCCGATCATTTCTTGGCCATGTGGGATTCTATCGAAGATTCATCAAGGATTTCTTAAAGGTTGCTCATCTCCTGAGCAATCTTCTTGCCAAAGAAACACCGTTTGTTTTTGACGAATCATGCTGAAAGGCATTTGATTTCCTGAAACGACAGTCACATGTGCTCTAGTTTTGCAACCACCAATTTGGACAACACCTTTTGAGATCATGACCGATGCTTCTGATTACGCGGTCGGGGTTGTCTTGGGTCAGAAAATTGATAGAAAGCCCTCTGTCATCTACTACACTAGTAAAACTCTGGATGAAGCCCAAAGGAATTACATTGTTACTGAAAAAGAATTACTAGCTGTAGTGTTCACTTTGGAAAAATTTAGGGCTTATCTCTTAGGGTCTCATGTTATCATCTATACTGACCACTCGGCCTTAAGACATCTCTTGGCCAAAAAGGATGCCAAACCCCGGCTTATTCGTTGGATTCTTCTACTTCAAGAATTTGATCTTGAAATCAAGGATAAAACCAAGGTACAAAATGTGGTAGCGGATCATTTTTCGAGACTCCTAGGTGATTCTTCTAGTCTGGACATTCCGATTGCTAACACTTTTCCGGACGAAGCTATTCTTACAGTTTTAGGTGTCCACACCCCATGGTTTGTTGACATTATTAACTATTTGGCCGTTGGTCAAATCCCCCAGGATTGGACCAAGCAACAACGGGATAGACTCAAATCTGAGGCCAAATACTACTTCTGGGAGAACCCTGAGTTGTACCGCATCGGCTCTGATCAGATTATTCACTGATGTGTACCGGAGAATGAATTCAACAGTATACTCGAGTTCTGCCATGCATCTGGGTGTGGTGGACATTTCTTTGGGAAAAAGATGGCTGCAAAAATCTTGCAATCTGGCTTCTATTGGCCGTCTTTATTTAAGGATGCCCAGGGTTTCTCAAGGTCATGTTCTCGATGTCAGGCACTCGGGTGCATAACTAAGAGAGATATGATGCCCCTAAACCCAATTCTTCCTATCGAAATTTTTGATGTTTGGGGCATCGATTTCATGGGACCCTTTCTCCCTTTATTTGGGTATCAGTACATTCTTGTTGCTGTTGATTATGTGTCTGAATGGATTGAGGCGATTCCCACCCGAACCAATGACCACAAGGTGGTCATCGATTTTGTCAAGAAAAATATCTTCAGTAGGTTTGAGATTCCGAGGGCCATCATCAGTGATGGTGGCACTCATTTTACTAATGCCCAATTCCAGAATTTGTTGGCCAAATACAGGGTTAATCATCGAATTTCCACACCTTACCATCCCCAGATGAATGGACAAGCCGAGATCTCCAATCAGGAGATCAAGAACATTTTGTAGAAAACGGTTAGGCCTGATCGCAATGACTGGAATCATCCCGTGTATCCACTAAAATGTGGATTTTTTTTTTGAGTCCTCGCCAATCTTAATTCTATCGTAATTGAAGTAAATAAGTTTGGGTGATAAGTACACGACTTATCAACCCGCCCTTTGATTTGAGGGAACTTTGAGTTTTAAACACCTGCCACGCCCTCTCTTCTTCGATGATTCTCTGCTGTTGGATGCACATCCAATGGCTGTAAGCACGCGCACACAAAACTCAAAGTGAGACATAAACATGTTGGTAGCGCGTTGGTCGAACGAGCTCGCGAGAAGGTGGGGCACGCGTTCGACTCCTCGCGAGCAGTTGCTGGGGTGCGGTGAGCAAGTGCGATTGACCGCTTGATCGCGATCGATCGGTTGCACGCGTAATAGCGCTCACGCCATATCGCATGCCCGCGCGTGACGCGACATCACACGCACGAGCGCGTGCTGAGGAGGGGGCGAAGAGGCAAGTTAAGCTATCCGATCTCACGATCGGACGGCTAAGATTCGCAGATCGTGAACGCGCGTTACACACGTGAGCAAGAGAGCGGGCGCGCACACTCCTCCACACGTTGCCCACGATGGGGCTTTAGCGACGGTTTTATCCATCACTAAAGACCCCTTATTTATGTTTTGAGATTTAAATGACCAAATTGCCCTCACTCCTTGCAGCTATAAAAGGATACCCCCTCCACACGAAATTCTCATCCCTTCCTTCTCTTCTCTTCCTCTCCAAAGCTCAAGAGAAGCTTGTCCCACACCTGGGATGCTCCTCGCGAGATAAAGTCAAATTTTTGCTCTCATTTCGGAAGCGGATCCCACGACGACGATGATGTGTTGCCCCATTCTCGTTCCTCTTGCCTTGACCTCCTTCTTCCTGCTCCGTCTTCCTTTGTCCGAGCGACGTCTCGTCCGGCTCGTCCTCAAAGCGATCATCGAGGAGGATAGCTTTTCTCTCCCATTCATCTTTATAGCTTTCTAGAGTAGAATTTTCCTGCTTCTAGTGTAGCTGATTTCTTGCTTTCTAGTGTAATTCTTCTTTGGTTTTATTGTATAAACATTTTGAATTATTGAATGCATGTTTTCTCTCTCTCCCTCTATCTCTCTCTCGTTTATTCTGATTGGTATTATGGCTTCATTGTAATTACATCGCTTCGCTTTTCAACAAAAATTCTAAAAAAAAATATAATTGCGAATATAGATCGATGTAGCCTCCCTGAGTTCAACCTGGGATTTCTATTCCGGTATAAATTTTATTTGTTGAATATGAGTTCTTCGCTTTCAAACTACAACGACAGGTTTTCAAAATCAAACACGTTAGCGTAGAAACTCGTAGCTTTCAACAAGAGACTTGCAATGGGGTTACACTAAAGATAGAGATAATGTTTAATTCTTCTTTTAGTATTTTGTAAAATCATCAAACATAATTTAGGAGTGGTTGAAGTAACATAGAATGGCGATTAGAATGATAAAGAGTTTAATTTCATTTTCCAGCAGTGGGCTACAAATGCGGACCAACTATCCATGAATGCCAAGACTAAGGAGTTGGAAAAATACTAAAATGGGGCTTGGGAGAATTGTAGCCAAGTGCTACAAAAGTAAGACAGATAAATACGGGTGCCTGGAAGAAATGAAGATGGAGGCATCTTGAAGAGTTGATGGAGAATGTGGGTGGTTGGGGTGTAAGTGGAGTGAAGAATGGGGGAAAAATCATATGGGTCCTGATAATGATAATGAATGGAAGGCATGACCTAAGTGGTGTGGTTAGGTGTGGATTCAACTCTTGTGGAAAATATGTCAGCATAATCATTAGAGTTGAATCCAGGTGTGGAGAATGATTGTATCTTTTCCTCTGATTGCACATGATTTGTGTCCTTGTCATCCTTCCTTTGTTCCAACTTCCTTAGAATTATTGAACTATCTAGCACAGGACCATCCTCGGGAATAAATCTTTCAAACATCGAGTCCTTTGTAGAAACAGAGTGGGCTAGATCATTGGTCGATGAATCATTAAGATCTTCTAAGTCAAAGAATGCCTGTTGTGGTTCTAAGTCAAGATCTTCTTGAGATTACTATTCAGTTTGTGAAATTATTTGAACCAGGTCATCAATGTCTAAATGGGCATCCTCGAAGACAACAAAATCATATTTAGGCCCAATAATGTCAGATTCCTCAAAATAAAATGATTGATATTCAGGGCCTAAATCAAGATCTAGCTCCTCAAGCGAATCTTCCTCCTCAACTATCTCATGCATTGCATGAATAATTACACTTGTACATTCTTGGCCTAAATTTTGTCATCTTATGGTCTTATTGGTAATACTGAGATTTTATTCATGTAAGACCATGAGTTAGGAGCAACATTTGAATTGAAATGATGCAGAGACATCATCTCTACCTTCTAAAGATAGAAAGAAGAATCCAGCAATTAAAGAAAGAGAGCAAGAGACAAGAACATGCAGAAATAGGACAAGCCTGGTCCTGTCAGGACAAGCTCATGCAAACCCTCCTATACGTCCATTTAATACACCCTCACAACCCCATTCACACCCATGCATTTAACACACACTTACACATGTGCACACACTAAACAGATGCAATCACATGTGCATACATTGCACTATCCACAGGCTTAAATACATGTACACTAAATTTGCACATTTAAATTATCCACACACATTTCCCCTTATTTAATCTATACTAATGTGGGCCTAGTAGCACCTCCTATGTGGTATTTTTCTCTATTTAT
Organism: Thalassia testudinum; assembly: GCA_037157565.1. Classification (NCBI taxonomy): domain Eukaryota; kingdom Viridiplantae; phylum Streptophyta; class Magnoliopsida; order Alismatales; family Hydrocharitaceae; genus Thalassia; species Thalassia testudinum. The sequence goes on from JAZHRO010000056.1 coordinate 37,618,916, forward strand.
TTTCTAGGCCTACACACACCCCACGCCACCTTTAAGCCTCCACTAAACACCACCCAAACCATTCTCCCTAATGACCTATATCCCAGGCCAACACCCCTCCTTATCCATTCCCTTGACCACCCTTATCCTATACCCCGACCTTAAGTTATACACTAGGTTAGAACCTTCTACCCTTAGGATGTATGACTAAAGTAGCACCTTAACCTACATGCTAGGCATAACACACCTAGGTGGCCCCTCTATAAAAGAGAGGACCCACATAGGCTTGCCTCCCCTCCATTTTTCTCCATGCTCTCCACCTTAATCTTCTCCATGAGCCTATTCCTAAGAGCTCCTTCCACCATTGCCAACGGCTACATGTGACTAGGTGAAAAGAAGGTAGGCTTCAAGCCAAGGGTCCTTCTTCCCTCCAAATAGACCTAGTCCCCACATTGGAGAGGCCACCTAATCTCTCTTCCTCCATTCTTATTTTTATTTTGTTGGTAGTGTAGTTTACTTAATTGCTTTTTTCTTATTTCTATGCTTAGTAGAGTAATATTTCAATTCTATCACTTTAATATTTGCTTGCTTTGATATTGTTGTTTGCTTACTAGTTGGTAATCTACACGCACACAGTTACTCTCACATGCCCACTCACTATTTACACTCATACACACACACCAACATCACCATCTTCACTATTTCACAATCACACACTCACCCCATGACACCATCACTATCACACCACCATTACACACATGCACATGCCACCCCCTTCCCTACACTCTATGTTCACATGCACCATCTCCACTCACTTGAGCACACATCCTTTCACGCACTACCTTCATTAGCACATACGCACACACTAGGTAGAACCACCCATTAGAATCTGAACTAGTCCCTATTAGCACCACCACTACCTTTAGAATCTAAGTTATGGTTGTCCCTTCCCCATATCACAGAGCACACCAAGTTGATTCACTAGAAAACACCACCATAGAGCAAACCCTAGTCACACCCAAATATAGGATTTTCATCTCCATATCGCTCACCTTTGTCATAGTCATTACCGCTAACATTAGGACTAACGACACATCATAGCACACATCACCGAGCCACTTACCATCAACCACATTAGGGACCTCCAACACTTCATCCTAACATAGATGGCCTACTACCTAACCCTAATCACCTCCATAATCACCACAACCTCCTACTTGGATTCCATTCCTCCATGGAGTTCCTTGCCAAGCACAACACCGAGTTGTGTTAATCATCTCCACTTATGCTATTAGAGAGTGAGACAAGAGTGTTGTAAATATTTATAGTCTTTGTATAAGTAGCCATGGTACAAGTAGAGTTTGTAATAAACTTGTTTAGTTCTACTCTTTAGTTGTAATGTTCTTCTACCTTCCTAATGCAAAGTTGAGTTCTTTAGTCTTTGAGTTCTTATTATTCAAAAGCCAAAAAAAATCCGCAAAATGAAAATCGTAAAAACACTTCTCGCTTTGTTTAGTTGGAGGTTGTAAATATATTTCCCACTTTCTTGTGTTAAATCAAAAGCCAAAAACATATAAATATAAAAGAGAAAAAGAAAAAATATAGTTAGCCTCTCACTTTTGTCACTAAAAAAAATAAAAAAGTTAAGTGTTTAGTCAGCTTTAGCTTAGTTAGTCTTTTACAAAAATAAAGAAATAAATGGGAAAAGCGAAAAATCGAAAAATAGAATAAGAAACTCCAGTTAGGCCCATTACTTAATTAGACTCCTTGATTAGATCGACTGGGACTCCCTTAACCATAATCTAAATCAAGTTCCGTAATAAGTAAATCACCTAGTGCTTAAGTGCAAAAAACCGCACTACGACGTGTAACTACTTCGATTTCCTGCATCTTAACATGCTAGCTTATTAGTTTTGGTGCAGTTGCCAGGGTGGCAACAGGTCTTTGTTTAGTTTTTAGTAATCTTTGTACATATTTTTGCCTAATCATCTTTTCCTTTGTTTGGTTGTTTGTGTGCATGTAACTATGACGACAACCGCACATGCAACGACTCGAGGTGAAGGTTTGAGGTAAGTACTTTACCCTTACATAAAAAGAGAAAAGTTCAAAAAGAAAAAGAATTCAAAAATATAAAAATTGAAAAATATAAAATTAAAAAAAAAAATCACCTTAAGTGGGCTACTTTATTTCATCTTGATTCTTATCAACATCTTTAGCTCATTTTTTTCCCTTTTGAGTTCGGATAGATTCAAACTTCCAACTTTAAAAATCACCCCAAGTCAATCCGAGCTCCAAAAAAATTATGAAATCCAATTAATCAGGAGATAGATGTATTAATTATCTTTCATTTTCCACCATTTCTACTTGAACACTAACACTGTAGAATTTTTAAAAATTACTACAGTGAGGGTCTATTAGCATTGAAATAGAGACATACCTTGTCTGCCTTTGCGAATTTACTGTAGATAGAACACTTATTCAAACCATCTAAAATCATTGGGTTGGAAAACTTTTCCAATTTACTATCTCCAGTAATTTTTGAAAAAGTTTTGAGAGAGTGTAACTAGTTTGTTTTACTGAAGTTGTCTACAGGGGTCTATTTGCTTGTCGTATACCCATCAGAATTGAAAAATCTATATAAAATCTTAAAACCCCTTCAAAAATCATACAAAAATCATTTTTAAGATCCTGATGAAGAGAGGAAATAGTAACCATTGTCGGGGTTTCATTTGATACTGTTTCCATCTCAAACAAACAAGAAAACCTACTCATTCCGCCTAGCAGCAACATTATGATAGGGTGTTTCAACTTAGGGATTTAAATTTTTAGACACCCTATTTACATACCTTGCTTGAGTGTGCCCTTTGATTGAATTAATTGTAATAGGCACGCGTTTGAGAAGCCACCCTTGTGTTTCTTAGGCCGCCCTACCTATCTAAATTAAGATTGATTCACAAGAGTACCTACTAGCAAGATTCCTAGGGCCACTAGACAATTAGGAGCGTATTAATCAAAAGGAAAAACACAACACACCGTGTTCTTATTCATCAAGCCTCTCTTAAGAGATTAACAAGTGCAACTCAAAGAAAATACATTAACTTTGGCCAAATACTTAAAATCTTGGTATTAGATTCTAACTATCATTCTTTATACTTGATCTCTTGGCTTAAATTTCCTAAACCAAATCGGGTGTGTAAGATTGAGGGGTAGTGATAAACGACTGTGGTAAGGGAGTATGAAGGAACCCTGCTGGTGCGGGGAAGAACCTTGTTCCTTAGTCCCCCTTGATCAATCTAGCCCGATTACTTTGGGAAAGATAAGTTAAGTCCTTGAGTCTTGTGAGTGATAAGTTGGAACCCTAATCCTGAATCATTAAATCCAAGGTTAACTAGTGTTGCACATCAACACTCTCTAATTACCTTATCCCTTGTATGCAAGGTAGGAGGTCATTAAGACCTCGGCTATTCGGTCCCCTACAACATCATCGTAGGAGACCCACTTTTTCTCCTCCAGCTATTTCTATCTCTTCTTCATCTTCTTCCTTGCCAATCATGGAGGGGGAAAACTCACGGATCGAGAATGATCCCGTCGCTCTAGTTAGAGCACAATTCGCCGCATCTGAGCGGCATCACAGGGAACAAATGGATAGAATTATGAAAATGCTAGAGGATATGTAGATCCCGCTACAGGGTGAACATCCGAGGCAGTTGAGAGAGTTTTACAAGCTAGTTGTACTTCAACTGAGTGCATTGGTAAGGATGCTTGTAGAAGGTGATATCTTTGAGCTCAAACCCAATGTTATAAGTTTGATATTGACTTATTTCTGTGGAAACTCCCATGAAGACCCATTTCAACACCTAGAAGACTTGAGAAAAATTGGGGAGATGGTCTGTCCCCAAAATGTGGATCTTAATGTAGTAATGATGAAGCTCTTTCCCTTTTCATTAAGGGATAAGGCTTCTTATTGGTTCAAATTCATAGGAAGACTAATTAACACCTAGGAGGAGCTTCGATCTGAGTTCTTGCAAAAATTCAATAGGACGAACCAATGCCATGAGGCATACCATCACAACCTTTGCCTAGACACTTGGTGAGAGACTGCATGATGCTTGGGAGTGATTTCAATATCTTTTAAGGAAATGCACACATCATGATGTACCTAGATGGCAGTTAGCTCAAATCTTCTACCATGAGTTAGATGACACCCATAGGTATCTTGCAGACACCTCAAGTGGTGAGAATTTCCTAGCTAAAGATGAGGAGAGTGCATTCAAACTCTTCGAGGCCTTGGCAGAGAACTCCTTAAATGTTGCATCTATGAGTCAATTCAACAAGTCCAGCCACCCTAAAGCCACCATTCATGAGGTTCACCTGGAATTCATTGAAGCCAATATGAACCTCATCACCTTGAAATTGGACAAGGTGGATTTGCTTGACAAAAAGCTGGATGAATTGATTTAGACCTAGTCTACCCCAACTAAGGGAGTCACACCTTCACCCTCATCTCTCTCTTGAGCCCCACAACCTAGACCTATGGTATTGGCTCGAGATTCCTCTAGACCATTTTCATCTACCTCTACAAGAACTACATTTTCTAAGGAGCCAGTAAATACTTTGGAATTAGTCCCAGTCGAGTAGGGTTATGCACACAACACGGATTTCGATGTCTATTCAATTGATGAGGCTGCATCGATTACATCTTTAGCATATGAAGATGTAAGTGTTGTGAAGGGATACGTGCACAACAACCCATACTCCAAGACATATAACCTTGGATGGGCCCAACACCCCAACTTCTCTTAGGCTAGAAACAATACCAAACTAGTTTATGTCACTCAACCTCACTAACAGCCCAAGTTTTATGGATCATAGGCTCCTATTTTCCCTAGACAGCCATACCAACAACCTTTCTAGTAACAGACTAAACCACCGCATGTTCTAAACTATAGGGAGAACCCATAAAACTCTTCACAGAGACTTGACCCTGTGGACAGCTTGCATAAGGCCTTGCTTTAAATGGATAATAGATACAAGGCAATCACAGAGACCTTAGCGGCATAGCTCAATCAATTGTGTTAGGAGAATCGAGCTCATGGAACACTACAATCCCAATCTGTACCAAACCCTAGAAAATTCCTTGTGCCCATCCTAGACCCAATGTTCCTCAAGAATAGGCTTACACCGTGTTGCAACCACCTCCATATCTACCTGGATTCCCAGCTCCACAAGGACCACCTTTACCTAACCCTTCTGTTCCTCCCCAACTCGATGAGCCCTAAGCTAATGCCAGTGTAGTAACATTGAGGAATGGAAAGTTGATAAATGCCAGTTTATCATCATTTTTATGCCCTAAAACAAATCTAGTTCTTAGGGTTTTAACTTCGCAAATAGGTTTTCAGGCTGCATTTAGGGATTCACCTAGGATAGGCATACATTGCATTTAATTATCTTTTTGATATGTTTATCTGAATGTCAGGGATAAGTAGAAAGTCAGATCCTATAAACCTTAGCACTTAGGAAGGCAGAAGATGAAGGAAAAGCTTAAATCAGCTAGGCCTCAGTGATGTGCATACATCTAATTAACCTAAAATGTCTATTAATGCATGTTCTTAGTGTCACATTAGCATCATACATTGTAAATAGTGCATAACATGCATAATCATGCATTTAGAACAAAGTGCATAAATTGTACAGTAATTGTCTCTTTTTTATGATTAGGGACAGGGTGAATTTTTATTAGGGCCTCGGATTGAAGATCCAACCATACGGATCTGATCAAGGCGACGATTGGAGTTCAACGACTCATAGATCGCCCTAATCGGACATCCGTAGCACCAGATAGAGACCAAGGAACCCTAAAGATCATGGGCCAAGATGGTGTTAATCCACACCTCAAATGACAAATCCGACTGCATAGATGGATTTGGATCGACGATCCCAGCCTAACGGTGCAAAAATCGATCCAATCCGACACCCGTGGCACCATCCACAATACTCAAAAGATGAACGGCCAAGATAGTGCCACATGGCACCATCTCAGCCGCCCAACCGGCCCTAAGGACCAGCCTCAGCCTTTCCTTTTCATTTGATCGACGCTTCTTCGCCGTTGGATGCTCATCCAACGACTGCAGGCCTGTGCGCACAAAACAATCGCGCGACACAAAAGCTCCCGTAGCACATTGCTTGAGAGCGCTATGCGAGATGCAAGGCATGCGTTCGAAGCCTCAGGTGCCTCAAATTGGAGAGCGGGCAAGCGGGCACGTGAGGAGCAGAGCCGTGCGATGAACATCGTGCGGCGTTGAGCGGCCGATAGTGCCCACGTGCGATCAGACGTGCGACGCTGACTCGAGATCACACGTGGGCGTGCAATGTAAGCATAGGCGATCTTAAGCCATCTGGTCTCTTCATCGGACAGCTGTAAGTGTGCTGACGTGCGCATGCGTTGCGTGACACAGAGGTGAGGAGGTGCCCGGTGCGCGCACACGAAGGTCCTGAATTAATGTTTTTCAAATTGTAATGTCCAAAATGCCCCCACTCCTTGCAACTATAAAAGGAGACCCCCTTCATATGAATTTCTCATCCCTTCCTTCTCTTCTCTTCCTCTCCAAAGCTCAAGAGAAGTTTGTCCCTCACCCGGGATGCTCCTCAAGAGATAAAATCAATTTTTTACCCCCATTCTGGAAGCGGATCCTGCAACGACAACAACGTGCTGCCTCGTTCCCGTTCCTCCTGCCTTGACCTCCTTCTTCCCGCTATGTTCCTTATCTTCCAGGCGTTATCTCGTCCGGCTCATCCTCCAAGCGATTGTCGAGGAAGGATAACTTCTCTCTCCCATTCCTTTTTCCTACTTTCTAGATTAGAATTTTCCTGCTTGCTAGTGTAATTTCTCGCTTTCTTATATGTACAAACATTTTGCAACTTCAAGTTGATGCTATCTCTCTCTCTCTCTCTCTTTCTCTAATTGTTTATATTGATTCCATTGCATTGTAATTACTCTGCTCTTTAAACAAAAATAAAAAAATATAATTGTGAATTTTGATCGAGGTAGCCTCCCTGAGTTTGACCTGGGATTTCTATTCCAATATAAATTTTATTTGTTAAACCTGAGTTCTTCGCTATTCAAACTACGACAAGTTTTGAAAACCAAATCCGATAGCTTTGTCCTTCGACGTTCAACATTTTGGCACCGTTGTCGGGGAGGCAACGATTTTTCGATCTTCTTTTCTCATTTGACGTCTTTATTGTCTTCTAACTTACTTTCTCTTGTGTCTATTGTTTTGCAGATACCTCTATCAGGGAATCGTCAAGCAGTAGATCGAAGTAAAGTGCAGTTGAAGATGACTGTAAGTGCTCCCCATTCTTCCCCCTCCATAGATTTCATTTCATCACATTAAATTCAAATTCCAATTAACCTAAGTGTTTGCATAAATCTTAGGATTAGTTTGGTTGTTTGAATTTCCACTCACACATATTTCACCCTCGCTTATAAAAAAAAAAATGATAATTTTGTGGGGTAATTTTCAACATACACACAACATACACCCACATTCAAGGCACTTAACCTACTTGATTTTCTTCTACTCAACCGGATTCTAATTTGTGGAACCGGTACACACAAATCAACACATAAAAGTGTCAAAATCATTCTAGGTTAACCATTTCTATGTGCCTAGCTTAGTGGTGCAATTGTGGTCAATTGTTTGAGTTGTTTGGGCCGCACCACTCAACCTAAAATCAACTCACCAAGTAGCTTCCTCTTAGGGTTTTCAATCAAGGTTCATACCAGACACTCCACTTTATTTCTGATTTTAAAGAGAAGCAATCTTTACCCGTGCTCAAATAATATTGCTTGAAAACCCTGGTTGTGCACGCACTTACACATAATCAATCATTAATGGCACAACCCATTTTAAGGGCCCATCACATTCCATAGGCACTACAATCCCAGGCCTCAATAAAATCGAATAGACGTTGGCCTTAAGGACTGATTCTCTCTTCGGGGCCTAGTCTAAGATTGTTTACAATTAACCTACTTGTACTGATTAATCTGATGTTTAGCTAGGGGAGTAGCGTCAAACGACCGTGGCTGGGGGTACACTAGGATCCGGAGGTGCAAGCCGAAGGAAGAACCTTCTCCCCAGTCCCTCCTTCTAACTGGTTGGATTGAGCAGACACAAGTAGAGTAAATCATTTATAATTTTAAGGCGGGTTCTGGGAGTTTGTAGATCCTTAGGCTACCCCACTTAAGGACAGGCTTATTTTGTTGTGCTGCAGGGTCCTTATCCCCAGTCCTTCTGACCTTTTCCTAGTTTATGTTGGGAAGAAGGTCATTGAATCCCCGATTGGAAGGACCACTAGAGTATTCTAGGAGGTATAGATTGGATTTTGGACAAATCGATCCCATGGCCGATCAACTGCCTCCTTTGCCCCAGGATCCACAGGAGGAATTTCGAAGGCAGTTGGAACAAATGCAAAGAATGCAGGGTGCTCAGCCCTTGAAGGATTTTTATGATCCTTCAAATTACGAGGAACGTCCCAATGTCCAGATTCCTACCGGAGACATAGAAATCAAGGCCCAGGTGTTAAGTCTGATCAAACATTATCAAGGGCTCGTCTCTGAAGACCCATTTCAACACTTGGAGGACTTAACCACTTTGGTCCAGACCACCAAGGCACGAAACGTGAATGAGGAGCAAATGATCATGAGGCTCTTCCCCCACTCTCTTAGGGGTAAAGCCTCTCATTTGTATAGGACTATAGGAAGACCAATTGTAACTTGGAATGAGTTGAAATCGACCTTTCTGAAGAAATTCTTCCCTGTCAGACGTACCAATGCTTTGAGATGGGCAATCACTACCTTTATCCAGCAGCCAGAGGAGCAGTTTCATGTGGTCTGGGAGCGATTTCAGGACCTATTGCGGAGGTGTCCACACCACGAGGTGCCGAAATGGCAACTCGTGCAGATCTTTTACCACAGGTTGACTGAGCAACTCAAAATCACATGGACGCTTCTTGCGGAGGCAATTTCCTCAACAAAGACGTAGATAGCGCGCATGATTTGTTTGAGGAAATGAGCGAGAATTCGATCAATCATGCGTCCATGGATACTTTTAACCGGTCCCAGCAGCCCAGATCAAATGTTAATGAAGTCCACGACTCTCATTCATTTGATATGGAATTGATTTGTAATAAACTTGATAAGGTGGACTTGGTTGCTAAGAGAATGGAGGAGTGGATGGCTGGAAATTCAATGAACAACTCTCGATCCACTGAATCGCAGAATTCAGGATTCCATTCGTCGTGAGCTCCTTCTGGACGGGTGTTCGTGAATCAACTTGATGCAGCTCAACCTGCGAGCCAGCATTATTTGGAACCCCACAGGTTACAAACTAGGGCCTTTGATCCCAGTTTCTCTGATCCTTCCCTTTCTTTCTCTCCATCCTCACCCTATGAGGATGTTTGTGCTGTACAGGAGAATGTTAGATCCAACCCCTACTCCAATGCTTATAATCCGGGTTGGAGAAACCACCCTAACTTTTCTTGGAAAAACTCGGGGCAGCAAACCCAATTCTGACCCAGCAACTATGCTCTACAACGACCAACGGGTCAGGGTCATGTTTATACTCAGTTGCCCCCAAATCAGGTCAATCAGCCAGCTTGGAATGCTCGTTAACTCGTAGGCCAGGCTGATTTGAACCGACAAATAGTAGAGATGCAAGGATCCATGTTCTAGCTCATGCAGCAAATGAAAACCTCACTGGACAACTTGCAAACTAGGCTCATAGCTAACTCTCGTCAACCCGGATCTCTATCATCCCAACCCGTACCCAACTTGTGAAATATCCTGAATCCAGGAAATCAAGCCCATGGGTACGGAAATCAGAGGGACCCACACATACATGCTCAGGTGGTTGAGCAGGGTCCTTCTTCTTCTTCTTCTTCTGCAAATCAACGATTCATGGCTCATGAAGCCCCTTCAATCTTTCCTAACCCTCCCTAAGACCCAAACTCATGCATCCGCAAATTCTGTTACCTTGAGGAGTGGTAAAAAAACTCAGGATCCACAACCACACTATTCTGATTTATCAAATCCTGAAGAACCTGAGGAGAGAAAGAAGAACTCTGAAAAGAAATCAAGGCTTAGGAACCTGATTCCAAAGATCCGACTCATGTTCCTTTTCCTGAAGCCTTAATCAGAACAAGGAAGAAGTCTGTTGATAGTAATGAAGAGCTTCTGAATATTTTCAAGCATGTCGAGATCAATATCCCGCTCCTCGACACTATCAAGCATGTACCGGCTTACGCGAGATTTTTAAAGGATTTATGTACATAGAAGCAATTTATGTACACAAAAGGATTTTTAAAGGATTTTTAAAGAATCTATTCTGAGGAAGGTGGTACTCTCCGAGTAGGCTAGTTCTGTTATCCTGCACCACCTCCCTCAGAAAAAGAGAGATCCAAGTGCTCCGTTGATTTCTTGTGTCATCGGAGATTGCACTTTTGATAGAGCACTACTAGATTTGGGTGCATCCATCAACCTAATTCTGACTTCTCCTTATGAGAAGTTTGGATTAGGTGAACTTTAGCCGACTTCAGTAACGTTGCAGTTAGCAGACCGTTTGGTCACAAATCCGTGAGGCATTATTGAAGATGTTATTATTAAGGTTAAGGATTTCTATTTTCCTGTAGATTTCCTTGTCCTTGACAAGGATGTACCCAAAAATCTGAGGAACACACTCATCATTCTGGGGCGTCCATTCTTGGCTACTACTAAGGCCAACATTACTATGAAAGTGGTAGCATGGAAATCGCCTTTGGAGATCAACGAATGAAATTGGATATTTTTAAGGCGATTAATAAATTCAAGGATTGTGGATTTATTGAGGAACTTGAGGACGATAATGTGAATATTGATACTTGTATGATGGTTTCTGCATTTGAAAGTTCCTCCTTTGATGATGAATTGGACCTGCAACCCTTTATGGCAGACCCACCATCTTCTAAAGAGGTTATTATTTTGTTCACTCTCAACCTCTTCCTCTTAATGAGCCATCAGCATCTTCCTTACCTTCAATCATCAACCCACCCCAGCTTGAACTGAAACCATTGCCTGAGAATATGAAATATCAGTTTTTAGGACCACACAAGACGCTCCCTGTGATTATCAATGCTAAATTAACAAAGGAGTAGGAGATTAAACTGATTAAGGTCCTGAAGGAACACAAGGAGGCAATTGGTTGAACCATTCATGACCTTAGGGGATCGAGCCATCTTACTGTAATCATAGAATATTTTTGGAAGATGGATCCCACCCTTCTCAACAGATGCAGAGGAGATTAAATCCAAATATGCAAGAAGTGGTCAAGAAGGAGATTATTAAGTGGCTCGATGCAGGAATCATTTATCTGATCTCTGATAGTCCTTGGGTAAGTCCCGTGCAGATTGTTCCCAAGAAAGCCGGGATTACTATTGTGACTAATGAGAAGGGAGAATCTGTCACAACTCATTCAGCTTCCTCTTGGAGGGTTTGTATCGATTACAGGAAGCTGAACACGACCACGAAAAAGGATCATTTCCCTCTGCCTTTCATTGATCAAATCTTGGAAAGATTAGACGAACAGAAGTCTTCTATTTTCTTGATGGCTACTCGGGATATAACCAAGTTCCTATCCATCCCAAGGATCAGGGAAAAACTACTTTCACCTATCCCTACGACTTTTCAAAGGTGTATGCTAGCCATATTCTCTGACATGGTGGGAGAGTTTATGGAAGTCTTTATGGATGATTTCTCTATTTTTGGAGAATCATTTGACTCTTGTCTAGCTAATCTTGAAATGATTCTTAAACGATGCATCAAAACAAGATTGGTCCTTAGCTGGGAAAAGAGTCATTTCATGACACAAGAAGGCATCGTCTTGGGTCATGTAATCTCTGAACGGGGAATTGAAGTGGATAAAGCTAAAGTTGATGCTATCACTAAACTTCTTTCTCCCACATCTGTTAAACAAATTCTATCATTTCTTGGTCATGTGGGATTCCACAGAAGATTCATCAAGGACTTTTCGAAGGTTGCTCATCCTTTGAGCAGTCTTTTCGCCAAAGAAACACCGCTTGATTTCGACGAATCATGCCGTAAGGCGTTTGATTTTCTTAAAATGGCAGTCACTTGTGCTCCAGTGCTGCAACCACCAGTTTGGACTGCCCCTTTTGAGATCATGACAGATGCTTCTGATTATGTAGTTGGGGTTGTTTTGGGTCAGAAAGTTGATAAGAAGCCCTCTATTATCTACTACGCTAGTAAAACACTGGATGAGGCCCAGAGGAATTACATTGTTACTGAGAAGGAATTACTAGCCGTAGTATTTATTTTGGAGAAATTTAGGGCTTATCTCTTAGGGTCTCATGTCATTATTTATATCGACCACTCTGCCTTGAGACATCTCTTGGAAAAAAAGGATGCCAAACCATGGCTTATTCGTTGGATTCTTCTGCTTCAAGAATTTGATCTTGAAATCCAGGGTACAGAATGTGGTGGTCGATCATTTGTCGAGACTTCTAAGTGATTCTTCTCATCCGGACATCAAGATTGCTGATACTTTCCTGGATGAAACCATCCTTACAGTTTCAGGCATCCAAACCTCGTGGTTTGCTGACATTGTTAATTATTTGGCCGTTGGTCAAATCCCCTAGGATTGGACCAAGCAACAATGAGATAAACTCAAATCTGAGGCCAAATATTACTTCTGGGAGGACCGTGAACTGTACCGCATCGGCTCTGATCAGATTATTCGCCGATATGTTCGGAGAACAAATTCAACAGTATACTTGAGTTCTGCCATGCATCTACGTGTGGCAAACACTTCTCCAGGAAAAAGATGGCTGCAAAAATTTTGCAATCTGGATTCTATTGGCCATCTTTATTTAAGGATGCCCAGGATTTCTCAAGGTCGTGTTCCCGATGCCAGGCACTCGGGAGCATAACTAAGAGAGATATGATGCCCCTAAACCCAATTCTTCCTGTCTAAATCTTCGACATTTGGGGCATCGATTTCATGGGACCCTTCCTCCCTTCATTTGGACATTAGTACATTCTTGTCGTTGTCGATTATGTGTCCAAATGGATTAAGGCGATTCCCATCCGAACCAATGACGACAAGGTGGTCATTGATTTTGTCAAGAACATCTTCAACAAGTTCAGGATTCCGAGGGCCATCATCAGTGATGGTGGCACTCATTTCACTAATGCCCAATTCCATAATTTGCTGGCTTAAATACGGGGTTAATCACCGAATCTCCATACCTTATCATCCCTAGACAAATGGATAGGCCGAGATCTCCAATCGGGAGATTAAGAATATTCTGTAGAAAAAGATTAGGCCTGATCGCAAAGACTAGACTCAAAAGCTTGAGGATGCTCTTTGGGCCTATTGTATGGCATATAAAATGCCCATCGGCATGTCTCCGTTTCATGTGGTGTATGGAAAGGCATGTCATTTACCCGTAGAGATTAAACATAGGGCATTCTGGGCAATCAAGTAGTGCAATCTAGATCTGAGTTTAACTGGGAAGACCAAGAAACTCCAACTATCTGAGTTGGAGGAGCTTAGAATTGATGCATATGAGAATGCCAAGATCTACAAGGATCGGACCAAAGCTCTACATGACCAATTGATTTTCCGCAAGAGCTTTGAGTCGAACTAGAAGGTCTGGTTATTTGATTCTCGACTGAAGCTCTTTCTCGGCAAACTTAGGTCGAAATGGAATGACCTGTTCATTATCGACTAGATTTTTCCAAACGGAGCTGTTTAGATTCCTGACCTGAAGATGGGTAATTCATTCAAAATCAACGATCAATGTCTGAAACCTGTTATTGACCGTACTCTTCCAGAATCGGTCTCAGACACGGTTGCTCTAGCCATGTTGTGACTTCTTTGACTGGACTTCACCTAGCTGACGACGTTAAACTCAGCAGTTGTACATATGACTCAAAGCTGACCCGAGTTTCATATTCAGGTGATATCTTCCATACTCTACCCTTCCTTTCATGTCTCTTTTTCTCAATGTGGACATTGCATTAGCTAGGCATGGGGGGGTGGATTCATTTTTGAATCATTTTTATCATCTCTGTAAAATTCTTCTAAATTTTATTTCTCTTCTTATATATACATAAAAAAAAAATGAATTAGTAAGGAATACTTGGACATTAGAACTTTTCAATCTTAGGAAATATTACATTAGGATCTGAACACAAAGACCCTTCAGGTCTCTGGGCTTAATCAACCTGGGTATCCACTAAAATGTAGATTTATTTTTTGAGTCCTCACCATCTTGAATTATATTGTAATGTGATTAAATAAGTTTGGGTGATAAGTACACGACTTATCAACTCGCCCTTTGATTTGAGGGAACTTTAAGTCTAAAGCATCTACACACTATCTTTTCACTAACTTGCTGATCGGTGATTTTAATGGAAATTGGGTAGCTAATCAACCTTCTAAGGTGATATGGCTGGCAAGTTATCGTGGGTAATAACCCATAGGTAGGTTGTCCAGAGCCCAGTCACTAGACCATTCTTTTCTTACTGCCTTTAGGTAAACCTTAGACCAGGGAAGCCACCTACTTGAAAAGAAGAAAAAAGGTCAAAAAGAAAAGGAGTAGAAAAAGAAAAAGGAGAAAAGAAATAAGCCACACTTCGCCGCACGAGTATGGTTCGCAAGTTGTCGGTGGTAATCGCTCATCGACCGGTTGTCCAGAACCCAGCTCAAGAAATGCACTAAAAATTCCCAAAACACTTAGGAAGAAGCGGAGAAGTAGAATAAGCTGGGGAGATATACACTGGATTCACCCTTGTGTTGACCCCATAAAAATAAAAGTAGGGAGAAAGCTACCGGTTGTAAAGATACACCTTTAGGCAGAACTCTCTTTTTAAGGTCACCTAGAGGCGTAGAAACCCAAAGTCTGTTCTAATTGCCGATCAACGAGTCTATCACATTCACAATAAGATACTTAGAACTTAGGGTTCTTATCAAATCTTCGGTGGGTTGAGTGGCCGTAGAAAGCCACTCTTTAACCCTAAACACAAAAATCCAAAAAATAAAAATTAGAAAAGAAGAAAAAGAGAAAAAATAAATTTTTCTTTGAATAAGGTGAGGGCCTGAGGCAGTCTGCATTTTGGCAGATACTTGGGCGCTGTTGTGTCTTTGAAAGTTTAGATCCTAAGTAAAAGATTTCTTAATGTTGAAAATAACTTTTGCCCAAGTAATCCAACCTAATTCTTTTATAAATAGCATGTAGTTGTTGCTAGGGACTAGCAAAAGGTAGGCATGGGGGTGTGATGTGCATACATCTGATTAACCTAAAATGTCTATTAATGCATGTTCTTAGTGTTACATTAGCATCATACAATTTAAATAGTGCATAACATGCATAATAATGCATTTAGATCAAAGTGCATAAATTGTACAATAATTGTCTCCTTTTTATGGTCAGGGACAGGGCAACTTTTTATCAGGGCCTCGAATTGAAGATCCAACCGTACGGATCTGATCAGGGTGACGATTGGAGTTCAATGACTCCTAGATCACCCTAATCAGACATCTGTAGCACTAGATAGAGACCGAGGAATCCTAAAGATCATGGGCCAAGATGGTGTTAATTCGCACTTCAGACAACAAATCTGACCGCACGGATGGATTCGGATCAACGATCGCAGCCTAACAGCATGAAATCGGTCCAATCCGTCACTTGTGGCACCATCCACAATACTCAGAAGTTGGATGGCCAAGATGGCACCACGTGGTGCCATCTCAGCTGCCCAACCGGCCCCAAGGACCCGCCTCAGCCTTTTCTCTTCATTTGATCGACGCTTCTCCGTCGTTGGATGCCCATCCAATGGTTGCAGGCCCGCACGCACAAAACAAGCACGCGACACAAAAGCGCCCGTAGTGCGTTGGTCGAGCATGCTATGCGAGATGCAAGGTGCGCATTCGAAGCCACAGGCGCCTCAAATTGGAGAGCAGGCGAGCGGGCGCGCGAGGAGTGATGCGAAATTTGGCGTGATTTGTAAAAGTGATTTTTTTGGTCATTGTAACAAGCCAAATCGCATACACTTTTAAATTTATATTCCTAGATAGGAGAGTATCTAGGGTCGTCAGAGGAGGCAAATTTGCAATTCAATTCTCTTGCTTATAAAATAGATCTCAACTTTCTTTTTAGTATTTTAAATATGTATTTTTTTTTTTTATTTTGAAATGATGAGGGCAAAATGCGAGTTGTGACGGAAAGTACTAACACCTATAATTACTTAACTAAAACTTAAGAGATAGATATATCCTCTCCTTTAGCTCACTCTAGGCAAGTGGAGGCCTAGAGTAATTAGGAAGAAGAGGTGAAACAAGTGCTAGAACAAAAACAACAATTGCAATAGAAAGTAAAAAGAAGGCAATTTGATTAAGCAGAATTTATGTTCTTTTCAAAGACAAGTAGAGGAATGCTTCTACTAGAAATGAAAAATCTAAAAGCAATAGAAGAAACACAAATCCTCTTGCAGAATATGGTGAAGAAGGGAGTCTTCTTGCTCCAAGCCTAGCTGCTCCTTGGCTTGAAAAGAGGGTCTCTTTCTTCTCCTTGAAAGCTCCTCCAAGGTGGATGCTCTCCATCTCTAGTCCTTCCTCCAAGGGTGGGCGTGCACCACCCTCAAGCTTTCCTCCAAGGTGGTGTGGACCACCTTCAAGACCTCCTCCAAAGGTCTTCCTTGCCTGGCTCCTCCTTTGGTTAGCGTGGGCACAAGAGAGAAGGGAAGAGGGGAAGGCACCAAAGGGACAGAATATCCCCTTAATCTTCTTCTTCTTCTTCTCTCTTGGGCGTGGGCTCTAGGTAGAGTATGCGAGGAATTTTGCTAGCCAAGGATGGTTTGAATGGTGATTGGTAGTGGTCTTTTTATAGGGTAGGATGGGGGGTTTAGGTGACTCTTGCAATGGAGGGCTAAGATGGGAGGATGGAGGTGGTTAGGTGATCCTAGGGTTAAGGATGGTTGGCGCCACCTAAGGGGTGTAAGGGGGGTAGTTATGGCTAGCCAAGGGACACCTAAAAGTGGCGCCAACCATGGAGAGGTGCCATGGGTTGGCGCCAACTTCTAGTCTTCTAGAAGGGGGTTGAGGTGGATGGTGGAGATGGCTTGGAGGGGTTATGTGTAGGGTGGATATGGGGGTTAAGGTTGGCGCCAAAAGGGAGGTAGTTAGGGTTGGTTTTGGCACCAACTTTAGGTGTCTTTTGGTGGTTAGTTGAGGGGTGGAAGGTGGTGAAGAGGTGGCGCCAACTTTGAGTAGAGGTGGAGCTAGCTTAAGTAGGCTTAGTTGGACTTGGAGTGGTAGGTTATGTAGGTGGAGTTAGGGTTAGGTTTTTGGTGCCATGGAGGTGGATGCTAGCTAAGCTAATCTAGCTTAGCTAGCTATAGAGTAGAGGAATATGCATGTGGAGCTTAGGGTTTGAGGAGAGGAGTTGGATTTGCAGAGTCTGGAGCTGAATTGGAGTTGACAGCTACTGAAGAGGTCAACATGGGGCTACTCTAGCTGGCTTAGCTTGCTAGTTCTTTGCTAGCTTCTAAGCCAAGCTAAAGTGAGCTGGCTTCTGTTGAATGGAGCTGAGGTGAGCTTGGTCTATGCTCCCAGGGAGAATTGAGCTAGTTAAGACAGCTAAGGTAGGTTAGCTCAATTAGCTTGAGCTAGGCTAGGTCCCCGGGAGCTAGACTTGAGCTTCCTAAGCTGGGATGAGTTCTTCTTTAGCTGGCTAGAGTTGAGTGGAGTTGGATGTAGCAGGATCTAAGCTGGGGTGAACTCCAGTCAACTCAGCTGAGCTAGCTAAAGCTCCCTATGGACTAGTGGGAGCTGAGATGAGCTTGACTCAACTAGGTTGAGCTGGATCCGAGTTGACTTGAGCTAGGGTGAGCTAAGATAAACTCTCTTGAGCTACCATTCAGCTAAGATTAGCTGAATGGAGCTGGGATGAGCTAACCCTAGTCCAAGTGAGCTAGGTTCCAGCTGTAGTGAGTTGGATCAAGCTGAGTTCCAGTTAGTCTAAGCTCCTCCTTCACCATTTTCCTTCTTGAGTGCTAGGGTTTTAGGGATCTGTACATCTGTTCATACTTAACACTCATAAAAACGCATTAAAACAACAAAAGAAAATGCAAGGCATGCCTAACCTAGTTAATGCCTAAATGCAGCCCAAAAACCCGTTTGTGGAGCAAAACTCTAAGAGCTAGGTTTGTTTTAATGTACAAGAATGATGATAAACTGTCGTTTATCATGGAGCAGAGCCGTGCGATGAAGATCGTGTGGTGTTGAGCGGTCGATAGCACCGACGCGCGATCAGACGAGCGACACTGACGCAAGATCACACCCGGGCACGTGACGCAAGCGTAGGCGATCTTAAGCCGTCCAATCTCTTAATCGAACGGTTGTAAGCGTGTGGATGTGCATGTGCGTTGCGCGACGCGGAGGCGAGGAGGCGTGCGGCGTGTGCACGTGAAGGCCATGTTCAGGCCTTTAGTGACCGATTTATCCGTCACTAAAGGTCTTGAATTAATGTTTTTCAAATTGTAATGTCTAAAATGCCCCCACTCCTTACAACTA
Organism: Thalassia testudinum; assembly: GCA_037157565.1. Taxonomy (NCBI): domain Eukaryota; kingdom Viridiplantae; phylum Streptophyta; class Magnoliopsida; order Alismatales; family Hydrocharitaceae; genus Thalassia; species Thalassia testudinum. Next base: position 37,637,524 of record JAZHRO010000056.1, read on the forward strand.
TAAAAGGAGACCCCCTCCATATGAATTTCTCATCCCTTCCTTCTCTTCTCTCCCTCTCCAAAGCTCAAGGGAAGCTTGTCCCACACCTGGGATGCTCCTCAAGAGATAAAATCAATTTTTCTCCCCCATTCTGGAAGTGAATCCCACAAAGACGATGACATGCTGCCTCATTCTCGTTCCTCCTACCTTGGCCTCTTTCTGTTGGACCCTAGTTCCATCTCTCTTATGTGTTTTGATGTTAACAAAACCGTTTTAAAATCTAATATGTTTATGAAGTGATTACAAGTCAAGAATCTACGGATGCAAGCAAAAAGATTGCACATGAAGGAAGAAATTTCTAGAAGATTTTAGTTTTTATTGTATCTTAGAATTTTTGTATGTCTCCAAACAAGTAAAATATAATCTAGGTATTAAAATCAAAGTAGAGATAACTAGGATTCAAAATATCGTTCATTTACTCGGTTCTTAACTCAAAGTCAACTCTTTCAAAACAAAGTCGTCTAGAGTAGATTGGATTTCTCAACTGATTAACACTAATGATCTTTGGTACTTGCTGGGCACAGGTTTGGACCTAAGTTCCAAACTGTGAACATCAAGTACCGGTACTCATCATGAGTATTGGTATCAAGCTATCACAGTTTGTGAACTGGGTTTTTGCCTGGACCTTACAAGTACCGGTACTCATCATGAGTACCAGTACATGAAGGTCATAGGACTTAAGACTGTGCGTTACAAGTACCGGTACTCATCATGAGTACCGGTACATGTAGGTCACAGGACCCAAGACTGTGCGTCACAAGTATCGGTACTCACAATGAGTACCGGTACCCAGTATTTGGCTGTACTGACTGTATGTAGTCAGTACCGGTACCAAGAGTTCAACACCGGTACCAACTAACCGTTGTGACTAGTCTGAATGGTTAATTTGCAATTAATCTTAATTCTAATGTTCCTAAAATACCCCTAACGGCTAGAATTCATGGGAGAGGTGATTAGTGGTCTATATAAGCACTCATTGAGTGTTGTTTTAGACACACATCTCAAAAAAGAGAAATATACTCTTGCCTAGATCTTCAATTCTCCATTTTCAAGCTAAAAGCGAGTTTGTTTTGTTGCATACATTTCAAGGCATCTCATCATTTGCAACAAATCTTCAAAGGCGATCGTATTTTTTTTGTAATCAATCGTTTGTTTTACGCCTTAGTTTTTCTCATTAGATTTGATTATACTTGTTATAAGATATATTCTTGTTGGAGACTTAGGAAATGGTTGTAAGATTCTATTTCCATTTTTTTTACACCTGTATCCTTATGTTTTCCTCATATCTTGTAATTGGGTTGAGGTAACCCATTAATTACCTCTGATATTAGTAAATTGATTCCCTCTGAGTTGAGGGAATCGGGTTAAAAATCCTAAGTCGGGAGACATAGGTAGTGGAGTACCTAGGTGAGGGGAACCACTATACATCTTGTGTCTTTTGTGGTTTGATTTATTTTGCAACTTTTTATTTCCCACACTATTCATCCCCCCTTCTAGTGTGCTTGTCATTTACAGATCCTACACCTTCTTCCTACTCTGTTCCTCGTCTTCCAAGCGTTGTCTCGTCTGGCTCGTCCTCCAAGCGATCGTCGAGGAGGATAATTTCTCTCTCCCATTCCTTTTTCCTGCTTTCTAGAGTAGAAATTTCTTGCTTTCTAGTTGTAATAGTTTTCCTATTTTCTAGTGTAATTTCTCGCTTTCTTAGATGTACAAACATTTTGCAACTTCAAGTGGATGTTTTCTCTCTCTTTCTGCCTCTCTCTCTTTCTCTAATTGTTTATATTGATTCCATTGCATTGTAATTACTCCGCTCTTTAAACAAAAATAAAAAAATATAATTACGAATTTTCATCGACGTAGCCTCCCTGAGTTCGACCCGAGATTTCTATTCCGGTATAAATTTTATTTGTTGAATTCGAGTTCTTCGCTATTCAAACTACAACGACAGGTTTTCAAAATGAAATCCAATAGCATCATCCTTTGACGTTCAACACAGCTAGATCCAACTCATCCTCGCTGGATGCCAGCTCATTTTAGCTGAATCAACCTATCCTTAGCTCCATTTAGCTCATCTCACTTGAATGGTAGCTCAAGCTAGTTCACCTTAGCTGCATTCAACTCACCTCAGTTGGATGGCAGCTCAAACTAGCTTAAGTCAGTTGATCCCAGCTCCATTCCAACTCCTCCCAGCTCAAGACAGTTCATGGAAGCTCTACTAGACTAGGCTTAGCTACTACCATCAACTAGCTAAGCCTAGTCAGCCGAAGAAGTCCTCAACCAGCTCAGGCCAGCTCAAGTCCAGCTCCTAAAGACTGAACTTAGCTCAACTTAGTTGAGCTTAGCTACTTGACCTAAGCTAGCTACTCTAGCTAGCTAGGAAGCCTTCGAGAAGACCAGATTTAGCTCACCTTAGCTCATATATCAGCAAAAGCCAGCTCATCTTAGCTTGGCTTAGCAGCTAGCAAAGAACTCACTAGCTCAACTAGCTAATGAGATTAGATGCAGCCCTCTTCACCTTCAGTCTACTTCACTGCAGCTCATTGCAGCTCCTCCTCTAAAACGTTAGCTCTCTCCTCCAACCATCTACTAGCTAAGCTAGCTTAGCTTAGCTCCTCTTACCTCCAACCATTGTAACCTTAAGCTCCACCTACTCCCACTTATTTTTGGTGTTCACCACCGCTAACAAAAGTCACCTAAAAGGTGGCACCAAAACACCCATAACCAACCTTGTTTTGGGGCCACCAATTCCCTCCAAAAACTCCTTCATCTCACCCCTACACTTAAACCCTAAAATCACATCCAACCATGCATTTTTCCCTCTCCAAAACCTACCCTTCTAGGAGCCCTACTAGTGGAGCCAAAATGGAGGCATCCCTCCACCATGGATGTCCACGATGGGGTGCCTCCATGGCCATAACTACAACCTACACATCCCTTTGGTTGGTGCCAAGAAATTCCCTCCATCCATCCATCAACCACCCCATCCTAGTCCTCCTCTAAACCCACGTCAACCACCACCTTCCTACCCTATTTGTGCCCCATGTAACTGCCACTTTCTACCCATCCTTGGTTAGTACAACTCCACTCATATCCACCTAAATCCATGGCCAAGGAAGGAGGAGAAGAGAAGAAGATCAAGGGGTCAACCTACCCACCCCCTTGGTGTCTTCTTCCTCTTTCCTTCTTCTCCCTTGTTCCACGCCAAGGAGAATCATTCCATCTAAGGGGGACGACTAGGCAAGGAGTAAGGTGGAGGACGTCCACCTTGAAGGAAGCTAGGAGGAGCATCAACTTAGAGGCAAGGAGAAGCTCTTTTCAAGCATAGGAGCTGTTGTGCTTGGAGAATGAGCCATCTCCTTCATCATCATCGTTGGAGGATGTTTTTCTTCTTCTTTATCTTTCTTTTCGAATTCTCTATTGTTTTAATTTTGTAGAAGCATTCCTCTACATGTGACTTTACTTTGGTAGTAATTGAAAAAGCAAGTTGCCTTCCCTTTTCTTGTGTTAAGTAGTTCAAGCCTTTCTCTTTAATTCTTATTGCACACGCTCTTCTCTTCTAATTACCCTAGGCGCATCTTCTTAGGGTGAGCTTATAAGAGAGGATTTATTCTTGTCACTTAGGGCATAGTTTCATATTTGCATAGTGTTGCTATCGCATTCTCGCACTTCCCGATTATTTTCAAAACCTTAAAAGCAACAAAATAAAAAAAACAAAAATACAAGTGCGGATTTGATTAGTGAGAGACAGAATCGTCTTGTTGACTAAGAATTTGGCCTCCTTGGATGGCCTTAGATACTCCATTATCTAGGTATTATAAATTTTAAGAGTTGATTGCAAAGATATGCATCTCAAGGACAAAACTCACTTTTTACAAAATCATGTATTTTTGACGTCACCTTTTGGCATCGTTGCCAAAGAGGCATGGCTTAGTCTCATTTAGTCACTCTCTTGCTTTATTTGATCTTCACGAAATTTTGTGTTTTTTGTTGTTTTGGTGCGAATCAGGAGTGGTAGCGGGATTCTAATTTGCTTGGAGCGAAAGTTTCAAGTGAACTTGTCTTCTCAGATACTTCAGGTCGGCACTCCAGGCTATCTCTTTTAAAAAAAAATCTCTTAAAAAATATTTAAATTATCAAAAAAAATCAAAAACAAGAAAAATTAAGGGTGGTGGATCCTTAAAATTCATTGTGTTGCTTATTTGCTTCATTTTTCCAACACCTTTGTCTTATTGGTGTCTGATTTTTGAAAATCCAGACTTCTGTTTTGATTTTCAAAAATCAGGTTCAAGCACTTAGGAGATTCCTAAAATCACGAAATTTCACCCAGGGAAGCCCCTTTCAGTCAGGAACCTTGAGTCCAATTTTCAAGCAATTTTACAGAATAGAAAAACTTAACAAATTTGCGGACTAAACAGAGGTTAGACCTTGTTTCCTTACTATTTTCTTACTGTCTATGAATTTTATAAATTTTAATACTCATTAGTCTTGGAAAAACTTTACATTGTTGAAAAACTTAAGAAATTCTCTACATCATATAACATTTTCAAAAATTTTTGAGGCCATTTGAGGTTTCTGCAAAATCATTTTCCCGAATCTATCATTTCTCACTCTTGACACTAGTAAGAAGAAAATTTTCAAACAAATATTAAAAAATTTTATAAAATCTCAGAAAAATCATTTTTGGTGTCCTTGTTTGATTTCCTATCTGGTAGTGGTGTTGTTTGTCTTGTTTGGAGCACTACCTAAAAAGATTTTAGAAAGAGATTCATTTTTAAGAGTTGCATACATAGGATTTTCAGTTTAGGTTTTTTGATTTTCTCTCTTAGATCAATTTTAAAGGAATTGACTTCCACTAACATCAACTTGTTTATTATTATTTTGTGAAACTTCAAAACCTTGTTTGAATCCTTAACAAGAAAGAATCTTCAAAGATACTAAAATTTGATCAAAACCCTAAAATGCTTTAACAGAAAATGCTTATTTGCAAACCTATTATTTTAACTTGGGCATCAGTTCCCACCCAATTTGTACACACATCTAAAATGGAAATAATCGGGCATTACCTCAATTAATGCCTATCACATTCCCATGCACTTAAGCTCCTAGACTTAATTAAAATTTGCAGAAATGGGTCAAATTTTAATGGCGGTTTCATCAAACTTAGGCTTTCTACCTAGGTCTTAAGATTTCTTTAGTTGATTTCAATTCCCTCATCTATATCTGGTGCCGGACTGAGGGGTAGTGTCAAACGACTAGGCGTGGGTCTATACAAGGCCCCAATGATTTTTTGGGACATGCTTGGGCCCAACCCTCCCCTTATTTAGTCTAGCTAGATTTATTGAGGGAATGGTTATCTACTATTGATTTCTTATTTCCTAGGTAGACCAAGTCTTAGGTAAGTTTTAGGGAGTCACCCTTAAGTTAGGTCTAGAATTTTAAGTCTAGATTTTTGTTTGCTTGATTGTACACTTCTTTTCATCTTTCTCTCATCTCCTCCCTATTCTTCCATTGTATGCACCAACGGCAGTCCCAAACTCCACGCTTAGAGGGACCACTTGATTTTGCCTCCCGCACAAAAGGATCCATTTCGTCTCTTTTGCATTTTAAAAAAATGGATAGCCAAAACAGGTCCAACACCCCTTCCACCTCTCAACCCACCTCTAACTCACAGGCTACTTTTCTCATCCTTGACCTTCCTAACTTGAAGCTTCCTAAAAATCATGAGTTGCCGCCAAATCAAAATCAAGCTCCCCCACCTAATTCGTTATTGATGATGGTTGAGCAATTGGTTCAACTTCACACCAATCAACAACAATTGGCTAGGACTGTGATGAACCTAGCCAACCATGGGCAAAACCCGCCTCCCCCTTAGCAGCCTGTTGTTCCTCTTAAGGATTTTTAAGATCCAATTATGAGGACATACCAAGGGTGGTCATACCTGAGGGGGACTTTGAGATCAAACCAGTTGTTCTGAACTTAATCAAGCACTTCCATGGCCTTCCAAGGGAAAACCCATCCAACCACCTTAAGAAACTCACTCTCCTCGCACAGACAATCCTTTCTCGCAATGTGTGAGAAGATTTATGGTTAATGGGGTTATTCCTACTTTCTCTCAAAGATAAGGCCGCCTACTGGTTCAGAACAATTGGAAAACCTATTACTACTTGGCCTTCGCTTAAAAGTACTTTCCTTAAAAAATTCTTCCCCATTGGTCGTACGAATTCTCTATGAAGATCTTTACAACTTTTCAACAAAAATCTGGTGAGACCTTACATGATGCTTGGGAATGTTTCCAGGATCTTCTAAGAAGTTGTCCACATCATGAGGTTCCTTTATGGTAGCTTGTGCAGATCTTCTACCATGGATTAGAAGATCAACTTCGATGTTTTGTCGATGCCTCGTGTGGCAGAAACTTCTTGAACAAGGATGTTGAGAGTGCCTATGAGATATTTGAAGAAATGAGTGAAAAATCATTCAATCATGCATCCATGAAAACCTTTGGTAGAACTACCAACCTGCAGTTCGTGTTCATGAGATAGGCGCTCAATTAATACTTGTTACCCAAAATAATCTTCAATTAATTGCCTACATACTCTACCAGATGCAATAAAACTAGATGAAAATCGAGGAAAGACTGACCACACCCAACCAGGCTCCAAATTTGACCCCGCCTAATATTCTGAAAAGAGAACTTGCATAATCTCAATACTGTCCCTGTTGAGTATAATCAATTTTTGGAGGCTTTCTATGGTTCACTAGAGACTTACTCTTATCTAAATCCCAGCCCCACTAAGAATATTTCTGCCCTTCAGGAGCAATTTAGAAATCCCTCCAACTCCAATTGGAGGAATTACCCAACTCATTCCTGGACCAATTCGATTCCCTTCCAAAAACAAAATCAATTTGGAGGGTATGGGTCAAATCAGACTTTTGATCAACCTGGGCCATCCCAAGAAGACATCAAGGCCCAGGTTATGAAAATGCTACAGGGAATGCAAAGTCAAATGTCAGAAGTAACTCGCGTTGTTACAAATCTCCATAACCAGATTGGGGTTACTCTAACTCTGAGACTTGCAGAACATCTGCCTTCCTAGCCCATACCCAATCCTACTAATTAGAGGAACCACCATTAGGGTGGAAATCTAAATCAAACCCATCATAACCAGCCTCCCTTTAACTTAACATCATACCAACCACTCGGTTTCCATCAACAATAGGTCCCCCAATCTCCTCCTCGGAACAACCAAACTGCCAATGAAGTTACATTGAGTGGGAAAACACTATAGATCTAGGGCTTTCCCATCAACATGAGGAAACCTACTCTAATCCCATGCAAGTTGACTCTCCTCCCGCCATTACTCAGGAAGAAAAAGAAACACACAAATAACAAGAATCAAACCATATTCCTTTTCCTTAAGCCCTGCATTCCACTCCTTCCAAGAAAAAGAAATCTAAGCCCTCTCACCAAGATCTCATGGACTTATTTGGGAAAGTCGAGATAAACATCCCCCTCCTAGATGCCATCAAATATATTCCTGCCTACGCTAAATTTTTGAAAGATATGTGTACTCCAAAGCAACAGGCCGAGAATTTAGGATAGGTGGTCCTTTCTGAGATAGTAAGCTCAGTTGTATAGAGCAAGCTACCTCTCAAGAAAAAAGACCCGGGCGCACACCTCATTTCGGTTGCCATAAATGACACCACTTTTGATTGTGCCCTTCTTGACTTAGGTGCCTCTATCAATCTCATTCCCACGATTTTATTTGAGGAATTCAAGTTCAGTGATTTCAAACCCATTGAGATTACATTACAATTGGCAGACTGATCTACCATTAAACCTTGGGAAATTATCGAGGATGTTAAAGTCAAGGTCTAGAATTCTCTATTTTCTGTTGATTTTTTGGTCCTTGACATAGAGGTACCTGAGACACTCAAGAATGTCCCTATTATCCTTCGAAGACCTTTTCTGGCTACTATAAAAGCTAATATCAATTGTCATTCTGGAAAAATGGATATAACTTGCGGTAACCAGACCATTTCTCTATATATTTTCAAAGCTTCTAGGAGGTCCCTTGATCATGATTTTTTTGAGGACTTTGATGATGAAATGGAAGTAGTGATTGAGGAATCTATGATGATCCATTCATGCTCTGCTTTGACCACCATTGAACTAGATTTTATTGATTCAGATTCTAAATATGATAATATGGTCGAAGACATTTCAGATCAATTAGGGTTTGACCTTTACCCTTCTGATTTTCCTGAGTCATCATCTGATCCACCCACACTAACTTCACCTACCCTTCATCACACTGATTTTTCCACCACTCCCTTTCCCCTGGACCTACCACCCAACCCCCCCAAGTATGACCTTCATCATGAACTAAAACCATGGCTAGGCTTGGGTCATTCTTCCATTTTTCCATCTCATTTTGATCCCCAAATTTCTACCATTCATCTTTTAGGGGATCAAAAGGAAGTCATCTTTCATGAGGGCATTCACGTGTCAAATTTTTTACATGATTGTCCGTCTTCTATGCATCACTTCATGTCTGACTGAATGGCATAAAAGATAGCATTGGATGGGAGGTAACCTATCATTTTTTTTTCTGCTTTCCTTTTTTCTTTCTTTTCTCAGGTTTTGACCATCCCGAACACGATCTCTTTTCACTAAGGTGATCTCATTTTCCTCCTAATGCATGAGGATATTGCATATCATAAGCATGGGGGGATGTTTTTAAATTTTGACAATCGATTCAGGATTTTCAAAACCTAAAAACATTCAAAAATTTTTCCGTTTTGCATGCATACTCATAAAAATAAAAATCATGAAAACTTGTTGAGGAAATTTTGAAATCAGGACTAAGGTTGAAGATTCATTTTAAGGTACAATGGGATTTAATCTTTAACAAACTAGGGACCAGGATGCAGATCCAATTTTTGGAACTTCTGGGTCTAATTTTAGACTAGATCAAGTATCTTTCTCTAAATTCCAGTTGAACTCATGATGATTCAGGTAACTTGATCTCTTTTTGTGACCTGGAAACTACTTGGCTTTGTTTTTGACTAAAAAATGTACGTCTCTTGTGAAATTCTTGTGTCAAATTTCACACACAAAGCCAACACAATCTAAAAACTTTTAGAAAATAATTAGAAATGCCCCTTGTTTAGTCTTAGTGAAAATCCAAGGTAGATGATTGGTGTGAGTTCCTACTGCTGAGAAGGGGAATGCCTCCTTTGAGGACATGATGTCAACTTGTTACCTCCTCGGCATTGCTACATATCTATATTTCATATCTTTAGACAGAGCATTAAGGTGCAATTCTGTGGCTTAGGTGTCATGGACGATGCTCTACCTATAGTGTCAGAGCAAGAGCTTGAGTTCCCTTGGAGAACCCCTTTACACAGCATTGTGTTTTGGGGTTGTGAGCTCCTGGGATGTGTCTTGGATGATACTATCTCGAAGTACCGGCGCTAGAGCTCCCTCGAGGATTGGTAATGAGAATGATGACCCCGACACATCTATTTTAGGATTAAGATAAAAATAAGTATAGAGGAAATAAAAAAAAAGAAAAAAAAACATGACGTTATAAATGTTGCCATTCACAAAGCATTGACACAATATTTTAAAGGTTATGCAAGTTGCGAGTCAAATTCAAGAGCCAAGGAAATCCTAACTCTAAAATGATTTTGGGTCATTTGAATTAACAAGGAGTTAACTTGTGAATTTCTGAGTGATACATTGATCCTGATTCATCTAACTTTTGGATCTAAAGGCAAATCCTGATGTTTTATCTCTAATAAATCCTATACCTTTTGTGCTTTTAATCAACCAAAGTCTTGTAATTTTCTTCTCCTTAAAAGTAAGAAAATTAGTCTTTCCCAAAAATTTGTTTTGTGAAAATAATTTTGCTAAGTGACTAGCAAAAGATAAGCAAGGGGGTGTGATAAACGCCAGTTTATTATCATTCTTATGCCCTAAAACAGATCTAGCTCTTAGGATTTTAACTCTGCAAATAGGTTTTCGGGTTGCCTTTAGGCATTCACTTAAGATAGGAATGCATTGCATTTTATTGTCTTTTTGATATGTTTATTTAAGTGTCAGGGATAAGCAAAGAGTCAGATCCCATAAACCTTGGCACTCAGGAAGGCAAAAGATGAAGGAAAAGCTTAAATCAGCTGGGTCTCAATTGGATCCAGCTCATCCCAGTTGGATCCCAGCTCATTCCAGCTGGATCAACCTATCCATAGCTCCATTCAGCTCAACTCAGCAAAATGGTAGCTCAAGCTCATTCACCTCAGCTCCATTGAACTCACCTCAGCTGGATGGTAGCTCAAACTAGCTTAAGTTAGTTGATCCCAGCTCCATTCCAACTCCTCCCAGCTCAAGATAGTTCATGGAAGCTCTACTAGACTAGGCTTAGCTACTACCATCAACTAGCTAAGCCTAGTTAGTTGAAGAAGTCCTCAACCAGCTCAAGCCAGCTCAAGTCCAGCTCCTAGAGACTCAACTCATCTCAACTTGGTTGAGTTTAGCTACTTGACCTAAGCTAGCTACTCTAGTTAGCTAGGAAGTCTTCGGGAAGACTAGATTTAGCTCACCTCAAGTCCTATCAGTAGAAGCCAGCTCATCTTAGGTTGACTTAGCAGCTAGCAAAGAACTAGCTAGCTAAGCTAGCTAATGAGCTTAGATGCAGCCCTCTTCAGCTTCAGTCTACTTCAGTGCAGCTCATTGCAGCTCATCCTCAGCTCCTCTTAAACCTTAGTTCTCTCCTCTAAGCATTTACTAGCTAAGCTAGCTTAGCTCCTCTTACCTCCCACCATTGTAACCCTAAGCTCCACCTACTCCCACTTATTTTTGGTGCCAAACACCCACACCTCTTCACACCACCACCACCAACAGAAGCCACCTAAAAGGTGGAGCCAAAACACCCATAGCCACCCTTGTTTTGGAGTCACCAATTCCATCCAAAAACTCCTCCATCTCACCCCTACACCTAACCCTAAAACCACATCCAACCATCCATCTTTTCCCTCCAAAACCTACCTTTCTAAAGGCCCTATTATTGGAGCCAAAATGGAGGCATCCCTCCACCATGGGGTGCCTCTGTGGCCGTAACTACCACCTACACATCCCTTTGGTTGGCACCAAGAAATCCCCTCCATCCATCCATGAACCACCCCATCCTAGCCCTCCACTAAGCCCACGCCAACCACCACCTTCCTACCCTCTATGTACCCCATGTAACCACCACTTTCTACCCATCCTTGGTTTGTACAACTCCACCCATATCCACCTAAACCCATGGCCAAGGAAGGAGGAGAAGAGAAGAAGATCAAGGGGGCAACCTACTCACCCCCTTGGTGTCTTCTTCCTCTTTCTTCTTCTCCCTTGTGCCACGCCAAGGAGGATCACTCCATCTATGGGGGACGACCAGGCAAGGAGGAGTAAGGTGGAGAACATCCACCTTGAAAGAAGGCTAGGAGGAGCATCAACTTGGAGGCAAGAAGAAGCCCTTTTCAAGCATAGGAGCTATTGTGCTTGGAGCAAGAGCCATCTCCTTCTTCATCATCTTTGGAGGACATTTTTCTTCTTCTTCTTTATCTTTCTTTTTGTATTAGCTGTTGTTTTAATTTTGTAGAAGCATTCCTCTACATGTGACTTTGCTTTGGTAGTAATACAAAAAGCAAGTTGCCTTCCCTTCTCTTGTGTTAAGTAGTTCAAGCCTTTCTCTTTAATTCTTAGTGCACACACTCTTCTCTTTTAATTACCCTAGGCACACTTGCCTAGGGTGAGCTTAGAAGAGAGGATTTATTCTTGTCACTTAGGGCATAGTTTCATATTTACATAGTGTTGCTATTGCATTCTCGTCTTCCTGATTATTTTCAAAACCCTGATAATAATAATAATAATAAAAAATATATATATATATAAGTGCATATTTGAGAGGAGAGAGAGAGATTCATCTTGTTGACTAATAATTTGGCCTCTTTGGACGACCTTGGATACTCCACTATCTAGGTATTATAAATTTTAGGAGTTGATTGCAAAGTTACGAGTCTCAAGGACAAAATTCACTTTTTACAAAACTGCGTATTTTTGACAGCAATGGTCACCAAGGAACTCATTCCAAGGAAATACCTTGGTCCATCAAACCCACCACAAAGGAAGAAAATGCAAAGAATTGATGGTTGATTTGGGAGACCAAATTCTCTTGCCCTTTCCTGAGACTTTAAGTAGAGAAATTAAGAAAAGAAGTAAGGGCACTAAAATATTGATGAATTAAAGGCCACATTCAAGGATGTGCAGATATAGGTTCCTTTGATGGATGCAATTGTTTACATTCCCACTATTGTGATATTTTTCAAGGAATACTGTAACCCTAGGTGCCGGTCTAAGAAGACTAGCAAGGCAGTCTTGTCTTAATAGGCAAGTGTAGTTATTGTTAGTTCAACCTCCCAAAAATTATGTTTTGATGATTTTACAAGATTTCTAAAAGAAAAATAAATCATATAAGATACTAGTTCTATTGCCACTACAACTCCATTGCAGGATTCTCAAAGACCAATAGTTTCATGGAGACCAAAAGGATGAAGATGTATATTTGTCTAAGTCTTAGGATTTATTGTATTAACTTCAAGGAGTCATATTTTCATCTTTCTTGAGTCTAGAAAAGAGTTGTAAAGAGCCCCCAAAAAGATACAAGACCTTTAGACATTATGCTCACAACACTCAGGAAAAACTTCGAAACAAAAACCAAACTTAGAAACATCCATCAGATGTCTAAAAGGGTTCCCAGATGTCTGATATTTGACTTTAAGTCATCTGACACTTAACTCAGATGATCAATCATTATAAAATATCCCTTGGCTCTTTAACCACTTAGGCTCCAAATGAATAGATATAACTCCAGACGTCTGGTAATTCTATTAGTCGTCCATTGACACTGCCGTTGGCATTAATCATTCCCAAATCTCCTTGTGTCAAAATAAATCCGACCGTTCAGGGTGTTTTACCCTTGTTCCAGACGTTTGGATATACCTCGAGACATCCAAAATAGGACCATTACACTTAAATCACTTAATAAAGATTTTGTCAAATGCAATCTCGCTTTTGGATTCAAAAGTAATCTAGAGTTTGAGGTCATCATGATTTCCAGACGTCCAAAACCATCATCAGACGTCCAGTCAAATGTCTAACCTCCATATACTACAACCATGTCTGGATCTGGTTCAATCTGACTTCCAGACGTCCAAAACCATCATCAGACGTCCAATCAAATGTCTAACCTCCATACACTACAACCATGTCTGGATCTGGTTCAATCTGGGAACTGACCCACATTAAATTAGACATCTAAAATTTTTCTCAGATATTTACCCTAGAATCTTGTTTTCATCCAACTAAATCTAGGAACATTGATCCCAAATATCAGAAAATCAAAAATATAGTCAGATGTCTAATAAGACGTTTGACCTAAAAATTAGGCATCTAATTCTGTTGCCAGAGTCATTATGAGCCTGACCTAATTTTGATTTCGACCAAATCGGTTGGGGGATGTCCCTAATGCCTAGGAGGAGCCTCCTAAGCCTTCTTAAAAGTTCTTTTGAGGCCTATATATATCCCTTAACCCCTCTTAGGCAAAACACACCTTTGAGAGATAATTCACAAGATAAACACTAGCTCTATACTATATTGCCCTACTAGTGTGCAAACTCATTCCTTGGGCAAAAACCCACTCCCTCACTACTGTGCTACTACTATCTTCTCCAGGGAGTACACTCACCATAGTACTAGATTACTTATATATTTATTTGGGGAGTTCTATAGGGTGTCTTTCATTTTGCTGTTTTCATATTCTGCTCTACTTGGGTATCCGGCATGTGGATCCTCATCTCTTGTGAAGGGAAAAACCTCCGTTTTGGGATCGGAGGTGGGAATTGTAATTGACGTATACTACCCTCATTTGAGTAGTGTGGTTAGTGGATTGATCACTAGGTGATCAGAAATCCTAAGTCAAGGCTGACTTAAGTGGTGGTTTTCTCCTAGTTTTGATTTTCACCTAAAAATTATTGTGTTATTGTGTGATTGAAATTTTATTTGCTTATTACACTTCAATTTCACTAGTCACCCCCCCTTTAGTTCAATTTCAGATATATTGAGTGATTTACTACTTAAAAAAAAGGACCCAGGAGCCCCATTGATCTCCTACAAATTACATGATGCTCCATTTGATAGGGCTCTTTTAGACCTAGGATCATCAATTAATTTGACTCGTATTGCAATTTATGACAGATTTCAATTTGGGGAACTAAAATCAACTTATGTTACAATCCAATTAGTTGATCGAACAGTGAAAGTACCTCGAGGAAAAGTGGAAAGCGTAATTGTGAAGGTCAATGGATTTTGTTTTCTCAAAGATTTCTTTGTACTAGATATGGAAGTCTCGACTAATAGAGGGAAGCTTGTATCATTTTAGGTCACCCATTTTTGGCGACTACCAGGGCAAACATTGATTGCACATCAGGGTGTATGGAAATCACCTTGAGAGACTAGAAATTGAGGACAGATATTTTTCGGGCAACAAAAAACTTTGATTCGAACAAAATAGAGGATGAATTTGAGGAAAATAATCAAGAATTTTGCGCTAACAATGGGATGATCTTTACTGATCCAGTTGGTCACTCATCTGTAAGTGGGATACCTGATTTTATGACACTTAAAGGAATCTCATCGAATTTCTTAAGCATACCCTAGATAAACAATTATGATTTGGATTACCTTACACATGTCACCTCTAGTGGACCTAGGCTCAACCTTTCACACGGAATTACCATTGTCAACCGTAGATAATAACACAACAACACCTTACTTTGTCACAGAGGTAGAAGACGTAGATTCAAGCTCAGAATAATATCATCTTGCAAGTGTAGCCTCTATTGGACCTTCAACAACCATCAACTCAGTGACCCTACTTGATTTTGATGAGTATTAAGACAATCCCCCACAACTTCTATATCAAGAATAATTCCCTTAGAGCATTACTGAACCCTCTTCACCAATACTAGAACTCAAGCCTCTACTAGACTCATTAAAGTATATGTTCTTAGGTGAACAGGAAGCCTTTCCTGTGATCATGAACTCATGGCTCGCCTAAGAACATGAGCAACAACTTATAGAGGTCTTAAAGGAACATGAGGCTATTATTGGGTGGAGTATTTCAAACTTAAAGGGAATTCACCCATCATATTGCACACACCATATTTATACTGAAGAAGTGGTGAAGCCGTCTAGACAACCTCAGAGAAGACTAAACCCTAACATGTTAGAGGTTGTCAAGAAGGAGGTTATTAAGTGATTAGATGCCAGCATCATTTACCTAATTTCAAACAGCCAATGGATAAGCCCTATCCAAATTGTGGCAAAGAAGGTGGGACTAGAAGTCATACAAATAGAAGACGGTGAATCCATCCCCACCTGCACCACCTTTTCTTGGCAGGTGTGTATAGATGATAGTCGAAAAATTCGACAAAGAAAATAGTTAAGGTTTCGAGAGATAGAAACCCACATTGTAGTACGTGCAGAATTTTGCTTACCAAATAAATATAATCGAGATGTGACAACCAAGTCGAACATGGGGAGGCGACGTTTGATTTTCAAAATCACGCTTGATTATTTTCTTTTTGGTATTTCTTGTCTATATCTATTTTTTTTTTCTAATTTTCTATAAGTAGAATATCAAGTGGAATCAATCTAAGCTAGGCGATGAAATAATTATGGAGAAAGTGAGAAAGAGAAAGAAAACAAATATATATAAAAGTGAAACAAATGTTTGTTACAAAAATAATTGCTAAAAATAAATTTACACTAAAAAGTGATAAAAGAGATAAACAGAGAGAGAGAATCTCCTTTAATGGTTGCTTGGGGGATGATAACTTGGACAGTGCCTGGACGACAAAGTGTGAGGATGGAGGAAGGAGAATAGGACTGGAAAAAGAGGAGCTGAGGCAAGGGGCATCGCAGCGATCCATTTCCTAGAACAGGGGTGAGAGGACAGCCAGTGAGAGCTCCATGAAGGGAGGTAAGTGTTTGCACCTCAAAACACGCCTGTAATAATGCCTTCTTGTGCTATTTTCTAGCATTAACATTGCATAATAGGATCCTGTAATCGCATTTGTAAAAACGCTTGCATGCATGCATTTAATCAAGAGAGGAAGAGGAGTGAAACAATGGCTTGCATAGTTACATTTCATCTCAAGTGCCTCCTTGCAAATTCCACCTCTTTTCATTTTTTTCTCTCTTGATTTCTTCTTTTCTTCTTCCCGCGGCTGCACTTCTTCCCGCAGCAGCTGCATGCATTTACTCCACGTCACTTCTCCCTTCCAACGCCGCTCCCTATAGCTGCAACTCGCGCACCCTCTCCCTGCTGCAGCCGGCATGCCTCTCTCTCCTCCTATATAAGAAGCTGCAGCTTCTTCCTCGCAAGGGAGGCTGCTGCAGCAACAAAAACCCGCAGCCATCTTCTCCACCGCTTTCCCCTCCCATACGTCGGCCCTCCGTCGAGGAGGCACCCGGCGAGCAGGAGAACCCACTGTGGTGCACACCACCACAGTGGGAGCACCACCGCCCAGCTTTTCGACGAGCCGGTGGGCGTGGTGCATTCCCTCGCTTCATTTTTTTTCTCTTTAACGCCATTGCCGCCGCTCCAAGCTTTGAAGCTTGAAACCGCGGCAGCAGCAGCCACGCAGCAGCAGCAGGGCCATTCCCCGCTCAACCTCCGTCCTCGCAAGGGAGGCTGCTGCAGCAACAAAAACCCGCAGCCATCTTCTCCACCGCTTTCCCCTCCCATACGTCGGCCCTCCGTCGAGGAGGCACCCGGCGAGCAGGAGAACCCACTGTGGCGCACACCACCACAGTGGGAGCACCACCGCCCAGCTCTTCGACGAGCCGGTGGGCGTGGTGCATTCCCTCGCTTCATTTTTTTTCTCTTTAACGCCATTGCTGCCGCTCCAAGCTTCGAAGCTTGAAGCCGTGGCAGCAGCAACCACGCAGCAGCATCAGGTCCTCCCCGCTCCTCCGCGACCGTCCCCACAGTCGCTCACCGCCTCCGCGCGCGTCTGCAGGGCGTTCCCCGCCTCCGTCTCCGTTCTGTCCGCCTCGCAGTTGCACCCGTAGCCGCCGCCGCGCGCACTGCAGCGGCCGGCTACGGCCTCGCGCCGACCCCTGCCCTCCTCCGCGACCCTCCGCGACCCTCCGCGACCACCTGCAGACCTCCTCCACGCTCGCTCCTGCACGCCTTCGCCCGCCCGTCGCCTTCGCGCACGCCTGCAGGAACCCTAGGCGAAGCCGCGCCCGCACCCGCCGTCTTCAGACGTCTGCCTCCGCCTTCAGACGACGCGGCGTCAGAAGTCCGCCGGAGGCGGCAGACGTCTTAACTCGCGCGTCCGCGATCTGTCGCTCGCCCGCTCTCTCTCTGCCAATCTCTCCCGCTCCCGCTCTTTGTCACGTATACTCTCTCTCTCTCTCCCGCTCTCTCTCTCTCTCTCTCTCACTCACTCTCAGTACACTACACCAACGCACACACACATCTTCACCGACACTTCCACACACCCACACACACATAAACACTAGTATAAACATATATATATCTATTCGTATACATATATATAGTAACATATATATATATATATACATAGTATATCTATATAGTTATGTATACATACATACATATATAATATATATATATGTATATATATATATATATCTATATACTTACACATATACTTATATATATATATACACATACTTATATACATATATATATATATATATACATATCTATATACTTATATATATATACATATATATCTAGATACATATACTTATATACATATATATATACATCTATATAGTATTATATATATATATATACATATATACATATATAGCTATATACATACATATATACATATATACATATACACCTATATATATATATACACACATATATATATATATCTATATATATCTATACATATATACCTATACATTTATATATATATATAGATATAGTTACTTATATACATACACACATATATATATTTTCACGTTATTTGCCATACGCTGTATTGCGGGAATATCTGCACCAGTTGTTGATATTCCCTGATACACACGTACAAAACGCGTGGACCCATACATCATCCATCATCCATCCACACTCCACGCGGCACCCAGTCGTGTTGGTTGCGTCTCTCTAGACATCGACTAACTCGACATAGTGCTACACTCCATCGTCACCTCCACCCCCACCCCTTTATATATATTATATATATATACATACTATATTTACTTTCTGTCTGTTTGCTCCTCTCTTGGTAAAAAGATAAAAAAAAGTATATAAAAGAGAAGATAATCTTTGACTTGCAGGTACCCCGTCTTGCGAGTAGCAAGACTTGTTTTGGAACTCTGTTTTGGCTAAAAGTCAAGGACACAATTTTGAGGGTGTGCCTCAAGGACAAGGATTACCAGAAAAAAAATCTAAATAAGAAAAACACTAAAAACATAATAAACGAACGGAAGAGACGCGTTTTAAGGAAAACGTAGAAACTCGACTTCAACCCCACTTCCCTGAGTTCGACCCTGGGCCTAAAAGTGACAAGATAAAATCAATTAGGCCAGGTTAAAAATTTTGTAAAGAGATGGTTAGGTCCGAATTAGGTTAACCACTATACATATTTCAACGATAAAAACATCATATTAACAACCTATCCAGGCCGACCCATCACACTTTTCTGGCGCCGTTGCCGGGGAGGTGCGCCTTCGTGTAAGTTTCTATCCAAATCCTTTCAATTTTTCTCTTCCCTCTTCACGGGTATTGTTGTTTTTGGTGTGCAGGTGAACTTGGCGGAAGGAGAAGGAGAGCAGACGAAGTCGGGAACGAGGGCAGATCCAAGGCGGGAACGAGAGCGTGAAGACGCCGACACCGCATTGGAGCTTCGCACACGTTGCCAAACCAGTAGGTTTTCTCTTTCTTAGCAAACTAGGGTTAGCTTGCCACCCAAAAAAAAAAAAAAAACTAGAAAAACTTCTTGGGATTTCTTGGGGCAAGTGGATTAAAATTCACTTGTTTGATTGGTTGTATTCACTCCCACTGCCCCGGGATTTCCCGCCACACTTCGCATAGCGAAAATCCGAGAATCTTGATTCTTGGATTTCTCGCCTAGGGAAGTATTCTTTGAGGCAAAGAAAAAGATTGCTTATATCCCTCTTTTGCCTCACTTATCTTTAATTCAGGATCACATTTTTGGTGGGGAGACTTGGAATTGAGTTGATTCCAACCCCACCACGACTTTTCAAACTTGCCTGTGATTCGATCCTGAATACTTCAACCCCAACAATTTTATTTTCTTTATCTTTTGGTTGAAGCCTTGTGTGTGGAAATCATTTCTGGTGATTGGGAGCACTTGAATTGAAGTGCTTTGGCTCCCTGTCACATTGATATAAAACTGATTCGTGCATCCACACTTAGAAATCTCCATTTAGGGTAGCCCATTGCATTTTAGCATGCATTAACTAACTGATAATTGAAGAAGGGTTTCTTGGGTTTTAGAAGGAAAACCTGTATTTTTGCAAAAACCCGGAGATTGGTTGAATTGGTAATTCAGCAAAACCCTAAAATTCATACTACTTAAGGCTGAACTCTAAAAACCATTCGCCAATAAAAACTTCAATTCGGGGAGATTTCCCCGTTGCATGCTTGTTCTTACACACTCTTAAAATCAATCACTTGGGCATTACCCGTAAACAACGCCCTTCACATTCCAAAAGCACTTGACCCTAAGCCTCTAATTAAAACTGGTAGTAACTTGACCCTTACTAAGGATTGGAGGTCTAACTACCTGCGTGTAGCGACTACGTGCTGGTGAGAGTTCCCGCGTGCTATCGGGTGTCTAAGACTGGGGCAAACGGCCTTTCAATCTGGCCCGGTGCTTCCGCGGTGCTCGCATTCGATTCCGTAGTTCGTGATAGTAGGTAACTTAGATCTTTAGGTCTAAGGGCACACTGTAGAGGTTAGGAACTTGACTGTATTGATTTGTAATCAAGTGTACCTTTGCGGCGTCATTTCTCTCATCCCTTTTCCCTTCTCATCTCCCCAATTCTTCCTGCGGTAGTGCATGTTTGGGAGGAGGTCACAAAACCCTGAACTATTTGAATTGACTGATAAATCTAGAAAATAAGTCGAATCGTCCTCCTCCTCCACAAACATGGCTGCACGCCCACCCCCAAATCCCGAGGGAGGAAACCGCCCTCAGAACCCACCAGGTGGTGGAGCCTTAGATCCCATAACCCGCCTCCAAGCCCAAATGGAAATGTATAATGAGCAAATCGAAGCCATTCGGGAAACATTGGAGGAAATGCAGAACCCTCCCAAACGGGAGGAGCCTAGGTCTCTTAGCTCTTATCAGAATCCCGCTGCTACAGAGACCATAGGACAAATTCGGCTCCCCATGGGCGGGGACGACTTTGAATTAAAACCAAACATAATTGGCCTAATCAATTTTCACTTTCATGGTCTTGCAAGTGAAGACCCATTTCTCCACTTGGAAGACCTAACCCGACTTGCTGAAACCGTTAAACCAAGAAATGTCGGGTTATCTATAGTCCTCATGAAGATGTTCCCATTTTCATTGCGGGATAAAGCGTCACAATGGTTACGCACCCTTGGGAGAACCATCCATTCTTGGGAAGAGATGCGAACAGCGTTTCTCAAGAAGTTCTTCCCAATCGGGCGGACCAATGCGCTTCGCCGTGCTATCACTTCATTTACACAACAAAACGGCGAACAATTTCATGAGGCATGGGAGAGGTATAACGACCTCCTCAGGAAGTGTCCGCACCACGGTCTGCCTAAGTGGCATATAGCCCAGATTTTCTACTATGGGCTAAATGAGACTTTGAAGCAAATTGCAGACGCTTCCTGCGGAGGGAACTTTATGAATAAAGACAAGAATGGAGCATTCGAACTGTTTGAAAATATAAGTGAAAACTCGATGAACAATGCTTCCATTGTCGCCTTTAATCGTACCAGCCAGCCCCGAAATGTCCACGAAGTTGACACGGGACCCTCCCATTCATCCACTGATCTAAGCCTTATTGCACAAAAACTGGATGAAGTCTCCGTCGTGCACAAGAAGCTGGACGAGCTTCTGGCCAACCCCGCCCGATCTATGGCAAACACCACCTCTTCACCACTTCGTCACAATCCAAGTTCTTCTAATACCAGGCTTATCCCGAGAAACCCCGTTAGACCTTCCTTACTGAGTGTCGCGCCAAGCGACTCAGTAAGTCATGTGGAACTGGCTTCTGCGAGCCAGTATTTCGACACGGAGGACCAAGCCTCCGTGTGCTCGGATGCATATCTACATGCAGATGCATCTTCTGGCATAGAAGACGCTTGCGCCCTGGGGAACAACCCGTTCTCTGCCACTTATAAACCAGGATGGCGTAATCATCCGAACTTCGCATGGTCCAACAACCCGCAGCGCCAAAACCCCGCGGGTGGACCAATGCGACCGTCCGCACTCGTCATCCCAAGGGTCCAGTTTAATCCTATGGCAAATCCGCCATCAGGCCCTTGCGTACCACAAACTGAACACGCATCAAGCCCTCTTGACAAATTGATGCGAATGATGACGGAAATGTCAGAGCGCCATGAAGAGAACATGACCTCTCTTCAGCACCAATTGGCGCAACAGAACGCCGAGATCAGTCAACTACGCATGGCGACTCGATCTCAGGGCACTCTTCCCGCCCAACCTGTTCCAAACCCGCGAAATTTCGTACCCCGTGGTTCTCAACCACAGGTACGACCTTCTCAGGGACAGGTTAATCAAGTTCTGCAAGCTCCGAGCATTCCACCGGGATTTCAGGCTAATCCTGCTGCAGCACCACACTCTTATGTCCCCATTGCAAACCCTCCTCCACCGTATGATCCCACTAGACCCGCATCGTCCAATGCTATCACTACGAGGAGCGGTAAGCAGACCGTCGATCCGCCTCGACCTGATCCTGGCCCGTCTTCTTCTTCGCCCTCTCACTTGGGATGCATACCGCATTCGCGAGAGGATGATGCACCAAAACTTGTGCCAGAATCAGTCCCATTCCCTGAGGCTCTACTAAGGGAGCCAAAAGGCAAAAAGAAAAATACGCAGGCCTTTGACAACCTACGTAATTTGTTCAGGGATGTAGAAATCAAGGTACCCCTGCTCGAGGCAATCGACCACATACCTACTGTCGCTCTATTTTTCAAAGACTACACAACACCCAGGCGACAGTCAAAGAAGACTAAGAATCCGGTGGTTCTCTCGCCTCATGCGAGTTGTGCTATACTGTCAAACTTACCACCGAAGCAGAAAGATCCAGGCACACCACTGATTTCCTGTAGCATCCAAGGCTGCAGTTTTAACCGTGCCTTGCTTGATCTAGGATCTTCCATCAATCTCATACTGACCATCATGCTCGAAAAATTTTCCTTGGGAAATCTGAAACCCACCCCTGTCACGTTACAGTTGGCAGATCATTCTGTCAAAATCCCGAAGGGTGTGGTGGAAGACGTGGTGGTTAGGGTCAACAGTCTCTGTTTTCCTGTTGACTTTCTTATTTTAGATATGGAAGTTCCTAGTTCACTTTCTGATTGTCCGATCATCCTCGGTCGACCTTTCTTGGCCACAGCCCGCGCCCACATCGACTGCGAGTCGGGCTGTATTGAGATTGCCGTTGGATTTGAGAAGCTCAAGCTTAACATATTCAAGGCAGCCAAGAACTTTGATTGCGATTGCATTGAGGATGACACGTCTGACGAGGGCATGGCCGTCAGCGCTTGTATCGGACTAATTGGGACCTATTCGGACTGCTGCGGATTACCTATAAACACTGATAACTGCCTGACCAACACATACTGTGACGTTCCCCAATCCCTCCCTTGTCCATTACCTTCTCCTGGCCAGACTTCTGACGAGGTTTTCTCCGCTTCCCATACCTTGTGGTCTGAGTCATATCCGGGCTACTCACTGTCAGTCCACACTCATGAAGACCGAATTGCCCTTTCTTCCCCGCCAAATCAGGCGGATTTACAAATCCACACTGGGACCTTGAGCCCATATACTTCTCACTGGGGCTATTCATTTTTGGGTCCATCTATCCAAGAAGCCCCTCTTCTTGGCCAATCTGAAGGCCAGTTTCTTCCTCCTAACTTGTTCTCCTACCCGTCTGGGACACTCTCGTCCCAAGAAATGCCAGATCCTTCCCCATCCACTCCTGAGCTAAAAGTGCTGCCTAATACACTCAAGTATGTTTTCCTGGGACCAAATGAAACGCTCCCTGTAATCATCAGTTCAAAATTAACCATGGAGCAGGAGTGCAAACTAACTAAGGTCCTCCCAGAACACAAGGCAGCTATTGGATGGTCTTTATCAGACTTATCTGGTATTAGCCCCTCCTACTGCACTCATCGTATATATACGGAGGAGGAGGCTCGACCTTCTCGCGAGATGCAGCGATGTCTGAACCCTAACATGCGGGAGGTCGTTAAGAATGAAATCATTAAGTGGCTGGATGTGGGTATAATCTACCCGATCAGCGATAGCCCCTGGGTGAGTCCGATTCACGTTGTGCCCAAAAAGGCAGGACTCACCATCCGTGTCAATGACAGGGGCGAATCCATCCCTACACGCACTCCTACATCTTGGAGAGTGTGTGTAGATTATAGGAAACTCAATGCTGCAACCAAGAAAGATCACTTCCCGCTACCATTTATTGACCAAATCCTGGAGCGGTTAGCGGGAAATAAATTTTTCTGCTTCCTGGATGGATTCTCAGGATATAACCAGGTGGCAATAGACCCCCGAGACCAAGAGAAAACCACTTTTACCTGCCCTTTCGGCACCTTCACCTTTAGAAGGATGCCGTTCGGACTTTGTAACGCGCCAGCAACTTTCCAGAGATGCATGCTGGCGATATTTCATGACATGGTGGGTGACTTTCTCGAGGTCTTCATGGATGACTTTTTAGTCTTTGGACCATCTTTTGACGAATGTCTTGCCAACCTGACTCGCATCCTTAGGAGATGTATTGATGTAAACCTCGTGCTTTCCTGGGAAAAAAGTCATTTTATGGTGCACGAGGGAATTGTTCTTGGACATATCATCTCCGATAGGGGTATCGAGGTTGACAGAGCTAAGCTCGATGTCATTACTGATTTACCTGTGCCTGGTTCTGTCAAACAAATCTGCTCCTTCTTGGGACACGTCAGTTTCTATAGGAGATTCATCAAAGACTTCTCCAAAATTTCTCGACCCTTAACTCATCTCCTATCAACTGACGTGCCCTTCGACATGGGCCTTGACTGTATACAAGCATTCACGCAGCTGCGTAATGCTGTCACCAAGGCCCCTGTTCTCCAGCCGCCTGATTGGTCCCTCGACTTTGAACTTATGTGTGACGCTTCAGACCTTGCAGTCGGAGCCATCCTGGGACAAAGACGCGATAGACACCCCTTCGTGGTATACTACGCCAGTAAGACGTTGGACGAGGCCCAGCGTAATTATACTACCACTGAAAAGGAACTACTGGCAGTCGTCTTTGGGCTGGAAAAATTCCGTTCTTACCTTCTGGGCTCTCACGTTATTGTTTTCACTGATCACGCAGCCATTCGCCATCTCATGCACAAGAAGGATGCCAAGCCTAGACTGATTCGTTGGATCCTTCTGCTCCAGGAATTTGACATTGAGATTCGTGATAAGGCCGGAGCCCAGAATGTTGTGGCTGATCACCTTTCCAGACTGGACCCTGACCATATTGGACTTACACTGCCAATTAATGAAATTTTTCCTGATGAGCACCTATTGGCAATAAATGTGGCAAGTGGACCGTGGTATGCCGACATTGCCAATTACCTTGCTTCTGGATCTCTTCCACATGGCTGGCCTAAAAACCAACGCGAGCGTCTCATGGCAGAAGCAAAGTATTATTTCTGGGATAATCCACTTCTTTTTCGGATAGGTGCTGATCAAATCATCCGTCGCTGTATTCCTGACAGTGAGTTCCCCAGTGTGCTATCCTTCTGCCACGATCAGGCCTGTGGAGGCCATTTCTCTGGGAGGAAAACTGCAGCCAAGGTGTTGCAGTGCGGTTTCTTTTGGCGCTCCCTTCACCAGGACGCACACACTTATGCCAAGCATTGCACTAGGTGCCAGTCATTAGGGTCAATGGCACGTCGTGACATGATGCCCTTGCAACACATCCTAGCATCGAAAATCTTCGACATCTGGGGAATTGACTTCATGGGTCCCTTTCCTCCATCCAATGGCTTCGAATTCATCCTCGTGGCCGTCGACTATGTTTCGAAATGGATCGAGGCTATTCCCGCGCGCCGTGCTGACCATGTTATCTCCACCCGATTCGTCAAAGACCATATCTTTGCGCGTTTTGGGATCCCTCGGGCCATTATCTCGGATGGAGGAAGCCACTTTACCCATGCTTCTTTTCGGGCACTTCTGAGGAGGTACGGAGTCCACCATCGTATCGCATCCCGGTATCATCCTCAGACGAACGGCCAGGCGGAAGTGTCGAACCGGCAAATCAAGCAGATTCTCTAGAAAACGGTTCGGCCTGACCGTAAGGATTGGTCCGACAAGCTGACTGACGCACTTTGGGCGTATCGGACCGCCTTCAAGGCTCCCCTTAGTATGTCTCCATATAGAATCGTTTACGGGAAGCCTTGTCATTTGCCTGTGGAGTTGGAGCACCGCGCTTATTGGGCGGTTCGCCAATGTAACCTCGACCCAGACTTGTGTGAACGAGAAAGGAAACTCCAACTCCAAGAGCTGGAAGAGCTCCGTCGTGAAGCCTATGATTCTACTCTAACCTTTAAACAGCGCACTAAGGCTTTTCACGACAGCCATGTTCGGCGGAAGGAATTTGAGCCATCTCAGCAAGTTTGGCTCTATAATGCCCGACTCAAATTCTTTCCTGGGAAATTGAAGTCCAAATGGACTGGTCCTTTCCTGGTCTCAAGACCATTCCCCAATGGGGCCGTCGAGATCGAAGATCCCAAATCTGGGCGTAAATTTACGGTCAACGGGCAGCATTTGAAACCCTATCTGACTCATGAACCTGCCCCCGTTGGAGAAACCGTTGCCCTGTTGGAGGGTAACTAATTCTTTGCCTCATTCTGAGTCCAGCTGGGGACATTAAATTCAGCACTTGTTGGGAGGCACCCTAACAGCACTCACCATCCACCATCACTTTTCACACCTCTATCGCAATCACTTCACTTTTCTCTTCACCACCCACCATCCACCCACCCTTCCACCCTGATCTATACCCTGAACCTCAGCTCTTGTTACCCGATCTTCCATCCTTCCTCTGCCTTTCCCTGCATGCATATGAGGACATAGCATTGTTTGGCATGGGGGGGTGGATAGGCATCCATAGGATCCGGGTATGTTATGGTATCATACAGTTCCCACCTATTTATAAATATGCAAGAAAAAGAAAAAAAAAAAAAATATATATATATATATTATAATAAATGGTGTTTAGTAATGATCTTGAAGCTGAAACAAAAAGGCAATAAGTGTTTATGGATATTCAACCTCTGTTTTGAAGACTTTCCAGGCCACAAAAGCTTGATTCGCTCAGGCTCGGCTTAATTCACTTAAAGCATTGACAAAATAGATCAAGATCTCTCCTAACTAAGGATGTATTCTTGTACCTGAGGCACAAGTACAAGATTCGTTGGTTTACTTTTACTTGAGAGCTTAAGTAAACTTGGTTCACACTACACATATCAGGAAAGACCAGGTGAACATAAGATCCAACCCTAGTGTTCATTAGGGAAGGTGGAGTCCTTACCTGTGCGCGCAGGTAGACTTTTTATCCCAGGCTTTAGTCTTGTGTTTAGGAGCGACTCTTTCCACCAAAAAGAAACTCTCCCACCAAAAAAAAAAAAGTGTGCTCTTTCAAAATGTGTTGTAAGAGATATACTGACATATGTTTCAAAAAAAAAAAAAAGAGAAAAAAAGAGTTGTCAAAAAAAAAAAAAAGATGTTGCAAAAGAGTCAGTATATCTCATAAATGTCTGTATAATTTGTTTTTCGGTGAGCCAAAAAAAAAAAAAAACACAAAATGGGAGTTGAGTTTTCCGTCATCATCTTAAGGGTCAATTCGAAGACATGAGCTGAAACTGGGACCAACCTGTACTTAAAAATTTGTGAAACCCTGGGATTGAGTCTTAATGTTCATCTGGTTAGTCTTGATCCTTCACTATGCACAAACCATAACCTCTTGAGCTCTCGAGTACAGCAAAAACCTCCTGGGTCCTGGAAATCGTACTTAAGGTTTAAATATCAAGAGTCCTGGTTAGTTGAGAGATGATCTATGTCATGTGAGACTTAAAGTACTGGTAGTCTTCTTTACAATTGGTTCTCACAATATTCGATAATAAACACACCTATATCACCTCAGAAGAAAATCTTCAGCTTAAGATTATTTCTAAATACTATTTTGCTAGGGACTAGCAAAAGATAGGCATGGGGGTATATGTTTGCACCTCAAAACACGCCTGTAATAACTCCTTCTTGTGCTATTTTCTAGCATTAACATTGCATAATAGGATCCTGTAATCGCATTTGTAAAAACGCTTGCATGCATGCATTTAATCAAGAGAGGAAGAGGAGTGAAACAATGGCTTGCATAGTTACATTTTATCTCAAGTGCCTTCTTGCAAATTCCACCTTTTTTCATTTTTTTCTCTCTTGATTTCTTCTTTTCTTCTTCCCGCGGCTGCACTTCTTCCCGCAGCAGCCGCATGCATTTACTCCACGTCACTTCTCCCTGCCAACGTCGCTCCCTCTAGCTGCAACTCGCGCACCCTCTCCCTGCTGCAGCCGTCACGCCTCTCTCTCCTCCTCTATAAGAAGCTGCAGCTTCTTCCTCGCAAGGGAGGCTGCTGCAGCAACAAAAACCCGCAGCCATCTTCTCCACCGCTTTCCCCACCCATACGTCGGCCCTCCGTTGAGGAGGCACCTGGCGAGCAGGAGAACCCACTGTGGTGCACACCACCACAGTGGGAGCACCACCACCCAGCTCTTCGACGAGCCGGTGGGCGTGGTGCATTCCCTCGCTTCATTTTTTTTCTCTTTAACGCCATTGCCGCCGCTCCAAGCTTCGAAGCTTGAAGCCGCGGCAGCAGCAGCCACGCAGCAGCAGCAGGTCCTCCCCGCTCCTCCGCGACCGTCCCCGTAGTCGCTCACCGCCTCCGCGCGCGTCTGCAGGGCGTTCCCCGCCTCCGTCTCCATTCTGTCCGCCTCGCAGTTGCACCCGTAGCCGCCGCTGCGCGCACTGCAGCGGCCGGCTACGGCCTCGCGCCGACCCCTGCCCTCCTCCGCGACCCTCCGCGACCCTCCGCGACCACCTGCAGACCTCCTCCACGCTCGCTCCTCCACGCCTTTGCCCGCCCGTCGCCTTCGCGCATGCCTGCAGGAACCCTACGCGAAGCTGCGCCCGCACCTGCTGTCTTCAGACGTCTGCCTCCGCCTTCAGACGACGCGGCGTCAGAAGTCCGCCGGAGGCGGCAGACGTCTTAACTCGCGCGTCCGCGATCTCTCGCTCGCCCGCTCTCTCTCTGCCGATCTCTCCCGCTCCCGCTCTCTGTCACGTATACTCTCTCTCTCTCTCCCTCTCTCTCTCTCTCTCTCTCTCTCACTCACTCTCAGTACACTACACCAACGCACACACACATCTTCACCGACACTTCCACACACCCACACACACATAAACACTAGTATAAACATATATATATCTATTCGTATACATATATATATATATACATAGTATATCTATATAGTTATGTATACATACATACATATATAATATATATATATATATATGTATATATATATATCTATATACTTACACATATACTTATATATATATATACACATACTTATATACATATATATATACATATATATCTTGATACATATACTTATATACATATATATATACATCTATATAGTATTATATATATATATATATACATATATACATATATAGCTATATACATACATATATACATATATACATATACACCTATATATATATACACATATATATATATATCTATATATATCTATACATATATACCTATACATTTATATATATATATATATATAGATATAGTTACTTATATACATACACACATATATATATTTTCACGTTATTTGCCATACGCTGTATTGCGGGAATATCTGCACCAGTTGTTGATATTCCCCGATACACACGTACAAAACGCGTGGACCCATACATCATCCATCATCCATCCACACTCCACGTGGCACCCAGTCGTGTTGGTTGCATCTCTCTAGACGTCGACTGACTTGACATAATGCTACACTCCATCGTCACCTCCACCCCCACCCCTTTATATATATTATATATATATATATGCATACTATATTTACTTTCTGTCTGTTTGCTCCTCTCTTGGTAAAAAGATAAAAAAAAGTATATAAAAGAGAAAAGATAATCTTTGACTTGCAAGTACCCCGTCTTGCGAGTAGTAAGACTTGTTTTGGAACTCTGTTTTGGCTAAAAGTCAAGGACACAATTTTGAGGGTGTGCCTCAAGGACAAGGATTACCAGAAAAAAATCTAAATAAGAAAAACACTAAAAACATAATAAACGAACGGAAGAGACGCGTTTTAAGGAAAACGTAGAAACTCGACTTCAACCTCACTTCCCTGAGTTCGACCCTGGGCCTAAAAGTGACAAGATAAAATCAATTAGGCCAGGTTAAAAATTTTGTAAAGAGATGGTTAGGTCCGAATTAGGTTAACCACTATACATATTTCAACGATAAAAACATCATATTAACAACCTATCCGGGCCGACCCATCAGTAAGAAACGGGAATCACAAAAATTATTTCTTTAATCTAGTGGAGCTTTTGAGACTTGGGAGGACTAGACTTGAGCTTAGAACGGTGTTCTTAGCTCTAGAGGATGGTAGGAGGGTGTAGGAAGGGATGGAATGCTAAGGAGGGGGTTATAGGCTTTATATAGTGGAGTGGAAGAGGTGTGCCAACTCATTTTCCATGCAAAGCACTTAGTGCATACGAGTGAGGCACTCCCTGCACGTAGTGCGCATGCACATAGTTGCCTTTCACTTGCACCGCATGCAGCACTACTGGTGAGCACTGGCGAGACACCACGGTCATGGGATCGCGATTAAAGGGTCCAGATTGCGCGTGAAGGTGTGCTCAAGGTCCCTCCTCATGTGCGTATGATAGCACGTAAGATTACACTCTCCATCCATGTTGCCACGTGGCACCTCAACCTCCGCTTGATTGACATTGTGCAGTCCTCATCGGGCACGCGTCGTACACTCAAGCTGTGAAGCACGCTTAATGTATTGTCATGGCTTCTCCAAGCTATGACTGTTGGATGATGATCTAATGGTTACAATTGCGAGATGACACACGATAGCTGCATGGTGATTGCGGCGAGGTGGCATGCATACGACCGTTGGATGAGTATCCAATGGCCCAAATTGTGCATTGGGGCACTTAAAAGTTGAGTAGAGGGCTTTGGGTGGCTCTGATGGTGCCACGTGGCACCATCTTAGCCGTCCATCTTATTTTTCTTGTAGGAGGCGTTGGACTTTTATCGTTGCCCTAAACACATCCATATAGTTAGATTTTCCATTTGAGCCTCGCTTTTGCGTAGCTTCGTACCCTTGCTAGTAAAATGGATGAATTAATATATAAATTACAGAATCTACTTTAAATGTATGATGATGAATGTTATGCAATATTTATAATGCTAAATTTATCTAACTAACCTAGGAACATACATAAATAGGCACTTTATATAAATAAATGTGTATCTATCACACCCCCATGTCTATCTTTTGCTAGTTCCTAGCAAACCTAGATGAAATGCAATGTATAAAAATAGAATTAGGATTCAATAACTAGGGCATAAGTTATTTATCAATAGTAAGAAATTTATACTAGGGACCTAAACTACCAAGACTCAACAGTACCATGGGTGTCTGCCAAAATGTAGCCAGCCTAAATCCTCCCCTTATTATGTACATAAAAGAGAAGAATCTTTTCTTTTCTTTTTCTTCTTTTCTAATTTTTTTGGTCCTTTTGTGTTTAAGGTTTTGGGCTAGCTTTCTATGACTACCCAACCCACCCAAGACTCGAGAGGACTGTAAGTGCTAAACGTCTTTATGTGTGATGTAGACACATTTATCTAGGATAAAATACCTATTTATGTATGTTCCTAAGTTTAGATATGCATTCCATACTATAAATATTGCACAGCATGCATCATTCTGCATTTAGAACAGTATGTATAAATTTTAGGTTAATTACATCCTTTTATGGCCAGGAGAGAAGGAGATTTAATTCATTGCCTCGGATTGATGATTCGACCTTATGGATTTGATCAGGTCGACGATCAGAGACCAACGTCTTCGAAATCACCTTGATCAGAGTCCTGTAGCACCATACACAGTCCGAGGAAGATCAATGGCCAAGGGACTACATGATGCAATCTGGAGATTCAAATGACAAATCAGACCACACAGATGGATTCGGGTCGACGATCGCAGCCCAATGGCGCAAAAATCGACTCAATTCAACTTCTGTAGCAGCCCCTACTAAGGAAAGAAGATAGACGGCCCAGATCGTGCCACGTTGAGCTATCGAGGCCGCCCATGGGGCATGCACGCAACACCATACGCGTGCGCAGCAGCGTAGAGAGCACAGCATGGAGGCACAAAGCAGCAAGTGCCAACAGGCGCGTGGGACATGGGTGCACGGAGTACGCACGTGAGCATTAGGCACGGGCACGTGAGTGGGATGTTCAGTGATGCTTGCAGCGGATCTTCCGTGATGTTTGTGGCTATTAGTAAATGTCCTATGTATGAAATGCATCCTCTCCTCCATTATAAAAGGACCCCTACCCCTCCCATTCTTCTACATCTCTTCCTTTCTCTCCATCACCACCTCCAAGGCTCTAGAGAGAGCTTGTCCCAAGCCCAGGATGCTCCTCTAGAGTAGAAAACCAAATATTTTTCCCGCCTCTCATCCCCCTTTGTGGAGCATCCCGAGGCCATCCTCTCACCACTTTCAGGAAGAAGATCCTTGTCACGACATCATCCCATCCCGTCCTCGTTCCGTCACAATTCTCCTTCATCCAGCTCCTCCCCGCTTTCATCCAGGGCGCCATCGGAGCGAGTCGTCCTCCAAGCAACTGTCGAGGGGGATTCTTCTCATCTTATCTTTTATCACTTTTTAGTCTAGTTGTAATTTCTAGATTATCTATAAAAAAACTTTGTTTGAACATATATGTGATTTGTTCCACTTTCTTTCTCTTTCTCTCTCGCTTTGCAAGTAGATAGATAGAAATTATTTTGACCTAATCTCTTGCCTTATAAAAGTACAAAAGAAAATTACAAAAGATAAAAATAACAAAAAGAAATAAAATCGAAAGTGTGGATTTCAAAACCAAACATTCGCCTCCCATGTTCCACCCGGGACTCACTTCGAGTTTTGGTATAAATTTTATCTGGTAGCGGATTTCTATGCACTACAACAACGAGTTTTCTAACTCAAATCTTTTCATGTACAAAATCAGGCTAACCATTTTGGCTCTGTTGCCGGGGAGGCAACGCTCTTTGGTTTTTTTCCATGTTTTTTTGCCTTACTTAACTTTTTAGCTCACTTTGCTTCTTTCTTTATGTGATTATAGGTACCCTTCCAAGGTGAGCCAAAGGGGAATAAATCAGAGTAAAGCATAGTTAGAAGGTTATGTAAGTGTGTCCCCACCACCCTACCCTAGATTTCACTTTGTTACACTAATAACTCAAACCTTAATTAACCTAGGAGCTTGCATAAACCCTAGGTTAGTCCTAGTTAATTGATTGTCACTCCATTCACCTCACCCATCCGTATAAATTTAAAATATGAAAAAAAATCTGATTGTGGGACATAACTAAAATTTACACACCTCACACACCCACAAATTTCTCGACTTAAGGTGCACCTTTTCTGATTTAATTACTTAATCGGGATTCTGACCTGTGGACCTGGTACATTCAAAGTTAACACACAGACAAGTGATTAGAAACCTGAATAGGTTAAATATTTTTTTTGTGTGCCTTAACCAAGTGGTGCAACAGGCCAATTGCTTGAACTATTTGGGCTTCACCACTCAAATTAAAACTGATTCATCAAGTAGCTTGCCACTTAGGGTTCAATTTTAGGAACTAATTAGGCACTCCACATTTTTTCTATTTTTAAAGAAATATATCTACACCCGTGTTTGTAAAAACTTGGAGTGTTCTACTGAACTTGATTGAACAAACCTAAAGTTGAACCCTAAAAGCTACTAAACAAGGACAAACCCTAAAAGACACATCATCAAATAACCTTGTTTGCAAACCCTAGTTGTGCACACACACACATTATTTCAATTGATCATTAAGGGCACAACCTATCTAAAGGGTCCATCACATTCCAAGAGCACAATCATCCCAAGACTTAATTAAAATTGGGTAGACATTGGCCCTAGGATTCATTGAGTCCGTTTCAGGGTGTTCTCTTGAAAGTATTTCAAATTAGTGATGTCCTCTTGCTTCAAAAGGTGCTAAGTTAGGGGGCCCAATTGTCAAACGACTTAAATAAGCAGGGGTTTGGCATAATTAGCAGCCCTCAGGACACTCTCCCCCTGCTTCGCCAGCCCAACTTTATCACCTTTGGGAGTAAGGACAACATCAAATTCGTTGTGTGGTAAGAGTTCATTTCTGAAGCATAGGTCCTTAAGCTACACAATTTAAGGACAGGATTGATTAATTGTATTGCAGGGCATCTTTCTTTTCCTCTATTTTCCCTCCTACTTCATCATGTATTCTTCCACACCATACTCGCATTTCGAACCCTACCCTCCTACCACCACTTGTCCCCAAGATGATTACTATCCTGACTTGACTTATGACTACCCATCCATTAGTCGGGATAACTTTGATTGGGGGTATGATTCTAGACCTCAACATCTAGGACCTGACCTTGGACAATAAGACTATGATTATTATCCTTCTCACGCCTATACTAATTATAGATCTCCACCCTTTGATGATCAACCTAACCCGATCTACAATCAAGAAGGATATGTTGATTATAGCACCTATGCTCCCCTGGATTATGCTGAACATAGGTCACCACCATTCTTTGAACAACCCGAAATGACCTATTATCAGGGAGGACCTCAATTTCTTGACTCCCCTAATTTTAACCCAAACCCACCCAACCCTGAACCGAACCATTCGATTCAGGTGAATCAGGTCTAAGATAGGGTGTTGGCTAACTTGAGGAACACTATACAATCTTTAGAAGTTCAGCCAACACCATACATCGAGGCATTGGAGCCCATGATCAAAATGATTGATGAGCTTAATAGTTCATTATTGGATTGGCTCCAAGATGTTAACGATAGGGGCCCAAGTGAGTTTCTACTTGGGAAATTGTCGAGATTGAGGATGAAATTCATGGTTGCCTTAGTCCAATCTTGGGATGATTCCCAGGATGAACCTCCTTCAGGAGAGCCAATATCAGAACCTGCTCAGGTGCCTATTGGGGGGGACACATTTTTTGAGACCAAGGATGACCAGGTTGGTCTAGAGCAACCAATCGAGGATGATGTGATTTTCTCACCTGAGATCCCCGAGCCAGGGAACGAGGAAAAATATGTTTCTATGGACCAGGAAATGATAGATAACTTTAAGACATATATAATTGAGGATCATGAATTCTTTGATTTTGAGGGTGAGGAATCTCTTGGTGAAGTCTCACTTGAGTTTAAGGAGAATGATTTTAGTGAGACTAACGGGCTTAAGGAGCATGATGAACCATTTAATAGCCTGATAATTGAGGACTATGATCCGGTTGGGGCTGACATGGAGGATTCAAATATAGATTTATTGGATGATTCAATCAGTAACCCCATTCCTTAACCACACCCCAAAGAACTGAATGATGACATTTTTGAAATCAATGTACCCAAGTCAATTCTGATTCAGCCACGATTTTTGGATTTGGGTAAATCACATGGGGTGAATGATATCTAAAGGTCCTTGAAACCAAACACTTGATTTTAGAGAAGAGGAGTTTGGAAGTTAAATTATGGGAATTGAATTCCAAGAGAAATGAAATTTTGGATTTAAGGGTTCCTGTTGACCTGAAACCACTTACCTTCTATCAGGACCCTTATGATATCTTTGACGTGCAACCTAAGCTCGAAATAATTGACTATCTTTTTGAGCTGAACTCTAAGTGGACACCCAAATTTAGTGAATTAGATCTACCTATTGTCCACCATTTTAGACTTGGGTTGCACACTACAAAGCTACAGGCCCAGCCTTGTAAGTACAACAATCTCCGATTTTGGGTGATTTTCATCCAGAATCTTAGAACCACTTGACCCTAGGGCATGGGTTTGCACCACAACTTGGTCCACATCTGTGGACATCTTTTACTAGCAGGTTTTAGGATCAATCCTTTAATTCTGATTCTGACCTGCACTTGTGAATTCCTAATTTCTTTGTTTGTATATTATGCCTAGCTAAAGGCAATAAACTTAGCACATGTGTATACTCCTTTCTCTTTGCAAAGCTGACCAGATTTTCATGAAATTCAGGTGATATTCTGATTACTTTGCCACTTTCATGTCTTTACTTTTACAATGTAGACATTGCATCATTTAGGCATGGGGGGGTGGATAATTAATCTTGAAATTATTTTGTTAGCTCTATGTAATTTCTTTTATTTTCTTTACAAAAAAAAGAATTAGAAGAAGAGAACTTAGGCATTAAGAGTTGTTAACTTTAGGAAATGATACTTTAGGGCCTAAACACTTAGACTCTTCAAGTTTTCAGGCTCAATCAACCCAAGTGTCCACTAAAATGTGGACCTATTCTCGAGTCCTTGCCACGTTAATTTTACTTTAACTTGGTCAATAAATTGGGGTGATAAGTACATGACTTATCAACCCACCCTCTGATTTGAGGGGACTTTAAGTCTAAAGCATCTATACCTTATTTGCACTGACTCACTTTTCGGTGATTCTAATGGATATTAGGTAGCCAATGAAGCTTCTAGGGTGGTATGGCTGACAAGTTGTTGGTGGTAACAGCTTATTGGCTGGTTGTCCAGAGCCCAGCCACACGACCATTCTCTTCCTGTTGCCTTTAGGTAAATCTTAGACCGAGGAAGTAACCTACTTAAAAAAAAAGAAAAATAAAAAAAATATATAGAGAAATACCCAAAAAAAAAGAAATAAAAAATCCACACTTCACTGCACGAGTATGGCTGGCAAGTGGTCGGTGGTAATAGCTCATTGGCCGGTTGTCCAAAACCCAACTCACGAAATGCACAAATAATACCCAAAACACATATGGAAGAAGTGGGGAAGTAGAATAAATAGGAGAGATATACACTGGGTTCGCCCTTATGTTGACCCCATAAAAAGATAAAAAAAAAAGACTAGGGAGAAAGCTATTGGTTGAACAGGTAAACCTTTAGGCAGAATTTTTTAGGTCACCTAGGGTTGTAGAAATCGAAAGTCCATTTTAACGGCTGCCTAGTGAATTTATCACTTTTTCACAAGATGCTTAGCACTTAGAGTTCTTTCTGAGTCTTGGGTGGGTCGGGTAGTCGTAAAAAGTTATCTCGAAACTCTCAACTCTAAAAGTTCAAAAAATTTAGAGAACAATAAAAAGCAAAAGAAAATGTATCTTCCCTTTTCAAAATAAGGCAAGGACTTAGGTGGTCTGTATTTTGTCAGGCACCCGGACACTGTGAGTCTTCGTAGATTAGGTCCTTAGTTGAAATTTTCTAATGTAATCAACAAATCTTGCCTAAGTGATTAGATCCTAATTCTATTTTTATACATACCATTTAGTTTGATTTTTCTAGGGTCTAGCAAAAGATAGGCATGGGGGTATGATGTAGACACATTTATTTAGGATAAAATACCTATTTATGTATGTTCCTAGGCTTAACTATGCATTTCATACTATAAATATTGCATAGCATGCATTATTTTGCATTTAGAATAGTGTATATAAATTTTAGGTTAATTGCATCCTTTTAAGGCTAGGAGAGAAGGAGATTTAATTCAAGGCCTCGGATTAGTGATCTGACCGTATGAATCTGATCAGGTAGATGATCGCAGACTAACGCCTCTGAAATTGCCTTGGTCGGAGTCCCGTAGCACCATACATAATCCAAGGAAGATTAACGGCCAAGGGACTAGGTGCCACAATCCGAAGTTTCAAACGATAAATCCTACTGCACAAATGGATTCAGGTTGATGGTCGCAGTCCAATGACACGAAAATTGACTGAATTCAACTTCTATAGCAGGACCTACTAAGGAAAGAAGATAGACGACCTAGGTCATGCTACGTGGTGCTATCCAGGCAGCTCATAGGCAAACATGCAGCATTGCATGTGCACAGCATCACACGCGCGCACAGCAACATGGAGAGTGCAGTGCGAAGGCAAGTAGCAGCAAGCACCAATGGGCATGTGGGACATGGGTGCGCGGAATGCACGTGTGGTGCCACGCGTAGGTGCGTGAGTGGGATCTTCAGCGAGGCTTGCGGTGGATCTTTAGTGATGTTTATGGCTATCACTAAATGTCCTATGTGCAAAATGCATCCTCTTCTCCATTATAAAAGGACCCCTACCCCTCCCATTCTTCATCTCTTTCTTTCTCTCCCTCACCACCTCCAAGCCTCTAGAGAGAACTTGTCCTAAGCCCGGGATGCTCCTCTAGAGTAGAAAACCAAATATTTTTCCTGCCTCTCATTTCTCTTCGTGGAGCATCCCGTAGCTGTCCTCTCACCACCTTCAGGAAGAAGATCCTCACCACGATGTCGTCTTGTCCCATCCTCCTTCCACCGTTGTCCTCCTTCATCCAGCTCCTCCCCACCTTCATTCGGGGCACCGTTGGAGCGAGTCATCCTCCAAGCGACTGTCGAGGGGGATTCTTCTCACCTTCTCTTTTATCGCTTTCTAGTCTAGTTGTAATTTCTAGATTATCTATAAAAAACTTTGTTTGAACATATATGTGATTTGTTCCTCTCTCTTTCTCTCTCTCTCTCTCTCTCGCTTTGCAAGTAGATTAGATAGAAATTATTTCGACTTGATCTCTTGCCTTATAAAAATACAAAAGAAAATTACATAAGATAAAAATAACAAGAAGAAATAAAATCAAAAGAGTGGATTTCAAACCAAACGTTTGCCTCCTTGTCATCGACCCAGGACTCACTTCGAATTTCAATATAAATTTTATCTGGTAGCAGATTTCTACGCACTACAACGACGGGTTTTCGAACTCAAATCTTTTAGTGTACGAAATCAGGCTAACTAATGTGCGATGGTGGTTAACTCACTAAACAGCCACCAAAATGGACCTTAGTCATCTATAAACCCTAAGTGAACCTAAGTGAACTATTTCTGCCTAAAGGCTTATGTTTCTGATCAGTAGCTTTCTCCCTATTTTTATTTTTGGCAGGGTCAACACAAGGGCAAACCTAGTGTATATCTCCCCAGGTTTATTCTATTTCCTTGCTTCTCCCTAAGTTTTGGGATTATTTGTGCATTTTTTAGGGCTGGGCTCTGGACAAACTACAATAAGGGCTTACCCATGGTAACACGTTGGTCATACCCGTCGGTGAGGTGTGGCTTATTTTTTTCTCTCCTTTTTCTATTTTTCATTTTATTCTTTTTTTTGGGTGTTTTTAAATTTTTTTCTTCTTTTTCTAAGAAGGTGGCTTCCCTAATTTAAGATGTACCTAAAGGCAATAGCTAAAGAGATTAAGTCATGTGGTTAGGCTTTAGACACCCAGCTATGAGCAGTTACTCATAACAATGTGCCAACCATAGCACCCAAGTACGTTTATTAGATATCTAATTTTCGTTAAGATCCCCCGTAAAGTGAGTCAATGTAAATGGTGTATAGATGCTTAGACTTTAAGTCCCCTTAAATCAGAGTGCAGGTTGATAAGTCATGTACTTATTGTTTCATAATTTCTCAACACTGTTAATTAAGGTTAAAAGTCTTAATTAATTGCGTAAGAAACGACTTAGGTTAACTTGAATCATTGTTGTTTAGTGTAGTATAGGGTCAAGTTAACCTAACATTTTAGATTTAATTCTTTTTTAACTGGTTGAGTCTAGGTCGTTTACTGGGAGTGATAGTTATAATTTTTATTTCACCATTTCATTCTAATGCATAATTTATTAATTACCTAATTAATTACATCAATAATTACTTATATGTTAGGCACATGAATAGATAGACATAAGATTAATCAATTAATGTATGCACTATTCCATTAATGAAAGAAAATGTACAAGAAAGAGTTACAATGAATACCAAATACAGGAATGGTTGGCAAAATTTTTAC
This sequence comes from Thalassia testudinum, assembly GCA_037157565.1. Classification (NCBI taxonomy): domain Eukaryota; kingdom Viridiplantae; phylum Streptophyta; class Magnoliopsida; order Alismatales; family Hydrocharitaceae; genus Thalassia; species Thalassia testudinum. The sequence continues at coordinate 37,677,105 of JAZHRO010000056.1, forward strand.
AAGAATATAAGGCATAGAAACAAATTACAATAAATAAAGATGCCTTTTATATCAATATAAAGCTCAAACTCTTCATAGCTATCAGCCTTGAATTAGACATCTGCTAAGAATAGTAGAAAACTTAACATTAAAAGTTAGACTTCTAAAGGTTATATTGGACGTCTGATTAGATTCCTTTATTTCTTCTTTAAATTTCTTCAATCTCTTACCTTTTTCCTTCTCTTTAGTTTCTCTTTTTCTTAGCTTCATTTAAATCTCTCTCTTAGATTTCTCAACTCATTTCTCTTTAGTTTCTCTTCTATTGTCTCTTCTTTTCTCAGCTTTTTACTTCTCTTCACTGTGCACTTGAGGATCCACACTAAGCCAATTTTGCACAACTCAAACCCATTAACTCCTTCACCTAACAAAAAATTGTTAATGGGTAGTCAGGCCTCTTTCGGGGATATGTAGCACCCCGTAGGGTGGAACCCGACCCCACTTGAGGCCCAACCTAATTTTAATTTGTTGGATTTTAGTCAATTTGAGCCAAAGCACAGTTTCGGCCCATCATTGGCCCACGCACATAGGCATACGCCTGTGCACACACACATACGCATGTGCACAGCACATGTCCAAATTGTTTAATGCTCAGAGGAAGGGATAGGTAAGGGTTATTGATGAGTCGATTCTTCGCTTTTAAAGTTGTTTGTCACATAAAATGACGCGTCGTTTGTAGTTCTATGTGGTGGAAAAATTGACTAACCAACAATTAATATAACCACTCAATTAAGAGCGGGTCATGTCCATAGGGAGGCAATGATGCAATAAAATCTCGATTATTTCGTATTCTTTCAATCACGTGCAAAATCCATAATCAAATCTGACATGAAATGCGATGGAAAGAAGATGCACAATAGCTCAAAAATATAAGGGTATATGTGTAATTTTTCCTCACTGAAATATTCAATAAATAATTGATGATTTTATGTAATTTTCAATTGACATGTATTATAGAAAATTTGTTCACATTTTAATCCCAAAACCAATGTTAAAACATGTGAATATCAATAATCACGTAATTATTAGAAAGCATGAGTATGCAGTCACAATTTCACCACAATAAAATAATCATAAATTAAAATTGATTTTGGTGGCAATGGCATTCAAATGTAAATTTTAATTAAAACAAAAACAGGGGATTTTACCTCTCTCCTCCTTGCGCATGGGAGAGAGGTTCAATCGAGGAGAGACTCCCACATGAGGTTGGCTGAAGCGAGGCCGTCGCAATGGTGGCAGTGGTGCGTCGTGAGATGGAAGGCACTGGCCTACCGGAGGAGAGGAGTGGCAGTGGTGAAGAGGCTACTACTGCCGCATGTGCTGCAGGTGTGCAGTTGCTGAGGCATGCAACTGCTAAGGCGCGCCGACCGTGCGACGAGGACACATGCAGGCAAAGCTGCTGTGCGCTGGAGGAGGTCGACGAGGGCATTGAAGGGGTGGGTGTGTGGAGCTGCTAGTAGGTCGCTGGAGGCATGGGCTCTGGGTGCTCTATAGAGCACCTAGGCGCACGTGGAGGTGTGTGTTCTGCACGTTGGGCTGGAGGCACGTGGTGAGGAGCGCATTCTGCAGGGAGGCACTGGAGGTGGGCACTGCAGGCCTGCAGGGAGGTGGGCACGTGGAAGTAGGCGCGAGCGTGGGGCTTTGCAGTGGCCCTGGAGGTGGGCGCACTTTGCTGAGCAGCTGCTGTTGTTGCTGAAGGCGCGTAGGTGCATGCGGGGAGGTGCTGGAAACTATGGTGTGCGGTGGCGGTTGCAGCTATTGGAGGCGTGCTGCCCACGCAGGTGCGTGGTGGGCTCGGCTACAAGTGGTAGATGCTGCTGGAGGTGCATGGGTGAGGGGTTTTGTTGAACTGGAGGGGAAATAGAACATAAGAAATAAAAAGTAGACGGAAGAAGATATGGGAGTTCAGACGTCTGGGATCATTCCCAAATGTCTTAACTGGCGTGGGGACGAGGAATTGAAGGTGGTTGATGGCGATGGTTGCTGGCAATGGTTGCGTGGCCCTCAGGCACACGCTCGCAGTGATGCACAAGCCACGGATGGCGCGGCAATCTGTCACCCCTCCTGCCCGTGGTGGAGTGGTCTTGTGCTCACGGAAGGAGGCCAGTGGTGTGGAATGAACAAGAGATCAACTCTCTCCACAGTGGTGGGTCGGGGATGGTGGCCTCCTCTGCATGGCAGCTCTCCCTACTACTTTTGTAGCCACAGCCTTCATTTCAAATTCAAAATGGCGTAGCGTAAATGTGATGCGCAGGAGGAGGTGGAGCCGAAGTCGGAGGAGTTACCTGCGCAAAGGAGAAAAAAATAAAAGAAGAAAATATTATGGTTATTTATGCATAAGCCCTTAACTTCTATGTTAAATTAAAATAATGCATGCAATGCACCTAATTGGTTAACTAATTAAATGAATGCAATTCTAAGTTAATTCTAAATGCATTTAGTTATGAATGCAATGAATGAATTATGTAATTCAATCAGAAATATGAATTAATCTATTTACATCCTAATGCTTGCTAAATAAATGTTAGAATCAACTTAATGTTTAGGCATTTAAATACTTAAATAGCCCACAAATATGGGCTAATCAAATACCCTCACGCCTAGTTTTTTCTAGTCCCTAGCAAATCCAAGCAAAACCTAGCACTCCAAGTAGACTAGCCAACCCAATCGGTCTTCCTTTAGAAACATATTATGTTCAGACTTTAGACCAAAGGTTCCCAAGTAGTTGTTAAGTTACAGACTAGGTCGGCTAAAGACGAGTTGTAGGCACAAGTTTCCCTAATTTCTTACTCTACCCTAAGGTTTATTGATCCCTAAGATTAAAGCATCCGTGCATGTGCATTGGTCTGAGTTATTTGAGTTAAAGGAAAAAGGATTTTTTTTTGTTTGATTCCTCTAAGTCTAACCTCGGATCATCTATCAACACGGTTTGTGTTGGATTCATTGTCCCCATCACCATACCTCGAAGGGTGCTTGGCTTTCGATGCTTCGAGATAGCATCGCCCATAATGACCCCAAGAACTCCTGGCAATCAACACTTTGAGATAGCATTGCCCATGGATTTCGTAAGAGAATTCAGGCCTATGGTTCTCGGCACTTCAAGATAGGGCTGCCCATGGTACCTGAACCGCACAATGTGCTTACATGCCCCCAGTAGGATGGATATCCTAAGAGACATGCGCCGAGGAGGTAATATGTTATCATCGCATCCTCAAGGTGAGTATATACTCCACCTCTCCTGCGGCTGGAACTCTTCCAATCAAATTGTGTTTTCAAGCCTCTCCTAAGTCAAAGCTAAAAGAACCAAATATATTTTAAGAAAGGAATTAAGTTGATTACTTACACCAGACTAAGTGTGTGAAATTTGGATGCTTGGGTTACAAGGACCCGTAAACCAAAAGGTAGAACAAGACTCCAAGTACTACCCCACCTTTTAACTCAAACCCTAGCTTTCCTTCCTCAACCTCTTGAGGAATGGTCCGGAACTTAACTCCTTAAGTTTTTAAGTCCACAAAGGATCTTAAAGGTCTAAAGCTAGTAACTCATTTAGCTTCTTTAGTTCGACCCTAGAATTAACTTAGTCTAACCTAGAGTTCCAATTTGCTTAAGAATGCAGGACTAGCCAGTTAAGCTCAAAACTTTTTTCTTTTATTATTATTATTTTTTAGTTATGAATGCAAAATGTAGACATGCTATAAACAAAATGCCTCAGGTCCTCTCCCCCATGCCTGGTTCAAACAATGTCCTTATTGAAAACAAAAATAGTTAAAGGAAGATATTACCTGAGGCGGAGAATGGTAGGAGCTAAGGCTCCTCAAGAGTGACCTCATCAACCAGATGGCCTTCCAAAATAATGTATGGTTTTAACTGTTGACCGTTGACGATAAAGGGAGTTGCTGAAGAGGAAGGGCTTTTAATCTCCACAGCTCCATGCGGAAACACTTTAGTGATTATGTAAGGCCCATCCCAACGAGATTTTAACTTCCTAGGAAAAAGCTTAAGTTTGGAATTAAAAAGCCAGACTTGTTGGTTGGGTTCAAAGGTCTTTCGAAGTATATACTTATCATGCAAGACCTTTGTTCTTTCTTTATAAGCTTGAGAGGTGTCATAAGCATCATTCCTCAGCTCCTCAAGCTCACTTAATTCTAGAAGTTGTGCCTTACCACCTTCTCTAAATCCATGTTAACACTTCGAATAGCCCAAAGTGCCTTATGTTCCAACTCAACAGGTAAATGGCATGCTTTCCCATACACAATCTGAAAGGGAGAAGTAACCAAAGGGGTCTTATAGGCCATTCGATATGCCCACAAAGCATCATCAAGCTTTTGGGACCAGTCTTTCCTATCAGGTCTAACCGTCTTTTCCAAAATATTTTTTATCTCCCTATTCGATACTTCAACCTGACCACTCATTTGAGAATGATAAGGGGTAGTGACCTTGTGAGTCACTCCTTGACTCTTGATTAGCCGATTGAAGTGGTGGTTTCAGAAATGAGGTCCCCCATCACTTATAATGGTCTTGGGGCAGCCAAAATGCGATACGATATTGGCCTTCACAAATTTCAAAACCACAGAGTGGTCATTTGTGTGCGTAGGAATGGCCTCTATCCATTTAGAGACATAATCAACTGCCACTAAGATATATTCATAACCATGGGACGACGGGAAGGGGCCCATAAATTCAATTCCCCACACATCAAAAATTTCAATAGATTGAATAGGGTGTTGAGGCATTTCATTCCTCTTCCCAATTGTCCCAGTCCGTTGACATCTAATACAGGCCTGAACAAAATTATGAGAATCCTTAAATAAGGAAGGCCACCAAAAACCAAACTGGAGAACCTTAAAAGTAGTTTTCTTAACACCAAAGTGTCCTCCATAATGAAGTTCATGGCAAAAACTCAGCACACTTTGTTGTTCCTCTTCAGGTACACAACGTCTCAATACTTGGTCTTATCCAATTCTAAATAATTCTGGCTCTTCCCAATGAAAATATCTTGCTTGGGAAATAAATCTCTTTCTTTTCTGCTCATCTAAGAGCCAGGAGTTTGTCTAGTGACCAAGTAATTTACGGTATCTGCATACTAAGGTAAAGTTGGTCTTACCGCCATCAGAGTTTCATCGGGAAATGTCTCGCGAATGTCTCCAGAAAGAGTCATTAAGAGGAAGGCGAGACAGGTGGTTAGCCACAACATTTTCTACTCCTTTCTTTTCACGTATCTCCAAGTCAAATTCTTGAAGGAGTAGGATCTACCTAATCAGACGTGGCTTAGAATCTTTCTTAGCAATGAGATGTTTCACTGTCGCATGATCAGTAAAAATAACCACCTTAGACCCAAGCAGATAAGACCTAAACTTCTCCAGAGCAAAAACTACAGCAAGTAATTCTTTTTCAGTGACGGTATAGTTTTGCTAAGGTTCGGTTAAAGTCTTGCTTGCATAATGTAGCACATGAGGTCTTCCCTCAACCCTTTGTCCAAGGACTGCTCCCACTGCATAATCCAAAGCATCACACATCAGCTCAAATGGGAGTGTCCAATCAGGAGCTTGGAGAATAGGTGCAGAGATCAAGGCCTCTTTCAGAGTTTGAAAGGCCTCGGCACACTTTGAATAAAAATTGAAGGAAGATTCCTTCGCCAACAAGTCACAAAGTGGCCTAGAAATTTTACTAAAATTTTTAATAAAGCGCCTATAAAAGTCGGCATGGCCCAAAAAGGATCTAATCTGTTAGACGTTCGTGGGCAATGGGAGTTTGGAAATAGAATCAATCTTGGCTTTATCTACTTCCAAACCTTGCTCGAATACAACATGCCCAAGTACAATTCCTTTCTATACCATGAAATGACTTTTCTCCTAGCTGAGGACTAAACCAGTCTCCTTACATCGCTTCAACACATTCTCCAGGTGCAGGAGACACTGGTCAAAAGACGAGCCATAAATGGAGAAGTCATCCATAAACACTTCAACACACTCATCAATCATGTTCAAAAAAATAGACATCATACACCGTTGGAAGGTTGCAAGGGCATTACATAATCCAAATGGCATACACCTAAATGCAAAAGTATTGTAAGGACTCATGAATGTTGTCTTCTCCTGGTCATCAAGAAAGACTGCCACCTGGTTGTACCCAGAATATCCATCGAGAAAGCAATAGTACTTATTCCCTGCCAATTTCTCAAGAATTTGATCAATAAAAGGCAAGGGAAAGTGATACTTCTGGGTAGAGGTGTTCAGCTTGCGGTAATCAATATAGGCCCTCAATCCAGTTGAGGGTCTAGTGACAACTTGTTCACCTTGGTTATTGAATTCAACACTAGAGCCTGCCTTTTTTGGCACCACATGAATATGACTTACCCATTTACTATCTGCAATGGGATATATGATCCTAGCGTCCAACCACTTCAGGATTTCCTTTTGTACCACCTCCCTCATATTAGGGTTTAGACTTCTCTGTATGTCCCTAAATGGCTTGATGGAATCATCAGTATAAATGTGGTACATGCAGAGTATAGAGTCTATACCCTTAATGTCAGCAATGCTCCAAGCAATAACTTCCTTGTGCCTAGACAAGCATTCAATCAGGGCTCCCTCCTGTGCCTCAGATAGCACAGCTGAAATGATAACGGGGAGCGTATCATTTGCACCAAGGAAAACGTACTTGAGAGTGTCAGGGAGGGGTTTCAACTCAAGGTTGGGGGCGTGTATGGTTGAGGGTTTCATAATAGATGCCCCCATCTCAGGTAGCAGATCTACCTTAGGTAGAAATGATGGCGGAAGAGACTCAGTAGAAACACCCAGCAATTCCTCAAGTTCTAGTATATCCCCTTCACATTCCTCCAAGAGATGGGAATGCTCATTTAGCATGACATGCTGAAGGGGGTCATCACATAACATTGCAAGGGTTGCCTCTTCAATCAGGTCATCTATCACCTCAACTTGAGAACAATCAAGTCCGACTTGTTTGTAAGCATCAAACACATTAAGCCGAATTTTCCTGTTCCCAAAGCCCATTTTCAATGCCCCAGTATTGCAATTGATTGAAGCATGCGAAGTTGCAAGGAAGGGGCGGCCAAAAATGATGGAGGGTTTGGTTGCCTTGTTGGTAGGGTCAGTGTCCAAAACTAAGAAGTCAACTGGAAAGAAGAAATCCTCCACTCTTACGAGGACATCTTCCAAAATTCCCCATGGTGTCTTAAGTGATCGATCAGCAACTTGAAGGATTATAGGGCTAGGCTTCAGATTGCCTCCCCCAAGTTGTTCATACACGTAGCTCAGAAGGATGTTCACCCCCGCACCCAGATCAAGTAGAGCCTCATCAATTTGTAAGTCACCAATAACTATTACGATGTATGGGGCTCCTTGGTCCTTAAGTTTCGGGGGTGTGCCATGTTGAACAATTGAGCTAACAGAATCAGGCAAGACAACTTTTGATTGGTCTTGTTTTCTAGATTACCGCTTTTTCGTGCACAGGTCCTTTAAGAAGCGGTCATAAGACAGAATCTACCTGATAGCTTCAAGCAAAGGCAGGTTAATCTGCACTTTCTTGAAAGTTTCCATGATCTCATCTGTCTTATCTTTAGCTCCAGATGAGCCGGCAGAAGTCTGCCTAGAGGTGGATAAGCACTCTGGAAAGGGCACTCTCGATCTCTGGGTGGAAGGGTTGTCATGTCGAGTAAGGGGTGGAATAGGGGCAACTTCTTCCGATGAAGATTTGGGCAAGTCTTCTCCGGTGGGGGTGAAAGTCAGGGTGGATGGTTTTTTAGGGGGTGAGACTATAGGAGCATCGAGTTTGGAAATTTCTTTCCCACTCCTCAGAATAGTCACCGCCTGAGCATGCTCCCTAAAGATAATCCCTTTTCCTTTAGGATTCTCCTCAGCAGCACTGGGGAGCTTCCCAGTTTCCCTCTATCTAATGGCCTCAAGAAGGTGTCCTATTTGTGATTTTATCTCATGTATAGCCTTGTCATGAGATTGGATGATGGCACTTTGACTTTCTTGCATAGTTTTCAACATCGCCTTCAATTCATCCATCTCAGAGGTCATAGGTTGGGCAAAGGTCTGAGGTTGGTTCATTTGATGGTTTTGAGAGGATTGTGGTTTATAATTCCCTGAATTTGAGACATTTCCTTGTCTCCATGAAAAGTTTGGGTGATTCCTCCATCCCTCATTATAAGTGTTGGAGAAAGGGTCATTACGAGGTCTAGGACGGAACCCTTGAGCGGCATTCAGATCTGCTTGTACAAGCTCAGGGAATTGGGAGGCCAAGTGGCAATCCACAGTGGCATGTGTATTGCCTTAGCAAATTGAGCATTTGGAAGCTTGGGATGTGGAGGTGTTAGATATGAATGGACTCAGGTTCGACATAAGCCTTTCCATATTTTGATTCAATAATTGAATCTGATAGGCTAAATTCTAGGTGTCCCTTGCCTCATTCGCCTCCAACTTTCTTTGCATGAGAGTGGGCTTTCTATCCATGTAGGCAGAATTCAAGTGAATAGAATTCTCACTCAAAGTATCAAAAAGGTTCCAAGCTTCATCCTTAGACTTAGATAGAAAGGTTCCTGCACAGGCACCATCCATAGTTTGCCTATGCGAATCATTAAGTCCGGTGTAGAACCTTTCAACCAATTGACATTTAGGCACCTGGTGATGTGGGCAAAGTCTCAGCAAGTCATTAAACCGCTCCCATGCATCCTGGAAAGCTTCCCCATCCTTTTGAACAAAACTCATAATTTCCCTCCTAAAGTGATTGGTTTTTCTCATGGGGAAGTACTTCAAAAACTCCTTCTTCAGGGCATCCCAAGTGTTAATATTATCAAGGGTGTGATACCAATACTTGGATTTGTCCTTAAAGGAGAAGGGAAAGAGGGTCCGCATTTGAGCGTCATCAGTAATGCCCTGTAGCTTCACCGTGGAACAGACCTCGGTGAATTCCTCTATATGTTTGTAAGGGTCTTCCCTAGCAGTACCTGTTTGCACCTCAAAACACGCCTATAAGAACGCCTTCTTATGCTATTTTCTAGCATTAACTATGTATATTATAATCCTATAGTCGCATCTGTAAAAATACTTGCATTCATGCATTTAATTAAGAGGAGGGAAGATTGAAATAAAGGGCTTCATAATTTACATTTTCCTCAAGTGCCTCTTTACAAAAATCCATCTCTTCTATTTTTTTATTTCCTCTTGATTTCTATTTTTTTCTCCCGCTGCTGCAACTTCTTCTCCGCTGCCTCTCCCTGGCGTCCTTCCCGCTGCTGCACCTTCCCGCACCTCTCCCTGCAGCTGCCATTCCCCCCCATTCCCCGCATGCCCCGCCATGCTCTCCTCCTCTATAAAGCCGCAGCTCTTCCTCGCGACCAAGGGGGGACGGGGGGCTGCAATACGCAGCTGGGGGAACGTTGCTGCAATACGCAGCTGGCTGCAGCAAGAAAAAAACCCACCTTCAGCTCATCACCACCACCGTCCTCCCCTCCATACGCCGGACCTCCTTCGAGGAGACACCCGGCGGGCAGGAGCTCACTGTGGTGAACACCACCACAGTGAGACCACCACCGCCCAGCTCTTCAAAGAGCCGGTGGGCGTGGTGGCTCTTCTCGTTTTTCATTTTTTCCATTCCCGCACTTCCCGCCATGGCTGCCTCTTCAAGGTCTGAAGCTTGAAGCAGCAGCAGCAGCAGCAGCAGCAGCCCAGCGTCGACAGCAGCAGCAGCACCCCCGCCTCCTCCGCGACCTTCCCCGCAGGCGCGCAACCCTCCGCGCGCGCCTGCAGGCCCGTTCCCCGCCTCCGTCTCCGTTCTGTCCACGCCACAGTTGCAGCCGCAGCAGGCCGCTGCGAGCACAGCAGCGGCCAGGCCTCCTCGCGCCGACCCCCGCAGCTTCCGCGAGCGTCTGCAAGCGCCCCAGCCACTCCGCGCGTGCCTGCAGACCTTCCCCGCTTCCGTTAGTACGCTCTGTCGCCCGCCTTCCGCACCCACAACCGGCCGCTGCACACCTCTGCAGCGGCCGGCCAAGCGTCTTCCCGCTCCCTGCCAACCTCTGCAAGCGTCCGCGCGCGCCTGCAGACCTCCTCCGCGCTCGCAGCGGCGACGCAGACTCCTCTCCTCCTCTGGGCGAAGACGCGCCCGTGCGCCCGCGACCATCAGACGACGGTCTTCACCTCCGGACGTCTTAACTCGTCCCCTGCAGTGCGGCCCGCTCTCTCCTGCTCTCTCTCTCCCATTCTCTCTCTCTCTCTCACAACACTTTCTCACACACTACACCGACGCACACAGACATCTACACTCACACTTTCACACACACACACACACACACCTATACTATAAACATATATATACGCATACTTATATATTGATACATATATACATACATATATACATATATATATCTATATAACTATATACATATATCTACATATCTAGATACATATATACTTATATACATATATATAGATATATCTATATAGTATTATATATATATACTTATACATACATAGTATATCTATATAGTTATGTATACATACATATAGTATTATATATATATACTTATATACATATATACATAGCTATATACATATATACATACATATATATATATATATATATATATATATATCTATATATATCTATACATATATACTTATACATTTATATACATACATATGTACATATATTTTCACGTTATTTATTATACGCTGTATCGCGGGGATATCTGCACCAGTTGCTGATATTCCCTGATACACGCGTACAAAAAAAAGCGTGGTCCCATACATCATCCATCCTCCATCCACACTCCACGCGGCACCTAGTCGTGTTGGTTGCGTCTCTCTAGACGTCGGCTGACTCGACATAGTGCTACACTCCATCGTCACCTCCACCCCCACCCCTTTATATATATACTACATATAAATATATATCTATAGCTACTATATTTACTTTCTATCTGTTAGTTTCTTTCTTAGTAAAAAGATAAAAAAGGTATAAAAGTGAAAAGATAATCTTTGATTTGCAGGTACCCATCTTGCAAGTAGCAAGACGTGTTTTGAAACTCTGTTTTGGCTAAAAGCCAAGGACACAATTTTGAGGGTGTGCCTCAAGAACAAGGATTACCAGAAAAAAAAACCTAAATAAGAAAAATACCAAAAACAGAATAAACGAACGGAAGAGACGCGTTTTAAGGAAAACGTAGAAACTCGACTTGAACCCCACTTCCCTGAGTTCGACCCTGGGCTTAAAAGTGACAAGATAAAATCAATTAGGCCAGGTTAAAAATTTTGTAAAGAGATGGTTAGGTCTGAATTAGGTTAACCACTATACACATTTCAACGATAAAAATATCATATTAACAACCTATCCAGGCCGACCATCATAACTTTTCTGGCGCCGTTGCCGGGGAGGTGCGCTTTCGAGTAAGTTTCTATCCAATTCCTTTAAATTTATCTCTTCTCTCTTCACGGGTATTATTGTTTTTGGTGTGCAGGTGAACCTGGAAGAAGGCTGACAAAGTCGAGGACGTGAGCAGATCCAAGGCGGGAACGAGAGCGTGAAGACGCCGACATCTCATTGGAACCTCGCACACGTTGCCGAACAAGTAGGTTTTCTTTTCTCATCAAATTAGGGTTAACTTGCCACCACACAAAAAAAAAAAAAAAAAATTAGAAAAACTTCTTGGGATTTCTTGAGGGCAAGTGGATTAAAATTCACTTGATTGATTGGTTGTCTTCACTCCCACTGCCCCGGGATTTCCTGCCTTACTTCGCATAGCGAAAATCCGAGAATCTTCATTCTTAGATTTTTCGCCGTGGGAAGTATTCTTTGAGGCAAAGAAAAAGATTGCTTGTATCCCTCTTTTGCCTCACTTATCTTTAATTCAGGATCACATTTTTTGGTGGGGAGACTTGGAATTGAGTTGATTCCAACCCCACCACGACTTTTCAAACTTGCCTGTGATTCGATCCTGAATACTTCAACCCCAAAAATTTTATTTTCTTTATCTGTTGGTTGAAGCCTTGTGTGTGGATATCTTTCTAGTGATTGGGAGCACTTGAATTGAAGTGCTTTGGCTCCCTTTCACATTGGTATAAAATTGATTCGCGCATCCACACATAGAAATCTCCATTTAGGGTAGCCCATTGCATTTTAGCATGCATTAACTAATTGATAATTGAAGAAGGGTTTCTTGGGATTTAGAAGGAAAACCTGTATTTTTGCAAAAACCCGGAGATTGGTTGAATTGGTAATTCAGCAAAACCTTAAAATTCATACTACTTAAGGCTGAACTCTAAAAATCATTCGCCAATAAAAACTTCAATTCGGGGAGATTTCCCCGTTGCATGCTTGTTCTTACACACTCTTAAAATCAATCACTTGGCCATTACCCGTAAACAACGCCCTTCACATTCCAAAAGCACTTGACCCTAAGCCTCTAATTAAAACTGGTAGTAACTTGACCCTTACTAAGGATTGGAGGTCTAACTACCTGTGTGTAGCGACTACGTGCTGGTGAGAGTTCCCGCGTGCTATCGGGTGTCTAAGACTGGGGCAAACGGCCTTTCAATCTGGCCCGGTGGTTCCGCGGTGCTCGCATTCGGTTCCGTAGTTCATGATAGTAGGTAACTTAGATCTTTAGGTCTAAGGGCACACTGTAGAGGTTAGGAACTTGACTGTATTGATTTGTAATCAAGTGTACCTTTGCGGCGTCATTTCTCTCATCCCTTTTCCCTTCTCATCTCCCCAATTCTTCCTGCGGTAGTGCATGTTTGGGAGGAGGTCACAAAACCCTGAATTGCTTGTATTGACTGATAAATCTAGAAAAAGAGCCGAATCATCCTCCTCCTCCACAAACATGGCACACACCTCCGCCTCACCACTTTGTCACAATTTCAATTCTTTCAACACCAGGCTTATCCCTGGAAACCCTGTAAGACCTTCCTTATCGAGTGTCGCGCCAAGCGACTCGGTAAGTCATGTGGAACTGGCTTCTGCGAGCCAGTATTTCGACACGGAGGACCAAGCCTCCGTGTACTCGGACACATATGCGGACACGTCTTCTGGCATAGAAGATGCCTGCACCCTGGGGAATAACCCGTTTTCTGCCACGTATAACCCAGGGTGGCACAATCATCCCAATTTTGCATGGTCCAACAACCCGCAGCGTCGAAACCCCGCTGGTGGACCAATGCGATCGTCCGCACCCGTCATCCCAAGGGCCCAGTCTAATCCTGTGGCAACTCTGCCATCAGGCCCTTGTGTACAGAAAACCAAACACGCATCAAAACCTCTTGATAAATTGATGCGAATGATGACGGAAATGTCAAAGCGCCATAAAGAAAACATGACCTCTCTTCAGCATTTGGCGCAGCAGAATGCTGAGATTAGTCAACTAAGCATGGTGACTCGATCTCAGGGCACTTTTCCCACCCAACCTGTTCCAAACCCGCAAAACTTTGTACCCTGTGGTCCGCAACCACAGGTACAACCTTCTCAGGAACAGGTTCATCAAATTCTGCAAGCTCCGAGTATTCCTTCGGGATTTCAGGTTAATCCCGCTGCAGCACCGCACTCTTATGATGATAGTGATCACATCAAGGATGACACGTCTGACGAGGACGTGACTGTCAGTACGTGTATCGAACTAATTGGAGCCGATTCAGACTGCTGCAAATTACCTGACGACTGCCTGACCAACACAAACTGTGACGTTCCCCAATCCCTCCCTATTCCTGTACCTTCTCCTGACCAGACTTCTGATGAGGTTTTCTCCGCTTCCCATACCTCGTGGTCTGAGTCATTGCCGGGCTGCTCACCGCCGGTCCACACTATGGAAGACCGGATTGCCCTTTCTTTCCCGCTAAATCAGGCAGATTTGCAAATCCACACTGGGACCTTGAGCCCACATCTTACTCACCGGGGCTATTCCCTTTTGGATCCATCTATCCAAAAAGCCCCCCTTCTTGGCCAATCTAAGGGCCAACTTCCTCTTCCTGATCTGTTTTCTGATCCGCCTGGGACACTCTCGTCCCAGAAAACGCCAAATCTCTCACCATCCACCATTACTTTTCACGCCTCTATCGCGATTACTTCGCTTTTCTCTTCACCACCCACCATCCACCCACCCTTCCACCCTGATTTATACCCTAAACCTCAGCTCCTGTTACCCGATCTGTCGTCCGTTCTCTGCCTTTCCTTGCATGCATATGAGGACATAGCATTGTTTGGCATGGGGGGGTGGATAGGCATCCATAGGATCCGGGTATTTTATGGTATCAGACAATTACCACCTATTTATAAATATGCAAGAAAAAGAAAAAAGAAAAGAAAAAAAAAAAAAAAAAAAATATATATATATATATATATATATTAGTAATAAATGGTGTTTAGTAATGATCTAAAAGCTGAAACAAAAAAAATACAATAAGTATTTATGGATATTCAACCTCTGTTTTGAAGAATTTCCAGGCCACAGAAGCTTGATTCGCTCAGGCTCGGCTTAATTCACTTAAAGCATTGACGAAATAGATCAAAATCTCTCCTAACTAAGAACGTTTCTTGTACCTGAGACACCAGTACAGGATTCGTTGGTTTGCTTTTTCTTGAGAGCTTAGGTAAACTTGGTTCACACTACACATATCAGGAAAGAACAGGTGAACATAAGATCCAACCCTAGTGTTCATTAGGGAAGGTGGAGTCCTTACCTGTGCGTGCAGGTAGACTTTTTATCCCAAGCTTTAGTCTTGTGTTTAGGAGTGGCTCTTTCCAACAAAAAGAAACTCTCCCACCAAAAAAAAAAAAAAAAAAAAAAAATCAGAAAAGAGATGTTTTAAAAGAGTCAGTATATCTCATAAATGTCTGTATACTTTGTTTTTCGGTGAGTCAAAAAAAAAAAAAAAAAAAAAAAAAAAAAATCAGAAAATGGGAGTTGAGTTTTCCGTCATCATCTTAAGGGTCAATTCGAAGACATGAGCTGAAACTGGGACCAACCTGTACTTAAAAATTCGTGAAACCCTGGGATTGAGTCTTAATGTTCATCTGGTTAGTCTTGATCCATCACTATGCACAAACCATAACCTCTTGAGCTCTCGAGTACGGCAAAACCTCCTGGGTCCTGGAAATCGTACTTAAGGTTTAAATATCAAGAGTCCTGGCTAGTTGAGAGATGATCTTTGTCATGTAAGACTTAAAGTACTGGTAATCTTCTCTACAATTGGTTCTCACAATATCCGATAATAAACACACCGATATCATCTCAGAAGAAAATCTTCAGCTTAAGATCATTTCTAAATACGGTTTTGCTAGGGACTAGCAAAAGATAGGCATGGGGGTATATGTTTGCACCTCAAAACACGCCTATAAGAACGCCTTCTTATGCTATTTTCTAGCATTAACTATGTATATTATAATCCTATAGTCGCATCTGTAAAAATACTTGCATTCATGCATTTAATTAAGAGGAGGGAAGATTGAAATAAAGGGCTTCATAATTTACATTTTCCTCAAGTGCCTCTTTACAAAAATCCATCTCTTCTATTTTTTTATTTCCTCTTGATTTCTATTTTTTTCTCCCGCTGCTGCAACTTCTTCTCCGCTGCCTCTCCCTGGCGTCCTTCCCGCTGCTGCACCTTCCCGCACCTCTCCCTGCAGCTGCCATTCCCCCCCATTCCCCGCATGCCCCGCCATGCTCTCCTCCTCTATAAAGCCGCAGCTCTTCCTCGCGACCAAGGGGGGACGGGGGGCTGCAATACGCAGCTGGGGGAACGTTGCTGCAATACGCAGCTGGCTGCAGCAAGAAAAAAACCCACCTTCAGCTCATCACCACCACCGTCCTCCCCTCCATACGCCGGACCTCCTTCGAGGAGACACCCGGCGGGCAGGAGCTCACTGTGGTGAACACCACCACAGTGAGACCACCACCGCCCAGCTCTTCAAAGAGCCGGTGGGCGTGGTGGCTCTTCTCGTTTTTCATTTTTTCCATTCCCGCACTTCCCGCCATGGCTGCCTCTTCAAGGTCTGAAGCTTGAAGCAGCAGCAGCAGCAGCAGCAGCAGCCCAGCGTCGACAGCAGCAGCAGCACCCCCGCCTCCTCCGCGACCTTCCCCGCAGGCGCGCAACCCTCCGCGCGCGCCTGCAGGCCTGTTCCCCGCCTCCGTCTCCGTTCTGTCCACGCCACAGTTGCAGCCGCAGCAGGCCGCTGCGAGCACAGCAGCGGCCAGGCCTCCTCGCGCCGACCCCCGCAGCTTCCGCGAGCGTCTGCAAGCGCCCCAGCCACTCCGCGCGTGCCTGCAGACCTTCCCCGCTTCCGTTAGTACGCTCTGTCGCCCGCCTTCCGCACCCACAACCGGCCGCTGCACACCTCTGCAGCGGCCGGCCAAGCGTCTTCCCGCTCCCTGCCAACCTCTGCAAGCGTCCGCGCGCGCCTGCAGACCTCCTCCGCGCTCGCAGCGGCGACGCAGACTCCTCTCCTCCTCTGGGCGAAGACGCGCCCGTGCGCCCGCGACCATCAGACGACGGTCTTCACCTCCGGACGTCTTAACTCGTCCCCTGCAGTGCGGCCCGCTCTCTCCTGCTCTCTCTCTCCCATTCTCTCTCTCTCTCTCACAACACTTTCTCACACACTACACCGACGCACACAGACATCTACACTCACACTTTCACACACACACACACACACACCTATACTATAAACATATATATACGCATACTTATATATTGATACATATATACATACATATATACATATATATATCTATATAACTATATACATATATCTACATATCTAGATACATATATACTTATATACATATATATAGATATATCTATATAGTATTATATATATATACTTATATATACATAGTATATCTATATAGTTATGTATACATACATATAGTATTATATATATATACTTATATACATATATACATAGCTATATACATATATACATACATATATATATATATATATATATATATATATCTATATATATCTATACATATATACTTATACATTTATATACATACATATGTACATATATTTTCACGTTATTTATTATACGCTGTATCGCGGGGATATCTGCACCAGTTGCTGATATTCCCTGATACACGCGTACAAAAAAAAGCGTGGTCCCATACATCATCCATCCTCCATCCACACTCCACGCGGCACCTAGTCGTGTTGGTTGCGTCTCTCTAGACGTCGGCTGACTCGACATAGTGCTACACTCCATCGTCACCTCCACCCCCACCCCTTTATATATATACTACATATAAATATATATCTATAGCTACTATATTTACTTTCTATCTGTTAGTTTCTTTCTTAGTAAAAAGATAAAAAAGGTATAAAAGTGAAAAGATAATCTTTGATTTGCAGGTACCCATCTTGCAAGTAGCAAGACGTGTTTTGAAACTCTGTTTTGGCTAAAAGCCAAGGACACAATTTTGAGGGTGTGCCTCAAGAACAAGGATTACCAGAAAAAAAAAACCTAAATAAGAAAAATACCAAAAACAGAATAAACGAACGGAAGAGACGCGTTTTAAGGAAAACGTAGAAACTCGACTTGAACCCCACTTCCCTGAGTTCGACCCTGGGCTTAAAAGTGACAAGATAAAATCAATTAGGCCAGGTTAAAAATTTTGTAAAGAGATGGTTAGGTCTGAATTAGGTTAACCACTATACACATTTCAACGATAAAAATATCATATTAACAACCTATCCAGGCCGACCATCAGTACCATAAAAGGAGGGTAGCAAGGATATGGTACTGCTTTTGATCTCATAAGGATTGTCCCCTCCAGGTCTACGTAGTGCAGGGCCAACTTGATTGGTTGGAATGAAATATTCCTTAAGGCTCCTTTGACTGGCCATTTCTACCCTTGGAAAGTTTCTTCTTAAGATTGTTTCAGGTTCAGGATCAAACACAAGTTGTCTCCTAAGAGAATGCCTACCAAGCATGCACTACAAACACAATTCAAAAGGACTTGTTTGGTCTTTACAAATTTAGGCTTTTGATTTTAGTTCAAATTGTAGGTGACAAAGCAAGTTGCCCAATCAATTACGTGCCTATTGTCAACCTTCGAAATGCCTGAAAAGACCTAGTTGGAGCTTAGGTATTCTTCCCTAAATCTCAAATGGTAAAGCAAATCCAAAGATGGAAGATCGAGGGATGCAAGTAGGCCTAAGCCTTTCTTTGAAGCTGTGCTTTCGCGGTGCTACTCAACTACCCCCAAAAATCCGTGACAAGGTATCCCCCTCTTCGGATTTACAAAACCTTTGATCTCAAGTTTCGAACACTTTAGAATCCAACAGTAGGAGGGCTCTTGTCCTAGTCATTCCAAGACTTAGGAGTGTCTAAATGCATGCCGTGGTGCAAAAGATATAAGTGTGCATACACGGCAAAAAGATTTTGAATTTTGAATCACACACCACATTTGAAAATCAAGTCCTTGATTTTTAGATGTCCCTCCTTTAATTAGTCCTTTTTCAAGAATATATGTGACCACTTGTTAGATCGCTTCAAGGCAAATTATGTGGTCTTCCAATTTAGTCCAAATGCAATGCGTGATCAAGAATAGGATGCAAAGTAAGAGAATGCGTACCTTGCTTCCAGCAATCAATGATGTGAGAATGCACGCAATGTAGAGAAATAAATCTAGAGGCTGCTCATACAGACCTAAATGGTTCATCCTAAGGGCAGGCAACTCATTTTTTTTTTTTAACTACTTATGCACAAGCAAATAAAGGATAAATAATCCACAAAATAAATTAAAAACCTAAATCTAAAGAAAAGGGAACAAGCTCCCAAAAATCAGCCCTAATTAGTACAAGGGCGAGAAAGCAGAAATAAAACTTATGAAAAGAGAAATCTCCTATAGAGGCAAAATCCAGGTCTCCTTCATCTTCTCCGCGTGTAAGCATCGCTCAAGGTTAGTGTCTTCTCCCCGATGTGCCTGTCACCTCTCTCATTCCTCGCACAAATTCCTCGCATAGAAAAGATAATAAATGGTCAGATAACTATGCAATGAGAAATAATCAGAAATGAAATCAGGTGAAATTATTACGTCTGTTGCCTCCTTGGCAACGACGCCATTTGACGAGTCAATTCTTCGCTTTTAAAGTCATTTGTCACATAAAATGATGCGTCGTTTGTAGTTCTATGTGGTGGAAAAATCGACTAATCAACAATTAATATAATCACTCAATTAGGAGCGGGTCATGTCCACAGGGAGGCAATGATGCAATAAAATCTCAATTATTCCGTATTCTTTCAATCACATACAAAATCCATAATAAAATCCGACATGAAATGCGATGGAAAGAAGATGCACAATAGCTCAAAAATATAAAGGTATATGTGCAACTTTTCCTCACTGAAATATTCAATAAATATATGATGATTTTATTTAATTTTCAATTGAAAAGTATTAGAGAAAATTTGTGCACATTTTAATCCCAAAACCAATGTTAAAACATGTGAATATCAATAATCACGTAATTATCAGAAAGCATGAGTATGTAGTCACAATTTCACCGCAATAAAATAATCATAAATTAAAATTGATTTTGGTGGCAATGGCATTTAAATGTAAATTTTAATTAAAACAGAAACAGGGGATTTTACCTCTCTCCTCCTTGCGCATGGGAGATAGGTTCAATTGAGAGACTCCCACATAAGGTTGGCTGAAGCGAGGCTATCGCAATGGTGGCAGGGGTGCATCGCGAGATGGCTGCCGCCGGCCTGTCGGAGGAGAGGAGTGGCGGCGGTGAAGAAGCTGCTGCTCCCGCGCGTGCTGCAGGTGTGCTGCTGCTGATGCGCGTGGGCCGTGCAGCGAGGACACACGTAGGCAGAGCTGCTGCGTGCTCGAGGAGGTCGGCGAGGACGCTGAAGGGGCGGGTGCGTGGAGCTACTGGCAGGCCGCTGGAGGCGGGGCGCTGGGCACTCTGCAGAGCGTGTAGGCGCACGCAGAGGTGCGTATTCTGCAGGCTGGGCTGGAGGCGCGTGGTGAGGCACGCGTTCTGCAGGGAGGTGCTGGAGGTGGGCGCTGCAGGCCCGCAGGGAGGTGGGCGCACAGAAGTAGGCACGGGCTTGGGGCTCTGCAGTGGCGCTGGAGGTGGGCACGCTGTGCTGAGTAGTTGCTGCTGTTGTTGAAGGCATGTAGGTGCACGCGGAGAGGTGCTGGAAACTGTGGTGTGCGGTGGTGGTTGCAGCTGTTGTAGGCAAGTTGGCTGCGCAGGTGCGTGGTGGGCTCGGCCGCAAGTGGTAGTTGCTGCTGGAGGTGTGCTGGTGAGGGGTTTTGTTGAAGTGGAGGGGAAACAGAACATAAGAAATAAAAAGAAGACGGAAGAAGATATGGGAGTTCAGACATCTGGGATCATTCCCAGACGTCTTAACTGGTGCGGGGACGAGGAATTGAAGGTGGTTGATGGCGGTGGTTGCTGGCAGTGGTTGTGTGACCCTCAGGCGCACGTTCGCAGTGATGCACAAGCCACAGATGGCGCTGCGGTTTGTCACCCCGCCTGCCCATAGTGGAGTGGTCTTGTGCTCGTGGAAGGAGGCCGGTGGTGTGGAATGAACGAGAGATCAACTCTCTGCACAGTGGTGGGTCGAGGATGGTGGCCTCCTCCACATGGCAGCTCTCCCTCCTTTTGTAGCCATAGCCTTCATTTCAAATTCAAAATGGCGTAGTGTAAATGTGATGCATAGGAGGAGGAGGCGGAGCCGAAGCCGGAGGAGTTACTTGTGCAAAGGAGAAAAAATAAAAGAATAAAATATTATGGTTATTTATGCATAAGCCCTTAACTTCTATGTTAAATTAAAACAATGCATGCAATGCACCTAATTAGTTAACTAATTAAATGAATGCAATTCTAGGTTAATTCTAAATGCATTTAGTTATGAATGCAATGCATGAATTATGTAATTAAATCATAAATATGAATTAATCTATTTACATCCTAATGCATGCTAAATAAATGTTAGAATTAACTTAATGTTTAGGCACTTAAATACTTAAATAGCCCACAAATATGGGCTAATAAGTTATTTGTGTGCCTAGCGCTAATGACTGAAGCGCTAGGTGCACAAATAGCTTTTATACTAAGTCACGCACCCGTAGACTTTCGATGTGGGACTAATTCCTGCGCTCCCTCCTTTGGCGTAGCTACGACTGGTCAGTTCTTCAAATGATGATTCTGAGCAGCACACTGGTTTAAATCGAGTAAACAAGGGCTCGATCGAAAGCCCTAGGGATCCTCTATTCAATTTTAGCGTCAATTCAGTGTTTGGATCATGATTGATACACTGATTTATTGAAAGAACATGTCTCTGTTGCCATGACCTGGAAAAAGCTTCAGAGGGTGAAATCTCAGGTCTTTTGACCTGCAAATCAGTTAATGCTCTCAGTTGAGGGTTTGGAATACTTTAGTGGTGTATTGTGCAAGTTTTAGGAGAGGGAGAGAAGTCTAAAATGTTCTGGAAAGCTCATAAGCTTCGAAGCTTCTAATCAGGAGCTCAAGACACTGATTTTAGAGTTTAAATAGCTCATCAAAAAGATAAAAGCCTCAGGAAGAGATCTAAATCAGATCAGAGGGCTATAAATGATTGATCAAGATAGGATTGAGCTTCAAATCTCAACCGAAACACTCATGACAGTGTTGGGTTTCTTTGGAACCCAAACTGCATAGAACCTCAATTCTTCCTCAAATCTCAATAAATTTCATTCAAATCATTCTTGAACAAGTCTAAATAGAATTTGGAACTTAACTAACCCACTAAATCAAAGAACCAGGCCTGAATTCCATGAGTACAACCTAGGGTTGACCTATGGAGCTAAAAATTTGACTTTTAATTCCAAAACTTCTAAGATCAAATTAAAGCCTTAGATAGACAAATCAAACTTAGGAAGAGTTTGCGTACCTCAAGTTTAGGTTTTTAGCACTTCAGCAATGCTCTCAAGCCTTGTTGCCTAGGTTCAAATGTAGGTTTGGTTGGCAGATTAGTGTAGAGGTTGTCAGGCCTATTTGAAGCTTAGAATAGGTTCCTTGGATTCTACATATGCTTATTGCCTATTTTCTAGCTTAAAACCTCAAGAAATTAGTCTCTCCAACTACGTCAGGAGTTGGAGAAGATGACGATCGACGACAAGAATTAATCACCTACACTCAATTATAGTGAGTGTTTCTTGATCCTAAGAACTCAGAGAGGCAATCAAGAGCTTTTTAGATCATACCAATGGTTGAGGTTCATAATTGGTTCATCAGAGCTTGTCGGAGCTCTGGTGAATGCCATTTGAACACGTTGGAATTGACATCTCCATTTAACAGACAAAAATTTGACTCAAATGATTCCTGTGGTTGCAAGGAACCTCAGGAACTTCTCAATTCTCGCAATTGAAGATCAAACTAAAAGATTTGTCAATGAATCCATAATAACATCTATTGAGTTCGTTTGAACTCAATAGTGACCCTCTCACTCAATTGAGTGAGGGGAAGGACTCAGGGGAGTCAGGCGATGGTGTAGAAATGGTTAATTAGGTGGATTAACTCCTTCTGAGCTGCCTTTGACAGCGAGCACAGAAGGTTGGATGGATTTAGGCGTTTATAATTGAACTAATTAGAAGTGAGATCGGGGCCTTGTAGTTGTGGAGAGGTGATGGAGGGCCCCAATTGGTTGTGGTTTAAGCCGTGGACCTCTGCCATGGATAGTGAAAGTCTCTGGTGAAGGTGGAGTGGAATTAGGCGTAGAAGCTGGTATAATGGAGGGAAAAGAAGTGGAAAATGATCGTGTAATGATAAAGAAAGTGATTGGGTGATTGGAATCATGGATTGAAGTCCGACGAGGTTGGAGTTGACCTCGCTGGAGTTGGATAAGGAGAACTGAAACTAAGTTTACACTAAACTAAACAACTAACTAACTAAATCTATGCTAAGCTAAGAACTACTCTACTCTACAATGGCAAGGACGAGAACATGATTGAAGGAGAGGGGTTGAGATGAGAATCTATGACCAATCGAAGTGGAGAAGATCAGGAGTTTGGGGCACTCCAACGTCAGTGACAGGATGGAGGAGTGGAAGAGGAGGTGAGGGAGGCAGTGCTCCTCAGCGGTAGAACTCAAGAACGGGGGAAGGAGATGTCGGAGATGTGGAAGAAGACCTATGAACGACCGCAGTATGGACGAGAGGGAAGGGGGTCGATCCCATGAATCAGAGGTGTGGATGGGTATTTATAGGTGGTGGAAAGGGGTAGGGGGGTTGTATCTAGATGCAATCGCATCCAGGTACGTCGGTTTAGAGGTCTTCGTCTCTGGCGATGGTGAAGTCACCACGTCAGAGTTTGTTAGGATGGAGAAGATCAGAGCCATTGGATGAGATGGCAGTGATGAGTGGAAGGTTGGTGGCTAAAGTGAAGGTGTTCTAAAGTGGGATGGAAGGTGATCGAGCAGTGTCAGCACTGGACCTCCTCGGTCGTCCGTAGCTGAGGAAGTGAAGAAGACGACGACGCTATGCATAGGGGTATCTTTGTAATAAAAACTAAGGACCTATTTGTAATAAAAGGACTCAATTGACATAGAAATTTTTATATATAATTATAAATTAGGTGAATATTATATTTATGCCTTGAAACTACATTTTTACCCTTTCTAGCTATATTTAATTAAGTGATTAATTTACTTAAGTTAATTAAGTACTTAGGTCTTAATATTAACTAAGTTAGCTTAAATATTAATTAACTAGCTAAATGGTTATTATATGAGTCCAATTTATTAATTAAGTTATTACTAAGATTAATTTATATTTAATTTAACATTTTAAACTTATTTTGGAGGTCCTTAGTATTTAATCCCCTATATAATAATTAACCCTGTATTAAGTATATTCTTAGCTAATTAACAAGGGAAACTAGTTAATTAGGGGTAATTAAGTTCCATGATGAGTCTTTCATCATACCTCTAAGCTAAAGTTTTGCTAGTCCCTAGCAAAATTAACCAAGAAATATGATTATGCAAGCACCAAGGTGATTAAATTATTATAAATAATTTTATAGTAGAGGAATGCTTAGGTAAGAAATTTTTTCTAATATTCACATTTTTAAAATTTTTATATTTTAAATAAATATCCATAAATAAATAGAGCATTAGAGAGAATCCACTTACTATGGACTCAAAACCCAAAATACTTCTCAGAAATACACATTTGCAAAAATAGAACCTTGATGGGAATTTCATTTGAATCAGAACATTGAAAACCCATTTATTCTCTATATCCACTTTAGACTCTAAAACCAAAGAAGTTAAGATGACTAAGAAAACAAAACTCAAAGACTGGAATTTAAATTTTAACTAAAAAATTCAATAGACATAAGTTAATCCTCAAGCTTGCAAAATTTGATTTTTACCAACCTAGCTTTTGCAAATTAACTAGACACCCTTTATTAACCAAATTCAGAGAAGAGTAAAATCTCTAACCAGCCAGCCCACAACACCAAGGATAAACTTCTAGACTTAGGGTTTTGTCAATCTATCTCCTTTAGGCCTCAGCTACTAGTCTCCAAAATCCGATTTCTCAGGCTTCACTACCCAATGCAAAGGTTCAGTAGCTATGAGTTTAAAGCATCCGTGCTCATGAATAGACTCGTCCTAAAGGCATCCAAAGTTGCAAAAATCTAGATCTTAAGACATCAATTTCCAATCCAGGTTATTCCAATTCAAGCCTTTGGCTTGGCCTTACTCAGATTTGGTTGTTTTCTCCTCACCATTTTTCTTTCTTGAGGTAAACACTTTTTGTGTATATCTCCCCGGTGGATCACTAGGTCTCTTATTCCTATATTTTATCTTCGTATTTTTTTCAATCCATTTTTTATAGGTTAGAACACCCATATGTAGCAAGGTGTTTTTATTGATGGTGGAAAGGGTAGCATCCATTTGTAGCAAGATGCTTTATTTGGTGGATGTAACGACCCGATTCTCGAGTCCCTATGAGACACGGGAACCGAACCGACTCGACTAAACCAAAACCTGGTAGTCCAACGAGGAAGTAACCAAAAGAGCAGTAAAATAAACCACATTCAACATGAATATAACTAACAGTAAGAAAATACAGCAGTAAGGAAAGAAACCACTACAGTATGTACCACCACAACAGTAGAACAACATTCATAACATAATATGAACTGCAGGTAAAGAAAAGTACAGTGGAAACAAGAACTACTCACTACAGTGAACCAAAAAGAAAGTGATACAAGAGAACAGTGGTAACTCTACTGGACCCTACTCGGCCCAACGTCCTCTGCAGCCGCTGACCCTGGCTGCTCAACACCTGGTCCTGAAAGGTAACGAGTGTAACACGTCAGCAAAACGCTGAGTAGAGTGGCAACTAAAACAAAAGAACAGTAGAGTGTACAGTAGCTGTTATGTTCTGTTACTTTCTTTAATTATGTCTTTCTATTTTCCCACAATTTATCTAATTCTCAGATCCTTCACTTGATCTCAAATGTTCCTCGTGGGAACGATCTTGATTGCAGTCTTTTCCGAACAGTAGAAGTAGCACGTGGTGATCTCCTGCCCGGGAGAGTCCCCCGTGGTGATCCTACTCTCAGTCAACCACCCCAAGGTCACGGACAGGCGTAACGGTGACTACAGCACGCGCGGTAAAGGCACGGGTAGCAAACCTGCACTGGCACGCAGTCAGTCGTTTCCGTTAACGGGTGCGCCCAAAGCACGGCACGGAACTAGTACAAGGCAAAGCCCTCTCAGTAACAGGGGTCCAACCCCTCCACAGTAACCAAACAGGGGCCTTGCCCCTCCACAGTCCGCACACCCTCGCCTGACTACCCTGGTTTGCCCCAGTGGGCCTAACAAGTCGGTGTAGGAGGCTAGCAGAACCCCGAGGCCCGTGGGGTAGCTAGTACCTCCCTACACTAGTAGCTCTCCTCGGTACTACGTACACGAGGGCCAGCAAGTCGATACAGAGTGGCCAGTCCTAACCCCGGGTCCCTGGGGCGGCTGGCTCCGCTCTGCACTAAACAGGGGGACAGTCGCTCTCCTTGGTACTCCGTACTCAAGGGCCAGCTCACTTCCCCAATTCTATTCCATTCACTTTCCAGGAGTTCTACTCCTAATTCCCCGTAGGGTTCCAGCTCTTTAACTCAGCGCATTCCGATTTCACCTTTCCAGTTTCACGTTCATACATCCCATATTCTTAATTATGTTCATTTATTCATAACAGGCAGCTGTTTAAACAAATTTACAGGCAGCTATTATTTCTTTTCCACATTTTCAAGATTGCAGTGTTCACATATTCCACTAGTTTTCCCATCCTAGGATTCATGTCATACCCTAGGATCTATCATACAATCTAGTTTTCCAGCCCTAGGATTTATGCAACACCCTAGGATCTATCATTCAATCTCATTTCTCATTCCTAGGATTCATGCAATGTCCTAGGTTCTATTTATGGTTCCATAATTTAACTGATTATGCTAATAAACCTAAATGCCACTCTACCGGTTACAACAGGAGTACTGGGGGCGTGGTCGGGAATCCCGCGTGCCTCCGCAACACCCGAGACTACAACGGAATGGGGTCCTATCACAAGGATCAAATACAAGGAATTTCTCAAAACAGTATACAGCTACTGTACACGGGTAGAGGATGTAATTCCAAAAAGCACGCAACTCGAAATGCGGAAAACGGACCCCGAACGGGCCCTAAACGGGTCGAAAGCAACGAAACAGTGCAAAATCAAACGTCCGGAACTTATTCTAGACATCTTAAAAAGTGGATCAGGGGTTACCTTGCTCTGCGTGGGCTCTCAGACGTCCAGAAGTCTGCGGGGGCGTCTGGCCTAGTTCCTAGACGTCCGATGGTCACCCAGGACGTCTGTAAGTCGCTCCCGTCCTCTGGCACTTCAGCCAGACATCTGATTCACGTTGGATGTGAATCTCAGACCCTGCGCGTACCCATTTCCTCTCTCTCTTAGTACGTTCAATCGAAGAAAATGAAGAAGACGGAATAACTCACCTTTCAGACGTCTGGACAGTCTTCCAGACGTCGTGCTCGTCGTCTGGCTAGAAGCCCAGATGTCTGATTCTGGAAAAGTTTCCAGAACCAGGGCGCAACTCGCCCTCTGCTCGCGACGCCCGGCCGCGCAGCGTCTCGTTCGCCTGCTGCTCAAACTGCAGCAGCCCCCCCACGTCGCTCCGCGTCCGCTGCGCCCCCCGCCGGCCGGTCCTAGCAGCCCCAGCGAGCTTGCCCTCACGGCCGAGCGCCTCTTCCACGTGCAGCACCGCCTCCCACGCTCACCGCGGCTGTTGCCATCGCTGCTCACTCGCGCTCGCTCTCGCGCACTGGCTGGAAGGAGAAGAGGAAGGGGGCGGAGGTGACGGGAGTGAGGGAGAGGGCATGGCCTTTTAAGGCCGTGCTAGGAGGAGAGAGAGAGAGCGGACAGGGTGTGTCTGCGGCCGCAGGAGAGAGGGAAAAAGAGAGGGAGAGAGAGCGTACGCAGGTCTGCACGCTCAGGCACGCAGACGAATCACGCGTGCAAAAAATAACCGATTCCCAGACGTCTGGAAGTCATTCCAGACGTCTGGTCAGAAGTTTGGGCCACCTCCCAGACGTCTTAAAAGACGTCTGAAGTGCACGTTCGTAACAATATAGCAAACTCAAAGGAGGTTTCGTCCCTGAAACTTGCGCTAACTAGGGTGCGGGAAAGACATCAAAATAACCATAACAAACTCAAAGAGGACCGAAGCCGGTCTGAAAAGACGTACCCACGAAGAGCTCCGGGTACCGCTCCCGCATTTCCGCCTCAGGCTCTCAGGTAGCCTCCTCGTACCGCTGGCTCCTCCACAAAACCTTTACCAGGGGTACTTGCTTTGGTCTCAAACTGCGGATGGCTCGGTCTAGAATCTGTACTGGCCGCTCGAGGTAGGTCAGGTCGTCGCTCACCTCGACGCTCTCGTGACTCAGTACGTGACTGGGATCGGCTACGTACTTCCTGAGGTTGGACACGTGGAACACGCCGTGCACACCAGAAAGCTGCGGGGGGAGGGCAAGCCTGTAAGCAATGGGTCCAACTCGCTCCAGGACCTCAAAGGGCCCCACAAACCTCGGCGCGAGCTTCCCTCTCACCCCAAACCGCTGCAGGCCCTTCATGGGTGAAACACGAAGAAAGACGTGATCCCCAACATCGAACTGCACCTCTCTGCGTCTCCGATCCGCGTAGCTCTTCTGTCTGCTCCTGACAGTGCGGAGTCGCTTGTGGATCTGCTCGACCACCTCCTGACTCTGCCGGATCAACCTGGGGCCAACCTCCCACTTGGTCCCCACCTCAACCCAAGTTAAGGGTGCCGTACACCTCCGTCCGTACAGAGCCTCGTAGGGAGCCATGCCGATACTCAAGTGATAACTGTTGTTGTATGCAAACTCCGCTAGGGGCAGGTGCTCCTCCCAAGAGCCCCTCCAGTCCAGTACACAGGCACGCAAAAGGTCCTCAAGTGTCTGTATCGTGTGCTCAGACTGTCCGTCCGTCTGGGGGTGGTAAGCCGTACTAAGCCTCAACCGCGTCCCCAAGGCCTGCTGAAACTCAGCCCAAAACTGGGGCGTAAAGAGGGTATCCCGATCGGATACGATCTCCCGCAGAACTCCGTGTAGTCGTACCACATCACGGATATACCTCTCTGCCAACTGTGCTGGTCCCAAAGTGACTCGGATCGGTAGGAAACGTGCCGTCTTCGTCAGTCTATCCACAATTACCCAGACAGCGTCGTGTCCTCGCTGGGTAACAGGTAAGCCCACCACCAAGTCCATGGTGATGCTCTCCCACTTCCACTCTGGCACTGGAAGCGGCTGTAGCGGCCCTGCAGGCCTCTGATGCTCGACTTTCACCTGCTGGCACACTAAGCACTGCTGTACGAATTCACCCACATCCCGCTTCATCCCCCTCCACCAAAACTCGCGTCTCAAGTCGTGGTACATCTTCGTGTTTCCGGGATGTATGGTGAACTTGGAACCGTGTGCCTCAGTCAGGAGCTCTCTCAACAGCTCCTCGTCTCTGGGAACGCACAACCGTCCCCTCAGGCGCAGCACCTGGTCTGTGAAAGAGAAGTCCCCTGGGTCTCCTGACAGTACTCTGTCGCGCAAGGACTGCAAGTACGGATCGGCCATCTGTCCTATGATGATGCGGTCTATCAGTTCTGGCCTAGTCTGTCGTGTCATCGTCACTGCCCCACAGTGCCCCCGTAACTCTAGGGGTCGCCAACTACCCACCTCCTCCAAAAGGCTCCAACTCTGTAACTGTAAACTGGCCAAGTGTGCGGGCGCCTTACGGCTCAAGGCGTCAGCCACCACATTGGCCTTTCCCGGGTGGTAGGAGATGCTGCAGTCGTAGTCCTTCAGGAGCTCCAACCAACGTATCTGTCTCATGTTGAGCTCCTTCTGATCAAAAAGGTATCTGAGGCTCTTGTGATCTGTGAAAATTTCAAAGGTCTCACCGTACAAGTAGTGCCTCCAAGTCTTCAGTGCGAAGACAACAGCTGCCAACTCTAGGTCATGGGTAGGGTAGGTATGCTTATGGGGCTTCAGTTGCCGCGAAGCATAAGCGACAACGTGACCCCTCTGCATGAGCACACCTCCTAACCCCTGCAAGGAGGCGTCCGTGTACACAACGAACCTGCACTACTGTCAGGGATGGTGAGCACGGGAGCCGAGGTCAACCTCTCCTTCAGCTCTAGAAAACACGCCTCACAGGCATCTGTCCAAGTGAAGGGCACGTCCATCTGGGTCAACTGTGTCATAGGACGCGCGATCTGTGAAAAACCTCTGATAAATCGTCTGTAGTAGCCTGCCAGTCCCAGGAAACTGCGAATCTCAGTGACTGAACGCGGTCTTTCCCACCTGAGTACTGCCTCGACCTTGGCTGGGTCCACCGCCAAGCCGTCTCCCGAGATCACATGACCTAAGGTCACCTCCCTCAACCAGAACTCGCACTTGCTGTATTTGGTGTACAGCCTACGTCGTCTCAGAGTGTCCAGAACCATCCGCAAGTGTTGTCCGTGCTACGTCTGATCTCTAGAATAGATGAGTACATCATCTATGAAAACCACCACGAACTGGTCCAAGTACGGTCTAAACACCCAGTTCATCAGGTCCATGAAAGCAGCGGGGGCATTGGTCAGCCCAAATGGCATGACCAACAACTAGTAGTGTCCGTACCGGGTGCAGAAAGCTGTCTTGGAGACGTCGGTCTCCCTGATCCTCAACTGGTGGTATCCCGACCTCAAGTCGATCTTGGAGAACACCGTGGCACCCCGCAATTGGTCAAACAAGTCGTCGATCCTCGGCAGTGGATATCTGTTCTTGATGGTGACCCTATTCAGCTGTCGATAGTCCACATAAAGGCGTAGGGTACCATCCTTCTTCTTCACAAATAGTACCGGGGCTCCCCAGGGAGACGCACTGGGCCTCACGAAACCTTTCTCCAAAAGGTCCTGCAACTGGGACTTGAGCTCTCGCAGCTCAAGCGGTGCCATCCTGTATGGCATGGTGGAGATGGGGCTGGTCCCTGGTACTAGTGAGATCTCAAACTCGATCTCACGCTCGGGCGGTAGTCCTGGTAACTCGTCTGGAAACACGTCAGTGTACTCTTTGACCACCGGGATGCTCTGGAAGTCTGCCACAGGGCTGGGCTCTGCCACCACATAAGCTAGGAAACCCTCACACCACTGGCTCAAAAGTCTTGCTGCCCGAAGTGCTGAAATGCACCTGAAGCCTCCATCCACTGGCTGCCTGTGAAACTCGAAAGAAGGCAACTCCGGAATGGAGAAGACGATCTTCCTCTCAAAACAGTCCACCAAGGCGTGGTAAGCGGACAGCCAATCCATCCCCAGAATCACTCCAAAGTCCTCCATCTGTATCATAATCAGGTCAGCTGGCAGGCTATGTCCCCCGACGCTGACCTCGCAATCCGTGTACACCTCCTCAGCTACAAACAGCTGACCACTCGGACCTCTGATTATGAACGGATTCTCTAACAGTGTATAATCTTGGTCCAAGCTAACTGCGAAACTGGCTGTGACAAACGAGTGCGTAGCACCGGAATTGAAAAGTGTGTAAACGAGTCTGCCGGAAACTGAAACCATAGCTGCTACCACCGATCCCGAAGCTCTAGCATCCCTGTGTGTCAGGGCGTTGATACGCCCTTCAGCTCTAGGTGCGGACGAAGCAGCCACACTCTGCGTCGGATGGGTAGGTGCTGGCCGGTACCCTCCTCGCGACTGCTGTCCTCCTCCTCGCACCTAGGAACCGTGGCCTCCTGCGCGCCCTCTAGTGCTCTACGCGGGGAGTATCTGCTGACCTCCTGCCCTAGACGGGCAGTCCCTCCTGATGTGGCCCGGCTGGCCACACTGGTAACAGAGGGGAACCCGGCTCCCGCCCTCAGTGGGTCCCTGCTGTCGGCGGGGCGAGGGTCCGGTGCTGGCGATTGGCCCCTGTCGAGGGCCCCCAAAGGCCACTGATGGCCCTGTAAAATGTGACGGCTCTCCTGCGGACGCCACGTGTCTCCTCTCTCCCCGGCCCTGTGAAAAGTCTGGCTGAAAGGGCCTCTTCCGCCTGCCGTCAGGAATCGGGTCGTTACAAGATGGTATCAGAGTGGCCAGTCCTAACCCCAGGTCCCTGGGGCAGCTGGCTCTGCTCTGCACTAAACAGGGGGACAGTCGCTCTCCTTGGTACTCCTTACTCAAGGGCCAGCTCACTTCCCCAATTCTATTCCATTCACTTTCCAGGAGTTCTACTCCT
This sequence comes from Thalassia testudinum, assembly GCA_037157565.1. NCBI lineage: Eukaryota > Viridiplantae > Streptophyta > Magnoliopsida > Alismatales > Hydrocharitaceae > Thalassia > Thalassia testudinum. Next base: position 37,708,922 of record JAZHRO010000056.1, read on the forward strand.
AATTCCCCGTAGGGTTCCAGCTCTTTAACTTAGCGCATTCCGATTTCACCTTTCCAGTTTCACGTTCATACATCCCATATTCTTAATTATGTTCATTTATTCATAACAGGCAGCTGTTTAAACAAATTTACAGGCAGCTATTATTTCTTTTCCACATTTTCAAGACTGCAGTGTTCACATATTCCACTAGTTTTCCCATCCTAGGATTCATGTCATACCCTAGGATCTATCATACAATCTAGTTTTCCAGCCCTAGGATTTATGCAACACCCTAGGATCTATCATTCAATCTCGTTTCTCATTCCTAGGATTCATGCAATGTCCTAGGTTCTATTTATGGTTCCATAATTTAATAGATTATGCTAATAAACTTAAATGCCACTCTACCGGTTACAACAGGAGTACTGGGGGCGTGGTCGGGAATCCCGCGTGCCTCCGCAACACCCGAGACTGCAACGGAACGGGGTCCTATCACAAGGATCAAATACAAGGAATTTCTCAAAATAGTATACAGCTACTGTACACGGGTAGAGGATGTAATTCCAAAAGGCACGCAACTCGAAATGCGGAAAACGGACCCCGAACGGGCCCTAAATGGGTCGAAAACGACGAAACAGTGCAAAATCAGACGTCTGGAACTTATTCTAGACGTCTTAAAAAGTGGATCAGGGGTTACCTTGCTCTGCATGGGCTCTCAGACGTCCAGAAGCCTGCGGGGGCGTCTGGCTTAGTTCCCAGACGTCTGATGGTCACCCAGGACGTCTGTAAGTCGCTCTCGTCGTCTTGCATTTTAGCTAGACGTCTGATTCGCGTTGGATGTGAATCTCAGACCCTGCACATACCCATTTCCTCTCTCTCTTAGTACGGTCAATCGAAGAAAATGAAGAAGATGGAATAACTCACCTTTCAGACGTCTGGACAGTCTTCCAGATGTCGTGCCCGTCGTCTGGCTAGAAGCCTAGACGTCTGATCCTGGAAAAGTTTCCAGAACCAGGGCGCAACTCGCCCTCCGCTCGCGACGCCCGACCGCGCCGCGTCTCGTCCGCCTGCTGCTCAAACTGCAGCAGCCCCCCCCGCGTTGCTCCACGCCCGCTGCTCCCCCCGCCGGCCGGCCCTAGCAGCCCCGGCGAGCTCGCCCTCACGGCCAAGCGCCTCTTCCACGCGTAGCACCTCCTCCCACGCTCACCGCGGCTGTCGCCGCCGCCGCTCACTCACGCTTGCTCCGCGCACTGGCTGGAAGGAGAAGAGGAAGGGGGCGGAGGTGATGGGAGTGAGGGAGAGGGCATGGCATTTTAAGGCCGCGCGAGGAGGAGAGAGAGAGAGCGGACAGGGTGGGTTTGCGGCCGTAGGAGAGAGGGAAAAAGAGAGGGAGAGAGAGCGTACGCAGGTTTGCGCGCTCAGGCACGCAGACGAATCACGCGTGCCAAAAATAATCGATTCCCAGACGTCTGGAAGTGGTTCCAGACGTCTGGTCAGATGTCTGGGCCACCTCCCAGACGTCTTAAAAGACGTCTGAAGCGCGCGTTCGTAACAGTGGATAAAAACTACATAAGCATCCATTTGTTCCGAGATGCATAACTATAGGGTGTATATAATTTATTATTATTATTTTCTCAATAATTTATTTTTCTCCTCATTTTTCTTACTGAATAAAATACTCCAATTCCTTTTTCTAGGTGAGTGGTACATCCTTCACCCTTTCAACAGTCGCCCCGTGGAAATCCTTGGGCTAAAAAAGATTAAAAATTGATCTCTTAACCTTTGTGTTTTCACGGTCTCAGATGACAACAAGACAATTCTAATGTGTGTGAATTTTGGACACTTAGGTTACTTAGCTCTCAAACTAGAGTGTGGACAGCAAAGCCTTTCACTCTCAGGTCCCTTAAACCATTAGTATCATCCCGTAGGATCTGTCAAGATGCAACTCGCCAAGTCTAGCCGAATGTCCTTGATTGATTAAGCTAACTATACCTCATTAGACCTTATGGCTAAGAATTCTACCAACTCTTTACTTAATCAACTCTAGGTATCTAGTCTTTTTACTCAACTTGGTGGTAAAAACAAATATTCAAAAATCAAAAGGATTTAACCTAATCTTATTGACTAAGAAGTTATAATTTAATTTCAAAATTTAAGTCTCATATAAACTTAATACATCTTAGTTACTTTGTTTCAGAATCAAGAGCAGGAAAAATAGATCCTATAGGGTTTCAGACTCTAACTCAAGAAAAATCTTGTTCAAAATTCAAAAACAAATACATGTTTTGAAAAGGTATTCAAGAAAAAGTCCAAAATAAGGATTCAATGCTCTTTGCTAATTATACACTCTTTGCAATTAAATATATTTTTGGTTTCTGACCTAAAAATGAAAATTAAGCTCTTAAATTACTATTATAAATATTTAAATATGGTTTTCTTATGTTCTTCAATTCTTCTTTTAAATGAATGTAATCCCCCTATTTATTATTTTTTATTTTATATTATTTATTTATTTTAATATATATATATTTTTCTCTTATCATTTTTATGTATTATCAAAATTTCAAATTTGTATGAATATTTTTTTAAATTTTTAAATTTTCCTCTTTAGGTTGCAGTTCACTAAGCTGCAACCTATAGTGATCTCCAGCCTTTGCGAGGTTAAGATTACAGGCTTTAATTGTCTAATAGGCCTTGTGTTCGATTTCTATGGAAAGATGACAGGGTTTCCCGTAAACAAGTCTGTATGGTGACATGCCTATGGGTGTTTTGTGGGTAGTCTTATAAGCCCACAAAGCCTCATCTAAACGGGAACACCGATCCTTCCTATCGAGTTGGATTGTCATTTGAAGGATCTTTTTGATCTCCTGATTAGAGACCTCGATGTGCCCATTAGTTTTGGGATGATAAGGTGTAGCAATACGATGTGTGACCCCATATTTTATAAGTAGATTCATGAAATGGGCATTATTGAAATGGGCTCCACCGTAAAAAATGATAGTGTATGGTACTCCAAAACGAGAGATGATATGATTTTGAATAAAAGGAATGACAACTCTATGATCATTTGTGCGTATGGATATGGCTTCGATCCAACAAGAAACGTAATCAACTACGAGTAAAATGTACTCGAAGCCAGAAGAAGACGAAAATGGCCCATAAAATCTATGCCCCAGATATCAAAGATTTCACAGATAATAATCAGGTTCAGAGGCATCATGTCTTTATGTGACTTGCTACCAAGAGTTTGGTAGCAGCTACATGAATTATAATATGTCTCTGAATATGCAAAAAGAGTGGGCTAATGAAACCCGCAATGAAACACTTTTGTAGTAGTCTTACGACCAGAAAAATGACCGCCACAAGCCTGGTCATGACAAAAAGATAGGATAGAGTCAATCTTAGAAGAAGATATGTAACGCTTGATGATTTGATCATTGTAGAGTCAAACCAGATATGGATCTTCCCAAAAATAGTATTTGGCTTCTGATTTGAGTCGTGATTTGCGATTCCAATCCCAGTCAGACGGGAATTGATGTGTAACCAAATAATTCACAATGTTGGCATACCAAGGAAGATCAGAAGATATAATCAAAATATGTTCATCAGGAAAATGTTTGGTGATTAGCAGAGAAGACTCTATATTCTCAGAAGGAAGATGGGAAAGGTGGTCAGCAATGACATTCTGTCATCCTGCCTTATCATGAATTTCTAGGTTAAATTCTTGCAAAAGCAAGATCTATCTGATCAACCTAGGTTTCATGTCCTTCTTAGATAGAAGGTGTTTGATTGTAGAGTGATCAGAGGACACAATGATTTGAGATCCAAGGATATAAGATCTGAATTTTTCCAAGCCAAATACTATCGCTAGCAATTCCTTCTCAGTAATAGTATAATTCCTTTGTGCATCATTGTCTTACTAGCATAGTAAATCACTATAGGATTTTTCTCGATTTTCTATCCTAAACTAGGTCCAACTGCGTAATCAGATGCATCATGCATGATTTTGAAAGGTAGATTCCAATCAGGATGTTGCAGAATAGGAGCATGTGTAACTCTGTCTCTCAAGGTTTTGAATGCAGATATACACTCATTCATCTAAAAAATTATGTCTTTCATAAGGAGATTCGTGAGTGGTTGGGCAATCTTTGAAAAATCAAATATAAATCTTCTATAAAATCCAACTTGCCCGAGAAAAGATCGGATGCCCTTGACCGAGTTTGGGATTGGTAGATTTGAAATTTGATTGATCTTGGCTCAATCTACTTGGATACCTCACTCAGACATGAGATGGCCAAGTACAATTCCCTCTAGAACCAAAAAATGGCTCTTCTCCTAGCTGAGGACAAGATTCACTTCAATACAACATTATAAGATCTTTGACAAATTATCTAAACAAATTTCAAAGGTCTCCTTGAAGATTGAAAAATCATCCATGAATACTTCCATATATTCACCCACCATCTCGGTAAAAATGGCTAGCATTCACCTCTGAAAAGTCGCAGGTGCGTTGCAAAGCCCAAATGGCATCCTTCGGAAAGCAAAGGTTTCGAAGGGGCAGGTGAATGTCATTTTCTCTTGATCTTTGGGGTGGATTGCAACTTGATTGTATCCAGAGTAACCATCCAAAAAGTAGAACTTATTACCAGCTAGTTTCTCAAGAATTTGATCAATGAATGGCAGTGGAAAGTGGTCATTTGTAATCGTGTTGAGTCTGGAATAATCGATGCAAACCCACCACGAATTCACAATTCGTGTGGGAATGGTTTCTCCAGATTCAGTCTAGATTATGGTGAGTCCTGCCTTTTTGGGTACCACTTAAATTGGACTCACCTAAGGGCTATCAAATATAGGATAGATGATGTTAGCATCTAGCCACTTGATGATTTCTTTCTTAACGACCTCTGTAAGATTTGGATTTAGTCATCGTTATGCTTTGCGGGAAGGTCGTGCCTGATGGAAACACCATCATGAGCCATAACTAGCTCAATTTGATCTGATTAAGTCACTAAATGCTTCCACATAACCATCAGAAGGCCATAATTTATTACAAATCCTTTCAGAGAAGAAAATAAGAAAATAGGGTTATTTCTACAAATTTACCATTCTATCACAAAAATAGAATATCCATGGATTTTATTAGGGGTTTAACAAAGGTCAAATGTGTTTTAGAGTCTATTAAGAGGGTTCATACAGAATGAAACGAGTTTTCATGTGTTACAAGAATTAATGGACATCCGAAACCCTAAAAATAGACTCGCTTAATTAACTGAGGTTCCTATTAGGATAAAATTCACATAACCCTCTAAAATTAATAGAAAAATATTATCTAGGGTTTAGTACCTTCAATTTGACTATAAGAACCCGTCTTGACCTAAAATAGATCTACAGATAGACTTTTACCCTAATTTTGGTAATTATGCAATTTCTCCAACCAAACATGGTCAAAACCTAAATATAACTTCACCATTAGATTCCTTAGGTCCAAATTAGATTTGTACCAAAATTTGGACTTAATCTGAGGATATATTGACCAACTTTACATTTTGGTGTTTTCTGGCTATTTTGTCTCACAACTGTGCCCCTAACTTTTGAAAAATCTTCATTTGGGTCCCTAACTTTTGTCATCTTCTTTACAATCTGGTCCCTATCGCCATTGGTGTGAACGATCCTTTCTTTGGCGAGATTCGAGCGGAGATTTCTCGTTCGATTCTCAATCAAGCCTCCCAAAAATTAAATCGGAGATTCTTTGTGGAATTCCCTTCCACATGAGACCAATCTTGGGCTCCAATTATTTTCCAAAAGGTCATGCAAACTGTTTGAAGGTTCGGGTATCCTATTTCGCGAAGACCTTCTGAGCTTGGAAGCTTCTTTCCAAGCTTTGAAAGGCCTCCTATGGCCTATATAAGCACGCCCAACGCCTCACCAGGCTTTTTAGTAAGTCTTGGCAAGCCATAAGCCTCAAAATCCCTTCCTCCGGTCGCCAACAACCGCTGCTTTGGCGACCTCCTCAATTCTCCTCCTCCGGCAATCCAATGACCAAATTGGTCGACTTATCATACTCCTCTCTTCCTCGTGACCCTTCCCGGCCAAAGGGAGGGTGTACCTCCACCTACATCATCGTTGCCATCTTGCCGTCTCCTCCTCCTCCAACACCGGTCTACCACAATCGGCCGACTCCACCTCTCTACCTCATCGCTAGGTATCCCTATTTCTTTTTCTATCTCTCTACATCCTTTTCTTGCACTCACATTGCACCTTCGACCACCGCACCGCCCTCCTGCACCTTCACCTTTTTTCGCTCCGGCCACATCTCTGGTGAAGTGTCTCCACCGCTCCACACCTCCATTCGCTTCTCCACCAACTCCAAAAGATCCGCCATGACTCACCCTCCAAAAGCCCTAAAAAAATTTAGGGTTTAGCACTCTCTACCCCCCGTCGAACACACCCACCTTCCGCCCTCATTCTCATCACTGTCAGCCCTCCACACACACGTACACACCAAACCATGGCCACCGTTGCACTCGTCGTGGTCCTGCGATCCTACTGAGCATATTTGACATGGCCGAAAGGCCTTGTTCGTGTTTTCAGGTATCACTCGTGCCATCGCCATTGATGAAGCTCCACGAACACCTTGATGAAGGTGTTCGTACGCTAGATGCTCCAGGAATCACCTCCAGGTGGTGCGAAACTACGAGCTCCAGACACCCAGGTCCCTGATTGAAGATCCCAAGCACAGTAGCTGCTCCAATTCAGCAAGGGAGGTCCACTGCCGACTACGCGTAGAACACGTGGACAACTTAGTCCCACATCAGAAATAGACGAAGACTCCACAACATACAAATTGAATTCGTGGTGGTGGCTTATTGCCTCAGCATGCACAGGGGGTGAGGTCCCCACGCACACGCCCCTCGCACGCCCTCTCCCATGCTCACTCCTCGCCAGTTTGGGCCTTGGTCTGTTTACACGGTTACCTGGGTCTGTTCTAGTTTTCCTGATTCTGAGAGAAAAAGAAGAGAAAAGAGAGAGAGGGGGGGTTTTGCTTTACTGCCCTCCTCTCAACACTTGTGATCTCTAAGGAGGCCATTGCCTCTGCTAACGTTGTTGAGCCCTATGTTGGGCCTTCTTTAGAGCTTAAGGAGGCAGAAGAAGAGAGAAGAGGAAGGGTGCCCTCTTGGCACTATAGAAGTTTGAGCGAGTTAATCCATCTGATTGGCTGAGCAGACGTCTGAGATTCAACAGGAGTGCACTGTGCACTTATCCTACGTGGATTTAAATTGATTGATACTACTGAGATATTTGATATTATTGTGAGGGATAATTGGTGATTTAAATCACCATTTCACCTCATTCTTTTTGCACTATTTGACATTTGCTTTCATTTATATATCATTATTGTTTGGAGTTCTATTATAAATTGCTTATATTATGCTTGAATTGTAATCTTGAGAGTTATTTTGCTAATTGTTCCCTGTGATTGACCTCGGACTTCCATTCTAGTATAAATTTTATTTGTTTTTAAGTGATTTCGACCTATACTACAATGTAGCTTTTAAAACCTTGATTTCACTTGTTAACATTTTTGCACCATTGCTGGGTGTTGTTCGCTCTAGATCGGGTTTAAAATTGTTGTGTTGCAGTATAGTTGAAATCTCACAAAAAATAAATAAAATTTATACTCGAAAAAGTTCGAGGTCAATCACTGGGAGAAGGTAGGAATTCAATTCTCAAGGTTGCAATTTAAAATAATAGAGATAAGAAATTATAATCAAAAATTGATTCAAAATAATATAGCAATGATATCAAGTGCCAGGCTGCAAAAAGAATGGAGTAAAATGGTAATTTGAATCACCAATTACTCCATACAATAATATCAAATGAAACTCAATAGCTATGAATGAAATAAACTCAACTTAGCCATCTGATGGTAGGATCAGACATCTTAAACGTCTGATTCTATAGTGCTTTGATTCTTCTTCTCTTGTTTCACTGCTCTTCTTATTATTCTTCTTTCTTTGTTCTTGTGCAGCTCTTCTTCTTTTCCTCTTCTTTCTTTTTCTGCTTCTGTTCCTCTTCTGCCTCTCTTTCTCTGTTTTCTCTCTTCTTTTTCTTTCTCTGCTCTTCTTCTTCCCTTCTTTTCAAGCACAGGGGAAGGGATTTTAGATTTGGCTAAGAGTTAGCCAACTTCCCAGAGAGCAAAACCCTCTCCTACCCTACGTAGATTCTCCTCTCTTTCTCTCCTTGGGTTACGCTCTCCCAGAGCTTTCAACAGTACTTGGTATTCAGGTCATTGAACCTAGAGTGTAGCCGGGTCCAGGGCTGCGGGCATGGGTTGCAGCCGAGGAGTGTGCAGGGCTTAGGTAGGTTATTGGATCTACACCAGGTCCGCAGGGAGCATGTCACGGATGAGGCACATGATGGGTGTGAGGGACCTCACTGTTGGTGCTAGAGCACCACGATCGTTTATTTTGATGATAACAAAACACGTGTTATTTAACATTTGCACTTGAAGTCTTAGATTTCAGGTTAATTGCAAATGGAGACATATTTAGACAGAGTTTGAGCTCGCATCCATGGCGGATTGGGGAAGCTTGACGGAGAACAGAGGAGCTTCATGAGGAGCGATAGCCTGAAGAAGTGTGAAGACAAGAATAGGATAGATTTCCTTTTATCTTGTTCTATGTAATTTTGTTTCTTTGTTTTGCTCTTTATTTCTTTCTTAGATCTTATGTTAAAGAGACTCAAAGAACCCTTAAAGTAGTCCTAGGAACACCTGCATAACCCTAGGATACTTAGGTTTTCTGTAGAGAACTTAGAAAACCAAACTAAGGTTCTGATAGCCTAATCAGACGTCTAATCTTGAAATCAGACGTCTGATAGTGACTTTTAAGATGTCTGACTGTTGACTCAGATGTCCAATAACTTAGGCTGGACTTTGTTGCTTCTGTCTGATGAAATTAGATGTCCAGACCTTAGTCCAGACATCTTAGAAGACGTCTGATGTTTGTACCAGACATCCAATTAGTGGAATGTTGGCTACCTAAGTAACCTTTGAGGAATATGACCGTTAGGCTTATATCAGACGTCTATAGAGGACCCCAGATGTCCGATATGTGACCGTTTAGCCTCAGCTAAACCAAAATCTCCTTTGTCAGATTTCCTAACCGTTAACCTATCTTGGGAATCCATTTCCACAGTACAGTAGGTTTTCAGAAGTCCAGACCTAGTGTCAGACGTCCTGTATATCGTCTGATGGCCATACACTAGAACCCTATTTAGGTCTGAACCTAGTCAGGAAAGAAACCTGCCTGGAATCAAACGTCTAACTTAGTTCTTAGACGTCTTAAACAGGCTTTCCAGACGTCTTATACTAGGACCAGACATCTGATGACCCTGACAGAATCATGATTGATTCTGATTATGGCCTGTTTTGGCTTGGGTTCAACCCCAATGGCTGTGGAAGCTTTCTAAGGGCTTCCAAAGCCTTCCTAGGCCCTCTATAAATAGAGGAGGACCCTTGCCTTGTACATACACACCTTGCACATTGATACTAAGAAGAAGTTCTAAGCTCTCCAAAGGCCATGTCCACACTTGTGAGCTTCATCTTCGTTTGCGCACTTGCTCTCCCTCTGAGATTATGAGAGCGACCAAGCACCGCCGCGTGGTTCACGCACCCATATCAAGCCGACGCACCTCAAGCAAAGGGAAGTAACTTTACCTATAGTAGCTAGGTTAATCTTTGTTGGCTCTATAGGTTATTTTGTAATCTTTCTTTATTATTGGTTGGGTATTCATGTTGTGAATTCCCGTCTCCTTCGTGAGACAAAATCCTTCTTGTAAAGAGGAGGGGTTGAGGAACTCTACCCTCGTAATTGTAGCATGGTTGTAATTGAGGTTGAACTACCCTCGTTTAAGTAGTTTGTATAGTGGTTTTGATCGACTAGATCGATCGGAAAATCTTAACTCGAGAGGGTTAGGTGGTGGTTTTCTCCTAATTTGGGTTTCCACCTAAAAATACTTGTGTACATTGTGAGATTGCTCATTTTGTGAGATTGTTATCTTTTTATTCCACATTTTATACGTCACGCATATCTCACCCCCTTCTGTAGGAATCTACACTCACCCCTTGTGTACGAGGTGATAAGCCCGTATCACAAATTCAATTTATGCGATAGCAGTTGCTCCAAATCTTCCGAGGTGGGACTAAACGTCACACTTTCTCTTCGCGCGCGGCTGCAGTGGAACTCTTCCTCAATTGGGTCAGCTGTTGAGGGGATTTCCCTCAATTGGAGACCTGGGCATGTGCGTGTGACGAATCCGCGTGGCTTGGAGCTAAGACCTAGAGTGAAGGTGCCCTGGAGTAAGTGATGGGTCCACTTGAGTGGACTAATTTAGTGCTTAAGTATTGAATTATTTGGAGCATAATTTAATCTTAGGCATGTTGTTAATGACAAAATGTGAAAGCTTTGAATGTATCATTTCATGCATTAATTACTTGAATATTTATGTGAAAGAACTGATTATTCACTTTAAAGGCAAGGACTTCACATCAAATATAGATTTGAGATGTTACATTGTGGGACTTTTTTTATCTTGGTAAAATTTGGCAAAAGAATCATTCTTTGGCATCTCTTAATCCCTTTCTTATTTGCCCTAAAATCTCTTTGATTCCTTGTGTCTCTCTCCGTCAAATGGAAACACTAAATCACGGTTGATTGATTGTTTCTTTCCTTCTCTGACTCTCTCTCTCGTTCTCTCATTTTCTCCTTATTTAACAGGGAAGGAACGACAAAGAGGGGGGCGGCTTCCCTAGAGAAAAAAAACAAAACGACCTCCATCTCCTAAATGGCAATTGGTAGAAAGGTTTTGTACTGGACTATTTGATAGGCATAGGCAAACCGTGGATGCTGCTTGTGCCGAAACCTTTCTCACCAAAATGGAGGATGAGGCTTGGATATTATTTGAGTCACTAAGCGACAATTCTATCCACTTGACCTCAGCTTATCAAGATAGGAAACCATCCATCCTCCAAAGGAAAGCTGAAGCTAATGAAGCTGGGCCAGCTCAGAATTTGGCTTTTCAGATACAATTGTTGAACCAGAATTTTGAAAGACTCATGACTAACCCACACACTGTCCCACAAATTGCTTCCCAAGTACAGACTCCTAAATGCTCCATTTGCCAAAGCACTCTTCACGCCACTGTTGAGTACCATTTTGCTAATTAATTCCCGAATTTAGTATAGGTAGACCTTAATGCTACCCAAGGGTTTCGCCCACCACCTAGAAACAATCCTTTTGGAAACACCTACAATCCTGGATGGAGAAACCATCCTAATTTCTCATGGAAGCAAGGTGATGCTTCAAATTCGGGGAATATAAGAGCCCAACCCACCCAATCCTTTCAGGCACAACAATTCTAGTCTCCTCCTCAGCCTAACAATTCTGAGATGGACGATCTGAAAGAGATGATGAAGGCCATGCAAGAAAATCAAAGTATGATCATTCAATCTCAGAATAAGGCTATCCAAGAAATGCAATCTCAAATTGGCCATCTTGTTGAGGCTGTTAGACAACGCAACCCTGGGAAATTGCCCAGCTCATCTAAGGAGAACCCAAGGGGTAAAGGGCCCTTCATAAGGGAGAACGCTAAGGTTGTGACCGTTTTGAGGAGTGGTAAGCAACTCTCCAAACCTGAACTCACTCCTATGGTCACCCCTCCTACCACTTCAACCAGCACCTACACATCCACCGAGGAAGAACCACTCAGCCCTTCTTCGCTTGAAATCACCCATCCGGAGGATGTTGTTCCCATTCCACCCTTATCTTGCCATGACAACCCCTCCACTCAGAGGCTGAGAGTGCCTTTTCCTGAGAGCTTATTCGCCCTTGCAGCACCTGTTGATGGCTTATCTGGAACCAAGGATAGGATGGATGAAATAATGGAGACATTCAAGCAAGTTCACATTAACTTGTCTCTCTTGGATGATATCAGGAAAATACCATCCTATGCTAAATTTATAAAGGACCTGTGCACCCAGAAGAGGAAATCTAGGAAACAGGTCCAGGCTAAGGTTGTTTTGCCTGACCTAGTCAGCTCGGTCCTACAGCAAGGTACACCCCCCAAGATGAAGGACCTAGGAGCCCCGTATATTTCTATGGTCATTCTAGACCAACGCATCGATGAGGCTCTCCTCGATCTAGGCACAGGGGTTAATATATTGCCGAGCTCTATCTATGAGCTATTAGGAGGAGGTGATTTGAAGCCTAGTCCTGTAATCCTCCAAGTAGCTGATAGATCGCTGAAGACACGACGTGGGCTCTTAGAAGATGTCCTGGTGAGAGTAGAGGACTTCTTCTTTCCTGTTAACTTTCTGATATTAGACACTGACCCTTCCAACATGCCCACCAAACCCTCAATTATCCTGGGGCGTCCCTTTTTGGCTACAACCAATGCATCGATTAATTGCAAATCAGCGGCACTCAAGATGGGCTTTGGGAACCAAAAGATCCGGCTCAATGTGTCTGATGCCTATAAACAACCAGGATAAGAAGATTGTTCCCAAATCGAGGTGATCGATGAGATTATCGAGGAGACGACACTAGCTCTTTTGTGTGATGATCCTCTCCAAATGGTCATTTCCAAGGACCGCACTCCGAATTTTGAAGGAGGGGAAGATATGCCTGAATTAGAAGAGCTGTTGGGTGTCAAAGCTAAGTCCCTCTCCCCACCATGGACAATCAAGGTAGATCCGCTACTGGAGGTGGGGACATCGAACATAATTCCCTCGATTCAGAAAGCTCCTGAATTGGAGCTTAAACCACTTCCTGAGACCCTCAAATATGTCTTCCTTGGGCCCAATGATACGCTCCCTGTCATCATCTTGACTGCTCTATCTGAGATGCAGGAGGGAGCACTAATTGAATGCCTAAAACCTCACAAGGAAGCCATTGCTTGGACTATAGCTGATATCAAAGGGGTTGACTCAACTCTCTGCATGCATCACATTTACACGGACGACTTTGTGAAACCTTTCAGAGATATGCAGAAGCGGTTAAATCCCAACATGCGGGAAGTGGTGAAAAAGGAAATTTTAAAATGGTTGGATGCGGGGATAATCTACCCCATTTCTGATAGTAAATGGGTCAGTCCTATTCACGTGGTGCCTAAAAAGGTAGGATTCACGGTGGAGAATAATGAGAAAGGGGAGCACGTCACCACCAGACCCACAATAGGTTGGAGGGTATTTGCCATTTATTGATCAGATACTAGAAAAATTGGTAGGGAATAAATACTTCTGCATTCTCGATGGATATTCTGGGTACAATCAGATTGCCGTCTTTCAGGACAACCAGGAGTGCACGACTTTTACAAGTCCTTATGGCATATTTGCCTTCCGCCGAATGCCAATTGGACTATGTAATGCTCCAGGAACATTTCAGCAGTGTATGATGTCCATCTTTTCGGACATGATTGACGAGTTCGTTGAGGTTTTTGTGGATGATTTTTCCATATACGGCTCATCGTTTGACCACTGTCTCTCACATTTAGAAAAAGTTCTCACCCACTGTGAGGTGACAAGATTGGTGCTTAGCTGGGAGAAAAGCCATTTTATGGTTCAACAAGGCATTGTTCTTGGGCATGTAGTGTCCGAGCAAGGTTTAGAGGTGTACAAGGCCAAGGTTGAGTCCATTTCTAAGCTTCCACCGCCCACCAATGTCAAGCAGATTCGTTCATTCTTAGGCCATGCTGCCTTTTATAGGCACTTCATTAAAGACTTTAGCAAGATTTCTAGGCCACTTTGTGACCTACTAGAGAAGGATGCTCCTTTCATTTTTGATGTAAAGTGTGCCAAGGCCTTCCAATTTTTGAAGGAGGGCCTCATAACTGCACCGATCCTACAAGCACCTGATTGGACCCTCCCATTTGAGTTAATATGTGATGCCTCTGATTTTGCTATGGGTGCGGTCCTTGGTCAATGGATTGATAAAAAACCTCATGTGCTATACTATGCAAGTAAGACTCTTACAGATCCACAGCAAAACTACACTGTGACAGAAAAAGAAATTCTTGCGGTAGTATTTGCTTTGGAGAAGTTTAGGTCTTATCCTCTAGGATCCAAGGGTGTGGTTTATACTAATCACTCAGCCTTAAAACATTTGCTCACAAAGGACACCAAACCTAGGCTGATTCATTGGATTCTATTATTACAAGAGTTCGACCTTGATATCCGTGACAAGAACGGGGTCAAAAATGTTGTTGCAGATCATTTGTCTAGGATCCCAGTTGAGGCTTCAATCCCGTCAGGAGACATTTGTGACATCTTTCCTGACGAAACGGTAATGGAGGTACAACCTTCAACATCGTGGTATGCTGATGTTTGTAACTACTTGGTCACTGGTGAAACCCCTAGTAGTGGAATAAGCATAAGCGAGACAGATTTCTCGCTAGCATCAAGTATTATCACTGGGAGGACCTGGACCTCTTTAGAATAGGTCGTGATCAAGTGTTACGGAGATGTGTCCCGGAAGAGGAACAATAGAGTGTCTTGAATTTTTGCCACACATTGCACTGCAGAGGACACTTTAGTGTTAAGAAGACTGCGTATAAGGTTCTTCAGTCTGGTTTCTGGTGGCCTTCACTTTTCAAAGACACACACCTTTGTGGAGGCTTGTCTTCATTGTCAACAAACTGGAACTATTGTCAAGAGAGATGAGATGCCCCAACAACCCATTCTTCCGGTCGAGATATTCGACATTTGGCGCATAGATTTCATGGGTCCTTTCCCACCATCTCATGGCTTTGAATATATCCTTATGGTAGTTGATTATGTGTCAAAGTGGATAGAAGCTATTCTGACAAGGACCAACGATCACTCCGTGGTCTTGCCTTTCGTTAAGGCCAATATCATTTCCCGATTTGGCTACCCAAGGATGATCATTAGTGATGGGCGACCTCATTTTAGGAATGCACACTTCGCCCGTCTCCTCAAAAGTCTTGGTGTCACCCACAAGGTGGCCACCCTGTATCATCCGCAGACGAGTGGACAGGTTGAAGTGTCAAATAGGGAGATCAAACGAATTCTAGAATAAACTGTAAGACCCGACAGGAAAGATTGGTCGATGAAACTAGATGACGCTCTATGGGCTTACAGAACGGCTTATAAGACCCCCTTGGGTATGTCTCCCTTCCATATAGTGTATGGAAAAGCTTGCCATTTTCCTGTTGAGATTGAGCATAGAGCTTATTGGGCTATTAAGAATGTCAACATGGGTATAGAACACGTAGGCAAGGTGCGCTTATTAGAACTGACCGAGCTTGAAGAATTGAGGAATGAGGCCTATGACACTGCTCAAGCTTATAAGGAGCGCACTAAGTTCTTTCACGATAAACACATCCCCCGCAAAACCTTTGAGCCCCACCAACGGGTCTGGCTTTTCAATTCCAGACTCAAGCTTTTCCTTGTGAAACTGAAGTCCCGTTGGGATGGGCCGTACACTGTCACGTAGGTGTTCCCGCATGGTGTAGTTGAAATTCAGAATCCCTCATCTGGTGAGACATTCAAGGTAAATGGCCAGCGCTTGAAACCTTATGTTACACTTTCTGATGGCCAGGTATTGGACACCTACAGATTGAAGGAGCCTTAGCTCCAACTGCTCGCCACCTCAAGTTGTGTCTTTCCTTGTTTTGGCTTTCCAATGCGGACATTGTCAGATCTAGGAATGGGGGTGTATAACCTGAGGTTGTTTATAGGATTTATACAAATTTTGCATGCATAATTAGGACTTTAGTTTTGTTCAAAAAAAAAAAGAAAAAAAAAGAGAGAGAAGAAGAAGAGAGATGAAAAGGAAAGAGCTAGAAGAAAAAGATAGGCAAGGAAAAATCGTGTTAGTCCCAGCATGTGATTATGAAAGAGACACCGAAGTTTCAGGCTGGATCAGATGATGAATTAAGTCCTAAAGTACTAAAGAAAAGGAGATAAGTGAGGGATACCAACTTTAGGCCTTCTGGGTCTATTTTAAGGCTTAAACACTCACGTATTTGTTAAGATATGGACTATTCCTCAAGAGGTTGAGGGAGTTGCGAGGCTGATGTATTAAGTCTAAGGCTTAGGGAGTATTCGGCTCCATTGCTTGCCGTTTGGTTTGCAGAACTTGGTAACCTGAGCACCCAAAAATCACACACTGGTCTAGTTGAGTGCGCATAACAAAGAATAATACCAAAAAGTGTCTGTTCTGAAAATGTTGACTTAGGAGCAGCTTGAAGACACAAGTTGATTGGATGAATTCCCGGCGCAGAGAGAAGGAATGTAAAATAAGTCCCTCGAAGATGCGTTATAACATATCGTCTCCTCGATGCTTGTCTCTTAGAATATCTAAATATCATACCAGGGGCACAGAAGCATCTTGTGCTGGTTTAGATGCCGTGGGTGGCATTATCCCGAAATGTTGATTGCCAGGGTCTGAATTTAGCTACAGAACGCCACGGGCGACACTATCCCGAAGTGTCGAAAGCCAGGATTCTAGGGGTTGCCATGGGTGGTGCTATCTCGAAGCATCGATTGCCAAGGACCCTACGAGGATTGATGGTGGGGAAAAGGAATCTGATACAGATCGTGTGTTGGGCCAATCCAATGTTAAGTCTAAGGGAATTTAAAAAGAAAGAGAGAACCCTCAAAATAATATTTCTCCCTCTCTCTTACTAAAAATGCACTGGCAAAACTGAACCTAACCTTTCTGCACATATGCACGGGTGTTTTAACAGCTAGGGTCAACGAACCTCTGTGCAATTTTTGTGGGCCTTAGAAACCTTCGCGGCAGACTCAAGACTGAGGCTGGTCAAGTTTGTATCTTGGCTGGTACTTGAGTACCTTTAGGCCTATAGTTGGTATTTCAATCTAATTTCTAGAGTATGGTACGATAAGGCATCCTGACGGTAAAATCTAGCCTAGAGACCTAGTCTGGTTCATATGATTTTGCTCAGGACTAGCAAAACTTAGGCATGGGAGTATTTGATGGGTCCACTTGAGTGGACTAATTTAGTGCTTAAGTATTGAATTATTTGGAGCATAATTTAATCTTAGGCATGTTGTTAATGACAAAATGTGAAAGCTTTGAATGTATCATTTCATGCATTAATTACTTAAATATTTATGTGAAAGAACTGATTATTCACTTTAAAGGCAAGGACTTCACATCAAATATAGATTTGAGATGTTACATTGTGGGACTTTTTTTATCTTGGTAAAATTTGGCAAAAGAATCATTCTTTGGCATTTCTTAATCCCTTCCTTATTTGCCCTAAAATCTCTTTGATTCCTTATGTCTCTACCCCTCAAATGGCAACACTAAATCATGGTTGATTGATTGTTTCTTTCCTTCTCTGACTCTCTCTCTTGTTCTCTCATTTTCCCCTTATTTAACAGGGAAGGAACGACAAAGAGTGGGGCGGCTTCCCTGGAGAAAAAAAAAGAAAATGGCCTCATCTCCTTCCCCTCACCACGTGCCCATCCACCACCGCAAGCCTCCGTCGACACCGCCAACACCATCACCTTGCGCCGTGACCACCATCGCAAGCCACCACCTCACCCCGCGACCCTGACATTCCCTCTACCACAAGCATCCTCTTCCTCGACGCATCTCCTCGCCACCGTGTCCACAGCACCACCGCGAGCCCCCTTTGTACTCACCGTGCTCTGCCCCTGGTCCTCTGCTTCCTTCGTCGACCACGACAGGAGGCCAAGAACGCCCTCGACGACTGCTCTCGCCCATGATGGTAACACTGCCTGACGACCACCACCTTGACATCCACGACTTGCTTCCTCAACCACCCCTCTTCTTCTTCTTCGTTTCTCCTTCATCTCCTGCTACGTGTGAAACGAACCCAACATCACCACCTCCAGTAGTAGTCCTCTCCTCGACATCGATGACCCACCGGCGTCGCCCATCTGCCATGCGCAGGTACGCATGCACATTCAACCAGTCGTCGCTGCCAGCCACCCCACACGTGCTGCTGTAGTACCTCCATCCTCCTTCACTGCCAACACGGAAGAAGCACCCATCAACCGGTTGGTCACCTCCTACTCGCAGCTACCCCTCCCGGCCACCATCTTCTTTATCAACGTCACCGGAGCAACAACCTCTCCCTCGACAGCAGCTCTGCGACCTCACCACACCCGACAACACGCCTATGGCCACGCACCACCGTCGGCCAACCTTCCCATCGGCCGGCCGCCACCGGCCATCATTTTCCTCGGCGCGACCTCCGACGCGAAGCTCTCGACAACGAGAACCTCCTCCGAGAACGGAAAGGCCGATCGTCCTCTCCTCCTCCACGTGCGTGCGGCAGTAGCAAATCCCCTATTTTTGTCTCAATTAAAAATTACATTGATTGCCATTGCCAAAGAACGGGATTTTGATATTGATTATTTTATTACGGGAAATTTGTGGGAGGTCCTTCTATTCTTGGTTATTTGTGACAATATTGAAGGATTGGAATTACTAGTTAATGCATTTTGTTTTCTTTCCTCCCACGATGAATTGATATTAATGGCAATTTATTTTTCTAGAACGTGGTTATTGGTGATCTTATTGGTTCTATGTCTCCCTGTGATATAACCTGAAGTGTGGTATTATTTCAGTATTTTAGTAACTTTGATCGAAGTTTTTTTTTTCTACAACATTACATATTGTGATGACATATTTTTTTGATATCATTTGCAAAGCAAAAAAACCTCCTGATCAGTAAGCTTAATGCTTGCCGAAGCTTGACTTTAATGGTGGAGGGGGATGGTAACTGAAATCACAAATAAGTCCTTTCGGTCATGTCAGAAAGCTCAGGAACAATCGTTGGAGCACGGCGAACTTGGTGAGGGGGTTGACGTGGCATGTGCATGAGTGATGAGGTCTGTCAACCTCACGGAGGGTAGCTGGATGTGGGTTTGTTCGACGAGGAGTTCAGAGGGGCAATCATCCTAAAAAAGTTAGGGCTTTTTCTCCTGAGGTCGAGGTGGAGGTTTGGATTGCGGGAGCGGCCGGTTTGGCGGTGTGTGGAAGTTGCTAGGCTTACCAGAGTTCTACCGGAGAGATGGAAGACAAAGTTGCAAACGGTTCTGCGAGAATTGGAGCAGTGTGTTGGAGATGCTGGTGTGATGAGGAGAAGTTGAGGAGTCGGTTGAAAGTGGTAGCGGACGAAGGGGAAAGGAGATGGCACTGGTTGCGGTATGGCCAACACTGAAGAAGGAAGATACTCTGATGGATAGGAAACGGCGAGGAAGATGGCGAAGGGGGCGTCAGCTGGTATGGCTTGATGCAGAAGAAGATGGGGGAGATAGCTCCATCGCTGGTATTGCGAACGGAGGAAGAACGGAGGCAGGGAGGGTCACTGGATGTCAAGGAGCAATTCGGCCAAGAAAGAGAAGAATTAGAGGTGTTCAAGGCCAAATTCGAGAGTAAGGGGAATGGTTTGATCTGGAGGTCTTGTTATAGGCCTTAAGAGGTGGTTTTGAGCTTGGGAAGTAAGCTTCCCAAGCTTGGAAAGCTTCGTGGGAGTAAGGATTTTTAGGATACCCTAATCTATCATGCATTCACATGAGAGATTGGGAAGGTTTTAGGGCGTGGGAATTGGCTCAAAAGGAAGGGAATTCCTTGACGAACTTCCCTTTCAAATCTGAGAGGGATTCGTCAAGAAATCAAGAAGAACTTGCCACTTTTAGGTTGCCAGATTTGCAAGAATAGGATTAATTGCGATAGGGACCTATTCGTGAAAATGATGACAACGTTAGGGGCCTTTTTGTAAAGATTTTGAAAGTTAAGGGCATAAATGTGATCAGACAGAACCAAGTTGCAAACTAAGTCAAGACAATCTCAGATTGGGTCAAAATTTGGCTAAAAACCTAATTTGGACATAAGAAATCCAATGGTGAAGTTGGATTTTGGTTTTAACCACGTTTGTCTAGGTAATTTATGAAAATACCCAAATTAGGGTAAATGACTATCTGAGACTCTATTTTGGGTTAAGACGGGTTCTGATGATCAAATTAAAGGTACCAAACCCTAGAGAATATTTTTCTATGAATCTTATCATGACCAAAACCTTAGTTATTTAAACAGGTCTGTTTTAATGGTTTCAGAAGTCATTTAATTCTCAAAACATGCTAAAACCCTTTTTTGTCTATTTTAACCCACTTGTTAGCCTTTTAGGACCTTGACCCTTAATTTACCCCTGAGAAAACCCATGGTTGTACTGCATTCATGATATGATGGTAAAATTATAGTTTTAAACCTGGTTTCTTATCTTTCCCTCATAATGATTATGCAATGAATTATAGCCTTCTGGAGGTTATGTAGGAGCATTTAATGACTTAATCAAATCAAATTGAGCTACTTTATGGCTTATGATGGTGTTCCCATTATACCCCCATGCCTAGCTTTTGCTAGTCCCTTAGCAAATTCTCATGGAATTAACTTAAATTCTAGACCATGCCTTTTTATGCTCAGAGAACTCTGATGTGTGCTTTCTTTTGTAGATTAGGTTAGAATGCCAATAGTAGGCCTAGAGATACTCAAGTACCAACCAAGATCTGGACCTGACCAGCTCTATCCTCAGTATGCCGCGAAGGTTTCTAAGGCCCACAGGAACTAACCTAAGGTTTGTTGAGCTCCGCGGTTAAAGCACTTGTGCTTGTAACATGTTTTGGCCTAAGTTCAGTTTGTAGTGCATTTTTGTAAGAGAGAGACAGAGGAATTTTTTTTCTTTATTTTTGGAGAGTTTTATCTCTCTTTTCTTTTTATTCTAGCTTTGGATTAGCTTTACAACACAGTTTGTATCATATTCCTAGTTCCCACCATCAATCCTTGTAGGGTCCCTAGCAATCGATGCTTCAAGATAGCACCGCCCATGGCAACCCCTAGAACCATGGCTTTTGAGATTTCGAGATAATCCCACCCATGACATTATGTATTTAAATCCAGACCCTGGCAATCGACATTTCATGATAATGCCGCCCATGGCATATGAACCAGCACAAGGTGCTTACATGCCCCCGGTAGGATATTTAGATATCCTAAGAGATAAGCTCCGAGGAGACGGTATGTTATTGCACATCTTCGAGGGGAATTTCCCGCCCCTCTACACCGGGAACTCTTCTAAATCAACTTGTGTTGATCAACTGCTCCTAATCTAGGTAGCTTTTTCTCAGAACAGATTTAACGCACTTGCATGATTTTGATAATTAAGTGCACTAAACCAAACTGTGTGTGGATTAGGGTGCTTAGGTTACCGAGTCTCGCAAACCAGAGGTCAGTTAACGGGGCCGAATAATCCCTAAGCCTTAGACCTAATACTTAAGTTTCGCATTTTCCCCAACCTCTTGAGAACTATCCAGATCTTAATGGATACTTGAATTTTTAAGCCTAAAATCACAGCCCAAGAGGCCTAAGATCAGCGTTCATACTAATCTCTTTTTGTCTCTTAACACGTTTTGTCATTCATTTTCTTTCTTTTTGATTTTGTCTAGAACTAAGTAGATTCCTTAATCTTTTACTAATGACTATCTCTCTTTTTTTTCTTTTCAAATTGTGCCCCTTTTTGACATTTATATCACCTCCCCTTTTTCCCTTTAAAAATGATATGCAGTTAATCTTTCAAAATTTCTTCCCTTCTCCATTTTTTTTCTTTTTCAATTTTATTTATTTATTTAGTTTTTTTTGTTTTTTGGAATATGCAATTTTTTGATGAAATCCCTTTCTTGTGAAGTGATTTTCACTGCGTTTTGCACTTTAATACCCCCCAATCCCTATGATTTGCAATGTCCTCATTGTCAATTAGGTGGGTTCAAGTTCAGCTGAGATCGTACATTAGAATAGGTTTTGGGTGGGTGGATGGGTCAGAGTGACTGTTGCGGACGATTTCAAGCTCAGGTACGAGTACCAGAGGTGGAGTTGCCTATTCTAATGGATGAACCCTAAAGTGAAATATGAGTTTAGCATAAGATGTGTCAAGAAGGGTTTCGGGTTTTTTAAGAAGATGACGGGTTGCCTCTAATTAAGCGCTCAGTTTAACGCCACCAGCTGGGCGCAATGAGCTCAGGGAGAATGGAGATCAAAAGATACCTCAGCCAAGTTCATATCGGTGAGTTCAATGAATGGCTTAAGTCACTGGCCATTCAGGATAAAGGGTTCAGAATCAAGGCTAGGTTGGCTGATTTCAACGGCTCCATTTCCAAAAATTCGTCTGATAAGATATGGTTCAATCCATTTTGATCTGAGTTTTCCTGGGAATAGTTTGAGTTTGGCATCAAAAAGTAGGACTTTCTGACTACGGTGAAAGATCTTTCAGGATATGTGCTTGTCATGAAAGGCCTTAACCCGCTCATTGTAAATTCGCTAGTTCTCATATGCATCATTGTGTAATTCATCGATCTCGCTCTTTTGAAGCTTTCTGTGGGTTCTTGCCTTAGAAAGATCTAGATTACACTTCTGTACAGCCCAATAGGCTTTGTGCTCTAACTTGACAGGGAGGTGACATGCCTTCCCATGCACTAATCTGAAAAGGGACATGCCCAATTGAGTTTTGTAGGTGGTCCTATAGGCCCATAAGGCTTCTGGAAGTTAGGACGACCTATCATTCCTGTCAGGTCAGACAGTGACCTGAAGGATTTTCTTGATCTCTCAATTCGATAGCTCAGCTAGACTGTTGGTTTGGGGGTGATAAGGAGTAGAGATTTGGTGCGACACGCCATATTTGGTCATTAGTAATCTGAACTAAGAATTTATGAAATGGGTCCCTCCATCAGAGATAATGGCACGTGGAATCTCGAACCGAGAAAAGATGTTCTGATAAATGAATTTGATTACCACATTATGATCGTTGGTTCTGATTGGAACACCTTCGATCCATTTGGACATAAAGTCAACAGCGAGAAGAATGTATTCGAAGCCATCCGAAATAGGGAAGGGTCCCATGAAATCAATCCCCCAGATGTCGAAGATTTCGCATACGAGAATCAGCTGTAAAGACATCATATTGCGGTGGCTCACGTTCCCCAAGGTCTGGCTACTAGTGCATGCCTTACAGTGATCGTATGCATCTTTGAAAATCATAGGCCAATAAAAGCCCCACTAGAGGACTTTTGCTGTGGTTTTATGTCCGGAAAAATGTCCGCCATAGGCCTGGTCATGGCAGAAGGACAAAATGTCCTGAAGTTCCGCTTCCGGGATGCACCGCCTGATGATCTGATCAGCACCAATGCGGAAGAGGTACGGGTCTTCCCAGATGTAGTACTTGGCATCAGAAAGCAATTTGTCATTCTTGGCCTTCGGCTAATCGGACTGGATCTGATGTGATAATAAGTAGTTCACTAAATCTACAAACCACGGAAGTCTCGTACTAATAGTCAGAAGGTGCTCATCGGGAAAGTGTTTTGTGATGGGTCTGGAAGGGTCGATACTATCCGAAGGAAAGCGGGATAAGTTGTCAGCTACCACATTCTTCTTTCCCACTTTATCGCGAATCTCGAGATCAAATTCTTGCAACAGTAAGAACTGCAGATTAGTCGAGGTTTCGCGTCCTTCTTCACAAGGAGGTGCCTTACTGCAGTGTGATCCGAGTATATGATAACACAGGAATCCAAAAGATATGATCTGAATTTTCCAGGGCAAATACTATGGCTAGCATCTATTTCTCAGTAACTGTGTAGTTACACTAAGCCTCGTCAAGTGTCTTGCTAGCGTAGTAGATGACTACGGGTTTCCCATCTATTTTCTGTCCAAGTACCGCACCTACAACATAATCAAATGCATCACACATGATCTCAAAGGGTTGACACTAATCAGGGGACTGTAGGATAAGTGCTTGGGTAACTCGATCACGTAGGATCTCAAATGCCTGAGTGCACTCCTTAGAGATTTCAAAAGGGACATCCTTAGATAGAAGATTAGTCAGGGGGCATGCGATTTTCAAAAAATCGGGAATGAATTAACGGAAAAAACCAATGTGCTCCAGAAAGGATTGGATGTCTTTGACCGAGCTAGGCATAGGAAGTTTGGAAATCAGATTCACCTTGTCTCGATCAACCTGGATGCCTTTTTTAGAGACGAGATGTCCCAGGACAATTCCCTCAGGTACCATGAAGTGGCTCTTTTCCCAGGAAAGAACCAAATTCACATTGATGCACCGGCAGAGGATTTGGACCAAGTGCAGGAGGTAATCATCAAATGATTCACCAAATACCGAGAAGTCATCCATGAAGACTTCAAGGTATTCACCTACCATATATGAGAATATGGCAAGCATGCACCGCTGAAAGGTAGCGGGTGCATTGCAGAGACCGAACGACATCCTTCGAAGTGTGTATGTTCCAAAGGGGTAGGTGAAGGTGGTCTTCTCTTAGTCCTCGGGATTGGATTTTGACTTGGTTATAACCAGAGTACCCATCCAAAAAGTAGAAGAATCGATTTCCTGCTAGTTTCTTGAGGATCTGATCAATGAACATTAGTCGGAAATGATCCTTCTTCATGGAGGAATTGAGTCTCTGTAATCAATGCAAACTCTCCACGAGTTCGCTATACGGGTCGGTATGGTTTCTCCAATTTCAATCATGATGATGGTGAGCCCTGCCTTCTTAGGCACAACTTGGATTGGACTCACCTACCGACTGTTGGAGATCGGGTAGATGATCCCAGCATCTAACCACTTGATGATCTCCTTTTTCACGACATCCTGCAGATTTGGATTAGGTGTCTCTACATTTCACGGGATGGTCGTGAGCCCTCGTTAGTGTAGATGTGATGTGTGCAGTATGAAGGGCTGATGCCAGTTAGATCATCAAGAGTCCATCCAATGGCTCTCCGATGATGCTAGAGAACAAAAATCAGGCGTGTTTCCTAATTAGGTGTGAGTCGGGAGTTGATAATCACAGGAAACGTCTGACTAGAACCCAAAAATATGTATTTTAGATGATCAGGACGAGGCTTCAATTCCATAACTGGGTTATCAGCAACAGCAGGTGGTTCAGGGTGGGTGTCGGGAGCAAAGGAAGGAGCTATGGGTGTGTCTAGCTTAGGTTCAGACTCCTCTAATTGCAGGTTTTGATCTTGTGGTTGATCAGAAATAGTCGGGTTTTCCTCGATACGTAGGTCGTCAACCACGGCCTCTATATTGTAAATTTGTTCTATAACTCTGCAATTAATTTCTTGTTGGGCCTTAAAGATGCCGATCTTCAGTGTCTTGCCCCTAAATTTTAATTCAATTTGGCCCTCCTCGCAATTAATATTGGCCCTAACAGTGGCTAGAAAGGGTTTCCCTAGTATGATTGGTGTATTCTTCACATTCTCAGGAGCATCCATGTCTAAGACAATGAAATCCACTGGAAAATAGAAATCCTGTACCCTAACTATGACATCCTTGAGAATTCCTTTTGGTGACTTAATAGATCAGTCGGCTAGTTGCAAAGTCATTTCTATCGGTTTAAGCTTAGATTCCTCGAAGTAGTCTAGTAGGGATGTAAGTATCAAATTTATGGAGGCTCCTAAGTCCAATAAAGCTCGATCAAATTGTATATCACCGATTGCATAGGATATCAGAGGGGTGCTTAGGTCTTTTGCCTTAGGTGGAAGTTTGCTCAAAATGACGAAGCTGGCTTGCTCTGACAGTACGATCGGGTTCCTGCCTTTGGTTTGAGGCTTACACTTAGGTGTACACACATCTTTCAGAAATCGTGCGTAAGCTGGTACGTGGTGTATTGCATCCATCAAGGGGATGTTTATATGGACCTGCTCAAAGAGCTTAACTAGGTCCTCCTCATGTGCCATGGGTTTGGTTGTCCTTTTTCCCTTGGTCAAGGCCTCGGGAAATGGAACCTTAGATGGTTCCTCTAGAATTGGCTCAGGCTCTTGATCTGGGATGGGTGTGTCCTGGATGACCAATCTAGGGTTAGGGTTTGCCTTACTAGGCTAGAAGTGGCTTGGATAAGGTGGGTCCTGTGTTGCTTTGCCACTATGAATGGCAACAGAATTTAGTCCTGCTTAGTTCTGGTTTGGTGTGGGCAAAAGAGGTGATTGCTATTGGTAACCCACATATGATGTCAAAGCCTCCATCCCATCGGGTGATGGAGTAGAAGGGGCCTGATAAACAAATTGAGCTTAGCCCTGATTTGGGTTTATAATGCACCTCTGGTTTGGCACATTATTTGGATTAGCCAGAGGTTGTGAAGGAAGTGCTCCAGATTGGCGGGGATTTGCCATCTAGGCGAGTTGATTGCGAACCTCTGTGATCTCATCTTTGTGTTGTTTTTGCATAGCTGCATTCATTTTCTGAATGTCAACCAGAGTCTGAAGGATAAGAGTGATTTGATCTGTGTGAGTCGACCCGGATTGATAAGTTGGGTAAGTCTGAGGCTGAGGCGGCTGATATGGACGAGGAGCTTGTGGTCGGGGCTAATATTGAGGTCTCTGATTTTGATTGTTCCCTGACCACGTGAAATTAGGATGATTACGCCATCCCAGGTTGTAGGTGTTTGAGAATGGATCATTCTGAATGGTGTTGAGGTCCTCGTAGGTCTGAGGAGCCTTGAAGAAGTTAGAATACGAGGGTTCAGAGTTCCCCAACTAGAATAAGTGGTTCCAGAGTTTCCTCCGAAACCAGAATCAGACGAGGGTGGATACAAGTTCATCCCATGAGAAGATCGATGATAGATGTTATGCACAGCCTCCCTGCTAGAGGACAGTTGCGCGAATGGGTTTGCGTAGAGGTGGCTCGCTGCAAGTGTCGAGTTAGCTCATCCACCTTCTTCTCAATAATAGAGACCTTGTCTAGATGACTAGCCATCAGTTCCAAGTTGACGAAAGAGGACAGGCCATGAGTCTCATGTGCTTCCTTTGGATTCGTCAATGCACGGGCATTCATCCGGTCGAACATGCCCATGGATTCATTATTGATGGAGTTCTCACACATATTCTCGAGAATGTCCCACACGGTGTCTTCGTGTTGGCCCATGATGTTTCCTCCATAGGTCCCATTGACGAATAATCGAATATCCTCATGGAGTCCCTGGTAAATTGGCTAGACTTGTTCCCATTTAGGAACTCCATGGTGGGGGCACTTTCGCATGAGATCCAGAAAATGATCCCATGCCTCATGAAGCGGTTCTCCTGCTTGCTATGTGAAATACATGATCTGTTGCCGTAAAGCATTTATCCGACCAACAAGGAAGAACTTTCTTAGAAACTCGGATTGAAGTTCCGCCTAGGTGTTGATTGGACGCGTTTGGGTTTGGTACCAGTGAGAAGCCTTATCCATGAGAGAGGAGAACATTTTCATGAGTAAGACATCCCGATTTTGAGCTTCTGACCCAAAGGTCTGGGCTAGATGCTTGAGTTGCTTGATATGCTGGAAAGGATCCTCGGAATTACACCCATGGAATTTGGGAATGGCATGAATCATGTTGGGCTTGAGTTCAGTATCAAGACCTCCAGCAGGGATTTGTACTCAAGGTTCGATTGCCACTGCAGCGGGATTGTAGTGATCTCGCATCATAGGACACTGCAGTGGGTTTACAAAGGCTTAGAATAGATCATTAAGGTGCTAAAGCTGATTTTCAAGATTGTTTTCTTCTGCTGGTTGCTCCATGATGATGGATGAAGGAGAATTAGGTTCAGATGAATCAGAAGAGATATCGATCGGGTTGGGTTGCTGCACAAACAAGGAGGTCAGGCTTGGCCTCGATGGGAATGAGAAGCTAATCGAGGCCTTAAGGATGGTCTTAGAGACCTCCTCCTGAACATGCACCGATGGAGTAGATGATAGGTAGAATGTGATAGACCCAATCAAGACACCCAAAAAATTTTTGGATGACTATAGAGGTTCGGGGCAGATGATACCCCTTAGTCAGAAAGCCATCCACCTAAGAATTACCTGAGCAGCTAGAGAGGGAGAGTCCCACAAAGACCCCTACACGGTAGAGCACCCCCACTTTTAAGATGTTTTTGTGCAAAGTGACCTAATTTGAAGATTGGTTAACCCAACAAGGTGGGTCAACTTCACCTGTATTGTCCTTTTGAGAAATTTAGGTCCCTCTTTTAGTGTTCAAATGAAATTAAGAGCCTGATTTTAGGGTTTGCTTGTATAGATCAATTCATTCAAGGCTTAGGCACACATTGTTTGGAAAGATCAATTCTTGATTAAGCAAGTGTGTCTCTAAAACCCTAAGCTGGAATCCTTAATTGGCTTTCATTTGGTCCAATTTCATTTGTCCAAATGTGGTAGTTAGGGCTCAAACAAGAATGTGATAGCCCTAAATACCTTAAACTTCAAGTAAGTGCACAAATCAAGGTTTGGATGTCGTCTAAATAGAATGTATCAAATTAGGCAACTTGATGATTAATCTAAGAATATAATGCAAGTAGCCCTAATTGATTTTTTTTCTTTTATAGCTTTTTCTCAGAATCAGGAACTTAGAAGGTAGATGGAGATTACCTGCCCTTGGAGTGATTGATGTGCGGCTGATCTTCTTTCAATGAGTCCCCCTGAAATAGATCACGATCAAATGAGATGTAGCAAGTTAGTACCCAATCTGATATTGCAATCAAGAGATCTGAATTATGCTTTACTCCCTAGCAATGGCGCCAAAATGTTGGTCGCTCGAGATTGGGTTTTAAAATCGTTGTGTTTTAGTATAGTTGAAATCTCGCAAAAAATAGACAAAATTATACTCGAAAAAGTCTGAGGTCGTTCACTGGAAGCAAGTAGGAATACAATTCTCAAGATTACAATTTAAAACAATAGAGATAAGAAATTATAATCAGAAATTGATTCAAAATAATGTAGCAATGATATCAAGTGCCAGACTGCAAAAAGAATGGAGTAAAATGGTGATTTGAATCACCAATTACTTCGTACAATAATATCAAATGAAAGTCAATGCTATGAATGAAATAAACTTAAGTCAATCGTCTGATGGTAGGATCAGACGTCTTAAACGTCTGATTCTACAGTGCTCTAATTCTTCTCCTTTTCTTTTCTTCTTTTACTGCTCCTCTTCTTCTTTCTCTGTTCATGTGCGGCTCTTCTTTTCCTCTTCTTTCTTTTTCTGCTTCTGTTCCTCTTCTATTCTCTTTATCTATTTTCTCTCTTATTTTTCTTTCTCTTCTCTTCTTCTTCCCTTCTTCTTTTCGAGCACAGGGGAAGGGTTTGTAGATTTGGCTAAGTGTTAGCCAACTTCCCAGAGAGTAAAACCCACCCCTACCCCATGCAAATTCTCCTCTCTTTCTCTCCTTGGGTTACTCTCTCCTAGAGCCTTCAACAGTACCTGGTATTCGGGTAATCGGACCTAGAGCACACCTGGGTCCAGGGTTGCGGGCGTGGGTCGCAGCCGAGGAGTGTATAGGGCTTAGGCAAGTTGTTGGATCTACACTAGGTCCATGGGGAGCGTGTCGCGAATGAGGCACGTGAGGGGTGTGAGGGACCTCACCCCTTGTGTACGAGGCAATAAGCCCGTATCACAAATTCAATTTATGTGATAGCAGTTGCTCCAAATCTTCCGAGGTGGGACTAAACATCCCACCTTCTCTTCACGTGCGGCTATAGTGGAACTCTTCCTCAATTGGGTCAGCTGTTGAGGGGATCTGCCTCACTTGGAGACTTGGGCGTGTGCATGTGACGAATCCGTGTGGCCTAAAGCTAAGACCTGGAGTGAAGGCGCCCTGGAGAAAGCTTGAAGCTTGCTGGAAGCTTCACTTTAATTGCGGAGGGGGACGGTACCTGAAATCACAAATAAGGCCTTTCGGCCATGTTGGAAAGCTCAGGAATGATCGTCGGAGCATGACGAACTTGGTGAGGGGGTCGACGTGGTGTGTGCTTGAGTGATGAGGTTTGTCGACCTCACGGAGGGTGACCGGATGTGGGTTTGTTCGGCGAGGGGTTCAGAGGGCCAATCGTCCTAACAAAGTTAGGGCTTTTGCTCCTAAGGTTGAGGCAGAGGTGTGGAGTGCAGGAGTGGCCAATTTGGCGGTGTGTGGAAGCTACTAGGGCTTGCTGGAGTTCTGCCAAAGAGATGGAAGATGGAGTCGTAGATGGTTGTGTAGGGGTCAGAGCAATGTGTTGGAGATGCTGGCATGATGAGAAGTTGATTCGATTGAGAGCGGTAGCGGACGAAGGAGAAAGGAGATGGCGCTGGTTGCGGTATGGTCGACGTCGAAGAAGGAAGCTGCTCCAGTGGATAGGAAACAGCGAGGAAGATGGCGAAGGGGGCGTCGGCTGGTACGGCTCGACGGGGAAGAAGATGGGGGAGATAGCTTTGCCACCGGTATTGCGAACGGAGGAAGAACGGAGGCAGGGAGGGCCGCCGAATGTTGAGGAGCAATTCGGCCAAGAAAGAGGAGAAAAATTGGAGGTGTTCAAGGCCAAATTCGAACATAGGGAGAATGGTTTGATTTAGAGGTCTTTTTATAGGCCTTTAGAGGTGGTTTTGTTGGAGTTAGGATTTTTAGGATACCCTAATCTCTCATGCATTCGCATGAGAGATTGGGAAGGTTTTAGGACATGGGAATTGGCTCAAAATGAAGGGAATTCCTTAACGAAATTCCCTTTCAAATCTGAGAGGGATTCGTCAAGGAACCAGGAAAAACTTGCCACTTTTAGGTCGTCAGAGTTTGTAGGAATATGATTAATGGAA
This sequence comes from Thalassia testudinum, assembly GCA_037157565.1. NCBI lineage: Eukaryota > Viridiplantae > Streptophyta > Magnoliopsida > Alismatales > Hydrocharitaceae > Thalassia > Thalassia testudinum. The sequence goes on from JAZHRO010000056.1 coordinate 37,739,571, forward strand.
GCAGGGACCTATTCATGAAAATGATGACAACATTAGGGCCTATTTGTAAAGATTTTGAAAGTTAAGGGTATAAATGTGATCGGACAAGACCAAGTTGCAAACTAGGTCAAGACAATCTTAGATTGGGTCCAAATTTTGGTACAAACCTAATTTGAACCTAAGAAATCCAATGATGAAGTTGGATTTTGGTTTTGACCACGTTTGACTAGGTAATTTATGTAAAAGCCCAAATTAGAGTAAATGACTGTCTGAGACTCTGTTTTGTGTCAAGTGGGTTCTGATGGTCAAATTAAACCCTAGAGAATATTTTTCTATGAATTTTAGAGGGTTTAGGTGAATTTTATCTGGACTAAAACCTCAGTTATTTAAGCAGGTCTATGTTTAGGGTTTAAGAAGTCATTTAATTCTCAAAACACGTGAAAACCCTTTTTTATCCGTTCTAACTCACTTATTAGCCTTTTAGGACCATTTGACCCTTAATTAACACTTGAGAAAACACGTGGTTGTACTGCATTCATGATATGATGGTAAAATTATAGTTTTAACCCTGGTTTCTTGTCTTTCCCTCATAATGATTATGCAATGAATTATAGCCTTCTGGAGGTTATGTAGGAGCATTTAATGATTTAATCAAATCAAATTGAGCTAGTTTATGGCTCATGATGGTGTTCCCATCACCGGGGAGCAACGTGCAACTTTAATCTCTTGATTGCAATATCTGATTTGGTACTAACTTGCTCTATCTCTTTTAACTGTGATCTATTTTAGGGATTCATTGAAGGAAGATCAGTTGCACATTAGACACTCTACGGGAAGGTAAAATACAAATCCAATCTTTCCTAAAGCCCTAGATTTTGAAAAGCTAAAAAAAGAAATCAATTAGGTTCAACTTACATTCTATTCTTAGATTAATCATCAAGTTGCTTGATTCGATACATTTTGTTTAGAGAACATCTAAACCCTGATTTGTGCACCTACTTAGGGTTTAAAGGTATCTAGGACTATCACCTTTTTGCTTGATCCCTAGGTACCACATTTGGACAAATTAAATTGGATCAATCAGAACCAATTAGGGTTTACAGTTTAGGGCTTTAGAGACACACTTGCTTAATCAAGAATTAACCTTCCCAAATAGTGTGTTCCTAATCCTTGGTTGAATTGATCTATTCAAGCAAGCCCTAAAAATCAGGCTCTTAATTTCATTTAAACACTAAAAGAGGGACCTAAATTTCTCAAAGGACAAAATAGGTGAAGTTGATCCACCTTGTTGGGTTAACCAATCTTCAAATTAGGTCACTTTGCACAAAACAACTTAAAGTTCAAGTGAAATCATAAGCACCTTTGCTCTTAACTTAAAATTGGTAGACTTAAGAGGTCAAGTCCCCATTCTAGTCTACCTAGATCCTCAATGACAAACAAGGTCGGGTAGGGGAAACCCTGTAACCCGTAGGGGCGCTCTACCGTGTAGGGGTCTTCGCGGGACTCTCCCTTTCTGGCTGCCCAGGTAATTCTCAGGTAGATGACTTTCTGACTTAGGGGTATCATCCGCCCCAAACCTCTATAGTCATCCAAAATGTTTTGGGTGTCTTGATTGGGTCTAATACTTGCTATCCCTCATCTACTCCATCAGTGCATGTTCAGGAGGAGGTCCTTAAGACCATCCTTGAGGCCTCCATTAGCTATTCACTCTCATTGAGGTCGAGCCTCGACTTCCGTGTTTATGCAACAACCTGATCACATTGACATATCTTCTGATTCAGAACCTACTTTCCCCTTATCAACTATGGATCACCAAGAGGATCAACCTAACATTGAGCAACAATTAAATGATTTCCGAAACCAAATCAATGCCATCATCAACCCACCGTCATGTCCTCAAATGAGAGATCACTATAATCCTGCAGCAGTGGAGATAGAACCCTGAATCAACATTCTTGCAGGAGGACCTAAGGTGGATCTCAAGCCTAGCATGCTTCATATGACCCCAAAATTTCATGGCTTTAACTCCGAGGATCCTTTCCAGCACATCAAAAACCTAAAACATCTGGCCTACACTTTTGGGGTAGATGTACAGAATCAGGATGGATTACTCTTAAAACTCTTCTCATTCTCTCTGGCTGAAAAAGCCGCTGACTAGTTTCAAACTCAACCACACACGATCAACACATGGGGAGAACTTCAAACTGCCTTCCTACAAAAATTCTACCCCATTGGTCATACAAACACAATGTAGCACCAAATCACACACTTCTCCCATGGAGGGGGAGAATCTCTATACGAGGCATAGGATCATTTTCTAGATCTCATGTGTAAGTGCCCCCATCACAGAGTTTCGAAGTGGGAACAAGTTCGATCATTTTACCATGGGCTCCATGAAGACATCAATCTCTTTGTCAATGCAACCTGTGGTGATAACATCATGGGTCAACATGAGGACACGATCTGGGAAATTCTCGGGAACATGTGCGAGAACTCCTTGAATAATGAGTCCTTGGGTGCGTATGACCAGACGTACACCCATGCATTGACAAACAATTTGGGGTACACGAATCTTGAGGCCTTTCCACATCCGTTGATCTGGAGTTGGTAGCCATTCAATTGGGTAAGGTCTCCATTTTCGAAAAAAAGGTGGATGACATCACTCGTCATCTACACAAATCCACCTTTGCACCTCAAAGCACATACACGCACCCACCTATGGAAAGGGAGGCTGCGCACAACATCTACAACTCCCCAAGGATGAATGCATATCCACCCCCGTCTAATTATGGCTTCGGAGGCAACTCCAGGTCAGCCACCACAGTTGGGGGAACTCTGAACCCCTGTACCCTGATTATCTCAGAGCTCCTCAGACCTGCGAGGAGCTCCACACCATCTAGAATAATCCTTTCTCCAACACTTACAACCCTGGACGGTAGAATCATCCTAACTTTGAGTGGTCAGGAAATAACCTGAAACTGAGATCCTAATTCCAACCTCGACCACAAAACCAGCGACCATATCAACCTACTCAACCAAGGCCTAATCAAAATTTCCATTCTGGACCACCTAAAGAAGATCAGACATCTTTGATTCTCCAGACCTTGGTTGACATGAAAAAACAACACAAAGAAGAGATCTCTAAGCTGTGAAATCAATTGGCCCAGCTAGCAAGTGCTCGCCAGCCTGGTGCACTTCCTTCTTAGTCTCTTCCAAACTCGAATAACGTGCCGAACCTGAGGGGCGTTATGAACCCAAATCAGGGCCAAGCTCACTTTGTTTATCAAGCCCCTTCTGCTCCATCACCTGACGGGATGGATGCTTCAACTTCATACTCAGGATTTCAACAGCAGACACCTATTTTGCCTAATCCAACCCAAAATCAGGCAAGATTAAATTCTGTCACCACTTGTAGTGGCAAAACAACACAAGACCCACCTTTTCCTAGCCATGACATGCTTGAGCCTATGGACCCTAAACCTAGATTGGTCATCCAGGACACACCCATTCCTGATAAAAAGCTTGAGCCAATTCTGGAGGAACCATCTAAGGTTCCATTTCCCAAGGCTTTGACCAATGGAAAGAAAACCAAACCCGTGGCACCTGAGGAGGACCTGGTCAAACTCTTTGAGTAGGTCCATATAAACATCCCTTTGATGGATGCGATTCACCATGTACTGGTTTATGCACAACTCCTAAAAGACATGTGTACACCTAAGTGTAAGCCGTGAACCAAAGGCGGGAACCCAATCATACTGTTAGAGCAAGCCAGCTCCATCATTTTTAGCAAACTCCCACCTATGGCAGAAGACCCAGGCACCCTTCTGATCTCCTGTGCTATCGGTGATATACAGTTTGACTAAGCCTTGTTGGACCTAGGAGCTTCCATCAATTTGATACCCAAATCCCTATTAGACCATTTTGAGGAATTTGAGCTTAAACCAACAGAGATGACTTTACAATTAGCCGATCGATCTATTAAGTCACCAAATGGAGTACTCGAGGATGTCATAGTTAGGATACACGATTTCTACTTTCTCATGGATTTCCTCGTCTTAGACATGGATGCTCCTGAGAACTTGAAGAATACACTGATCATATTAGGAAGACCTTTTCTGGCCACAGCTAGGGCCAATATTAATTGTGAGGAGGGCCAAATTAAGTTAAAATTTGGGAGCAAGGCACTAAAGATCGACATCTTTAAGGCCCAACAAGGAATTAATTGTGGAGTTATTGAACAAATTTGTGATATTGAGGCTGTGGTTGAGGACCTATGTATCGAGGAAAACCTGAATATTTTTGAACAACCACAAGAAGATTAAAACCCACAATTTGAGGAGCCTGAACCTAAACTATACACACCCATAGCTCCTTCCTTTGCTCCTGACACCCATCCTAAACCACTTGTTGCTACTGATAATCCTATTATAGAATTGAAACCCCTCCCTAACCACCTCAAATACGTCTTTTTGGGTTCCAATCAGACGTTTCATGTGATTATCAACTCCCGACTCACATCTGATCAGGAAACACGCCTGATTACTGTCATCCAGCACCATCGGAGAGCCATTGGATGGACTCTCGATGATCTAACTGGCATCAGCCCCTCATACTGCACACATCACATCTATACCGAAGAAGGCTCACGACCATCCCGTGAAATGCAAAGACGTCTGAATCTGAATCTGCATGATGTTGTGAAAAAGGAGATCATCAAGTGGTTAGATGTAGGGATCATCTACCTGATCTCCGACAGTCGATGGGTGAGTCCAATCCAAGTTGTGCCTAAGAAAGCAGGACTCACCGTGGTCACGATTGAAATCGAAGAAACCATACCGACCCATATAGCAAACTCGTGGAGAGTCTGCATTGATTACAGAAGATTAAATTCTACCATGAAGAAGGATCATTTCCCACTACCATTCATTGAACAGATCCTCAAGAAATTAGCGTAAAATCAATTCTTTTGCTTCTTGGATGGGTACTCCGGTTATAATCAGGTTGCAATCCACCCTGAGGACCAAGAAAAGATTACCTTCACCTGCCCCTTTGGGATGTATGCATTCCGAAGGATGTCGTTCTGTCTCTGTAATGCACCCACTACTTTTCAGTAGTGCATGCTTGCCATATTCTCAGATATGGTAGGTGAATACCTTGAGGTCTTCATGGATGACTTGTCGGTATTTACGGAATCGTTTGATGATTGCCTCCAACACTTGGTCCAAATCCTCAAGAGTTGCATCAACGTGAATTTGGTTCTTTCCTGGGAAGAGAGCCACTTCATGGTACTTGAGGGAATTGTCTGGGACATCTTGTCTCTGAGAAAGGCATCCAGGTTGATCGAGCCAAAGTGAATCTGATTTCCAAGCTCCCTATGCCTAGCTCAGTCAAGGACATCCTTTCATTTCTGGGGCACGTTGATTTTTACCGTCAATTCATTCTTGATTTTTCAAAAATTGCATGCCTCCTGATTAATCTTCTCTCTAAGGATGTCTCCTTTGAAATCACCGAGAAATGCACTCAAGCATTTGCGAGCCTACATGATTGAGTTACCCAAGCACCTATCCTGCAGTCCCTTAATTGGTCTCAACCCGTTGAGATCATGTGAGATGCATCTGATTATGTTGTGGGTGCGTTACTTAGGCAGAAAATAAATGGGAAACCCATGGTCATCTACTACGCTAGCAAGACACTTGATGAAGCGCAGCGTAACTACACAATTACTGAGAAAGAACTACTAGCCATCGTATTTGGCCTGGAAAAATTTAGATCTTATCTTTTGGGTTCCCGTGTTATCATATAATCGGATCACACTGTAGTGAGGCACCTCCTCGCAAAGAAGGACATGGAATCTTGACTAATCCGCTGGATCTCGAGAATGTGGTAGCTGACCATTTGTCCCATCTTCCTTCTTTAGTCATCGACCCGTCTGGTCCGATCATCGAGCATTTTCCAGACGAGCACCTGCTAGCCATTCACAGTCTCCATTGATTTGCTGATATTGTAAACTACTTGGTTACAGGGAAAGTCCCACCAGATTGGGCGACTTCTAGGAAGGACAAATTGATTTCCGACGCCAAGTACTATATTTGGGAGGAACCATACCTTTTCCACATTGGCAATGATCAGGTGATTCGGAGATTCATCCCTAACAATGAGGTTAATGACGTGATCTCATTCTGTCATGACCAGGCCTGCGGTGGCCATTTCTTTGGGCGTAAAACCGCAGCAAAAATTCTCCAATGTGGGTTCTTCTGGCCCACTTTGTTTCAAGACACATAGACGTATTGTAGGGCATGCACTCGTTGTCAAACCCTCGGCAACATGGGCCCACGAGATATGATGCCCTTAAACCTGATTATTGTGTGCGAAATCTTTGACATATGGGGAATCGATTTCTTGGGACCCTTTCCCGAATCCAATGACTTCGAATACATTCTACTCGCTATTGATTATTTCTCCAAATGGATCGAAGTCATCCCCACAAGAACTAGTAATCATAAAGTTGTCCTCTAATTTATCTAGGAGAACATCTTTACCAGATTTGGGGTTCCTAAGGCCATCATCAACGATGGCGGGTCTCATTTTAACAATGTGTACTTCCAGTCCCTGATGAAAAAGTATGGGGTGTCGCATCGTATCTCGACTCCTTACCACCCCCAGACTAATGGACTAGTAGAATTGTCAAATCATGAGATCAAGAAGATCCTTCAGGTCACTATTTGGCCTGATAGGAAGGATTGGTCTACTCGCCTTCCAGAAGCCTTGTGGGCCTATAGGAACGCCCACAAGACCCAATTGGGCATGTCTCCCTTCAGATTAGTATATGGAAAGGCATGTCACCTTCCCGTCGAGATGGAGCACAAGGCTTATTGGGTAGTACGGAAGTGTAATCTTGATCTGATTAAGGCTGGAATACACAGCCGATTGCAATTGAGCGAGATTGAGGAATTACGCAATGATGCGTATGAGAACTCGTGTATCTACAAAGAGCGGGTCAAAGCCTTCCATGACAGGCACATTGTGCGAAAATCTTTCCACCCTGATCAAAAAGTCTTACTCTTTGATGCCAAACTCAAACTGTTCCTAGGAAAACTTAGATCAAAATGGATTGGACCATTCTTGGTGAGATGAATATTTCGAAATGGAGCAGTCGAAATTAGTGAACTTAGCCTTGATTCTGAACCTTTTGTCGTAAACAGTCAGAGACTCAAACCGTTCGTCGAATTCACTGACTCAAACTTGGCTACTATCTCTTGTGATCTCCATTCTCCCTGAACATATTGTGCTTGGCTGATGGCGTTAAACTCAGTGCTTAATGGGAGGCAACTCGTCATCTTTTTGAAAAAACCTGAAACCCTTCTTGACACATCCTGTGCTGAACTCACATTGCACTTTAGGGTTATTCCATTAGAACAACCGACTCCACCTTTGGTACCCTACCAGAGCTTGAAATCATCCGCAACACTCACCCCGACCTGTCCACCCACCTAAACATGTTCTAATGTATGATCTAAGCTAAATTCGAACCCACCTAATTTACAATGAGGACATTGCAAATCGTAGGCATGGGGGGTATTAAAGTGCAAAACACTGTGAGAATCACTTCACAAGAAAGGGTTTCATCAAAAAAATTACATATTCTAAAAAAAATAAAAAGGAGGTTAGAGAGGAGCCATTTTTGAAAAGGAGGGAAGAAAATTGAAAAGAGAAGAAAGGAGCACAAAGAAAAAGAAAAGAAAATTGAGTCCCTTAGAAACAATTTGGAACCTACCTACCTTCTAGGTTGGATCGAATGATGAACTAAGACCTGAAAGGCTAAAACTTAAGGGATTAGTGGCGAATACTGACCGTAGGCCTCTTGGATCTATATTGGATTTAGACATTCATGTACTTGTCAAGATCTGGATTAATCCTCAAGAGGTTGGCGAAAATGCAAAGCTTTTGTGTTAAGTCTAAGGCTTAGGGAGTATTCAGTCTTATTAACTAACCTGTGGTTTGCGGGTGTTATGACCCGATTCCCGAATCCCTACGAGACAAGAGAATCGGACCGACTCGACTGATCCCAAGACCCAGTTGTCCAACGAGAAAGTAACTAAAAGAGCAGTAAAATAAGCCACATTCACCATATATATAACTAGCAGTAACAAAATACAGCAGTAAGAAAAGAACTACTATAGTATACACCACCACAACAGTAAAGAAATAAACATGTACATAAACATGAAGCTTACAATAAAAGAGACAGGGGTAACAGAAACTACTCACTACAACAGAAGGAAAAATACAGTGGGTACTACACAAGTAACACTACTGGGCTCTACTAGGCCCAGCACCCTCTGCAGTCGCCGACTTTGGCTGCTCAACATCTGGTCCTGAAAAGGTATCAAGGGTGACATGTCAGCGAAATGCTGAGTAGAGTGGCAACTAAAAGCTAAGAAACAGTAAGGTGGACAGTAGCTATTATATTTTTAATTTCCTTCTTTATATTTTCCATTTACTCGTTATTGAATTATCCTTCAGATTCTTCTCTTGATCTTGAATGTTCCTCGTGGGAACAATCTTGATTGCAGTCTTTTCCGAAAAGTAGAAGTAACATGTGGTGCTCTCCTGGCTGGGAGAGTCCCCCGTGGTGGTCCTACCCTCAGTCAACCACCCCAAGGTCGCTGACAAACGTAACGGTGACTACGGCATGCGTGAAAAATGAACGGCTAGCTACCCCGCACTGGCACGCGGTCAGTCGTTTCTGTTAACGGGTGTGCCCAAAGCACAGCACGGAACCAATATAGGGCATAGCCCTCTCAGTAACAGGGGTCCAGCCCCTCCACAGTAACCAAATAGGGGTCTTGCCCCTCCATAGTCCACGCACCCTCGCCTGACTACCCTGGTTTGCCCAGTGGGCCTAATAAGTCGGTGTGGGAGGGCTAGCAGAAACCCAAGGCCCGTGGGGTAGCTAGTACTCTCCCTACACTAGTAGCTCTCCTCGGTACTATGCACATGAGGGCCAAAAGTCAATACAAAGTGGCCAGACCAAACCTCGGGTCCCTGGGGCGGCTAGCTCCGCTCTGCACTAAACAGGGGGGACAGTCGCTCTCCTTGGTACTCCGTACTCAAGGGCCAGCTCACTTCCCCAATTCTATTCCATTCACTTTCCAGGAGTTCTACTCCTAATTCCCCGTAGGGTTCGTGCTCTTTCAACTTAGCCAATTTAGGTTTCACCATTTCAGCTTTATATTTATATAGCCCATGTTCCCAACCATAATTATTTATTTAATTCAGGCAGCTGTTAACCAATTACAGGCAGTTATCGTTTCCTTTCTACTTTTCCAAGACTGCAATGTATATGCATTCAAGCTAGTTTTCCAGTCCTAGGATTCATGCCATATCCTAGGATCTATCATTCAATCTAGTTTTCCAGTCTTAGGATTCATGCAATACCTTAGGATCTATCATTCAATCTAGTTTTTCAATCCTAGGGTTCATGCACTACCCTAAACTCTATTAATTATTTCATAAATGCATAATTTTTGATAAATAATTGAAAGGGAGGGTAATTCGGGCTTCAAAAGAATCAATCAATCCTATCTTTTCCTACTACCAAAGAAGCAAGGTGCAGAGAGCTTGCAAGAGTTCAGGCCAATAGCTTTGATGAACTCCATTTATCTGATAATCGGCAAAGTCTTGGCAAATAGATTCAAAGGTGTTCTAGCACGTCTCATAAGTCCAGTATAGTCAGCTTTCCTCCCAAACCGGTCACTCTAAGAGTCCTTTATTGTAGCGCAAGAGATGGTCAGTGGATGGCGTAGACGAAAATGTAAAGCCTTCATGTGGAAGGTGGACTTCTGCAGGGTGTTTGACTCGGTGGCCTGGTCATACTTATGGGCAAAATCGGCAAGCCCACGCACCTCCACAACCCCCAAAGCCGCAACGAACGGGGTCCTAACACAAGGATCAAATACAAGGAGCTACTCAGAACAGCAGACAATTACTGTAAACAGGTAGAGGAACTAAATCTGAGAAGAACGAGACTTGAAATGCAAAAAATGGACTCCAAACGGACCCTAAACAGGTCAAAAATGACAAGTCTGCCCAAAATCAGACGTCTGGAACTTCTTCCAGACGTCTTAAATGATCGCTCAGGTCATACCTTGATCTGCGCAGTCCTTCAGATGTCCAGAAGCTCGCTGAACCATCTGGACTTAGTTTCCAGACGTCCGACTGTCACTCCGGATGTCTGGAGACCCTCTCTGTCGTCTGGTGCTATGCCCAGACGTCTGATCTGTGTGGGATGGCATGCCCTTGCGCCTTCCCGAACAAGTCCTGCACACATGCGCCCGTTCTCAACACGAAAGGATGCAGAAGACTTCGGTGGAACGGCTGCATGGCTGTACACGCGAAAGAAGAAGAAGGTAAAAATAACGTACCTTTCAGACGTCTGGACCTTCCTCCAGACGTCTCTTGCGTCGTCTGGACGTAAGTCCAGACGTCTGATTCTGGGAAATTTTCCTAGAATCAGGACCTCCTCGCCCTCTGCCCGTAGCGCACGATCGTGCCACGCCGCACCCGCCTGCTTCCTGAGCTACAGTAGCTCCTCCCCGGCACCACATGCTTTCTACGCACCCGCCGGTCGGCTTTGGCTACCCCAGCGAGCTTGCACCCTCGCGGTCGAGCTCCCTCTCCCTCTAGTAACAGCCCCTCATCCCCACACACCAGCAATAGCCGCTGCTGCCGCTTGCTCTCTCGCTGACAGGGGGAAGAAGAAGAGGCGATGGAGTGAGGGTGAGGGAGAGAGAGGTGTATTTTAAGCTGCCGAGGGGAGAGAGAGAGAGAAAGCTATCTGCAGGGAGGGAGGAAAGAGAAGAAGGAAGGTGGCAGGTTCAGTTTGCGCGTGCATGCGCGTAGACGCGAACCCGTACGCCGAAAAAATTTAATTCCAGACATCTGGGAAGGCTTCCAAACGTCTGACCAGACGTCTTAAATGACACTTGATGCCCCAGATTATAACAGCGGGACTCGGTAACTTAAGTACCCTAAATCACACACAGTCAGGTTCAGTGCGCTTTAAAGTTAAAACCATGCTAAAAAGGCATTTAATCTATTTTGAAAAAGGTCCTAATATCTAGATTAGGAGTGGCTTAAAAACACAAGCTGATTTGGACAAGTTCCCAGCATGGAGAGGCTGGAAATTCCCCTGGAAGATGAGCAATAACATATCGTCTCCTCGGTGCTTGTCTCCTAAGATATCTAAATATCCTACTGGGGGCATGTAAGCACCTTGTGATGGTTCAGATGACATGGGAGGCATTATCACGAAATGTCGATTGCCAGGGTCTGGATTTAGCTATAGAACGCCATGGGTAGGATTATCCTGAAATCTCGAAAGCCAGGGTTTTGGGGTTTTCCATGGGCGATGCTATCTCGAAGTATCGATTGCCAGGGACCCTACGAGGATTGATGGTGGGAACAAGGAATCCGATATAGACCGTGTTTAGGGCCAATCCAAGGATGGATTTAAGGAAAAATATAATGAAAAGAAAAGAGAGAGAAAGCTCTCCACAAATCAAATTCTCCTTCCATGTCTTTCTCAAAATGCACTAGCAAACTGAATCGGACTAACCATGTTTCAAGCACGGGTGCTTTAACCACTAGGTCCAACAAACCTTAGGATAGTTCCTACGAGTCTTAGAAACCTTTGCAGCAGACTAAGGCGAAAGCTAGTCATGTCTGGATCTAGGATGGTACTTGAGTACCTCTAGGCCTATTGTTGGTATTAAGATCTGATTCATAGAGATGTGGCCTAGTAAGGCATCCTGACGATTAAATCTGACCTAGATAACTGGTTCGATTCAAATGGTTTTGCTAAGGGACTAGTAAAAGCTAGGCATAGGGGTATGATGGGAACACCATCATGATCCATAACTAGCTCAATTTGATCTGATTAAGTCACTAAATGCTCCTACATAACCATCAGAAAGCCATAATTCATTGCAAATCCTTTCAAAGAAGAAAATAAGAAAATAGGGTTATTATGAAAATTTACCATTCTATCACAAAAATAGAACATCCGTGGGTTTTCTCAGGGATTAAACAAAGGTCAAATGTGCTTTAGAGTCTATTAAGAGGGTTCATACAGAACGAAACGGGTTTTCATGCGTTACAGTAATTAATGGACATCCGAAACCCTAAAAATAGACCCACTTAATTAAGTGAGGTTCCGATCAGGATAAAATTCATCTAAACCCTCTAAAATTCATATAAAAATATTCTCTAGGGTTTAGTACCTTCAATTTGACCATCATAACTCATCTTGACCTAAAACAGAGCCATGGACAGACTTTTGCTGTAATTTGGGTAATTAGGCAATTTCTCCTATCAAACATGGTCAAAACATAAATCTAACTTCACCATTGGATTCCTTGGGTCCAAATTAGGTTTTTACCAAAATTTAGGCCCAATCTGAGGACATATTGACCAAGTTTGCATTTTGGTCCTGTCTGGCTATTTTGTCTAACACCTATGCCCCTAACTTTCAAAAAATCTGCATTTAGGTCCCTAACTTTTGTCATCTTCTTTACAAGCTGGTCCCTACCGCCATTGGTGTGAACGCACCTTACTTCAGTGAGATTCGAGCAGAGATTTCTCGCTCGATTCTCAATCAAACCTTCCAAAAATTGAATCGGAGATTCTTTGTGGAATTCCCTTCCACATGAGACCAATCTTGGGCTCCAATTCTTTCTCAAAAGTTCATGCGAACCATTTGAAGGTTTAGGTATCCTATTTCACATGGACTTTCCTAGCTTGGAAGCTTCTTTCCAAGCATGGAAAGGCCTCCTATGGCCTATATAAGCATGCCCAATGCCTCACCAAGCTTTTCAGCAAGTCTTGGCAAGCCATAAGCCTCTAAATCCCTTCCGCCGGCCGCCAATGACCGCTTCTCCGGTGACCTCCTCGATTCTTCTCTGACCATCCAACGACCAAATTGGTCAGCTTACCATACTCCTCTCTTCGTCGCGACTCTCCCCAGCCAAAGGGAGGGCATACCTCCACTGACTTCATCGTCGCCATCTTGCCATCTTCTCCTTCTCCGACGTCGATCTACCACAACCAGATGACTCTGCCTCTTTACCTTGTTGCTAAGTGTTTACAAGGTGAAATCAAGTTTAAAATAAATGCGCCGTAGTATAGCCAAACTCGCTTTGAAAATAAATGAAAGTTTATTACTCGAAAAATATGAATCCGAAATCGAGCAAATTGGGATTTAAAAACCAAGAATACAACTTTCAACTAAAATGCAATGACTAATCAAAGTTATGAAGTAAGAAATTGATATCAATGCATGTAAAAGCTCAAAATGAAATAAGGACGTCTGATGTAAAAATCAGACGCCTTAAGTGCTCAATGCAATAGTGCAGTGCTTCTTCAATTCTCTTTAGCTTTCTCTATCTCTTCTTCTTCTTCCTTCTTCCTTCTCTGATTTCTGGCCTTGGCTTCCTCTTTCTTCTTTCTCCTTTGCTTCTGACTTCAGCCGAGCCTTCTCAGACTTTTGCCTTCCTTCTTCTTCCTTTGGCTTTCTACTAAGGCATCCTTCTTCCTCTTCCTCTTCAGCCTTCCTCTTCTTCTCTGCGGCTTCACCCTTAGCTGTTGTTGTAGCTTCCTTCTTCCTCTTCTTCCTTATCCCTGACAGCAAAACCTACCCCCTACCCTCCCCACGAACTCTCCTCTCTTTTCTCTCTTAGGCTCGCTCTCCCAGAGCCTTCTCGGGTAAACGGGTCGGGTCAGCGCACCCGGGACCAGGCCCACTGGCGTGTGTGGTGGGCGAGGAGTGCACGGGTAGTCGGGTCGAGAACCAAGTCTGCGAAGGTGTGTGTTGCAGATGAGGCATGGGATGAGTGGGACCTCACCCCGTGTCAGGAGGCACTAGGCCCCTGGCACTTTTGCAACTTATATCACTTCACCTACTCAAAGACTTCCGAGGTAGGAATAAATGTCCCACCTACTTCTTACATGTGCCCGCAGCAGGTGGTTACTCGATTGCTAAGGCTGCGGGGCTTTGGCTTCCAATTGCTAAGTGTGAGTCATTCGCGAAGAATGCCCGTGCGTTTGGGACCTGGAATCCTGAAGCCTGGAGCTGAAGATGAAGCTTGCAAGCTTCTTCAAGCTCGCTCCATTGGCGGTCAAGGAACCTGTACCTGCCTACAACAAAATGGCCTTAGGGCCTTGTCAAATCACTCAGAAAGTTTTGCTGTGACACGGCGAAGGTGGCCCGGTGGTTGGTGTGGTGCAGGGCGGCCTGGGCGTGTGTGCCTAGGTCATTCTTTGGTCGTGGAGTTGGGTGTGTTCGGGGGAAGTGTGTGGAGTGTGTAGCGGTCAATGGAAAGGGGGAAATGATTAGTGGGATGTGGCGATGCTTTTGAGGTGGCTGGCGAGGTGGGTTGGTGCGTGGAATGGTTGGAGCACCTCGCCAGCGGTCTGCCGGAGGTGAAGGTGATAGTGGTATGTGAGCGTCGGGGCATGAAATTAGAAATAAATGAAGGGAACAGAAAGGGCAGAGGGAGAGGACTTATCTATGAGGGGATAGACGAAGGGGGAGCAGATGAGGTAGAGGGCTCGTATGTGCCATCGTCGGAGACAAAGACCTTGAGAGAGAGAGATGGCGACGACGAGAGGGAGATAGGTGTGGGCGCAGGTGTGGCGTGACACAAACGAAGGGGGCAAAGGCAACTCTGCCACTGGTATGGTGGTAGAGCGACAAGAGGAGGAGATAGAGGTCGCCGGAGCTTGCTGGGCTTTTTGGCCGGAGGGGAAGAGAGGAAGATTTGGGGGTATTCTCAGGCCAAAACAAGCTTGCCATGAATGGGATGATCTGGGGTCTCTTTTATAGTCTCATGCAGAGGGCCTTGTGCTTGGAAGGCAAGCTTCCAAGCATGGCAACCTCGCCGGACTTGGAAGGTTGGGAGATACCAAAATCTCTCATGCATTCGCATAAGAGATTGGGTGGAAATTAGAGCTCAAGATTGGGTTCACACGAACAGGAATTCCTCAGAGAATCTCCCTTTCAAATTTGAGAGGGATTCTCTGAGGAATCAAGGAGATATCCCCCTCGAATCCTACCCGAAGTAGGATTCATCCGCTGTAATGGTGGAGGAACCTAGTTGCAAAGAACGACGAGGAAGTTAAGGGGGTGTCTGCAAGAATTTTCAAAAGTTAGGGGTCTAAAAGTAATTAGGTTGGACTATTTTGCAAAGTAGATCAAGGTGAACTCTCCTTAGGTCCAAATTTTGGTATAAACTTAATTTGGACCTAAGGAATCCAATGGTGAAGTTGGATTTTATGTTTGACCACGTTGGATTGGGCATTTTATGCAAAAACCCAATTTAGGGTAAACATTTGACTAGGACCCCTATTTAGGTCAAAATAGGTTCTAAAGGCCAAATTGAAGGTTCTAAACACTAGAGGATATTTTTTCATGAATTTTATAGAGTTTAGTTGAATTTTATCCTGAACATAACCTTGATAAAATTCAGTGGGTTTGTTTTAGGGTTACAAGAAGTCATTTAATTCCCAGATTTCACATTAAGCCTTTTCTATTTGAACCAACCCACTTTTTACCTTATTAAGACCATTTGACCTATGTTTAGCCCCTAAGAAATCCCGTTGTTGCACTGCAATGGTAAAATTACAATTTTACCCCTTATTTCTTATTTTTCTTTAAAACTGGTTATTCCTTGAGTTATGCCATTCATTTGGTTATGTAGGAGCTTTTGTTCTCTTTTCTAGGTCAAAATGAGCTTGTTAGGGCTCATGATGGTGTTCCCATCATACCCCCATGCCTAGCTTTTGCTAGTCCCTTAGCAAAATTTTAAAGTTTTAACTTCTGTTCTAGACCCTGAATTCCTTTCACATATTATGATGAGTGCTTTTTCTTTTTCTTTTTGATTAGGTTAGAATGCCGACAGTAGGCCTAGAGTTACTCAAGTACCAACCATGATCTGGGCCTCACCAGCTATAGCCTCGGTCCTCCGCGAAGGTTTTTAAGGCTCGCAAGAACTATCCTAAGGTTAGTTGGACTCTGCGGTTAAAGCACCCGTGCTTGAGACATATTTTAGCCTCGGTTCAGTTTGCAGTGCATTTTTTGTAAGAGAGATAGAGGATTTACTTGTTTGGAGAGTTTTCTCTTTCTTTTCTTTTTATTTCTAGCTTCGAATTGGCTTCTCAACACGGTTTGTATCGGATTCCTCATCCCCATCATCAATCCTCAAAAGGTCCCTGGCAATCAATGCTTCGTGATAGCACCGCCCATGGCAACCCCCAGAACCCTGGCTTTCGAGATTTCGAGATAATCCCGCCCATGGCATTTTGTAGCTAAATCCAGACCTTGGCAATCGACATTTCGTGATAATGCCTCCCATGGCATCTAAACTAGTAGGGTGCTTATGTGCCCCCAGTATGATATGTAAATATCCTAGGAGACAAGCACCGAGGAGATGATATGTTGCTACGCATCTTCGAGAGGAATTTCCCTCCTCTCCGCGTCGGGAACTCGTCCAAATCAACTTGTGTTGATCGGCCACTCCTAATCTAGGCAACTTTTTTCAAAACATTTAAACGCTTTTGCGAGATTTTGATAGTTATGCGCACTGAACTAGACTATGTGTGGATTGGGGTACTTAGGTTACCGAATCCCGCAAACCAAAAGTCAGTTAATGAGGCCAAATACTCCCTAAGCCTTAAACCTAATACTTAAGCTTCGCATTTTCCCCAACCTCTTGAGGATTATCTAGATCTTAGTGGATACTTGAATGTTTAAGCCTAAGTGTCTAGCCCAAAAGGCCTAAGATCAGTGTTCCTACTAATCTCTTTTGTGTCTCATTAGCATTTTTTCCTTCATTTCTTTTTTCCTTGATGTGGTCTAGAACTTCGGTTAATCCCTTAATCTCTTACTAATGACTATTTCTTTTTCTTTTTCATTTTGTACTCCTTTTTTGTCATTTTGCTCTTTTCATCCTCATTTTCTCCTTATGGTTTGTATGGCCTCAAAAATTCTCTCCCCTCAGCTTTTTTGTTCTTTTTCAAGATTTTTTTTATTTTTTTGGTGTTTTTTGTGATATGTGATTTTTTTGTTGAAACCTTTTCTTATGAGATGAGTTTTCATGATGTTTTGCACTTTCATGCCCCCCCATGCCTACGATTTGCAATGTCCCCATTGTAAATTAGGTGGGTTCAAATTCATCTTAGTTCATTCATTACGATAGGTTTTGGGTGGGCAAACGCTCGAGGTGACTGTTACGAACGATTTCTAGACTCGGGTACGGGTACCTGAGGTGAAGTCAGTTGTTCTAATGGATGAACCCTAAAGTGCAATATGAATTCAGCATAGGAATGTCAAGAAAGGTTTCAGGTTTTTCAAGAATGATGGGTTCCCTCCCATTAAGCGTTGAGTTTTACGCCATCGGCTGGGCGCAATGAGCTCAAGGAGAATGGAGGGTAAAGGATATCTCAGCCAAATTTGTATCGGTCATGTCAATGAACGGTTTGAGTCTCTGATCGTTCACGACGAAAGGTTCAGAATCGTGGTTGAGTGGACTAATCTCAATGGCTCCATCTCCAAAGATTCATCGGACTAGGTAGGGTCCGATCCATTTTGATTGTAGTTTTCCTGGGAACAGTTTGAGTTTGGCATCGAAGAGTAGGACTTTTTGACCAGGATGGAAGATCTTTCTAGATATGTCCTTGTTGTGAAAGGCTTTAACCCGCTCTTTGTAAATTCGTGAGTTCTCATATGTGTCGTGTCGTAATTCATCGATCTCACTCATTTGAAGCTTTCTATGGGTTCTAGCCTTAGAAAGATCTAGGTTGCAGTTCCGTACTGCCCAATAGGCTTTATGCTCCAATTCGACGGGGAGGTGACATGCCTTCCTGTACGCTAATCTGAAGGGACACATTCCTAATTGGGTTTTGTGGGTGGTCCTATTAGCCCAGAAATCTTCCGAAAGTTGGGATGACCAATCCTTCCTGTTAGGTCAAACAGTAACCTGGAGGATTTTCTTGATCTCCTGGTTTGATAACTTAGCTAGACCATTAGTTTGGGGGTGGTAAGGAGTAGAGATTCGGTGTGACACCCCGTATTTGGTCATCAGTGACCTAAACTGAGCGTTGGTGAAATGGGTCCCTCCGTCGAAAATTATAGCACGTGGAATCTCGAACCGTGAAAAGATGTTCTGATGAATGAATTTGATAACAATTTTATGATCATTGGTTCGGATCGGAATGGCCTCGATCCATTTGGACACATAGTCAACAACAAGTAAAATGTACTCGAAGCCGTCCAAGACAGGGAAGGGTCCCATGAAATCAATCCCACATATGTCAAAAATTTCGCATACCAGGATCGGCTGTAAAGGCATCATATCACAATGGCTCATGTTGGCCAAGGTCTAGCAACGAGTACATGTCTTATAGTGATTGTATGCGTCTTTGAAAATTATGGGCCAATAGAAGCTGCACTAGAGTACTTTTGCTGTAGTTTTATGACCTGAAAAATGTCCACCGCATGCCTGGTCATGGCAGAAAGAGAGTATGCCTTGGATTTCCGCTTCCGTGACACATCGTCGAATTATCTGATTATCATCGATGCGGAAAAGATAAGGGTCTTCCCAGAAGTAATACTTGCCATTGGAAAGCAATTTGTCCTTCCTGGCCTTCGGCCAATCAGACAGCATCTGATGTGATGCCAAGTAGTTTACTATATCAACAAACCATGGAAGCCCTATATTGATAGTCAAAAAGTGCTCATCAGGAAAATGTTCCGTGATGGGTCCAAAAGGGTCGATGATCTCAGAAGGAAGGTGGGACAAGTGATCAGCTACCACGTTCTGTTTTCTCACTTTGTCGCGAATCTTGAGATCAAATTCTTGCAACAGCAAGATCCAGTGGATTAATCGAGGTTTCACATCCTTCTTTGCAAGGAGATGCCTCATAGTTGTGTGATCCAACTAGATGATAACACGGGAACCCAGGAGATAACATCTAAAATTTTCCAAGGCAAATACTACGGCTAGCAGCTCTTTCTCAGTAACTATGTAGTTACGCTAAGCCTTGTCAAGTGTTTTGCTAGAGTAGTAGATGACCACAGGTTTCCCGTCAATTTTCTGCCCCAGTACCACTCCCACAGCGAAATCAGATGCATCGCACATGATCTCAAAGGATTGAGACCAATCAGGGGACTGTAGGATCGGGGCTTGGGTAACTCAGTCACGGAGGATTTCAAATGCCTGAGTGCATTCCTTGGAGATTTCGAAAGGTACATCCTTAGAGAGAAGAGTGGTCAGGGGGTGCGTGATTTTTGAAAAGTCAGGAATAAATCGACGATAAAAATGACGTGCCCCAGAAAAGATTGGATGTCCTTGATCGAGCTAGGCATCGGGAGTTTGGAAATCAAGTTCACCTTGGCTCGATTGACTTGGATGCCTTTCTCTGAAATAAGATGTCCCAGGACAATTCCTTCAGGCACCATGAAATGGCTCTTTTCCCAAGAAAGAACCAGATTCACATCAATGCACCACCTAAGGATTTGGACCAGGTGCAAGAGGCAATTGTCAAATGATGCTCTAAATACTGAAAAGTCATCCATGAAGACTTCCAGATAATCACCTACCATATCTGAGAATATGGCAAACATGCACCGCTGAAAAGTCGTGGGTGCATTGTAGAGACCGAATGGCATCGTTCGGAACGCGTACGTCCTGAAGGGGCAGGTGAAAGTGGTCTTTTCTTGATCCTCAGGATGGATTGCCACCTGGTTATAACTGAAGTACCTATCCAGAAAGCAGAAGAACCTATTTCCTGCTAGTTTCTCAAGGATCTGATCAATAAATGGTAGTAGGAAATGATCCTTCTCCGTGGACGAATTGAGTCTTCTGTAATCAATGCAGACTCTCCACGAGTTAGCCACACGGGTCGGTATGATCTCTCTGGTTTCAGTCGTGATGACGGTAAGTCCTGCCTTCTTAGGCATAACCTGGATTGGACTCACCCACCGACTGTCAGAGATCGGGTATATGATCCCTACATCTAACCACTTAATGGTCTCCTTTTTCACGACCTCCTGCAGATTAGGATTCAAACATCTCTGCATTTCCCGTGAAGGTCGTGTGCCCTCTTCGGTGTAGATACGGTGTGTGCAATAGGAGTGGTTGGTACCAGTCAAATCATTGAGAGTCCATCCAATGGCTCTATGATGTTGCTGGAGAACAATAATCAGATGGGATTCCTGATCAGGTGTGAGTCTGGAGTTGATAATCACAGGAAACATTTGATTGGAACCCAAAAGGACATATTTCAGATGATCGGGAAGAGGCTTGAGTTCCAGAACGGGATTATCAGCAGCAACGGGCGGTTCAGGGTGTGTGTCAGGAGCAAGGGAAGGAGTTATGGGTGTATCTAGATCAGGATCAGACTCCTCTGTTTGAGGATTTTGATCTTCTTGTGGTTGATCGGGGTAATCAGGTTGTCCTCGATATATGGTTCATCAACCACGGCTTTGACATCACATATTTGTTCTCTAACACCGTAATTAATCCTTTGTTGGGCCTTAAAGATGTCAATCTTCAGTGTTTGGTTCCCAAATTTCAGTTCTATTTGGCCCTCCTCACAGTTTATATTGGCCCTAGCAGTGGCCAAAAAAGGTCTCCCTAGTATAATCGATGTATCCCTTGGGTTTTCAGGTCCATCCATATCCAAGACTATAAAATCCACCAGGAAATAGAAGTCACGTACCCTAACGATAACATCCTTGAGTACTCCTTTAGATGACTTAATGGATCGATCAGCTAACTGCAACGTCACCTCTATCAGTTTAAGCTCAGATTCTTCAAGGTGGTCAAGGAGGGATGTAGGTATTAGGTTTATGGAGGCACCTAGATCTAATAAGGCTCTGTTGAATTAGGTACCACCAATAGTGCATGAAATCAGGGGAGTACTTGGGTCTTTAGCCTTAGTTGGGAGTTTGCCCAAAATTACAGAGCTAGCTTGCTCTGACAGTACGATCGGACTCCCACTTTTGGTTCACAGCTTACTCTTAGGTGTACACATGTCCTTTAGAAATCCTGCGTAAGTCGGTACGTGGAGGATTGCATCCATCAAGGGGATGTTTATATGGACCTATTCAAAGAGCTTGACCAGATCCCCCTCAAGAGCCACGGGCTTGGTTATCCTCTTTCCCTTGGTTAAGGCCTCGAGAAATGGAACCTTGGTTGGTTCCTCTAGAATAGGTCCAGGTTCTTGATCTGGGATAGGGTGTCCTGTATAACTATCTTAGGGCTTGGGTTACTACCAGGCTTGGAGTGGTTTGGATAAGGTGGGTCTTGAGTTGCTTTACCACTACGGGTTGTTACGAAATTCAGTCCTACCTAGCTTTGGTTTGGGGTTGGCAAAATAGGTGGCTGCTGTTGAAATCCCATGTAAGATGTCGAAGCTTCCATCCCGTCGGGTGATGGAATAGAAGGGGCCTGATAAATCATGTGGGAGTGGCCCAGATTTGGGTTCATAACGCGCCTCTGGGTGGCACGTTATTTGGATTCGGTAGAGGTTGCGAAGGGAGTGTGCCAGGTTGGCGGGAATTTGCCATCTGGGTGAGTTGATTGAGAACCTCTGTGATCTCTTCCTTATGCTATTTTTGTATTGCCGCATTCATCTTCTGAATGTCAGCTAGAGTCTGAAGGATAAGAGTCATTTGATTTGCTTGGTTTGGCCCAGATTGATAGGCGGTGAGGACCTCCAGCCGGGATTTGGACTCGAGGCTTGATTGCCACCGCAGCGGGATTATAGTGATCTCGCATCATCAGACACTGCGGCGGGTTTACAAAGTTCTGGAATAGATCATTCAAGCGCTGGAGTTGGTGTTCAAGGTTGTTCTCTTCTTCAATTGGTTGTGCCATGATGGAAGAAGGAGAACTTGGTTCTGATGAATCAAAGGAGAGGTCTATGTGGTGGGTTTGCTATACAAACACAGGCATCGATGCTTGGCCTCAGCAGGAGTGGATTTCTAAAGGAGGTCTTAAGGATGGTCTTAAGGACCTCCTACCAAACATGCACTGATAGATTAGACAAGATTAGAATGTGCTCGACCTAATCGAGACACCCAAAAAAAATTGGATGGCTATAGAGGTTCGGGGCAGATGATACCCCTTAGTCAGAAAAGCCGTCCACCTAAGAAATACCTGGGCAGCCAGAGAGGGAGAGTCCCACAAAGACCCCTATACAGTAGAGCATCCCCACGAGTTACAGGGTTTCCCCCACCCGACCTCTCTTGTCATTGAGATTCCAGGTAGACCAGAATGGGGAACTTGACCTCTTAAGTCTACCACTTTTAATTAAGATCAAAGTTTCTTAGGGTTCCACTTAAACTTTAAATATTTTGAGTACAAAACGTGACCTAATTATAAGGTTGGTTGACCCAAGGGGTCAACTTCACCTTTTTGTCCTTTGAGAGCTTTTAGGTCCTTTCTTTTAGGGTTCAAGTGACTTAAGAGCTTGATTTTTAGGGTTTCTCTTGGATAAGTCTTTTCAATCAAGGCTTAGGCACACCACTTTTTGAAAAATTTGATTCTTGCTTAGAGAAGATGTGTCTCTAAAAGCCCTAGATTGGAATCCTTAAGTTGGCTCTAATTGGTCCAATTTAGTTGCCAAGAAAGACAGTATCTAGGGTTCAATCAAGAAGGTGCTAGCCCTAGTTACCTTAAATGGATGCACAATTCAAAATGTGTTGAAATCAAAATTAGGCAACTTCAGTGGTTTAGCTAGGTATGGAAAGCAGGTAGCCCTAAATTGATTTTTTTTTTGTTTTTCCTTTTTAGAAATAAGGGGATTAGGAGAGAGGGCTAATGAGAATTTACCTGCCCCTAGTGTGGTTGTTGTGCAGCTGTCTTCTTTTGAATTTTCTTCCCCTCAAACAACCACAACAGAAGAAATAGATCAAGTTAGTATTGAATAAGAAGTTGTGATCAAAGTTTCTAAATTGCCCGTTGCTCCCCGGCAACGGTGCCAAAATGTTTACAAGGCGAAATCGAGTTTAAAATAAATGCATCGTAGTATAGCCAAAATTGCTTTGAAAACAAATGAAAGTTTATTACTCGAAAAATATGAATTCGAGGTCAAACACAGGGAGAAAATTGGGATTTAGAAATCAAGAATACAACTTTCAACTAAAATGCAATGACGAATCAAAGTTATGAAGCAAGAAATTGATATCAATGTATGTAAAAGCTCAAAATGAAATAAGGACGTCTGATGTAAAAATCAGACCCCTTAAGTGCTCAATGCTACAGTGCAGTGCTTCTTCAATTTCTCTTTAGCTTTCTCTATCTCTTCTTCTCCCTTCTTCCTTCCCTGATTTCTAGCCTTGGCTTCATCTTTCTTTCTTCTTTCTCCTTTGCTTCTGACTTTAGCTGAGCCTTCTCAGACTTCTGCCTTCCTTCTTCTTCCTTTGGCTTTCTACTGAGGCTTCCTTCTTCCTCTTCCTCTTCAGCCTTCTTCTTCTTCTCGGTGGCTTCACCCTTAGCTGCTACTGTAGCTTCCTTCTTCCTCTTCTTCCATGTCCCTGAGAGCAAAACCTACCCCCTACCCTCCTCGCGAACTCTCCTCTCTTTTCTCTCTTAGGCTCGTTCTCCCAGAGCCTTCTTGGGTAAATGGGTCGGGTCAGCGCACCCGGGACCAGGCCCACTGGCGTGCATGGTGGGTGAGGAGTGCGCGGGTAGTCAGGTCGAGAACTAGGTCTGCGGAGGCGTGTGTCGCGGATGAGGCATGGGATGAGTGGGACCTCACCCCGTGTCAGGAGGCGCTAAGCCCCTGGCACTTTTGCAACTTATATCACTTCACCCGCTCAAAGACATCAGAGGTGGGACTAAATGTCCCACCTGCTTCTCGCACGTGCCTGCAGCAGGTGGTCACTCGATTGCTGAGGCTGCGGGGCTTTGGCTTCCAATTGCTGGGCATGAGTCATTCACGAAGAATGCCCGTGCATCTAGGACATGGAATCCTGAAGCCTGGAGCTGAAGATGAAGCTTGCAAGCTTCTTCAAGCTCACTCCAATGGCGGTCAAGGCACATGTACTTGTCTCCAAGAAAACGATCTTAGGGCCTTGTTAAATCACTCAGAAAGCTTCATCGTGACACAGTGGAGGTGGCCTGGTGGTTGGCGTGGCATGGGGCAGCCTGAGCGTGCGTGCCTAGGTCATTCTTTGCGCGTAGAGTTGGGTGTGTTCGGGGGAAGTGTGTGGAGTGTGTGGTTGTCAATGGAAAGGGGGAAAATGATCAGTGGGATGTGGCGATGCTTTTGAGGTGGCTGGCAAGGTGGGTGGGTGAGTGGAATGGTTGGAGCACCTCGCCGGTGATCTACCAGAGGTGGAGAAGGTGATAGTGGTATGTGAGCGTCAGGGCATGAAATTAGAAATAAATGAAGGGAAAAGAAAGGGCAGAGGGAGAGGACTTATCTGCGAGTGGATAGACGAAGGGGGAGCGGAGGAGGCGGACGGCTCGTATGTGCCATCTTGGGAGACGAAGACCCAGAGAGAGAGATGGCAATGACGAGAGGGAGATAGGCACGGGTGCAGGTGTGGCGTGACGCAAACAAAGGATGCAGAGGCAACTCTACCACTGGTATGGTGGCAGAGCTATGAGAGGAGGAGATAGAGGTCGCCGGAGCTTGCTGGACTTTTTGGCTAGAGGGGAAGAGAGGAAGATTTGGGGGTATTCTTAGGCCAAAACAAGCTTGCCATGAGTGGGAGGATCTGGGGTCTCTTCTATAGTCTCAGGCAGAGAGCCTTGTGCTTAGAAGGCAAACTTCCAAGAATGGCAACCTCGTCGGACTTGGAAGGTCAGGAGATACTCAAATCTCTCATGCACTCACACGAGAGATTGGGTGGAAATTAGAGCTCAAGATTGGGTTCACATGAACGAGAATTCCTTAGAGAATCTCCCTTTCAAATTTGAGAGGGATTCTCTGAGGAATCAGTGAGATATCCCCATGGAATCCTCGCCGGAGTAGGATTATTTTGCTGTAATGGTGGAGGGACCTAATTGCAAAGAACGACGAGGAAGCTAGAGGGTGTCTGCAAGAGTTTTCAAAAGCTAGGGTCTAAAAGTAATTGGGTTGGACTGTTTTGCAAAGTAGATCAATGTGAACTTCCCTTAGGTCCAAATTTTGGTATAAACCTAATTTGGACCTAAGAAATCCAATGGTGAAGTTGGACTTTATGTTTGATCACGTTTGACTAGGTATTTTATGCAAAAAGCCAATTTAGGGTAAACATTTGATTAGGACCCCTATTTAGGTCAAAATAGGTTCTAAAGGCCAAATTGAAGGTTCTAAACACTAGAGGATATTTTTTCATGAATTTTAGATGGTTTAGTTGAATTTTATCCTGAACAGAACCTTGATAAAATTCAGTGGGTTTGTTTTAGGGTTACAAGAAGTCATTTAATTCCCAGAGTTCACATTAAGCCTTTTCTATTTGAACCAACCCACTTTTTACCTTATTAAGACCATTTGACATATGTTTAGCCCCTAAGAAATCCCGTTGTTGCACTGCAATGGTAAAATTACAGTTTTACCCCTTGTTTCTTATTTTTCTTTCAAACTGGTTATTCCTTGAGTTAGGTGCTTTATTTGGTTATGTAGGAGCTTTTGTTCTCTTTTCTAGGTCAAAATGAGCTAGTTAGGGCTCATGATGGTGTTCCCATCACTAAGTATCCCTATCTCTTTCTCTATCTCTCTACATCCTTTTCTCGCACTTACATTGCATCTCTAACCACCACATCGCCCTCCTGCACCTTCACCTTCTTTCGCTCCAGCCACATCTCCGGCGAAGAGTCTCCACCGCTCCACACCTCCATCCGCTTCGCCACCAACTCCAAAAGATCCACCACGACTCACCCTCCAAAAGCCCTAAAGAAATTTAGGGTTTAACACGCTCTACCCCTCGTCGAACACTCCCACCTTCCGCCCTCGTTCTCATCACTGTCAGCCCTCCACACACACATACACACCAAACCATGGCCACAGTTGCACTCGCCGTGGTCCAACAATCCTACTGAGCATATTTGGCATAGCCAAAAGGCCTTGTTTGTGTTTTCAGGTATCTCCTGTGCCACTGCCATTGACAAAGCTCCACGAACACCTTGACGAAGGTGTTCTTACGTCAGATGCCCCAGGCATCACCTCCAGGTGGTGTAGAACTATGAGCTCTAGATGCCCAGGTCCCTGATTGGAGATCCCAAGCTCAGCAGCTACTCTAATTCGGCGAGGGAGGTCCACTGCCGGCTTCACGTAGAATAGGGGACAACTTAGTCCCACATTGGAAATAGACGAAGCCTCCATAGCATACAAATTGAATTTGTACTGGTGGCTTATCGCCTCAACACGCACAGGGGGTGACGTCCCCACATGCACTCCCCTCGCACGCCCTCGCCCATGCACAGGGTGCTCATGCCTCGCGGGTCTGGGCTTCGGTCCGTTTACCTGGTTACCCGAGTCTGTTCTAGTTTGCATGGTTCTGAGAGAAAAAGAAGAGAAAAGAGAGAGGGGGGTTTTACTCTGCCACCCTCCTCTCAACACTTGTGATCTCTGAGGGAGGCCTTTGCCTCTGCTAGCGTTGCTGATCCTTGTGTTGTGCCTTCTCTGGAGCTTAAGGAGGTAGAAGAGAGAAGAGGAAGGGTGACCTTTGGCACTATAGTAGTTTGTGCGGGTTAAGGCATCTGATTGGCTGAGTAGACTTTTGAGATTCAACAGGAGTGCACTGTGCACTTATCCTACGTGGATTTAAATTGATTAATACTATTGAGATATTTGATATTATTGTGAGGGGTAATTAGTGATTCAAATTACCATTTTACCCCATTCTTTTTGCATGATTTGACATTTTCTTTCATTTATATATCATTATTGTTTGGAGTTCTATTATAAATTGCTTATATTGTGCTTGAATTGAAATCTTGAGAATTATTTTGACAATTGCTCCCCGTGTTCGACCTCAGACCTCCATTCGAGTATAAATATTATCTATTTTTTGTGCTGATTCGAACTATACTACAATGCATTGATTTTAAAATTTGATTCAGAGTGACTAATAGTGCCCCATCTTCAATATAGATGAGATGAGTATAGTAATCGAGGCTAATCCCAGTGGGATCGTGTAAAGTCCACCCGATTGCCTTTTTATGATCTCGTAAAATCACGATCAATTTTGATTCTTGTTTCCTAGAAAGATGTGAATTAATGATTACAGGAGAGGTTTGATTGGGTTTGAGATAGACGTACTTTAGTGTGTTAGGCAATGGTTTGAGTTCAACTTAGGAGTAGAATCAATAGCAGAGTTGGGACGGGATTTCTACTGCAAAATGAGGTAGAGATATGTCGTGTGATTCAACCTCTGGATCGAGTGGAGATCTGATAGCAAGATTTCTTCCTGAGGATAAATGATTTCAAAAGAAGGGTCTTCTAGTTTTAAGGAACTAGGCTCATCCTCAAGAGCAGAAATTAATTTAATCTCCTCAATTCATTTGTAATCTAATCCTCGTGAAGTTCTAAATTATCAAGTTTAAGTGTCTTCTCCCCATGCTTTAGATCTATCTTTCCAGATTCATAATCTATGTTGGCCTTTGCAATGGCCAAAAAGGGTCTTCGTAAAATAATTGGGGTACCTCTAATGCGTTCAGGAAGTTTCATATCAAGTACAATAAAAACTACATGGAAACAGAAATCCTGAACTATAATGATAACATCTACTAATACTCCTCTAGGTGACTTAGTGGATCTATCTGCTAATTGTAAAGTTACATCAGAAGGTTTTAGTGTGTCAACATCAAAGTACTCGATTAGGGAAGTAAGAATTAGATTAAAAGATGCTCCTAAATCTATGAGAGCTCTATCAAAGCACTGGTCCCCAATAATACAAGAAATCAAAGGAGAACCTAAGACTTTCTTCTTTAAAGGAAGCATATTAGAGATAATCGAGCTAACTTGCTCGGAAAGTACTACAGTGCTTCCTTTCTTCGACTTACTCTTAGGAGTACACAAATCTTTCAAAAATTTTGCATAAGTCGGGATGTGTTTAATAACACCTAGGAGTGGGATGTTAATATGAACCTGTTCAAAAATCTTAATTAAATCCTCATCTAATGTGACGTGCTGCTTTTGTTTCCTAGATTTCTTCAATGCTTCTGGGAATGGGACTTAGATATCCTGTTCTACTAAGGGGTTACCCTGGTCACGGGAATTAGTGGGAATAGCGAGATCAGGTGAATCACCTCTCACAGGTGTAGAAACAGGAGCTATTCTAAATGTACTAGGTTCTTGGGATTGCAAACGTGGATCTAAGGGTCCTTAGTGGAAGTCCCACGGTAGGTTGTAACAAAGTTAATAGCTGTATGTGAAGAGGAAGTAGGAGAAGATGTAGATGCTTGATTCTAGAAAGATGGATTCGGTAATAAAGGTTGATTTATTTCATTCGGATATGATTGCTGCTGATTTGGATACTTAAATTCAAGAGGTGCAGAGGGTGGGTTTTGATTTTGATTCAGGGGAACTTGATTTAGAAAGTGGGCTTGTCCCTGAGTCAGATGTTGACTTCCTAGGTTATACCTATTATTTTGGATATTTCTAAGGTTTGGAACTGGTTGGGATGGAAGGGCCTTTAGCTAATGAGATTTAGCTAACTATGTGATTTGGCCCCTAAGGTTAGCCAGTTCTACCGAACATTGTCGTTAGACCTCAGTGAGAGCCTCAGCATTTTGTCACTGGCTCTCAGTCATAGCTCACAAAATCTGATCAAGCTGCGTGTCTCTATTTGGCCCTGAGTAGTTCTACGTACTTGCAAGAAAGGGCCTCACATTGGATTGCTAAAATAGCAACATAGGCAGGTTTTGTTGGGTTTGATTCGGATATTGTGGTCTTTGGGAATGACCAGACTAAGAGAAATTAGGGTGACTATGCCATCCAGGATTGTAGGTATTTGAATATGGGTTTAATCTCAAAGTGTATCCCTAAATGGCATGCAAACCATAAGGATATGGCGGGTTTTCTACAAATGCAGGAAGTGGGGAAAGAGGTGGGAATGATGGGACAAAGGCCCCTCCTTGGGTTGGTGAATGAGTAGGGAGAA
Source organism: Thalassia testudinum (assembly GCA_037157565.1). Lineage (NCBI taxonomy): Eukaryota > Viridiplantae > Streptophyta > Magnoliopsida > Alismatales > Hydrocharitaceae > Thalassia > Thalassia testudinum. The sequence continues at coordinate 37,768,705 of JAZHRO010000056.1, forward strand.
AACCTAAGGAAGAGGGATCTCTCGAATCCAGATTATTCACATATTTGCTCCGCATGGGAATTTGTGAAATAGGTAAACGTGCAGGATTCTGAGTAGCGAGTAGAGGTGTAAGATTCTTCATTGTGTTGTGGACCTCATTGAGATGCTTCGCTACGATGTCGACCTTGTCCAATTTCTCAACTATGATCTCTAAATCCCTTAAACTAGATGGGTGTTCGATCTCGTGAATGCCCTTATGATATGAGTTTTGATGCGGATTTTGGTGTGCGTTTCCTCAAGTGAATTGCGACATTGATGTGTTGTTGATCGAGTTTTCCACCATCCCTTCAAACAATTATGAGGTGATTCATCATGATTCAAGAAGTTCCCTCCACAAGAGGAATCGACTAGATTGCGAATGCTCTCTTATAATCCATAGTAGAAGATATGCATTAGTTACTAGCGAGGGATGTCATGATGTGGGCATTTCCTTTGAAATTCATGAAAGTGCTCCCATGCTTCATGAATTGGTTCTCCTTGATTTTGTAAAGGTAGTGATAGCTCGCCTAAGGGCATTGGTGTGCCTTATAGGAAAGAATTTCTTTAAAAAGGTAGATTCGAGTTGAACCCAATTTGAGATAGGTCATGAGATTGTGCGGTATCAATAGGTGGCTTTGTCTTTGAGGCCAAAGGAGAACATTTTCATGAGTTGGATTTCCCAACTTTGATTTCGAGGTCCAAGAGTCTGAGATAGATTTTTGAGATTTTCAATGTGTTGGAATGGATCCTAGGATGAATACTCATGAAAGTGTGGGATTAGACCTATAATATTCAGCTTTAATTCTTGGTCATTTTCCCCTACGGGAATCCTAGCACTAGGCTCTACTTGTGCATTGGACGGATTATAGTAATCATGGAGTAGAGGCTTAGGCTGGGGTGGAAGAGGAAAATAAGGTGGATCAAGACCCACCTCAGGTCGAGGAGGACAGGCCTATAGATTCTGTAGGTTTTGGAGAGCAGCCGTCAACAGAATAATTTGACGGTTCTGCTCGAGCATCTGTAGGTTCTGGTTCAGGAGAGCCTCATGGATATCAAAAGGTGGTATCTCCTCCTCACCATAAGAAGAAGGGATCTCAGGATCCTAATTATGCAGTTGGTCCATAGAATGAAACGCAGAAAATGCAGAGAATTTAGATGGGAAAATTGGTTGCCTTAGTGCAACTGATCTGAGTAGACCTGTCAAAGGAGATACGAGAAGAGATTTCAACCATCGCCTCCCATGCATAAAACACAAAAATTGTGCAAAGGCACACTTACACCACTATGAAAAACAATGACAAGAAAAAGTCAAAAACAGTGCAAAATGTGGGTTTTTCTACTTTTCAAAGGAAAAGAAGATCCTAAGAATACGCGTAAAATATAGTGACAGAAATAAGTAGTATGTCAATCCAAAATACATGTCTACATAGGTGAGTATCCTTAAACTCAAAGGTCTAAAGTCTAGGATCGAGATCGCTCACTACTGGCTCCCCAAGGCTCTAGTAGTGAGACAGACTTGTTGATCTTCGACCAAAGTCCTAAGAGGTGCTAAGAGGAGAGGTAGAAATAATAGACTCATGTAACTCTAGTGATCGCACTGTGTGCACAATAGCATGCAACAGACATGTATGATAAAAATCCGCATGCAATCTGCAAAAAGATTTATGTCACGAGTTTATAAAATTCCTCTTTTTAGTTAATCTTTTACAAATATGATAGAAAGAAGTAAATGTGACTACTTTTTAGATTTTTTTAACAAAAATATGGTCTATCTTATTAATCCAAAGTTAGGGATCTACGCAGGCTTTTGTGTGTTTTCCCGTTGATGCGAGATAGAAATTCCCAAGTCAGATCGATAGCTCCTGGCAAGTATATGTACTCCTAAGAGTGTATGCCTAGAGATATGTTGCTTCTAGTCAGAAGAGTATTGAATATTTTTGATATTTTTTATATTTTTCTAAATTAAATGCAACAAACAAATCTAAACTAGAGACTAAAAAAAGAAATACTCACAATGGATATGTATAATGGATGCAGAAAATAGAAAAGAAAACTTGCTTCTTCTTAAGAATACCTGTAAAGATATCCCTGAAAGAAGATAAAAACGAAATAAAACAAAAACTAGTTAGAAAGAAATTATTTACAAAGCTAAAAAAAATTATAATGGTGAATACAATTTACAGTTACCTCCCAGACAAATGGCACCATTAAAATGTTTCATAATTTCTCAACACAGTTAATTAAGGTTAAAAGTCTTAATTAATTGCGTAAGAAATGACTTAGGTTAACTTGAATCGTTGTCGTTTAGTGTAGTATAGGGTCAAGTTAACCTAACATTTTAGATTTAATTCTTTTTTAACTGGTTGAGTCCAAGTCGTTCACTGGGAGGCATAATTGTAATTTTTATTTCACCATTTCATTCTAATGCATAATTTATTAATTACCTAATTAATTACATCGATAATTACTTATATGTTAGGCACATGAATATATACACAAGATCGATCAATTAATGCATGCACTATTCCATTAATGAAAGAAAATGTATAAGAAAGAGTTACAAAGAATATCAAATACAGGAATGGTTGGTACAATTTTTACAAGAATATAAGGCATAGAAACAAATTACAATGAATCAAGATGCCTTCATATCAATATAAAGCTCAAACTCTTCATAGCTCTCAACCTTCAATTAGACATCTGTTAAGAATAGTAGACGACTTAAAATTAAAAGTTAGATTTCTGAAGGTTACATTGGACGTCTGATTAGACTTCCTTATTTCTTCTTTAAATTTCTTCAATCTCTTATCTTTTTCCTTCGCTTTAGTTTCACTCTTTCTTAGCTTCATTTAAATCTCTCTCTTAATCTCTTAACTCATTTCTCTTTAGCTTCTCTTCTATTGTGTCTTCTTTTCTCGCCTTTTTATTTCTCTTCACTGTGCACTTGAGGATCCACACTTAGCCAATTTCGCACAACTCAAACCCATTAACTCCTTTACTTAACAAAAATTTGTTAATGGGCTGTCAGGCCTCTTCGGGGATACACAGCACCCCGTGGGGTGGGACTAGACCCTACTTGAGGCCCAACCTAATTTTAATTAGGTGGATTTTAGTCACTTTGAGCCAAAGAATAGTCTCAACACATCACAGGCCCACACACAGGCATATGCCTGTGCATACACACATAGTGCATAGGTTCTTAGATTTATTTGAAACTTAGAATAGGTTCCTTGGATTCTACATATGCTTATTGACCTATTTTCTAGTTTAGAACCTCAAGAAATTAGTCTCTCCAATTCCGTCGGAGTTGGAGAAGATGATGGTCGACCGCAAGAATTAATCACCTGCACTCAATTATATTGAGTGTTTCTTCATCCTAAGAACTCAGAGAGGCAATCTGGAGCTTTTCAGATCATACCAAAGGCTGAAGTTCATAATTGGTTCGTTGGAGCTTTCCAAAGCTCCGGTGAACGCCATTTGAACACGCTGGAGTCAAAATCTCCATTTAATAGATAAAAATTGGGCTCAAATGATTCCTGAGGTCGCAAGGAACCTTAAAAACTTCTCAAATCTCGCAATTGAAGATCAAACTAAAAGATTTATCAATGAATCAATAAGAACATCTATTGAGTTTGCCTGAACTCAATAGTGATCCTCTCACTAAATTGAGTGAGGGGAAAGACTTAGGGGAGTCGGGCAATGGTGTAGAAATGATCAATTAGGTGGATTAACGCCTTCTAAGCCACCTTTGACAGTGAGCTTAGAAGGTTGGATGGATTTAGGTGTTTCAAGTACGAGTGATAATCGAGCTAATTAGAAGTCAGATCGGGGCCTTGTAGTTGTGGAGAGGTGGAGGGCCCCAATTGGTTGTGGTCTAAGCTGTGGACCTCCGCCATGGATAGTGGAAGTCTCCAATGAAGGTGGAGTGGAATTAGGCATAAAAGCAAGTATAATGGAGGGAAAAGAAGTGGAAAATGATCATGAAGTGATAAAGAAAGTGATTAGGTGATTGGAATCATGGATCAAAGTGCAACGAGGTCGGAATTGACTTCGCTGGGGTTGGAGAAGAAGAACCGAAACTAAGTTTACACTAAACTAAGGAACTAACTAACTAAATCTATGCTAAGCTAAGAACTACGCTACTCTACAATTACCTAGGTAAAGGAGGTGAGGGATCTCGCCATTGGCAAGGTGATAATAAGACCGAAGTAGAGGGGTTGAGATGATAATCTCCAGTCGATTGAAGCGGAGAAGATCAGGAGTTTGGGGCACTCCAATGCTTATGGCAGGGCAGAGGAAAGGAAGAGGAGGTGAGGGAGGCAGTGCTCCTTGTCAATAGCGCTCGAGAACGAAAGAAGGAGATGCTAGAGATATGGATGAAGACCTATGAACGAACGTAATATGGAGGAGAGGGAAGGGGTTTGATTTCGTGAATCGGAGGTGTGGATGGGGATTTATAGGTGGTGGAGAGGGGTAGGGGGCTGTATCTGGATGCAATTGCATCCAAGTACGTCGGTTTAGAGGTCTTCGTCTTCGGCGATGGTGAAGTCACCGCGCCAGAGTTTGTTAGGATGGAGAAGATCGAAACCGTTGGATGAGATGCCAGCAATGAGTGGAAGGTTGGCGACTAAAGCGAAGGTGTTCTGACATGGGATGGAAGGTGATCGAGTAGTGTCAGCACCGGACCTCCTTGGCCATCCAAAGCTGAGGAAGAAGTGGAGAAGATGATGCTATGCATAGGGGTATCTTTGTAATAAAAACTAAGGATCTACCTATAATAAAAGGACTCAATTGATATGGAAATTAAGGACTAAAACGTAAACAATGACTATTTAGGCTTATTTTAATTTATTTCATTTTTAACTTTTTATATGTAATTATAAATTAGGTGAATATAATATTTATGCCTTGAAATTATATTTTTTCCCTTTTTAGCTATATTTAATTAAGTGATTAATTTACTTAAGTTAATTAAGTACTTAGGTCTTAATATTAACTAAGTTTAAATATTAATTAATTAGCTAAATGGTTATTATATGAGTCCAATTTATTAATTAAATTATTATTAAGATTAACTGATATTTAATTTAACATTTTTAACTTATTTTAGAGGTCCTTAGTATTTAATCCCCTATAATATAATTAACCCTATATTAAGTATCTTATTAGCTAATTAACTTGGGAAACTAGTTAATTAGGAGTAATTAAGAGTCATGATATATCTCTCCTCACTTATCATGCCAACTTATTTAACCAGTTAACACGAATTTTAAGTTGGCAAGGTCTCGAGAAACAGGTCCACATTTTAGTGGACAAGTGGGTCAATTAAGCCCGTAGACCTAAAGAGTCTAAGTGTTCAGATTTTACTGTATTATTTTCTAAAGTTAAATACTTCTAAAGCCTAAGTTCACTTTTCCTCATTCTATAATTTTTTTGGTCTTTTTGTAATTTTTTGAAAAATGAAAAATAAATGAAAAGACTCTGCAGAGCTGACAAAATAATTTAGAAATTGGTATATCCACCCCTATGCCTAGCTAATGCAATGTCCTGATTATACATAAAGGCATGAAAAGAAGCGAAATAAAGAAGATAATGCCTGAATTCGTTCAAAATCCTGTCAACTTCGAATATATACAACCTATAGAAAGTTGCTAAGTTTAATGTCGTTAGTTAGGCACAGTCTGGTCACAGAGTCAAGCCAAGGTTAAAGCAACATTATCTGAGATGGGTTCAAGAATAACACGATTAACATAAGGTTTGAGGACTGTCCATTGACCTCAAAAGAATTACCCATCTTCAGGTAAGAAATTTCAATAGCTCCATTAGGAAAAATTCAGTTAATAATGAATGGGTTGTTCTAGTTAGACCTAAGCTTGCCGAGAAAGAGCTTAAGCCAGGAGTCAAAAAGCTACAGCTTTTGGTTTAGCTTAAAGCTCTTAATAGAGATCATCCGATCTTGTAAAGTTTTGGTCCTTGACTTATAGATCTTAGCATTTTCATATGCATCATTTCTAAGCTCCTCCAACTTAGATAGTTGGAGTTGCATGATCTTCCCGACTAGGTCTAAATCCATATTACACTTCTTAATTGCCCAGAATGCCTAATAAATACACATTTATTCAAGATAAATGGACTATTTATGCATGTTCTTAACCTTATAGATGCATTCCATATTATAAATATTGCATAACATGCATCATACCGTATTTAGACTATATTCTATAAATTGTATATTAATTCTCATATTTTAATGGCCAGGGGACAAGGCAATATCTTTTTAGACCTTAGATTGATGATCCAACCGTATGGATCTGATCAAGATGACGATTGGAGTCCAATGCCTCCGAAATCACCTTAATCAGAGTCTCGTAACACCATATGCAGTCTGAGGAAGATTAAAGGCCAAGGGGTAAGGTGATGCAAATCTGGACCTCAAACAACAAATTCAACCGCACGGATGGATCCAAATCAACGATCACAGTCTAATGACGAGAAAATCAACCTAATCCAACATTTCTGACGTCATTTATGAGTAGAAGAAGATGGACGGCTAGGATGGCACCATGTGGCACCATCCCAGCCACCCAAACTCGCCCAAGGACCTCTACTCAACCTTTAAAGTGCCCCTAGCACATGTTATGGGCCGTTGGATCCTCCAACGGCCATGAGAACGCCACTTCGCCTACTCGTCGCTTGTGATGGGATGAAGATCAACTATTGGATGAAGATCCAACGGTCGTGAGCGCTTCGGCTTTAAAACCAAATCGAGACACAAGCTTGGCCTTAATGCAGCAGTGGGGGAAGACGTTCATATCAAGAGGGCGCAGGATCGAATCCCCACGGTTCCTCTAATCCATAGTGCATGAGGGTTACACGAAATTCAACCATGCGATGGCAGATTAGTGGCTCAGATGCCACCGCGTGGAAGCACAGATGAAGAGGAGCGTGCATATGCCATTGGACATGCAGGAGTGCCCGATCTGAGCGAGCGATCTTTGCTCAATCACTGCCACTTATCAGGGATCCAATGGCTATGAAATCCTCTCACCACACCTGTTCAAATCCTTACGCGTGCTCTAGCGCAATTTGAGCGCATGATATCCGTGCAATCTTAGTCATTCATCAATGATCGAACGGCGGGCGTGTGATGGTAGTTGTGAGCGTGCGGGTGCATGCGATGGCTGCGGGACTTCAGCGACGACCAAGGCAAGATTTCAACAACATTTAAATGTTGCTATTGCCTGTACCCATTTTATGCCTTCATACCTCCACTATAAAAGGACCACCACCCCTCCCATTCTTCTTCATCCCTTCCTATGCTCTCCTCACCTTCTGTAGAGCTTAAAATCTTCTTGAGCTAGTGCCCCAAGCCTTTGGGATGCTCAACTAGAGAAAAGTAAAAATATTTTTCCATCATCTCAGAACCATTTGCGAAGCTACCATCGATCATTTTCTCAACCCCATTCTGGGAAGCGGATCATGTGGCGACGTTGCCCATCATTACCTCATCTTCTGACATCACTCTCCTTCCTCCAACTCCTCTACATCTTTGTCCAGGCCCCATCAACGCATCTTTGTCCTCCAAGTAGTCAACAAAGAGGATTCTTCTCACCCCTTTCCCTTTATTGATTTCATAGTGTAGAATCATTTCTAATAAACATTTGTTAAGAATATATCTAGTAGTTTTCTATCTCTTTCTTTATTATTTGCAAGTAGAATAGCTCTTTCTTTCTTTCTAGAATAGTTTAGTTTAAATAATATTACTTCCTATTTTCTCGCTATCATAAAATACCAAAAAAATGGCAAATATCAAAATACCAAAAAGAAACAAATCAAAGTGCGATCTTTCTTCAAAAATCAAATGTAGCCTCCCCATGTTCGACCCAAGGCTCACCTTGAGCTTCAATAATTTTATTTGGTAGCGATATTTTGCGACTACGATGACGAGTTGTCCAAAACCCTAATTTTTCTCATGAATTTTTTGCTTACTATTTACGAGCGAAATTGAGGTTATAAAAGTTGCACTGTAGTATAGCCAAAATCGCTTTGAAAATAAATAATATTTATTACTCGAATTTGAAGTCCGAGGTCAAACATAGGGAGCAAGTAACAATTAACTCTTAAGATTGCAATTCTATCAAGGTATAATAATAAATTCAAACCAGAATGATATATATGATAAAGCAAATGTCAATGAGGCAAAATGATTGGGGTAAAATGGTGATTTGAATCACCAATAACCCTAAGCACAAATAAGCTCAAGTATCTCAAATAATGTAATAGTAATATCAATGCTACAGTAGTATTAGTCGACGGTCAAGCCAATCAGTTGACTTAAGGAGTGCTCCTTCTTTCTTTTTCTTCTGCTATTCTTCTTATTCTTTTCTTCTTTCTATGCTCTTTTCGTACTCTTCCTCTTTATGTAAAGGGGGAAAGGGTCTTCAAATTTGGCTAAGTGTCAGCCACTTCTCCAGAGAGCAAAACCCCCCAAGCCCCCACACGCTCTCTCTCTTTCTCTCTCTGGGTCATGCTCTCCCAGAGCCTTCCACAGTACTAGGTATTCGGGTATTCGGATCAAGCGTGCACCTGGGTCTAGACTCACTGGCAGTGGGTGGTGAGCGAGGAGTGATACATGGGTAGATCAAGTGATAGGTGTGAGGGACCTCCCCCCTTGTGTCTGAGGAAACAAGCCCCAGGCACAAAAATAATTTATTTCACTGTGAGGGCTCTTCTGTATCCGATGTGGGACTATGTCCCTGGCTTGTTCTTTGCACGTACAGCTGCTGAGGAAATCGATCGAATTGGTGAGCTGCAGCTGTGGAACTTCTTACTTGAGGACCTGAAAACCTGCAGGTATTGATTCCGCACCACCTGGATGCTTCACTTGGAGCTGCAGTGGCTAGAATGGGCTTCAAGCTTCCTTCAAGCTCTGTGTTAATGGCGGAGGAGCTTGACACCTGAAAACATCAACAAGGCCTTTCGGCCACGTCAAAAAGCTCAGGAACGATTGCCAAAGCACAATGAGTGTGACGGTGGCAATGGTGTGTAGTGAGCATGTGTGAAGAGGCCTGTCGACCTCGCGGAGGGTGGCCGGAGAAGCGTGAGTTCGGCAGTGAAGGTTTCTAAGGCCGGTCTGCCGTGAAGGTTTCTAAGGCCCATAAGAACTAACCTAAGGTTCGTTGAACTCCGCAATTAAAGCACTCGTGCTTGTAACATGTTTTAGCCTAGGTTCAATTTGCAGTGCATTTTTGTAAGAGAGAGATAGAAGAATTTTTATTTTTGGAGAGTTTTCTCTCTCTTTTCTTTCTTTATTTCTAGCTTCGGATTGGCTTTACAACACGATCTGTATCGGATTCCTAGCTCCCATCATCAATCCTCGTAGGGTCCCTAGCAATCGATGCTTTGAGATAGCACTGCCCATGGCAACCCCTAGAATCCTGTCTTTCAAGATTTCGGGATAATCCTGCCCATGGCATTCTATAGCTAAATCCAGACCCTAGCAATCGACATTTCGTGATAATACCACCCATGGCATCTGAACCAGCACAAGGTGCTTACATGCCCCCAGTAAGATATTTAGATATCCTAGGAGACAAGCACCGAGGAGACGGTATGCTATTGCACATCTTTGAGGGGAATTTCCTAACTCTCCACGTCGGGAACTCTTCCAAATCAACTTGTGTTGATCAGCCACTCCTAATCTAGGTAGCTTTTTTAGAACAGATTTAACACATTTGCATGATTTTGGTATTTAAGCGCACTGAACCAGACTGTGTGTGGATTGGGATGCTTAGGTTACCAAGTCCTGCAAATCAGAGGTCAATTAATGAGGTCGAATAATCCCTAAGCCTTAGACCTAATAATTAAGCTTCGCATTTTCCCCAACCTCTTAAGTACTATCCAGATCTTAACGGATACTTGAATTTTTAAGCCTAAAATCACAGCCCAAGAGGCCTAAGATCAGCGTTCATACTAATCTCTATTTGTCTCTTAGCACTTTTTGTCATTCATTTTTTTTCTTTTTGATTTGGTCTAAAACTAAGTCGATTCCTTAATCTTTTACTAATGACTATTGACGAGTCGACTTTCCGCTTTGTGTTGTAGTATTTAAGTGGTGGAAAAATCGACTAATCAAAAAAATAAAAATAACCACTCATAGAAGAGCAGGTCGTGTCCACAGGGAGGCAATTATGCAATAAACTCTCGATTATTTTATATTCTTTCGGTTAAGTGCGAAATCCCTATTCAAATCTAACATAAAATGCGATGGAAAGTAGATTCACAATAACTTAAAAAGATAAGGGTATATGTGTAGTTTTCCCTCACTGAAATCTTCAATAAATATATGATGATTTTGTGTAATTTTCAAGTGTCATATACTAGAGAGAATCGGTGCACATGTTGATCCCAAAATCAATCTTAAAATAGGTGAATATCAATAACATGCAATTATCAGAAAATATTAGTGTGCATGCACAATTCTGCCACAATAAAATAATAATAAATCAAAAATCAAATTCTATGGCAATGGCAGTAAATGTAATTTTTAATTGAATTCAAAATAAAGCATTTGCTCTCTCTCCTCTTCGCGAGAGAGAGAGAGAGAGCACCAACGGGCTGTGGACGCGTAAGGGAGGTTGGCGAGGATGAGGCCTATCCGATGGATGTTGCAGCATCGACGAAGATGGCCGGAGGTGGCTGGCCGGCGGAGGAGTAAGCTACAGCCGCAGCCACTGTCTACTGTGAAGGCACTGGAGGTTGAGGTGCACTCCTATGGGCGCGGGTGCTGGTGCGGAGCAGCGCCTGCAGGGGCGAGGGCGGTGTGGTGCAGCGCCTGCGGAGAGGCTTGCTAGGGCACAGTTGTAGGCACACGGTGGTGATGGGTGCCCTTGCAGGAAGGAGGACGCGGCAGTGGTGAAGGCGCGCAGTGCCTGTGGGCATGGCTGGAGGATACTTGGCATGCGCTCCTGCTATGGTGAGGGCGTGTGGGCGAGAGGGTGCGTGCCTGTGGAAGCTGCGAGCGGGAAAGAGGAGGCACTGGAAGGGAGGTAGGCGCGTGCGGGTGCCCTTTTGCAAGGTGCTGGCGCTAGAGAGGGTTGAAGGCCTGGCGGGTCTGCAGTGCTGCGCTTGGTGCATGAGCAGGCGCCAGTGGACGAGGACGCGTCTACTGGAGAAGGGCCTGCAATGGTGAAGGTGCTTGTGGGGGTGCTAGAGGTGCGCCTGCAGTAGGGGCGCTGGAAGGAGGATGCAGCTAAAAGGAGGATGCAGCTGGAGATGGGCGCGCGGAGAAGGAGTAGGGCGCGTGCTGGTCCACAGTGCACGCTGGGGTAGTTCCCCACAAGGGGGAAGATGGATTTCTTCTCCTTTCTCCACCTTGCCTTTTTAACTCCTCCTGGTTTTTTAACCCCACAAGTTAGGCATAATATTAGTCCATTAAAATGGACTCATCAAATACCCCCATGCCTAAGATTTGCTAGTCCCTAGCAAAAATAATAGAAGTAATCAGAAGATTTCTTCTTTTCTTACTTCAAAACTTTAGAAATCCAGACAAATGTGACGTGATAATAGCCTAAGTAACGGATCCAAGTGAAAAAGCCAATTCACACTGGGAGTTCGTACATCACCTTTGGCAAATGTTGCTTGTCGGGATAGGCAACTACTTCCCTCGGGGATAAAGCAGAGGATAATTTGTAATTTGACCTCGGCGTTTGGCTTAGGTAGGAGATATCGAGTTGAATGGATTTGTATTTGGTGGCACACACTCATCTAGTGCTACATATAGTCTAGTACTGCAGACTCTAATCTCTAGACTATTAGACAAGTCAACTCTAAGAGAGGCTACACAACTATGCTCTCTTGATGTTCCTGGGCACTCCCTCTTCTTCCTTCTTTCTGAGATCACAAATATCGCCAGATTTAGAAATTGTACTCACTATTTGGTGGCCTCACATGGCATCCACACTTCAATTAAAGTCCTAGTAACTCTACAACTAAGTTAGAGCCCTCAACCAGTATTCGAACGATCAGAAATACTAGAAGATAGGTATGGGTCATATTTGGTGGAACACGATAGGTGTTCTGTTGCCTCAAAAACAGTGTTACATTATAAACTTGGACTTTTTTTTTTCTTTTTGTAATATAACTATTTCTTCTTTTTCTTCTTTATGTTTCTTCTTTTTCTTCTTTTCTCTCTTCCTTTTTTTTTTTTAATATAGATCAACATAATACAACACAAACTTTTATTTATGAGGCATTATTCGGGATGATGATGGTCAAGAGGAAGTTGTGTGGCTTATTTGGTGGAAGTGCCTATTCTTGGCACCGGGAAGGAATGGATAAGACAGGCGTATTTCTAACCTTTGACACTATTACCCTCCTTCAGCCGAGGACTCTATGAAGGACAGTCGTAACCATCCACCATAGTTATAGCTTTATTAAGACTCAATCTCTATGTATCTGCCTTATTTGGTGACCCTCAGGAATTCACTCAAAGTACGCACATAGGAACAGAGAGTGAAAACTATGCCTAACTCTGAAGTATCATCATCTAATTATCTAAAACATAAGAGTCCTTGCACTAGACTTAGCGCACCAGTAATCTCTCTACTTTCTTCTCATAAATATGAGGTGGATCTATTAGAAGATAGTATGCCTGACTCCCTACGAATTGTCCAAGGGTTTAGTAGACTTACAAATGCTCATTGGTTTTCCTTAAGGATCCATTACCAAGTCTACGTGCACGTGAAATAAATGTACTGGATTCTAAACTTAGGAAATAATTCCGGAAGAAAAACCTTCAAAGGTATTTTGCTAGGGCTAACCCATTCAGCTCAAGAAAAGAGGAATTTTTTTTTTATATGCTAACCTAAATGCATGAATACTTCCTAAATTGCAAATGCACTCCCCCATGACTAAATTCTACAATGTAACCATTGTAAAATTAAAACAGGAGGAGAAGGGAAAGAAATCACCTGAAGACGGTGTTATTCCGACCGCTGGGTTGCCTCCCAACAAGCGCTGCATTTTCTGTCAGCAGCCAGACTTAGAAGGAACCTATAAGTCTGGTTCCAAACAGACAAGGTTAGGCCCTAAAAATATGAGTAACAGCGCAGGCCTAGAAAACAGGTAGCCACGGATGTTGGCGAGCTGATGATGCAATGTAATACCAAATGCTCGCCAAAAGATATGAAAGCGAAGAACCTCGTTGGCTACCTTGGGAGGTCTAGGAATAATAAACAGAATATGAAAAGGGACCTCCCGAAACGGAATAAGTGGAGGATAACACGGATCCTCCAGAATAGGATGGGTTTTAAAAGATAAAAACATTATTAGTTCAAACCCTTAAATGGCGAGAGTAAAAGTACAAGCATCAATCCACACTCGCCATTCTACCCAAGGATGTACTGGCCTGATATGTTCTCTAGAAACAATGTACATAAGTAGAGATCTGAGCCAAGGATCTGTTAGGGAGTATAAGGGTTGTTTGTAGTGTTGGAAGGTAATGGTTAAGTCCAATGAGGGCTTACTTGGTGTTAGGTCCAATTCCAACAATGATTCAGATTGTGTACACTCCCTAACAGTTGTAGACAACTTCATGTTACCCTGCCTAGCATTAATGATCGGAATCATATTTGAATCAAGGGTAGACTCCAAATTACAACTCTTTGATGGCAGGGTCAAAATGTAAAAATCATTATCATTCAGCTCATCCCCAAATTCGTTTGGTTCACCCAAATATTTGTCGGGGTGTATATGTGATTCATTAGGAGTTGGATCAGTATCTTCAATTATTTCTAACGGAGGATCAGTCTTAATATTTTGGAGCAAGCCTATATCATTGAATTCGTTATTGTTCTCGGGGTATAAATCCTCAATTGATGTGTTTTGTCCCTGAGAGTCTCCCATAGACCTCTCATTATTTTGTTTATCCTCCCCTAATATCAACTCCTATTTTGATGGAGGATGACTCTCAAAAGAAAGGAGGAATCTGGATTTAATCATATTATTTCTATCCTCTGGAGGTAAATCCTCAAATGATAGATAATTCCCCTGTGATTCATTCCAGATTTTCAGTCCAGGTTCCTCTACTGGGGCATCCTCATTTTCTGAATTAGACTCTTCATATCCCTAAGACCAAAATTGATCTAATTCATCCTCCATTCTGTTAGGGTCACCTTCATTGAGTGCATTTAAATCCTCCGGATACTGAATGATAGGTGTTGATTCCCTAAGTGGAGGGTTATGGGTAAGCTCACTAAGGGTAGAATGAGATTCCACCAAATAATCAATAGGGGAAGTGATAGGACAATATAACCTTGACTCGGGTTGGTAGGGGTAAGGAGAATACTGTCATTGGGGTCAAGGTCATCAAGAGGTACCATCTTCCCTTGCTTTTGACTCCAATATAGTTCAGGTGGATAATCACTATGATCATTGTCCTCTAGTGGCCGTGTCTCGTTGAGAGAGTCTAAGTGATAGCTACATAAAATTGGATCCCTATTGTCATTAGGTTCCTCAGAATTATTTTCATGATCATGATCATATGGGTAGGGATCATGATTATTGGGAAGCATGTAGCTAAGTTGTCTTATTTCTTCATTTAACTGTTGACTATTCCTCAACATCTCTCCCATTGATTCCATCATTTCCTTATGCTATTTTTGCATTTCTATCATAAAATAGAAGAGGCTACTACTACCATGCTGGGGAGGATAGTCAATTTCAGGCTTTGGTTGCCTAGGGGTATCGGCCCAACCTCGATACGGAAAATCATGAAGGGTGGGAGGGTTGGGTGTTTGCATGGAAGTAGGGATTTCAGGATTGGAAAATCCCGCTCCTAGGCTCTGCTCAAAAGTGGGAGTTATCGGGCCAGTACTCCCAGGATAAGAATATGAATGATCCCATGAATTGTCAATGTACCCACCATAGGATGGATACGCTCGGGGCATGGGATCCTTATTAAAGGATGGGAAGTATTGACTTTGATAATCTGAGTGATAGGAATAAGAGTAATCCATTTCTTTAAGCAAAACAATTTTAACTCTCTTAGGATTTAGCAAAATTCAGAATATAAGCAGAAAACTTCCTAGAGAGTTCTATTGTCAAAGAAAACGCAAATTCAAAGGGATCTGTTTTTAGTAGATTGTAGGTCTTAGAGTTATATGTTTAGTTGGTGACCAAACAAGTTTTGCAAAAAATTACGCTTCCTAGGCCAACCTTCGCTGGTGCCTATAACCTACTCGCAAGGGATGGAAGTCTCGAATCGAGCCCACACACGAGGAACCGAAGTAACTTAGTGGATAGGCTTGTTGATTTCCAACTAACTTTCCTTGTGGTGCAAAAGAGGAGAGGTAGAAATTTATCTAGTGACCTTATGTGTGAGGTGCACGGTGTCTCAAGTGTGCAAGCATATGATCTGTTTTGATTTTTTGAAATTCCACAAACAGGATCCTTTTGCACATAATTTTCAGTTACAGATTTTAAAGTCCAACCTCTTAGCAGTCCCAATTTTTAAAGTGACCACTGAATTAGTTTGATTCAAGCACATCAGTGGTCTTAGATTTAGGTTCAATGCATATGCATGACAAGTAATTGATGCTCAAGGAAAGGCATACCTTACTCCAGCTTTCTTCGTGCAATGTATGAATGCAATGCAATAAAAATAAACTAGATGCTACTCATTCAGTACTAGATGGTCGTCCTATAGATATGTAGCTTCTAGCAGGCAGTTTGATTTTTTTTTTAATAATAATAACAAACAGACCTAATCTAACTAACTAACCGAAATTCAGTTCAAAATAGTTCAAATAATCTTATAATCTAAATAAATGGGAACACACTCCCGAAACTACGCTCCCGCATACAAGAGCGATAAGAAATAAAGTGGCACTGGGGACACGCTCCCAAAAATACACAACAAGGGTCCAAAAGACAGAATTTAAATTCTAATGTCTATCTAACTAAATCTAACTAAGACCTACTGAGTAAATCAGAAATAGGCTTCTCCATAAGCCTATGTGAGCGGGATCAAGGCCCACGTGTTCCTGTTGCCATCCTCCAGGTGGCGTCAAGGTCCACCAAAAAGATCGTCTCCACCGTGCGCGTCGTTCAGGATCAATGTTGTCACTTTGCTGCGCTTATCGCTGTGTTAGATTCCTCGCACAATAATAAAAATGATCAGATGATTTCGCAACTCATAATATTCAAAAAAATAATGATAAAGTAAATCTATTGCGTCTATTGCCTCCTCGGTAACGGCGCCAATTTGACGAGTCGACTTTCCGCTTTGCGTTGTAGTATTTAAGTGGTGGAAAAATCGACTAATCAAAAAAATAAAAATAACCACTCATAGAAGAGCGGGTCGTGTCCACAGGGAGGCAATTATGCAATAAACTCTTGATTATTTTATATTCTTTCAGTTAAGTGCGAAATCCCTATTCAAATCTGACATAAAATGCGATGGAAAGTAGATTCACAATAACTTAAAAAGATAAGGGTATATGTGTAGTTTTCCCTCACTGAAATCTTCAATAAATATATGATGATTTTGTGTAATTTTCAAGTGTCATATACTAGAGAGAATTGGTGCACGTGTTGATCCTAAAATCAATCTTAAAACAGGTGAATATCAATAACATGCAATTATCAGAAAATATCAGTGTGCATGCGCAATTCTACTATAATAAAATAATAATAAATCAAAAATCAAATTCTATGGCAATGGCAGTAAATGTAATTTTTAATTGAATTCAAAACAGAGCATTTGCTCTCTCTCCTCCTCGCGAGAGAGAGAGCACCGGCGGGCTATGGACGGGCAAGGGAGGTTGGCGAGGATGAGGCCTATCCGATGGAGGTTGTGGCGTCGACGGAGATGGCCGGCCGGCGGAGGAGGAAGCTACAGCCGCAGCCACTGTCTGCTATGAAGGCACTGGAGGTTGAGGTGAGCTCCTGCGGGCGCGGGTGGCGGTGCAGAGCAGCACCTGCGGGCGCCTGCAGGGGCGAGGGCGGTGTGGTGCAGCGCCTGCGGAGAGGCTTGCTATGGCGTGGCTGTAGGCGCACGGTGGTGATGGGTGTGCTTGCAGGAAGGAGGACGTGGCAGTGGTGAAGGCGCGCAGCGCCTACAGGCACGGCTGGAGGATGCTTGGCGTGCGCTCCTGCTATGGTGAGGGCGTGCGGGCGAGAGGGTGTGTGCCCGCGGAAGCTGCGGGCGGGAAAGAGGAGGCACTGGAAGGGAGGTGGGAGCGTGCTTGCGGGCGCCTTTCTGCAGGGTGCTGGCGCTGGAGAGGGATGAAGGCGCTGGCGGGTCTGCAGTGCTGCGCTTGGTGCATGAGCAGGTGCCAGTGGACGAGGACGTGCCTGCTGGAGAGGGGCATGCAATGGTGAAGGTGCCTGCAGGGGTGCTAGAGGCACGCCTGCAGTAGGGGCGCTAGAAGGAGGATGCGGCTGAAAGGAGGATGCGGCTGGAGATGGGCGCACGGAGAAGTAGGGCGTGCGTTGGTCCACAATGCACGCTGGGGTAGTTCCCCGCAAGGGGGAAGATGGATTTCTTCTCCTTTCTCGGCCTTGCCTTTTTAACTCCTCCTGGTTTGCGCCTGCGAGAGTTAAGGGATTTTCAAATCCCTTAACTATTTCTGGTCGGCGGCTGTTGACGGTGCCCGGAGGATGGGGAAAAGAACAGCCGTCGGTTATTTGAAAGGGTAATTTACCCTTTTCTCCTCATTCTTTTGCCAATTAGTTTTCCTGCACATAAAAGGAACATATTAAGTTATATAATAGATGTAAACCTAAATCATGTTGTATGCAAACATTCTATAATTTAATATAGTTATTAACAAACCTAAAAGATACAATTAAAGTTACTTAGGTGTAATATTAGTCCATTAAAATGGACTCATCAACTATCTCTTTTTTCTTTTCAACTTGTGCTCCTTTTTGATATTTTTATCGCCTCCCTTTTTCTCCTAAAAAATGATATGCAATTAATCTTTCAAAATTTCCTCCCTTCTGCATCTTTTATTCTTTTTCAATTTTTTATTTTTTTGGTTTTTTGGCATATGTAATTTTTTTTTTATGAAAACCCTTTCTTGTGAAGTGATTCTCACAGCATTTTGCACTTTAATACCCCCCATGCCTATGATTTGCAATGTCCTCATTGTAAATTAGGTGGGTTCGAATTCAGCTTAAATCATACATTAGAATAAGTTTTGGGTGGGTGGATAGGTCCAGGTGACTGTTGTGGACGATTTCAAGCTCAGTTACGGGTACTAGGGGTGGAGTCGGCTGTTCTAATGGACGAACCCTAAAGTGCAATATGAGTTCAACATAAGATGTGTGAAGAAGGGTTTTGGGTTTTTTAAGAAGATGACGGGTTTCCTCCCGTTAAGCGCTGAGTTTAATTCCATCAGTCGGGCGCAATGAGCTTAGGGAGAATGGAGATCAAAAGATACCTTAGCCAAGTTCGTATTGGTGAGTTCAATGAGCGGCTTAAGTCGCTGGCCATTCACGATAAAGTGTTTGGAATCAAGGCTGGGTTGGCTGTTTTCAACAACTCCATTTCCAAAAATTTGTCTAATAAGATATGGTTCAATCCATTTTGATCTAAGTTTTCCTGGGAACAGTTTGAGTTTGGCATCAAAGAGTACGACTTTTTGACTACAGTGAAAGATCTTTCTGGATATGTGCTTGTCTTGAAAGGCCTTACCTCGCTCTTTGTAAATTCGTGACTTCTCGTATGCATCATTGCGTAGGTCATCGATCTCGCTCATTTGAAGCTTTCTGTGGGTTCCTGCCTTAGAAAGATCTAGATTACACTTCCGTACAACCCAATAGGCTTTGTGCTCCAACTCAACGGGGAGGTGACATGCCTTCCCGTACAACAATCTAAAAGGAGACATGCCAATTGGGTTTTGTGGGCGGTCCTATAAGCCCACAAGGCTTCTGAGAGTCGAGACGACCAATATTTCCTGTCAGGTCGTATAGTGACCTGAAGGATTTTCTTGATCTCTTGATTTGATAGCTTAGCTAGATGGTTGGTTTGGGGGTGATAAGGAGTGGAAATTCGGTGTGACAACTCGTATTTGGTCATCAGTGATCTAAACTGAGCATTCATGAAATGGGTCCCTCCATCAGAGATAATGGCACGTGGAATCTTGAACCGAGAAAAGATGTTCTGATGAATGAATTTGATTACCACCTTATGATTGTTGGTTCGGGTGGGAATGGCTTCGATCCATTTGGACACGTAGTCGACAGCGAGAAGAATGTATTCGAAGCCGTCCAAAATAGGGAAGGGTCCAAGGAAATCAATCCCCCAGATGTCGAAGATTTCACATACGAGAATCAGCTGTAAAGGCATCATATCGCAGTGGCTCAAATTGCCAAAGGTCTGGCAACGAGTGCATGCCTTATAGTGATCGTATGCATCTTTGAAAATCATGGGCCAATTAAAGCTGCACTAGAGGACTTTTGATGCAGTTTTATGTCCGAAAAAGTGTCTGCTGTAGGCTTGGTCATGGCAGAAGGATAAAATGTCCTGAATTTCCACTTCTGGGATGCACCGTCTGATGATTTGATCAGCACCGATGCGAAAGAGGTACGGGTCTTCCCAGATGTAGTACTTGGCATCAGAAAGCAATTTGTCTTTCTTGGCCTTTGGCCAATCAGACGGGATCTTATGTGATGCCAAGTAATTCACCAAATCAGCCAAGGAAGTCTCATACTAATAGTCAGGAGGTGCTCATCAAGAAAATGTTCTGTGATGGATCCGGAAGGGTCAATAATGTCAGAAGGAAGGCGGGATAAGTGGTCAGCTACCACATTCTGCTTTCCCGCTTTATCGCGAATCTTGAGATCAAATTCTTACAGCAGCAAGATCCAGCGGATTAGTCGAGGTTTTGCATCCTTCTTCACGAGGAGGTGTCTCACTGTAGTGTGATCCGAGTATATGATAACGTGGGAACCTAAAAGATATGATCTGAATTATTCTAGGGCAAATACTGCGGCTAGCAGCTCTTTCTCAGTAACTGTGTAGTTATGTTGAGCCTCGTCAAGTGTCTTGCTAGTGTAGTAGACGACCATGGGTTTCCCATCTATTTTCTGTCCCAGTACCGCACCTACAGCATAATCAGATGCATCGCACATGATCTCAAAGGGTTGAGACCAATCAGGAGACTGCAGGATAGGTGCTTGGGTAACTCGATCACGCAAGATCTCAAATCCCTGAGTGCACTCCTCGGAGATTTCAAAGGGGACATCCTTAGATAGAAGATTAGTTAGGGGGCACGTGATTTTCAAGAAATCGGGAATGCATCGATGGTAAAAACCAATGTGCCCCAGAAGGGATCGGATGTCTTTGACCGAGCACGGCATAGGGAGTTTGGAAATCAAATTCACCTTGGCTCGATCACTTGGATGCCTTTTTCCGAGATGAGATGTCCCAAGACGATTCCCTCAGGTACCATGAAGTGGCTCTTTTCCCAGGAAAGAACCAAATTCACGTCGATGCACCACTTGAGGATTTGGACCAAGTGCAGGAGGCAATCATCAAATGATTCTCTAAATACCGAGAAGTCATCCATGAAGACCTCAAGGTATTCACCTACCATATCTGAGAATATGGCAAGCATGCACCGCTGAAAAGTAGCGGGTGCATTGAAAAGACCGAACGGCATCATTCAGAATGCGTACGTCCTAAAGGGGCAGGTGAAAGTAGTCTTCTCTTGGTCCTCAGGATGGATTGTGACCTGATTATAACTAGAGTACCCATCCAAAAAGTAGAAGAATTGATTTCCCATTAGTTTCTTGAGAATCTGATCAATGAATGGTAGTGGGAAATGATCCTTCTTTGTGGAGGAATTGAGTCTTTTGTAATCAATGCAGACTCTCCACGAGTTTGGTATACGAGTCGATATGGTTTCTCTGATTTTAGTCGTGATGACAATGAGCCTTGCCCTTTTAGGAACAACTTGGAGTTATGGGAGTATCTATGTTAGGTTCAGACTCCTCTAATTGCGGGTTTTGATCTTCTTGTGGTTGATCGAAAATATTTGTGTTTTCCTCGATACATAGGTCGTCAACCACAGCCTCGATATCGCAAATTTGTTCTATAACTCCACAATTGATTCCTTGTTGGGCCTTAAAGATGTCGATCTTTAGCATCTTGCTCCCAAATTTTAATTCAATTTGGCCCTCCTCACAATTAATATTGACCCTAACAGTGGCCAAAAAGGGTCTCCCTAATATGATCGGTGTATTCTTCACATTCTCAGGAGCATCCATGTCTAAGATAATGAAATCCTTTGGAAAGTAGAAATCATGTATCCTAACTATGACATCCTCGAGAATTCCTTTTGGTGACTTAATAGATCGATCTGCTAACTGCAAAGTCATCTCTGTCGATTTAAGCTCAGGTTCCTCGAAGTAGTCTAATAGGGATGTAGGTATCCAATTTATGGAGGCTCCTAGGTCAAATAAGGCTTGGTTAAATTGTATATCACCGACTACACAGGAGATCAGAGGGGCACCTGGGTCTTTTGCCTTAGGCGGGCGTTTACTCAAAATGACGGAGCTGGCTTGCTTCGACAGTACGATCAGGTTCCCGCCTTTGGTTCGTGGCTTACGCTTGGGTGTACATACTTCTTTCAAGAATCATGCGTAAGTTGGTACGTGGCGTATCACATCCATCAAGGGGATGTTTATATGGACCTGCTCAAAGAGCTTAACCAGGTCCTCCTCAGGTTCCACGGGTTTGGCTATCCTCTTTCCCTTAGTCAAGGCCTCGGGAAATGGAACCTTAGATGATTCCTCTAGAATTGGCTCGGGCTCTTTATCAGGGATGGGTGTGTCCTGGATGATCAATCTAGGATTAGGGTTTATGGTCTCAGGCATGTTATGGCTAGGAAAGGGTAGGTCTTGTGTTGCTTTGCCACTACGGGTGGTGACGGAATTTAATCCTGCCTGATTTTGGTTTGGGTTGGGAAAAATAGGTGTTTGCTACAGAAATCTTGAGTATGCAGTTGAAACATCCATCCCGTTAGGTGATGGAGCAAAAGGGGCCGGATAAACAAAGTAAGCTTGGCCCTAATTTGGGATCATAACTCACCTCTGGTTCAGCACGTTATTCGGGTTTGGAAGAGACTGAGAAGGAAGTGCACCAAGCTGGCGAGCACTTGCCAGCTGGGCTAGTTGATTTCATAACTCAGAGATCTCTTCTTTATGTTGTTTTTGGATGTCAACCAAGGTCTGGAGAATTAAAGATGTATGATCTTCTTTAGGTGGTCCATATTGGAACTTTTGAGTAGGCCTTGGTTGGGTAGGCTGATAAGGTCGCAGAGCCTGTGGTCGAGGTTGGAATTGAGGTCATAGATTCGGGTTATTTCCCGACCACGAAAAGTTAGGATGATTATGCCATCTAGAGTTGTAAGTGTTGGAGAAAGGATTATTTTGGACGACGTGAAGATCCTCGCAGGTCTGAGGAGCTCCGAGATAATCAGGGTACGGGGGTTCAGAGTTTCCCCAACTAAGGTGGGCTGACCCGGAGTTGCCTCCGAAGCCATAATCAGACGAAGGTGGCTATGCATCCATCCCCAGGGAGTGGTAGATGTTGTGCGTAGCCTCCCTTCTTGTGGGATGGTGCGTGTATGTGCTTTGAGCTGCAGAGGTGGATTTGTGTAGGTGACGAGTAATGTCATCTACCTTTTTCTCGATAATGGAAACCTTGTCCAATTGACTGGCTACCAACTCCAGATCAATAGATGCGGAAAGGCCTTGGGATTCGTGTACCTCCCGATTATTTGCCAATGCGTGGGTGGATGTCCAGTCGTATGCACCCAATTACTCATTGTTCAGCGAGTTCTCTTACATGTTCTTGAGAATTTCCTAGATCGTGTCCTCATGTTGACCCATGATGCTACCACCACAGGTTGCATTGATAAAGAGCTTGATATTCTCACGGAGTCCGTGGTAAAAGGATTGGACTTGTTCCCCACTTCGGAACTCCGTAATGGGGCCTCTTACGCATGAGATCCAGAAAGTGATCCCACTCTTTGTGTAGAGATTCTCCCACTCCTTGGGAGAAATGTGTGATTTGGTGTCGCATCATGTTGGTATGACCAATGGGGTAGAATTTTTGCAGGAAGGCGGTTTGAAGTTCTCCCCATGTGTCGATTGTGTGTGGTTGAGTCTGAAACTAGTGAGTGACTTTGTCAGCCAGGGAGAATGAGAAGAGCTTTAAGAGTAATCCGTCCCGATTCTGTACATCTGCCCCAAAGTTGTGGGCGAAGTGTTTTAGGTTTTTGATGTGCTGGAAAAAATCCTCGGAGTTGAAGCCATGAAATTTCGGGGTCATATGAAGCATGCTTGGCTTGAGATCTACCTCGGGTCCTCCCACAGGAATGTTGATTCAGGGTTCGATCTCCATTGCTGCGGGATTATAGTGATCTCGCATTTGAGGATGCAGCGGTGGGTTGATGATGGCATTGATTCGATTTTGGAAATCAAGGAATTGTTGCTCATGATTAGGTTGATCTTCTTGGTGATCCATGGATGATGAAGGAGAAGTAGGTTCTGAATTAGAGGATATGTCAATGTGATCAGGTTGTTGCACAAACACGGAAGTTGAGGCTCGACCTCGATGAGAGTGAATATCTAATGGAGGCCTCAAGGATGGTCTTAAGGACCTCCTCCCAAACATACATTAATGGATTAGATGAGAGGTAGAATGTGATGGACCCAATCAAGACACCCAAAAATTTTTGATGCCTATAGAGGTTCGGGGCAGATGATACCCCTTAGTCAAAATACCGTCCACCTGACTCGGGCAGCTAGAGAGGGGGAGTCCCGTGAAGACCCCTACCCGGTAGAGTGCCTCCACGAGTTACAGGGTTTCCCCTACTCGACCTATCTTGTTATTGATGATCCAGGTAGACCAAAATGGGGACTTGACCTCTTAAGTCTACCTGTTTTAGATTAAGAGCAAGGTGCTTATGATTTCACTTGAACTTTTAAGATGTTTTTGTGCAAAGTGACCTAATTTGAAGATTGGTTAATCCAACAAGGTGGGTCAACTGCACTGTTTTGTCCTTTTAGAAATTTAGGTCCCTCTTTTAGTGTTCAAAAGAGATTAAGAGCCTGATTTTAGGGTTTGCTTGTATAGATCAATTCAATCAAGGCTTAAGCACACATTGTTTGGAAAGATTAATTCTTGATTAAGCAAGTATGTCTCTAAAACCCTAAATTGGAAATCTTAATTGGCTCTAGTTGGTCCAATTTAATTTCATCCAAATGTGGTACCTAGGGCTCAAGCAAGAAGGTGATAGCCCTGGATACCTTAAGCTTTAAGTAGGTGCACAAATCAGGGTTTGGATGTTCTCTAGAATGTATCAAATCAGGCAACTTGATGATTTGTCTAAGAATAGAATGCAACTAGCCCTAATTGATTTTTCCTTTTTTAGCTCTTTCATATTTAGGGGCTTAGAAGGATTTGAATGGAGTTTACCTGTCCCTGCAGTGGCTGATGTGCGGCTGATCTTTCTTTAATGAGTCCCTTTGAAATAGATCACAGTTAAAAGAGATAGAGCAAGTTAGTATTGAATCAGATATTACAATCAAGAGATCTAAATTATGCGTTGCTCCCCGGCAACGGCACCAAAATGTTTACGAGCGAAATCAAGGTTATAAATGCTGCGTTGTAGTATAGCCAAAATCGCTTTGAAAATAAATAATATTTATTACTCGAATTTGAAGTCCGAGGTTGAACACAGGGAGCAAGTAACAATTAACTCTCAAGATTGCAATTCTATCAAGGTATAATAATAAATTCAAACCAGAATGATATATATGATAAAGCAAATGTCAATGAGGTAAAAAGATTGGGGTAAAATGGTGATTTAAATCACCAATTACCCTAAGCACAAATATGCTCAAGTATCTCAAATAATGCAATAGTAATATCAATGCTACAGTAGTATCAGTCGACGGTCAGGCCAATCAGTTGAGTTAAGCAGTGCTCCTTCTTTCTTTTTCTTCTGTTGTTCTTCTTCTTTTCTTCTTCTTTCTCTACTCTTTTCCTTCTCTTCCTCTTTACACAAAGGGGGAAAGGGTCTTCAAATTTGGCTAAGTGTCAGCCACTTCTCCAGAGAGCAAAACCCCTAAACCTCCACGTGTCTCTCTCTAGGTCATGCTCTCCCAGAGCCTTCCATAGTACCGGGTATTCGGGTATTCGAATCAAGCGTGCACCTGAGTCCAGACTCATCAGCAGTGGGTGGTGAGTGAGGAGTGAGACATGGGCAAGTCAAGTGCTAGTTGTGAGGAGGGACCTCACCCCTTGTGTCTGAGGCAACAAGCCCTAGGCACAAAAATAATTTATTTCGTTGTGATGGGTCTTCCGTATCCGATGTGGGACTATGTCCCTGGCTTGTTCTTTGAGCGCACAGCTGCTGAGGAAATCAATCTAATTGGCGAGTTGCAGCTGTGGAACTCCTTACTTGAGGACCTGGAAACCTGCGAGTATTGATTCTGCACCACCTGGACGCTTCACCTGGAGCTGCAGTGGCTAGAACAGGCTTCAAGCTTCCTTCGAAGCTCTGCGTTAATGGTGGAGGAGCTTGTCACTTGAAAACATCAACAAGGCCTTTCGACCACGTCAAAAAGCTCAGGAACGATTGCTGGAGCACGACGAGTGTGACGGTGGCAGTGGTGTGCTGTGAGCATGTGTGAAGAGGCCTGTCGACCTCATGAAGGGTGGCCGGAGAAGTGTGAGTTCGGCAGAGGATTTGGATGATCAATTGACCTGAAGAAGTTAGGGCTTTTGCTCCTGGGGTAGAGGCAGAGGTGTAGGGGCAAGTGGCGGCCAATTTGGTGGAGTGTGGTGACCATGAGAACTCACTGGAGGTATACTGGCAAGGTGGAAGACGGAGGGGTTGGAGTGATTCGGTGATCGAAATGTAGAGGGGTTGGTGTAGTTGTTAAGTAGAGATGCTAAGGAACTTATATAGGTGATTAGCAGACGAAGAGGGGCAGAGGCAACGCCGATTGCAGTATGGCCAACGCCGAAGACGAAGAAGGGTCTGGTGAGGGTTGGACGGTGAGGACGAAGGAGATAGGGACATTGGCCGATATTGCACAATGCGGAGGAAGACAATGAAGGAGTAACTACCACCGGTATTGCGGTTTGATGATGAGGAGAGGCAGGGAGAGTTGCCGAAGCTCGAGGAGTACTTCGACGGGAAAAGGAGAGAAGAATTGGGGGTTATTCTGGTCGAATTCGAGTGTGAGGAGTTCGATATGATCTAGAGGTCCTTTTATAGGCCTTTGGAGGAATTTTTGAGCTTAGGAAACAAGCTTCCCAAGCTTGGAAAGCTTGCTGGAGTAGGAATTCTCTAGGATACCCAAATCCCTCATGCGTTTGCATGAGAGATTGGGAAAGAATTGAAGCTCAAGAATTGGCCTAATTGAAAGAGAATTTCAAGAGGGATCTCTGGTTCAAATTTGAGGAGGTTTCATCAATCAATTAAGGAGAAATCCTTGGTTGATTGTTGCCAGAGCTTTAGGATTAGGATTTCTCTGTGGTGGGGGCCTTTTTGTGAAGAAGACAAAGAAGTTAGGGGGTTTTTTGTAAGAAAATCAAAAGCTGAGGGGCTTTTGGAGATAAAGAAAGTTAGACTTGGACTAAAGTGCAAAATAGATTGAAACAATTTCAGGTTGGGCCCAAATTTTGATACAAATCTAATTTGGATCTAAGGAATCCAATGGTAAAGTTGGATTTTGATTTTTACCTCATTTGGATAGTTAATTTATGCAAAAATCCAAATTAGGGCAAAAGTCTGTCTGTGGCTTCTGTTTTGGGTCAAGATGGGTTCTAATGGTCAAATTGAAGATACCAAACCCTAGAGAATATTTTTCTATGATTTAAAGGATTTAGGTGAATTTTATTCTGACCAGAACCTCAGTTATTTAAGCGAGTCTGCTTTTAGGATTTCAGAAGTCATTTAATTCTCAAAACACGCAAAAACCCTTTTCTGTTTGTTCTAACCCACTTATTAGCCGTTTAGGACCATTTGACCCTTAATTACCTTTTGGGAAAACCTATGGTTGTACTGCATTCATGATTTGATGGTAAAATTATAATTTTAACCCTGCTTTCATGTCTTTCTCTCAGAATGATTATGCAATGAATTACAGTCCTCTAGCAGTTATGTAGGAGCATTTAATGACTTAATCAGATCAAATTGAGCTAGTTATGGATCATGATGGTGTTCCCATCACTTACCAATGCCCAATGCTTGATTTTGATGAGTAAATGACAGACCTTGCCAAACACCAGATAATATGGGGACATGCCTATGGGCATCTTATACGCAGTGCGGTAACCCAAAGTGTGCATCAAGCTTTTGACTCCAATCCTTTCTATCGAGCCTAACCATCGTCTATAGTATGTTCTTGATCTCCTTATTGGAGACCATAGCTTTCTATTTGTCTAGGGGTGGTAAGGTGTGGAAATTCAGTGATTAACCCCATACTTGGCCAATAAGTTTCCGAATTGGGCATTTGTAAAGTGCGTGCCACCATCGCTAATGATGGCCTTAGGTATCTTAAATGGACTAAAGATATTATTCCTAACAAAGTCGATGACCACCTGTGGTCATTGGCTCAGGTGGGAATTGCTTCTATCCATTTGGACACATAATCAACTGCAACTAGAATGTGCTGGTGTCTCAATGAAGGGAGGAAGGGTCCCATTAAATTGATGTTCCAAACGTTGAAGATTTTGACAGGAAGAATTGGGTTTAGAGGCATCATATCTCTCTTGGCTATAGATCTCGAGAAGTCTTGGGCATCCTTATGTGAAGACAACCAATAAAACCTAGACTGAGGAATTTTTGCTGACGTCTTCTTTCTAGAAAAATGTCCACCACACACACATGCGTGGTAGAACTCGAGTATACTTTGGAGCTCATTTTCTGGACACATCGGCGAATAATCTGATCAGCGCTGATGTGATACAACTCAAGATTGTCCTAAAAGTAATATTTGTCCTCAAACATAAGTCTATTCTGTTGTTGCTTGGTCTAGTCCTGGGGGACTTAACCAATGGCTAAATAATTGAAGATGCCTGCAAGCCAGGGGGTTTAGACACCCAAGACTACAAGAATGGTCTCATCCAGAAAAGTGTCAGAAATCGAGATATTCAGACGAGGAGAATCCATTAGGATTCTTGATAGATTATCGGCCACTACATTTTGTGCCCTGGCTTTATCTTTGATTTCCAAATCAAATACTTGAAGCAAAAGAATCGATCTAATGAGTTGGGACTTGACATCCTTTTTGGCTAAGAGATGTTTCAAGGTTGAGTGGTCGGTATAGATAATGACATGAGAACCTAACAGATAAGCCCTAAATTTTTCTAAAGCAAAAACTTCTACTAGCAATTCCTTTTTAGTAATGGTGTAATTCCTCTATGTCTTGTCCATAGTCATGCTAGTATAGTAGATAACAGAGGGCTTTTTATCTACTTTCCAACCCAAGATAGCCTCGACCACATAATTAGAAGTGTTAGTCATAATATCAAATGGGGTTGTCTAAACCGGTGGTTGCAATATTGAGGCACAGGTGACTGCCATTTTTAATAAATCAAATGCCTTGTGACACAATTCATTAAACTCAAATGGCTTGTCTTTGGCCAGAAGATTGCTCAAGGGTCGAGCAACCTTCGAGAAGTCCCTGATGAATTTTCTATAGAAGCCCACATGTCTAAAGAAAGAGTGATTTTGTTTAACAAATGTGGGTGAGGGAAGATTGGAAATGGCATCAACTTTAGCCTTGTCAACTTCAATCCCCCTACTAGAGACTACATGACCCAAGACAATACCTTCTTGTGTCATGCAGTGACTCTTCTCCCAGCTAAGGACCGACCTAGTCTTAATACGCATTTTAAGGATTAATTGCAAATTAGCTAGGTAGGAATCAAAAGAATCTTCACAATGGAGAAATCATCCATAAAAATTTTAAGACAATCCCCCACCATGTCCGAGATGATGGCCAGTATGTACCTTTGAAAAGTTGCAAGTGCATTGTAGAGCCCGAAAGGCATTCTACGGAATGCAAAGGTTCTGTAGGGACAGGTGAAGGTTGTCTCTTCCTAGTCCTCGGAATGCATAGCGACTTGGTTATATCCTAGATAACCATCCAGAAGCAGAAGTACTTCTATCCAGCTAACTTTTCAAGGATTTGGTCAATGAAGGGAGAGGGAAATTATCATTTTTGGTGGCTGTGTTCAGCTTTTTATAATCAATACACACTCTCCAAAAGGAAATTGAATAGGTAGTCATAGATTCTCCTTTCTCATTAGTCACTACAGTTATCCCTGCCTTCTTGGGAACAATCTCTATAGGGATAACCTAGGGATTGTCAGAGATTAGGTAGATAATTCTTGCATCGAGCCATTTAATATTTTGCTTCTTAACCACTTCTCACATATTAGGGTTAAGTCATCTCTGCATCTTATGAGAAGGGTGGGATCCTTCTTCCAAATAAATCCGATGATTACAAGAAGAAGGCTCAATCCCTCTAAGATCATGTATGGTCCAACTAATTACCTCTCTATTCGCCTTAAGGACCTTAATCAATTTTAGCTCTTGTTCTTTCATTAGTTTAGCACTAATAATCACTAGGAGCATCTTTTTGTGTCCTTAAAACTCATATTTTAGATTCTTAGGTAATGGTTTCAGTTCAAGTTGGGGTGGGTTCAAAATAGATGGTAAAGAGGATGCCGGTGAAGATTTAGTAGGACGGTCTAAAGGAAGAGGTTGGGAGTGAATAAAATCAACAACCTCTTTAGGATGTGGTGGGTTTACCATGGAGGGTTGTGGTTTAGGCTTGTCAATGTCACTAGAATCCTTGAGGACATTAATCGACATGCAAGTCTCAACATTGTGATCGGTATCCTCAAGTTCATCGATATATCCACAATCCTCAAATTTGTTTATCGACTCGAAAATATCGAGCTTCAATTTTTTATCCCCAAAGATGATTTCTATGCTACCATTTTCACAATTGATGTTTGCCTTCAAGGTAGCTAGGAACAGACATCCCAGAATAATGGGTGTGTGATGCTTGCCAAATCTACGCGATTAAAATATGTGATCATTGTAGCTCATAAATAAAGCATTCAATTAAATTTTTAATACCAAACTACAAGGAGTCCGGGTCAAAAATAGGGAGGCAGTCGATATCTTTAAACCTTTCACAGTTATTACATGGCAAGATAGAACACAAATATCAACTGAGACATAGATATCAAATGAATCCTGAATTTTTATTGCAATCTTGAAGAGAGTCTTACAAATGAAATCTATAGCAAGATTACAACTATGAAAGCAAATAAACTAAAGAAAGAGTAGAGAGAGAGAGAGAGCGGAGCTACTTGAGGGATGCTTGTGCAAAGCTTCTGGCGAAGCTTTAGATCAAGGGTGCTGGAAAGAAGAAGAGGACCAGAGAACCTGAAGGTAGAGAGGGTGTGGACAATGGTAGATTATTTCTTTAAGTGTCTAATTAGTCTCTTAAGTGGTAGAGGCTAGGTATTTTTATAGGAATGTAGGTTTAATGAGGGTCATAGGATCTAGATCTAAGGGTTAAGTATAGTCTAGCAAGTCAAGAGAGTGGTTCACCCTTAGATGATGATCCAAGGGTGTGTATGTATGGGTAGTTGGCAGTCCATATGGCTTTCTAAGGAAGCCATAGGTGGCTGGCTATGGGTGTGGAAGGATGGCCTTAGATACTGGGATCAAGGATGTAGATTAGGTCTTGGTGTTATCAAAAGATCTTATCTCTTTTGATCTTTCCATAAGAAAGATCAAAGAGATAAGATCTTTTCCATGTTGGCGGCAACAAGAGGATAGACCTCTTGCTTAGGGTCTAAGTAATGTGTACATGAATGTGTGTGTGAACATGTGTGGCGGTGGGTTTGTGAACATGTGTATAGGTTTAGGTTGGTTCAACCTAGGTCGGGTTAGGTTCTAATCTAATTGGGTTTATTTATTAAATTAAGTGGTGTAGATGTGAACCTAATTGAATATATGGTGACCTAATCTAGATAGGTGTAAGCCCAATTAGGTGTAATCACACCCAATTGGATTTGGGTTAGGTTTAATTAGACTTACTGACTCTAATTAGGTTGACGTAATTAGGTTCCGACTGAACCTAATGAGAGTTGGTTGCATCCAATTAGGTTATACTACACCTAATTGGATGTGGCTAGGTCTAATAGGTTTAGGTCAGGCATGATTAGACTCAATTAAGTCCAATCAACTTAGGTTTAGTCCAATCTTGTCCCATGGACCCAATTGACTAGTGGCTAGCCCAATTGACTCAAACTGAGTCAATTAGGTATGGTATGGACCTAAATAGGTTTCTATGTTAGGGATTGCATATAAGATAGGTGTGTTTGAATGGGCTATCGAGGAGTTTTAAGTTATTTCATTGTAGCAAAGCCTCAATCACTCGAAAATAATTAAATTTATAACTCAGATTCTAAAGGAGTCCTAGGTTGAACACAGGAAACAAATATGGAATTCACAACATTAATCTCATTCAGAATCAAAGAGCACAATAAATAAAGCACAATAAAGATAGTCAATGAATGAAATTGATTAGAATTAATATCAATCAATGTATCTCAAGGTTGCATGGAATCAAAAAGAAAAGAGAATCAAAACAATGGTGATTTGAGTCACCACTAATCCTCTTTAATCAAACATGCATGCAATTACTCAATCAGAATTCAATTGTAAACTATAGTACTTAAATCATGTAACAGTGATATCATCAACTCAGATTAGACGTTGGGTTCTGCTTTTAGACGGCTTAAGTATCTCAAGCATAAGGCTCTTATGGGAGCCTTTCTTCTTCAGCTTCTTCTTCAAAGCTTCTTTCCTTCTCAAGCCTCTCCTTTTCTTCTTCAGCTTCAGAACTTTCCTTCTTCACAAAGCCTTCCCTTCTCCTTCAGAGATTTTCCCTTTCTTCTCCTTCATAGCACAGGGGACCAACTTTCCTTCAGCGACTAAGTGTCACATAGGGCACAAGTCTCAGAGAGCAAAACCCTTACTCTCTCTCTTGCAATTCCTCTTTTTTTCTCTCACAGACCCAGCGTAGTCGGATCCATGTTCGGGTAAACGGGTTGAAAGCATGGACTAGGGTCATTGGGCGTGGGTGGTGACCGAGGAGTGCTCATAGGAGAGTTAGCGGGTGAGATGTGTAGGGGGACCCAACCCCCAGTGCTTGGGTGAAGAATCCTTGGCACGAATTTGTCTTATGTGTGCATAATTGCTTTTTAATATGCGAGGTGGGACTATTGTCCCCCTCCGCTATGCAGCAGCTGCTGAAGGAGATACTTCCAATTGAAGGTGATGTCACAATCGTGGTGTCCAATTGAGGGTTTGGGAATGCACCTGGAGTTGTTGCGCTCAACCTGGAAGTGAAGTTGAGGGGTATTGTGGCCGGAGAACAGCGAACGTCATCGAAGATGATGAAGGTGACGGAAAAGTGCGGCGAGCACCTAAAACACTAGATACGGCCTCTCGGCCATGTTAAAACACCTCAAGAGAATCGCCAAGTGATGGCGAAGATGGTGGTCGTGTTTTCGTGGTGTGGGCATGTGTGTAGTCAGCGTGTGAAGCCGAAGATGGAGGTGTTAAGGTGGGTTGGTGGTTGGAGTGTTTGGGTGGATGAAGGATGAAATTGGTAGAGGGCTTTTGAAGTGGGGAGTACGGCGATGCTTATGGAAGTGGCGATGTGGCAAACGGTGCGGTGTAGCGAGATCATGACCTCGTCGGAGCTCGGTCGGAGCAGAAGAAGACGAAGGGGGAGCGGCGTGAACGGTGGTCAAAATGAAGGGAAAAAGGGATAGATAGAACCTAGGGAGAAAGTGAGAGAGAGTGGACCTAATTATGGACAATAGGGAAGAGGTTGGTGCTAGCTTTGATTGGCTGGTGCCGGAGAAGGAACTTACTCCATTGAAGGAGACGGCAGCAAGGAAAGGTGGAGGATGCTCTTGCGGTGGCTGGCGAGGCACAGAGGAAGATGAGGAAGTTCACTGTGCTTCCAATTTGACTGTTGGAGGTGTGGATGAGGGAGGTCGAGATGGCCGCTGGAGCATAGGTTAGAGACGACCGTGGGAGAGGAGGAAGACGTTGTTCTAGCCTTAAACCTAGCTAAGGAGAAGCGGAAATGCATCGTGGGTGCTTTTATAGGCCTTAGGGGATGTTCCCAATCAAGGAAATAAGCTTTCAAGCTTTGGGGGCTTCATGCACATGGGATACCCGAATCTTCCATGCGTTCGCATGGGAGATTGGGAAGGAGTTGGGGTCCATGGTCGGGTCCATTTGGAAGGAAGTTCCTCAAGGAATCTCCCTTTCAATTTTAGGAGTGATTGATTGAGAATCGAGCGAGAAATCCTCACTTGAATCTATAAAAAGCTTGGTGTGTTCACACCAATGGCGATAGGGACCCATTTTTAAAGAATGATGAGAAACATAGGGGCCTGATTGCAAGGATTTCAAAAGCTAGGGGCGTGTATGAGAGTGAAAGGTCAGACTGGACAAAATGTAAACTAGGTCAAGATGTTCTCTAATTGGGTCCAAATTTTGATATAGACCTAATTTGGATCCAAGGAATCTAGTGGTGAAAGTAGATTTTGGTTTTGATCAATTTTGACTGGGCAATTTGTGTAGAAACCCAAATTAGGGCAACTTTCTGTCTAAGACTCTATTCTAGGTCAAAATGGGTTCAGATGGTCACATCAAGGGTACCAAACATCATGGAATATTTTCATATGAATTTTAGAAGGTTTATATGGATTTTACCATGACTAGAACCTCCATTATTCAAGCGAGTCTAAAATTAGGGTTTTAGGTGCTGTATTAGTTCTTAAAATGCACGAAAACCCATTTCTGTCTGTGTGGACCCTCTTGTTAGACTGTAATGCTCATTGGACCTTAGATTAACCCCTAGGAAACCCTATGATTATTTTTAATTCATAATATGTTATTAAAACTGTGGAATTAACCTTGATTTAATGCACTCTTCTCGAAATGGATGTTTAGTGAGTTATGGCTCTCAAGCGATTATGTAGTAGCATTTGTCTCTTGATTGTGACTAATTAAAGTTAGCTATGGCTCATGATGATGTTATCATCATACCCTCATGCCTAACTTTTGCTAGTCCCCTAGCAAAATCTTTTGAAAAGAACTAGAGTTCTAGACCATGCATTGAAGTTCATATGCTCGATTTTTTACTCTTTAGAAATTAGGTCAGAATGCTAATAGTAGGTCTAGAGGTTCTTGAGTATCAATCAAGATCTAGACCTGACGAGCTTCAGCCTAAGTCTGCCGCAAAGGTTTCTAAGGCCTGCAAAAACTACTTAGAGGTTCATTAATCTCAATGGTTAAAGCACCCATGCATAGACATAACATGTCTAGGTTCAGTTTGCCAGTGCATTTTTGTAAGAGA
This sequence comes from Thalassia testudinum, assembly GCA_037157565.1. Lineage (NCBI taxonomy): Eukaryota > Viridiplantae > Streptophyta > Magnoliopsida > Alismatales > Hydrocharitaceae > Thalassia > Thalassia testudinum. Next base: position 37,803,223 of record JAZHRO010000056.1, read on the forward strand.
GAGACAGAAGGATTTTTATTTGTAGATTTTTCTCTCTTTTCTTTTTAGATTTACCTAGATCCAACCTCAAATTGGCCCTAAACACGATCTATATCAGGTTCCTTGTCCCCAACATCAATCCTCGAAGGTTCCCTAGCTTTCGATGCTTCAGGATAGCACCACCCATGGAAACCCCCAGAACTCCTGGCTTTCAACACTTCGAGATAGTGCCACCCATGGTGTTCTGTAGCTAAATTCAGGCCCGCAATCGACATTTTGGGATAATCCTGCCCATGGCACCTGAACCAACACAGGGTGCTTACATGCCCTAGATAGGATATTTAGATATCCTAGGAGACAAGCATCAAAGAGATGATATGTTATTACGCACCTTCGAGGAGAATTTCCCACCTCTCTACACTGGGAACTCGTCCAATCAACTTGTGTTCTCGAGCCGCTCCTAAGTTAGATCTTCGAGATGATTTTTCAGAATAGAACACTTTTTGCATATTTTTCTTTATTAAGTGCATTGAACCAAACCAAGTGTGTGATTTTGGGTGCTTACGTTACCAAGTCCCGCAAACCAAAGGGCAGGAAGCGGGGTTTAATAATCCCTAATCCTTAGACCTAAAACATCAGCTTCGCACTTTCCTCAACCTCTTGAGGACTAATCCGGATCTTAACAGATACGTAAATGTTTAAGCCCTAAAAACAAGCCCAAGAGGCCTAAGATCAGCACTCATACTAATCTCTTTGTCTCTTTGTCATCTCAGGACTTGATTTTTTTCTTTTCTTTTTGATTAGGTCTTTAACATAAGTAACCTCCATAATTAAGTGCTATCATTTTTGTTCTTGATTTTTGCTCCTTTTTGACATTTGAATTCTCCTCTCTTTTCCTCCACAAGAAAGATTTTCAATTTAGTTCACTAAATTTCCCCCCCTTCTCCAATTCTTTTTCTTTTTCAATTTTTTTATTTTTAATCATTTTTTTAATATATGTTTTTTTTTGTGAGAAACCCTCAGAGAATTGAATTTCCATATATTTGCACTTTAACACCCCCCAATGCCTAAGTTTTGCAATGTCCTCATTGTAAACTAGGAGGGTACCAAATCAGTTTGTTTGAAGGATTAGAACTGGATCAAAGGGTGAGTGAACGGGTCGGATGACTGTTGCAAACAATTTCAAGCTTTGATACAAGTTCCAAAGGTGGAGTCAATTGTTCTACAATTGAACTCAAGAGTGCAGTACGAGTGTAGCTCAAAAGATGATTAGAAGGGTCTCAGGTTTTTGGAATGACAGGTTGCCTCCTGTTAAGAACTAAATTCAATGCCTTCAGTCGAGTAGAAGGTAGTCAAGGAGAAGGGGTGGTCAAATCATAAGAATTTTGTAGAACAACCACCTTGATCAAAAACCTGGTTGGTCCAACCAGGTGCTTGTTCAGATCGACAGGCTGATGATGCAGCCCAAACCCAATCAGTCTGGTGGGTAGATGGATGTGATTCAGTAGATGTGGATCCCACCAGATACTTTGTTGCTCAAACAGATATGGAAATGAAAATCCAGGGTTTGGCTGAGTTGGCTCAGCATGGTCAGAGTAGGGATCCTCAAAAGAAGATGGATCTGAAAAGGATGTAGGAACCCTACTGATTGGATCAGAAAAGGATAAGTGGTTATCAGTCTGATTAATGTACAAAACCTGATCAACAGATGGAGGAGCATCACATGCGATCGGATCAGAGAGAGGTGAATCAAAGTAGAAGTTGATTCTGGTGGCGGGTCAAGGTTGGGATCGGATTTGGAAGTCCTAGTATGTGGATCAGACGGTGTGGCTAATTTGAGGTCTAAATCATTGGCCTCAGCATCAGAATCAAAGATCGGATCATGGATGCTGAGGTCGTAAACTGGTTCATAATAGTTAGGAAACAACGGTTCTCTGAAATCAGAGTAGGATTCAAAATCATCGGAGAATTTGCGAAGATTAGTGTCTGAAGCTGATTCCAGATTGGGATTTCCACCATAGGATGAATCAAGATGTGTAGAATCAACAACCTGACTTGGATCTAACCTAATTTCAAATTCTGAGCTCAAAGAGGTATCCATATTTGGCATAGGCTCAGGTTCTTGGCTCCTAGGATAGACCCAATCGAATCCCAGCTCTTCCAACTTCACGATTTCTGTGCCATAGATCAGTTTGACTTCTAAAAAATCAATTTGTATCTCTGAGGAGGTTGGAGAGGCATAATCATTAAACATGGTACCATAATCATAGTCCAGATCAAAAATATGATTCTCTTCAATTTAGGCCTCGTAATCATCCAAAGTAGGTTCTGATCTAGATTCTAGGTCAAAGGTAGGAATTGGGTCACTCGAATCTGATTTAGGCTCTATTGGGATGTCAAAATCATTCTCGAGAATTACCCTAATAGGATAAGGCTCGGGACTTACATTCTTGAGAAGTTCTGATTCAGGCTTATCATTACAGGTGTCTAGGGAATCTAGTCTTGATGAACCAGCTATGAGGTTCTCTAAGGCTAGCTCAGAATTGGGAACACCTACAATTGAATCCTCCCAACCCATGTCAAGATCAGGTATGTCAATTTGCACACTATTTGAATTAGATTCCATTTGGGTTGGGGGTCCACAACAACCTTGATTTTCTAACCTGGGCTCTAGGAAATCATTAATTTCTGACTTCTGATATAGGTAAATTTGATTTATGACCTATTTCAGCATAGTTATCAATTTTTCCCATTTCTCAAGGTCATCTTGTTGCTTTTCACAAAGTCATGGATTTGTCAGACATTGAAGATACTCAAAGTTATGTATTGTTTCTATTTCAATGAATCCTCTCATGAGAATATCTTAGGTTGAACCATTTGTCATCTGTGTTATTATCAGTTGGGTACAATTTGTAATGAAGGCTGTTGTTTCTGGTATATTAACCTGCATGTGTCTAGATGGATCTGAGTTTTTGTAATATTCATCATGATGTCTCAAAGCATCCTCAATCATATTTTCTTTCATGCTCATTTGGGATCCAGGTTTCCTAAAAAGTCTTCCTAATTTGTCAAGTTGCATTTTCAAATCAGGTGGGTGAATAAAGATGTAGAATCAAACTCAGGTTCAGATTGAAGTGATTGGATCATATCAGAAAGCCCCAAGAAGAATAATTCTAATGAGGGCCTCTAGGTTAAAAACCTAGGGACCTTTCCTGTGTATGTGCTTGAAAGAACATATGAGGGACTGGATGTGAATTGGACCCAATCAAGGTACCTAAAGATTTTTGGATAACTAAGGCTTTTCTCGAGGCGGATGATACCTCTGAATCAAAAATCCACACACTCGATAAGTACCTGGGCAACTAGGAAGGGAGAGCCCCACAAAGACCCCAACACGGTAGAGCGTACCCATGGGTTACAGGATTTCCCCCACCCGACCTTCCTTGTCACTGTGGTTCCAAGTAGACCGGAATGTATGAATTGAGACCTTAACTCTACCAATTTTAGACTAGTTTGTACCTTGGATTTCACTTGATTAGAAGTTAATTCAATTTGTGACCTAATTTGGAGGTTGGTTGGCCTCATAAAGTAGAGCAACTTTGCCTGACCTACCCTAAAAGATGCAGAATGAAATCTAAGTCAAGACCCAAAGATCACCCTGAATTGACTCTTAGGTTATTAGGTCCACTATTTTAGGGTTCAAGTGAATTTAGAGTTTGATTTTAGGATTCTTCTGATTAGATTTTTTCAAGCAATGGTTTGGGTAGCACACAAATGCGGGAGGGTCAATTTCCCTTAATTTAGGCAAGTGTGAACTAACACTTCAAAACCCTAGAATATAAACCCTAATTGGCTCTATTTTAAGTCCAATTTGATCTCAAAATGTACACCTTGGACTCAAACAAGAAGGTGAGTAGTCCAAGATGATTAGAAATTAAGCGCAAATCCCTAGTAGGTACAGGTAATTTGGGTAAGGATCTCTAAACAGAATTGTCTCAACTTTCAATCAGATATTGATTTTGAATTCACAAATCAGGAAACTTGCCTTAGAACTGATGTTTACTAGAAAAGTAAGGCAGATGAATCCTAATTAGTTTTGTTTCGAGTTAACAGCAAGAGGGAGAAATCGTGATGGAAGCGACCCTAGGGTGATAAGAGGGAGAAGCCGTGATGCTGATGGATGGATGACCTGGAGATCTAGAGACTGGAGATGGAAGGAAAAAGGTGGATTCATGGCCACTGATAAATCGAAGGCAGGCATGGGAAGGGAAACAACGGTAGACATTGGGGAAATAAGGAAATTGTTTGATTCAGATGTCGACGATGAGGACATATGGCGGCGGTGTGCCGCTAACGGAAATCGTTCTCGCGCATTTTGAAAGTCATCAGAATCGTAGTATAGTCGCGCAAAAACATTCATCAAAAATTAAGTTTGTAAAAATAACGAGATTTGAGTCCTGGTCATTCGTCTCTGGGAGGCGTTGCTTTTACTTTTGAAATCGATCTTTTTGCCACTCTACTTCATTTAAAATCACACGCCGGTTTATGATTATTACGTATTGAAGTATGACATGCTTAGTTGCAAGTATATCATGAATTAAAAGCAGGCAACATTAATCACATAAAAGATATTGCAATGAGTTCATGGTGATTCTAAACACATAGACATATATATATAGAAAAGCATTTTTCATTCATTCAGTGAGAGAGTTGTTTGCATAGAAAATTTAGAGGAAAGCTTATACATGAATGCTTGAAATGGAAATCTAACAACCAGAAAATGACTGCATACAAGAATCTACGGGGGGATTTCACATGCATCACTGGGGGAGAAGTTAAGACTACGCTACTAAATAGTAATGAAAATAATAAAATTATGAAGAGCATGAATTAAATCTAGAAGAACGAAAGGGCATTCAGGGGTGGTCCCCGATGGCCTTGGAATGGTCGGGAGAAGAATGAGGGGCGGTCAATGTAGCTTAGGCCGACCCTTGGAGAGAGGTAGGGTTGATCCAGCATCCCGGCATGATGTCCTCCATGATGGTGGTGAGCTCGTGGAGGTGGAGTAGCTAACCTAAGTGAAGGTGGGCGTGTATGGAGTTAATGAGGTGAGCAGTGCCAATGAAGCCAAGGGATGTGAATGGAAGCCAATGGCCACCCCTTGGGTCTTTTTATAGACCTAAGGGAAGCTCTCTAGAGAATTATGGAATTCTCTAGAGAGGCCTATGGTGGGAGTTCGTGGGGGAGTGAGAGAGAGAGGATGGATGGTGGTTTTTAGATCCACCAAATGTGGATCTAAAAATTGAATGTCTCTTGGTTGCTAATTTTGTCAACCAAGGCAACCACACATGGTAGAGAGTTCTAGAGAACTCTAGGCTAGGTATTTTCATGTGTATGGTGTGTGTGGATGTGTGTGGGTTGAAACTTAGGTGGCTAGGTTGATTAGGTTAGGTTCTAGTGGGTTTAGGTCAAGGTATGTCTCAAATTAGGGTTATAAACCCTAATTCCCTAAGGTAAGTGCAATTAAACTTAATACAAGTTTAATTGGGTGTGTGGAAACTTAATTGAGAGTCAAACAACTCAATTAATTTAGGTCTAGGTCAATTGGACTCTCACTGAGTCCAATTGGACTGTGTGTGCTGAGGTCAGGGCTCAATTGGACTCAATGAGTCCAATTGAATAGGCTGATGGAATTGACTAAGATCCAAGTCAATTAGGTTTAGTGAGGACCTAATTAGGTCCTTAGGGAGGTCTAAAGGTGATGTACTAGGGTTAGGGCACCTTAATTTAGGTTCCTATGGGATTGGAATTGGGTTTAAGGACCTAGAGATCCAAGATCAAGGCTTAAATCTCAAAATAGGAATTGGAGAGCAGTATCAGACGTCTAATAATAGTGTCAGACATCTTATACTCAAAAATCAGAAGTCCAGACTTGTTTTCTGGACGTCCAATCAGAGTCAGGAGGGATTTTGGGTTCTGTTTTGGGTACTCTGCAGAAATTGGATGTCTGACAAAGTGTCTGGACGTCCAATAACACTGCAGAAGTGGGTTTGAGGTGTGCGGGAGATGGCTAAGGGTCCTGGACATCCTATAACTTATCTATACGTCCATTTAAGGGTTGGAACTAGGGTTTTAGGGCTTCCTAGGGTGTTGTGACCTAATCTAAGGGTGGCTAAGGCTTGGGGAAGTCTCTAGGCTATCCTAGGGCTAGGATGGACCTAAGCTCTTCACATTTTACTGCTTTATTCCTACTTAATAGAATAGCAAAATTTTAACCCCCTTACATTATTGTTCCTATGTCTAAACTAAGCCTTCTGCTCCAGCTCTGCTACAACTCCCGTTATTCCTAATCCAACTTCAGATCCTTCTCCAGATCTGCTTATTGCCTGCAATTGACATAATGCACTTAATCAACACATTATGACATTATTTTATGCATAGCTAAAGGAGAGTAGTAATGATGCAGATAATGCATATGCATGCATGAATAACCGTAACTTATGCTAAGTCCATGCTTAATCTAAGTCAATTAAGACCTATGATTGCAACGCAATCATACCCCCATGCCTAAATCTTGCTTGTCCCTAGCAAATGCAAGACTAAATTATTTACAGTAAAAGTCCTTAAGGGACTGATTATTTTGTCAAGTGTATGCATAGAGATTTTTCTCCTTTTTGTTTTCATCCTATGCTCTAGAAATCCAGACAATCGTGAAAGTGCAACTATGTAGCTTTTGCAACGGATTCGAGTGAAAATTAATACACCTCTAAAGCCTGTACTTGATCCGTAGTAAAAATTCTAGAGGGATAGGCGGACTTCTTCCCTCGGGGTATTCAAGAAATTCTATGAATTTCACCCCAGCTTTTGGCTTAGGTAGTGAATCTCTAAGAGAAAGGATTATATATTTGGTGGCTCATTCTCACTTGGTGCTACATAGAGACTAGTATTACAGAATCTAGATTCCCGGATTACTAGGTAACTCAACTCAGAGAAAGACGAGAAGAACTATGCTCTCTTTGATTCCTTTGTATTCATTCTCTCTTACTCTTTTTTGCTTTTCTTTCTTAAAGCTCACAACTTTACCAGATTCACATATATGACTTGTATTTAGTGGTTTCATTAGGCATTAACACTTTGATTGAGTTCTCATAACCCTAACACTAAGTTAGAATTCCTCAGCCAGTATTTGGGTGGTCAGAAACACAAGAAACATAGGTTAGGACCATATTTGGTGGATCTCAATTTTATTTGGTGGTATTGCCTCGATGAAATAAACACTAAATATTCATTCTTTTCTCTTTGCTTTTTCTTCTTTTTCTAATAATTTTTTTTTCAATTTTTCTTTCTTTTCATCATCATCTTTTTTTTCGACATAACACAACTAGCATACATCCATGAACTTTATTGAGGAGGCATTATTAGGGATTGGTGGTACTCAAGAGACATTGGGTGGCTTATTTGGTGGAAGTACCTACTCATGGCACCGGGAAAGACTGATAGGACGATGTATTTCTGACCTTGACATTAATAGCCTCCTTTAGCCGAGGATTCCATAGAGAATGGTCGTAACCATCCACCTTAGCCCTAGTTTTATGAAAACTCGCTCTCCGCGCTTTTTCCTTATTTGGTGGCTCTCAAAATTTCGCACAAAAATGTATACGCAAGAACCAAGAGCGAAAACTATGTCTAATCTCAGAGTATCATCACCTAATTATCTAGGATTCCAGATTCCTTGCACTAATCTTAGAGCACCAGTACACTCTACTCTTCTTCTCACACTATTTGGTGGACTCTTGGAAGAACATCAGCCTAACTCCCAAAACACTATCCAGGGGTTCAGGAAAAGAAGCACTGCTTCTTCTCGACAGACTGAAGACATTTATTAGCCTTCACCGTGAATCCATTGCAAATTCTACGTGTATGTGAAAAGTTGTACTGGATTCCAGATTACAAGAATCAACTAGAGGATAAAATCCCTAATGCATTCTCTTAATAAAATAATCTTATTCATGAATGCAATATGTATATATGCTATAAACATGTAACCTCATATAATTTGTACTTCGTGAAATTCCCGTATCGGGTTACAATCAGCTTGACCCTAAATTTAGAACAGTAGGTGAGCGGGTGAGTCGGAAGTGGTTGTTGCGGATGATTTCTAACTCCAATGCGAGCACTGGAGGTGGAGTCAGTTGTTCTTTTATTTAAGGTCCTAAAGTACGTTTTACATGCAGCTTCGAGGTTTTCCTAAGTGTTGGCATAAAATTTTTTTTCAGTTTTTTTGTATCTACCCCCCCATGCCTAAGTTCTTGCATGTCCTCATGCATGAATATAAAAGAAAATAAATACTGCAGGGAGAATGGGTAGAAATCACCTGTAATTGCTCCTGAAATTATATTCAGCACCGACCAACCTGGTAGCATGCAATATATGCAAAGGAAATATGCTAAAAGAAAAATATGCTATGTATAAAAATGGTTATATATAAATGATGGTGGAATGTGGACTGAATGGTATCTATACGTGTTGAGTTTAATGCCTATAGCTGGGCGAGCACTCAATCAGATGTGTCATTTCTAGCATAGGAGCTGGCTAAGATTAAGAGAAAGATATGCTCGTATGCTTCCAAAATCAATGGTCCGGAGATGCGAACCAGCTGATTGTGCAACCCTACTCTAAAAAGTCTAGCTATAAGTGTGGAGTAGTGGTGGAAAATAGAGGATAATCAGAGGGGGGATCATGATGTTGATTCAGCTAATTTATCATGTCCCACAATTCAGCAGGAAGTTGCTGAGGGAGTAGATCAAAATGTATCTCAGAACCAGAATCTGAGTCATAGGGATCCTCATAATGATAATTGATATCAAAGATCATGCCCTCTCCAGGCTCTGGGTCATATGGGGGTATCCGTGAAAGTAGAAAATCTGTGGGGAGGTCACTGAAATCCTCGTCAGAAATTACTTCGTCCTCATCAGTATTCATCTCTGATTCATTGGAGGCTGACTCTTCAGGCTCGGGGTCGAGCCATCTATTAGATTGATTAAGATGATAGGTGCATCCCCAACTCATTCTGCTCGAAGCTTCACCCTCATATGCATTGGGCTCCTCAGTAATTCCTGCCTCAGGTAGCATATTTATTTCTTCGTTCGAGTTATCCATAGCTACTTCTAGTTTTCGAATGTTAGGATCAAAGATAGCAAGTGTCATCTCGACACCTCTAACATCTGAATTAGGGATGTAGCTGAAAGAAGAAAAGTGCAGATCAAAAGATGTTGGCTCCAGCACAGGTTCACCTACAATGGGAAGTGGCTTAGGCTGATCGGTAATGTCGCATGTAATGCTTGCCTCAAGATCCATATCCTCAATTGGATCTACTTCCCTTGTCTCGATTGGGCTATCTAACCCGATAGGTGTGTCGGACGTATGAATTGCTACGCTAACGTGTTTGGTTTTAAAACCTTGTCGTTGTAGCTTGAAAGCGAAGAATTCGTGTTCAACAAATAAAATTTATACCGAAATTGAAATTTCGGGTCGAACACAGGGAGGCTACGTCGATCTATATTTGCAATTATATTTTTTAGAATTTTTCTTGAAAAGCGAGGCGATGTAATTACAATGAAGCTATTACAACAATCAGACTAAAAGGAAGAGAGAGGAGAGAGAGAAAATATGCATTCAATATTTCAAAATGTTTATACAATAAAACCAAATAAGGATTACACTAGAAAGCGGGAAATTAGCTACACTAGAAAGCAGGAAAATTCTACACTAGAAAGCTGTAAAGAAGAATGGGAGAGAGAAATTATCTTCCTCGACGATCGATTGGAGGACGAGCCAGACAGGACGACACCTGGATGAAGGAGGATCGAGCAGGACGAAGGAGGACGAAGCAGAAGAACGGGAACGGGGCAACATGTCATCGTCGTTGCGGGATCCACTTCCGAACGGGGATGAAAATTTGGACTTTATCTCGCGAGGAGCATCCCGGGAGTGGGACAAGCTTCTCTTGAGCTTTGGAGAGGTATAGAAGAGAAGGGATGAGAATTTCGTATAGAGGGGGTCTCCTTTTATAGTTGCAAGGAGTGAGGGCAATTTGGTCATTTAAATCTCGAAACATTAAATAATGGGTCTTTAGTGACGGATGAAACCGTCGCTAAAGCCCCATCGTGGGTGTAGTGGGTGCTACCTGCGCGGCTACTGGCTTTCACGCACACTTAATGCATGCACACGTCCGCTGAATCTCCGCTGTCCGATTGTGAGATCGGACGGCTTAAGATGTGCCTTCCCTGCTCCTCAACGCGCGCCCGCCCGCGTACAATCCTGCGTGAGGCACGGGCGTGCGATAGCGCGTGGGTGCTATCGAGCGCTTGCAGCCACTCGATCGAGATCTGACGCTTGGCCGCGCTCGCTTGTCCGCGTCGCTCGCCCTCTCGCGCGATTCGATCGCATGTCGCTTGCTCGCGATAACACCCTCACCCACTACGCTGCGAAGCGTGGATGGATGCGAGGATGTTTTAAGGCATGTGTATCCACAGCCGTTCGATCGAGATCCAACGGCCCAGATCACGTGCCAAAACTTCTTTGAAAAAGCAGCGGCAGCCTTGAGGACTGGTTGGAGGGCTGAGATGGTGCCACGTGGCGCCATCTTGGCCATCCATCTTCTGGATGTTGTACATGGTGCCACGGGTGTCGGATTGAGTTAATTTTCACGCCGTTAGGCTGCGATCATTGATCTGAATCCATCCGTGCGGTCGGATTTGTCGTTTGAAGTGCGGATTTACACCATCTTGGTCCTTGATCTTCTAGGGTTCTCCGGTCACTATCTGATGCTACAGATGCCTGATTAAAGCGATCTTGGAGTCGTTGAACTCCAATCGTCGCCCTAATCACATCTGTATGATTGGATCTTCGATCTGAGGCCCCGATAAAAAGTTTTCCCTATCCAAGAACATAAAAGGAGACAATTAACCTCCATTTTATTCAAACTAATCTAAATGCAAGATAATGCATGTTATGCAATATTTATACATACAATGCAATCCTATGCTTAAGAACATGCATAAATAGACATCTTAAGTAGTGTAAATGTGTTTACATCATACCCCCATGCCTATCTTTTGCTAGTCCCTAGCAAAAACTATATGCTATTTATAAAAGAATTAGGTTGGATTATTTAGGCATGAGTTATTTTCAATCATTAAGAAAATGTCTACTTAGGAACTGAACTTTCAAAGACACAACAGTACCTGAGTATCTGCCAAAATGCAGACCGCCCCAAGCCCTTGCCTTATTCAAAGAAAAATTTCTCTCTTTTTCCTCTTTTCTAATTTTTTTGGATTTTCAAGTTTTAGGGTTTAAGAGTGGCTTTCTACGGCCATTCAACTCACCTAAGATTTGATGAGAACTCTAAGTTCTAAGCATCTTATTGTGAATGTGATACACTCGTTTATCGGCAATTAAAATAGACTTCGGATTTCTACGCCTCTAGGTAACCTGAAAAGAATTCTGCCTAAAGGTGTATCTTTACAACCGGTAGCTTTCTCCCTACTTTTATTCTTTTTTTCTTACAGGGTCAACACAAGGGTGAATCCAGTGTATATCTCCCTGGTTTATTCTACTTCTCCGCTTCTTCCTAAGTGTTTTGGGAATTTTCAGTGCATTTATTGAGCTGGGTTCTGGACAACCGGTCGATGAGCTGTTACCACCGAAAACTTGCCAGCCATACTCGTGCGGGAAGTGTGGTTTATTTTTTTTTTTCTCTCCTTTTATTTTTGATTTTTTTTTCTTTTTTTTAAGTGGCTTCCCTGGTCTAAGATTTACCTAAAGGCAGCAAAAAGAGAAAGGTCCAGTGACTAGGCTCTGGACAACCTACCTATGGGTTGTTACCCACGATAACTTGCCAACCATATCACCCTAGATGGTTCATTAGCTACTAAATTTCCGTTAGAATCGCCGAACAACGAGTCAGTGCAAAGAAAGTGTGTCTATGCTTAAAACTCAAAAATTCCCTCAAATCAGAGGGTGGGTTGATATGTCATGTACTTATCACCCAAACTTATTTATTCCAATTACGATAGAATTAATATGACGAGGACTCGAAAGACAAATCCACATTTTAGTGGATACACGAGCTAATTAAGTCCAAAGACTTGAAGGGTCTTTGTGTTCAGATCCTAATGTAAAATTTCCTAAGATTGAAAAGTCCTAATGTCCAACTAATCCTTCCTAATTTTGATTTTTTTTATGTATAAATAAGAAGAGAAAGATAATTTACATGAATTTCACAAAGTTGACCAAATGATTCAAAAATGAACACCCCCCCATGCCTAGCTGATGCAATGTCCTAATTGAAAAGGAGACATGAAAGAAAGGGTAGAATATGAAAGATGTCACCTGAATATGAAGCTCGTATCAGCCTTGTGTAATATGTACAACTGCTGAGTTTAATGCCGTCAGTTAGGTGAAGTCCAGCCAAAGAAGTCACAGAATGGCTAGAGCAACTATGTCTGAGACAGGTTCTGGAAGAATACGGTCAATAACAGGCTTCAGACGTTGACCATTGACTTTAAATGTGTTACCCGTCTTTAGGTTAGAAATCTGAACGGCTCCATTTGGAAAAATATGGTCAATTATGAATGGGTCATTCCATTTAGATCTAAGTTTGCCAGGAAAGAGCTTAAGTTTAGAATTGAATAACCAGACCTTCTGGTTCGGCTCAAAGCTCTTGCGGGAAATCAGTTGATCATGTAGAGCTTTGGTCCGAGCCTTGTAGATCTTAGCATTCTCATAGGCATCATTTCTAAGCTCCTCCAACTCAGATAGTTGGAGTTTCCTAGACTTCCCAGCTAAATTCAGATCCAAATTGCATTGTTTGATCGGCCAGAATGCCCTGTGTTCAATCTCTACGGGTAGATGGCAAGCCTTTCCATACACCAAACGGAATGACGACACGCCGATAGGCATTTTATATGTCGTACGGTAGGCCAAAAGAGCGCCCTTAAGCTTTTGAGTCAAATCCTTGCGATCAGGCCTAACCGTTTTCTGTAGAATGTTCTTGATCTCTCGATTAGAGATCTCGGCTTGTGCATTCGTCCGGGGATGGTAAGGTGTGGAAATTCGGTGATTAACCCCGTATTTGGCCAATAAATTCTGGAATTGGGCATTAGTAAAATGAGTGCCACCATCACTGATGATAGCCATCGGAATCCCGAACCTACTGAAGATATTTTTCTTGACAAAATCAATGACCACCTTGTGGTCATTGGTTCGGGTGGGAATCGCCTCAATCCATTTGGACAAATAATCAACAGCAACAAGAATGTTCTAATGTCCAAATGAAGGGATAAAGGGTCCCATGAAATCGATGCCCCAAACATCAAAAATTTTGACAGGAAGAATTGGGTTTAGGGGCATCATATCTCTCTTAGTTATGCTCCCGAGTGCCTGACATCGAGAACACGACCTTGAGAAATCTTAGGCATCCTTGAATAAAGACAGCCAATAGAAGCCAGATTGTAAGATTTTTGCAGCCGTCTTTTTCCTGGAGAAATGTCCACCACACCCAGATGCATGGTAGAACTCGAGTATACTGTTGAATTCATTCTCCAGTATACATCGGCGAATAATCTGATCAGAGCCGATGAGGTATAGCTCAGGGTCCTCCCAGAAGTAGTATTTGGCCTCAGATTTGAGTATATCCCATTGTTGCTTGGTTCAATCATAGGGGATTTGACCAACAGCCAAATAATTAACAATGTCAGTAAACCATGGGGTGTGGACACCTAAAACTGTAAGAATAGTTTCGTCCAGAAAAGTGTCAGCAATCGGAATGTTCGGACAAGAAGAATCACCTAGGAGTCTCGACAAATGATCCGCTACCACATTTTGTACCCCGATTTTATCCTTGATTTGAATATCAAATTCTTGAAGAAGAAGAATCCAACGAATAAGCTGGGGTTTAGCATCCTTTTTTAGCCAAGAGATGTCTTAAGGTTGAGTGGTCGGTATAGATGATAACATGAGACCCTAAGAGATAAGCCCTGAATTTTTCCAAAGCAAATGCTACAGCTAGTAATTCCTTTTCAGTAACAGTGTAATTCCTCTGGGCTTCATCCAGAGTTTTACTAGCATAGTAGATGACAGAGGGCTTTCTATCAATTTTCTGACCCAAGACAGATCCGACCGCGTAATCAAAAGCATCGGTCATAATCTCAAAAGGAGCTGTCCAAATTGGTGGTTGCAAAACTATAGCACATGTGATTGCCATTTTCAAGAAATCAAATGCCTTTCAACATGATTCGTCAAAAACAAACGGCATTTCTTTGGCAAGAAGATTGCTCAAGGACGAGCAACCTTTGAGAAATCCTTGATGAATCTTCGATAAAATCCCACATGGCCAAGAAATGATCGAATTTGTTTAACAGATGTGGGAGGAGGAAGTTTAGCGATAGCATCAACCTTAGCTTTATCCACTTCAATTCCCCGTTCAGAGATTACATGACCCAAAATGATGCCTTCTTGGGTCATGAAATGACTCTTTTCCCAGCTAAGAACCAATCGTGTTTTGATACATCGCTTAAGAATCATTTCCAGATTAGCCAAACAAGAGTCAAATGATTCTCCGAAAATAGAGAAATCATCCATGAAGACTTCCATAAACTCTCCCACCATGTCAGAAAATATGGCTAGCATACACCTTTGAAAAGTTGTAGGTGCATTGCATAACCTGAAAGGCATCCTACGAAAAGCAAAGGTTCCGTAGGGACAGGTGAAAGTAGTTTTTTCCTGATCCTCAGGATGGATAGGAACTTGGTTATATCCCGAGTAGCCATCAAGAAAACAGAAGTACTTCTGCCCGGCTAATTTTTCCAAGATTTGATCGATGAAGGGCAGGGGAAAATGATCCTTTTTAGTGGCTGTGTTCAGCTTCCTATAATCAATATAAACTCTCCAAGAGGAAGCTAAACGATTTGTGACAGATTCTCCTCGCTCGTTAGTCACAACGGTAATCCCAGCTTTCTTCGGAACAATCTGAATGGGACTTACCCAGGGACTATCAGAGATTGGATAAATAATTCCTGCATCGAGCCACTTGATGATTTCCTTTTTGACCACTTCTCGCATATTTGGATTCAATCTCCTCTACATCTGGCGAGAAGCGTGGGATCCATCTTCCAAAAATATTCTATGATTACAGTAAGATGGCTCGATCCCCCTGAGGTCATGAATGGTCCAACCAATTGCCTCCTTATGTTCCTTCAGGACCTTGATCAATTTATTCTCTTGCTCCTTTGTCAATTTAGCACTGATAATCACAGGGAGCATCTTTTGAGGTCCTAAAAATTGATATTTCAAATTCTCAGGCAATGGTTTCAATTCAAGTTGGGGCGGGTTGATGATTGATGGTAGGGTAGATGCTGAAGATTTAACAAGAGGAAGAGGTTGTGAGTGAACAAAATCAATAACCTCTTCCAAAGATGTCAAGTCAGCCATAGAGGGTTCCGGGTCAAATTCGTCATCCAAAGAGGAACTTTCGATTGAAGAAACTATCAAACAAGTTTCAATGTTATCATTATCCTCATCTAGTTCCTCAATAAATCCACAATCCTCAAATTTGTTGATCGCCTTAAAAATATCCAATTTCATTCATTGGTCCCCAAAGGTGATTTCCATGCTACCGCTTTCACAATTAATGTTGGCCTTTGTGGTAGCCAGGAACGAACGCTCTAGAATGATGGGCGTGTTCCTCAGATTATCAGGTACATCCATGTCAAGGACAAGGAAATCTACAGGAAAATAGAAATCCTTGACCTTAACTATAACATCTTCAATAACGCCTTGCGGGTTTGTGATTGAGCAATCTGCTAACTGTAGCATTACTAAAGTTGGCCGAAGTTCACCTAACCCAAACTTCTCATAAAGAGAAGTCAGAATTAGGTTGATGGATGCACCCAGATCCAAAAGTACTCTATCAAATGTGTAATCTCCGATGATGCAAGAAATCAACGGAGCACCTGGATCTCTTTTTTTCTGAGGGAGGTAGTGCAGGATAACAGAACTAACCTGCTCGGAGAGTACCACCTTCCTTGGAACAGATTCTCTCGACTTACGCCTTTATGTACATAATTCCTTTAAAAATCTTGCGTAAGCCGGTATGTGCTTGATAGCATCAAGGAGCGGGATATTGATCTCAACATTCTTAAATAGATTCAGAAGCTCCTCATTGCTATCAACAGACTTCTTCTTCTTTGATTTGGTTAAGGCTTCAAGAAAAGGAACATGAGTCAGATCTTTGGGATCAGGTTCCTGAGCCTTGATTTCTCCTTCAGGATTCTCCTCTCTCTCCTCAGGTTCTTCAGGATTCAAAAGATCATAATAGTGTGGTTGTAGATCCTGAGTCTTCTTACCACTCCTCAAAGTGACAGAATTTGCAGATGCATAAGAATTTGGGTCTTGAGGAGGGTTAGGAAAGATTGGAGGGGCTTGATTAACCATGAATTGTTGATTTAAAGAAGAAGAAGAAGACGAGGAACCCTGCTCAACCACTTGAGCATGTGCGTGTGGGTCTCTCTGGTTTTCGTACCCATGGGCTTGGTTGCCCGAATTGATAATATTTCGTGGGTTGGGTATGGGTTAGGATGGTAGAGATCCGAGTTGACGAGAGTTAGCAATGAGCCTGGACTGCAAGTTATCCAGTGAGTTTTTCATTTGCTGCATGAGTTGGAGCATGGATCCTTGCATCTCTACCATTTGACGGTTCAAATCAGCCTACCCTGTAGGTTGACAGGCATTCCAAGCTGGCTGATTGACCTGATTCAGAGGCAACTGAGTATATACTTGACCCTGACCCATTGGTCGTTGTGGAGCATAGTTGCTGGGTCGGAATTAGGTCTGTTGCCCCGGATTTTTCCAAGAGAAGTTAAGGTGGTTTCTCCAACCTGGATTATAGGCATTAGAGTAGGGGTTGGATCTAACATTCTCTTGTACAGCACAGACATCCTCATAGGGTAAGGATGGAGAGAAAGAAAGGGAAGGATCAGAAAAACTAGGATCAAAGACCCCAGTTTGGAACCCGTGGGGTTCTGAAAAATGCTGACTCACAGGTTGAGCCACATCGAGTTGATTCATGAACTCCCATCTAGAAGGAGCTCATGAGGAATGAAATCCTGAATTTTGGGATTGAGTGGATCGAGAGTTGTTCGTAGAATTGCCAGCCATCCACTCTTCCATTCTTTTAGCAACCAAGTCCACCTTATCAAGTTTGTTACAAATCAATTCCATATCAAATAAATGAGAGTCATGGACTTCATTGACATTTGATCTGGGCTGCTGGGACCGATTAAATGTATCCATGGAGGCATGATTGATTGAATTCTCACTCATTTCCTCAAATAAATCATGTGCATTATCTGCATCTTTATTGAGGAAATTGCCTCCGCAAGAAGCATCCACATGATTTCTGAGTTGCTCAGTCAACCCATGATAGAAGATCTGCACGAGTTGCCATTTCGGCACCTCGTGGTGTGGATACCTCCGCAATAAGTCTTGGAATCGCTCCCAGGCCACATGAAACTGCTCCCCCGACCATTGGGTAAAGGTAGTGATTGCCCATCTCAAAGCATTGGTACGTTCTACTGGGAAGAATTTATTCAGAAAGGCCGATTTCAACTCATTCCAAGTTGTAATTGGTCTTCCTATTGTCCTATACCAATGCGCGGCCTTATCCCTAAGAGAGTGGGGGAAGTGCCTCATGATCATTTGCTCCTTGTTTACATTTCGAGCCTTGGTGGTCTGGACCAAAGTGGTCAAGTCCTCCAAGTGCTGAAATGGATCTTTGGAGCCAAGCCCATGATAATGTTTAATCAGGCTTAACGCCTGGGGCTTGATTTCTACGTCACCGACTGGAATCTGGACACTGAGACGTTCCTAGTAATTTGAAGGATCATAAAAATCCTTCAAGGGCTGAGCACCCTGCATTCTCTGGAACCATTCCTGCATTCTCTACATTTGTTCCAGCTGCCTTCGAAACTCTTCCTATGGATTTCCAAGCAGAGGAGGCAGTTGGTCGGCCATGGGATCAATTTGACCAAAATCCAACTTGTGCCTCCTAGAATACTCTAATGGCCCTTCCAATCGGGGATTCAATGACCATCTTCCCAGCATAAACTAGGAGAAGGTCAGAAGGACTGGGGATAGGGACCCTGCAGCATAACAAAACAAGGCTGTCCTTAAGTGGGGTAGCCTAAGGATCTACTGACTCCCAAAACCTGCCTTAAGACTGTAAATGATTTACTCTACCTGCGTCTATTTAATCCAACCTGTTAGAAGGAGGGACTAGGGAGATGGTTCTTCCTTCGGCTTTCGCCTCCGATTCCTAGTGTACCCCCTAGCCGTAGTCGTTTGACGCTACTCCCCTAGCTAGACATCAGATTAATCAGTACAAGTAGGTTAATCAAAAGCAATCTCAGACTAGGCCCTGAAGAGCGAATCAGACCTTAAGGCCAACGTTTACTCAATTTTATTAAGGCCTAGAATTGTGGTGCTTATGGAATGTGATGAGCCCTTAAAATGGGTTGTGCCCTTAATGATTGATTAAGATTTGTGTAAATGCGTGCACAACCAGGGTTTTCAAGCAAGATTATTTATGATGCGTGAATTTTAATGTTCAAATCTTACTTAAGTAGCTTTTAGGGTTTCAAATTAGGTGGATTGCAATCAAGTTTTTAGGCAAACCAAGTTGTCAAACACAGGTGAAGATTGTTTTCCTTTAAAACTAGAAAGAAAGTGAAGTGCCTGGAATAGACCTAGATTGAAAACCCTAAGGAGGAGCTACTTGATGGGTTGATTTTAAGTAGAGTGGTGTGGCCCAAACAATCTTAAACAATTGGCCACAAATGCACCACTAAGTTAGGCACTCAAAGATAGTTAACCTAGAATGATTTCTACTCTTTTATGTGTTGCTTTGTGTGTGCCGGTTCCACAGATCAAAACCCGGTTGAGTAGAAACAAATCAATCCGGTTAAGTGCATTGGATGTGGGTGTACGTTGTGCGTTTGTTGAAAATTGCCCCACAAGATTATCTTTTTGTTATTTTTTTATATAAATGAGGGTGGAATGAATGTGAGTGAGAATCCAAACAACCAAACTATTCCTAAGATTTATGCAAACACCTAGGTTAATTGGAATTTGGATTTAATGTGGCGAATGAAATCTATGGAGGGGGAGAAGAATGGGGAGCAGTTACAGTTGTCTTCAACTGCACTTTACTTCAGTCTACCGCTTGATGATTCCCTGATGGAGGTCTTTGCAAAACAATAGACACAAGAAAAAGCAAGTTAGAAAATAATTAAGTGCAAGAAATGCGAAAAGAAGATCGGAAATCATTGCCTCCCGGCAACGGTGCCAAAATGTTGGACGTATGAATTGCTACGCTAACATGTTTGGTTTTAAAACCTTGTCGTTGTAGCTGGAAAGTAAAGAATTCGTGTTCAACAAATAAAATTTATATCGAAATTGAAATTCCGGGTCGAACACAGGGAGGCTACGTCGATCTATATTCGCAATTATATTTTTTAGAATTTTTCTTGAAAAGCGAGGCGATGTAATTACAATGAAGCTATTACAACAATCAGACCAAAAGGAAGAGAGAGAGAGAGAAAACATGCATTCAATATTTCAAAATATTTATACAATAAAACCAAATAAGGATTACATTAGAAAGCGGGAATTCAGCTACACTAGAAAGTAGGAAAATTCTACATTAGAAAGCTGTAAAGAAGAATGGGAGAGAGAAGTTACCTCCTCGACGATCATTTGGAGGATGAGACGAATGAGATGATGCCTGGACGAAGGAGGACGAAGCAGGACGAAGGAGGACAAAGCAGAAGAATGGGAACGGGGCAGCACATTGTCGTCGTCGCGGGATCAACTTCTGAACGGGGACGAAAATTTGGACTTTATCTCGCGAGGAGCATCCCGGGTGTGGGACAAACTTCTCTTGAGCTTTGGAGAGGTAGAGAAGAGAAGGAAGGGATGAGAATTTCGTGTGGAGGGGGTCTCCTTTTATAATTGCAAGGAGTGAGGGCAATTTGGTCATTTAAATCTCAAAACATTAAATAAGGGGTCTTTAGTGATGGATAAAACCGTCACTAAAGCCCCATCGTGGGCGTAGTGGGCGCTGCCCACGTGGCTGCTGGCTTTCACGCGTGCTTAACGCTTGCACATGTCCGTTGAATCTCAGCCATCCAATCGCGAGATCGGATGGCTTAAGATGCGCCTTCCCCGCTCCTCAACGCGCACCCGCCCGCGTACAATCCTGCATGAGGAGCGGGCGTGCGATAACACGTGGGTGCTATCCAGTGCTCACAGCTGCTCGATCGAGATCTGACGCTCAGCTGCGCCTGCTCGTCCGCGCCGCTCGTCCTCTTCCACGATTGAATCGCGCGTCGCATGCTCGCGATAACACCCTTGCCCACTACGCTGCGGAGAGTGGATGGGCGTGAGGATGTTTTAAGGTGCACGTATCCACAACCGTTGGATCGAGATCCAACGGCCCGGATCGTGTGCCAAAACTTCTTTGAAAAAGCAGCGGCGGTCTTGATGGCCGGTTGGACGACTGAGATGGCGCCACGTGGTGCCATCTGGCCATCCATCTTCTGGATGTTGTAGATGGTGCCATAGGTGTCGGATTGAGTTGATTTTCACACCGTTAGGCTACGATCATCGATCCGAATCCATCCGTGCGGTCGGATTTGTCATTTGAAGTGTAAATTTACACCATCTTGGCCCTTGATCTTCTAGGGTTCCCCAGTCACTATCTGATGCTACAGATGCCTGATTAGGGTGATCTTGGAGTCATTGAACTCCAATCATTGCCCTGATCACATCTGTACGGTTGGATCTTCGATCTGAGGCCCCGATAAGAAGTTTGCCTTGTCCAAGCACATAAAAGGAGACAATTAACCTCTATTTTATTCAAACTAATCTAAATGCAAGATGATGCATGTTATGCAATATTTATATCATGCAATGCAATCCTATGCCTAAGAACATGCATAAATAGACATCTTAAGTAGTGTAAATGTGTTTATGTCAAGGTGTCTCCCAAGATTAAGGATAATCTGATTGTGTCTCAGTCCTGAAGATATCAGTCCTTTCCTCCTCAATTTCAGATGAACCCATTCGGCATACTTCCTGCTCCTGTCTCATATCCATGCTAGATTCTTTTTCCCTTCAGTGATCTTCCAGTAATCGTTTCGGATTCCTCGAGGTCTTCAAGGCTATTTTCCACCTGATATCTCAAAAGTACTAGTTCATGAGTTTTCCGATTTTGTCTCATTAGCCTTGTTATCTTTGTTGTTTCTCGAAGGAGCTCCATCACAACTTGTTGATGCGGAATCTAGCTTTGTCTTTGGTTTGGCTCAATGATAGCCTAGATTTCATGTAGATAGGATGTGGCCTTTTCCTTAGCGCTCGCTATAGCTCTCTGTATTCTGTAATGCGGCCGCATCTGCACCGGTAGCTCTTTAGGGGTTCCAGGGGGTGAATCAGGTCTACCCATGTTCCATGGGTGAGAAGTAGGAGTATGAAATCCATATCCTGGGTTATTAGATGTGATCCTTTAAGGGACCGACTGGTATGGGTCATAATATCTAGGGTTAGGATATGGGTTAAACATTTCTGTAACCTGAGGAGAAGGATCAGGCGAAGCGAAAAGTCGTCTTCACCACCTTGGGTTCTGATCCCAAGGTTGAGTTGATTCAGTGGCCTGGGCTCTCAGATAAGCTCGTGGGTCCAGCTCTCCTGGATCCTGATTAGGTCCAGATCCAGGGTTAGCCATTTCGGCTAAGCAGATAGAAGTGACTCGCCTCCTTGAGAGTGACTCCCAAGGTCCAATCAGTCAAGGTCTGAGTGACCTCCTTCCTTGCATACACCACCCAACCCCTGGGTTGGTGTAGCCAAGCAGGACAAGGCTAAGGCTCTGTCAATCAAATGGCCCTTATAGATCAGGTGACCAGATTTTTCGTTAGAAATTTGAATTCCTGAAGATAAGTTCGTCATTCAACCGACTGAAGGTGATTCCCACCTCTCAAGCTAACCCAGCCAGTCTGGTTACGGGGGGACTAAGGGGAAGGTTCTTCCTTTGGCTTACGCCTCCAATTCCGTTGACCCCAGAGCCGCGGTTGTTTGACACTACCCCGAAGACTTAGTCACCAGGTTTGGCAAGAGAGATTAAAAACACCCAGTAGTATGACAACCAACTCGAGTTGATTTCGTGTTTTAAAAAGAATTTTTAACTCGTTTTCTTCAGTGGGGTTTGTGGTGAGTGGCCCACAAGGTGACCAAGCTCACCGGCTAACTAGACTTGATTAAGTCTAGGCTAGCCCAAAGTGGTCTCTAGTTGTAACCCTAAGGATTTAACCTAAGTTGCATGCACTTCTAGGATTTTTCTCTATTTCAGCAGACAACAAAAGTAATGTTGATTCTCTGATAATAATTGGAATCCAATTAATTTGAAATTTTTCATGTAGATTCATTCTTCAATTATTTTTTAGATAATATTTTTTTGGAATTTTTACTATTTCAACCAAATTTTTAGGGAATTTTGAATTTCAAGGGGTCAGATCTGGAATTTTGACCTATGGTCGGTTTTTTACTTTGAAACAGTATCAAATGATCTTTAAAAATTCGGGAAAAAATATGGAAAATAAATACAATAAAATCAGCTTTCAAACCCCACCATTTTTAGTCAAAACAGATTTGCAGATTGCTCAAAATCGCTTTTTGAAATTTGAAAAATTTTGAATCTGGGTCAGTCTGACCCCTGTGCACTTCATAAATTTTTAAAAATTGTATACTTGGAATTTTTTCAAAGTAACAATGGTATTTGAAAGATTGTTTGAAAATAAAGGTTTAGCCTGAATTTCAGAATTTTTCGCAAGCTAATGTTTTAGCAATCGAATTTTTAATTTAGATTTGAAATTTGGCTGAAAATCAGAAGATGGTGGAAAAGCTTTTAAAGAGGCTTGAATTGAAATCTAAGCTTTCTACCAAAAATACTTTTTTTTTCTAAATCTTTTGCACATTTTTTTTTCAAAAAGAATTTTTTCGAAATATTCAAAGAAAATATCTTTTTTTTTTAAACTAACCTTGATTCGAAAGGAAACCTAATCTAGATTTTTTTCAAAATTTTTCATTTTGATTTTTTTCTCTTTTTCATGAAAATGAGTGAAATATATATATTTTTTCACAAAGAATTTGTCAAAGGAAAATTAAGAAAGTAAATCTATTCCTAGGGTTTAGAGAAAGAAACCTAATCTAAAGAGAGATGATGTGCACCTAATTTTTTTCTTTTCCGCACTCGTCTGCATAGATCCCGTTCTTTTCTATTTTTCCTACACATCAAAAACAAAGCAGAGAGATTTGTTAGTGGTAGTTTCAAGATCAAAATCATAGAAAATGACGTTGCCTCCCTGGCAATGGCGCCATCAGACGAAAACCGTTCTCACGCATTTTGAAATTTGTCGGAATCGTAGTATAGTCGCACAAAAACGTTCGTCAAAAATTAAGTTTGTAAAAATAACAACACTTGAGTCTCGGTCGTTCGTCTCCGGGAGGTGTTGCTTTTATTTTTGAAATCGATCTTTTGCTGCTCTACTTCATTTAAAACCACACGTCGGTTTATGATTATTACATATTGAAGTACGGCATGCTTAGTTGCAAGTATATCAGGAATTAAAAGCAGGCAACATTAATCACATAAAAGACATTGCAATGAGTTCATGGTGATCTAAACACATAGACATATATATATATATAGAAAAGCATTTTTCATTCATTCAGTGGGAGAGTTGTTTGCACAGGAAATTTAGAGGAAAGCTTATACATGAATGCCTGGAACGGAAATCTAACTACAAGAAAATGACTGCATACAAGAATCTACGGGGGGATTTCGCATGCATCATTGGGGGAGAAGTTAAGACTATGCTACTAAGCAGTAATAAAAACAATAAAATTATGAAGAGCATGAATTAAATCTAGAAGAACGAAAGGGCATTCAGGGGTGGTCCCCGATGGCCTTGGAATGGTCGGGAGAAGAATGAGGGGTGGCCAATGTAGCTTAGGCTGACCCTTGGAGAGAGGTAGGGTTGATCCAGCATCCCAGCATGATGTCCTCCATGATGGTGGTGAGCTCGTGGAGGTGTAGTAGCTAACCTAAGTGAAGGTGGGCGTGTATGGAGCTAATGAGGTGAGTGGTGCCAATGAAGCGAAGGGATGTGAATGGAAGCCAATGACCACCCCTTAGGTCTTTTTATAGACCGAAGGGAAGCTCTTTAGAGAATTATGGAATTCTCTAGAGAGGCCTATGGTGGGAGCTCGTGGGAGATTGAGAGAGAGAGGATGGATGGTGGTTTTTAGATCCACCAAATGTGGATCTAAAAATTGAATGGCTCTTGGTTGCTAATTTTGGCAACCAAGGCAACCACCCATGGTAGAGAGTTCTAGAGAACTCTAGGCTAGGTATTTTCGTGTGGATAGTGTGTGTGGGTGTGTGTGGGTTGAAACTTTGGTGGCTAGGTTGATTAGGTTAGGTTTTAGTGGGTTTAGGTCAAGGTATGTCTTAAATTAGGGTTATAAACCCTAATTCACTAAGGTAAAGTGAAATTAAACTTAATACAAGTTTAATTAGGTGTGTGGAAACTTAATTGAAGTAAAACAACTCAATTAATTTAGGTCTAGGTCAATTGGACTCTTACTGAGTCCAATTGGACAGTGTGTGCTGAGGTCAGGGCTCAATTGGACTCAATGAGTCCAATTGAAAAGGCTGATGGAATTGACTAAGATCCAAGTCAATTAGGTTTAGTGAGGACCAAATTAGGTCTTTAGGGAGGTCTAGAGGTGATGTACTATGGTTAGGGTACCTTAATTTAGGTTCCTATAGGGTTGGAATTGGGTTTAGGGACCTAGAGAGCCAAGATCAAGGCTTAAATCTCAAAACAGGAATTGGAGAGCAGTATCAGACATCTAATAATAGTGTCAGATGTCTTATACTCAAAAATCAAAAGTCTAGACTTATTTTCTGGACATCCAATCAGAGTCAGGAGGGATTTTGGGTTCTATTTTGGGTACTCTACAGAAATTGGACGTCTGACAAAGTGTCTGGACGTCCAATAACACTGCAGAAGTGAGTTTGAGGTGTGCGGGAGATGGCTAAGGGTCCTGGACGTCCTAGAACTTATCTGGACGTCCAGATAAGGGTTGGAACTAGGGTTTTAGGGCTTCCTAGGGTGTTGTGACCTAATCTAAGGGTGGCTAAGGCTTGGGGAAGTCTCTAGGCTATCCTAGGGCTAGGATGGACCTAAGCTCTTCACATTTTACTGCTTTATTCCTACTTAATAGAACAGAAAACTTTTAACCCCCTTACATTATTGTTCCTATATCTAAACTAAGCCTTCTGCTCCAGCTCTACTACAACTCCCGTTATTCCTAATCCAACTTTAGATCCTACTCCAGATCTACTTATTGCCTACAATCGACATAATGCACTTAATCAACACATTATAACATTATTCTATGCATAGCTAAAGGAAAGCAGTAATGATGCAGATAATGCATATGCATGCATGAATAACCCTAACTTATGCTAATTCCAAGCTTAATCTAGGTCAATTAAGACCTATGATTGCTGTGCAATCAGCCGCCATCCCCTTGTATGTCTTGCATGCGGGGGGCATGGCCATAAGCGGGACTCCTGTGTGGCCAATAGAGAGCAGGAGAGAGGAGGGAACAGGGTGCATCCCAGAGCATTGAATGTTATGTCACCACCACCGCCCCCTACCTATGGGGGGCACACAGTAGATGTTGAAATCCATTTGACAGAGGACATCAAAGCGACCGAACTAGTGCTGAGAGGGGCTTTGGTGAAGGAGGTGATGACTGGCAATCCCTCCCTGGACAATGTCCAACAATTGGTAAGCTCGCTATCCCTGTCGACTGATGGTTGGAAGATCACGTTCCTCACCCGCATGCGTTTTGTCCTTTTTGGTTTGGGGATGTTGGACGTAGAACGCTTGCATTTTTTATCAAGTGCCTATGAAGGGTTGATGGTGATATGGAGATTAGTCTCCCCTTTTGATGGGTCGCTGCCTGAGAGGCTGCCCCAGAGGGCAGGTTTTAGATCAAGGAGATTAGGGATCAGGGGTTTACCTTTACACCTGAGATCAAGAGAGGTGGTGGCGACTATGATAGCAGGCTTTGCTTCATTGGCTGAAGATGCTGAGGTTTGTTTAATGGAGGGAGATGGTCGGATTCTCAACGTTTTGGTAGATGTCTTCAAGGCAGGCTTTATCCTTGAGAGGTTAATCCTTTGGTGTGGGGGAAGCTCCTGGCTGCTACTCTTATGCTTTACATTGGGTGATAATGCTGGGGTGAATGATCAGGATAAGCCATCTTATGTGGAGGTTGTTAGGGAGGAGGTTGATGTCCAACAGATGGGTAGGCTGACTCCTGATGAGGCACCTGTGCCTAAGAAGCGTAAGGACCACCATCACCTTAGGGAGAAGGAGGAAATGGTGGATGTGACACCGGTGGAGATAGCCATGGTTGAGGAAATGGCAGCATCCCAACCTTTGATTAATACAGTTGAAGAGCAGGTCCTGAAAGAGATCTCGAATATTCCTCTAAGGCTCCAATCCAATTTACAAGATATGGAAGGTCTAAAGTTTGGTGCTGGACCATCTACAAAGGATGGTGTGGGCAGATCTCCTTACAAGCTTAGGCAGAGGCAGTCGACCAAAGCTGTGAACCTTGATGAAAATGCCGTGGCTGCTATTATGAAGGTTGTCAAGGTCCATAACTCAAATAGGGGGGTGCCCAAAGAGGACGATGAGAATCCTTACATGGAATGTGCGTGGGATGCGCGACAAGAGCCGGAGGGCTTCTCTCTCGAGATATATGAGAGAGTGGGAGATTGATTGCACCATATTCCAAAAGACACACATTGAGAAAGAGGATGACAGGGTCTGGAATGACTTGAAGAATGTGAGGGCGACTGAATGTGTGACCTCAATGCACAAGGTAGATCTGGTGTCATTGCTCTGTGGTGGAAAAAGGCATGTTTACACCTGCTGGAAGTGCATAGAGCTCGGCATTTGGTGACTTGTAAATTCAAAAATTGTCAGGGAGCAAATGTTTTCTACATTACTGGTGTATATGGACCGTGTCTTGCATCGATGAGGTATGAACTGTGGGAGGATTGGGCTGCAACTGTAGAACTCATACATGGGGCTACCTGGTTAGTAGGTGGGGATTTTGATTGTGTATTGACAGGGAGGGATAGGCCAAATGGTGTAGTGGATAGTACATCCCTTGGTTTCCAGCTGGTGGTTCAAACTCTTGACTTGAGTGAGTACCCATCCTCTGGAGCTGAGTTTACTTGGAGAAATGGCAGTGGTCTTATGTCAAAGATTGACAGATTTTTTGGGAATGCCACTCTTCTAGATATGTTTCAGCTATCTATTGTCTCTGGACTGGAATGCCCTTTCTCGGACAACACCCCCTTGGTCTGGGACAGTGGGGAACAAGTGCAAGCAGGCTCCTATTTCAAGCTTAGAAGGTCATGGCTGAGAGAACTGGGGTTCCAGGAGATGATTGAGGTGTGGTGGAGGGCTAAACTGTTGGTGCTAGAGCACCACGATCATTTGTTTTGATGATAAAAAAACACGTGTCATTTAACATTTGCACTTTGAGTCCTAGATTTCAGGTCAATCACAAATGGATACGTGATTAGATGAAGTTCGAGCTCGCATCCAGGACGGATTAGAGGAGCTTGATGGAAAACAGAGGAGATTCGCAAGGAGCGATAGATTGAAGAAGGAAGGAGATGAAGAATAGGATAGATTTCCTTGTCTTGTACTCCTTGTATTTTTGTTACTTAGATTCATGTTAAAGAGCCTAAAGTGCCCTAATAGTAGTCCTAGGAACACCGGCACAACCCTAGGATACTTAGGTTTTCTGTAGAACACTTAGAAAACCAATATAGGGTTCAAACAGAGTTTCCAGACGTCTAATTCCCAAATCAGACGTCTGATAAAGTATTTTAAGACGTCTGACTGTTGTTTCAGACGTCTGATAACTGTTAGGCTGGACATAGTTAGTTCTGTCTGATGAAATCAGACGTCCAGACCTTAGACCAGACGTCTTAGGAGACGTCTGATGACTTTTCCAGACGTCCAATTAGTGGACCGTTGCCTGGCTTAGCATACACTCAAGGATATGACCGTTAGAGCCTTATCAGACGTCCATAGGACTGTCCAGACGTCTGATAATTGACCGTTTTGCCTCGGCTGACCCAAAATCTCTTCTCAGAGATTTTCTAGCCGTTGCAACGTTTCGAAAATCCATTCCCACAGTAAAAGTAGGTTTCCAGACATCTAGACATAGTTCCAGACATCCAGACATAGTGCCAGACGTCCTATATGTCGTCTGATGGACTTGCGCTAGAACCCTGTTTAGATCTGATTCAAGTCAGGAAGAGACCCGCCCAAAATCAGACGTCTGACCGTGAAATCAGACGTCTTAAAGTGAACTTCCAGACGTCTGATGATAGAATTAGACGTCTGATAATCCTATCAGAGCAATGATTGTTCCTGATTTCGGGCTGATTCTCTTGGGCTTTGCACCCAACGGCTATGGAACCTTTCCTAAGCCTTCCAAAGCCTTCCTAAGGCCTCTATAAATAGAGGGGAACCCTTGCAACACAAACACGCACCTAGAGACACCAAGATACACAAGAAACAATTTGTATTACACTTTCCACTCTCTTGTGTCCTAGCTAGCTCTTGCTCTCCAAGCTCAAGCTCCATTCTCTTGAGAGCATCAAGCTGTTGCGCACCCGCTCTCCCGCCGTTGTTCACGAGAGCGAAGTTGCGCCGTCGCGTGGCTCACGCACCGCGTCATCAACTCGACGCACTCCTTGCAACGGGGAGTTTCCTAATTCCTATAGAAGCTAGGTTTATAATTACTTTGTTGGCTCTATAGGATTACTTGTTTATTTTATCTTTGTTATTTGGTTGGGTATTCGCTTTGCGAATTCCCGTCTCCTTCGTGAGACAAAATCCTTCTCGTGGAGAAAGGGGTTGAGGTACGCTACCCTCCTTTAAGTAGCGTAGTTGTATTGAGGTTGAATCACCCTCGTTTAAAGTGATTTGGTTTAGTGGTTTTTGATCAACTTGGTTGATCGAAAAATCCTAACTCGAGAGGGTTAGGTGGTGGTTTTCGCCCGGTTTGGGTTTCCACCTATAAATTCTTGTGTATTTTGTGTGATTGCTTATTTGTAAGATTATATTTCAATTCCGCAATTATTACGTCACCCCCTCCTGGTAGGGCCGAAACCTACATTTGGTATCAGAGCAGGTCTTGCTATTTCGGTGTAACAACCAAGTAAGAAGATCTATGGAGGGAAGTAGTTCCGCGGGTAGGATTTCCGAGGGCCAGTCTACGACTCGTCCGCTATTCTTCGACAGGAGCAACTACCCTTACTGGAAGCTGCGAATGAAGACGTGGCTTCAAGCCACCAATTTCACAGTCTGGGCCAGGTGCGAGACCCCCTTCGACATCCCAGAGAAACCCGCCGGAGGATACTTGCAGCAGCAGATCCGGGAGCTCTCTCTCAACGCGAAAACAATGAACGCGTTGTACTGCGCGCTCAGCCCGGAGGAGTTCAACAGAATCTCGCAATGCGCCACCGCATACGAGATTTGGCACACACTTGAGGTAACTCACGAAGGTACCTCTGAGGTAAAAACTTCTAAAATTAATTTACTTTCTTAAGAATTTGAATCTTTTTCTATGAAACCTAACGAGTCTTTAAGTGAGATGAACACTAGGTTCACTCTCATTGTAAATAATTTGAAAGCATTAGGGAAGACCTTCATCAAGGGGGAGCTTCAAGGGAAGCTTCTTCGTTCCCTTGGACCGGAATGGGAACAGAAAGTCACCGCCATCGAGGAGGCGAACGAAGTAGAGGAGCTCAACATGGAAGATCTCCTAGGCAATCTAATGGCCTACGAGACAAAGTTGAAGCAGAAGAAGAAGGATACACCGAAGCCCAAACTGAAGAAGACTCTCGCCTTCAGAGCCGCGTCGAATAGCGAGGTAAGTTCCGACGACGAAGACTTTAGAATTTTACTTAAAAAATTTTCCAAGTTTTGTAGGGAATTAAAGAAAGAGAAAAAGGAGAAGAAGGAAAGCCCGAGGCGTTGCTACCACTGCAACGAGAAAGGGCACCTACGACCAGAGTGCCCTCTTCTCAAAAAGTGGAAGAAGAAGAAAAAGGAAAAGAGATCTAAGAAGAAGGTATTCCAAGCCACTTGGGACGATTCCAGCTCGGAGGAAGAAGAAGAAGAGAAAGAAGAAACTGCTTGCTTTGGTTTCATGGCCAGAGGAAGCAATAGCGACAGCGAAAGAGGAAGCGACTCAGATAATGAGGTAAGTTATGATTTACAAGAAGCTTTTAATGAACTATTTGAGCTTAGTAAATCTCTAAAAATAGAAAACAAAAGCATGAAAAAGAATCTTAGCTTTCTTAAATCTGAAAATGATAGGTTAGAAATAAAACTTAAGGATCTAGAAGCTTGTCCTAAAAATGATAACCTATTATTAGGAAATCATAACCTCATCAATGAAAATAATAAATTGATTGAAGAAAATGATAGTTTAAAGTTAGAAATTTCTGACTTACAGACTAAGATGCATACTATAGAAAAAGCAATTGCATGTCTTAGGGAAAACTCCAATGAATTAATCAATAAAGTAGATAATTTTTATAGCCCTAAGGTTGAGAAAGGATCTTCATCAAGGAGACCCGCTAACAGATCCGGATCCAAGCCCACTTGGATACCGAAAAAAGAATTAGAATCTTGTTTTATAGGGTCCAGGGATAATTACAACACAAAGGACTGGACCTACAAGCTCAAGTCTGGTCAACTCGAGTTGGGAGAACCAAGGAGTAGACCAAGGAGGAGAACAAGAAGACCGACGAGACGACGAACAAGCGACGGACCCGCCGCACGTCGACCACCAGATTGGAGACCGGCGCCAATGCCCGGGCCTCCAAGCTACGGATGGGAGCCCCATCCGATGTGGCATCCACCACCACCATTCGGGCCATTTTATTGGCCATGGTAGGTGAGGTAAAAATTCTTGACCCTATCTTTGTTTATCAGTAGCATTTAGATAGGGGGAGTTAAAATTTATGAGCTAATTTTTAAGGGGGAGATGCAAGTTAGCTAAATTTCCTTTAGAAAGGGGGAGAAAAATAATAGCTATCTTGTTGTTATAAAAAAAAAGGGGAGGACATTACCTTTGTTAAAATAAATTCATAGAAGAGCATCTTTTAAGGGGGAGTTATAGGAAATCTATTAAATCTTTTTGATAATGTCAAAAGGGGGGAGAATTTTCTGCATTAGTATTTATGGTTTTGTCATCATCAAAAAGGGGGAGATTGTTGGTGCTAGAGCACCACGATCATTTGTTTTGATGATAACAAAACACGTGTCATTTAACATTTGCACTTTGAGACCAAGATTTCAAGTCAATCGCAAATGGATACGTGATTAGACGGAGTTCGAGCTCGCATCCAGGACGGATTGGAGGAGCTTGATGGAAAACAGAGGAGACTCGTGAGGAGCGATAGATTGAAGAAGGAAGGAGATGAAAAATAGGATAGATTTCCTTCTCTTGTACTACTTGTATTTTTCGTTTCTTCTGTTGCTCTTTATTTTTGTTACTTAGATTCATGTTAAAGAGCCTCAAAGTACCCTAACAGTAGTCCTAGGAACACCGGCACAACCCTAGGATACCTAGGTTTTCTGTAGAACACTTAGAAAACCAATATAGGGTTCAAACAGAGTTTCCAGACGTCTAATTCCCAAATCAGACGTCTGATAAAGTATTTTAAGACGTCTGACTATTGTTTCAGACGTCTGATAACTATTAGGCTGGACATAGTTAGTTCTGTCTGATGAAATCAGACGTCCAGACCTTAGACCAGACGTCTTAGGAGACGTCTGATGACTTTTCCAGACGTCCAATTAGTGGACCGTTGGCTGGCTTAGCATACACTCAAGGATATGACCGTTAGAGCCTTATCAGACGTCCATAGGACTGTCCAGATGTCTGATAATTGACCGTTTTGCCTCGACTGACCCAAAATCTCTTCTCAGAGATTTTCTAGCCGTTGCAACATTTGGAAAATCCATTCCCACAGTAAAAGTAGGTTTCCAGATGTCCAGACATAGTTCCAGACGTCCAGACATAGTGCCAGACGTCCTATATGTCGTCTGATGGACTTGCGCTAGAACCCTGTTTAGATCTGATTCAAGTCAGGAAGAGACCCGCCCAAAATCAGACGTCTGACCTTGAAATCAGACGTCTTAAAGTGAACTTCCAGACGTCTGATGATAGAATTAGACGTCTGATAAGCCTGTCAGAGCAATGACTGTTCCTGATTTCGAGCTGATTCTCTTGGGCTTTGCACCCAACGGCTATGGAACATTTCCTAAGCCTTCCAAAGCCTTCCTAAGGCCTCTATAAATAGAGGGGAACCCTTGCAACACAAACACACACCTAGAGACACCAAGATACACAAGAAACAATTTGTATTACACTTTCCACTCTCTTGTGTCCTAGCTAGCTCTTGCTCTCCAAGCTCAAGCTCCATTCTCTTGAGAGCATCAAGCTGTTGCGCACTCGCTCTCCCGCCATTGTTCACGAGAGCGAAGTTTCGCCGTCGCGTGGCTCACGCACCGCGTCATCAACTCGATGCACTCCTTGCAAAGGGGAGTTTCCTAATTCCTATAGAAGCTAGGTTTATAATTACTTTGTTGGCTTTATAGGATTACTTGTTTATTTTATCTTTGTTATTTGGTTGGGTATTCGCTTTGCAAATTCTCGTCTCCTTCGTGAGACAAAATCCTTCTCGTGGAGAGAAGGGGTTGAGGTACGCTACTCTCGTTTAAGTAGCGTGGTTGTATTGAGGTTGAATCACCCTCGTTTAAAGTGATTTGGTTTAGTGGTTTTTGATCAACTTGGTTGATCGGAAAATCCTAACTCGAGAGGGTTAGGTGGTGGTTTTCACCCGGTTTGGGTTTCCACCTATAAATTCTTGTGTACTTTGTGTGATTGCTTATTTGTAAGATTATATTTCAATTCCGCAATTATTACGTCACCCCCTCCTGGTAGGGCCGAAACCTACATAAACATGTGGAAGGATCAGCCACTATCAAGCTTGCTTCTAAATTGGCTACTCTACACGTAATGCTTAAGGAATATGGGGCTATGGTATCTACTCTAAGGCAGCAAAGGTGTCTTGAGGCTTTGATGAAAATCCAAGGCTTGGATACTAAGGAGGCAGCAGGTCCCTTATCTGATGAAGAACTTGATGCCAGGAGAATGTGGCAAGGAGTGGATGCCAGGAGATGGGTTGGAGGGAACGGTCAAGGCAACTTTGGCTAAAGGAGGGGGATGCCAATACTAAATTTTTCCATCTTGCAGTCAGCTCTCGCAAAAGGGTGAACATAATTTCTTCCGTACTCAAGGATGGTCAAAGAATATCCTCTATACAAGAGATTAGATCGAAGGCCATCAAATATTACAGGAACTCTTCACGGGTAGCAGAGAGAGGTGTATGGGGGATGGCAACGAGTGATTCACCTAAAGTCTCAAATGAGTAGGCCTCCAGTTTGATGGCTACCATTAGTGAGAAAGAAACTGTTGATGCCATAAATGATTTAAATAATGAAGGCTCTCCCGGACCGGATGGCATTCAAGTTTTCTTCTATAAGGAAATGTGGATCCTGCTTGGCAGTGAGGTGATGAATGTTATCAAAGAGTTTGAGAGAGGTAACTTTGGTTTTGATAAGATCAACAGATCTTTTCTGTTCTTGCTGCCAAAGGTCCATGGTGTAGAATAGTTTTCTGATTTCTGACCTATTGCCCTTTCGAACTCCATATATTTGGTGGTGAGTAAGATACTGGCGAATAGGTTGAGGTCTGTATTGCAGAACCTGATTCACCCTGTCTAATCAACTTTCCTTCCCAACAGATCTCTGCAAGAATCATTTATTATGGCTCAGGAGATGGTGTGTGGTTAGCATAAAAGAAAGTGTAAAGCCTTTATGTGGAAAGTGGATTGCCTAAAGGCCTATGACTCTATTTCCTGGTTCCAATGGATGAAGAGGTGCATTACAACCACTTCCTTCTCTCCATTGATCAATGGGAAACCTTGTGGCGCTTGGATTCAGCCATAGTGCAGTGTTAGGCAAGGTTGCCCATTAGCTCCATTGGTTTTTAATCTTGCAGTGGATGGTCTTGCTAGATATGCTTGCAAACTATATGGGGCTAGTGTTATCAGAGGTTATTCTCTATCCAATAGGAGAGCTATGGCCCCTATACTCTAGTATGTAGATGACATAGTCTTCTTTGTAGAGGGGACAACTGCTGAAGCCCAAGCACTAGGACACATGGTCATGATATTTGGAGACATTTCCAGTCTGAAATTGAACAGGGAGAAGTATACCTTGATATGATTTGGTCTCATTGAGCAGGAACAAGACGCACTCTCAACCATTCTGGGGACCCCTCGTTCAAATCTACCAATTAGATACTTGGGGCTGCCACTAAGGAGTTCAAAACTGAGGAAGAGCGATTGGAATTTACTCTTTGACAAGATTTCCATCAAGTTGGAAGGATGAAATAGCAAGTTCCTATCTAAGGGCAGAAGACTCATCCTACTAAATTCTATTATTACCTCCATCCCGATCTTTTATTTCTCTCTTTTTAAAGCTCCGAAGTTTATTTGGAAACTCATGGACTTGATGCGAAAGATTCTTTTGGAAGGGGGCACGACATGAGGGCAGATTCATGCAGCCATTGAAATGGAAGCAGCTATGTCATCCCAAGGAAGAAGGTGGATTGGGGATTAGAGCGCTTAAAGAATTCAATGAGGGCCTATTGATTAAATGGGCAATAAAAATTTTCAGTGGGGAGGAAAAACTATGGACTGATCTTATCTGAGATGGCTATGGCAGTTCCAATAGTGCACTAAAGAGATTATACCCCTCCAAACCTTCCCCATTTTGGCGTTCTGTTATTCAGGCTATCAGGAATAATTGGCAATTGGTGTAGCCGATGCTTGGAGATGGTAGGGACTTCAACTTTTGGAGGGAGTAGTGGTCTTCACTGGGCACCTTGAAAGAGACTTACCTGAGGGTATACTTGGCTGCAACTAATAAAGAAAGGCCGGTGAGCAGCTACTGGTTTGAATCCTGCAATTGCTGGCAACTACATGAATCAATGGGCATCAGGGAGGGAACTCGATTGTGGGAAGAAAGGCAGAATCTGATTTCAGACTTGCAAAGTTTCAAACCAAGGCCCAGCGTGGAGGACACTTATGCATGGGATGGCATCTACACGACTCAACATGCCTATGGAAAAATAATAAATTATGGCAGTGGTATGGGGAACGACCACATTGACAAGAAACTCTAGCTACTGAAGAACCCCCTCAAGGTGCAAATTTTTCTATGGCTATGTAGAAGAGAAGGTTTGATCACTGTCGACCTTAGGCACAAGAGGATGGGTGCAGCATTACATGAATGTCACCTTTGTGGGATGCACACTGACAGTTTATCTCACATTTTCTCGTCCTATTTGATTACTAACACGGTTTGGAGAAAAACTTGCCAAGAACCATTCCCACCATGGGAATCCTTGTGGCAGAGATTTGTGACACCTGGGAGACCACATCTACGTATGGCTATGATCCTTTGGTGTGTGTGGAGGGTGAGGAATGAGAGTTTATTTCATGAGAGACCAGTATGCTATGAGCAAATTGTAAATGAGTGTTGATCCCTCATACATAGATGGGATCTAATTTGTAGCTCTCCTTGTCGTTCTTTTTTATTATTGAATAAAATGCCCTCCCGGATCGCTATCGTAACACGATCGCTTTCCTTTCAATTTCAAAAAAAAAAGTTTTGTTTCCTTTTTCTCTCTTCCATTAGGAGACTGATTAGGGAAGAATAGAGAGTTTACCTGCCCCAAGAGTGGTTGATTGCGCAAAAGATCTCTTTGTGATGTACCTCGCAAAATCACAAGCAAAGCAAACAGGGCAAGTTAGTGCTCAGATAAACAATCAAAAAAGATAAGACTAACGTGTGAATTGCTAGTTGCTCCTATGCAACGACGCCAAAATGTTTGAATGGGCTATTGAGGAGTTTTAAGCCATTTTGTTCTAGCAAAACCTTAATCGCCCAAAAATAATTAAATTTTTAACTCAGATTCTAAAGGAGTCTAAGGTCGAACACAGAGGGAAAATATGGAATTCACAACATTAATCTCATTCAGACTCAAAGAGCACAATAATGATAGTCAATGAATTAAATTGATTAGAATTAATATCAATCAATGTATCTCAAGGTTGCATGGAATCAAAAAGAAAAGAGAATCAAAACAATGGTGATTTGAATCACCACTAATCCTCTTTAATCAAACATGCATGCAATTACTGAATCAGAATTCAATTGTAAACTATAGTACTTAAATAATGCAACAGTGATATCCGTTGGGTTCCTCTTTCAGATGGCTTAAGTATCTCAAGTACAAGGCTCTTCAGTGAGCCTTTCTTCTTCAGCTTCTTCAAAGCTTCTTTCTTTCTCAAGGCCCTCCTTTTCATCATCAGCTTCAGAACTTTCCTTCTTCACAAAGCCTTCCCTTCTCCTTCAGAGACCTTCCCTTTCTTCTCCTTTGCAGCATAGGGGACCAACTTTCCTTCAGCGACTAAGTGTCACACAGGGCACAAGTCTCAGAGAGCAAAACCCTCCCCCTCTCTCTCATAATTCCTCCTATTGTTTTCTCTCACAGACACAGCGTAGTCGGATCCAAGTTCGGGTAAATGGGTTGAGAGCATGGACCAGGGTCACCGAGCGTCGGTGGTGACTGAGGAGTGCTCATAAGCACATTAACGGGTGAGATGTGTATGGGGACCCGACCCCCATGCTTTGGCGAAGAAGCCTTGGCACGAATTCGTCATATGTGTGTGTGGTTTCTTTTCAATCTAGGAGGTGGGACTATTATCCCCCTCCTTCGCTATGCAGCAGTCGCTGAAGGAGATGTTCCAATTGAGGGTGATGTTGCAGTCGTGGTGTCCAATTGAGGGCTTGGGAATGCACCTGGAGCTGTTGCACGCAACCTAGAAGTGAAGTTGAGGGGGATTGAGGGCGGAGAACAGCGAACGTCATCGGAGATGATGAAGGCAACGACGACGCATGGAGAGCACTTGAAACACTAGATACGTCCTCTCGGCTACATTAAAACACCGCAGGAGAATCTCCAAGTGATGGTGAAGGTGGTGGTTGTGTTTGTGTGGCGTGGCGTGTGAAGTCGGAGATGGAGGTGTTAAGGTGGGTTGGTGGTCGAAGTGTTTGGGTGGATGAAGGATGAAATTGGTAGAGGGCTTTTGAAGTGGGGAGTACGGTGATTCTTATGGATGTTGTAGCATGGAGAATGGTGCAGTGTAGTGAGCTCACGACCTCACCAGAGCTTGGCCTGAGTGGAAGAAGACGAAGGGGGAGCGGCGTGAATGGCGATCGAAATGAAGGGAAAAAGGGATAGATAGAACCTAGGGAGAAAAAGAGAGAGAGAGTGGACCTAATTATGGACGACAAGGAAGAAGTTGGCACCAACTTTGATTGGCCTGTGCCAGAGAAGGAACTTACTCCGTTGAAGGAGACAGCGATGAGGAAAGGGGGACGCTCTCGCGGTGGCTGGAGAGACACAGAGAAAGATGAGGAAGTTTGCTGCACTTCCAATTTGACTGTTGGAGGCGCGGATGAGGGAGTGTTTGCAAGGTGAAATCGGGTTTTAAAATCAATGCGTCATAGTATAGTTGAAATCGCTTTGAAAACAAATAGATTTTATTACTCGAAGTTTAAATCTGAGGTCGAACACAGGGAGCAAATGGAATTCACGCACTAATCTCAATGCAAATTGAACACATAAGACTACTCAAAATCTAATTGAGAATGTAAAGCATGAGCATATGAGCATAAAAAGAATTGTAGCTAAAAATAATATAAATGAGGATTTATGAAGAATTGGACGCCTGATTATAAAATCAGACGTCTTAAAATCACATAGGCTACAGTGCTCTCTTCTTCTTTCTCTGATCTTTCTTCTTCTGGCTTTGATTCTTTCTTCTCTTTGTCTTCTCTTTTCTTTACCTTCTCTATCTTCTTCCTTCCTTCTTCTATTCCTTCCTATCTTTCTCTATCTTTGATTCTTTCCTTTGCCTTTTCTTATGACTTTCTTCCTTCTTCTCTTTGCTTTGCAAACCTCAGCGTCTACCTTCTTCTTTCTTCTTTCTCTTCCTTGGCTTCTTTCTTCTTCTCCTTTCCCTGCAAGAGCAAAACCTAGCCCCCTACCCGCGCAAACTCTCCTCTCCTCTCTCTTAGGTTCTGCTCTCCTAGAGCCTTCTCGAGTTAATGGGTCGGGTATGCGTGCCTGGGCCCAGGCCCACCGGTGTGCGTGGTGGAAGAGGAGTGTACAGGTTAGTGGAGTATACGGGTCAAAACCAGGTCTGCGGGTAGTGGGTCGTGGATGTGGTGGTGGGCGAGTAGGACCTCACTCCGTGGTCAGGAGGCAACGAACCTATAACACTTTTTCACTTTATATCACAGCGCCCGCTCCTGATCTTCCGAGGTGGGACTAAATGTCCCACCTTCCTGGCAGGTGCATACACAGCAGATGTCTTCACAAATTACAGTAGCTGCGTGGGACTTTGACTCCAATTGCTGGGCTGGAGATGTGCGCGAAAAAAACCTACACAGCTTGGGACCTGGAGCGTAGGGCCTGGAGTCCTAGAATGAAGCTCTCGAGCTTGCTTCGTGCTCTGTCAATGGCGGCGACGACCTGAACCCTGTTCATAAGCAAATGGCCTTGCAGCCTCATCAAAACACTCAGGGAGCTTCGCCTGAGCACGGCGAAGGTGGGACGGTGGTTGACGTGGCACGAGGTGGCCTAAGTGTGCGTGCCTAGGTCACCCTGTGCGTGCAAATATCGGTGTGTTCGGGGGACATGTTGGGGGCGTGTCGCGGTGAATGGAAAGAGAGTTTAGGGTCAGTGAGGCATGGTGGTGCTCGTGAGGTAGGTGGCGAGGTGGATGGAGGCATGGAGTGACGGGAACACCTCGTCGATGGTATGACTGGAGGTGGAGAAGATGGGGGTGATGTGTGAGCGTCGAGGCGTAATAGCATAAATAAATGAGGGAAAAAGGATGAGCAGAGGGAGAGAACTTATCTGAGGGTGGTTAGACAAAGGGGGATGCAGAGGAGGCAGCCGGCTCATATCTGCTGCCGCCGAAGATGAAAGTCCCAGTGAGAGGAGGACGGCAATGACGGGAGGGTAGCAGGAGCGGTGGCTGGTGCGGTGTGATGCAGACAAAGGAGATAAAGGTAACTCTGCCACTAGTATTGTGGTAGAGCAATGAAAGAGGGAGATAAGGGTCGTCGGAGCTTGCTGGGAGGTTGGTCGGAGGGGAAGAGGAATTTGGGGGGTATCTCAGGCCAATTCAGGATTAGGATCTGGGGAAGGATCATGGGACCCTTTTATAGCCCCTGGCGGGAGGCCTTGTGCTTGGAAGCCAAGCTTCCAAGCATGGGCAAGTCGCTAGAGATGGAAGGTCAAAAAGACCCAAATCTCTCATGCATTCGCATGAGAGATTGGGTGGAAATTAGGGTGCAAAAATGGGTTCACATGAGAGGAGATTTCTCAAAGAATCTCCCTTTCAAATTTGAAAGGGATTCCCTGAGGAATCAAGGAGTTCTTTCCCTCGAATCCTCGCCGGAGTAGGATTCCCTCCACTGTAATGGTGGAGGGACCTAATTGCAAATAATGACGAGGAAGTTAGGGGGCTTCTGTAAAGGTTTTCAAAAGTTAGGGGTATAAATATAATTGGGCTGGACTTGTTTGTAAAGTAGGTCAAGGTGAATTCCCTTTAGGTATAAATTTTGGTACAAACCTAATTTGGACCTAAGGAATCCAATGGTGAAGTTGGATTTTAGGTTTGACCACGTTTAACTGGACAATTTACACAAAAAACTAATTTAGGGCAAACATTTGACTGGGACCCCTATTTAGGTCAAAATAGGTTCTAAGGGAAAAATTGAAGGTTCTAAACCTATAGGATAATTTTCCATGAATTTAAGAGGGTTTAGGTGAATTTTATCTTGACCAAAACCTTGTTAAATTAGGTGGGTCTATTTTAGGGTTACAAGAAGTCATTTAATTCTCAAATTTCACATGAACCTTTTTCTGTTTGAACCAACCCACTTTTTATCTTGTTAAGATCATTTGACTTATATTTAGCCCATGAGAAATCCCGTTGTTACACTGCAATGCTAAATTTACAGTTTTGCCCCTCATTTCTTGCTCTTCTCTCAGACTGGTTATTTATTGAGTTAGGACCTCAATTTGGTTATGTAGGAGCTTTTGTTCTCTTTTCTAGGTCAAAATGAGCTAGTTAGAGCTCATGATGGTGTTCCCATCATACCCCCATGCCTAAATTTTGCTAATCCCTTAACAAAATTTTAAGGTTTTAACTTCTGTTCTAGACCATGTATTCCTTGATGTTCAAAGATTATGACGAGTGCTTTTTCTTTTCTTTTTAATTAGGTTAGAATGCTGACAGTAGGCCTAAAGGTACTCAAGTACCAACCAAGATCTAGAGCTAACCAGCTCTAGCCTAAATCCTCTACGAAGGTTTTTAAGGCTTGCAGGAACTATCCTAAGGTTCGTTGGACTCTGCGGTTAAAGCACCCGTGCTTACAATGTATTTTAGCCTTGGTTCAGTTTGTAGTGCATTTTTTGTAAGAGAGAGATAGAGGATTTATTTGTTTCAAGAGTTTTCTCTCTTTTCTTTTTATTTCTAACTTTGGATTGGCTTCTTAACATGGTCTGTATCAGATTTCTCGTCCCCATCGTCAATCCTCGAAGGGTCCCTAGCAATCGATGCTTCATGATAGCACCGCCCATGGCAACCCCCAGAACCCTGGCTTTCGAGATTTTGATATAATCTCGCCCATGGCGTTCTGTAGCTAAATCCAGACCCTGGAAATCGACATTTCATGATAATGCTGCCCATGGCATTTGAACCAGCACAGGGTGCTTACATGTCCCCAGTAGGATATGTAAATATCCTAGGAGACAAGAACCGAGGAGACGATATGTTATTACACATCTTCGAGGGGAATTTCCCGCCTCTCCGCGTCGGGAACTTGTCTAAATCAACTTGTGTTGATCGGCCGCTCCTAATCTAGGTGACTTTTTCATAACATTTAAACGCTTTTTGCGTGATTTTTATAGTTATGCGCACTGAACCAGACTGTGTGTGGATTAGGGTGCTTAGGCTACTGAGTCCCACAAACGAAAGGTCAGTTAACGAGGCCGAATACTCCCTAAGCCTTAAACCTAATACTTAAGCTTCGCATTTTCCCCAACCTCTTGAGGATTATCTAGATCTTAGCGGATACTTGAATTTTTTAAGCCTAAGAGTCTAGCCCAAGAGGCCTAAGATCAGCGTTCCTACTAATCATTTTTTGTGTCGCATTAGCACTTTTTTTTCCTTTCATTTTCTTTTTCTTGATATGGTCTAGAACTTCAGTTAATCCCTTAATTTCTTACTAATGACTCTCTTTTTTCTTTTTCATTTTGTGCTCCTTTTTGACATTTTTCACTTTTCCTCCAATTTTTGTATGGCCTCAAAATTTTCTTCTCTCCTCCAATTTTTTTGTTCTTTTTCACCATTTTCTTATTTTTTTGGTATTTTTTGCAAATGAGATTTTTTTTGTGAGAATCCTTTTGAATTTTCTTGATTTATGTATGTTTGCACTTTACCACCCCCCCATGCCTAAGTTTTGCAATGTCCTCATTATAAACGGAGGGTGTGAAATAGTGTTGAGTTCAGGGACTTAGAACAGCATTTATCAAGTGGACGAATAGGTCAGGAGTGACTATTGCGGATGATTTCAAGCTCTGGCACGTGTACCAGAGGTGGGATCGACTGTTCTCAGACCGAAGTTAGGGTGCAATAGACGTGAAGTACAGATGAATAATCAGATAGATCTTAGGTTTCTGGAATGACAGGTTGCCTCCCATTAAGCGCTAAATTCAACACCTTCAGCCGAGCGGGAAATGGTATGGAGAGGGAGTGGTTAAATCAGCTGAGTTTTGTAGAACAAGCACCTTGATCAAGAGCCTAGTTGTTTCAACCAGGTGCTTGTTCATATCCACAGGCTGATGATGCAGCCCAAACCCAATCAATCTAGTGGGTTTCTAAATGTAGATCAAGATATGTGGAACCCACCATATACTATGGAGCTCGGAATGATGTGGAAGTGTGAATTCAGGGTTTGGCTGAGTCGAATCAGCCTAGTCAGAGTAGGTGTTGGTGCTAGAGCACCACGATCA
The DNA here is from genome assembly GCA_037157565.1 of Thalassia testudinum. Lineage (NCBI taxonomy): Eukaryota > Viridiplantae > Streptophyta > Magnoliopsida > Alismatales > Hydrocharitaceae > Thalassia > Thalassia testudinum. The sequence goes on from JAZHRO010000056.1 coordinate 37,845,724, forward strand.
TTTGTTTTGATGATAACAAAACACGTGTTATTTAACATTTGCACTTGGAGTCTTAGATTTCAGGTCAATTGCAAATGTAGACGTGTTTAGACGGAATTCGAGCTCGCATCCAGGATGGATTGGAGGAGCTTGATGGAGAACAGAAGAGATTCGCGAGGAGCGCTAGATTGAAGATGGAAGGACAAGAAGAATAGGATAGAATTTTGTTTAATCCTTTCATGTACTTTTATCTTTATTTTTCTTGCTCTTTTTATTTCCTTAGAACATTATGTTAAAGAGCCTCAAAGTACCCTAACAGTAGTCCTAGGAACACCTGCACAACCCTAGGATACTTAGGTTTTCTGTAGAGAACTTAGAAAACCAATATAGGGTTCAAACAGCATTTCCAGACGTCTGATAAAGTGTTTTAAGACGTCTGACTGTTGATTCAGACGTCTGATAACTATTAGGCTGGACATAGTTAGTTCTGTCTGATGAAATCAGACGTCCAGACCTTAGACCAGACGTCTTAGGAGACGTCTGATGACTTTGCCAGATGTCCAATTAGTGGACCGTTGGCTGGCTTAGCAAACACTCAAGAATATGACCGTTAGAGCCTTATCAGACGTCCATAGGTGGCGAAACGGTGGCAGCAACTAGCTTTTCTTAAGTCGTTGTAGTACAGATAGTTATTGCCATCATTTGCTAATATTTGTTACTCGGAAAATACAGTTCTCCCGAGGTCGAACTCAGGGAGCAAGTCGTATTCTAGAGATATACATGTTTTATTACAAAAATAACGAGAGAGAGAGAGATGAAAGTTTGGCTTCTTCTTCTTCTCTTCTTTCTTTCTCTGTCTTTGGCTTTTGTTCTTCCTGTTCTTCTTCTTCTTCTTTTCTTGCTTCCTCTATTTCTTGGTTGGACGATCCTGTCTTTTTCTTCTTTTTATTTTCTTTGTTTCTTCTTTTCTTGCTTCAGATCTGCCTCCCATGCTCTTCTTCTGCTTTCTGTTTCTTCACTTGGCTGCTCCTTCTCTCTTCTTTTCTTCTTCTTCTTTGTCTTCTGATGTCTGCAGAGTCTTCACTTGGCTGCTCTATGTTCCTCTCTTTCCTCTGCCTCGCCTTCCTTCTTCTTTGCCTTCACCTGTCTTCAGGACGTCGTCTGATTTGAAAATCAGATGACTTAAACCTCTTGTTGCTACAGTGTCTCCCTGAGCTTCCTTCTTCTTCACCTGTGCCTGCACGCTCAAGAGTTCAGAGTCAGGGCAAAACCTACTCTACCCCTCTCCCCAGCGCGTCTCTTTCTCTCAAAGTTCGCTCTTAGGACAGCTCTCCCAGAGCAACAGGGTAATCGGGTACGAGTCGCGCTCGGGTCCAGGCCCACCGGCGTGCGGTGGTGGGTGAGGAGTGCAGGTCGATTTAATCGAGTCAGGCCAGGTCCGCAGAGCATGGTCACGGACGAGGCCGGGTCGGGTGAGAGGGACCTCACCCCGTGGTCAGGAGGCAGACAGCATAAGGCACTTTTTGCCTTTATGCGTCCGCGCGCCTCTGAGAAGTTCCGAGGTGGGACTAAATGTCCCACCCCAATTGAGCGCCCGTCGCGGAGGGAGCAGTGGGCGATCGTGGCTTCACGCGTGACCTTCGCCCCAACTGCGAGCCTGGGACGTTTCGTGGAGACGCCCCGCGCAACCTGGGAGTCGAACCTGGGCGAAGGCGTGCCTGCACCTGCAGGCGAAGGAGCTCTGCCTGCTCAGTAATGGCGACGGCGGGCGAGTCACCTGGTCACAGAAGAACGGCCTCTCGGCCTAATCAGACAGGCGGGGGACCTTCGCCGTGGCACGGCGAAGGTGGTCGGATGGTTTGCAGTGGGCGTGGTGGAGCCAACGGATCGCCCTAGGTCAAACTGCGGGTAGAGAAGTGGGTGTGTTTGGTGGATCTGCAGAGGGCGTTTGGTGGGAAGAGGAGGGGTGGAAGAGTATCAGGGTGACGAGGTGGAGGTTATGCATAGGTCGGCGAGCCGTGTGGGGTGCTGGAGCGATGGGAGCGGTTCGCCGGAGTTTGGCCGGAGGTGGAGAAGGTGAGGGTGATCGGTGGGAAATCGGGGCCGACAGTAAGGGTTTTAGTATGGAAAAGAAAGAGGGGAGGAAGAGGAGAAGTTCTACCTGCTAAGCTGGACGAGGAGGGGTTGGCGCAGGCGACAGTCGTATCGACTGTCGCCGGAGAAGAAATTGCCCAGAGGAAGGGGCGGCGGCGAGGAAGGGACCGGAGAGGCGCCAGCTGGGTGCGGCGTGACGCGGAAGGATCGAGGGAAGGTAACCCTGCTGCTGGTAGTGCGGCAGGGCGACGAGGAGGAGGAGATGGCCGTCGGAGCAAGGGGGCGTCTGTCGGAGTGGGAAGGGAGGAATTTAGGGGGGTGTCTCCGTCAGATCCGAGCTGCGAAGAACGGCGGAGCGACGGGGGTATTTATAGGGGCAGAATCAGAGAGGAGGGCGGAGGGAGACGACGTGTCTCCCTTGCCGGAGGACGCCGGAGGACGCACGGACGGTATGGGCGGTCGCAGTACCCAGACGGGTGTCCCTACGGTGGCTGACGACGCAGGGTACCCCCCATTGACTTGCCAGGGCCCCTCCCTCACCCTGCGGGGCGCCATGCTCCGCGCAAGGTCGCCGGAGCATGGTGCTACGCAGGTTTTGCAGGAGGGACCTAAACGCAAAGAACGAAGGAGAGTTAGGGGCCAAAATGCGAGGGTTCAAAAGTTGAGGGCCAAAAAGTAAATATATGAGGACCAAAGTGTAAAGTTGGTCAAGAAGGTTTCTTCTTAGGCCCAAGTTTTTATGCATGAATAATTAGGACCTAAGGATTCTGATGGTGAATTTTATTTCTAGCTTAAACCTTGTTTGACCGGTCAATTTACGCAAAAACCCAAATTAAGTTATTAATTGGGCATGGTTCTCAATGTAGGTCAAAATGGGTTCGTAAGGCCAAATTGAAAGTCCTAAACCCTATAGATTATTTTTATATGAATTTTAGAGGGTTTAGTTGATTTTTACCTTGCCTCAAACCACGTGAATTGAAGTGGGTTTATTTTTAGGGTTACAAGCTGTCATTTAATTCTTTGGGGTTGCTGTAGCCCTTATTGAGTCATCTCATCCCACTTTTCTTCTTATTAGGTTGTTTTGACCTATGTTTGGGCCCTGAGTTACCCTATTTTCAGATCGGATTGGTGAAATTGCATTTTTACCCCTCAATATATGTTTTCTTTGCAAACTCAGAATCTCTCTGAGGCAAGCCTTTCTAAGGTTATGTAGGAGCTTTTATTCTCTGTATTAGGTCAAAATGAGCTAGTTATGACTCATGATGAGGTTCTCATCAATAGGACTGTCCAAACGTCTGATAATTGACCGTTTTGTCTCGGCTGACCCAAAATCTCTTCTCAGAGATTTTCTAGCCGTTGCAACGTTTGGAAATCCATTCCCACATAAAAAGTAGGTTTCAAGACGTCCAGACATAGTGCCAGACGTCCTATATGTCGTCTGATGGACTTGCACTAGAACCCTGTTTAGATCTGATCCAAGTCAGGAAGAGACCCGCCCAAAATCAGACGTCTGACCTTGAAATCAGACGTCTTAAAGTGAACTTCCAGACGTCTGATGCCAGAATTAGACGTCTGATAAGCCTATCAGAACAATGATTGTTCCTGATTTCGGGGTGATTCTCTTGAGCTTTGCACCCAACGGCTATAGAACCTTTCCTAAGCCTTCCAAAGCCTTCCTAAGGCCTCTATAAATAGAGGGGAACCTTTGCAACACAAACACACACCAAGAAACACCAAGACACACCTTGCAATACACTTTCAAACCATTTTGTGTCTCTCTTGCTCTCTGAGCACTAGTTCCATTCATCTTGAGAGCATCAAGCTTCGCATACCCGCTCTCCCGCCGTAGTTCACGAGAGCGAAGTTGCGCCGTCGCGTGGCTCACGCACCGCGTCATCAACTCGACGCACTCCTTGCAAAGGGGAGTTTCCTAATTCCTATAGAAGCTAGGTTTAAAATTATTTTGTTGGCTCTATAGGATTACTTGTTTATTTTATCTTTGTTATTTGGTTGGGTATTCTCTTTGCGAATTCCCGTCTCCTTCGCGAGACAAAATCCTTCTCGTGAAGAGAAGGGGTTGAGGTACGCTACCCTCGTTTAAGTAGCGTGGTTGTATTGAGGTTGAATCACCCTCGTTTAAAGTGATTCGATTTAGTGGATTTTGATCAACTTGGTTGATCGGAAAATCCTAACTCGAGAGGGTTAGGTGGTGGCTTTCACCCGATTTGGGTTTCCACCTAAAAATACTTGTGTACTTTGTGCGATTGATTTTTTGTGAGATTGTTTATATTTATTTCCGCAATTATTACGTCATCCCTCCTGGTAGGGCCGAACCTACAATTGGTATCAGAGCAGGTTCTTGCAAGATCGGAGTAACACCCAGCAAGAAGATCATGGAGGGAAGCATAGCCGCAATCAGAATCTCCGAAGGGCAGTCCACCGTCCGACCACCCTATTTCGACGGGAGGGACTTCGGATATTGGAAGTTGAGGATGAAGACGTGGCTCCAAGCCACTGAATTCGAGATATGGGGATGTTACGAAACCCCATATGAGATCCCGAAGCGACCCCAAGGAGGCTACTCGCAGCTGCAGATTCGAGAGCTTTCACTCAACGCAAAGGCAATGAATGCCCTGTATTGCGCGTTGAGTCCGAAAGAGTTCGAAAAAATCCAAGAGTGCACTACCGCCCACGAGATATGGAGGAAGTTAGAAGACACTCATTAAGAGATGAGCTCGGAGGAAGAAGAAGAAGAAAAAGAAGAAGAAACCGCTTGCTTTGGTTTCACGGCCAGAGGAAGCAATAGCGACAGTGAAAGCGGAAGCGACTCCGACAACGAGGTAAATTTCGATTTACAAGAAGCTTGTAATGAACTATTTGATGTTAGTAAATCATTAAGAATAGAAAATAAAAGTATTAAAAAGAACCTTAGTTTTCTTAAAATGAAAATGACAGGTTAGAAAAATAACTTAAGGACATAGAAGCTAGTGCTAAAAATGATAACCTATTATTAGAAAATCAAAACCTCATCATTGAAAATAATAAATTGATTGGGGAAAATGTTAATCTAAAAATAAAAACTTCTGATTTAAAGACTAAGATGAATATTATAGAAAATGAACTTGCATGTCTTAGGGAGAAATCAAATAAATTGATAAATAGGGTAGATAACCTATATAGCCCTAAGGTTGAGAAAGGATCTCCATCAAGGAGACCCGCTAACAGATCCGGATCCAAGCTCACTTGGATACCGAAGAAAAATTTGGAATCTTGTTTTGCAGGTTTCAGGGATAACTACAACACAAAGGACTAGACCTACAAACTCAAGGCTGGCCAACTTGAGTTGGGAGAACCAAGGAGTAGACCAAGGAGGAGAACAAGAAGACCGACAAGACGGCGAACAAGCAACGGACCCGCCGCACGTCGACCACCAGATTGGAGACCGACGCCAATGCCCGGGCCTCCAAGCTACGGATGGGAGCCCCATCCGATGTGGCCACCACCACCATTTGGGCCATTTTATTGGCCATGGTAGGTGAGGTAAAATCATTTACCCTATCTTTTTATCATTAGCATTTAGATAGGGAGAGTTAAAAGTTATGAGCTAATTGTCAATTTTTAAGGGGGAGATATAAGGTAGCTAAATTTCCTTTAGAAAGGGGGAGAAAAATAATAGCTATCTTGTTGTTATAAAAAGAAAAAAAGGGGGAGGACATCACCTTTGTTAAAAGAAATTCATAGAAGAGTATGTTTTAAGGGGGAGTTATAGAAAAGTTAAAATCAATCAAACCTTTTTGATAATGTCAAAAAGGGGGAGGACTTCTTGCATTAGTATTTATGGTTTTGTCATCATCAAAAACGGGGAGATTGTTGGTACTAGAGCACCACGATCATTTGTTTTGATGATAAAAAAACACGTGTCATTTAACATTTGCACTTTGAGTCCTAGATTTCAGGTCAATCGCAAATGGATACGTGATTAGATGGAGTTCGAGCTCGCATCGAGGAGGGATTGGAGGAGCTCGATGGAAAACAGAGGAGATTCGCGAGGAGCGCTAGATTGAAGATGGAAGGACAAGAAGAATAGGATAGAATTTTGTTTAATCCTTTCATGTACATTTGTCTTTATTTGCTTACTCTTTTTATTTCCTTAGAACATCATGTTAAAGAGCCTCAAAGTACCCTAACAGTAGTCCTAGGAACACCCGCACAACCCTAGGATACTTAGGTTTTCTGTAGAACACTTAGAAAACCAATAAAGGGTTCAAACAGAGTTTCCAGACGTCTAATTCCCAAATCAGACGTCTGATAAATTATTTTAAGACGTCTGACTGTTGATTCAGACGTCTGATAACTATTAGGCTGGACATAGTTAGTTCTGTCTGATGAAATCAGATGTCCAGACCTTAGACCAGACGTCTTAGGAGACGTCTTATTACTTTTGCCAGACGTCCAATTAGTGGACCGTTGGCTGGCTTAGCGAACAGTTAAGAATGTGACCGTTAGAGCCTTATCAGACGTCCATAGGACTTTCCAGACGTCTGATAATTGACCATTTTGCCTCGGCTGACCCAAAATCTCTTCTCAGAGATTTTCTAGCCGTTGCAACGTTTGGAAATCCATTCCCACAGAAAAAGTAGATTTCCAGACGTCCAGACATAATGCCAGACGTCCTATATGTCGTCTGATGGACTTGCACAAGAACCCTATTTAGATCTGATTCAAGTCAGGAAGAGACCCACCCAAAATCAGACGTCTGACCTTGAAATCAGACGTCTTAAAGTGAACTTCCAGACGTTTGATGCCAGAATTAGACGTCTGATAAGCCTGTCAGTGCAATGATTGTTCCTGATTTCGGGCTGATTCACTTGTGCTTTGTACCCAACGGCTATGGAAGCTTTTCTAAGCCTTCCAAAGCCTTCCTAAGGCCTCTATAAATAGAGGGGAGCCTTTACACACCTAGAAACACAAGACATACCAAGAGAAACACAAGACACACCTAAGCAACTTAGTTCCACTCTTTTATGTCCAAGAGAAGCCCTTGCTCTCCAAGCTCTAGTTCCATTCTCTTGAGAGCATCAAGCTATTGCGCACCCGCTCTCCCGCCGTTGTTCACGAGAGCGACGTTGCGCCGTCGCGTGGCACACGCATCCGCGTCGTCGACGCACTCCTTTCAAAGGGAAGCATCATATTTCCTATAGAAGCTTAGGTTAAATATTACTTTGTTGGCTCTATAGGATTACTTGTTTTATCTTTGTTATTTGGTTGGGTATTCGCTTTGCGAATTCCCGTCGCCTTCGCGAGACAAAATCCTTCTCGTGAAGAGAAGGGGTTGAGGTACACTACCCTCGTTTAAGTAGCGTGGCTGTAATTGAGGTTGAATCACCCTCGTTTTAAAGTGATTCGGTTTAGTGGATTTTGATCAACTTAGTTGATCGGAAAATCCTAACTCGAGAGGGTTAGGTGGTGGTTTTCACCCGGTTTGGGTTTCCACCTAAAAAATACTTGTGTACTTGTGTGATTGCTTATTTGTGAGATTATTTATATTTCAATCCCGCATTTTTTTTTTACGTCACACTGATCTCACCCCCTCCAAGTAGGGAATTTCAGTAGGGACCCGTAAAGTAATCAGTGGATGATGCGGAAACCCTACAGGGGTGATCAGAGGATGATGGAGCATGGTCTGCAATCTGATCAATGTCCGAAACCCGATATAGATGTGGTGGCGAATCATCTGCAATCAGCTCAGTAAGAGGGGAATCAGAATAGAAATTGAGTCCGGTTGTGGATCAGGTTTGAAAATGGGTTTGGATAGGTTCTGTATATGTGGAGGAGGTGGCTTCCATAAGAATTGTGTATGAGGGCTCTTCTAAAAAGGAATTACAGGTGGGTTCATTTAGAGAGTCCTGATAGTAGCTATCAAATTCAAAAGTGAATGCCTGAATAGTGTTTATAGGATGCAGGAAATATGAGTCAAGAAAAGATTCGAACTCTGGGCTGTAGACACTCTCGGCACTTTCTGACTTTGATTCCTGAGGATCAAAAAGAAATGATTCCATCTCACTGGAACCTGAATTTAAATCAATGATCTCAGGATTAGGGACCTCAGAGTCGGAGTTGGAGAATGAATCATGTGAGCTGAGGTCGTAGATTGGCTCATCAAAGTCAGGAAACAGAGGTTCTCCGAATTCATGGTAAGATTCGAAATCGTTGAAGATATTGCAAAAATCAAGTTATGAATGAGATTGAGATCAGGGGTTCCACCACCAAATAAATCATACAATGTAGAGTCAGCAGCCTGACTGGGGTCTAGCTTATATGTAGATTCTAAGCTTAAAAAGGTGTCCTTATAGGGTCTGGGCTTAGGTTTTAGGCTTGTAGGAAAGACCCAATCAAAACCCCACTCTTCCAACTCCTTGGGTTCTGTATCGTAGATTGGCGTGACTTCTGAAAAATCGATCTGTATCTCTGAGGATGTTGGAGAGGGATATTCATCAAATAAAGGCTTGGAATCATACTCTTCATTGAAACTTTGATCTTCATCATACGGGGCCTCGTAATCTTCCCAATAAGTTTTAGATCCAAATTCTAGGTTGAGGATGTGGGTTGAATTACTAGAATCTAGGTCAGAATTACCTTCGAGGGTCACCTTATCAAAATAAGGGGTGGGATTTGCACCCTTGAGAGGTTCTGTTTTAATCTCATCATTACAGGAATCTCGGAATTCTATGCTTGGTGACCCAGGATTTTGGTTTTCTAGGGCTAGATCAAATTCGTGTTCTCCTGCAATTGGAACTTCCCAACCTAACTCAAGATCAGGCATGTTATTTTCCGTTTGGGTTGGGAATCCACAACAACCTTATGCCTCGAACTCGGGATTTGGGAAATCAGATTGGTCCTTGATACTATTCCAAGATGTTTCATTAGTTGTTTAGGGTATGTACAGGTATTTCTGATCGATAACTTGTTTCAATAATCTCATCATCTCTTCCATTTTTCAAGATCATCTTGGTGTTGTTCCCAAAGTACAGGATTTGTCATGCATTGGAGATATTCAAAGTTATGCAATTTTTCTATCTCAATGTATCATGTTATGAGAATGTCTTGGGTTGATCCTTTTGTGGCTTCTATCAATAACACTTGGGTACAGTTTATGATGAAGGTTCTTGTTATTGATACACTAACCTGAATGTCTTCTACTGGTTTTGAGGTTTTGTATTCAATTTCATAAAATTCAAGGGCATCCTCAATCATCCTATCTCTTATGGTTCTTTATGATTTAGGTTTCTTGAATGGTAATCCTAAGTAACTAGGCTGCATATTTGGATCAGATGGTGGAATCAAGATGTAGAATCAGAATTCAAGTGTGGATTGAAGTGATTTGATCTGAATAGAGACTCCCAAAGAAAAATCTATGTGTGTGCTCTAACTAGAAGGGATGAGGGGCTGGATGTGTTTTTGACCCAATCAAGGCACCCAATGATGTTTGGATGACTATGGAGGTTTGAGGTGGATGATACCCCTGGATCAGAAAGTCGTCCACCTGAGAATTACCTGGGCAGCCAGAGAGGGAGAGTCCCACAAAGACCCCTACACGGTAGAGCATCCCCACGGGTTACAAGGTTTCCCCCACCCGACCTCTCTTGTCACTGAGATTCTAGGTAGACCAGAATGAAGACCTTGACCACTTAAGTCTGTCAGTTTTATGTCCTAGTTGGTGCCTTTGATTTCACTTGAATTAACAGTTGTCTTAGACTTGTGACCTAATTTAGAGGTTGGTTGGCCTACAATGTAGTCAAACTTCAGCAAACCGGTCCTAAAGATGGCAGAATGATTCTAGGTCAAGACCTAGAAATCACCCTGATTTGACTCCCAGGTTATTAGGTCCAAGGTTTTTAAGGTTCAAGTGATTTTAGAGCCTGATTTTAGGGTTTGTCTTGATTAGATCCTTTCAATCAAGGGCTCAGGTAGCACATAGATGCCGATGGGTTTGTTTCCATTTATGCAAGCACGTGTGAACTAGCACTCCAAAACCCTACTGTAGAAACCCTAATTTGGCTCTATTTCCAGTCCTCTTTAATTTTCACAGAAGTTCTCTTTGGACTTCAAACAAGAAGTGTGTAGTCCACAGATATTTAGAAATTACGCGTGATACCTAATAGGCACAAGAATTTTTGGGGTAGGATCTCAAGAAATCGCTTCAACTTCAATAAGATTAAAAAAACTTTCCCAAATTAGGAAACTTTACCTTTAAAATGATAATTACTATAAAAAATAAGGTAGTTGATTTCTAATTGATTGCTTCCTTTTTGTCTTCCCAAGAATAGGAGATGGATTAGGGAAGAATAGAGAAGTTACTTACCCTAGAGTGGTTGATTTGCGTGGGAGATCTCGTGAAATACCTCGCAAAATCACAATAAGACAAATAGGGCAAGTTAGTGCTCAAATAAAATCAAAATAATGCAAAGACTAGTGATAAATTGCGCATTGCTCCCCGGCAACGGCGCCAAAATGTTTGCAAGGCGAAATCGGGTTTTAAAATCAATGCGTCGTAGCATAGTTGAAATCGCTTTGAAAACAAATAGATTTTATTACTCGAAGTTTAAGTCCGAGGTCGAACACAGGAAGCAAATGGAATTCACGCACTAATCTCAATGCAAATTGAACACATAAGACTACTCAAAATCTAATTGAGAATGTAAATCATGAGTATATGGAGCATAAAAAGAATTGTAGCTAAAAATAATATAAATGAGGATTTATGAAGAATTGGATGTTTGATTATAAAATCAGACGTCTTAAAATCACATAGGCTATAGTGCTCTCTTCTTCTTTCTCTGATCTTTCTTCTTCTGGCTTTGATTCTTTCTTCTCTTTTCTTTACCTTCTCTATCTTCTTCTTCCTTCCTTCTTCTGTTCCTTCCTATCTTTCTCTATCTTTGATTCTTTCCTTTGCCTTTTCTTATGACTTTCTTCCTTCTCTTTGCTTTGCAAACCTCAGCATCTACCTTTTTTCTTCTTTCTCTTCCTTGGCCTTTTTCTTCTTCTTCTTTGGCTTCACCCTTGGCTTCTTCTTCTCCTTTCCCTACAAGAGCAAAACCTACCCCCCTACCCGTGCAAACTCTCCTCTCCTTTCTCTCTTAGGTTCTGCTCTCCCAGAGCCTTCTTGGGTTAACGAGTCGGGTATGCACGCTTGGGACCAGGCCCATCGGCGTGCGTGGTGGGCGAGGAGTGTACGGATTAGTCGGGTATATAGGTCAGGACCAGGTCCGTGGGTAGTGGGTCACAGATGAGGTGATGGGCGAGTAGGACCTCACCCGTGGTCAGTAGGCAACAAGCCTATAACACTTTTTCACTTTATATCACAGCGCCCGCTCCAGATCTTCTAAGGTGGGACTAAATGTCCCACCTTCGTCACAGGTGCCTGCACAGCAGATGTCTTCATAAATTACAGCAGCTGCGTGGGACTTTGACTCCAATTGCTGGGCTGGAGATGTGCACGAAGGAAACCTACACAGCTTGGGACCTGGAGCCTAGGGCCTGGAGTCCTGGAATGAAGCTCTCAGGCTTGCTTCATGCTGCATCAATGGCATTGACGACTTGAACCCTATTCACAAGAAAACGGCCTTGCAACCTCGTCAAAACACTCATGGAGCTTTGCCTGAGCATGGCTAAGGTGGGACAGTGGTTGACGTGGCGCGGGGTGGTTTGAGGATGCGTGCCTAGGTCACCCTGTGCGTGCAAATATGGGTGTGTTCGGGGGACGTGTTGGGGGCGTGTCGCGGTGAATGGAAAGAGAGTTTAGGGTCAGTGAGGAATGGCGGTGCTCGTGAGGTAGGTGGCGAGGTGGATGGAGGCATGGAGCGGCGAGAACACCTCGCCAGTGGTCTAACTGGAGGTGGAGAAGATGTGGGTGATGTGTGAGCGTCAAGGCATAGTAGCAGAAATAAATGAGGGAAAAAGGATGAGCAAAGAGAGAGAACTTATCTAAGGGTGGTTAGACGAAGGGGGATGCAGAGGAGGTGGTTGGATCGTATCTGCTACTGCCGGAGATGAAAGTCCCAGTGAGAGGAGGACGGCGACGATGGGAGGGTAGTAGGAGCATCGGCTGGTGCGGCACGACGCAGATGAAGGAGATAAAGGTAACTCTACCACTAGTATTGTGGTAGAGCGACGAAAGAGGGAGATAAGGGTCCGTTGCTTGCTGGGAGGTTGGACGGAGGGGAAGAGGAATTTAGGGGGTATCTCAGGCCAATTCAAGCTTGGGATCTACGGAAGGATCAGGGGGCCCTTTTATAGCCCCTGTCAGGAGGCCTTGTGCTTGGAAGCCAAGCTTCCAAGCACGGGCAAGTTGCCAGAGATGGAAGGTCAAAAAGACCCAAATCTCTCATGCGTTCGCATGAGAGATTGGGTGGAAATTAGGGCGCAAAAATGGGTTCACATGAGAGGAGATTTCTCAGAGAATCTCCCTTTCAAATTTGAAAGGGATTCTCTGAGGAATCAGGGAGTTCTTTCCCTCGAATCCTCACCGGAGTAGGATTCCCTCCACTGTAATGGCAGAGGGACCTAATTGCAAAGAACGACGAGGAAGTTAGGGGGGCTTATGTAAAGCTTTTCAAAAGTTAGGGGTATAGCTGGACTTATTTGCAAAGTAGGTCAAGGTGATTTCCCCTTAGGTCCAAATTTTGGTACAAACCTAATTTGGACCTAAGGAATCTAATGGTGAAGTTGGATTTTAGGTTGACCATGTTTGGTTGGATAATTTACACAAAAACCCAATTTAGGGCAAGCATTTGACTAGGACCCCTATTTTGGTCAAAATAGGTTCTAAAGGACAAATTGAAGGTTCTAAACCCTATAGGATATTTTTTCATTAATTTTTGAGGGTTTAGGTAAATTTTATCTTGAACAAAACCTTGTTAAATTAAGTGGGTCTGTTTTAGGGTTACAAGAAGTCATTTAATTCCCAGATTTCACATGAACCCTTTTCTGTTTGAACCAACCCACTTTTTATCTTGTTAAGATCATTTAACTTATGTTTAGCCCATGAGAAATCCTGTTGTTGCACTGTAATGGTAAAATTACAGTTTTACCCATTGTTTCTTACTCTTCTCTCATACTGGTTATTTATTGAGTTAGGACCTCCATTTGGTTATGTAGGAGCTTTTGTTCTCTTTTCTAAGTCAAAATGAGCTAGTTAGAGCTCATGATGGTGTTCCCATCAGGGAGGTCGAGATGGCCGCCGGAGCGTAGGTGGAAGCCGGTCGTGGGAGAGGAGGAAGACATTGTTCTGGCCTTAAACCAAGCTGAGGAGAAGTGTAAATGCATCGTGGGTGCTTTTATAGGACTTAGTGTATGCTCGCAAGCAAGGAAAGAAGGTTTCAAGCTTCGGGGGCTTCACACACATGGGATACCCAAATCTTCCATGCATTCAGATTGGAGATTGGGAAGGAGTTGGGGTCCATGGTCGGGTTCATTTGGAAGGGAATTTCTTAAGGAATCTCCCTTTCAATTTTGGGAGTGTTTGATTGAGAATCGAGGGAGAAATCCTAGCTCGAATATTGACGGAGCTTGGTGTGTTCACACCATTGGCGGTAGGGATCCATTTGCAAAGAACGATGAGAAACTTAGGGTCTTGATTGCAAGGATTTCAATAGCTAGGGCATGTATGAGAGAGAAGAGTCAGATTGGACCAAAATGCAAACTAGGTCAAGATGATCTCTTATTGGGCCCAAATTTTGATACAAACCTAATTTGGACCCAATGAATCTAGTGGTGAAGTTAGATTTTAGTTTTGACCATGTTTGACTGGGCAATTTGCTCAAAAACCTAAATTAGGGTAACTTTCTGTTTGAGACTCTATTCTAGGTCAAAATGGGTTCAGATGGTCACATCAAGGGTACCAAACCTCATGGAATATTTTTCTACGAATTTTAGAAGTTTTAGATAAATTCTATCTTGACCAAAACCTCTGTTATTCAAGCAGGTCTGAAATTAGGGTTTGGGGTGTTGTATTAGTTCTCGAAATGTGCGAAAACCCGTTTCTATCTGTGTGGACCCTCTTGTTAAACTTTAATGCTCATTATACCTTAGATTAACTCTTGGGAAGCCTTGTGATTATTCTGCATTCATAATATGCTATTAAAACTGTAGAATTAACCCTAATTTAATGCACTCTTCTCAGAATGGATGTTCAGTGAGTTATGACTCTCAGGCGATTATGTAGGGGCATTTGTCTCTTGATTGTGACTAATTAAAACTTGTTATGACTCATGATGACGTTATAATCAAGGTGGAATAGGGTTATGGATAGGAGGATAGGTCTATGGATAAGGTGAATAGGTACATGGATAATGTTATCCCTGTTTTCAACTTTTGAGCTTAAATATCTAGGTTTGAGATGGTTTACTGATAAGTATTGGGATTAGGTTGTTCTAGGGTTTTAATGATAGGGCATGGTTATCCTAGTCCCTCTCTTTCCTTCTCTGTTCTTGTGTCTTCATTCCTTCTTTATTTCAGCATTACTCTTTAATCAACTCCTAGCTTTGCTACAGCTTCTTTTCCAATCTAGCTTTTATTCTTCAATGCTTCAGATTAGTCTAAGTCCTTTACCTACATTGTTCACAAAAGACTAAAATTAGATAATTACTCATAAAATAAATACAAAGCCTAAATATGCATGCATGCTCTAAATGCAGTATTTATAAACCTAATGCATGATTTTACTAGTTAGCCCTAGATTAAGCCAATTAGGATAATAAATTAGATTGTTATCAGACCCCCATGCTTATCTTTTGCTAGTTCCTAGCAAAATCAACATGTGAAAAATCTACGGAAATCATGCGAGAATCACAATACGCGGGTTTTCTTTATTTCCAAAAGTAAAGCATAATTTTTTTTTCCTAAAATGGTGTTGTTAAGGAATCGAGCCAGTTTAAATTAAAAACCCCAATAAGATTTTTCACTAACAAAAGGAAATTGTGGACAAATCCTTAATAGTAAAGACTCAACAATTCTAAAGTATCAACACAAATCCGGACCTCCCAAAGCAAAGCAGAAATCTTATTAGCCATTAGACTTAGGTCGCCAAAGTGACTTTATCTGATTAAGTCAACCCACCCAAGATTCGAATCGAATGTGAGAAACAAGCATCTTGTGTGTGATTTTTATGCGACTCGTCAAACGGACAATCAAGTTGATTCCAAGTATTCAATAAAACTTAGAATGTTTCTATTCTCTTTCTGAGACAACGTATCTTCGGTTAAGCCATACTAGGACTTAGCAGCTTTCTCCTCACCACTTTTCTACCCTGAGGTCAACACACTATGTGTATATCTCCCTAGCTGGACCTCTAGGTCTCTTATTCCTAATTCTTTTCTTCATAATTTTTTTTCTATTTTTCTATAAGATAAACACCTAGTTGTAGCAAGGTGTTTTTATTCGAAAATGGAAAGGGATAACATCCATATGTAGTGTGATGCTTTTATTTGGTAGAAAATAATTTTTTTTTCTTTTTTTTCCTATATATATATATATATATATATATATTTTACCTTCTAATTCTTTTCGACTGAATGTGTATATATATATCTTTTCTCCGAATCATTTTTCTAGGTGAGTGGCCCTCCATCCATTCTAAATGCTTTGCCCTATAAATAGGAATAGTCTTAAGAGCTAGAAACACGGCAAGGTCCTTTGGATCTGCAAGCCCTAAGACTAAATCTTATTGACCACTAAGGACTCAACAAAATCATCCATAAGACAAGTCAGCGTATAGTGCAAGTGAAGATATTTGGAACTCAAAGATTATCCAAACCAAAGGGTGGAATGACAAGTTATTCACTCATCACCCTTTTGACTTAATACTTCTAGCTTTTCAGACTCCTTTCAAAGTCTCAAGAAAATCAATCTAGTTTTAGGTAAATACTCAAGAAAAATTAAGTCTAAAAAGACCTAAGGAGTTTAGGTAGAAAGACTTTGTTTCACATTTTCTATAATCAGTAAATTCACAAAATCATGAATTCTTGACTTTACCTAGCTTGAATCTTAAGAACTACACTTAAACACCCCTTTTTCTTCTTCATCTTTTTTAATGAATACTATATATAGGAATACTGACAGGATTAGATGACATATCAAAATAAGACATGCAATGTCCACCCCCCTATGCCTATTTATTACAATGTCTTTGTTGGAATGTATGCAGAATAATCAAAGTACAATAAGAAAGAAGAGGGGATATCACCTAACTGAGCTTACTATTCTAGGTCAGTTTAGAAAAATAAAAATCTCAATACCTGCATAGAGTACTGGGTTGCTTCCTAGCCAATGTTAAGTTTTACATCATTAGCTAGACTCAGTTCAGCTCTAAGACAATTCTAGGAGGTTAATGTGATTATCAGGAATAGGACCAGGGTACTGAGTAATATAAGGCTTCAGCCTCTGACCATTGACCTTAGTCTCCTGTCCAGTCATGGGGTCTATAATTAATATTGCTCCATGAGGATAAATCTTTTTTATAATGAAAGGACCCATCCATTTTGATCTCAATTTTCCTGGAAGGAGCTTCAAGCGTGCATCAAAAAGCCACACCTTCTGGTTAAGGACAAAGCTTTTTCGGGAAATATACTTGTCATGTAAAGCTTTTATCCTATTCTTATATATCCTTGTGCTATCATAAGCATCATTCCGGATTTCCTCCAATTTAGTCAATTGGAGTTTTCTTTGTTGTCCAGATTGATCAAGATTTAATTTAAAAGCCCTAATGGCCAAATAAGCTTTATGTTCCAATTCCATAGGTAAATGACAAGATTCTCCATAGACTAAATGGAACAGAGACATTCCAATCGAGGTTTCATACGTAGTCTAGTAGGCCCAGAGAGCGTCATCTAATTTCGTGGACCAATCCTTATGTTCGTTGCTCTGAAACAGGTTTTAAAATCATCGCGTTGCAGTATAGATCGAATCAGTGAGAAAACATATAATATTTATTACTCGAATGAAAGTCCGAGGTCGAACATAGGGAGAAAATAGGAATTTACACACTAATCTCAATAATGCAAATGAGCACAAGAAAATGAGCTAAATAATGCTAAGCAATGAATATTAATTACTCAAAATTGATCATCAATGTTGAATATAAGTCTAATAAGAGTTTGGCATATCAAAAAGAAATCTAGAATAAAAATAGTGGTGATTTAGATCACCAATTACCTAATCTAGATAATCATATAATAGTTAAGTAGGAATGGCAAATAAACCAACAATAACCAGGACCACTTAAGTAATTAAATAAATGAACAGTGCCTCCGACGTCTGATTTGCTAATCAGACAGCTTAAGTGCTTCCTCATCTTCTTAGCCCTTTTTCTTCTTCAACTATGCCTTCTCTCTTTTGCCTCTCTTCTTCTCTACTTTCTTTGCTCTCTTCTTCCTCTTCTCCTTCTATGCCTTCTTTTTTTCTTCCTTTCTTCTTACGCACAAGGGAAGCAATCCCTCCAGCAACTAAGTGTCACAGAGAGTAAAACCCCCTAACCCCTGCTCTCTTTCTCTCTCTTGTTCCTCCTCTTCTCTCTCAAATCAGGTGGGTATACGGGTAATCGATTCAAAGCCCAGACCTGCATGGCATGACCATGGGCGAGGGTGTGCGTGGGCACATGCTAGGGGACCTCACCCTGTGCTACTGAGGTGATAAGGCTATAGCAGAAATTCAATGTATGCACCTTCGTGCACCCGTTAGCAAACGAGGTGGGACTAAAGTCCCGCACTGTCTTTAGCTACAGCAGCGGCTGAAGCTCCTTCGCCAATTGGAGCACAAGGCTGGTCAATGTCTTAATTCTTTGGTCCACGCACTTTCTGGGAAGAGTTCCACACCTCTTGAAGTGAAAACCTGGAGCTATCAAGACCTGGAGCGAGCTTCGAGCAAGCTTGAAGCTTCTCGGTAATGGCGGCTGAAGTTGGCACCTGAAATATAAGAACACGGGCTTCTCACCTTAGTTAAAAGGCTCAAGAGGGTCGTCAGTGGATGAGGAATGCAGTGGTGGTGGTTTTTTGGCGTGGAAGTAGATGTAGTAGCTGGACGGTGACAGGGATGGTCGTGAGAAGGTGGGTTATTCGATGGGTGTTTTGGATGGATGGGAAGGTGAATATATAGAGGGCTTTCGTAGAGGGTGTTACGGCGGAGCTTGTGGACTAGTTGGCAAGGGGGATGGTCATGTGTAGCGGGCGGGAACCCTCTCTGGAGTGGTCGTCGGAGATGGAGGAGATGAAGTCATTTGGTGTCGTCGGTGGTCGAATTTGAAGAATAGAGAGAGGAGAAGAGAGTAGGGGAGATAAGGAAACTAAAGGACCTAATCTAAGGATGAAATAGATAGGAATTGGTGCCAACTTTGATCTGCTAATGCCGTGGAAGAGAACTTTTCTGGAGGGAGATGGCAACGAAGATAGAGGTCTGGGTTGAAAGAGCTTTGGCCAGCCACTGTCGGAGGAAGGAGGGGAGGATAGCTGTTTCTCGCTCGAAATCAAGTTTTAAATCGTTGTGTTGTAGTATAGTTGAAATCTCATGAAAAATAGATAAAATTTATACTCGAAAAGGTCCAAGGTCGTTCGCTGGGAGCAAGTAGGAATTCGGTTCTCAAAATTGCAATTTAATACTATAGAGATACGAAATTGTAATTGATTCAGAATAATGTAGCAATAAAATCAAGTACCAGACTGCAAAAAGAATGTAGTAAAACGGTGATTTGAATCACCAATTAGTCCATACAATAATGGCAAATAAAACTCAATAGTTATGTATGAAGTAAACTCAAATCAGTCATCTGAATATTCAATTAGACGTCTTAAATGTCTGATGAATAGTGCTTTTTCTCTGATTTCTTCTTCTTTCTTTCTTTGCTCTTCTGTTCTTGTGCGACTCCTCTTCTTTCTGCTTTCTTTCTCTGCTCTTCTTCTTCATGCAGAGGGGGAAGGATCCTCAATTTTGTCTAAGTGTCGGCCAGTCCTTCTCAGAGCAAAACCCCCTTGCCCCCACGCACTATCCTATCTTTCTCTCCTTTGGTCACATTCCCCCAGAGTCTCCAATAGTACCAAGTTATTGGATTTTCGAACCTAGAGCGCACCCAGGTCCAGGGCTACGGGCATGGGTCGCAGCCAAGGAGTGCTTAGGTTAGGCAGGTTATCGGGTCAGCCAGATCCACAGGGTCAAAGTCGCGGACGAGGCACGTAAGGGCGCGTGCGAGGACCTCACCCCCTATGTGTGTTGAGGTAAATAGCCCGCTTCACCTTTTCAATTTATTCGGCTGCGTTGCTTCTAAAACTCACAAGGTGGGACTAAATCAGTCCTCTTCATTACGTGAACAGCCGCTGAAACTCACGTCCAATTGGAGGTGAAGGAGTAGTCAAAGCTCCAAATTGAAAGCCTGGAAATCTTCTTGGGAGTATTCCGTGTAACTTGAAGGTGGCACCTGGAGCGAATGCCTTAAGAACACGGCTTCAAGCTTCCTTCAAAGCTCTGCGGCAATGGTATGGCACCTGAAACCTGAAAATCACAATACGGGCTTGTAGCCCCAATTAAACCAATTCACGAGCATTGCCAAACCACGGCGAATGCATAAGGGATGGTCTCGTGGTTAGTGGAGGTGTGTGGTGGTCTTCGGAGGTCAGAGGAGGAATGCAACGGTGGGTGTGTTCAGTGGCACTGTAGGGGGGTTAATAGCTCTTAATGAGTGAGGGCTTTTGATCGTCGTGATGAGGCGGAGGTGTGGAGCGTGGAAGCGGCACGTTTGGGCAAGTGTGGAAGCCGCTAGGGCTCACCGGAGGTACGCTGGCGAGGTGGAAGACGGAGGGTGTTAGGGCAAGTCAGCGGTTGAAATTTACTGCGGTTGGGATGAAAATTAAGTAGAGGAGGTAAGGGACTTATCTAGGTAGTTGGTAGATGATGGAGAGTCAAGGCAGCACCGATTGTAGTATGGTCGGTGTCAGGGAAGAAAGTGCTCTGGTGAGTAGGAATCGGTGAGGAAGATAGAGGACGGAGCGTCGGTGGGTACAACATGATGTGGAAGAGAGTGAGGGAGATAAATCCACCGTCGGTATTGCTTGCGGATGAAGGATGGAGTCGAAGGAGCTCGTTGGACTTCGAGGAGCTTCGGCTGGATGGGGAGAGACAAAATTAAGGGAGAATCCGGTCGAATTCGAGTGTGGGATCTTCAGTTTGATCTGGGTGTCTTTTTATAGGCCTTTGGATGGCATTTTGGGCTTGGGAAGCTTGGAAAGCTCCCCGGAGTAAAAATTCTCTAGGATACCCAAATCTCTCATGCGCTCACATGAGAGATTGGGAAGGTTTTAGGGCGTGGGAATTGGCTCAAAAGGAAGGAAATTCCTTGACGAACTTCCCTTTTAAATCTGAGAGGGATTCGTCAAGGAATCAAGGAGATCTTGTCAATTTTAGGTCGCTAGAGCATGTAGGAATAGGATTAATGGCAGTAGGGACCTATTTGTGAAAATGATGACAAAGTTAGGGGTCTTTTTATAAATATTTTGAAAGTTAAGGGCATATATGTAATCAGACAGGACTAAGTTGCAAACTAAGTCAAGACAATCTCAGCTTGGGTCCAAATTTTGGTACAAACCTAATTTGGACCTAAGGAATCTAATGGTGAGGTTGGATTTTGCTTTTGACCATATTTGACTGGGTAATTTATGCAAAAACCTAAATTAAGGCAAATGTCTGTTTGAGACTCTATTCTAGGCCAAAATGGGTTCTGACGGTCAATTTCAAGGTACCAATCCCTAGAGAATAGTTGTCTATGTATTTTAGAGGGTTCAGGTGAATTTTATCCTAACCAGAACCTCAGTTAATTAAGCGGGTCTATTTTTGGGATTTCAAAACTCATTTAATTCCTAAAACACGTGAAAACCCTTTTTCTATCTATTCTAACCCACTTGTTAGCCTTTTAGGACCATTTGACCCTTAAATTAACCCCTGAGAAAACCCATGGTTATACTTCATTCAAGTTATGATGGTAAATTTATAGTTTTAACCCTGGCTTCTTGTCTTTATGTCAGAATGCTAATGAAATGAATTATTACCTTTTGAAGGTTATGTAGGAGCATTTAAAGACATAATTAGATCAAATTGAGTTGGTTTATGGCTCATGATGGTGTTCCCATCAATAGGCGTGCCTTCAATTTGACGGTTGGGGCCGCGAATGAAGGAGACGATGAGGACCAACGGAGCTTGGTCGGAGAGGGGTCGGAGGTATTGTTAGGAAGATGCTTTTGGCCCCAAACCTTGCTAAAAAGCTTGGCCATGTGACAGGGGTTCTTTTATAGGCCATAGAAAACCCTTCCAAGCTTGGAAAGAAACTTCCAAGCTCGGAAGGTTTTTGCGAAGTAGGAGACCCGAATCTTTGAAAGGTTTGTATGGCCTTTTGGGAAAGACTTAGAGCCCAAGGAATGGCTCAAATGGAAGGTAACTTCCCAAGGAATCCTCGTATGAATTTTGGTAGAGATTGATTGAGAATAGAGCGAGAAATCCTCTCTCGAAACTTGACGGTGAAGGTTTAACCTTCCAAAAATGGCGTGGGGACCTATTTATGAAAATGATAACAAAGTTAGGGGCCTTTTTCTAAGGATTTTGAAAGTTAAGGGCATATGTGTGATATAAAAGAATCAAACAGGATCAAATTGCGAACAAGGTCAAGACATTCTCAAATTAGGCCAAAATTTTGGTACAAACCTAATTTGGACCAAAGGAATCCAATGGTGAAGTTGGATTTTGGTTTTGACCATATTTGACTGGGTAATTTATGCAAAAACCTAAATTAAGGCAAATGTCTGTTTGAGACTCTATTCCAGGCCAAAATGGGTTCTGACGGTCAATTTCAAGGTACCAATCCCTAGAGAATAGTTGTCTATGTATTTTAGAGGGTTTAGGTGAATTTTATCCTAACCAGAACCTCAGTTAATTAAGAGGGTCTGTTTTTTCGAATTTCAAAACTCATTTAACTCTTAAAACACGTGAAAACCCTTTTCCATCTATTCTAACCCACTTGTTAGCCTTTTAGGACCATTTGACCCTTAAATTAATCCCTGAGAAAACCCATGGTTGTACTTCATTCAAGTTATGATGGTAAATTTATAGTTTTAACCCTGGCTTCTTGTCTTTATGTCAGAATGCTAATGAAATGAATTATTACCTTTTGAAGGTTATGTAGGAGCATTTAAAGACTTAATTAGATCAAATTGAGTTGGTTTATGGCTCATGATTGTGTTCCCATCAATAGGTGTGCCTTCAATTTGACGGTTGGGGCCGCGAATGAAGGAGACGAAGAAGACCATCGGAGCTTGGTCGGAGAGGGGCCGGAGGTATTGTTAGGAAGATGCTTTTGGCCCCAAACCTTGCTAAAAAGCTTGGCCGTGTGACAGGGGTTCTTTTATATGCCATAGAAAGCCCTTCCAAGCTTGGAAAGAAGCTTCCAAGCTCGGAAGGTTTTTGCGAAGTAGGATACC
This sequence comes from Thalassia testudinum, assembly GCA_037157565.1. Taxonomy (NCBI): domain Eukaryota; kingdom Viridiplantae; phylum Streptophyta; class Magnoliopsida; order Alismatales; family Hydrocharitaceae; genus Thalassia; species Thalassia testudinum. The sequence continues at coordinate 37,868,307 of JAZHRO010000056.1, forward strand.
CGAATCTTTGAAAGGTTTGTATGGCCTTTTGGGAAAGACTTAGAGCCCAAGGAATGGCTAAAATGGAAGGTAACTTCCCAAGGAATCCTCGTATGAATCTTGGTAGAGATTGATTGAGAATCGAGCGAGAAATCCTCTCTCGAAACTTGACGGTGAAGGTTTAACCTTCCAAAAATGGCGTGGGGACCTAATTACGAAAATGATGACAAAGTTAGGGGCCTTTTTGTAAGGATTTTGAAAGTTAAGGGCATATGTGTGATATAAAAGAATCAAACATGATCAAATTGCGAACAAGGTTAAGACAATCTCAAATTAGGCCCAAATTTTGGTACAAACCTAATTTGGACCTAAGGAATCCAATGGTGAAGTTGGATTTTGGTTTTCACCAAGTTTTACTGTGTAATTTATGCAAAAACCCAAATTAGGACAAATGTCTGTCTAGGACTCTATTTTGGGTCAAGATGGATTCTGATGGTCAAATTGAAGGTACCAACCCTAGAGAATATTTTTCGATGAATTTTAGAGGGTTTAGGTGAATTTTATCCTGACCAGAACCTCATTTAATTAAGCAGGTCTATTTTTAAGGTTTCGAAAGTCATTTAATTCTCAAAACACGTGAAAACCCTTTTCTGTCTGTTCTAACCAACTTGTTAGCCTTTTAGGACCATTTGACCCTTAAATTAACCCCTGAGAAAACCCATGGTTGTACTTCATTCAAGTTATGATGGTAAATTTATAGTTTTAACCCTGGCTTCTTGTCTTTATGTCAGAATGCTAATGAAATGAATTATTACCTTTTGAAGGTTATGTAGGAGCATTTAAAGACTTAATTAGATCAAATTGAGTTGGTTTATGGCTCATGATGGTGTTCCCATCAATAGGTGTGCCTTCAATTTGACGGTTGGGGCCGCGAATGAAGGAGACGAAGAGGACCATCGGAGCTTGGTCGGAGAGGGTCCGGAGGTATTGTTAGGAAGATGCTTTTGGCCCCAAACCTTGCTAAAAAGCTTGGCCATGTGACAGGGGTTCTTTTATAGGCCATAGAAAGCCCTTCCAAGCTTGGAAAGAAGCTTCCAAGCTCGGAAGGTTTTTGCGAAGTAGGATACCCGAATCTTTGAAAGGTTTGTATGGCCTTTTGGGAAAGACTTAGAGCCCAAGGAATGGCTCAAATGGAAGGTAACTTCCCAAGGAATCCTCGTATGAATTTTGGTAGAGATTGATTGAGAATCGAGCGAGAAATCCTCTCTCGAAACTTGACGGTGAAGGTTTAACCTTCCAAAAATGGCGTGGGGACCTAATTATGAAAATGATGACAAAGTTAGGGGCCTTTTTGTAAGGATTTTGAAAGTTAAGGGCATATGTGTGATATAAAAGAATCAAACATGATCAAATTGCGAACAAAGTCAAGACAGTCTCAAATTAAGCCCAAATTTTGGTACAAACCTCATTTGGACCAAAGGAATCCAATGGTGAAGTTGGATTTTGGTTTTGACCATATTTGACTGGGTAATTTATGCAAAAACCTAAATTAAGGCAAATGTCTGTTTGAGATTCTATTCTAGGCCAAAATGGGTTCTAACGGTCGATTTCAAGGTACCAATCCCTAGAGAATAGTTGTCTATGTATTTTAGAGGTTTTAGGTGAATTTTATCCTAACCAGAACCTCAGTTAATTAAGCGGGTCTGTTTTTTCGGATTTCAAAACTCATTTAACTCTTAAAACACGTGAAAACCCTTTTCTATCTATTCTAACCCACTTGTTAGCCTTTTAGGACCATTTGACCCTTAAATTAACCCTTGAGAAAACCCATGGTTGTACTTCATTCAAGTTATGATGGTAAATTTATAGTTTTAACCCTGGCTTCTTGTCTTTATGTCAGAATGCTAATGAAATGAATTATTACCTTTTGAAGGTTATGTAGGAGCATTTAAAGACTTAATTAGATCAAATTGAGTTGGTTTATGGCTCAAGATGGTGTTCCCATCAATAGGTGTGCCTTCAATTTGACGGTTGGGGCCGCGAATGTGGGATACGAAGAAGACCATCGGAGCTTGGTCGGAGAGGGGCCGGAGGTATTGTTAGGAAGATGCTTTTGGCCCCAAACCTTGCTAAAAAGCTTGGCCATGTGACAGGGGTTCTTTTATAGGCCATAGAAAGCCCTTCCAAGCTTGGAAAGAAGCTTCCAAGCTCGGAAGGTTTTTGCGAAGTAGGATACCCGAATCTTTGAAAGGTTTGTATGGCCTTTTGGGAAAGACTTAGAGCCCAAGGAATGGCTAAAATGGAAGGTAACTTCCCAAGGAATCCTCGTATGAATTTTGGTAGAGATTGATTGAGAATCGAGCGAGAAATCCTCTGCCGAAACTTGACGATGAAGGTTTAACATTCCAAAAATGGCGTGGGGACCTAATTATGAAAATGATGACAAAGTTAGGGGCCTTTTTGTAAGGATTTTGAAAGTTAAGGGCATATGTGTGATATAAAAGAATCAAACATGATCAAATTGCGAACAAGGTCAAGATAGTCTCAAATTAGGCCCAAATTTTGGTACAAACCTAATTTGGACCTAAGGAATCCAATGGTGAAGTTGGATTTTGGTTTTGACCAAGTTTTACCGTGTAATTTATGCAAAAACCCAAATTAGGATAAATGTCTGTCTAGGACTCTATTTCGGGTCAAGATGGATTCTGATGGACAAATTGAAGGTACCAACCCTAGAGAATATTTTTCGATGACTTTTAGAGGGTTTAGGTGAATTTTATCCTGACCAGAACCTCATTTAATTAAGCAGGTCTATTTTTAAGGTTTCGAAAGTCATTTAATTCTCAAAACACGTGAAAACCCTTTTCTGTCTGTTCTAACCAACTTGTTAGCCTTTTAGGACCATTTGACCCTTAAATTAACCCCTGAGAAAACCCATGGTTGTACTTCATTCAAGTTATGATGGTCAATTTATAGTTTTAACCCTGGCTTTTTGTCTTTATGTCAGAATGCTAATGAAATGAATTATTACCTTTTGAAGGTTATGTAGGAGCATTTAAAGACTTAATTAGATCAAATTGAGTTGGTTTATGGCTCAAGATGGTGTTCCCATCAATAGGTGTGCCTTCAATTTGACGGTTGGGGCCGCGAATGAAGGAGACGAAGAGTACCATCGGAGCTTGGTCGGAGAGGGGCCGGAGGTATTGTTAGGAAGATGCTTTTGGCCCCAAACCTTGCTAAAAAGCCTAGCCATGTGACAGGGGTTCTTTTATAGGCCATAGAAAGCCCTTCCAAGCTTGGAAAGAAGCTTCCAAGCTCGGAAGGTTTTTGCGAAGTAGGATACCCGAATCTTTGAAAGGTTTGTATGGCCTTTTGGGAAAGACTTAGAGCCTAAGGAATGGCTCAAATGGAAGGTAACTTCCCAAGGAATCCTCGTATGAATTTTGGTAGAGATTGATTGAGAATCGAGCGAGAAATCCTCTCTCGAAACTTGACGGTGAAGGTTTAACCTTCCAAAATGGCGTGGGGACCTAATTATGAAAATGATGACAAAGTTAGGGGCCTTTTTGTAAGGATTTTGAAAGTTAAGGGCATATGTGTGATATAAAAGAATCAAACATGATCAAATTGCGAACAAGGTCAAGACAGTCTCAAATTAGGCCCAAATTTTGGTAAATCCCTAATTTGGACCTAAGGAATCCAATGGTGAAGTTGGATTTTGGTTTTAACCAAGTTTTACTGTGTAATTTATTCAAAAACCCAAATTAGGACAAATGTCTGTCTAGGACTCTATTTTGGTCAAGACGGATTCTGATGGTCAAATTGAAGGTACCAACCCTAGAGAATATTTTTCGATGAATTTTAGAGGGTTTAGGTGAATTTTATCCTGACCAGAACCTCATTTAATTAAGCAGGTTTATTTTTAAGGTTTCGAAAGTCATTTAATTCTCAAAACACGTGAAAATCCTTTTCTGTCTGTTCTAACCAACTTGTTAGCCTTTTAGGACCATTTGACCCTTAAATTAACCCCTGAGAAAAGCCATGGTTGTACTTCATTCAAGTTATGATGGTAAATTTATAGTTTTAACCCTGGCTTCTTGTCTTTATGTCAGAATGCTAATGAAATGAATTATCACCTTTTGAAGGTTATGTAGGTGCATTTAAAGACTTAATTAAATCAAATTGAGTTGGTTTATGGCTCATGATGGTGTTCCCATCAATAGGTGTGCCTTCAATTTGACGGTTGGGGACGCGAATGAAGGAGACGAAGAGGACCATTGGAGCTTGGTCGGAGAGGGGCCAGAGGTATTGTTAGGAAGATGCTTTTGGCCCCAAACCTTGCTAAAAAGCTTGGCCATGTGACAGGGGTTCTTTTATAGGCCATAGAAAGCCCTTCCAAGCTTGGAAAGAAGCTTCCAAGCTCGGAAGGTTTTTGCGAAGTAGGATACCCGAATCTTTGAAAGGTTTTTATGGCCTTTTGGGAAAGACTTAGAGCCCAAGGAATGGCTCAAATGGAAGGTAACTTCCCAAGGAATCCTCGTATGAATTTTGGTAGAGATTGATTGAGAATCGAGAGAGAAATCCTCTCTCGAAACTTGACGGTGAAGGTTTAAAATTCCAAAAATGGCGTGGGGACCTAATTACGAAAATGATGACAAAGTTAGGGGCCTTTTTGTAAGGATTTTGAAAGTTAAGGGCATATGTGTGATATAAAAGAATCAAACATGATCAAATTGCGAACAAGGTCAAGACAGTCTCAAATTAGGCCCAAATTTTGGTACAAACCTAATTTGGACCTAAGGAATCAAATGATGAAGTTGGATTTTGGTTTTCACCAAGTTTTACTGTGTAATTTATGCAAAAACCCAAATTAGGATAAATGTCTGTCTAGGACTCTATTTTGGGTCAAGACGGATTCTGATGGTCAAATTGAAGGTACCAACCCTAGAGAATATTTTTCGATGAATTTTAGAGGGTTTAGGTGAATTTTATCCTCACCAGAACCTCATTTAATTAAGCAGGTCTATTTTTAAGGTTTCGAAAGTTATTTAATTCTCAAAACACGTGAAAACCCTTTTCTGTCTGTTCTAACCAACTTGTTAGCCTTTTAGGACCATTTGACCCTTAAATTAACCCCTGAGAAAAGCCATGGTTGTACTTCATTCAAGTTATGATGGTAAATTTATAGTTTTAACCCTGGCTTCTTGTCTTTATGTCAGAATGCTAATGAAATGAATTATTACCATTTGAAGGTTATGTAGGAGCATTTAAAGACTTAATTAGATCAAATTGAGTTGGTTTATGGCTCATGATGGTGTTCCCATCAATAGGTGTGCCTTCAATTTGACGGTTGGGGACGCGAATGAAGGAGACGAAGAGGACCATCGGAGCTTGGTCGGAGAGGGGCCAGAGGTATTGTTAGGAAGATGCTTTTGGCCCCAAACCTTGCTAGAAAGCTTGGCCATGTGACAGGGGTTCTTTTATAGGCCATAGAAAGCCCTTCCGAGCATGGAAAGAAGCTTCCAAGCTCGGAAGGTTTTTGCGAAGTAGGATACCCGAATCTTTGAAAGGTTTGTGTGGCCTTTTGGGAAAGACTTAGAGCCCAAGGAATTGCTCAAATGGAAGGTAACTTCCCAAGGAATCCTCGTATGAATTTTGGTAGACATTGATTGAGAATCGAGCGAGAAATCCTCTCTCGAAACTTGACGGTGAAGGTTTAACCTTCCAAAAATGGCGTGGGGACCTAATTATGAAAATGATGACAAAGTTAGGGGCCTTTTTGTAAGGATTTTGAAAGTTAAGGGCATATGTGTGATATAAAAGAATCAAACATGATCAAATTGCGAACAAGGTCAAGACAGTCTCAAATTAGGCCCAAATTTTGGTACAAACCTAATTTGGACCTAAGGAATCCAATGGTGAAGTTGGATTTTGGTTTTAACCAAGTTTTACTGTGTAATTTATGCAAAAACCCAAATTAGGACAAATGTCTATCTAGGACTCTATTTTTGGTCAAGACGGATTCTGATGGTCAAATTGAAGGTACCAACCCTAGAGAATATTTTTCGATGAATTTTAGAGTGTTTAGGTGAATTTTATCCTGACCAGAACCTCATTTAATTAAGCAGGTCTATTTTTAAGGTTTCGAAAGTTATTTAATTCTCAAAACACGTGAAAACCCTTTTCTGTCTGTTCTAACCAACTTGTTAGCCTTTTAGGAACATTTGACCCTTAAATTAACCCCTGAGAAAAGCCATGGTTGTACTTCATTCAAGTTATGATGGTAAATTTATAGTTTTAACCCTGGCTTCTTGTCTTTATGTCAGAATGCTAATGAAATGAATTATTACCTTTTGAAGGTTATGTAGGAGCATTTAAAGACTTAATTAGATCAAATTGAGTTGGTTTATGGCTCATGATGGTGTTCCCATCAATAGGTGTGCCTTCAATTTGACGGTTGGGGCCGCGAATGAAGGAGACGAAGAGGACCATCGGAGCTTGGTCGGAGAGGGGCCAGAGGTATTGTTAGGAAGATGCTTTTGGCCCCAAACCTTGCTAGAAAGCGTGGCCATGTGACAGGGGTTCTTTTATAGGCCATAGAAAGCCCTTCCAAGCTTGGAAAGAAGCTTCCAAGCTCGGAAGGTTTTTGCGAAGTAGGATACCCGAATCTTTGAAAGGTTTTTATGGCCTTTTGGGAAAGACTTAGAGCCCAAGGAATGGCTCAAATGGAAGGTAACTTCCCAAGGAATCCTCGTATGAATTTTGGTAGAGATTGATCGAGAATCGAGCGAGAAATCCTCTCTCGAAACTTGACGGTGAAGGTTTAACCTTCCAAAAATGGCGTAGGGACCCAATTATGAAAATGATGACAAAGTTAGGGGCCTTTTTGTAAGGATTTTGAAAGTTAAGGGCATATGTGTGATATAAAAGAATCAAACATGATCAAATTGCGAACAAGGTCAAGACAGTCTCAAATTAGGCCCAAATTTTGGTACAAACCTAATTTGGACCTAAGGAATCCAATGGTGAAGTTGGATTTTGGTTTTCACCAAGTTTTACTGTGTAATTTATGCAAAAACCCAAATTCGGACAAATGTCTGTCTAGGACTCTATTTTGGGTCAAGACGGATTCTGATGGTCAAATTGAAGGTACCAACCCTAGAGAATATTTTTCGATGAATTTTAGAGTGTTTAGGTGAATTTTATCCTGACCAGAACCTCATTTAATTAAGCAGGTCTATTTTTAAGGTTTCGAAAGTTATTTAATTCTCAAAACACGTGAAAACCCTTTTCTGTCTGTTCTAACCAACTTGTTAGCCTTTTAGGACCATTTGACCCTTAAATTAACCCCTGAGAAAAGCCATGGTTGTACTTCATTCAAGTTATGATGGTAAATTTATAGTTTTAACCCTGGCTTCTTGTCTTTATGTCAGAATGCTAATGAAATGAATTATTACCTTTTGAAGGTTATGTAGGAGCATTTAAAGACTTAATTAGATCAAATTGAGTTGGTTTATGGCTCATGATGGTGTTCCCATCAATAGGTGTGCCTTCAATTTGACGGTTGGGGCCGCGAATGAAGGAGACGAAGAGGACCATCGGAGCTTGGTCGGAGAGGGGCCGGAGGTATTGTTAGGAAGATGCTTTTGGCCCCAAACCTTGCTAGAAAGCTTGGCCATGTGACAGGGGTTCTTTTATAGGCCATAGAAAGCCCTTCCAAGCTTGGAAAGAAGCTTCCAAGCTCGGAAGGTTTTTGCGAAGTAGGATACCCGAATCTTTGAAAGGTTTTTATGGCCTTTTGGGAAAGACTTAGAGCCCAAGGAATGGCTCAAATGGAAGGTAACTTCCCAAGGAATCCTCGTATGAATTTTGGTAGAGATTGATCGAGAATCGAGCGAGAAATCCTCTCTCGAAACTTGACGGTGAAGGTTTAACCTTCCAAAAATGGCGTGGGGACCTAATTATGAAAATGATGACAAAGTTGGGGGCCTTTTTGTAAGGATTTTGAAAGTTGAGGGCATATGTGTGATATAAAAGAATCAAACATGATCAAATTGCGAACAAGGTCAAGACAGTCTCAAATTAGGCCCAAATTTTGGTAAATACCTAATTTGGACCTAAGGAATCCAATGGTGAAGTTGGATTTTGGTTTTAACCAAGTTTTACTGTGTAATTTATGCAAAAATCCAAATTAGGACAAATGTCTGTCTAGGACTCTATTTTGGGTCAAGACGGATTCTGATGGTCAAATTGAAGGTACCAACCCTAGAGAATATTTTTCGATGAATTTTAGAGGGTTTAGGTGAATTTTATCCTGACCAGAACCTCATTTAATTAAGCAGGTCTATTTTTAAGGTTTCGAAAGTCATTTAATTCTCAAAACACGTGAAAACCCTTTTCTGTCTGTTCTAACCAACTTGTTAGCCTTTTAGGACCATTTGACCCTTAAATTAACCCCTGAGAAAAGCCATGGTTGTACTTCATTCAAGTTATGATGGTAAATTTATAGTTTTAACCCTGGCTTCTTGTCTTTATGTCAGAATGCTAATGAAATGAATTATGACCATTTGAAGGTTATGTAGGAGCATTTAAAGACTTAATTAGATCAAATTGAGTTGGTTTATGGCTCATGATGGTGTTCCCATCAATAGGTGTGCCTTCAATTTGACGGTTGGGGACGCGAATGAAGGAGACGAAGAGGACCATCGGAGCTTGGTCGGATAGGGGCCAGAGGTATTGTTAGGAAGATGCTTTTGGCCCCAAACCTTGCTAGAAAGCTTGGCCATGTGACAGGGGTTCTTTTATAGGCCATAGAAAGCCCTTCCGAGCATGGAAAGAAGCTTCCAAGCTCGGAAGGTTTTTGCGAAGTAGGATACCCGAATCTTTGAAAGGTTTGTATGGCCTTTTGGGAAAGACTTAGAGCCCAAGGAATGGCTCAAATGGAAGGTAACTTCCCAAGGAATCCTCGTATGAATTTTGGTAGAGATTGATTGAGAATCGAGCGAGAAATCCTCTCTCGAAACTTGACGATGAAGGTTTAACATTCCAAAAATGGCGTGGGGACCTAATTATGAAAATGATGACAAAGTTAGGGGCCTTTTTGTAAGGATTTTGAAAGTTAAGGGCATATGTGTGATATAAAAGAATCAAACATGATCAAATTGCGAACAAGGTCAAGACAGTCTCAAATTAGGCCCAAATTTTGGTACAAACCTAATTTGGACCTAAGGAATCCAGTGGTGAAGTTGGATTTTGGTTTTCACCAAGTTTTACTGTGTAATTTATGCAAAAACCCAAATTAGGACAAATGTCTGTCTAAGACTCTATTTTGGGTCAAGACGGATTCTGATGGTCAAATTGAAGGTACCAACCCTAGAGAATATTTTTCGATGAATTTTAGAGTGTTTAGGTGAATTTTATCCTGACCAGAACCTCATTTAATTAAGCAGGTCTATTTTTAAGGTTTCGAAAGTTATTTAATTCTCAAAACACGTGAAAACCCTTTTCTGTCTGTTCTAACCAACTTGTTAGCCTTTTAGGACCATTTGACCCTTAAATTAACCCCTGAGAAAAGCCATGGTTGTACTTCATTCAAGTTATGATGGTAAATTTATAGTTTTAACCCTGGCTTCTTGTCTTTATGTCAGAATGCTAATGAAATGAATTATTACCTTTTGAAGGTTATGTAGGAGCATTTAAAGACTTAATTAGATCAAATTGAGTTGGTTTATGGCTCATGATGGTGTTCCCATCAATAGGTGTGCCTTCAATTTGACGGTTGGGGCCGCGAATGAAGGAGACGAAGAGGACCATCGGAGCTTGGTCGGAGAGGAGCCAGAGGTATTGTTAGGAAGATGCTTTTGGCCCCAAACCTTGCTAGAAAGCTTGGCCATGTGACAGGGGTTCTTTTATAGGCCATAGAAAGCCCTTCCAAGCTTGGAAAGAAGCTTCCAAGCTCGGAAGGTTTTTGCGAAGTAGGATACCCGAATCCTTGAAAGGTTTGTATGGCCTTTTGGGAAAGACTTAGAGCCCAAGGAATTGCTCAAATGGAAGGTAACTTCCCAAGGAATCCTCGTATGAATTTTGGTAGAGATTGATTGAGAATCGAGCGAGAAATCCTCTCTCGAAACTTGACGGTGAAGTTTTAACCTTCCAAAAATGGCGTGGGGACCTAATTACGAAAATGATGACAAAGTTAGGGGCCTTTTTGTAAGGATTTTGAAAGTTAAGGGCATATGTGTGATATAAAAGAATCAAACAAGATCAAATTGCGAACAAAGTCAAGACAGTCTCAAATTAAGCCCAAATTTTGGTACAAACCTAATTTGGACCTAAGGAATCCAATGGTGAAGTTGGATTTTGGTTTTCACCAAGTTTTACTGTGTAATTTATGCAAAAACCCAAATTAGGACAAATGTCTGTTTAGGACACTATTTTTGGGTCAAGACGGATTCTGATGGTCAAATTGAAGGTACCAACCCTAGAGAATATTTTTCGATGAATTTTAGATGGTTTAGGTGAATTTTATCCTCACCAGAACCTCATTTAATTAAGCAGGTCTATTTTTAAGGTTTCGAAAGTCATTTAATTCTCAAAACACGTGAAAACCCTTTTCTGTCTGTTCTAACCAACTTGTTAGCCTTTTAGGACCATTTGACCCTTAAATTAACCCCTGAGAAAACCCATGGTTGTACTTCATTCAAGTTATGATGGTAAATTTATAGTTTTAACCCTGGCTTCTTGTCTTTATGTCAGAATGCTAATGAAATGAATTATCACCTTTTGAAGGTTATGTAGGAGCATTTAAAGACTTAATTAGATCAAATTGAGTTGGTTTATGGCTCATGATGGTGTTCCCATCAATAGGTGTGCCTTCAATTTGACGGTTGGGGACGCGAATGAAGGAGACGAAGAGGACCATCGGAGCTTGGTCGGAGAGGGGCCAGAGGTATTGTTAGGAAGATGCTTTTGGCCCCAAACCTTGCTAGAAAGCTTGGCCATGTGACAGGGGTTCTTTTATAGGCCATAGAAAGCCCTTCCAAGCTTGGAAAGAAGCTTCCAAGCTCAGAAGGTTTTTGTGAAGTAGGATACCCGAATCTTTGAAAGGTTTGTATGGCCTTTTGGGAAAGACTTAGAGCCCAAGGAATTGCTCAAATGGAAGGTAACTTCCCAAGGAATCCTCGTATGAATTTTAATAGAGATTGATTGAGAATTGAGCGAGAAATCCTGTCTCGAAACTTGACGGTGAAGGTTTAACCTTCCAAAATGGCGTGGGGACCTAATTATGAAAATGATGACAAAGTTAGGGGCCTTTTTGTAAGGATTTTGAAAGTTAAGGGCATATGTGTGATATAAAAGAATCAAACATGATCAAATTGCGAACAAGGTCAAGACAGTCTCAAATTAGGCCCAAATTTTGGTAAATACCTAATTTGGACCTAAGGAATCCAATGGTGATGTTGGATTTTTGTTTTAACCAAGTTTTACTGTGTAATTTATGCAAAAACCCAAATTAGGACAAATGTCTGTCTAGGACTCTATTTTTGGTCAAGACGGATTCTGATGGTCAAATTGAAGGTACCAACCCTAGAGAATATTTTTCGATGAATTTTAGAGTGTTTAGGTGAATTTTATCCTGACCAGAACCTCATTTAATTAAGCAGGTCTATTTTTAAGGTTTCGAAAGTTATTTAATTCTCAAAACACGTGAAAACCGTTTTCTGTCTGTTCTAACCAACTTGTTAGCCTTTTAGGACCATTTGACCCTTAAATTAACCCCTGAGAAAAGCCATGGTTGTACTTCATTCAAGTTATGATGGTAAATTTAGAGTTTTAACCCTGGCTTCTTGTCTTTATGTCAGAATGCTAATGAAATGAATTATTACCTTTTGAAGGTTATGTAGGAGCATTTAAAGACTTAATTAGATCAAATTGAGTTGGTTTATGGCTCATGATGGTGTTCCCATCAATAGGTGTGCCTTCAATTTGACGGTTGGGGCCGCGAATGAAGGAGACGAAGAGGACCATCGGAGCTTGGTCGGAGAGGGGCCGGAGGTATTGTTAGGAAGATGCTTTTGGCCCCAAACCTTGCTAGAAAGCTTGGCCATGTGACAGGGGTTCTTTTATAGGCCATAGAAAGCCCTTCCAAGCTTGGAAAGAAGCTTCCAAGCTCGGAAGGTTTTTGCGAAGTAGGATACCCGAATCTTTGAAAGGTTTTTATGGCCTTTTGGGAAAGACTTAGAGCCCAAGGAATGGCTCAAATGGAGGGTAACTTCCCAAGGAATCCTCGTATGAATTTTGGTAGAGATTGATTGAGAATCGAGCGAGAAATCCTCTCTCGAAACTTGACGATGAAGGTTTAACATTCCAAAAATGGCGTGGGGACCTAATTATGAAAATGATGACAAAGTTAGGGCCTTTTTGTAAGGATTTTGAAAGTTAAGGGCATATGTGTGATATAAAAGAATCAAACATGATCAAATTGCGAACAAGGTCAAGACAGTCTCAAATTAGGCCCAAATTTTGGTACAAACCTAATTTGGACCTAAGGAATCCAATGGTGAAGTTGGATTTTGGTTTTCACCATGTTTTACTGTGTAATTTATGCAAAAACCCAAATTAGGACAAATGTCTGTCTAGGACTCTATTTTGGGTCAAGACGGATTCTGATGGTCAAATTTAAGGTACCAACCCTAGAGAATATTTTTCGATGAATTTTAGATGGTTTAGGTGAATTTTATCCTCACCAGAACCTCATTTAATTAAGCAGGTCTATTTTTAAGGTTTCGAAAGTCATTTAATTCTCAAAACACGTGAAAACCCTTTTCTGTCTGTTCTAACCAACTTGTTAGCCTTTTAGGACCATTTGACCCTTAAATTAACCCCTGAGAAAAGCCATGGTTGTACTTCATTCAAGTTATGATGGTAAATTTATAGTTTTAACCCTGGCTTCTTGTCTTTATGTCAGAATGCTAATGAAATGAATTATCACCTTTTGAAGGTTATGTAGGAGCATTTAAAGACTTAATTAGATCAAATTGAGTTGGTTTATGGCTCATGATGGTGTTCCCATCAATAGGTGTGCCTTCAATTTGACGGTTGGGGACGCGAATGAAGGAGACGAAGAGGACCATCGGAGCTTGGTCGGAGAGGGGCCAGAGGTATTGTTAGGAAGATGCTTTTGGCCCCAAACCTTGCTAGAAAGCTTGGCCATGTGACAGGGGTTCTTTTATAGGCCATAGAAAGCCCTTCCAAGCTTGGAAAGAAGCTTCCAAGCTCGGAAGGTTTTTGCGAAGTAGGATACCCGAATCTTTGAAAGGTTTGTATGGCCTTTTGGGAAAGACTTAGAGCCCAAGGAATTGCTCAAATGGAAGGTAACTTCCCAAGGAATCCTCGTATGAATTTTGGTAGAGATTGATTGAGAATCGAGCGAGAAATCCTCTCTCGAAACTTGACAGTGAAGGTTTAACCTTCCAAAAATGGCGTGGGGACCTAATTACGAAAATGATGACAAAGTTAGGGGCCTTTTTGTAAGGATTTTGAAAGTTAAGGGCATATGTGTGATATAAAAGAATCAAACATGATCAAATTGCGAACAAGGTCAAGACAGTCTCAAATTAGGCCCAAATTTTGGTACAAACCTAATTTGGACCTAAGGAATCCAATGGTGAAGTTGGATTTTGGTTTTCACCAAGTTTTACTGTGTAATTTATGCAAAAACCCAAATTAGGACAAATGTCTGTCTAGGACTCTATTTTGGGTCAAGACGGATTCTGATGGTCAAATTGAAGGTACCAACCCTAGAGAATATTTTTCGATGAATTTTAGATGGTTTAGGTGAATTTTATCCTGACCAGAACCTCATTTAATTAAGCAGGTCTATTTTTAAGGTTTCGAAAGTCATTTAATTCTCAAAACACGTGAAAACCCTTTTCTGTCTGTTCTAACCAACTTGTTAGCCTTTTAGGACCATTTGACCCTTAAATTAACCCCTGAGAAAACCCATGGTTGTACTTCATTCAAGTTATGATGGTAAATTTATAGTTTTAACCCTGGCTTCTTGTCTTTATGTCAGAATGCTAATGAAATGAATTATCACCTTTTGAAGGTTATGTAGGAGCATTTAAAGACTTAATTAGATCAAATTGAGTTGGTTTATGGCTCATGATGGTGTTCCCATCAATAGGTGTGCCTTCAATTTGACGGTTGGGGACGCGAATGAAGGAGACGAAGAGGACCATCGGAGCTTGGTCGGAGAGGGGCCAGAGGTATTGTTAGGAAGATTCTTTTGGCCCCAAACCTTGCTAGAAAGCTTGGCCATGTGACAGGGGTTCTTTTATAGGCCATAGAAAGCCCTTCCAAGCTTGGAAAGAAGCTTCCAAGCTCAGAAGGTTTTTGCGAAGTAGGATACCCGAATCTTTGAATGGTTTGTATGGCCTTTTGGGAAAGACTTAGAGCCCAAGGAATTGCTCAAATGGAAGGTAACTTCCCAAGGAATCCTCGTATGAATTTTGGTAGAGATTGATTGAGAATCGAGCGAGAAATCCTGTCTCGAAACTTGACGGTGAAGGTTTAACCTTCCAAAAATGGCGTGGGGTCCTAATTATGAAAATGATGACAAAGTTAGGGGCCTTTTTGTAAGGATTTTGAAAGTTAAGGGCATATGTGTGATATAAAAGAATCAAACATGATCAAATTGCGAACAAGGTCAAGACAGTCTCAAATTAGGCCCAAATTTTGGTACAAACCTAATTTGGACCTAAGGAATCCAATGGTGAAGTTGGATTTTGGTTTTCACCAAGTTTTACTGTGTAATTTATGCAAAAACCCAAATTAGGACAAATGTCTGTCTAGGACTCTATTTTGGGTCAAGATGGATTCTGATGGTCAAATTGAAGGTACCAACCCTAGAGAATATTTTTCGATGAATTTTAGAGTGTTTAGGTGAATTTTATCCTGACCAGAACCTCATTTAATTAAGTAGGTCTATTTTTAAGGTTTCGAAAGTCATTTAATTCTCAAAACACGTGAAAACCCTTTTCTGTCTGTTCTAACCAACTTGTTAGCCTTTTAGGACCATTTGACCCTTAAATTAACCCCTGAGAAAAGCCATGGTTGTACTTCATTCAAGTTATGATGGTAAATTTATAGTTTTAACCCTGGCTTCTTGTCTTTATGTCAGAATGCTAATGAAATGAATTATCACCTTTTGAAGGTTATGTAGGAGCATTTAAAGACTTAATTAGATCAAATTGAGTTGGTTTATGGCTCATGATGGTGTTCCCATCAATAGGTGTGCCTTCAATTTGACGGTTGGGGACACGAATGAAGGAGACGAAGAGGACCATTGGAGCTTGGTCGGAGAGGGGCAGAGGTATTGTTAGGAAGATGCTTTTGGCCCCAAACCTTGCTAAAAAGCTTGGCCATGTGACAGGGGTTCTTTTATAGGCCATAGAAAGCCCTTCCAAGCTTGGAAAGAAGCTTCCAAGCTCGGAAGGTTTTTGCGAAGTAGGATACCCGAATCTTTGAAAGGTTTTTATACCCTTTTGGGAAAGACTTAGAGCCCAAGGAATGGCTCAAATGGAAGGTAACTTCCCAAGGAATCCTCGTATGAATTTTGGTAGAGATTGATTGAGAATCGAGCGAGAAATCCTCTCTCGAAACTTGACGGTGAAGTTTTAACCTTCCAAAAATGGCGTGGGGACCTAATTACGAAAATGATGACAAAGTTAGGGGCCTTTTTGTAAGGATTTTGAAAGTTAAGGGCATATGTGTGATATAAAAGAATCAAACAAGATCAAATTGCGAACAAAGTCAAGACAGTCTCAAATTAAGCCCAAATTTTGGTACAAACCTAATTTGGACCTAAGGAATCCAATGGTAAATTTATAGTTTTAACCCTGGCTTCTTGTCTTTATGTCAGAATGCTAATGAAATGAATTATTACCATTTGAAGGTTATGTAGGAGCATTTAAAGACTTAATTAGATCAAATTGAGTTGGTTTATGGCTCATGATGGTGTTCCCATCAATAGGTGTGCCTTCAATTTGACGGTTGGGGACGCGAATGAAGGAGACGAAGAGGACCATCGGAGCTTGGTCGGAGAGGGGCCAGAGGTATTGTTAGGAAGATGCTTTTGGCCCCAAACCTTGCTAGAAAGCTTGGCCATGTGACAGGGGTTCTTTTATAGGCCATAGAAAGCCCTTCCGAGCATGGAAAGAAGCTTCCAAGCTCGGAAGGTTTTTGCGAAGTAGGATACCCGAATCTTTGAAAGGTTTGTGTGGCCTTTTGGGAAAGACTTAGAGCCCAAGGAATTGCTCAAATGGAAGGTAACTTCCCAAGGAATCCTCGTATGAATTTTGGTAGACATTGATTGAGAATCGAGCGAGAAATCCTCTCTCGAAACTTGACGGTGAAGGTTTAACCTTCCAAAAATGGCGTGGGGACCTAATTATGAAAATGATGACAAAGTTAGGGGCCTTTTTGTAAGGATTTTGAAAGTTAAGGGCATATGTGTGATATAAAAGAATCAAACATGATCAAATTGCGAACAAGGTCAAGACAGTCTCAAATTAGGCCCAAATTTTGGTACAAACCTAATTTGGACCTAAGGAATCCAATGGTGAAGTTGGATTTTGGTTTTAACCAAGTTTTACTGTGTAATTTATGCAAAAACCCAAATTAGGACAAATGTCTATCTAGGACTCTATTTTTGGTCAAGACGGATTCTGATGGTCAAATTGAAGGTACCAACCCTAGAGAATATTTTTCGATGAATTTTAGAGTGTTTAGGTGAATTTTATCCTGACCAGAACCTCATTTAATTAAGCAGGTCTATTTTTAAGGTTTCGAAAGTTATTTAATTCTCAAAACACGTGAAAACCCTTTTCTGTCTGTTCTAACCAACTTGTTAGCCTTTTAGGAACATTTGACCCTTAAATTAACCCCTGAGAAAAGCCATGGTTGTACTTCATTCAAGTTATGATGGTAAATTTATAGTTTTAACCCTGGCTTCTTGTCTTTATGTCAGAATGCTAATGAAATGAATTATTACCTTTTGAAGGTTATGTAGGAGCATTTAAAGACTTAATTAGATCAAATTGAGTTGGTTTATGGCTCATGATGGTGTTCCCATCAATAGGTGTGCCTTCAATTTGACGGTTGGGGCCGCGAATGAAGGAGACGAAGAGGACCATCGGAGCTTGGTCGGAGAGGGGCCAGAGGTATTGTTAGGAAGATGCTTTTGGCCCCAAACCTTGCTAGAAAGCGTGGCCATGTGACAGGGGTTCTTTTATAGGCCATAGAAAGCCCTTCCAAGCTTGGAAAGAAGCTTCCAAGCTCGGAAGGTTTTTGCGAAGTAGGATACCCGAATCTTTGAAAGGTTTTTATGGCCTTTTGGGAAAGACTTAGAGCCCAAGGAATGGCTCAAATGGAAGGTAACTTCCCAAGGAATCCTCGTATGAATTTTGGTAGAGATTGATCGAGAATCGAGCGAGAAATCCTCTCTCGAAACTTGACGGTGAAGGTTTAACCTTCCAAAAATGGCGTAGGGACCCAATTATGAAAATGATGACAAAGTTAGGGGCCTTTTTGTAAGGATTTTGAAAGTTAAGGGCATATGTGTGATATAAAAGAATCAAACATGATCAAATTGCGAACAAGGTCAAGACAGTCTCAAATTAGGCCCAAATTTTGGTACAAACCTAATTTGGACCTAAGGAATCCAATGGTGAAGTTGGATTTTGGTTTTCACCAAGTTTTACTGTGTAATTTATGCAAAAACCCAAATTCGGACAAATGTCTGTCTAGGACTCTATTTTGGGTCAAGACGGATTCTGATGGTCAAATTGAAGGTACCAACCCTAGAGAATATTTTTCGATGAATTTTAGAGTGTTTAGGTGAATTTTATCCTGACCAGAACCTCATTTAATTAAGCAGGTCTATTTTTAAGGTTTCGAAAGTTATTTAATTCTCAAAACTCGTGAAAACCCTTTTCTGTCTGTTCTAACCAACTTGTTAGCCTTTTAGGACCATTTGACCCTTAAATTAACCCCTGAGAAAACCCATGGTTGTACTTCATTCAAGTTATGATGGTAAATTTATAGTTTTAACCCTGGCTTCTTGTCTTTATGTCAGAATGCTAATGAAATGAATTATTACCTTTTGAAGGTTATGTAGGAGCATTTAAAGACTTAATTAGATCAAATTGAGTTGGTTTATGGCTCATGATGGTGTTCCCATCAATAGGTGTGCCTTCAATTTGACGGTTGGGGCCGCGAATGAAGGAGACGAAGAGGACCATCGGAGCTTGGTCGGAGAGGGGCCGGAGGTATTGTTAGGAAGATGCTTTTGGCCCCAAACCTTGCTAGAAAGCTTGGCCATGTGACAGGGGTTCTTTTATAGGCCATAGAAAGCCCTTCCAAGCTTGGAAAGAAGCTTCCAAGCTCGGAAGGTTTTTGCGAAGTAGGATACCCGAATCTTTGAAAGGTTTTTATGGCCTTTTGGGAAAGACTTAGAGCCCAAGGAATGGCTCAAATGGAAGGTAACTTCCCAAGGAATCCTCGTATGAATTTTGGTAGAGATTGATCGAGAATCGAGCGAGAAATCCTCTCTCGAAACTTGACGGTGAAGGTTTAACCTTCCAAAAATGGCGTGGGGACCTAATTATGAAAATGATGACAAAGTTGGGGGCCTTTTTGTAAGGATTTTGAAAGTTGAGGGCATATGTGTGATATAAAAGAATCAAACATGATCAAATTGCGAACAAGGTCAAGACAGTCTCAAATTAGGCCCAAATTTTGGTAAATACCTAATTTGGACCTAAGGAATCCAATGGTGAAGTTGGATTTTGGTTTTAACCAAGTTTTACTGTGTAATTTATGCAAAAATCCAAATTAGGACAAATGTCTGTCTAGGACTCTATTTTGGGTCAAGACGGATTCTGATGGTCAAATTGAAGGTACCAACCCTAGAGAATATTTTTCGATGAATTTTAGAGGGTTTAGGTGAATTTTATCCTGACCAGAACCTCATTTAATTAAGCAGGTCTATTTTTAAGGTTTCGAAAGTCATTTAATTCTCAAAACACGTGAAAACCCTTTTCTCTCTGTTCTAACCAACTTGTTAGCCTTTTAGGACCATTTGACCCTTAAATTAACCCCTGAGAAAAGCCATGGTTGTACTTCATTCAAGTTATGATGGTAAATTTATAGTTTTAACCCTGGCTTCTTGTCTTTATGTCAGAATGCTAATGAAATGAATTATGACCATTTGAAGGTTATGTAGGAGCATTTAAAGACTTAATTAGATCAAATTGAGTTGGTTTATGGCTCATGATGGTGTTCCCATCAATAGGTGTGCCTTCAATTTGACGGTTGGGGACGCGAATGAAGGAGACGAAGAGGACCATCGGAGCTTGGTCGGATAGGGGCCAGAGGTATTGTTAGGAAGATGCTTTTGGCCCCAAACCTTGCTAGAAAGCTTGGCCATGTGACAGGGGTTCTTTTATAGGCCATAGAAAGCCCTTCCGAGCATGGAAAGAAGCTTCCAAGCTCGGAAGGTTTTTGCGAAGTAGGATACCCGAATCTTTGAAAGGTTTGTATGGCCTTTTGGGAAAGACTTAGAGCCCAAGGAATGGCTCAAATGGAAGGTAACTTCCCAAGGAATCCTCGTATGAATTTTGGTAGAGATTGATTGAGAATCGAGCGAGAAATCCTCTCTCGAAACTTGACGATGAAGGTTTAACATTCCAAAAATGGCGTGGGGACCTAATTATGAAAATGATGACAAAGTTAGGGGCCTTTTTGTAAGGATTTTGAAAGTTAAGGGCATATGTGTGATATAAAAGAATCAAACATGATCAAATTGCGAACAAGGTCAAGACAGTCTCAAATTAGGCCCAAATTTTGGTACAAACCTAATTTGGACCTAAGGAATCCAGTGGTGAAGTTGGATTTTGGTTTTCACCAAGTTTTACTGTGTAATTTATGCAAAAACCCAAATTAGGACAAATGTCTGTCTAAGACTCTATTTTGGGTCAAGACGGATTCTGATGGTCAAATTGAAGGTACCAACCCTAGAGAATATTTTTCGATGAATTTTAGAGTGTTTAGGTGAATTTTATCCTGACCAGAACCTCATTTAATTAAGCAGGTCTATTTTTAAGGTTTCGAAAGTTATTTAATTCTCAAAACACGTGAAAACCCTTTTCTGTCTGTTCTAACCAACTTGTTAGCCTTTTAGGACCATTTGACCCTTAAATTAACCCTGAGAAAAGCCATGGTTGTACTTCATTCAAGTTATGATGGTAAATTTATAGTTTTAACCCTGGCTTCTTGTCTTTATGTCAGAATGCTAATGAAATGAATTATTACCTTTTGAAGGTTATGTAGGAGCATTTAAAGACTTAATTAGATCAAATTGAGTTGGTTTATGGCTCATGATGGTGTTCCCATCAATAGGTGTGCCTTCAATTTGACGGTTGGGGCCGCGAATGAAGGAGACGAAGAGGACCATCGGAGCTTGGTCGGAGAGGAGCCAGAGGTATTGTTAGGAAGATGCTTTTGGCCCCAAACCTTGCTAGAAAGCTTGGCCATGTGACAGGGGTTCTTTTATAGGCCATAGAAAGCCCTTCCAAGCTTGGAAAGAAGCTTCCAAGCTCGGAAGGTTTTTGCGAAGTAGGATACCCGAATCCTTGAAAGGTTTGTATGGCCTTTTGGGAAAGACTTAGAGCCCAAGGAATTGCTCAAATGGAAGGTAACTTCCCAAGGAATCCTCGTATGAATTTTGGTAGAGATTGATTGAGAATCGAGCGAGAAATCCTCTCTCGAAACTTGACGGTGAAGTTTTAACCTTCCAAAAATGGCGTGGGGACCTAATTACGAAAATGATGACAAAGTTAGGGGCCTTTTTGTAAGGATTTTGAAAGTTAAGGGCATATGTGTGATATAAAAGAATCAAACAAGATCAAATTGCGAACAAAGTCAAGACAGTCTCAAATTAAGCCCAAATTTTGGTACAAACCTAATTTGGACCTAAGGAATCCAATGGTGAAGTTGGATTTTGGTTTTCACCAAGTTTTACTGTGTAATTTATGCAAAAACCCAAATTAGGACAAATGTCTGTTTAGGACACTATTTTTGGGTCAAGACGGATTCTGATGGTCAAATTGAAGGTACCAACCCTAGAGAATATTTTTCGATGAATTTTAGATGGTTTAGGTGAATTTTATCCTCACCAGAACCTCATTTAATTAAGCAGGTCTATTTTTAAGGTTTCGAAAGTCATTTAATTCTCAAAACACGTGAAAACCCTTTTCTGTCTGTTCTAACCAACTTGTTAGCCTTTTAGGACCATTTGACCCTTAAATTAACCCCTGAGAAAAGCCATGGTTGTACTTCATTCAAGTTATGATGGTAAATTTATAGTTTTAACCCTGGCTTCTTGTCTTTATGTCAGAATGCTAATGAAATGAATTATCACCTTTTGAAGGTTATGTAGGAGCATTTAAAGACTTAATTAGATCAAATTGAGTTGGTTTATGGCTCATGATGGTGTTCCCATCAATAGGTGTGCCTTCAATTTGACGGTTGGGGACGCGAATGAAGGAGACGAAGAGGACCATCGGAGCTTGGTCGGAGAGGGGCCAGAGGTATTGTTAGGAAGATGCTTTTGGCCCCAAACCTTGCTAGAAAGCTTGGCCATGTGACAGGGGTTCTTTTATAGGCCATAGAAAGCCCTTCCAAGCTTGGAAAGAAGCTTCCAAGCTCAGAAGGTTTTTGTGAAGTAGGATACCCGAATCTTTGAAAGGTTTGTATGGCCTTTTGGGAAAGACTTAGAGCCCAAGGAATTGCTCAAATGGAAGGTAACTTCCCAAGGAATCCTCGTATGAATTTTAATAGAGATTGATTGAGAATCGAGCGAGAAATCCTGTCTCGAAACTTGACGGTGAAGGTTTAACCTTCCAAAATGGCGTGGGGACCTAATTATGAAAATGATGACAAAGTTAGGGGCCTTTTTGTAAGGATTTTGAAAGTTAAGGGCATATGTGTGATATAAAAGAATCAAACATGATCAAATTGCGAACAAGGTCAAGACAGTCTCAAATTAGGCCCAAATTTTGGTAAATACCTAATTTGGACCTAAGGAATCCAATGGTGATGTTGGATTTTTGTTTTAACCAAGTTTTACTGTGTAATTTATGCAAAAACCCAAATTAGGACAAATGTCTGTCTAGGACTCTATTTTTGGTCAAGACGGATTCTGATGGTCAAATTGAAGGTACCAACCCTAGAGAATATTTTTCGATGAATTTTAGAGTGTTTAGGTGAATTTTATCCTGACCAGAACCTCATTTAATTAAGCAGGTCTATTTTTAAGGTTTCGAAAGTTATTTAATTCTCAAAACACGTGAAAACCGTTTTCTGTCTGTTCTAACCAACTTGTTAGCCTTTTAGGACCATTTGACCCTTAAATTAACCCCTGAGAAAAGCCATGGTTGTACTTCATTCAAGTTATGATGGTAAATTTATAGTTTTAACCCTGGCTTCTTGTCTTTATGTCAGAATGCTAATGAAATGAATTATTACCTTTTGAAGGTTATGTAGGAGCATTTAAAGACTTAATTAGATCAAATTGAGTTGGTTTATGGCTCATGATGGTGTTCCCATCAATAGGTGTGCCTTCAATTTGACGGTTGGGGCCGCGAATGAAGGAGACGAAGAGGACCATCGGAGCTTGGTCGGAGAGGGGCCGGAGGTATTGTTAGGAAGATGCTTTTGGCCCCAAACCTTGCTAGAAAGCTTGGCCATGTGACAGGGGTTCTTTTATAGGCCATAGAAAGCCCTTCCAAGCTTGGAAAGAAGCTTCCAAGCTCGGAAGGTTTTTGCGAAGTAGGATACCCGAATCTTTGAAAGGTTTTTATGGCCTTTTGGGAAAGACTTAGAGCCCAAGGAATGGCTCAAATGGAGGGTAACTTCCCAAGGAATCCTCGTATGAATTTTGGTAGAGATTGATTGAGAATCGAGCGAGAAATCCTCTCTCGAAACTTGACGATGAAGGTTTAACATTCCAAAAATGGCGTGGGGACCTAATTATGAAAATGATGACAAAGTTAGGGCCTTTTTGTAAGGATTTTGAAAGTTAAGGGCATATGTGTGATATAAAAGAATCAAACATGATCAAATTGCGAACAAGGTCAAGACAGTCTCAAATTAGGCCCAAATTTTGGTACAAACCTAATTTGGACCTAAGGAATCCAATGGTGAAGTTGGATTTTGGTTTTCACCATGTTTTACTGTGTAATTTATGCAAAAACCCAAATTAGGACAAATGTCTGTCTAGGACTCTATTTTGGGTCAAGACGGATTCTGATGGTCAAATTTAAGGTACCAACCCTAGAGAATATTTTTCGATGAATTTTAGATGGTTTAGGTGAATTTTATCCTCACCAGAACCTCATTTAATTAAGCAGGTCTATTTTTAAGGTTTCGAAAGTCATTTAATTCTCAAAACACGTGAAAACCCTTTTCTGTCTGTTCTAACCAACTTGTTAGCCTTTTAGGACCATTTGACCCTTAAATTAACCCCTGAGAAAAGCCATGGTTGTACTTCATTCAAGTTATGATGGTAAATTTATAGTTTTAACCCTGGCTTCTTGTCTTTATGTCAGAATGCTAATGAAATGAATTATCACCTTTTGAAGGTTATGTAGGAGCATTTAAAGACTTAATTAGATCAAATTGAGTTGGTTTATGGCTCATGATGGTGTTCCCATCAATAGGTGTGCCTTCAATTTGACGGTTGGGGACGCGAATGAAGGAGACGAAGAGGACCATCGGAGCTTGGTCGGAGAGGGGCCAGAGGTATTGTTAGGAAGATGCTTTTGGCCCCAAACCTTGCTAGAAAGCTTGGCCATGTGACAGGGGTTCTTTTATAGGCCATAGAAAGCCCTTCCAAGCTTGGAAAGAAGCTTCCAAGCTCAGAAGGTTTTTGCGAAGTAGGATACCCGAATCTTTGAAAGGTTTGTATGGCCTTTTGGGAAAGACTTAGAGCCCAAGGAATTGCTCAAATGGAAGGTAACTTCCCAAGGAATCCTCGTATGAATTTTGGTAGAGATTGATTGAGAATCGAGCGAGAAATCCTCTCTCGAAACTTGACAGTGAAGGTTTAACCTTCCAAAAATGGCGTGGGGACCTAATTACGAAAATGATGACAAAGTTAGGGGCCTTTTTGTAAGGATTTTGAAAGTTAAGGGCATATGTGTGATATAAAAGAATCAAACATGATCAAATTGCGAACAAGGTCAAGACAGTCTCAAATTAGGCCCAAATTTTGGTACAAACCTAATTTGGACCTAAGGAATCCAATGGTGAAGTTGGATTTTGGTTTTCACCAAGTTTTACTGTGTAATTTATGCAAAAACCCAAATTAGGACAAATGTCTGTCTAGGACTCTATTTTGGGTCAAGACGGATTCTGATGGTCAAATTGAAGGTACCAACCCTAGAGAATATTTTTCGATGAATTTTAGATGGTTTAGGTGAATTTTATCCTGACCAGAACCTCATTTAATTAAGCAGGTCTATTTTTAAGGTTTCGAAAGTCATTTAATTCTCAAAACACGTGAAAACCCTTTTCTGTCTGTTCTAACCAACTTGTTAGCCTTTTAGGACCATTTGACCCTTAAATTAACCCCTGAGAAAACCCATGGTTGTACTTCATTCAAGTTATGATGGTAAATTTATAGTTTTAACCCTGGCTTCTTGTCTTTATGTCAGAATGCTAATGAAATGAATTATCACCTTTTGAAGGTTATGTAGGAGCATTTAAAGACTTAATTAGATCAAATTGAGTTGGTTTATGGCTCATGATGGTGTTCCCATCAATAGGTGTGCCTTCAATTTGACGGTTGGGGACGCGAATGAAGGAGACGAAGAGGACCATCGGAGCTTGGTCGGAGAGGGGCCAGAGGTATTGTTAGGAAGATTCTTTTGGCCCCAAACCTTGCTAGAAAGCTTGGCCATGTGACAGGGGTTCTTTTATAGGCCATAGAAAGCCCTTCCAAGCTTGGAAAGAAGCTTCCAAGCTCAGAAGGTTTTTGCGAAGTAGGATACCCGAATCTTTGAATGGTTTGTATGGCCTTTTGGGAAAGACTTAGAGCCCAAGGAATTGCTCAAATGGAAGGTAACTTCCCAAGGAATCCTCGTATGAATTTTGGTAGAGATTGATTGAGAATCGAGCGAGAAATCCTGTCTCGAAACTTGACGGTGAAGGTTTAACCTTCCAAAATGGCGTGGGGACCTAATTATGAAAATGATGACAAAGTTAGGGGCCTTTTTGTAAGGATTTTGAAAGTTAAGGGCATATGTGCGATATAAAAGAATCAAACATGATCAAATTGCGAACAAGGTCAAGACAGTCTCAAATTAGGCCCAAATTTTGGTAAATACCTAATTTGGACCTATGGAATCCAATGGTGAAGTTGGATTTTGGTTTCAACCAAGTTTTACTGTGTAATTTATGCAAAAACCTAAATTAGGACAAATGTCAGTCTAGGACTCTATTTTTGGTCAAGACGGATTCTGATGGTCAAATTGAAGGTACCAACCCTAAAGAATATTTTTCGATGAATTTTAGAGTGTTTAGGTGAATTTTATCCTGCCCAAACCTCATTTAATTAAGAAGGTCTATTTTTAAGGTTTCAAAAGTTATTTAATTCTCAAAACACGTGAAAACCCTTTTCTGTCTATTCTAACCAACTTGTTAGCCTTTTAGGACCATTTGACCCTTAAATTAACCCCTGAGAAAAGCCATGGTTGTACTTCATTCAAGTTATGATGGTAAATTTATAGTTTTAACCCTGGCTTCTTGTCTTTATGTCAGAATGCTAATGAAATGAATTATTACCTTTTGAAGGGTATGTACGAGCATTTAAAGACTTAATTAGATCAAATTGAGTTGGTTTATGGCTCATGATGGTGTTCCCATCAATAGGTGTGCCTTCAATTTGACGGTTGGGGCCGCGAATGAAGGAGACGAAGAGGACCATCGGAGCTTGGTCGGAGAGGGGCCAGAGGTATTGTTAGGAAGATGCTTTTGGCCCCAAACCTTGCTAGAAAGCTTGGCCATGTGACAGGGGTTCTTTTATAGGCCATAGAAAGCCCTTCCAAGCTTGGAAAGAAGCTTCCAAGCTCGGAAGGTTTTTGCGAAGTAGGATACCCGAATCTTTGAAAGGTTTTTATGGCCTTTTGGGAAAGACTTAGAGCCCAAGGAATGGCTCAAATGGAAGGTAACTTCCCAAGGAATCCTCGTACGAATTTTGGTAGAGATTGATTGAGAATCGAGCGAGAAATCCTCTCTCGAAACTTGACGGTGAAGGTTTAACCTTCCAAAAATGGCGTGGGGACCTAATTATGAAAATGATGACAAAGTTAGGGGCCTTTTTGTAAGGATTTTGAAAGTTAAGGGCATATGTGTGATATAAAAGAATCAAACATGATCAAATTGCGAACAAGGTCAAGACAGTCTCAAATTAGGCCCAAATTTTGGTACAAACCTAATTTGGACCTAAGGAATCCAATGGTGAAGTTGGATTTTGGTTTTCACCAAGTTTTACTGTGTAATTTATGCAAAAACCCAAATTAGGACAAATGTCTGTCTAGGACTCTATTTTGGGTCAAGATGGATTCTGATGGTCAAATTGAAGGTACCAACCCTAGAGAATATTTTTCGATGAATTTTAGAGTGTTTAGGTGAATTTTATCCTGACCAGAACCTCATTTAATTAAGTAGGTCTATTTTTAAGGTTTCGAAAGTCATTTAATTCTCAAAACACGTGAAAACCCTTTTCTGTCTGTTCTAACCAACTTGTTAGCCTTTTAGGACCATTTGACCCTTAAATTAACCCCTGAGAAAAGCCATGGTTGTACTTCATTCAAGTTATGATGGTAAATTTATAGTTTTAACCCTGGCTTCTTGTCTTTATGTCAGAATGCTAATGAAATGAATTATCACCTTTTGAAGGTTATGTAGGAGCATTTAAAGACTTAATTAGATCAAATTGAGTTGGTTTATGGCTCATGATGGTGTTCCCATCAATAGGTGTGCCTTCAATTTGACGGTTGGGGACACGAATGAAGGAGACGAAGAGGACCATTGGAGCTTGGTCGGAGAGGGGCAGAGGTATTGTTAGGAAGATGCTTTTGGCCCCAAACCTTGCTAAAAAGCTTGGCCATGTGACAGGGGTTCTTTTATAGGCCATAGAAAGCCCTTCCAAGCTTGGAAAGAAGCTTCCAAGCTCGGAAGGTTTTTGCGAAGTAGGATACCCGAATCTTTGAAAGGTTTTTATACCCTTTTGGGAAAGACTTAGAGCCCAAGGAATGGCTCAAATGGAAGGTAACTTCCCAAGGAATCCTCGTATGAATTTTGGTAGAGATTGATTGAGAATCGAGCGAGAAATCCTCTCTCGAAACTTGACGGTGAAGTTTTAACCTTCCAAAAATGGCGTGGGGACCTAATTACGAAAATGATGACAAAGTTAGGGGCCTTTTTGTAAGGATTTTGAAAGTTAAGGGCATATGTGTGATATAAAAGAATCAAACATGATCAAATTGCGAACAAGGTCAAGACAGTCTCAAATTAGGCCCAAATTTTGGTACAAACCTAATTTGGACCTAAGGAATCCAATGGTGAAGTTGGATTTTGGTTTTCACCAAGTTTTACTGTGTATTTTATGCAAAAACCCAAATTAGGACAAATGTCTGTCTAGGACTCTATTTTGTGTCAAGACGGATTCTGATGGTCAAATTGAAGGTACCAACCCTAGAGAATATTTTTCGATGAATTTTAGAGGGTTTAGGTGAATTTTATCCTCACCAGAACCTCATTTAATTAAGCAGGTCTATTTTTAAGGTTTCGAAAGTCATTTAATTCTCAAAACACGTGAAAACCCTTTTCTGTCTGTTCTAACCAACTTGTTAGCCTTTTAGGACCATTTGACCCTTAAATTAACCCCTGAGAAAAGCCATGGTTGTACTTCATTCAAGTTATGATGGTAAATTTATAGTTTTAACCCTGGCTTCTTGTCTTTATGTCAGAATGCTAATGAAATGAATTATCACCTTTTGAAGGTTATGTAGGAGCATTTAAAGACTTAATTAGATCAAATTGAGTTGGTTTATGGCTCATGATGTTGTTCCCATCAATAGGTGTGCCTTCAATTTGACGGTTGGGGCCGCGAATGAAGGAGACGAAGAGGACCATCGGAGCTTGGTCGGAGAGGAGCCAGAGGTATTGTTAGGAAGATGCTTTTGGCCCCAAACCTTGCTAGAAAGCTTGGCCATGTGACAGGGGTTCTTTTATAGGCCATAGAAAGCCCTTCCAAGCTTGGAAAGAAGCTTCCAAGCTCGGAAGGTTTTTGCGAAGTAGGATACCCGAATCCTTGAAAGGTTTGTATGGCCTTTTGGGAAAGACTTAGAGCCCAAGGAATTGCTCAAATGGAAGGTAACTTCCCAAGGAATCCTCGTATGAATTTTGGTAGAGATTGATTTTGAATCGAGCGAGAAATCCTCTCTCGAAACTTGACGGTGAAGGTTTAACCTTCCAAAAATGGCGTGGTGACCTAATTATGAAAATGATGACAAAGTTAGGGGCCTTTTTGTAAGGATTTTGAAAGTTAAGGGCATATGTGTGATATAAAAGAATCAAACATGATCAAATTGCGAACAAGGTCAAGACAGTCTCAAATTAGGCCCAAATTTTGGTACAAACCTAATTTGGACCTAAGGAATCCAATGGTGAAGTTGGATTTTGGTTTTCACCAAGTTTTACTGTGTAATTTATGCAAAAACCCAAATTAGGACAAATGTCTGTCTAGGACTCTATTTTGGGTCAAGACGGATTCTGATGGTCAAATTGAAGGTACCAACCCTAGAGAATATTTTTCGATGAATTTTAGAGGGTTTAGGTGAATTTTATCCTCACCAGAACCTCATTTAATTAAGCAGGTCTATTTTTAATGTTTCGAAAGTCATTTAATTCTCAAAACACGTGAAAACCCTTTTCTGTCTGTTCTAACCAACTTGTTAGCCTTTTAGGGCCATTTGACCCTTAAATTAACCCCTGAGAAAACCCATGGTTGTACTTCATTCAAGTTATGATGGTAAATTTATAGTTTTAACCCCGACTTCTTGTCTTTATGTCAGAATGCTAATGAAATGAATTATTACCTTTTGAAGGTTATTTAGGAGCACTTAAAGACTTAATTAGATCAAATTGAGTTGGTTTATGGCTCATGATGGTGTTCCCATCAATAGGTGTGCCTTCAATTTGACGGTTGGGGCCGCGAATGAAGGAGACGAAGAGGACCATCGGAGCTTGGTCGGAGAGGGGCCGGAGGTATTGTTAGGAAGATGCTTTTGGCCCCAAACCTTGCTAAAAAGCTTGGCCATGTGACAGGGGTTCTTTTATAGGCCATAGAAAGCCCTTCCAAGCTTGGAAAGAAGCTTCCAAGCTCGGAAGGTTTTTGAGAAGTAGGATACCCGAATCTTTGAAAGGTTTTTATGGCCTTTTGGGAAAGACTTAGAGCCCAAGGAATGGCTCAAATGGAAGGTAACTTCCCAAGGAATCCTCGTATAAATTTTTGTGGAGATTGATTGAGAATCGAGCGAGAAATCCTCTCTCGAAACTTGACGGTGAAGGTTTAACCTTCCAAAAATGGCGTGGGGACCTAATTATGAAAATGATGACAAAGTTGGGGGCCTTTTTGTAAGGATTTTGAAAGTTGAGGGCATATGTGTGATATAAAAGAATCAAACATGATCAAATTGCGAACAAGGTCAAGACAGTCTCAAATTAGGCCCAAATTTTGGTAAATACCTAATTTGGACCTAAGGAATCCAATGGTGATGTTGGATTTTGGTTTTAACCAAGTTTTACTGTGTAATTTATCCAAAAATCCAAATTAGGACAAATGTCTATCTAGGACTCTATTTTGGGTCAAGATGGATTCTGATGGTCAAATTGAAGGTACCAACCCTAGAGAATATTTTTCGATGAATTTTAGAGTGTTTAGGTGAATTTTATCCTGACCAGAACCTCATTTAATTAAGTAGGTCTATTTTTAAGGTTTCGAAAGTCATTTAATTCTCAAAACACGTGAAAACCCTTTTCTGTCTGTTCTAACCAACTTGTTAGCCTTTTAGGACCATTTGACCCTTAAATTAACCCCTGAGAAAAGCCATGGTTGTACTTCATTCAAGTTATGATGGTAAATTTATAGTTTTAACCCTGGCTTCTTGTCTTTATGTCAGAATGCTAATGAAATGAATTATCACCTTTTGAAGGTTATGTAGGAGCATTTAAAGACTTAATTAGATCAAATTGAGTTGGTTTATGGCTCATGATGGTGTTCCCATCAATAGGTGTGCCTTCAATTTGACGGTTGGGGACACGAATGAAGGAGACGAAGAGGACCATTGGAGCTTGGTCGGAGAGGGGCAGAGGTATTGTTAGGAAGATGCTTTTGGCCCCAAACCTTGCTAAAAAGCTTGGCCATGTGACAGGGGTTCTTTTATAGGCCATAGAAAGCCCTTCCAAGCTTGGAAAGAAGCTTCCAAGCTCGGAAGGTTTTTGCGAAGTAGGATACCCGAATCTTTGAAAGGTTTTTATGGCCTTTTGGGAAAGACTTAGAGCCCAAGGAATGGCTCAAATGGAAGGTAACTTCCCAAGGAATCCTCGTATGAATTTTGGTAGAGATTGATTGAGAATCGAGCGAGAAATCCTCTCTCGAAACTTGACGGTGAAGGTTTAACCTTCCAAAAATGGCGTGGGGACCTAATTATGAAAATGATGACAAAGTTAGGGGCCTTTTTGTAAGGATTTTGAAAGTTAAGGGCATATGTGTGATATAAAAGAATCAAACATGATCAAATTGCGAACAAGTTGAAGACAGTCTCAAATTAGGCCCAAATTTTGGTACAAACCTAATTTGGACCTAAGGAATCCAATGGTGAAGTTGGATTTTGGTTTTCACCAAGTTTTACTGTGTAATTTATGCAAAAACCCAAATTAGGACAAATGTCTGTCTAGGACTCTATTTTGGGTCAAGACGGATTCTGATGGTCAAATTGAAGGTACCAACCCTAGAGAATATTTTTCGATGAATTTTAGAGTGTTTAGGTGAATTTCATCCTGACCAGAACCTTATTTAATTAAGCAGGTCTATTTTTAAGGTTTCGAAAGTTATTTAATTCTCAAAACACGTGAAAACCCTTTTCTGTCTGTTCTAACCAACTTGTTAGCCTTTTAGGACCATTTGACCCTTAAATTAACCCCTGAGAAAAGCCATGGTTGTACTTCATTCAAGTTATGATGGTAAATTTATAGTTTTAACCCTGGCTTCTTGTCTTTATGTCAGAATGCTAATGAAATGAATTATTACCTTTTGAAGATTATGTAGGAGCATTTAAAGACTTAATTAGATCAAATTGAGTTGGTTTATGGCTCATGATGGTGTTCCCATCAATAGGTGTGCCTTCAATTTGACGGTTGGGGCCGCGAATGAAGGAGACGAAGAGGACCATCGGAGCTTGGTCGGAGAGGGGCCGGAGGTATTGTTAGGAAGATGCTTTTGGCCCCAAACCTTGCCAAAAAGCTTGGCCATGTGACAGGGGTTCTTTTATAGGCCATAGAAAGCCCTTCCAAGCTTGGAAAGAAGCTTCCAAGCTTGAAAGGTTTTTGCGAAGTAGGATACCCGAATCTTTGAAAGGTTTTTATGGCCTTTTGGGAAATACTTAGAGCCCAAGGAATGGCTCAAATGGAAGGTAACTTCCCAAGGAATCCTCGTATGAATTTTGGTAGAGATTGATTGAGAATCGAGCGAGAAATCCTCTCTCGAAACTTGACGGTGAAGGTTTAACCTTCCAAAAATGGCGTGGGGACCTAATTATGAAAATGATGACAAAGTTGGGGGCCTTTTTGTAAGTATTTTGAAAGTTGAGGGCATATGTGTGATATAAAAGAATCAAACATGATCAAATTGCGAACAAGGTCAAGACAGTCTCAAATTAGGCCCAAATTTTGGTAAATACCTAATTTGGACCTAAGGAATCCAGTGGTGAAGTTGGATTTTGGTTTTAACCAAGTTTTACTGTGTAATTTATGCAAAAACCCAAATTAGGACAAATGTCTGTCTAGGACTCTATTTTGGGTCAAGACGGATTCTGATGGTCAAATTGAAGGTACCAACCCTAGAGAATATTTTTCGATGAATTTTAGAGGGTTTAGGTGAATTTTATCCTGACCAGAACCTCATTTAACTAAGCAGGTCTATTTTTAAGGTTTCGAAAGTCATTTAATTCTCAAAACACGTGAAAACCCTTTTCTGTCTGTTCTAACCAACTTGTTAGCCTTTTAGGACCATTTGACCCTTAAATTAACCCCTGAGAAAACCCATGGTTGTACTTCATTCAAGTTATGATGGTAAATTTATATTTTTAACCCTGGCTTCTTGTCTTTATGTCAGAATGCTAATGAAATGAATTATTACCTTTTGAAGGTTATGTAGGAGCATTTAAAGACTTAATTAGATCAAATTGAGTTGGTTTATGGCTCATGATGGTGTTCCCATCAATAGGTGTGCCTTCAATTTAACGGTTGGGGCCGCGAATGAAGGAGACGAAGAGTACCATCGGAGCTTGGTCGGAGAGGGGCCGGAGGTATTGTTAGGAAGATGCTTTTGGCCCCAAACCTTGCTAAAAAGCCTAGCCATGTGACAGGGGTTCTTTTATAGGCCATAGAAAGCCCTTCCAGGCTTGGAAAGAAGCTTCCAAGCTCGGAAGGTTTTTGCGAAGTAGGATACCCGAATCTTTGAAAGGTTTGTATGGCCTTTTGGGAAAGACTTAGAGCCCAAGGAATGGCTCAAATGGAAGGTAACTTCCCAAGGAATCCTCGTATGAATTTTGGTAGAGATTGATTGAGAATCGAGCGAGAAATCCTGTCTCGAATCTTGACGGTGAAGGTTTAACCTTCCAAAATGGCGTGGGGACCTAATTATGAAAATGATGACAAAGTTAGGGGCCTTTTTGTAAGGATTTTGAAAGTTAAGGGCATATGTGTGATATAAAAGAATCAAACATGATCAAATTGCGAACAAGGTCAAGACAGTCTCAAATTTGGCCCAAATTTTGGTAAATACCTAATTTGGACCTAAGGAATCCAATGGTGAAGTTGGATTTTGGTTTTAACCAAG
This sequence comes from Thalassia testudinum, assembly GCA_037157565.1. Classification (NCBI taxonomy): domain Eukaryota; kingdom Viridiplantae; phylum Streptophyta; class Magnoliopsida; order Alismatales; family Hydrocharitaceae; genus Thalassia; species Thalassia testudinum. Next base: position 37,901,533 of record JAZHRO010000056.1, read on the forward strand.
TTTTACTGTGTAATTTTTGCAAAAACCCAAATTAGGATAAATGTCTGTCTAGGACTCTATTTTGGGTCAAGACGGATTCTGATGGTCAAATTGAAGGTACCAACCCTAGAGAATATTTTTCGATGAATTTTAGAGGGTTTAGGTGAATTTTATCATGACCAGAACCTCATTTAATTAAGCAGGTCTATTTTTAAGGTTTCGAAAGTCATTTAATTCTCAAAACACGTGAAAACCCTTTTCTGTCTGTTCTAACCAACTTGTTAGCCTTTTAGGACCATTTGACCCTTAAATTAACCCCTGAGAAAACCCATGGTTGTACTTCATTCAAGTTATGATGGTAAATTTATAGTTTTAACCCTGGCTTCTTGTCTTTATGTCAGAATGCTAATGAAATGAATTATCACCTTTTGAAGGTTATGTAGGAGCATTTAAAGACTTAATTAGATCAAATTGAGTTGGTTTATGGCTCATGATGGTGTTCCCATCAATAGGTGTGCCTTCAATTTGACGGTTGGGGCCGCGAATGAAGGAGACGAAGAGTACCATCGGAGCTTGGTCGGAGAGGGGCCGGAGGTATTGTTAGGAAGATGCTTTTGGCCCCAAACCTTGCTAAAATGCTTGGCCATGTGACAGGGGTTCTTTTATTGGCCATAGAAAGCCCTTCCACGCTTGGAAAGAAGCTTCCAAGCTCGGAAGGTTTTTGCGAAGTAGGATACCCGAATCTTTGAAAGGTTTGTATGGCCTTTTGGGAAAGACTTAGAGCCCAAGGAATGGCTCAAATGGAAGGTAACTTCCCAAGGAATCCTCGTATGAATTTTGGTAGAGATTGATTGAGAATCGAGCGAGAAATCCTCTCTCGAAACTTGACGGTGAAGGTTTAACCTTCCAAAAATGGCGTGGGGACCTAATTATGAAAATGATGACAAAGTTAGGGGCCTTTTTGTAAGGATTTTGAAAGTTAAGGGCATATGTGTGATATAAAAGAATCAAACATGATCAAATTGCGAACAAAGTCAAGACAGTCTCAAATTAAGCCCAAATTTTGGTACAAACCTCATTTGGACCAAAGGAATCCAATGGTGAAGTTGGATTTCGGTTTTGACCGTATTTGACTGGGTAATTTATGCAAAAACCTAAATTAAGGCAAATGTCTGTTTGAGATTCTATTCTAGGCCAAAATGGGTTCTAACTGTCGATTTCAAGGTACCAATCCCTAGAGAATAGTTGTCTATGTATTTTAGAGGTTTTAGGTGAATTTTACCCTAACCAGAACCTCAGTTAATTAAGCGGGTCTGTTTTTTCGGATTTCAAAACTCATTTAACTCTTAAAACACGTGAAAACCCTTTTCTATCTATTCTAACCCACTTGTTAGCCTTTTAGGACCATTTGACCCTTAAATTAACCCTTGAGAAAACCCATGGTTGTACTTCATTCAAGTTATGATGGTAAATTTATAGTTTTAACCCAGGCTTCTTGTCTTTATGTCAGAATGCTAATGAAATGAATTATTACCTTTTGAAGGTTATGTAGGAGCATTTAAAGACTTAATTAGATCAAATTGAGTTGGTTTATGGCTCAAGATGGTGTTCCCATCAATAGGTGTGCCTTCAATTTGACGGTTGGGGCCGCGAATGAGGGATACGAAGAAGACCATCGGAGCTTGGTCGGAGAGGGGCCGGAGGTATTGTTAGGAAGATGCTTTTGGCCCCAAACCTTGCTACAAAGCTTGGCCATGTGACAGGGGTTCTTTTATAGGCCATAGAAAGCCCTTCCAAGCTTGGAAAGAAGCTTCCAAGCTCGGAAGGTTTTTGCGAAGTAGGATACCCGAATCTTTGAAAGGTTTGTATGGCCTTTTGGGAAAGACTTAGAGCCCAAGGAATGGCTAAAATGGAAGGTAACTTCCCAAGGAATCCTCGTATGAATTTTGGTAGAGATTGATTGAGAATCGAGCGAGAAATTATCTCTCGAAACTTGACGATGAAGGTTTAACATTCCAAAAATGGCGTGGGGACCTAATTATGAAAATGATGACAAAGTTAGGGGCCTTTTTGTAAGGATTTTGAAAGTTAAGGGCATATGTGTGATATAAAAGAATCAAACATGATCAAAATGCGAACAAGGTCAAGATAGTCTCAAATTAGGCCCAAATTTTGGTACAAACCTAATTTGGACCTAAGGAATCCAATGGTGAAGTTGGATTTTGGTTTTGACCAAGTTTTACCGTGTAATTTATGCAAAAACCCAAATTAGGACAAATGTCTGTCTAGGACTCTATTTCGGGTCAAGATGGATTCTGATGGACAAATTGTAGGTACCAACCCTAGAGAATATTTTTCGATGACTTTTAGAGGGTTTAGGTGAATTTTATCCTCACCAGAACCTCATTTAATTAAGCAGGTCTATTTTTAAGGTTTCGAAAGTCATTTAATTCTCAAAACACGTGAAAACCCTTTTCTGTCTGTTCTAACCAACTTGTTAGCCTTTTAGGACCATTTGACCCTTAAATTAACCCCTGAGAAAAACCATGGTTGTACTTCATTCAAGTTATGATGGTCAATTTATAGTTTTAACCCTGGCTTTTTGTCTTTATGTCAGAATGCTAATGAAATGAATTATTACCTTTTGAAGGTTATGTAGGAGCATTTAAAGACTTAATTAGATCAAATTGAGTTGGTTTATGGCTCAAGATGGTGTTCCCATCAATAGGTGTGCCTTCAATTTGACGGTTGGGGCCGCGAATGAAGGAGACGAAGAGTACCATCGGAGCTTGGTCGGAGAGGGGCCGGAGGTATTGTTAGGAAGATGCTCTTGGCCCCAAACCTTGCTAAAAAGCCTAGCCATGTGACAGGGGTTCTTTTATAGGCCATAGAAAGCCCTTCCAAGCTTGGAAAGAAGCTTCCAAGCTCGGAAGGTTTTTGCGAAGTAGGATACCCGAATCTTTGAAAGGTTTGTATGGCCTTTTGGGAAAGACTTAGAGCCTAAGGAATGGCTCAAATGGAAGGTAACTTCCCAAGGAATCCTCGTATGAATTTTGGTAGAGATTGATTGAGAATCGAGCGAGAAATCCTCTCTCGAAACTTGACGGTGAAGGTTTAACCTTCCAAAATGGCGTGGGGACCTAATTATGAAAATGATGACAAAGCTAGGGGCCTTTTTGTAAGGATTTTGAATGTTAAGGGCATATGTGTGATATAAAAGAATCAAACATGATCAAATTGCGAACAAGGTCAAGACAGTCTCAAATTAGGCCCAAATTTTGGTAAATCCCTAATTTGGACCTAAGGAATCCAATGGTGAAGTTGGATTTTGGTTTTAACCAAGTTTTACTGTGTAATTTATTCAAAAACCCAAATTAGGACAAATGTCTGTCTGGGACTCTATTTTGGGTCAAGACGGATTCTGATGGTCAAATTGATGGTACCAACCCTAGAGAATATTTTTCGATGAATTTTAGAGGGTTTAGGTGAATTTTATCCTGACCAGAACCTCAGTTAATTAAGCAGGTCTATTTTTAAGGTTTCGAAAGTCATTTAATTCTCAAAACACGTGAAAATCCTTTTCTGTCTGTTCTAACCAACTTGTTAGCCTTTTAGGACCATTTGACCCTTAAATTAACCCCTGAGAAAAGCCATGGTTGTACTTCATTCAAGTTATGATGGTAAATTTATAGTTTTAACCCTGGCTTCTTGTCTTTATGTCAGAATGCTAATGAAATGAATTATCACCTTTTGAAGGTTATGTAGGTGCATTTAAAGACTTAATTAGATCAAATTGAGTTGGTTTATGGCTCATGATGGTGTTCCCATCAATAGGTGTGCCTTCAATTTGACGGTTGGGGCCGCGAATGAAGGAGACGAAGAGTACCATCGGAGCTTGGTCGGAGAGGGGCCGGAGGTATTGTTAGGAAGATGCTTTTGGCCCCAAACCTTGCTAAAATGCTTGGCCATGTGACAGGGGTTCTTTTATTGGCCATAGAAAGCCCTTCCACGCTTGGAAAGAAGCTTCCAAGCTCGGAAGGTTTTTGCGAAGTAGGATACCCGAATCTTTGAAAGGTTTGTATGGCCTTTTGGGAAAGACTTAGAGCCCAAGGAATTGCTCAAATGGAAGGTAACTTCCCAAGGAATCCTCGTATGAATTTTGGTAGAGATTGATTGAGAATCGAGCGAGAAATCCTCTCTCGAAACTTGACATTGAAGGTTTAACCTTCCAAAAATGGCGTGGGGACCTAATTACGAAAATGATGACAAAGTTAGGGGCCTTTTTGTAAGGATTTTGAAAGTTAAGGGCATATGTGTGATATAAAAGAATCAAACATGATCAAATTGCGAACAAGGTCAAGACAGTCTCAAATTAGGCCCAAATTTTGGTACAAACCTAATTTGCACCTAAGGAATCCAATGGTGAAGTTGGATTTTGGTTTTCACCAAGTTTTACTGTGTAATTTATGCAAAAACCCAAATTAGGACAAATGTCTGTCTAGGACTCTATTTTGGGTCAAGACGGATTCTGATGGTCAAATTGAAGGTACCAACCCTAGAGAATATTTTTCGATGAATTTTAGAGGGTTTAGGTGAATTTTATCCTGACCAGAACCTCATTTAATTAAGCAGGTCTATTTTTAAGGTTTCGAAAGTCATTTAATTCTCAAAACACGTGAAAACCCTTTTCTGTCTGTTCTAACCAACTTGTTAGCCTTTTAGGACCATTTGACCCTTAAATTAACCCCTGAGAAAACCCATGGTTGTACATCATTCAAGTTATGATGGTAAATTTATAGTTTTAACCCTGGCTTCTTGTCTTTATGTCAGAATGCTAATGAAATGAATTATCACCTTTTGAAGGTTATGTAGGAGAATTTAAAGACTTAATTAGATCAAATTGAGTTGGTTTATGGCTCATGATGGTGTTCCCATCAATAGGTGTGCCTTCAATTTGACGGTTGGGGACGCGAATGAAGGAGACGAAGAGGACCTTCGGAGCTTGGTCGGAGAGGGGCCAGAGGTATTGTTAGGAAGATGCTTTTGGCCCCAAACCTTGCTAGAAAGCTTGGCCATGTGACAGGGGTTCTTTTATAGGCCATAGAAAGCCCTTCCAAGCATGGAAAGAAGCTTCCAAGCTCGGAAGGTTTTTGCGAAGTAGGATACCCGAATCTTTGAAAGGTTTGCATGGCCTTTTGGGAAAGACTTAGAGCCCAAGGAATTGCTCAAATGGAAGGTAACTTCCCAAGGAATCCTCGTATGAATTTTGGTAGAGATTGATTGAGAATCGAGCGAGAAATCCTCTCTCGAAACTTGACGGTGAAGGTTTAAACTTCCAAAAATGGCGTGGGGACCTAATTATGAAAATGATGACAAAGTTAGGGGCCTTTTTGTAAGGATTTTGAAAGTTAAGGGCATATGTGTGATATAAAAGAATCAAACATGATCAAATTGCGAACAAGGTCAAGACAGTCTCAAATTAGGCCCTAATTTTGGTACAAACCTAATTTGGACCTAAGGAATCCAATGGTGAAGTTGGATTTTGGTTTTCACCAAGTTTTACTGTGTAATTTATGCAAAAACCCAAATTAGGACAAATGTTTGTCTAGGACTCTATTTTGGGTCAAGACGGATTCTGATGGTCAAACTGAAGGTACCAACCCTAGAGAATATTTTTCGATGAATTTTAGAGTGTTTAGGTGAATTTTATCCAGACCAGAACCTCATTTAATTAAGCAGGTCTATTTTTAAGGTTTCGAAAGTTATTTAATTCTCAAAACACGTGAAAACCCTTTTCTGTCTGTTCTAACCAACTTGTTAGCCTTTTAGGACCATTTGACCCTTAAATTAACCCCTGAGAAAAGCCATGGTTGTACTTCATTCAAGTTATGATGGTAAATTTATAGTTTTAACCCTGGCTTCTTGTCTTTATGTCAGAATGCTAATGAAATGAATTATTACCTTTTGAAGGTTATGTAGGAGCATTTAAAGACTTAATTAGATCAAATTGAGTTGGTTTATGGCTCATGATGGTGTTCCCATCAATAGGTGTGCCTTCAATTTGACGGTTGGGGCCGCGAATGAAGGAGACGAAGAGGACCATCGGAGCTTGGTCGGAGAGGGGCCGGAGGTATTGTTAGGAAGATGCTTTTGGCCCCAAACCTTGCTAGAAAGCTTGGCCATGTGACAGGGGTTCTTTTATAGGCCATAGAAAGCCCTTCCAAGCTTGGAAAGAAGCTTCCAAGCTCGGATGTTTTTGCGAAGTAGGATACCCGAATCTTTGAAAGGTTTTTATGGCCTTTTGGGAAAGACTTAGAGCCCAAGGAATGGCTCAAATGGAAGGTAACTTCCCAAGGAATCCTCGTATGAATTTTGGTAGAGATTGATCGAGAATCGAGCGAGAAATCCTCTCTCGAAACTTGACGGTGAAGGTTTAACCTTCCAAAAATGGCGTGGGGACCTAATTATGAAAATGATGACAAAGTTGGGGGCCTTTTTGTAAGGATTTTGAAAGTTGAGGGCATATGTGTGATATAAAAGAATCAAACATGATCAAATTGCGAACAAGGTCAAGACAGTCTCAAATTAGGCCCAAATTTTGGTAAATACCTAATTTGGACCTAAGGAATCCAATGGTGAAGTTGGATTTTGGTTTTAACCAAGTTTTACTGTGTAATTTATGCAAAAATCCAAATTAGGACAAATGTCTGTCTAGGACTCTATTTTGGGTCAAGACGGATTCTGATGGTCAAATTGAAGGTACCAACCCTAGAGAATATTTTTCGATGAATTTTAGAGGGTTTAGGTGAATTTTATCCTGACCAGAACCTCATTTAATTAAGCAGGTCTATTTTTAAGGTTTCGAAAGTCATTTAATTCTCAAAACACGTGAAAACCCTTTTCTGTCTGTTCTAACCAACTTGTTGGCCTTTTAGGACCATTTGACCCTTAAATTAACCCCTGAGAAAAGCCATGGTTGTACTTCATTCAAGTTATGATGGTAAATTTATAGTTTTAACCCTGGCTTCTTGTCTTTATGTCAGAATGCTAATGAAATGAATTATCACCTTTTGAAGGTTATGTAGGAGCATTTAAAGACTTAATTAAATCAAATTGAGTTGGTTTATGGCTCATGATGGTGTTCCCATCAATAGGTGTGCCTTCAATTTGACGGTTGGGGACGCGAATGAAGGAGACGAAGAGGACCATTGGAGCTTGGTCGGAGAGGGGCCAGAGGTATTGTTAGGAAGATGCTTTTGGCCCCAAACCTTGCTAAAAAGCTTGGCCATGTGACAGGGGTTCTTTTATAGGCCATAGAAAGCCCTTCCAAGCTTGGAAAGAAGCTTCCAAGCTCGGAAGGTTTTTGCGAAGTAGGATACCCGAATCTTTGAAAGGTTTTTATGGCCTTTTGGGAAAGACTTAGAGCCCAAGGAATGGCTCAAATGGAAGGTAACTTCCCAAGGAATCCTCGTATGAATTTTGGTAGAGATTGATTGAGAATCGAGCGAGAAATCCTCTCTCGAAACTTGACAGTGAAGGTTTAACGTTCCAAAAATGGCGTGGGGACCTAATTACGAAAATGATGACAAAGTTAGGGGCCTTTTTGTAAGGATTTTGAAAGTTAAGGGCATATGTGTGATATAAAAGAATCAAACATGATCAAATTGCGAACAAGGTCAAGACAGTCTCAAATTAGGCCCAAATTTTGGTACAAACCTAATTTGGACCTAAGGAATCCAATGGTGAAGTTGGATTTTGGTTTTCACCAAGTTTTACTGTGTAATTTATGCTAAAACCCAAATTAGGACAAATGTCTGTCTAGGACTCTATTTTTGGTCAAGACGGATTCTGATGGTCAAATTGAAGGTACCAACCCTAGAGAATATTTTTCGATGAATTCTAGAGGGTTTAGGTGAATTTTATCCTCACCAGAACCTCATTTAATTAAGAAGGTCTATTTTTAAGGTTTTGAAAGTCATTTAATTCTCAAAACACATGAAAACCCTTTTCTGTCTGTTCTAACCAACTTGTTAGCCTTTTAGGACCATTTGACCCTTAAATTAACCCCTGAGAAAAGCCATGGTTGTACTTCATTCAAGTTATGATGGTAAATTTATAGTTTTAACCCTGGCTTCTTGTCTTTATGTCAGAATGCTAATGAAATGAATTATCACCTTTTGAAGGTTATGTAGGAGCATTTAAAGACTTAATTAGATCAAATTGAGTTGGTTTATGGCTCATGATGGTGTTCCCATCAATAGGTGTGCCTTCAATTTGATGGTTGGGGACGCGAATGAAGGAGACGAAGAGGACCATCGGAGCTTGGTCGGAGAGGGGCCAGAGGTATTGTTAGGAAGTTGCTTTTGGCCCCAAACCTTGCTAGAAAGCTTGGCCATGTGACAGGGGTTCTTTTATAGGCCATAGAAAGCCCTTCCAAGCTTGGAAAGAAGCTTCCAAGCTCAGAAGGTTTTTGCGAAGTAGGATACCCGAATCTTTGAAAGGTTTGTATGGCCTTTTGGGAAAGACTTAGAGCCCAAGGAATTGCTCAAATGGAAGGTAACTTCCCAAGGAATCCTCGTATGAATTTTGGTAGAGATTGATTGAGAATCGAGCGAGAAATCCTGTCTCGAAACTTGACGGTGAAGGTTTAACCTTCCAAAATGGCGTGGGGACCTAATTATGAAAATGATGACAAAGTTAGGGGCCTTTTTGTAAGGATTTTGAAAGTTAAGGGCATATGTGTGATATAAAAGAATCAAACATGATCAAATTGCGAACAAGGTCAAGACAGTCTCAAATTAGGCCCAAATTTTGGTAAATACCTAATTTGGACCTAAGGAATCCAATGGTGAAGTTGGATTTTGGTTTTAACCAAGTTTTACTGTGTAATTTATGCAAAAACCCAAATTAGGACAAATGTCTGTCTAGGACTCTATTTTTGGTCAAGACGGATTCTGATGGTCAAATTGAAGGTACCAACCCTAGAGAATATTTTTCGATGAATTTTAGAGTGTTTAGGTGAATTTTATCCTGACCAGAACCTCATTTAATTAAGCAGGTCTATTTTTAAGGTTTCGAAAGTTATTTAATTCTCAAAACACGTGAAAACCCTTTTCTGTCTGTTCTAACCAACTTGTTAGCCTTTTAGGACCATTTGACCCTTAAATTAACCCCTGAGAAAAGCCATGGTTGTACTTCATTCAAGTTATGATGGTAAATTTATAGTTTTAACCCTGGCTTCTTGTCTTTATGTCAGAATGCTAATGAAATGAATTATTACCTTTTGAAGGTTATGTAGGAGCATTTAAAGACTTAATTAGATCAAATTGAGTTGGTTTATGGCTCATGATGGTGTTCCCATCAATAGGTGTGCCTTCAATTTGACGGTTGGGGCCGCGAATGAAAGAGACGAAGAGGACCATCGGAGCTTGGTCGGAGAGGGGCCAGAGGTATTGTTAGGAAGATGCTTTTGGCCCCAAACCTTGCTAGAAAGCTTGGCCATGTGACAGGGGTTCTTTTATAGGCCATAGAAAGCCCTTCCAAGCTTGGAAAGAAGCTTCTAAGCTCGGAAGGTTTTTGCGAAGTAGGATACCCGAATCTTTGAAAGGTTTTTATGGCCTTTTGGGAAAGACTTAGAGCCCAAGGAATGGCTCAAATGGAAGGTAACTTCCCAAGGAATCCTCGTATGAATTTTGGTAGAGATTGATTGAGAATCGAGCGAGAAATCCTCTCTCGAAACTTGACGGTGAAGGTTTAACCTTCCAAAAATGGCGTGGGGACCTAATTATGAAAATGATGACAAAGTTAGGGGCCTTTTTGTAAGGATTTTGAAAGTTAAGGGCATATGTGTGATATAAAAGAATCAAACATGATCAAATTGCGAACAAGGTCAAGACAGTCTCAAATTAGGCCCAAATTTTGGTGCAAACCTAATTTAGACCTAAGGAATCCAATGGTGAAGTTGGATTTTGGTTTTCACCAAGTTTTACTGTGTAATTTATGCAAAAACCCAAATTAGGACAAATGTCTATCTAGGACTCTATTTTGGGTCAAGACGGATTCTGATGGTCAAATTGAAGGTACCAACCCTAGAGAATATTTTTCGATGAATTTTAGAGTGTTTAGGTGAATTTTATCCTGACCAGAACCTCATTTAATTAAGCAGGTCTATTTTTAAGGTTTCGAAAGTTATTTAATTCTCAAAACACGTGAAAACCCTTTTCTGTCTGTTCTAACCAACTTGTTAGCCTTTTAGGACCATTTGACCCTTAAATTAACCCCTGAGAAAACCCATGGTTGTACTTCATTCAAGTTATGATGGTAAATTTATAGTTTTAACCCTGGCTTCTTGTCTTTATGTCAGAATGCTAATGAAATGAATTATTACCTTTTGAAGGTTATGTAGGAGCATTTAAAGACTTAATTAGATCAAATTGAGTTGGTTTATGGCTCATGATGGTGTTCCCATCAATAGGTGTGCCTTCAATTTGACGGTTGGGGCCACGAATGAAGGAGACGAAGAGGACCATCGGAGCTTGGTCGGAGAGGGGCCGGAGGTATTGTTAGGAAGATGCTTTTGGCCCCAAACCTTGCTAGAAAGCTTGGCCATGTGACAGGGGTTCTTTTATAGGCCATAGAAAGCCCTTCCAAGCTTGGAAAGAAGCTTCCAAGCTCGGAAGGTTTTTGCGAAGTAGGATACCCGAATCTTTGAAAGGTTTTTATGGCCTTTTGGGAAAGACTTAGAGCCCAAGGAATGGCTCAAATGGAAGGTAACTTCCCAAGGAATCCTCGTATGAATTTTGGTAGAGATTGATCGAGAATCGAGCGAGAAATCCTCTCTCGAAACTTGACGGTGAAGGTTTAACCTTCCAAAAATGGCGTGGGGACCTAATTATGAAAATGATGACAAAGTTGGGGGCTTTTTTGTAAGGATTTTGAAAGTTGAGGGCATATGTGTGATATAAAAGAATCAAACATGATCAAATTGCGAACAAGGTCAAGACAGTCTCAAATTAGGCCCAAATTTTGGTAAATACCTAATTTGGACCTAAGGAATCCAATGGTGATGTTAGATTTTGGTTTTAACCAAGTTTTACTGTGTAATTTATGCAAAAACCCAAATTAGGACAAATGTCTGTCTAGGACTCTATTTTTGGTCAAGACGGATTCTGATGGTCAAATTGAAGGTACCAACCCTAGAGAATATTTTTCGATGAATTTTAGAGTGTTTAGGTGAATTTTATCCTGACCAGAACCTCATTTAATTAAGCAGGTCTATTTTTAAGGTTTCGAAAGTTATTTAATTCTCAAAACACGTGAAAACCCTTTTCTGTCTGTTCTAACCAACTTGTTAGCCTTTTAGGACCATTTGACCCTTAAATTAACCCCTGAGAAAACCCATGGTTGTACTTCATTCAAGTTATGATGGTAAATTTATAGTTTTAACCCTGGCTTCCTGTCTTTATGTCAGAATGCTAATGAAATGAATTATTACCTTTTGAAGGTTATGTAGGAGCATTTAAAGACTTAATTAGATCAAATTGAGTTGGTTTATGGCTCATGATGGTGTTCCCATCAATAGGTGTGCCTTCAATTTGACGGTTGGGGCCGCGAATGAAGGAGACGAAGAGGACCATCGGAGCTTGGTCGGAGAGGGGCCGGAGGTATTGTTAGGAAGATGCTTTTGGCCCCAAACCTTGCTAGAAAGCTTGGCCATGTGACAGGGGTTCTTTTATAGGCCATAGAAAGCCCTTCCAAGCTTGGAAAGAAGCTTCCAAGCTCGGAAGGTTTTTGCGAAGTAGGATACCCGAATCTTTGAAAGGTTTTTATGGCCTTTTGGGAAAGACTTAGAGCCCAAGGAATGGCTCAAATGGAAGGTAACTTCCCAAGGAATCCTCGTATGAATTTTGGTAGAGATTGATTGAGAATCGAGCGAGAAATCCTCTCTCGAAACTTGACAGTGAAGGTTTAACGTTCCAAAAATGGCGTGGGGACCTAATTACGAAAATGATGACAAAGTTAGGGGCCTTTTTGTAAGGATTTTGAAAGTTAAGGGCATATGTGTGATATAAAAGAATCAAACATGATCAAATTGCGAACAAGGTCAAGACAGTCTCAAATTAGGCCCAAATTTTGGTACAAACCTAATTTGGACCTAAGGAATCCAATGGTGAAGTTGGATTTTGGTTTTCACCAAGTTTTACTGTGTAATTTATGCAAAAACCCAAATTAGGACAAATGTCTGTCTAGGACTCTATTTTGGGTCAAGACGGATTCTGATGGTCAAATTGAAGGTACCAACCCTAGAGAATATTTTTCGATGAATTTTAGATGGTTTAGGTGAATTTTATCCTCACCAGAACCTCATTTAATTAAGCAAGTCTATTTTTAAGGTTTCGAAAGTCATTTAATTCTCAAAACACGTGAAAACCCTTTTCTGTCTGTTCTAACCAACTTGTTAGCCTTTTAGGACCATTTGACCCTTAAATTAACCCCTGAGAAAAGCCATGGTTGTACTTCATTCAAGTTATGATGGTAAATTTATAGTTTTAACCCTGGCTTCTTGTCTTTATGTCAGAATGCTAATGAAATGAATTATCACCTTTTGAAGGTTATGTAGGTGCATTTAAAGACTTAATTAAATCAAATTGAGTTGGTTTATGGCTCATGATGGTGTTCCCATCAATAGGTGTGCCTTCAATTTGACGGTTGGGGACGCGAATGAAGGAGACGAAGAGGACCATTGGAGCTTGGTCGGAGAGGGGCCAGAGGTATTGTTAGGAAGATGCTTTTGGCCCCAAACCTTGCTAAAAAGCTTGGCCATGTGACAGGGGTTCTTTTATAGGCCATAGAAAGCCCTTCCAAGCTTGGAAAGAAGCTTCCAAGCTCGGAAGGTTTTTGCGAAGTAGGATACCCGAATCTTTGAAAGGTTTTTATGGCCTTTTGGGAAAGACTTAGAGCCCAAGGAATGGCTCAAATGGAAGGTAACTTCCCAAGGAATCCTCGTATGAATTTTGGTAGAGATTGATTGAGAATCGAGAGAGAAATCCTCTCTCGAAATTTGACGGTGAAGGTTTAACCTTCCAAAAATGGCGTGGGGACCTAATTACGAAAATGATGACAAAGTTAGGGCCTTTTTGTAAGGATTTTGAAAGTTAAGGGCATATGTGTGATATAAAAGAATCAAACATGATCAAATTGCGAACAAGGTCAAGACAGTCTCAAATTAGGCCCAAATTTTGGTACAAACCTAATTTGGACCTAAGGAATCCAATGGTGAAGTTGGATTTTGGTTTTCACCAAGTTTTACTGTGTAATTTATGCAAAAACCCAAATTAGGACAAATGTCTGTCTAGGACTCTATTTTGGGTCAAGACGGATTCTGATGGTCAAATTGAAGGTACCAACCCTAGAGAATATTTTTCGATGAATTTTAGAGGGTTTAGGTGAATTTTATCCTGACCAGAACCTCATTTAATTAAGCAGGTCTATTTTTAAGGTTTCGAAAGTCATTTAATTCTCAAAACACGTGAAAACCCTTTTCTGTCTGTTCTAACCAACTTGTTAGCCTTTTAGGACCATTTGACCCTTAAATTAACCCCTGAGAAAACCCATGGTTGTACTTCATTCAAGTTATGATGGTAAATTTATAGTTTTAACCCTGGCTTCTTGTCTTTATGTCAGAATGCTAATGAAATGAATTATCACCTTTTGAAGGTTATGTAGGAGCATTTAAAGACTTAATTAGATCAAATTGAGTTGGTTTATGGCTCATGATGGTGTTCCCATCAATAGGTGTGCCTTCAATTTGACGGTTGGGGACGCGAATGAAGGAGACGAAGAGGACCTTCGGAGCTTGGTCGGAGAGGGGCCAGAGGTATTGTTAGGAAGATGCTTTTGGCCCCAAACCTTGCTAGAAAGCTTGGCCATGTGACAGGGGTTCTTTTATAGGCCATAGAAAGCCCTTCCAAGCATGGAAAGAAGCTTCCAAGCTCGGAAGGTTTTTGCGAAGTAGGATACCCGAATCTTTGAAAGGTTTGCATGGCCTTTTGGGAAAGACTTAGAGCCCAAGGAATTGCTCAAATGGAAGGTAACTTCCCAAGGAATCCTCGTATGAATTTTGGTAGAGATTGATTGAGAATCGAGCGAGAAATCCTCTCTCGAAACTTGACGGTGAAGGTTTAAACTTCCAAAAATGGCGTGGGGACCTAATTATGAAAATGTTGACAAAGTTAGGGGCCTTTTTGTAAGGATTTTGAAAGTTAAGGGCATATGTGTGATATAAAAGAATCAAACATGATCAAATTGCGAACAAGGTCAAGACAGTCTCAAATTAGGCCCAAATTTTGGTACAAACCTAATTTGGACCTAAGGAATCCAATGGTGAAGTTGGATTTTGGTTTTCACCAAGTTTTACTGTGTAATTTATGCAAAAACCCAAATTAGGACAAATGTCTGTCTAGGACTATATTTTGGGTCAAGACGGATTCTGATGGTCAAATTGAAGGTACCAACCCTAGAGAATATTTTTCGATGAATTTTAGAGTGTTTAGGTGAATTTTATCCTGACCAGAACCTCATTTAATTAAGCAGGTCTATTTTTAAGGTTTCGAAAGTTATTTAATTCTCAAAACACGTGAAAACCCTTTTCTGTCTGTTCTAACCAACTTGTTAGCCTTTTAGGACCATTTGACCCTTAAATTAACCCCTGAGAAAAGCCATGGTTGTACTTCATTCAAGTTATGATGGTAAATTTATAGTTTTAACCCTGGCTTCTTGTCTTTATGTCAGAATGCTAATGAAATGAATTATTACCTTTTGAAGGTTATGTAGGAGCATTTAAAGACTTAATTAGATCAAATTGAGTTGGTTTATGGCTCATGATGGTGTTCCCATCAATAGGTGTGCCTTCAATTTGACGGTTGGGGCCGCGAATGAAGGAGACGAAGAGGACCATCGGAGCTTGGTCGGAGAGGGGCCGGAGGTATTGTTAGGAAGATGCTTTTGGCCCCAAACCTTGCTAGGAAGCTTGGCCATGTGACAGGGGTTCTTTTATAGGCCATGGAAAGCCCTTCCAAGCTTGGAAAGAAGCTTCCAAGCTCGGAAGGTTTTTGCGAAGTAGGATACCCGAATCTTTGAAAGGTTTTTATGGCCTTTTGGGAAAGACTTAGAGTCCAAGGAATGGCTCAAATGGAAGGTAACTTCCCAAGGAATCCTCGTATGAATTTTGGTAGAGATTGATCGAGAATCGAGCGAGAAATCCTCTCTCGAAACTTGACGGTGAAGGTTTAACCTTCCCAAAATGGCGTGGGGACCTAATTATGAAAATGATGACAAAGTTGGGGGCCTTTTTGTAAGGATTTTGAACGTTGAGGGCATATGTGTGATATAAAAGAATCAAACATGATCAAATTGCGAACAAGGTCAAGACAGTCTCAAATTAGGCCCAAATTTTGGTAAATACCTAATTTGGACCTAAGGAATCCAATGGTGAAGTTGGATTTTGGTTTTAACCAAGTTTTACTGTGTAATTTATGCAAAAATCCAAATTAGGACAAATGTCTGTCTAGGACTCTATTTTGGGTCAAGACGGATTCTGATGGTCAAATTGAAGGTACCAACACTAGAGAATATTTTTCGATGAATTTTAGAGGGTTTCGGTGAATTTTATCCTGACCAGAACCTCATTTAATTAAGCAGGTCTATTTTTAAGGTTTCGAAAGTCATTTAATTCTCAAAACACGTGAAAACCCTTTTCTGTCTGTTCTAACCAACTTGTTGGCCTTTTAGGACCATTTGACCCTTAAATTAACCCCTGAGAAAAGCCATGGTTGTACTTCATTCAAGTTATGATGGTAAATTTATAGTTTTAACCCTGGCTTCTTGTCTTTATGTCAGAATGCTAATGAAATGAATTATCACCTTTTGAAGGTTATGTAGGAGCATTTAAAGACTTAATTAAATCAAATTGAGTTGGTTTATGGCTCATGATGGTGTTCCCATCAATAGGTGTGCCTTCAATTTGACGGTTGGGGACGCGAATGAAGGAGACGAAGAGGACCATTGGAGCTTGGTCGGAGAGGGGCCAGAGGTATTGTTAGGAAGATGCTTTTGGCCCCAAACCTTGCTAAAAAGCTTGGCCATGTGACAGGGGTTCTTTTATAGGCCATAGAAAGCCCTTCCAAGCTTGGAAAGAAGCTTCCAAGCTCGGAAGGTTTTTGCGAAGTAGGATACCCGAATCTTTGAAAGGTTTTTATGGCCTTTTGGGAAAGACTTAGAGCCCAAGGAATGGCTCAAATGGAAGGTAACTTCCCAAGGAATCCTCGTATGAATTTTGGTAGAGATTGATTGAGAATCGAGCGAGAAATCCTCTCTCGAAACTTGACAGTGAAGGTTTAACCTTCCAAAAATGGCGTGGGGACCAAATTACGAAAATGATGACAAAGTTAGGGGCCTTTTTGTAAGGATTTTGAAAGTTAAGGGCATATGTGTGATATAAAAGAATCAAACATGATCAAATTGCGAACAAGGTCAAGACAGTCTCAAATTAGGCCCAAATTTTGGTAAAAACCTAATTTGGACCTAAGGAATCCAATGGTGAAGTTGGATTTTGGTTTTCACCAAGTTTTACTGTGTAATTTATGCTAAAACCCAAATTAGGACAAATGTCTGTCTAGGACTCTATTTTGGGTCAAGACGGATTCTGATGGTCAAATTGAAGGTACCAACCCTAGAGAATATTTTTCAATGAATTTTAGAGGGTTTAGGTGAATTTTATCCTCACCAGAACCTCATTTAATTAAGCAGGTCTATTTTTAAGGTTTCGAAAGTCATTTAATTCTCAAAACACGTGAAAACCCTTTTCTGTCTGTTCTAACCAACTTGTTATCCTTTTAGGACCATTTGACCCTTAAATTAACCCCTGAGAAAAGCCATGGTTGTACTTCATTCAAGTTATGATGGTAAATTTATAGTTTTAACCCTGGCTTCTTGTCTTTATGTCAGAATGCTAATGAAATGAATTATCACCTTTTGAAGGTTATGTAGGAGCATTTAAAGACTTAATTAGATCAAATTGAGTGGGTTTATGGCTCATGATGGTGTTCCCATCAATAGGTGTGCCTTCAATTTGACGGTTGGGGACGCGAATGAAGGAGACGAAGAGGACCATCGGAGCTTGGTCAGAGAGGGGCCAGAGGTATTGCTAGGAAGATGCTTTTGGCCCCAAACCTTGCTAGAAAGCTTGGCCATGTGACAGGGGTTCTTTTATAGGCCATAGAAAGCCCTTCCAAGCTTGGAAAGAAGCTTCCAAGCTCAGAAGGTTTTTGCGAAGTAGGATACCCGAATCTTTGAAAGGTTTGTATGGCCTTTTGGGAAAGACATAGAGCCCAAGGAATTGCTCAAATGGAAGGTAACTTCCCAAGGAATCCTCGTATGAATTTTGGTAGAGATTGATTGAGAATCGAGCGAGAAATCCTGTCTCGAAACTTGACGGTGAAGGTTTAACCTTCCAAAATGGCGTGGGGACCTAATTACGAAAATGATGACAAAGTTAGGGGCCTTTTTGTAAGGATTTTGAAAGTTAAGGGCATATGTGTGATATAAAAGAATCAAACAAGATCAAATTGCGAACAAAGTCAAGACAGTCTCAAATTAAGCCCAAATTTTGGTACAAACCTAATTTGGACCTAAGGAATCCAATGGTGAAGTTGGATTTTGGTTTTCACCAAGTTTTACTGTGTAATTTATGCAAAAACCCAAATTAGGACAAATGTCTGTTTAGGACACTATTTTGGGTCAAGACGGATTCTGATGGTCAAATTGAAGGTACCAACCCTAGAGAATATTTTTCGATGAATTTTAGATGGTTTAGGTGAATTTTATCCTCACCAGAACCTCATTTAATTAAGCAGGTCTATTTTTAAGGTTTCGAAAGTCATTTAATTCTCAAAACACGTGAAAACCCTTTTCTGTCTGTTCTAACCAACTTGTTAGCCTTTTAGGACCATTTGACCCTTAAATTAACCCCTGAGAAAAGCCATGGTTGTACTTCATTCAAGTTATGATGGTAAATTTATAGTTTTAACCCTGGCTTCTTGTCTTTATGTCAGAATGCTAATGAAATGAATTATCACCTTTTGAAGGTTATGTAGGAGCATTTAAAGACTTAATTAGATCAAATTGAGTTGGTTTATGGCTCATGATGGTGTTCCCATCAATAGGTGTGCCTTCAATTTGACGGTTGGGGACGCGAATGAAGGAGACGAAGAGGACCATCGGAGCTTGGTCGGAGAGGGGCCAGAGGTATTGTTAGGAAGATGCTTTTGGCCCCAAACCTTGCTAGAAAGCTTGGCCATGTGACAGGGGTTCTTTTATAGGCCATAGAAAGCCCTTCCAAGCTTGGAAAGAAGCTTCCAAGCTCAGAAGGTTTTTGTGAAGTAGGATACCCGAATCTTTGAAAGGTTTGTATGGCCTTTTGGGAAAGACTTAGAGCCCAAGGAATTGCTCAAATGGAAGGTAACTTCCCAAGGAATCCTCGTATGAATTTTAATAGAGATTGATTGAGAATCGAGCGAGAAATCCTGTCTCGAAACTTGACGGTGAAGGTTTAACCTTCCAAAATGGCGTGGGGACCTAATTATGAAAATGATGACAAAGTTAGGGGCCTTTTTGTAAGGATTTTGAAAGTTAAGGGCATATGTGTGATATAAAAGAATCAAACATGATCAAATTGCGAACAAGGTCAAGACAGTCTCAAATTAGGCCCAAATTTTGGTAAATACCTAATTTGGACCTAAGGAATCCAATGGCGATGTTGGATTTTTGTTTTAACCAAGTTTTACTGTGTAATTTATGCAAAAACCCAAATTAGGACAAATGTCTGTCTAGGACTCTATTTTGGGTCAAGACGGATTCTGATGGTCAAATTGAAGGTACCAACCCTAGAGAATATTTTTCGATGAATTTTAGAGTGTTTAGGTGAATTTTATCCTGACCAGAACCTCATTTAATTAACCAGGTCTATTTTTAAGGTTTCGAAAGTTATTTAATTCTCAAAACACGTGAAAACCCTTTTCTGTCTGTTCTAACCAACTTGTTAGCCTTTTAGGACCATTTGACCCTTAAATTAACCCCTGAGAAAAGCCATGGTTGTACTTCATTCAAGTTATGATGGTAAATTTATAGTTTTAACCCTGGCTTCTTGTCTTTATGTCAGAATGCTAATGAAATGAATTATTACCTTTTGAAGGTTATGTAGGAGCATTTAAAGACTTAATTAGATCAAATTGAGTTGGTTTATGGCTCATGATGGTGTTCCCATCAATAGGTGTGCCTTCAATTTGACGGTTGGGGCCGCGAATGAAGGAGACGAAGAGGACCATCGGAGCTTGGTCGGAGAGGGGCCGGAGGTATTGTTAGGAAGATGCTTTTGGCCCCAAACCTTGCTAGGAAGCTTGGCCATGTGACAGGGGTTCTTTTATAGGCCATGGAAAGCCCTTCCAAGCTTGGAAAGAAGCTTCCAAGCTCGGAAGGTTTTTGCGAAGTAGGATACCCGAATCTTTGAAAGGTTTTTATGGCCTTTTGGGAAAGACTTAGAGCCCAAGGAATGGCTCAAATGGAAGGTAACTTCCCAAGGAATCCTCGTATGAATTTTGGTAGAGATTGATCGAGAATCGAGCGAGAAATCCTCTCTCGAAACTTGACGGTGAAGGTTTAACCTTCCAAAAATGGCGTGGGGACCTAATTATGAAAATGATGACAAAGTTGGGGGCCTTTTTGTAAGGATTTTGAAAGTTGAGGGCATATGTGTGATATAAAAGAATCAAACATGATCAAATTGCGAACAAGGTCAAGACAGTCTCAAATTAGGCCCAAATTTTGGTAAATACCTAATTTAGACCTAAGGAATCCAATGGTGATGTTGGATTTTGGTTTTAACCAAGTTTTACTGTGTAATTTATGCAAAAACCCAAATTAGGACAAATGTCTGTCTAGGACTCTATTTTTGGTCAAGACGGATTCTGATGGTCAAATTGAAGGTACCAACCCTAGAGAATATTTTTCGATGAATTTTAGAGTGTTTAGGTGAATCTTATCCTGACCAGAACCTCATTTAATTAAGCAGGTCTATTTTTAAGGTTTCGAAAGTTATTTAATTCTCAAAACACGTGAAAGCCCTTTTCTGTCTGTTCTAACCAACTTGTTAGCCTTTTAGGACCATTTGACCCTTAAATTAACCCCTGAGAAAACCCATGGTTGTACTTCATTCAAGTTATGATGGTAAATTTATAGTTTTAACCCTGGCTTCTTGTCTTTATGTCAGAATGCTAATGAAATGAATTATTACCTTTTGAAGGTTATGTAGGAGCATTTAAAGACTTAATTAGATCAAATTGAGTTGGTTTATGGCTCATGATGGTGTTCCCATCAATAGGTGTGCCTTCAATTTGACGGTTGGGGCCGCGAATGAAGGAGACGAAGAGGACCATCGGAGCTTGGTCGGAGAGGGGCCGGAGGTATTGTTAGGAAGATGCTTTTGGCCCCAAACCTTGCTAGAAAGCTTGGCCATGTGACAGGGGTTCTTTTATAGGCCATAGAAAGCCCTTCCAAGCTTGGAAAGAAGCTTCCAAGCTCGGAAGGTTTTTGCGAAGTAGGATACCCGAATCTTTGAAAGGTTTTTATGGCCTTTTGGGAAAGACTTAGAGCCCAAGGAATGGCTCAAATGGAAGGTAACTTCCCAAGGAATCCTCGTATGAATTTTGGTAGAGATTGATTGAGAATCGAGCGAGAAATCCTCTCTCGAAACTTGACGATGAAGGTTTAACATTCCAAAAATGGCGTGGGGACCTAATTATGAAAATGATGACAAAGTTAGGGGCCTTTTTGTAAGGATTTTGAAAGTTAAGGGCATATGTGTGATATAAAAGAATCAAACATGATCAAATTGCGAACAAGGTCAAGACAGTCTCAAATTAGGCCCAAATTTTGGTACAAACCTAATTTGGACCTAAGGAATCCAGTGGTGAAGTTGGATTTTGGTTTTCACCAAGTTTTACTGTGTAATTTATGCAAAAACCCAAATTAGGACAAATGTCTGTCTAGGACTCTATTTTGGGTCAAGACGGATTCTGATGGTCAAATTGAAGGTACCAACCCTAGATAATATTTTTCGATGAATTTTAGAGGGTTTAGGTGAATTTTATCCTGACCAGAACCTCATTTAATTAAGCAGGTCTATTTTTAAGGTTTCGAAAGTCATTTAATTCTCAAAACACGTGAAAACCCTTTTCTGTCTGTTCTAACCAACTTGTTAGCCTTTTAGGGCCATTTGACCCTTAAATTAACCCCTGAGAAAAGCCATGGTTGTACTTCATTCAAGTTATGATGGTAAATTTATAGTTTTAACCCTGGCTTCTTGTCTTTATGTCAGAATGCTAATGAAATGAATTATCACCTTTTGAAGGTTATGTAGGAGCATTTAAAGACTTAATTAAATCAAATTGAGTTGGTTTATGGCTCATGATGGTGTTCCCATCAATAGGTGTGCCTTCAATTTGACGGTTGGGGACGCGAATGAAGGAGACGAAGAGGACCATTGGAGCTTGGTCGGAGAGGG
The DNA here is from genome assembly GCA_037157565.1 of Thalassia testudinum. NCBI lineage: Eukaryota > Viridiplantae > Streptophyta > Magnoliopsida > Alismatales > Hydrocharitaceae > Thalassia > Thalassia testudinum. Next base: position 37,923,128 of record JAZHRO010000056.1, read on the forward strand.
GCCAGAGGTATTGTTAGGAAGATGCTTTTGGCCCAAAACCTTGCTAAAAAGCTTGGCCATGTGACAGGGGTTCTTTTATAGGCCATAGAAAGCCCTTCCAAGCTTGGACAGAAGCTTCCAAGCTCGGAAGGTTTTTGCGAAGTAGGATACCCGAATCTTTGAAAGGTTTTTATGGCCTTTTGGGAAAGACTTAGAGCCCAAGGAATGGCTCAAATGGAAGGTAACTTCCCAAGGAATCCTCGTATGAATTTTGGTAGAGATTGATTGAGAATCGAGCGAGAAATCCTCTCTCGAAACTTGACGGTGAAGGTTTAACCTTCCAAAAATGGCGTGGGGACCTAATTATGAAAATGATGACAAAGTTAGGGGCCTTTTTGTAAGGATTTTGAAAGTTAAGGGCATATGTGTGATATAAAAGAATCAAACATGATCAAATTGCGAACAAGGTCAAGACAGTCTCAAATTAGGCCCAAATTTTGGTAAATACCTAATTTGGACCTAAGGAATCCAATGGTGAAGTTGGATTTTGGTTTTAACCAAGTTTTACTGTGTAATTTATGCAAAAACCCAAATTAGGACAAATGTCAGTCTAGGACTCTATTTTTGGTCAAGACGGATTCTGATGGTCAAATTGAAGGTACCAACCCTAGAGAATATTTTTCGATGAATTTTAGAGTGTTTAGGTGAATTTTATCCCGACCAGAACCTCATTTAATTAAGCAGGTCTATTTTTAAGGTTTCGAAAGTTATTTAATTCTCAAAACACGTGAAAACCCTTTTCTGTCTGTTCTAACCAACTTGTTAGCCTTTTAGGACCATTTGACCCTTAAATTAACCCCTGAGAAAAGCCGTGGTTGTACTTCATTCAAGTTATGATGGTAAATTTATAGTTTTAACCCTGGCTTCTTATCTTTATGTCAGAATGCTAATGAAATGAATTATTACCTTTTGAAGGTTATGTAGGAGCATTTAAAGACTTAATTAGATCAAATTGAGTTGGTTTATGGCTCATGATGGTGTTCCCATCAATAGGTGTGCCTTCAATTTGACGGTTGGGGCCGCGAATGAAGGAGACGAAGAGGACCATCGGAGCTTGGTCGGAGAGGGGCCAGAGGTATTGTTAGGAAGATGCTTTTGGCCCCAAACCTTGCTAGAAAGCTTGGCCATGTGACAGGGGTTCTTTTATAGGCCATAGAAAGCCCTTCCAAGCTTGGAAAGAAGCTTCCAAGCTCGGAAGGTTTTTGCGAAGTAGGATACCCGAATCTTTGAAAGGTTTTTATGGCCTTTTGGGAAAGACTTAGAGCCCAAGGAATGGCTCAAATGGAAGGTAACTTCCCAAGGAATCCTCGTACGAATTTTGGTAGAGATTGATTGAGAATCGAGCGAGAAATCCTCTCTCGAAACTTGACGGTGAAGGTTTAACCTTCCAAAAATGGCGTGGGGACCTAATTATGAAAATGATGACAAAGTTAGGGGCCTTTTTGTAAGGATTTTGAAAGTTAAGGGCATATGTGTCATATAAAAGAATCAAACATGATCAAATTGCGAACAAGGTCAAGACAGTCTCAAATTAGGCCCAAATTTTGGTACAAACCTAATTTGGACCTAAGGAATCCAATGGTGAAGTTGGATTTTGGTTTTCACCAAGTTTTACTGTGTAATTTATGCAAAAACCCAAATTAGGACAAATGTCTGTCTAGGACTCTATTTTGGGTCGAGACGGATTCTGATGGTCAAATTGAAGGTACCAACCCTAGAGAATATTTTTCGATGAATTTTAGAGTGTTTAGGTGAATTTTATCCTGACCAGAACCTCATTTAATTAAGTAGGTCTATTTTTAAGGTTTCGAAAGTCATTTAATTCTCAAAACACGTGAAAACCCTTTTCTGTCTGTTCTAACCAACTTGTTAGACTTTTAGGACCATTTGACCCTTAAATTAACCCCTGAGAAAAGCCATGGTTGTACTTCATTCAAGTTATGATGGTAAATTTATAGTTTTAACCCTGGCTTCTTGTCTTTATGTCAGAATGCTAATGAAATGAATTATCACCTTTTGAAGGTTATGTAGGAGCATTTAAAGACTTAATTAGATCAAATTGAGTTGGTTTATGGCTCATGATGGTGTTCCCATCAATAGGTGTGCCTTCAATTTGACGGTTGGGGACGCGAATGAAGGAGACGAAGAGGACCATTGGAGCTTGGTCGGAGAGGGGCCAGAGGTATTGTTAGGAAGATGCTTTTGGCCCCAAACCTTGCTAAAAAGCTTGGCCATGTGACAGGGGTTCTTTTATAGGCCATAGAAAGCCCTTCCAAGCTTGGAAAGAAGCTTCCAAGCTCGGAAGGTTTTTGCGAAGTAGGATACCCGAATCTTTGAAAGGTTTTTATACCCTTTTGGGAAAGACTTAGAGCCCAAGGAATGGCTCAAATGGAAGGTAACTTCCCAAGGAATCCTCGTATGAGTTTTGGTAGAGATTGATTGAGAATCGAGCGAGAAATCCTCTCTCGAAACTTGACGGTGAAGTTTTAAGCTTCCAAAAATGGCGTGGGGACCTAATTACGAAAATGATGACAAAGTTAGGGGCCTTTTTGTAAGGATTTTGAAAGTTAAGGGCATATGTGTGATATAAAAGAATCAAACATGATCAAATTGCGAACAAGGTCAAGACAGTCTCAAATTAGGCCCAAATTTTGGTACAAACCTAATTTGGACCTAAGGAATCCAATGGTGAAGTTGGATTTTGGTTTTCACCAAGTTTTACTGTGTAATTTATGCAAAAACCCAAATTAGGACAAATGTCTGTCTAGGACTCTATTTTGTGTCAAGACGGATTCTGATGGTCAAATTGAAGGTACCAACCCTAGAGAATATTTTTCGATGAATTTTAGAGGGTTTAGGTGAATTTTATCCTCACCAGAACCTCATTTAATTAAGCAGGTCTATTTTTAAGGTTTCGAAAGTCATTTAATTCTCAAAACACGTGAAAACCCTTTTCTGTCTGTTCTAACCAACTTGTTTGCCTTTTAGGACCATTTGACCCTTAAATTAACCCCTGAGAAAAGCCATGGTTGTACTTCATTCAAGTTATGATGGTAAATTTATAGTTTTAACCCTGGCTTCTTGTCTTTATGTCAGAATGCTAATGAAATGAATTATCACCTTTTGAAGGTTATGTAGGAGCATTTAAAGACTTAATTAGATCAAATTGAGTTGGTTTATGGCTCATGATGGTGTTCCCATCAATAGGTGTGCCTTCAATTTGACGGTTGGGGACGCGAATGAAGGAGACGAAGAGGACCATCGGAGCTTGGTCGGAGAGGGGCCAGAGGTATTGTTAGGAAGATGCTTTTGGCCCCAAACCTTGCTAGAAAACTTGGCCATGTGACAGGGGTTCTTTTATAGGCCATAGAAAGCCCTTCCAAGCTTGGAAAGAAGCTTCCAAGCTCGGAAGGTTTTTGTGAAGTAGGATACCCGAATCTTTGAAAGGTTTGTATGGCCTTTTGGGAAAGACTTAGAGCCCAAGGAATTGCTCAAATGGAAGGTAACTTCCCAAGGAATCCTCGTATGAATTTTGGTAGAGATTGATTGAGAATCTAGCGAGAAATCCTCTCTCGAAACTTGACGGTGAAGGTTTAACCTTCCAAAAATGGCGTGGGGACCTAATTATGAAAATGATGACAAAGTCAGGGGCCTTTTTGTAAGGATTTTGAAAGTTAAGGGCATAGGTGTGATATAAAAGAATCAAACATGATCAAATTGCGAACAAGGTCAAGACAGTCTCAAATTAGGCTCAAATTTTGGTACAAACCTAATTTGGACCTAAGGAATCCAATGGTGAAGTTGGATTTTGGTTTTCACCAAGTTTTACTGTGTAATTTATGCAAAAACCCAAATTAGGACAAATGTCTGTCTAGGACTCTATTTTGGGTCAAGACGGATTCTGATGGTCAAATTGAAGGTACCAACCCTAGAGAATATTTTTCGATGAATTTTAGAGTGTTTAGGTGAATTTTATCCTGACCAGAACCTCATTTAATTAAGCAGGTCTATTTTTAAGGTTTCGAAAGTTATTTAATTCTCAAAACACGTGAAAACCCTTTTCTGTCTGTTCTAACCAACTTGTTAGCCTTTTAGGACCATTTGACCCTTAAATTAACCCCTGAGAAAAGCCATGGTTGTACTTCATTCAAGTTATGATGGTAAATTTATAGTTTTAACCCTGGCTTCTTGTCTTTATGTCAGAATGCTAATGAAATGAATTATTACCTTTTGAAGGTTATGTAGGAGCATTTAAAGGCTTAATTAGATCAAATTGAGTTGGTTTATGGCTCATGATGGTGTTCCCATCAATAGGTGTGCCTTCAATTTGACGGTTGGGGCCGCGAATGAAGGAGACGAAGAGGACCATCGGAGCTTGGTCGGAGAGGGGCCAGAGGTATTGTTAGGAAGATGCTTTTGGCCCCAAACCTTGCTAGAAAGCTTGGCCATGTGACAGGGGTTCTTTTATAGGCCATAGAAAGCCCTTCCAAGCTTGGAAAGAAGCTTCCAAGCTCGGAAGGTTTTTGCGAAGTAGGATACCCGAATCCTTGAAAGGTTTGTATGGCCTTTTGGGAAAGACTTAGAGCCCAAGGAATTGCTCAAATGGAAGGTAACTTCCCAAGGAATCCTCGTATGAATTTTGGTAGAGATTGATCGAGAATCGAGCGAGAAATCCTCTCTCGAAACTTGACGGTGAAGGTTTAACCTTCCAAAAATGGCGTGGGGACCTAATTATGAAAATGATGACAAAGTTGGGGGCCTTTTTGTAAGGATTTTGAAAGTTGAGGGCATATGTGTGATATAAAAGAATCAAACATGATCAAATTGCGAACAAGGTCAAGACAGTCTCAAATTAGGCCCAAATTTTGGTACAAACCTAATTTGGACCTAAGGAATCCAATGGTGAAGTTGGATTTTGGTTTTCACCAAGTTTTACTGTGTAATTTATGCAAAAACCCAAATTAGGACAAATGTCTGTCTAGGACTCTATTTTGGGTCAAGACGGATTCTGATGGTCAAATTGAAGGTACCAACCCTAGAGAATATTTTTCGATGAATTTTAGAGGGTTTAGGTGAATTTTATCCTGACCAGAACCTCATTTAATTAAGCAGGTCTATTTTTAAGGTTTCGAAAGTCATTTAATTCTCAAAACACGTGAAAACCCTTTTCTGTCTGTTCTAACCAACTTGTTAGCCTTTTAGGGCCATTTGACCCTTAAATTAACCCCTGAGAAAACCCATGGTTGTACTTCATTCAAGTTATGATGGTAAATTTATAGTTTTAACCCCGACTTCTTGTCTTTATGTCAGAATGCTCATGAAATGAATTATTACCTTTTGAAGGTTATTTAGGAGCATTTAAAGACTTAATTAGATCAAATTGAGTTGGTTTATGGCTCATGATGGTGTTCCCATCAATAGGTGTGCCTTCAATTTGACGGTTGGGGCCGCGAATGAAGGAGACGAAGAGGACCATCGGAGCTTGGTCGGAGAGGGGCCGGAGGTATTGTTAGGAAGATGCTTTTGGCCCCAAACCTTGCTAAAAAGCTTGGCCATGTGACAGGGGTTCTTTTATAGGCCATAGAAAGGCCTTCCAAGCTTGGAAAGAAGCTTCCAAGCTCGGAAGGTTTTTGCGAAGTAGGATACCCGAATCTTTGAAAGGTTTTTATGGCCTTTTGGGAAAGACTTAGAGCCCAAGGAATGGCTCAAATGGAAGGTAACTTCCCAAGGAATCCTCGTATGAATTTTGGTAGAGATTGATTGAGAATCGAGCGAGAAATCCTCTCTCGAAACTTGACAGTGAAGGTTTAACGTTCGAAAAATGGCGTGGGGACCTAATTACGAAAATGATGACAAAGTTAGGGGCCTTTTTGTAAGGATTTTGAAAGTTAAGGGCATATGTGTGATATAAAAGAATCAAACATGATCAAATTGCGAACAAGGTCAAGACAGTCTCAAATTAGGCCCAAATTTTGGTACAAACCTAATTTGGACCTAAGGAATCCAATGGTGAAGTTGGATTTTGGTTTTCACCAAGTTTTACTGTGTAATTTATGCAAAAACCCAAATTAGGACAAATGTCTGTCTAGGACTCTATTTTGGGTCAAGACGGATTCTGATGGTCAAATTGAAGGTACCAACCCTAGAGAATATTTTTCGATGAATTTTAGAGGGTTTAGGTGAATTTTATCCTGACCAGAACCTCATTTAATTAAGCAGGTCTATTTTTAAGGTTTCGAAAGTCATTTAATTCTCAAAACACGTGAAAACCCTTTTCTGTCTATTCTAACCAACTTGTTAGCCTTTTAGGACCATTTGACCCTTAAATTAACCCCTGAGAAAACCCATGGTTGTACTTCATTCAAGTTATGATGGTAAATTTATAGTTTTAACCCTGGCTTCTTGTCTTTATGTCAGAATGCTAATGAAATGAATTATCACCTTTTGAAGGTTATGTAGGAGCATTTAAAGACTTAATTAGATCAAATTGAGTTGGTTTATGGCTCATGATGGTGTTCCCATCAATAGGTGTGTCTTCAATTTGACGGTTGGGGACGCGAATGAAGGAGACGAAGAGGACCATCGGAGCTTGGTCGGAGAGGGGCCAGAGGTATTGTTAGGAAGATGCTTTTGGCCCCAAACCTTGCTAGAAAGCTTGGCCATGTGACAGGGGTTCTTTTATAGGCCATAGAAAGCCCTTCCAAGCTTGGAAAGAAGCTTCCAAGCTCGGAAGGTTTTTGCGAAGTAGGATACCCGAATCTTTGAAAGGTTTGTATGGCCTTTTGGGAAAGACTTAGAGCCCAAGGAATTGCTCAAATGGAAGGTAACTTCCCAAGGAATCCTCGTATGAATTTTGGTAGAGATTGATTGAGAATCTAGCGAGAAATCCTCTCTCGAAACTTGACGGTGAAGGTTTAACCTTCCAAAAATGGCGTGGGGACCTAATTATGAAAATGATGACAAAGTCAGGGGCCTTTTTGTAAGGATTTTGAAAGTTAAGGGCATAGGTGTGATATAAAAGAATCAAACATGATCAAATTGCGAACAAGGTCAAGACAGTCTCAAATTAGGCCCAAATTTTGGTACAAACCTAATTTGGACCTAAGGAATCCAATGGTGAAGTTGGATTTTGGTTTTCACCAAGTTTTACTGTGTAATTTATGCAAAAACCCAAATTAGGACAAATGTCTGTCTAGGACTCTATTTTGGGTCAAGACGGATTCTGATGGTCAAATTGAAGGTACCAACCCTAGAGAATATTTTTCGATGAATTTTAGAGTGTTTAGGTGAATTTTATCCTGACCAGAACCTCATTTAATTAAGCAGGTTTATTTTTAAGGTTTCGAAAGTTATTTAATTCTCAAAACACGTGAAAACCCTTTTCTGTCTGTTCTAACCAACTTGTTAGCCTTTTAGGACCATTTGACCCTTAAATTAACCCCTGAGAAAAGCCATGGTTGTACTTCATTCAAGTTATGATGGTAAATTTATAGTTTTAACCCTGGCTTCTTGTCTTTATGTCAGAATGCTAATGAAATGAATTATTACCTTTTGAAGGTTATGTAGGAGCATTTAAAGACTTAATTAGATCAAATTGAGTTGGTTTATGGCTCATGATGGTGTTCCCATCAATAGGTGTGCCTTCAATTTGACGGTTGGGGCCGCGAATGAAGGAGACGAAGAGGACCATCGGAGCTTGGTCGGAGAGGGGCCAGAGGTATTGTTAGGAAGATGCCTTTGGCCCCAAACCTTGCTAGAAAGCTTGGCCATGTGACAGGGGTTCTTTTATAGGCCATAGAAAGCCCTTCCAAGCTTGGAAAGAAGCTTCCAAGCTCGGAAGGTTTTTGCGAGGTAGGATACCCGAATCTTTGAAATGTTTGTATGGCCTTTTGGGAAAGACTTAGAGCCCAAGGAATGGCTCAAATGGAAGGTAACTTCCCAAGGAATCCTCGTATGAATTTTGGTAGAGATTGATTGAGAATCGAGCGAGAAATCCTCTCTCGAAACATGACGGTGAAGGTTTAACCTTCCAAAAATGGCGTGGGGTCCTAATTATGAAAATGATGACAAAGTTAGGGGCCTTTTTGTAAGGATTTTGAAAGTTAAGGGCATATGTGTGATATAAAAGAATCAAACATGATCAAATTGCGAACAAGGTCAAGACAGTCTCAAATTAGGCCCAAATTTTGGTACAAACCTAATTTGGACCTAAGGAATCCAATGGTGAAGTTGGATTTTGGTTTTCACCAAGTTTTACTGTGTAATTTATGCAAAAACCCAAATTAGGACAAATGTCTGTCTAGGACTCTATTTTGGGTCAAGACGGATTCTGATGGTCAAATTGAAGGTACCAACCCTAGAGAATATTTTTCGATGAATTTTAGAGGGTTTAGGTGAATTTTATCCTGACCAGAACCTCATTTAATTAAGCAGGTCTATTTTTAAGGTTTCGAAAGTCATTTAATTCTCAAAACACGTGAAAACCCTTTTCTGTCTGTTCTAACCAACTTGTTAGCCTTTTAGGGCCATTTGACCCTTAAATTAACCCCTGAGAAAACCCATGGTTGTACTTCATTCAAGTTATGATGGTAAATTTATAGTTTTAACCCCGACTTCTTGTCTTTATGTCAGAATGCTCATGAAATGAATTATTACCTTTTGAAGGTTATTTAGGAGCATTTAAAGACTTAATTAGATCAAATTGAGTTGGTTTATGGCTCATGATGGTGTTCCCATCAATAGGTGTGCCTTCAATTTGACGGTTGGGGCCGCGAATGAAGGAGACGAAGAGGACCATCGGAGCTTGGTCGGAGAGGGGCCGGAGGTATTGTTAGGAAGATGCTTTTGGCCCCAAACCTTGCTAAAAAGCTTGGCCATGTGACAGGGGTTCTTTTATAGGCCATAGAAAGCCCTTCCAAGCTTGGAAAGAAGCTTCCAAGCTCGGAAGGTTTTTGAGAAGTAGGATACCCGAATCTTTGAAAGGTTTTTATGGCCTTTTGGGAAAGACTTAGAGCCCAAGGAATGGCTCAAATGGAAGGTAACTTCCCAAGGAATCCTCGTATGAATTTTGGTGGAGATTGATTGAGAATCGAGCGAGAAATCCTCTCTCGAAACTTGACGGTGAAGGTTTAACCTTCCAAAAATGGCGTGGGGACCTAATTATGAAAATGATGACAAAGTTGGGGGCCTTTTTGTAAGGATTTTGAAAGTTGAGGGCATATGTGTGATATAAAAGAATCAAACATGATCAAATTGCGAACAAGGTCAAGACAGTCTCAAATTAGGCCCAAATTTTGGTAAATACCTAATTTGGACCTAAGGAATCCAATGGTGATGTTGGATTTTGGTTTTAACCAAGTTTTACTGTGTAATTTATGCAAAAATCCAAATTAGGACAAATGTCTGTCTAGGACTCTATTTTGGGTCAAGACGGATTCTGATGGTCAAATTGAAGGTACCAACCGTAGAGAATTTTTTTCGATGAATTTTAGAGGGTTTAGGTGAATTTTATCCTGACCTGAACCTCATTTAATTAAGCAGGTCTATTTTTAAGGTTTCGAAAGTCATTTAATTCTCAAAACACGTGAAAACCCTTTTCTGTCTGTTCTAACCAACTTGTTAGCCTTTTAGGACCATTTGACCCTTAAATTAACCCCTGAGAAAAGCCATGGTTGTACTTCATTCAAGTTATGATGGTAAATTTATAGTTTTAACCCTGGCTTCTTGTCTTTATGTCAGAATGCTAATGAAATGAATTATCACCTTTTGAAGGTTATGTAGGAGCATTTAAAGACTTAATTAGATCAAATTGAGTTGGTTTATGGCTCATGATGGTGTTCCCATCAATAGGTGTGCCTTCAATTTGACGGTTGGGGACGCGAATGAAGGAGACGAAGAGGACCATGGGAGCTTGGTCGGAGAGGGGCCATAGGTATTGTTAGGAAGATGCTTTTGGCCCCAAACCTTGCTAAAAAGCTTGGCCATGTGACAGGGGTTCTTTTATAGGCCATAGAAAGCCCTTCCAAGCTTGGAAAGAAGCTTCCAAGCTCGGAAGGTTTTTGCGAAGTAGGATACCCGAATCTTTGAAAGGTTTTTATGGCCTTTTGGGAAAGACTTAGAGCCCAAGGAATGGCTCAAATGGAAGGTAACTTCCCAAGGAATCCTCGTATGAGTTTTGGTAGAGATTGATTGAGAATCGAGCGAGAAATCCTCTCTCGAAACTTGACGGTGAAGGTTTAACCTTCCAAAAATGGCGTGGGGACCTAATTATGAAAATGATGACAAAGTTAGGGGCCTTTTTGTAAGGATTTTGAAAGTTAAGGGCATATGTGTGATATAAAAGAATCAAACATGATCAAATTGCGAACAAGGTTAAGACAGTCTCAAATTAGGCCCAAATTTTGGTACAAACCTAATTTGGACCTAAGGAATCCAATGGTGAAGTTGGATTTTGGTTTTCACCAAGTTTTACTGTGTAATTTATGCAAAAACCCAAATTAGGACAAATGTCTGTCTAGGACTCTATTTTGGGTCAAGACGGATTCTGATGGTCAAATTGAAGGTACCAACCCTAGAGAATATTTTTCGATGAATTTTAGAGTGTTTAGGTGAATTTTATCCTGACCAGAACCTTATTTAATTAAGCAGGTCTATTTTTAAGGTTTCGAAAGTTATTTAATTCTCAAAACACGTGAAAACCCTTTTCTGTCTGTTCTAACCAACTTGTTAGCCTTTTAGGACCATTTGACCCTTAAATTAACCCCTGAGAAAACCCATGGTTGTACTTCATTCAAGTTATGATGGTAAATTTATAGTTTTAACCCTGGCTTCTTGTCTTTATGTCAGAATGCTAATGAAATGAATTATTACCTTTTGAAGATTATGTAGGAGCATTTAAAGACTTAATTGGATCAAATTGAGTTGGTTTATGGCTCATGATGGTGTTCCCATCAATAGGTGTGCCTTCAATTTGACGGTTGGGGCCGCGAATGAAGGAGACGAAGAGGACCATCGGAGCTTGGTCGGAGAGGGGCTGGAGGTATTGTTAGGAAGATGCTTTTGGCTCCAAACCTTGCTAGAAAGCTTGGCCATGTGACAGGGGTTCTTTTATAGGCCATAGAAAGCCCTTCCAAGCTTGGAAAGAAGCTTCCAAGCTCGGAAGGTTTTTGCGAAGTAGGATACCCGAATCTTTGAAAGGTTTTTATGGCCTTTTGGGAAAGACTTAGAGCCCAAGGAATGGCTCAAATGGAAGGTAACTTCCCAAGGAATCCTCGTATGAATTTTGGTAGAGATTGATCGAGAATCGAGCGAGAAATCCTCTCTCGAAACTTGACGGTGAAGGTTTAACCATCCAAAAATGGCGTGGGGACCTAATTATGAAAATGATGACAAAGTTGGGGGCCTTTTTGTAAGGATTTTGAAAGTTGAGGGCATATGTGTGATATAAAAGAATCAAACATGATCAAATTGCGAACAAGGTCAAGACAGTCTCAAATTAGGCCCAAATTTTGGTAAATACCTAATTTGGACCTAAGGAATCCAGTGGTGAAGTTGGATTTTGGTTTTAACCAATTTTTACTGTGTAATTTATGCAAAAACCCAAATTAGGAGAAATGTCTGTCTAGGACTCTATTTTGGGTCAAGACGGATTCTGATGGTCAAATTGAAGGTACCAACCCTAGAGAATATTTTTCGATGAATTTTAGAGGGTTTAGGTGAATTTTATCATGACCAGAACCTCATTTAACTAAGCAGGTCTATTTTTAAGGTTTCGAAAGTCATTTAATTCTCAAAACACGTGAAAACCCTTTTCTGTCTGTTCTAACCAACTTGTTAGCCTTTTAGGACCATTTGACCCTTAAATTAACCCCTGAGAAAACCCATGGTTGTACTTCATTCAAGTTATGATGGTAAATTTATAGTTTTAACCCTGGCTTCTTGTCTTTATGTCAGAATGCTAATGAAATGAATTATTACCTTTTGAAGGTTATGTAGGAGCATTTAAAGACTTAATTAGATCAAATTGAGTTGGTTTATGGCTCATGATGGTGTTCCCATCAATAGGTGTGCCTTCAATTTGACGGTTGGGGCCGCGAATGAAGGAGACGAAGAGTACCATCGGAGCTTGGTCGGAGAGGGGCCGGAGGTATTGTTAGGAAGATGCTTTTGGCCCCAAACCTTGCTAAAAAGCCTAGCCATGTGACAGGGGTTCTTTTATAGGCCATAGAAAGCCCTTCCAGGCTTGGAAAGAAGCTTCCAAGCTCGGAAGGTTTTTGCGAAGTAGGATACCCAAATCTTTGAAAGGTTTGTATGGCCTTTTGGGAAAGACTTAGAGCCCAAGGAATGGCTCAAATGGAAGGTAACTTCCCAAGGAATCCTCGTATGAATTTTGGTAGAGATTGATTGAGAATCGAGCGAGAAATCCTATCTCGAAACTTGACGGTGAAGGTTTAACCTTCCAAAATGGCGTGGGGACCTAATTATGAAAATGATGACAAAGTTAGGGGCCTTTTTGTAAGGATTTTGAAAGTTAAGGGCATATATGTGATATAAAAGAATCAAACATGATCAAATTGCGAACAAGGTCAAGACAGTCTCAAATTAGGCCCAAATTTTGGTAAATACCTAATTTGGACCTAAGGAATCCAATGGTGAAGTTGGATTTTGGTTTTAACCAAGTTTTACTGTGTAATTTATGCAAAAACCCAAATTAGGATAAATGTCTGTCTAGGACTCTATTTTGGGTCAAGACGGATTCTGATGGTCAAATTGAAGGTACCAACCCTAGAGAATATTTTTCGATGAATTTTAGAGGGTTTAGGTGAATTTTATCATGACCAGAACCTCATTTAATTAAGCAGGTCTATTTTTAAGGTTTCCAAAGTCATTTAATTCTCAAAACACGTGAAAACCCTTTTCTGTCTGTTCTAACCAACTTGTTAGCCTTTTAGGACCATTTGACCCTTAAATTAACCCCTGAGAAAACCCATGGTTGTACTTCATTCAAGTTATGATGGTAAATTTATAGTTTTAACCCTGGCTTCTTGTCTTTATGTCAGAATGCTAATGAAATGAATTATCACCTTTTGAAGGTTATGTAGGAGCATTTAAAGACTTATTTAGATCAAATTGAGTTGGTTTATGGCTCATGATGGTGTTCCCATCAATAGGTGTGCCTTCAATTTGACGGTTGGGGCCGCGAATGAAGGAGACGAAGAGTACCATCGGAGCTTGGTCGGAGAGGGGCCGGAGGTATTGTTAGGAAGATGCTTTTGGCCCCAAACCTTGCTAAAAAGCTTGGCCATGTGACAGGGGTTCTTTTATAGGCCATAGAAAGCCCTTCCAAGCTTGGAAAGAAGCTTCCAAGCTCGGAAGGTTTTTGCGAAGTAGGATACCCGAATCTTTGAAAGGTTTGTATGGCCTTTTGGGAAAGACTTAGAGCCCAAGGAATGGCTAAAATGGAAGGTAACTTCCCAAGGAATCCTCGTATGAATTTTGGTAGAGATTGATTGAGAATCGAGCGAGAAATCCTCTCTCGAAACATGACGGTGAAGGTTTAACCTTCCAAAAATGGCGTGGGGACCTAATTATGAAAATGATGACAAAGTTAGGGGCCTTTTTGTAAGGATTTTGAAAGTTAAGAGCATATGTGTGATATAAAAAAATCAAACATGATCAAATTGCGAACAAGGTCAAGACAGTCTCAAATTAGGCCCAAATTTTGGTACAAACCTAATTTGGACCTAAGGAATCCAATGGAGAAGTTGGATCTTGGTTTTAACCAAGTTTTACTGTGTAATTTATGCAAAAATCCAAATTAGGACAAATGTCTATCTAGGACTCTATTTTGGGTCAAGACGGATTCTAATGGTCAAATTGAAGGTACCAACCCTAGAGAATATTTTTCGATGAATTTTAGAGGGTTTAGGTGAATTTTATCCTGACCAGAACCTCATTTAATTAAGCAGGTCTATTTTTAAGGTTTCGAAAGTCATTTAATTCTCAAAACACGTGAAAACCCTTTTCTGTCTGTTCTAACCAACTTGTTAGCCTTTTAGGACCATTTGACCCTTAAATTAACCCCTGAGAAAACCCATGGTTGTACTTCATTCAAGTTATGATGGTAAATTTATAGTTTTAACCCTGGCTTCTTGTCTTTATGTCAGAATGCTAATGAAATGAATTATCACCTTTTGAAGGTTATGTAGGAGCATTTAAAGACTTAATTAGATCAAATTGAGTTGGTTTATGGCTCATGATGGTGTTCCCATCAATAGGTGTGCCTTAAATTTGACGGTTGGGGACGCGAATGAAGGAGACGAAGAGGACCATCGGAGCTTGGTCGGAGAGGGGCCAGAGGTATTGTTAGGAAGATACTTTTGGCCCCAAACCTTGCTAGAAAGCTTGGCCATGTGACAGGGGTTCTTTTATAGGCCATAGAAAGCCCTTCCAAGCTTGGAAAGAAGCTTCCAAGCTCGGAAGGTTTTTGCGAAGTAGGATACCCGAATCTTTGAAAGGTTTGTATGGCCTTTTGGGAAAGACTTAGAGCCCAAGGAATTGCTCAAATGGAAGGTAACTTCCCAAGGAATCCTCGTATGAATTTTGGTAGAGATTGATTGAGAGTCGAGCGAGAAATCCTCTCTCGAAACTTGACGGTGAAGGTTTAACCTTCCAAAAATGGCGTGGGGACCTAATTATGAAATGATGACAAAGTTAGGGGCCTTTTTGTAAGGATTTTGAAAGTTAAGGGCATATGTGTGATATAAAAGAATCAAACATGATCAAATTGCGAACAAGGTCAAGACAGTCTCAAATTGGGCCCAAATTTTGGTACAAACCTAATTTGGACCTAAGGAATCCAATGGTGAAGTTGGATTTTGGTTTTCACCAAGTTTTACTGTGTAATTTATGCAAAAACCCAAATTAGGACAAATGTCAGTCTAGGACTCTATTTTGGGTCAAGACGGATTCTGATGGTCAAATTGAAGGTACCAACCCTAGAGAATATTTTTCGATGAATTTTAGAGTGTTTAGGTGAATTTTATCCTGACCAGAACCTCATTTAATTAAGCAGGTCTATTTTTAAGGTTTCGAAAGTTATTTAATTCTCAAAACACGTGAAAACCCTTTTCTGTCTGTTCTAACCAACTTGTTAGCCTTTTAGGACCATTTGACCCTTAAATTAACCCCTGAGAAAACCCATGGTTGTACTTCATTCAAGTTATGATGGTAAATTTATAGTTTTAACCCTGGCTTCTTGTCTTTATGTCAGAATGCTAATGAAATGAATTATTACCTTTTGAAGGTTATGTAGGAGCATTTAAAGACTTAATTAGATCAAATTGAGTTGGTTTATGGCTCATGATGGTGTTCCCATCAATAGGTGTGCCTTCAATTTGACGGTTGGGGCCGCGAATGAAGGAGACGAAGAGTACCATCGGAGCTTGGTCGGAGAGGGGCCGGAGGTATTGTTAGGAAGATGCTTTTGGCCCCAAACCTTGCTAAAAAGCCTAGCGATGTGACAGGGGTTCTTTTATAGGCCATAGAAAGCCCTTCCAGGCTTGGAAAGAAGCTTCCAAGCTCGGAAGGTTTTTGCGAAGTAGGATACCCAAATCTTTGAAAGGTTTGTATGGCCTTTTGGGAAAGACTTAGAGCCCAAGGAATGGCTCAAATGGAAGGTAACTTCCCAAGGAATCCTCGTATGAATTTTGGTAGAGATTGATTGAGAATCGAGCGAGAAATCCTATCTCGAAACTTGACGGTGAAGGTTTAACCTTCCAAAATGGCGTGGGGACCTAATTATGAAAATGATGACAAAGTTCGGGGCCTTTTTGTAAGGATTTTGAAAGTTAAGGGCATATATGTGATATAAAAGAATCAAACATGATCAAATTGCGAACAAGGTCAAGACAGTCTCAAATTAGGCCCAAATTTTGGTAAATACCTAATTTGGACCTAAGGAATCCAATGGTGAAGTTGGATTTTGGTTTTAACCAAGTTTTACTGTGTAATTTATGCAAAAACCCAAATTAGGATAAATGTCTGTCTAGGACTCTATTTTGGGTCAAGACGGATTCTGATGGTCAAATTGAAGGTACCAACCCTAGAGAATATTTTTCGATGAATTTTAGAGGGTTTAGGTGAATTTTATCATGACCAGAACCTCATTTAATTAAGCAGGTCTATTTTTAAGGTTTCGAAAGTCATTTAATTCTCAAAACACGTGAAAACCCTTTTCTGTCTGTTCTAACCAACTTGTTAGCCTTTTAGGACCATTTGACCCTTAAATTAACCCCTGAGAAAACCCATGGTTGTACTTCATTCAAGTTATGATGGTAAATTTATAGTTTTAACCCTGGCTTCTTGTCTTTATGTCAGAATGCTAATGAAATGAATTATCACCTTTTGAAGGTTATGTAGGAGCATTTAAAGACTTATTTAGATCAAATTGAGTTGGTTTATGGCTCATGATGGTGTTCCCATCAATAGGTGTGCCTTCAATTTGACGGTTGGGGCCGCGAATGAAGGAGACGAAGAGTACCATCGGAGCTTGGTCGGAGAGGGGCCGGAGGTATTGTTAGGAAGATGCTTTTGGCCCCAAACCTTGCTAAAAAGCTTGGCCATGTGACAGGGGTTCTTTTATAGGCCATAGAAAGCCCTTCCAAGCTTGGAAAGAAGCTTGCAAGCTCGGAAGGTTTTTGCGAAGTAGGATACCCGAATCTTTGAAAGGTTTGTATGGCCTTTTGGGAAAGACTTAGAGCCCAAGGAATGGCTAAAATGGAAGGTAACTTCCCAAGGAATCCTCGTATGAATTTTGGTAGAGATTGATTGAGAATCGAGCGAGAAATCCTCTCTCGAAACATGACGGTGAAGGTTTAACCTTCCAAAAATGGCGTGGGGACCTAATTATGAAAATGATGACAAAGTTAGGGGCCTTTTTGTAAGGATTTTGAAAGTTAAGAGCATATGTGTGATATAAAAAAATCAAACATGATCAAATTGCGAACAAGGTCAAGACAGTCTCAAATTAGGCCCAAATTTTGGTACAAACCTAATTTGGACCTAAGGAATCCAATGGAGAAGTTGGATTTTGGTTTTAACCAAGTTTTACTGTGTAATTTATGCAAAAATCCAAATTAGGACAAATGTCTATCTAGGACTCTATTTTGGGTCAAGACGGATTCTGATGGTCAAATTGAAGGTACCAACCCTAGAGAATATTTTTCGATGAATTTTAGAGGGTTTAGGTGAATTTTATCCTCACCAGAACCTCATTTAATTAAGCAGGTCTATTTTTAAGGTTTCGAAAGTCATTTAATTCTCAAAACACGTGAAAACCCTTTTCTGTCTGTTCTAACCAACTTGTTAGCCTTTTAGGACCATTTGACCCTTAAATTAACCCCTGAGAAAACCCATGGTTGTACTTCATTCAAGTTATGATGGTAAATTTATAGTTTTAACCCTGGCTTCTTGTCTTTATGTCAGAATGCTAATGAAATGA
This sequence comes from Thalassia testudinum, assembly GCA_037157565.1. Taxonomy (NCBI): domain Eukaryota; kingdom Viridiplantae; phylum Streptophyta; class Magnoliopsida; order Alismatales; family Hydrocharitaceae; genus Thalassia; species Thalassia testudinum. The sequence goes on from JAZHRO010000056.1 coordinate 37,940,667, forward strand.
ATTATCACCTTTTGAAGGTTATGTAGGAGCATTTAAAGACTTAATTAGATCAAATTGAGTTGGTTTATGGCTCATGATGGTGTTCCCATCAATAGGTGTGCCTTAAATTTGATGGTTGGGGACGCGAATGAAGGAGACGAAGAGGACCATCGGAGCTTGGTCGGAGAGGGGCCAGAGGTATTGTTAGGAAGATACTTTTGGCCCCAAACCTTGCTAGAAAGCTTGGCCATGTGACAGGGGTTCTTTTATAGGCCATAGAAAGCCCTTCCAAGCTTGGAAAGAAGCTTCCAAGCTCGGAAGGTTTTTGCGAAGTAGGATACCCGAATCTTTGAAAGGTTTGTATGGCCTTTTGGGAAAGACTTAGAGCCCAAGGAATTGCTCAAATGGAAGGTAACTTCCCAAGGAATCCTCGTATGAATTTTGGTAGAGATTGATTGAGAGTCGAGCGAGAAATCCTCTCTCGAAACTTGACGGTGAAGGTTTAACCTTCCAAAAATGGCGTGGGGACCTAATTATGAAATGATGACAAAGTTAGGGGCCTTTTTGTAAGGATTTTGAAAGTTAAGGGCATATGTGTGATATAAAAGAATCAAACATGATCAAATTGCGAACAAGGTCAAGACAGTCTCAAATTGGGCCCAAATTTTGGTACAAACCTAATTTGGACCTAAGGAATCCAATGGTGAAGTTGGATTTTGGTTTTCACCAAGTTTTACTGTGTAATTTATGCAAAAACCCAAATTAGGACAAATGTCAGTCTAGGACTCTATTTTGGGTCAAGACGGATTCTGATGGTCAAATTGAAGGTACCAACCCTAGAGAATATTTTTCGATGAATTTTAGAGTGTTTAGGTGAATTTTATCCTGACCAGAACCTCATTTAATTAAGCAGGTCTATTTTTAAGGTTTCGAAAGTTATTTAATTCTCAAAACACGTGAAAACCCTTTTCTGTCTGTTCTAACCAACTTGTTGCCTTTTAGGACCATTTGACCCTTAAATTAACCCCTGAGAAAACCCATGGTTGTACTTCATTCAAGTTATGATGGTAAATTTATAGTTTTAACCCTGGCTTCTTTTCTTTATGTCAGAATGCTAATGAAATGAATTATTACCTTTTGAAGGTTATGTAGGAGCATTTAAAGACTTAATTAGATCAAATTGAGTTGGTTTATGGCTCATGATGGTGTTCCCATCAATAGGTGTGCCTTCAATTTGACGGTTGGGGCCGCGAATGAAGGAGACGAAGAGTACCATCGGAGCTTGTTCGGAGAGGGGCCGGAGGTATTGTTAGGAAGATGCTTTTGGCCCCAAACCTTGCTAAAAAGCTTGGCCATGTGACAGGGGTTCTTTTATAGGCCATAGAAAGCCCTTCCAAGCTTGGAAAGAAGCTTCCAAGCTCGGAAGGTTTTTGCGAAGTAGGATACCCGAATCTTTGAAAGGTTTGTATGGCCTTTTGGGAAAGACTTAGAGCCCAAGGAATGGCTCAAATGGAAGGTAACTTCCCAAGGAATCCTCGTATGAATTTTGGTAGAGATTGATTGAGAATCGAGCGAGAAATCCTCTCTCAAAACATGACGGCGAAGGTTTAACCTTCCAAAAATGGCGTGGGGACCTAATTATGAAAATGATGACAAAGTTAGGGGCCTTTTTGTAAGGATTTTGAAAGTTAGGAGCATATGTGTGTTATAAAAGAATCAAACATGATCAAATTGCGAACAAGGACAAGACAGTCTCAAATTAGGCCCAAATTTTGGTACAAACCTAATTTGGACCTAAGGAATCCAATGGAGAAGTTGGATTTTGGTTTTAACCAAGTTTTACTGTGTAATTTATGCAAAAATCCAAATTAGGACAAATGTCTGTTTAGGACTCTATTTTGGGTCAAGACGGATTCTGATGGTCAAATTGAAGGTACCAACCCTAAAGAATATTTTTCGATGAATTTTAGAGGGTTTAGGTGAATTTTATCCTGACCAGAACCTCATTTAATTAAGCAGGTCTATTTTTAAGGTTTCGAAAGTCATTTAATTCTCAAAACACGTGAAAACCCTTTTCTGTCTGTTCTAACCAACTTGTTAGCCTTTTAGGACCATTTGACCCTTAAATTAACCCCTGAGAAAAGCCATGGTTGTACTTCATTCAAGTTATGATGGTAAATTTATAGTTTTAACCCTGGCTTCTTGTCTTTATGTCAGAATGCTAATGAAATGAATTATCACCTTTTGAAGGTTATGTAGGAGCATTTAAAGACTTAATTAGATCAAATTGAGTTGGTTTATGGCTCATGATGGTGTTCCCATCAATAGGTGTCTCTTCAATTTGACGGTTGGGGCCGCGAATGAAGGAGACGAAGAGTACCATCGGAGCTTGGTCGGAGAGGGGCCGGAGGTATTGTTAGGAAGATGCTTTTGGCCCCAAACCTTGCTAAGAAGCCTAGCCATGTGACAGGGGTTCTTTTATAGGCCATAGAAAGCCCTTCCAAGCTTGGAAAGAAGCTTCCAAGCTCGGAAGGTTTTTGCGAAGTAGGATACCCGAATCTTTGAAAGGTTTGTATGGACTTTTGGGAAAGACTTAGAGCCCAAGGAATGGCTCAAATGGAAGATAACTTCCCAAGGAATCCTCGTATGAATTTTGGTAGAGATTGATTGAGAATCGAGCGAGAAATCCTCTCTCGAAACTTGACGGTGAAGGTTTAACCTTCCAAAATGGCGTGGGGACCTAATTATGAAAATGATGACAAAGTTAGGGGCCTTTTTGTAAGGATTTTGAAAGTTAAGGGCATATGTGTGATATAAAAGAATCAAACATGATCAAATTGCGAACAAGGTCAAGACAGTCTCAAATTAGGCCCAAATTGTGGTAAAAACCTAATTTGGACCTAAGGAATCCAATGGTGAAGTTGGATTTTGGTTTTAACCAAGTTTTACTGTGTAATTTATGCAAAAACCCAAATTAGGACAAATGTCTGTCTAGGACTCTATTTTGGGTCAAGACGGATTCTGATGGTCAAATTGAAGGTACCAACCGTAGAGAATAGTTTTCGACGAATTTTAGAGGGTTTAGGTGAATTTTATCCTGACCAGAACCTCATTTAATTAAGCAGGTCTATTTTTAAGGTTTCGAAAGTCATTTAATTCTCAAAACACGTGAAAACCCTTTTCTGTCTGTTGTAACCAACTTGTTAGCCTTTTAGGACCATTTGACCCTTAAATTAACCCCTGAGAAAACCCATGGTTGTACTTCATTCAAGTTATGATGGTAAATTTATAGTTTTAACCCTGGCTTCTTGTCTTTATGTCAGAATGCTAATGAAATGAATTATTACCTTTTGATGGTTATGTAGGAGCATTTAAAGACTTAATTAGATCAAATTGAGTTGGTTTATGGCTCATGATGGTGTTCCCATCAATAGGTGTGCCTTCAATTTGACGGTTGGGGCCGCGAATGAAGGAGACGAAGAGTACCATCGGAGCTTGGTCGGAGAGGGGCCGGAGGTATTGTTGGGAAGATGCTTTTGGCCCCAAACCTTGCTAAAAAGCTTGGCCATGTGACAGGGGTTCTTTTATAGGCCATAGAAAGCCCTTCCAAGCTTGGAAAGAAGCTTCCAAGCTCGGAAGGTTTTTGCGAAGTAGGATACCCGAATCTTTGAAAGGTTTGTATGGCCTTTTAGGAAAGACTTAGAGCCCAAGGAATTGCTCAAATGGAAGGTAACTTCCCAAGGAATCCTCGTATGAATTTTGGTAGAGATTGATTGAGAATCGAGCGAGAAATCCTCTCTCGAAACTTGATGGTGAAGGTTTAACCTTCCAAAAATGGCGTGGGGACCTAATTATGAAATGATGACAAAGTTAGGGGCCTTTTTGTAAGGATTTTGAAAGTTAAGGGCATATGTGTGATATAAAAGAATCAAACATGATCAAATTGCGAACAAGGTCAAGACAGTCTCAAATTGGGCCCAAATTTTGGTACAAACCTAATTTGGACCTAAGGAATCCAATGGTGAAGTTGGATTTTGGTTTTCACCAAGTTTTACTGTGTAATTTATGCAAAAACCCAAATTAGGACAAATGTCTGTCTAGGACTCTATTTTGGGTCAAGACGGATTCTGATGGTCAAATTGAAGGTACCAACCCTAGAGAATATTTTTCGATGAATTTTAGAGTGTTTAGGTGAATTTTATCCTGACCAGAACCTCATTTAATTAAGCAGGTCTATTTTTAAGGTTTCGAAAGTTATTTAATTCTCAAAACACGTGAAAACCCTTTTCTGTCTGTTCTAACCAACTTGTTAGCCTTTTAGGACCATTTGACCCTTAAATTAACCCCTGAGAAAACCCATGGTTGTACTTCTTTCAAGTTATGATGGTAAATTTATAGTTTTAACCCTGGCTTCTTTTCTTTATGTCAGAATGCTAATGAAATGAATTATTACCTTTTGAAGGTTATGTAGGAGCATTTAAAGACTTAATTAGATCAAATTGAGTTGGTTTATGGCTCATGATGGTGTTCCCATCAATAGGTGTGCCTTCAATTTGACGGTTGGGGCCGCGAATGAGGGAGACGAAGAGTACCATCGGAGCTTGGTCGGAGAGGGGCCGGAGGTATTGTTAGGAAGATGCTTTTGGCCCCAAACCTTGCTAAAAAGCTTGGCCATGTGACAGGGGTTCTTTTATAGGCCATAGAAAGCCCTTCCAAGCTTGGAAAGAAGCTTCCAAGCTCGGAAGGTTTTTGCGAGGTAGGATACCCGAATCTTTGAAATGTTTGTATGGCCTTTTGGGAAAGACTTAGAGCCCAAGGAATGGCTCAAATGGAAGGTAACTTCCCAAGGAATCCTCGTATGAATTTTGGTAGAGATTGATTGAGAATCGAGCGAGAAATCCTCTCTCGAAACATGACGGTGAAGGTTTAACCTTCCAAAAATGGCGTGGGGACCTAATTATGAAAATGATGACAAAGTTAGGGGCCTTTTTGTAAGGATTTTGAAAGTTAAGGGCATATGTGTGATATAAAAGAATCAAACATGATCAAATTGCGAACAAGGTCAAGACAGTCTCAAATTAGGCCCAAATTTTGGTACAAACCTAATTTGGACTTAAGGAATCCAATGGTGAAGTTGCATTTTGGTTTTGACCAAGTTTTACTGTGTAATTTATGCAAAAACCCAAATTAGGACAAATGTCTGTCTATGACTCTATTTTGGGTCAAGACGGATTCTGATGGTCAAATTGAAGGTACCAACCCTAGAGAATATTTTTCGATGAATTTTAGAGGGTTTAGGTGAATTTTATCCTGACCAGAACCTCATTTAATTAAGCTGGTCTATTTTTAAGGTTTCGAAAGTCATTTAATTCTCAAAACACGTGAAAACCCTTTTCTGTCTGTTCTAACCAACTTGTTAGCCTTTTAGGACCATTTGACCCTTAAATTAACCCCTGAGAAAAGACATGGTTGTACTTCATTCAAGTTATGATGGTAAATTTATAGTTTTAACCCTGGCTTCTTGTCTTTTTGTCAGAATGCTAATGAAATGAATTATTACCTTTTGAAGGTTATGTAGGAGCATTTAAAGACTTAATTAGATCAAATTGAGTTGGTTTATGGCTCATGATGGTGTTCCCATCAATAGGTGTGCCTTCAATTTGACGGTTGGGGACCCGAATGAAGGAGACGAAGAGGACCATCGGAGCTTGGTCGGAGAGGGGCCAGAGGTATTGTTAGGAAGATGCTTTTGGCCCCAAACCTTGCTAGAAAGCTTGGCCATGTGACAGGGGTTCTTTTATAGGCCATAGAAAGCCCTTCCAAGCTTGGAAAGAAGCTTCCAAGCTCGGAAGGTTTTTGCGAAGTAGGATACCCGAATCTTTGAAAGGTTTGTATGGCCTTTTGGGAAAGACTTAGAGCCCAAGGAATTGCTCAAATGGAAGGTAACTTCCCAAGGAATCCTCGTATGAATTTTGGTAGAGATTGATTGAGAATCTAGCGAGAAATCCTCTCTCGAAACTTGACGGTGAAGGTTTAACCTTCCAAAAATGGCGTGGGGACCTAATTATGAAAATGATGACAAAATTAGGGGCCTTTTTGTAAGGATTTTGAAAGTTAAGGGCATATGTGTGATATAAAAGAATCAAACATGATCAAATTGCGAACAAGGTCAAGACAGTCTCAAATTAGGCCCAAATTTTGGTACAAACCTAATTTGCACCTAAGGAATCCAATGGTGAAGTTGGATTTTGGTTTTCACCAAGTTTTACTGTGTAATTTATGCAAAAACCCAAATTAGGACAAATGTCTGTCTAGGACTCTATTTTGGGTCAAGACGGATTCTGATGGTCAAATTGAAGGTACCAACCCTAGAGAATATTTTTCGATGAATTTTAAAGGGTTTAGGTGAATTTTACACTGACCAGAACCTCATTTAATTAAGCAGGTCTATTTTTAAGGTTTCGAAAGTCATTTAATTCTCAAAACACGTGAAAACCCTTTTCTGTCTGTTGTAACCAACTTGTTAGCCTTTTAGGACCATTTGACCCTTAAATTAACCCCTGAGAAAACCCATGGTTGTACTTCATTCAAGTTATGATGGTAAATTTATAGTTTTAACCCTGGCTTCTTTTCTTTATGTCAGAATGCTAATGAAATGAATTATTACCTTTTGAAGGTTATGTAGGAGCATTTAAAGACTTAATTAGATCAAATTGAGTTGGTTTATGGCTCATGATGGTGTTCCCATCAATAGGTGTGCCTTCAATTTGACGGTTGGGGACGCGAATGAAGGAGACGAAGAGGACCATCGGAGCTTGGTCGGAGAGGGGCCGGAGGTATTGTTAGGAAGATGCTTTTGGCCCCAAACGTTGCTAGAAAGCTTGGCCATGTGACAGGGGTTCTTTTATAGGCCATAGAAAGCCCTTCCAAGCTTGGAAAGAAGCTTCCAAGCTCGGAAGGTTTTTGCGAGGTAGGATACCCGAATCTTTGAAAGGTTTGTATGGCCTTTTGGGAAAGACTTAGAGCCCAAGGAATCGCTCAAATGGAAGGTAACTTCCTAAGGAATCCTCGTATGAATTTTGGTAGAGATTGATTGAGAATCGAGCGAGAAATCCTCTCTCGAAACTTGACGGTGAAGGTTTAACCTTCCAAAAATGGCGTGGGGACCTAATTATGAAAATGATGACAAAGTTAGGGGCCTTTTTGTAAGGATTTTGAAAGTTAAGGGCATATGTGTGATATAAAAGAATCAAACATGATCAAATTGCGAACAAGGTCAAGACAGTCTCAAATTAGGCCCAAATTTTGGTACAAACCTAATTTGGACCTAGGGAATCCAATGGTGAAGTTGGATTTTGGTTTTGACCAAGTTTTACTGTGTAATTTATGCAAAAACCCAAATTATGACAAATGTCTGTCTAGGACTCTATTTTGGGTCAAGATGGATTCTGATGATCAAATTGAAGGTACCAACCCTAGAGAATATTTTTCGATGAATTTTAGAGGGTTTAGGTGAATTTTATCCTGACCAGAACCTCATTTAATTAAGCAGGTCTATTTTTAAGGTTTCGAAAGTCATTTAATTCTCAAAACACGTGAAAACCCTTTTCTGTCTGTTCTAACCAACTTGTTAGCCTTTTAGGACCATTTGACCCTTAAATTAACCCCTGAGAAAAGCCATGGTTGTACTTCATTCAAGTTATGGTGGTAAATTTATAGTTTTAACCCTGGCTTCTTGTCTTTATGTCAGAATGCTAATGAAATGAATTATGACCTTTTGAAGGTTATGTAGGAGCATTTAAAGACTTAATTAGATCAAATTGAGTTGGTTTATGGCTCATGATGGTGTTCCCATCAATAGGTGTGCCTTCAATTTGGCGGTTGGGGCCGCGAATGAAGGAGACGAAGAGGACCATCGGAGCTTGGTCGGAGAGGGGCCGGTGGAATTGTTAGGAAGATGCTTTTGGCCCCAAACCTTGCTAAAAAGCTTGGCCATGTGACAGGGGTTCTTTTATAGGCCATAGAAAGCCCTTCCAAGCTTGGAAAGAAGCTTCCAAGCTCGGAAGGTTTTTGCGAAGTAGGATACCCGAATCTTTGAAAGGTTTGTATGGCCTTTTGGGAAAGACTTAGAGCCCAAGGAATGGCTCAAATGGAAGGTAACTTCCCAAGGAATCCTCGTATGAATTTTGGTAGAGATTGATTGAGAATCGAGAGAGAAATCCTCTCTCGAAACTTGACGGTGAAGGTTTAACCTTCCAAAAATGGCGTGGGGACCTAATTATGAAAATGATGACAAAGTTAGGGGCCTTTTTGTAAGGATTTTGAAAGTTAAGGTCATATGTGTGATATAAAAGAATCAAACATGATCAAATTGCGAACAAGGTCAAGACAGTCTCAAATTAGGCCCAAATATTGGTACAAACCTCATTTGGACCAAAGGAATCCAATGGTGAAGTTGGATTTTGGTTTTGACCATATTTGACTGGGTAATTTATGCAAAAACCTAGATTAAGGCAAATGTCTGTTTGAGATTCTATTCTAGGCCAAAATGGGTTCTAACGGTCGATTTCAAGGTACCAATCCCTAGAGAATAGTTGTCTATGTATTTTAGAGGTTTTAGGTGAATTTTATCCTAACCATAACCTCAGTTAATTAAGCGGGTCTGTTTTTTCGGATTTCAAAACTCATTTAACTCTTAAAACACGTGAAAACCCTTTTCTATCTATTCAATGCCACTTCTTAGCCTTTTAGGACCATTTGACCCTTAAATTAACCCTTGAGAAAACCCATGGTTGTAATTCATTCAAGTTATGATGGTAAATTTATAGTTTTAACCCTGGCTTCTTGTCTTGATGTCAGAATGCTAATGAAATGAATTATTACCTTTTGAAGGTTATGTTGGAGCATTTAAAGACTTAATTAGATCAAATTTAGTTGGTTTATGGCTCAAGATGTTGTTCCCATCAATAGGTGTGCCTTCAATTTGACGGTTGGGGCCGCGAATGAGGGATACGAAGAAGACCATCGGAGCTTGGTCGGAGAGGGGCCGGAGGTATTGTTAGGAAGATGCTTTTGGCCCCAAACCTTGCTAAAAAGCTTGGCCATGTGACAGGGGTTCTTTTATAGGCCATAGAAAGCCCTTCCAAGCTTGGAAAGAAGCTTCCAAGCTCGGAAGGTTTTTGCGAGGTAGGATACCCGAATCTTTGAAAGGTTTGTATGGCCTTTTGGGAAAGACTTAGAGCCCAAGGAATGGCTAAAATGGAAGGTAACTTCCCAAGGAATCCTCGTATGAATTTTGGTAGAGATTGATTGAGAATCGAGCGAGAAATCCTGTCTCGAAACATGACGGTGAAGGTTTAACCTTCCAAAATGGCGTGGGGACCTAATTATGAAAATGATGACAAAGTTAGGGGCCTTTTTGTAAGGATTTTGAAAGTTAAGGGCATATGTGTGATATAAAAGAATCAAACATGATCAAATTGCGAACAAGGTCAAGACAGTCTCAAATTAGGCCCAAATTTTGGTAAATACCTAATTTGGACCTAAGGAATCCAATGGTGAAGTTGGATTTTGGTTTTAACCAAGTTTTACTGTGTAATTTATGCAAAAACCCAAATTAGGACAAATGTCTGTCTAGGACTCTATTTTTGGTCAAGACGGATTCTGATGGTCAAATTGAAGGTACCAACCCTAGAGAATATTTTTCGATGAATTTTAGAGTGTTTAGGTGAATTTTATCCTGACCAGAACCTCATTTAATTAAGCAGGTCTATTTTTAAGGTTTCGAAAGTTATTTAATTCTCAAAACACGTGAAAACCCTTTTCTGTCTGTTCTAACCAACTTGTTAGCCTTTTAGGACCATTTGACCCTTAAATTAACCCCTGAGAAAAGCCATGGTTGTACTTCATTCAAGTTATGATGGTAAATTTATAGTTTTAACCCTGGCTTCTTGTCTTTATGTCAGAATGCTAATGAAATGAATTATTACCTTTTGAAGGTTATGTAGGAGCATTTAAAGACTTAATTAGATCAAATTGAGTTGGTTTATGGCTCATGATGGTGTTCCCATCAATAGGTGTGCCTTCAATTTGACGGTTGGGGCCGCGAATGAAGGAGACGAAGAGGACCATCGGAGCTTGGTCGGAGAGTCACCAGAGGTATTGTTAGGAAGATGCTTTTGGCCCCAAACCTTGCTAGAAAGCTTGGCCATGTGACAGGGGTTCTTTTATAGGCCATAGAAAGCCCTTCCAAGCTTGGAAAGAAGCTTCCAAGCTCGGAAGGTTTTTGCGAAGTAGGATACCCGAATCTTTGAAAGGTTTTTATGGCCTTTTGGGAAAGACTTAGAGCCCAAGGAATGGCTCAAATGGAAGGTAACTTCCCAAGGAATCCTCGTATGAATTTTGGTAGAGATTGATCCAGAATCGAGCGAGAAATCCTCTCTCGAAACTTGACGGTGAAGGTTTAACCTTCCAAAAATGGCGTGGGGACCTAATTATGAAAATGATGACAAAGTTAGGGGCCTTTTTGTAAGGATTTTGAAAGTTAAGGGCATATGTGTGATATAAAAGAATCAAACATGATCAAATTGCGAACAAGGTCAAGACAGTCTCAAATTAGGCCCAAATTTTGGTGCAAACCTAATTTAGACCTAAGGAATCCAATGGTGAAGTTGGATTTTGGTTTTCACCAAGTTTTACTGTGTAATTTATGCAAAAACCCAAATTAGGACAAATGTCTGTCTAGGACTCTATTTTGGGTCAAGACGGATTCTGATGGTCAAATTGAAGGTACCAACCCTAGAGAATATTTTTCGATGAATTTTAGAGTGTTTAGGTGAATTTTATCCTGACCAGAACCTCATTTAATTAAGCAGGTCTATTTTTAAGGTTTCGAAAGTTATTTAATTCTCAAAACACGTGAAAACCCTTTTCTGTCTGTTCTAACCAACTTGTTAGCCTTTTAGGACCATTTGACCCTTAAATTAACCCCTGAGAAAACCCATGGTTGTACTTCATTCAAGTTATGATGGTAAATTTATAGTTTTAACCCTGGCTTCTTTTCTTTATGTCAGAATGCTAATGAAATGAATTATTACCTTTTGAAGGTTATGTAGGAGCATTTAAAGACTTAATTAGATCAAATTGAGTTGGTTTATGGCTCATGATGGTGTTCCCATCAATAGGTGTGCCTTCAATTTGACGGTTGGGGCCGCGAATGAGGGAGACGAAGAGTACCATCGGAGCTTGGTCGGAGAGGGGCCGGAGGTATTGTTAGGAAGATGCTTTTGGCCCCAAACCTTGCTAAAAAGCTTGGCCATGTGACAGGGGTTCTTTTATAGGCCATAGAAAGCCCTTCCAAGCTTGGAAAGAAGCTTCCAAGCTCGGAAGGTTTTTGCGAGGTAGGATACCCGAATCTTTGAAATGTTTGTATGGCCTTTTGGGAAAGACTTAGAGCCCAAGGAATGGCTCAAATGGAAGGTAACTTCCCAAGGAATCCTCGTATGAATTTTGGTAGAGATTGATTGAGAATCGAGCGAGAAATCCTCTCTCGAAACATGACGGTGAAGGTTTAACCTTCCAAAAATGGCGTGGGGTCCTAATTATGAAAATGATGACAAAGTTAGGGGCCTTTTTGTAAGGATTTTGAAAGTTAAGGGCATATGTGTGATATAAAAGAATCAAACATGATCAAATTGCGAACAAGGTCAAGACAGTCTCAAATTAGGCCCAAATTTTGGTAAATACCTAATTTGGACCTAAGGAATCCAATGGTGAAGTTGGATTTTGGTTTTAACCAAGTTTTACTGTGTAATTTATGCAAAAACCCAAATTAGGACAAATGTCAGTCTAGGACTCTATTTTTGGTCAAGACGGATTCTGATGGTCAAATTGAAGGTACCAACCCTAGAGAATATTTTTCGATGAATTTTAGAGTGTTTAGGTGAATTTTATCCCGACCAGAACCTCATTTAATTGAGCAGGTCTATTTTTAAGGTTTCGAAAGTTATTTAATTCTCAAAACACGTGAAAACCCTTTTCTGTCTGTTCTAACCAACTTGTTAGCCTTTTAGGACCATTTGACCCTTAAATTAACCCCTGAGAAAAGCCGTGGTTGTACTTCATTCAAGTTATGATGGTAAATTTATAGTTTTAACCCTGGCTTCTTGTCTTTATGTCAGAATGCTAATGAAATGAATTATTACCTTTTGAAGGTTATGTAGGAGCATTTAAACACTTAATTAGATCAAATTGAGTTGGTTTATGGCTCATGATGGTGTTCCCATCAATAGGTGTGCCTTCAATTTGACGGTTGGGGCCGCGAATGAAGGAGACGAAGAGGACCATCGGAGCTTGGTCGGAGAGGGGCCAGAGGTATTGTTAGGAAGATGCTTTTGGCCCCAAACCTTGCTAGAAAGCTTGGCCATGTGACAGGGGTTCTTTTATAGGCCATAGAAAGCCCTTCCAAGCTTGGAAAGAAGCTTCCAAGCTCGGAAGGTTTTTGCGAAGTAGGATACCCGAATCTTTGAAAGGTTTTTATGGCCTTTTGGGAAAGACTTAGAGCCCAAGGAATGGCTCAAATGGAAGGTAACTTCCCAAGGAATCCTCGTATGAATTTTGGTAGAGATTGATCGAGAATCGAGCGAGAAATCCTCTCTCGAAACTTGACGGTGAAGGTTTAACCTTCCAAAAATGGCGTGGGGACCTAATTATGAAAATGATGACAAAGTTAGGGGCCTTTTTGTAAGGATTTTGAAAGTTAAGGGCATATGTGTGATATAAAAGAATCAAACATGATCAAATTGCGAACAAGGTCAAGACAGTCTCAAATTAGGCCCAAATTTTGGTGCAAACCTAATTTAGACCTAAGGAATCCAATGGTGAAGTTGGATTTTGGTTTTCACCAAGTTTTACTGTGTAATTTATGCAAAAACCCAAATTAGGACAAATGTCTGTCTAGGACTCTATTTTGGGTCAAGACGGATTCTGATGGTCAAATTGAAGGTACCAACCCTAGAGAATATTTTTCGATGAATTTTAGAGTGTTTAGGTGAATTTTATCCTGACCAGAACCTCATTTAATTAAGCAGGTTTATTTTTAAGGTTTCGAAAGTTATTTAATTCTCAAAACACGTGAAAACCCTTTTCTGTCTGTTCTAACCAACTTGTTAGCCTTTTAGGACCATTTGACCCTTAAATTAACCCCTGAGAAAAGCCATGGTTGTACTTCATTCAAGTTATGATGGTAAATTTATAGTTTTAACCCTGGCTTCTTGTCTTTATGTCAGAATGCTAATGAAATGAATTATTACCTTTTGAAGGTTATGTAGGAGCATTTAAAGACTTAATTAGATCAAATTGAGTTGGTTTATGGCTCATGATGGTGTTCCCATCAATAGGTGTGCCTTCAATTTGACGGTTGGGGCCGCGAATGAAGGAGACGAAGAGGACCATCGGAGCTTGGTCGGAGAGGGGCCGGAGGTATTGTTAGGAAGATGCTTTTGGCCCCAAACCTTGCTAGAAAGCTTGGCCATGTGACAGGGGTTCTTTTATAGGCCATAGAAAGCCCTTCCAAGCTTGGAAAGAAGCTTCCAAGCTCGGAAGGTTTTTGCGAAGTAGGATACCCGAATCTTTGAAAGGTTTTTATGGCCTTTTGGGAAAGACTTAGAGCCCAAGGAATGGCTCAAATGGAAGGTACTTCCCAAGGAATCCTCGTATGAATTTTGGTAGAGATTGATCGAGAATCGAGCGAGAAATCCTCTCTCGAAACTTGACGGTGAAGGTTTAACCTTCAAAAATGGCGTGGGGACCTAATTATGAAAATGATGACAAAGTTGGGGGCCTTTTTGTAAGGATTTTGAAAGTTGAGGGCATATGTGTGATATAAAAGAATCAAACATGATCAAATTGCGAACAAGGTCAAGACAGTCTCAAATTAGGCCCAAATTTTGGTAAATACCTAATTTAGACCTAAGGAATCCAATGGTGATGTTGGATTTTGGTTTTAACCAAGTTTTACTGTGTAATTTATGCAAAAACCCAAATTAGGACAAATGTCTGTCTAGGACTCTATTTTTGGTCAAGATGGATTCTGATGGTCAAATTGAAGGTACCAACCCTAGAGAATATTTTTCGATGAATTTTAGAGTGTTTAGGTGAATTTTATCATGACCAGAACCTCATTTAATTAAGCAGGTCTATTTTTAAGGTTTCGAAAGTTATTTAATTCTCAAAACACGTGAAAACCCTTTTCTGTCTGTTCTAACCAACTTGTTAGCCTTTTAGGACCATTTGACCCTTAAATTAACCCCTGAGAAAAGCCATGGTTGTACTTCATTCAAGTTATGATGGTAAATTTATAGTTTTAACCCTGGCTTCTTGTCTTTATGTCAGAATGCTAATGAAATGAATTATTACCTTTTGAAGGTTATGTAGGAGCATTTAAAGACTTAATTAGATCAAATTGAGTTGGTTTATGGCTCATGATGGTGTTCCCATCAATAGGTGTGCCTTCAATTTGACGGTTGGGGCCGCGAATGAAGGAGACGAAGAGGACCATCGGAGCTTGGTCGGAGAGGGGCCGGAGGTATTGTTAGGAAGATGCTTTTGGCCCCAAACCTTGCTAGAAAGCTTGGCCATGTGACAGGGGTTCTTTTATAGGCCATAGAAAGCCCTTCCAAGCTTGGAAAGAAGCTTCCAAGCTCGGAAGGTTTTTGCGAAGTAGGATACCCGAATCTTTGAAAGGTTTTTATGGCCTTTTGGGAAAGACTTAGAGCCCAAGGAATGGCTCAAATGGAAGGTAACTTCCCAAGGAATCCTCGTATGAATTTTGGTAGAGATTGATTGAGAATCGAGCGAGAAATCCTCTCTCGAAACTTGACGATGAAGGTTTAACATTCCAAAAATGGCGTGGGGACCTAATTATGAAAATGATGACAAAGTTAGGGGCCTTTTTGTAAGGATTTTGAAAGTTAAGGGCATATGTGTGATATAAAAGAATCAAACATGATCAAATTGCGAACAAGGTCAAGACAGTCTCAAATTAGGCCCAAATTTTGGTACAAACCTAATTTGGACCTAAGGAATCCAGTGGTGAAGTTGGATTTTGGTTTTCACCAAGTTTTACTGTGTAATTTATGCAAAAACCCAAATTAGGACAAATGTCTGTCTAGGACTCTATTTTGGGTCAAGACGGATTCTGATGGTCAAATTGAAGGTACCAACCCTAGATAATATTTTTCGATGAATTTTAGAGGGTTTAGGTGAATTTTATCCTGACCAGAACCTCATTTAATTAAGCAGGTCTATTTTTAAGGTTTCGAAAGTCATTTAATTCTCAAATCACGTGAAAACCCTTTTCTGTCTGTTCTAACCAACTTGTTAGCCTTTTAGGACCATTTGACCCTTAAATTAACCCCTGAGAAAAGCCATGGTTGTACTTCATTCAAGTTATGATGGTAAATTTATAGTTTTAACCCTGGCTTCTTGTCTTTATGTCAGAATGCTAATGAAATGAATTATCACCTTTTGAAGGTTATGTAGGAGCATTTAAAGACTTAATTAGATCAAATTGAGTTGGTTTATGGCTCATGATGGTGTTCCCATCAATAGGTGTGCCTTCAATTTGACGGTTGGGGACGCGAATGAAGGAGACGAAGAGGACCATTGGAGCTTGGTCGGAGAGGGGCCAGAGGTATTGTTAGGAAGATGCTTTTGGCCCAAAACCTTGCTAAAAAGCTTGGCCATGTGACAGGGGTTCTTTTATAGGCCATAGAAAGCCCTTCCAAGCTTGGACAGAAGCTTCCAAGCTCGGAAGGTTTTTGCGAAGTAGGATACCCGAATCTTTGAAAGGTTTTTATGGCCTTTTGGGAAAGACTTAGAGCCCAAGGAATGGCTCAAATGGAAGGTAACTTCCCAAGGAATCCTCGTATGAATTTTGGTAGAGATTGATTGGGAATCGAGCGAGAAATCCTCTCTCGAAACTTGACAGTGAAGGTTTAACCTTCCAAAAATGGCGTGGGGACCTAATTACGAAAATGATGACAAAGTTAGGGGCCTTTTTGTAAGGATTTTGAAAGTTAAGGGCATATGTGTGATATAAAAGAATCAAACATGATCAAATTGCGAACAAGGTCAAGACAGTCTCAAATTAGGCCCAAATTCTGGTAAATACCTAATTTGGACCTAAGGAATCCAATGGTGAAGTTGGATTTTGGTTTTAACCAAGTTTTACTGTGTAATTTATGCAAAAACCCAAATTAGGACAAATGTCTGTCTAGGACTCTATTTTGGTCAAGACGGATTCTGATGGTCAAATTGAAGGTACCAACCCTAGAGAATATTTTTCGATGAATTTTAGAGTGTTTAGGTGAATTTTATCCTGACCAGAACCTCATTTAATTAAGCAGGTCTATTTTTAAGGTTTCGAAAGTCATTTAATTCTCAAAACACGTGAAAACCCTTTTCTGTCTGTTCTAACCAACTTGTTAGCCTTTTAGGACCATTTGACCCTTAAATTAACCCCTGAGAAAAGCCATGGTTGTACTTCATTCAAGTTATGATGGTAAATTTATAGTTTTAACCCTGGCTTCTTGTCTTTATGTCAGAATGCTAATGAAATGAATTATTACCTTTTGAAGGTTATGTAGGATCATTTAAACACTTAATTAGATCAAATTGAGTTGGTTTATGGCTCATGATGGTGTTCCCATCAATAGGTGTGCCTTCAATTTGACGGTTGGGGCCGCGAATGAAGGAGACGAAGAGGACCATCGGAGCTTGGTCGGAGAGGGGCCCGGAGGTATTGTTAGGAAGATGCTTTTGGCCCCAAACCTTGCTAAAAGGCTTGGCCATGTGACAGGGGTTCTTTTATAGGCCATAGAAAGCCCTTCCATGCTTGGAAAGAAACTTCCATGTTCGGAAGGTTTTTGCGAAGTAGGATACCCGAATCTTTGAAAGGTTTGTATGGCCTTTTGGGAAAGACTTAGAGCCCAAGGAATGGCTAAAATGGAAGGTAACCTCCCAAGGAATCCTCGTATGAATTTTGGTAGAGATTGATTGAGAATCGAGCGAGAAATCCTCTCTCGAAAACTTGACGGTGAAGGTTTAACCTTCCAAAAATGGCGTGGGGACCTAATTATGAAAATGATGACAAAGTGAGGGGCCTTTTTGTAAGGATTTTGAAAGTTAAGGGCATATGTGTGATATAAAAGAATCAAAACATGATCAAATTGCGAACAAGGTCAAGACAGTCTCAAATTTGGCCCAAATTTTGGTACAAACCTAATTTGGACCTAAGGAATCCAATGGTGAAGTTGGATTTTGGTTTCACCAAGTTTTACTGTGTAATTTATGCAAAAACCCAAATTAGGACAAATGTCAGTCTAGGACTCTATTTTGGGTCAAGACGGATTCTGATGGTCAAATTGAAGGTACCAACCCTAGAGAATATTTTTCGATGAATTTTAGAGGGTTTAGGTGAATTTTATCCTCACCAGAACCTCATTTAATTAAGCAGGTCTATTTTTAAGGTTTCGAAAGTCATTTAATTCTCAAAACACGTGAAAACCCTTTTCTGTCTGTTCTAACCAACTTGTTAGCCTTTTAGGGACCATTTGACCCTTAAATTAACCCCTGAGAAAAGCCATGGTTGTACTTCATTCAAGTTATGATGGTAAATTTATAGTTTTAACCCTGGCTTCTTGTCTTTATTTCAGAATGCTAATGAAATGAATTATCACCTTTTGAAGGTTATGTATGAGCATTTAAAGACTTAATTAGATCAAATTGAGTTGGTTTATGGCTCATGATGGTGTTCCCATCAATAGGTGTGCCTTCAATTTGACGGTTGGGGACGCGAATGAAGGAGACGAAGAGGACCATCGGAGCTTGGTCGGAGAGGGGCCAGAGGTATTGTTAGGAAGATGCTTTTGGCCCCAAACCTTGCTAGAAAGCTTGGCCATGTGACAGGGGTTCTTTTATAGGCCATAGAAAGCCCCTTCCAAGCTTGGAAAGAAGCTTCCAAGCTCAGAAGGTTTTTGCGAAGTAGGATACCAGAATCTTTGAAAGGTTTGTATGGCCTTTTGGGAAAGACTTAGAGCCCAAGGAATTGCTCAAATGGAAGGTAACTTCCCAAGGAATCCTCGTATGAATTTTGGTAGAGATTGATTGAGAATCGAGCGAGAAATCCTGTCTCGAAACTTGACGGTGAAGGTTTAACCTTCCAAAATGGCGTGGGGACCTAATTATGAAAATGATGACAAAGTTAGGGGCCTTTTTGTAAGGATTTTGAAAGTTAAGGGCATATGTGTGATATAAAAGAATCAAACATGATCAAATTGCGAACAAGGTCAAGACAGTCTCAAATTAGGCCCAAATTTTGGTAAATACCTAATTTGGACCTAAGGAATCCAATGGTGAAGTTGGATTTTGGTTTTAACCAAGTTTTACTGTGTAATTTATGCAAAAACCCAAATTAGGACAAATGTCAGTCTAGGACTCTATTTTTGGTCAAGACGGATTCTGATGGTCAAATTGAAGGTACCAACCCTAGAGAATATTTTTCGATGAATTTTAGAGTGTTTAGGTGAATTTTATCCCCGACCAGAAACCTCATTTAATTGAGCAGGTCTATTTTTAAGGTTTCGAAAGTTATTTAATTCTCAAAACACGTGAAAACCCTTTTCTGTCTGTTCTAACCAACTTGTTAGCCTTTTAGGACCATTTGACCCTTAAATTAACCCCTGAGAAAAGCCGTGGTTGTACTTCATTCAAGTTATGATGGTAAATTTATAGTTTTAACCCTGGCTTCTTATCTTTATGTCAGAATGCTAATGAAATGAATTATTACCTTTTGAAGGTTATGTAGGAGCATTTAAAGACTTAATTAGATCAAATTGAGTTGGTTTATGGCTCATGATGGTGTTCCCATCAATAGGTGTGCCTTCAATTTGACGGTTGGGGCCGCGAATGAAGGAGACGAAGAGGACCATCGGAGCTTGGTCGGAGAGGGGCCAGAGGTATTGTTAGGAAGATGCTTTTGGCCCCAAACCTTGCTAAAAAGCTTGGCCATGTGACAGGGGTTCTTTTATAGGCCATAGAAAGCCCTTCCAAGCTTGGAAAGAAGCTTCCAAGCTCGGAAGGTTTTTGCGAAGTAGGATACCCGAATCTTTGAAAGGTTTTTATGGCCTTTTGGGAAGACTTAGAGCCCAAGGAATGGCTCAAATGGAAGGTAACTTCCCAAGGAATCCTCGTACGAATTTTGGTAGAGATTGATTGAGAATCGAGCGAGAAATCCTCTCTCGAAACTTGACGGTGAAGGTTTAACCTTCCAAAAATGGCGTGGGGACCTAATTATGAAAATGATGACAAAGTTAGGGGCCTTTTTGTAAGGATTTTGAAAGTTAAGGGCATATGTGTCATATAAAAGAATCAAACATGATCAAATTGCGAACAAGGTCAAGACAGTCTCAAATTAGGCCCAAATTTTGGTACAAACCTAATTTGGACCTAAGGAATCCAATGGTGAAGTTGGATTTTGGTTTTCACCAAGTTTTACTGTGTAATTTATGCAAAAACCCAAATTAGGACAAATGTCTGTCTAGGACTCTATTTTGGGTCAAGACGGATTCTGATGGTCAAATTGAAGGTACCAACCCTAGAGAATATTTTTCGATGAATTTTAGAGGGTTTAGGTGAATTTTATCCTGACCAGAACCTCATTTAATTAAGTAGGTCTATTTTTAAGGTTTCGAAAGTCATTTAATTCTCAAAACACGTGAAAACCCTTTTCTGTCTGTTCTAACCAACTTGTTAGCCTTTTAGGACCATTTGACCCTTAAATTAACCCCTGAGAAAAGCCATGGTTGTACTTCATTCAAGTTATGATGGTAAATTTATAGGTTTTAACCCTGGCTTCTTGTCTTTATGTCAGAATGCTAATGAAATGAATTATCACCTTTTGAAGGTTATGTAGGAGCATTTAAAGACTTAATTAGATCAAATTGAGTTGGTTTATGGCTCATGATGGTGTTCCCATCAATAGGTGTGCCTTCAATTTGACGGTTGGGGGACGCGAATGAAGGAGACGAAGAGGACCATTGGAGCTTGGTCGGAGAGGGGCCAGAGGTATTGTTAGGAAGATGCTTTTGGCCCCAAACCTTGCTAAAAAGCTTGGCCATGTGACAGGGGTTCTTTTATAGGCCATAGAAAGCCCTTCCAAGCTTGGAAAGAAGCTTCCAAGCTCGGAAGGTTTTTGCGAAGTAGGATACCCGAATCTTTGAAAGGTTTTTATACCCTTTTGGGAAAGACTTAGAGCCCAAGGAATGGCTCAAATGGAAGGTAACTTCCCAAGGAATCCTCGTATGAGTTTTGGTAGAGATTGATTGAGAATCGAGCGAGAAATCCTCTCTCGAAACTTGACGGTGAAGTTTTAAGCTTCCAAAAATGGCGTGGGGACCTAATAACGAAAATGATGACAAAGTTAGGGGCCTTTTTGTAAGGATTTTGAAAGTTAAGGGCATATGTGTGATATAAAAGAATCAAACATGATCAAATTGCGAACAAGGTCAAGACAGTCTCAAATTAGGCCCAAATTTTGGTACAAACCTAATTTGGACCTAAGGAATCCAATGGTGAAGTTGGATTTTGGTTTTCACCAAGTTTTACTGTGTAATTTATGCAAAAACCCAAATTAGGACAAATGTCTGTCTAGGACTCTATTTTGTGTCAAGACGGATTCTGATGGTCAAATTGAAGGTACCAACCCTAGAGAATATTTTTCGATGAATTTTAGAGGGTTTAGGTGAATTTTATCCTCACCAGAACCTCATTTAATTAAGCAGGTCTATTTTTAAGGTTTCGAAAGTCATTTAATTCTCAAAACACGTGAAAACCCTTTTCTGTCTGTTCTAACCAACTTGTTTGCCTTTTAGGACCATTTGACCCTTAAATTAACCCCTGAGAAAAAGCCATGGTTGTACTTCATTCAAGTTATGATGGTAAATTTATAGTTTTAACCCTGGCTTCTTGTCTTTATGTCAGAATGCTAATGAAATGAATTATCACCTTTTGAAGGTTATGTAGGAGCATTTAAAGACTTAATTAGATCAAATTGAGTTGGTTTATGGCTCATGATGGTGTTCCCATCAATAGGTGTGCCTTCAATTTGACGGTTGGGGCCGCGAATGAAGGAGACGAAGAGGACCATCGGAGCTTGGTCGGAGAGGGGCCAGAGGTATTGTTAGGAAGATGCTTTTGGCCCCAAACCTTGCTAGAAAGCTTGGCCATGTGACAGGGGTTCTTTTATAGGCCATAGAAAGCCCTTCCAAGCTTGGAAAGAAGCTTCCAAGCTCAGAAGGTTTTTGCGAAGTAGGATACCCGAATCTTTGAAAGGTTTGTATGGCCTTTTGGGAAAGACTTAGAGCCCAAGGAATTGCTCAAATGGAAGGTAACTTCCCAAGGAATCCTCGTATGAATTTTGGTAGAGATTGATTGAGAATCTAGCGAGAAATCCTCTCTCGAAACTTGACGGTGAAGGTTTAACCTTCCAAAAATGGCGTGGGGACCTAATTATGAAAATGATGACAAAGTCAGGGGCCTTTTTGTAAGGATTTTGAAAGTTAAGGGCACAGGTGTGATATAAAAGAATCAAACATGATCAAATTGCGAACAAGGTCAAGACAGTCTCAAATTAGGCCCAAATTTTGGTACAAACCTAATTTGGACCTAAGGAATCCAATGGTGAAGTTGGATTTTGGTTTTCACCAAGTTTTACTGTGTAATTTATGCAAAAACCCAAATTAGGACAAATGTCTGTCTAGGACTCTATTTTGGGTCAAGACGGGATTCTGATGGTCAAATTGAAGGTACCAACCCTAGAGAATATTTTTCGATGAATTTTAGAGTGGTTTAGGTGAATTTTATCCTGACCAGAACCTCATTTAATTAAGCAGGTCTATTTTTAAGGTTTCGAAAGTTATTTAATTCTCAAAACACGTGAAAACCCTTTTCTGTCTGTTCTAACCAACTTGTTAGCCTTTTAGGACCATTTGACCCTTAAATTAACCCCTGAGAAAACCCATGGTTGTACTTCATTTAAGTTATGATGGTAAATTTATAGTTTTAACCCTGGCTTCTTGTCTTTATGTCAGAATGCTAATGAAATGAATTATTACCTTTTGAAGGTTATGTAGGAGCATTTAAACACTTAATTAGATCAAATTGAGTTGGTTTATGGCTCATGATGGTGTTCCCATCAATAGGTGTGCCTTCAATTTGACGGTTGGGGCCGCGAATGAAGGAGACGAAGAGGACCATCGGAGCTTGGTCGGAGAGGGGCCAGAGGTATCGTTAGGAAGATGCTTTTGGCCCCAAACCTTGCTTGAAAGCTTGGCCATGTGACAGGGGTTCTTTTATAGGCCATAGAAAGCCCTTCCAAGCTTGGAAAGAAGCTTCCAAGCTCGGAAGGTTTTTGCGAAGTAGGATACCCGAATCCTTGAAAGGATTGTATGGCCTTTTGGGAAAGACTTAGAGCCCAAGGAATTGCTCAAATGGAAGGTAACTTCCCAAGGAATCCTCGTATGAATTTTGGTAGAGATTGATTGAGAATCGAGGGAGAAATCCTCTCTCGAAACTTGACGGTGAAGGTTTAACCTTCCAAAAATGGCGTGGGGACCTAATTATGAAAATGATGACAAAGTTAGGGGCCTTTTTGTAAGGATTTTGAAAGTTAAGGGCATATGTGTGATATAAAAGAATCAAACATGATCAAATTGCGAACAAGGTCAAGACAGTCTCAAATTAGGCCCAAATTTTGGTACAAACCTAATTTGGACCTAAGGAATCCAATGGTGAAGTTGGATTTTGGTTTTCACCAAGTTTTACTGTGTAATTTATGCAAAAACCCAAATTAGGACAAATGTCTGTCTAGGACTCTATTTTGGGTCAAGACGGATTCTGATGGTCAAATTGAAGGTACCAACCCTAGAGAATATTTTTCGATGAATTTTAGAGGGTTTAGGTGAATTTTATCCTGACCAGAACCTCATTTAATTAAGCAGGTCTATTTTTAAGGTTTCGAAAGTCATTTAATTCTCAAAACACGTGAAAACCCTTTTCTGTCTGTTCTAACCAACTTGTTAGCCTTTTAGGGCCATTTGACCCTTAAATTAACCCCTGAGAAAACCCATGGTTGTACTTCATTCAAGTTATGATGGTAAATTTATAGTTTTAAACCCTGGCTTCTTGTCTTTATGTCAGAATGCTCATGAAATGAATTATTACCTTTTGAAGGTTATTTAGGAGCATTTAAAGACTTAATTAGATCAAATTGAGTTGGTTTATGGCTCATGATGGTGTTCCCATCAATAGGTGTGCCTTCAATTTGACGGTTGGGGCCGCGAATGAAGGAGACGAAGAGGACCATCGGAGCTTGGTCGGAGAGGGGCCGGAGGTATTGTTAGGAAGATGCTTTTGGCCCCAAACCTTGCTAAAAAGCTTGGCCATGTGACAGGGGTTCTTTTATAGGCCATAGAAAGCCCTTCCAAGCTTGGAAAGAAGCTTCCAAGCTCGGAAGGTTTTTGAGAAGTAGGATACCCGAATCTTTGAAAGGTTTTTATGGCCTTTTGGGAAAGACTTAGAGCCCAAGGAATGGCTCAAATGGAAGGTAACTTCCCAAGGAATCCTCGTATGAATTTTGGTGGAGATTGATTGAGAATCGAGCGAGAAATCCTCTCTCGAAACTTGACGGTGAAGGTTTAACCTTCCAAAAATGGCGTGGGGACCTAATTATGAAAATGATGACAAAGTTAGGGGCCTTTTTGTAAGGATTTTGAAAGTTAAGGGCATATGTGTGATATAAAAGAATCAAACATGATCAAATTGCGAACAAGGTCAAGACAGTCTCAAATTAGGCCCAAATTTTGGTAAATACCTAATTTGGACCTAAGGAATCCAATGGTGAAGTTGGATTTTGTTTTAACCAAGTTTTACTGTGTAATTTATGCAAAAACCCAAATTAGGACAAATGTCTGTCTAGGACTCTATTTTGGGTCAAGACGGATTCTGATGGTCAAATTGAAGGTACCAACCCTAGAGAATATTTTTCGATGAATTTTAGAGGGTTTAGGTGAATTTTATCATGACCAGAACCTCATTTAATTAAGCAGGTCTATTTTTAAGGTTTCGAAAGTCATTTAATTCTCAAAACACGTGAAAACCCTTTTCTGTCTGTTCTAACCAACTTGTTAGCCTTTTAGGACCATTTGACCCTTAAATTAACCCCTGAGAAAACCCATGGTTGTACTTCATTCAAGTTATGATGGTAAATTGATAGTTTTAACCCTGGCTTCTTGTCTTTATGTCAGAATGCTAATGAAATGAATTATCACCTTTTGAAGGTTATGTAGGAGCATTTAAAGACTTATTTAGATCAAATTGAGTTGGTTTATGGCTCATGATGGTGTTCCCATCAATAGGTGTGCCTTCAATTTGACGGTTGGGGGCCGCGAATGAAGGAGACGAAGAGTACCATCGGAGCTTGGTCGGAGAGGGGCCGGAGGTATTGTTAGGAAGATGCTTTTGGCCCCAAACCTTGCTAAAAAGCTTGGCCGTGTGACAGGGGTTCTTTTATAGGCCATAGAAAGCCCTTCCAAGCTTGGAAAGAAGCTTGCAAGCTCGGAAGGTTTTTGCGAAGTAGGATACCCGAATCTTTGAAAGGTTTGTATGGCCTTTTGGGAAAGACTTAGAGCCCAAGGAATGGCTCAAATGGAAGGTAACTTCCCAAGGAATCCTCGTATGAATTTTGGTAGAGATTGATTGAGAATCGAGCGAGAAATCCTCTCTCGAAACATGACGGTGAAGGTTTAACCTTCCAAAAATGGCGTGGGGACCTAATTATGAAAATGATGACAAAGTTAGGGGCCTTTTTGTAAGGATTTTGAAAGTTAAGAGCATATGTGTGATATAAAAGAATCAAACATGATCAAATTGCGAACAAGGCCAAGACAGTCTCAAATTAGCCCAAATTTTGGTACAAACCTAATTTGGACCTAAGGAATCCAATGGAGAAGTTGGATTTTGGTTTTAACCAAGTTTTACTGTGTAATTTATGCAAAAATCCAAATTAGGACAAATGTCTATCTAGGACTCTATTTTGGGTCATAACGGATTCTGATGGTCAAATTGAAGGTACCAACCCTAGAGAATATTTTTCGATGAATTTTAGAGGGTTTAGGTGAATTTTATCCTGACCAGAACCTCATTTAATTAAGCAGGTCTATTTTTAAGGTTTCGAAAGTCATTTAATTCTCAAAACACGTGAAAACCCTTTTCTGTCTGTTCTAACCAACTTGTTAGCCTTCTAGGACCATTTGACCCTTAAATTAACCCCTGAGAAAACCCATGGTTGTACTTCATTCAAGTTATGATGGTAAATTTATAGTTTTAAACCCCTGGCTTCTTGTCTTTATGTCAGAATGCTAATGAAATGAATTATCACCTTTTGAAGGTTATGTAGGAGCATTTAAAGACTTAATTAGATCAAATTGAGTTGGTTTATGGCTCATGATGGTGTTCCCATCAATAGGTGTGCCTTAAATTTGACGGTTGGGGACGCGAATGAAGGAGACGAAGAGGACCATCGGAGCTTGGTCGGAGAGGGGCCAGAGGTATTGTTAGGAAGATACTTTTGGCCCCAAACCTTGCTAGAAAGCTTGGCCATGTGACAGGGGTTCTTTTATAGGCCATAGAAAGCCCTTCCAAGCTTGGAAAGAAGCTTCCAAGCTCGGAAGGTTTTTGCGAAGTAGGATACCCGAATCTTTGAAAGGTTTGTATGGCCTTTTGGGAAAGACTTAGAGCCCAAGGAATTGCTCAAATGGAAGGTAACTTCCCAAGGAATCCTCGTATGAATTTTGGTAGAGATTGATTGAGAATCGAGCGAGAAATCCTCTCTCGAAACTTGACGGTGAAGGTTTAACCTTCCAAAAATGGCGTGGGGACCTAATTATGAAATGATGACAAAGTTAGGGGCCTTTTTGTAAGTATTTTGAAAGTTAAGGGCATATGTGTGATATAAAAGAATCAAACATGATCAAATTGCGAACAAGGTCAAGACAGTCTCAAATTGGGCCCAAATTTTGGTACAAACCTAATTTGGACCTAAGGAATCCAATGGTGAAGTTGGATTTTGGTTTTCACCAAGTTTTACTGTGTAATTTATGCAAAAACCCAAATTAGGACAAATGTCTGTCTAGGACTCTATTTTGGGTCAAGACGGATTCTGATGGTCAAATTGAAGGTACCAACCCTAGAGAATATTTTTCGATGAATTTTAGAGTGTTTAGGTGAATTTTATCCTGACCAGAACCTCATTTAATTAAGCAGGTCTATTTTTAAGGTTTCGAAAGTTATTTAATTCTCAAAACACGTGAAAACCCTTTTCTGTCTGTTCTAACCAACTTGTTAGCCTTTTAGGACCATTTGACCCTTAAATTAACCCCTGAGAAAACCCATGGTTGTACTTCATTCAAGTTATGATGGTAAATTTATAGTTTTAACCCTGGCTTCTTTTCTTTATGTCAGAATGCTAATGAAATGAATTATTACCTTTTGAAGGTTATGTAGGAGCATTTAAAGACTTAATTAGATCAAATTGAGTTGGTTTATGGCTCATGATGGAGTTCCCATCAATAGGTGTGCCTTCAATTTGACGGTTGGGGCCGCGAATGAGGGAGACGAAGAGTACCATCGGAGCTTGGTCGGAGAGGGGCCGGAGGTATTGTTAGGAAGATGCTTTTGGCCCCAAACCTTGCTAAAAAGCTTGGCCATGTGACAGGGGTTCTTTTATAGGCCATAGAAAGCCCTTCCAAGCTTGGAAAGAAGCTTCCAAGCTCGGAAGGTTTTTGCGAGGTAGGATACCCGAATCTTTGAAATGTTTGTATGGCCTTTTGGGAAAGACTTAGAGCCCAAGGAATGGCTCAAATGGAAGGTAACTTCCCAAGGAATCCTCGTATGAATTTTGGTAGAGATTGATTGAGAATCGAGCGAGAAATCCTCTCTCGAAACATGACGGTGAAGGTTTAACCTTCCAAAAATGGCGTGGGGACCTAATTATGAAAATGATGACAAAGTTAGGGGCCTTTTTGTAAGGATTTTGAAAGTTAAGGGCATATGTGTGATATAAAAGAATCAAACATGATCAAATTGCGAACACGGTCAAGACAGTCTCAAATTAGGCCCAAATTTTGGTACAAACCTAATTTGGACCTAAGGAATCCAATGGTGAAGTTGCATTTTGGTTTTGACCAAGTTTTACTGTGTAATTTATGCAAAAACCCAAATTAGGACAAATGTCTGTCTAGGACTCTATTTTGGGTCAAGACGGATTCTGATGGTCAAATTGAAGGTACCAACCCTAGAGAATATTTTTCGATGAATTTTAGAGGGTTTAGGTGAATTTTATCCTGACCAGAACCTCATTTAATTAAGCAGGTCTATTTTTAAGGTTTCGAAAGTCATTTAATTCTCAAAACACGTGAAAACCCTTTTCTGTCTGTTCTAACCAACTTGTTAGCCTTTTAGGACCATTTGACCCTTAAATTAACCCCTGAGAAAAGCCATGGTTGTACTTCATTCAAGTTATGATGGTAAATTTATAGTTTTAACCCTGGCTTCTTGTCTTTTTGTCAGAATGCTAATGAAATGAATTATTACCTTTTGAAGGTTATGTAGGAGCATTTAAAGACTTAATTAGATCAAATTGAGTTGGTTTATGGCTCATGATGGTGTTCCCATCAATAGGTGTGCCTTCAATTTGACGGTTGGGGACCCGAATGAAGGAGACGAAGAGGACCATCGGAGCTTGGTCGGAGAGGGGCCAGAGGTATTGTTAGGAAGATGCTTTTGGCCCCAAACCTTGCTAGAAAGCTTGGCCATGTGACAGGGGTTCTTTTATAGGCCATAGAAAGCCCTTCCAAGCTTGGAAAGAAGCTTCCAAGCTCGGAAGGTTTTTGCGAAGTAGGATACCCGAATCTTTGAAAGGTTTGTATGGCCTTTTGGGAAAGACTTAGAGCCCAAGGAATTGCTCAAATGGAAGGTAACTTCCCAAGGAATCCTCGTATGAATTTTGGTAGAGATTGATTGAGAATCTAGCGAGAAATCCTCTCTCGAAACTTAACGGTGAAGGTTTAACCTTCCAAAAATGGCGTGGAGACCTAATTATGAAAATGATGACAAAGTTAGGGGCCTTTTTGTAAGGATTTTGAAACTTAAGGGCATATGTGTGATATAAAAGAATCAAACATGATCAAATTGCGAACAAGGTCAAGACAGTCTCAAATTAGGCCCAAATTTTGGTACAAACCTAATTTGCACCTAAGGAATCCAATGGTGAAGTTGGATTTTGGTTTTCACCAAGTTTTACTGTGTAATTTATGCAAAAACCCAAATTAGGACAAATGTCTGTCTAGGACTCTATTTTGGGTCAAGACGGATTCTGATGGTCAAATTGAAGGTACCAACCCTAGAGAATATTTTTCGATGAATTTTAAAGGGTTTAGGTGAATTTTATCCTGACCAGAACCTCATTTAATTAAGCAGGTCTATTTTTAAGGTTTCGAAAGTCATTTAATTCTCAAAACACGTGAAAACCCTTTTCTGTCTGTTCTAACCAACTTGTTAGCCTTTTAGGACCATTTGACCCTTAAATTAACCCCTGAGAAAAGCCATGGTTGTACTTCATTCAAGTTATGATGGTAAATTTATAGTTTTAACCCTGGCTTCTTGTCTTTATGTCAGAATGCTAATGAAATGAATTATTACCTTTTGAAGGTTATGTAGGAGCATTTAAAGACTTAATTAGATCAAATTGAGTTGGTTTATGGCTCATGATGGTGTTCCCATCAATAGGTGTGCCTTCAATTTGACGGTTGGGGACGCGAATGACGGAGACGAAGAGGACCATCGGAGCTTGGTCGGAGAGGGGCCGGAGGTATTGTTAGGAAGATGCTTTTGGCCCCAAACCTTGCTAGAAAGCTTGGCCATGTGACAGGGGTTCTTTTATAGGCCATAGAAAGCCCTTCCAAGCTTGGAAAGAAGCTTCCAAGCTCGGAAGGTTTTTGCGAAGTAGGATACCCGAATCTTTGAAAGGTTTGTATGGCCTTTTGGGAAAGACTTAGAGCCCAAGGAATCGCTCAAATGGAAGGTAACTTCCTAAGGAATCCTCGTATGAATTTTGGTAGAGATTGATTGAGAATCGAGCGAGAAATCCTCTCTCGAAACTTGACGGTGAAGGTTTAACCTTCCAAAAATGGCGTGGGGACCTAATTATGAAAATGATGACAAAGTTAGGGGCCTTTTTGTAAGGATTTTGAAAGTTAAGGGCATATGTGTGATATAAAAGAATCAAACATGATCAAATTGCGAACAAGGTCAAGACAGTCTCAAATTAGGCCCAAATTTTGGTACAAACCTAATTTGGACCTAGGGAATCCAATGGTGAAGTTGGATTTTGGTTTTGACCAAGTTTTACTGTGTAATTTATGCAAAAACCCAAATTATGACAAATGTCTGTCTAGGACTCTATTTTGGGTCAAGATGGATTCTGATGATCAAATTGAAGGTACCAACCCTAGAGAATATTTTTCGATGAATTTTAGAGGGTTTAGGTGAATTTTATCCTGACCAGAACCTCATTTAATTAAGCAGGTCTATTTTTAAGGTTTCGAAAGTCATTTAATTCTCAAAACACGTGAAAACCCTTTTCTGTCTGTTCTAACCAACTTGTTAGCCTTTTAGGACCATTTGACCCTTAAATTAACCCCTGAGAAAAGCCATGGTTGTACTTCATTCAAGTTATGGTGGTAAATTTATAGTTTTAACCCTGGCTTCTTGTCTTTATGTCAGAATGCTAATGAAATGAATTATTACCTTTTGAAGGTTATGTAGGAGCATTTAAAGACTTAATTAGATCAAATTGAGTTGGTTTATGGCTCATGATGGTGTTCCCATCAATAGGTGTGCCTTCAATTTGACGGTTGGGGCCGCGAATGAAGGAGACGAAGAGGACCATCGGAGCTTGGTCGGAGAGGGGCCGGTGGAATTGTTAGGAAGATGCTTTTGGCCCCAAACCTTGCTAAAAAGCTTGGCCATGTGACAGGGGTTCTTTTATAGGCCATAGAAAGCCCTTCCAAGCTTGGAAAGAAGCTTCCAAGCTCGGAAGGTTTTTGCGAAGTAGGATACCCGAATCTTTGAAAGGTTTGTATGGCCTTTTGGGAAAGACTTAGAGCCCAAGGAATGGCTCAAATGGAAGGTAACTTCCCAAGGAATCCTCGTATGAATTTTGGTAGAGATTGATTGAGAATCGAGAGAGAAATCCTCTCTCGAAACTTGACGGTGAAGGTTTAACCTTCCAAAAATGGCGTGGGGACCTAATTATGAAAATGATGACAAAGTTAGGGGCCTTTTTGTAAGGATTTTGAAAGTTAAGGTCATATGTGTGATATAAAAGAATCAAACAAGATCAAATTGCGAACAAGGTCAAGACAGTCTCAAATTAGGCCCAAATTTTGGTACAAACCTCATTTGGACCAAAGGAATCCAATGGTGAAGTTGGATTTTGGTTTTGACCATATTTGACTGGGTAATTTATGCAAAAACCTAGATTAAGGCAAATGTCTGTTTGAGATTCTATTCTAGGCCAAAATGGGTTCTAACGGTCGATTTCAAGGTACCAATCCCTAGAGAATAGTTGTCTATGTATTTTAGAGGTTTTAGGTGAATTTTATCCTAACCATAACCTCAGTTAATTAAGCGGGTCTGTTTTTTCGGATTTCAAAACTCATTTAACTCTTAAAACACGTGAAAACCCTTTTCTATCTATTCAATGCCACTTCTTAGCCTTTTAGGACCATTTGACCCTTAAATTAACCCTTGAGAAAACCCATGGTTGTAATTCATTCAAGTTATGATGGTAAATTTATAGTTTTAACCCTGGCTTCTTGTCTTGATGTCAGAATGCTAATGAAATGAATTATTACCTTTTGAAGGTTATGTTGGAGCATTTAAAGACTTAATTAGATCAAATTTAGTTGGTTTATGGCTCAAGATGTTGTTCCCATCAATAGGTGTGCCTTCAATTTGACGGTTGGGGCCGCGAATGAGGGATACGAAGAAGACCATCGGAGCTTGGTCGGAGAGGGGCCGGAGGTATTGTTAGGAAGATGCTTTTGGCCCCAAACCTTGCTAAAAAGCTTGGCCATGTGACAGGGGTTCTTTTATAGGCCATAGAAAGCCCTTCCAAGCTTGGAAAGAAGCTTCCAAGCTCGGAAGGTTTTTGCGAGGTAGGATACCCGAATCTTTGAAAGGTTTGTATGGCCTTTTGGGAAAGACTTAGAGCCCAAGGAATGGCTAAAATGGAAGGTAACTTCCCAAGGAATCCTCGTATGAATTTTGGTAGAGATTGATTGAGAATCGAGCGAGAAATCCTCTCTCGAAACTTGACGATGAAGGTTTAACATTCTAAAAATGGCGTGGGGACCTAATTATGAAAATGATGACAAAGTTAGGGGCCTTTTTGTATGGATTTTGAAAGCTAAGGGCATATGTGTGATATAAAAGAATCAAACATGATCAAATTGCGAACAAGGTCAAGATAGTCTCAAATTAGGCCCAAATTTTGGTACAAACCTAATTTGGACCTAAGGAATCCAATGGTGAAGTTGGATTTTGGTTTTGACCAAGTTTTACCGTGTAATTTATGCAAAAACCCAAATTAGGACAAATGTCTGTCTAGGACTCTATTTCGGGTCAAGATGGATTCTGATGGACAAATTGAAGGTACCAACCCTAGAGAATATTTTTCGATGACTTTTAGAGGGTTTAGGTGAATTTTATCCTGACCAGAACCTCATTTAATTAAGCAGGTCTATTTTTAAGTTTTCGAAAGTCATTTAATTCTCAAAACACGTGAAAACCCTTTTCTGTCTGTTCTAACCAACTTGTTAGCCTTTTAGGACCATTTGACCCTTAAATTAACCCCTGAGAAAACCCATGGTTGTACTTCATTCAAGTTATGATGGTCAATTTATAGTTTTAACCCTGGCTACTTGTCTTTATGTCAGAATGCTAATGAAATGAATTATTACCTTTTGAAGGTTATGTAGGAGCATTTAAGGACTTAATTAGATCAAATTGAGTTGGTTTATGGCTCATGATGGTGTTCCCATCAATAGGTGTGCCTTCAATTTGACGGTTGGGGCCGCGAATGAAGGAGACGAAGAGTACCATCGGAGCTTGGTCGGAGAGGGGCCGGAGGTATTGTTAGGAAGATGCTTTTGGCCCCAAACCTTGCTAGGAAGCCTAGCCATGTGACAGGGGTTCTTTTATAGGCCATAGAAAGCCCTTCCAAGCTTGGAAAGAAGCTTCCAAGCTCGGAAGGTTTTTGCGAAGTAGGATACCCGAATCATTGAAAGGTTTGTATGGCCTTTTGGGAAAGACTTAGAGCCCAAGGAATGGCTCAAATGGAAGATAACTTCCCAAGGAATCCTCGTATGAATTTTGGTAGAGATTGATTGAGAATCGAGCGAGAAATCCTCTCTCGAAACTTGACGGTGAAGGTTTAACCTTCCAAAATGGCGTGGGGACCTAATTATGAAAATGATGACAAAGTTAGGGGCCTTTTTGTAAGGATTTTGAAAGTTAAGGGCATATGTGTGATATAAAAGAATCAAACATGATCAAATTGCGAACAAGGTCAAGACAGTCTCAAATTAGGCCCAAATTTTGGTAAATACCTAATTTGGACCTAAGGAATCCAATGGTGAAGTTGGATTTTGTTTTAACCAAGTTTTACTGTGTAATTTATGCAAAAACCCAAATTAGGACAAATGTCTGTCTAGGACTCTATTTTGGGTCAAGACGGATTCTGATGGTCAAATTGAAGGTACCAACCGTAGAGAATAGTTTTCGATGAATTTTAGAGGCTTTAGGTGAATTTTATCCTGACCAGAACCTCATTTAATTAAGCAGGTCTATTTTTAAGGTTTCGAAAGTCATTTAATTCTCAAAACACGTGAAAACCCTTTTCTGTCTGTTGTAACCAACTTGTTAGCCTTTTAGGACCATTTGACCCTTAAATTAACCCCTGAGAAAACCCATGGTTGTACTTCATTCAAGTTATGATGGTAAATTTATAGTTTTAACCCTGGCTTCTTGTCTTTATGTCAGAATGCTAATGAAATGAATTATTACCTTTTGAAGGTTATGTAGGAGCATTTAAAGACTTAATTAGATCAAATTGAGTTGGTTTATGGCTCATGATGGTGTTCCCATCAATAGGTGTGCCATCAATTTGACGGTTGGGGCCGCGAATGAAGGAGACGAAGAGTACCATCGGAGCTTGGTCGGAGAGGGGCCGGAGGTATTGTTAGGAAGATGCTTTTGGCCCCAAACCTTGCTAAAATGCTTGGCCATGTGACAGGGGTTCTTTTATAGGCCATAGAAAGCCCTTCCAAGCTTGGAAAGAAGCTTCCAAGCTTGGAAGGTTTTTGCGAAGTAGGATACCCGAATCTTTGAAAGGTTTGTATGGCCTTTTGGGAAAGACTTAGAGCCCAAGGAATGGCTAAAATGGAAGAAAACTTCCCAAGGAATCCTCGTAGGAATTTTGGTAGAGATTGATTGAGAATCGAGCGAGAAATCCTCTCTCGAAACATGACGGTGAAGGTTTAACCTTCCAAAAATGGCGTGGGGACCTATTTATGAAAATGATGACAAAGTTAGGGGCCTTTTTGTAAGGATTTTGAAAGTTAAGAGCATATGTGTGATATAAAAGAATCAAACATGATCAAATTGCGAAGAAGGTCAAGACAGTCTCAAATTAGGCCCAAATTTTGGTACAAACCTAATTTGGACCTAAGGAATCCAATGGTGAAGTTGGATTTTGGTTTTGACCAAGTTTTACTATGTAATTTATGCAAAAACCCAAATTAGGATAAATGTCTGTCTAGGACTCTATTTTGGGTCAAGACGGATTCTGATGGTCAAATTGAAGGTACCAACCCTAGAGAATATTTTTCGATGAATTTTAAAGGGTTTAGGTGAATTTTATCCTGACCAGAACCTCATTTAATTAAGCAGGTCTATTTTTAAGGTTTCGAAAGTCATTTAATTCTCAAAACACGTGAAAACCCTTTTCTGTCTGTTCTAACCAACTTGTTAGCCTTTTAGGACCATTTGACCCTTAAATTAACCCCTGAGAAAAGCCATGGTTGTACTTCATTCAAGTTATCATGGTAAATTTATAGTTTTAACCCTGGCTTCTTGTCTTTATGTCAGAATGCTAATGAAATGAATTATCACCTTTTGAAGGTTATGTAGGAGCATTTAAAGTCTTAATTAGATCAAATTGAGTTGGTTTATGGCTCATGATGGTGTTCCCATCAATAGGTGTGCCTTCAATTTGACGGTTGGGGACGCGAATGAAGGAGACGAAGAGGACCATCGGAGCTTGGTCGGAGAGGGGCCAGAGGTATTGTTAGGAAGATGCTTTTGGCCCCAAACCTTGCTAGAAAGCTTGGCCATGTGACAGGGGTTCTTTTATACGCCATAGAAAGCCCTTCCAAGCTTGGAAAGAAGGTTTTTGCGAAGTAGGATACCCGAATCTTTGAAAGGTTTGTATGGCCTTTTGGGAAAGACTTAGAGCCCAAGGAATTGCTCAAATGGAAGGTAACTTCCCAAGGAATCCTCGTATGAATTTTGGTAGAGATTGATTGAGAATCGAGCGAGAAATCCTCTCTCGAAACATGACGGTGAAGGTTTAACCTTCCAAAAATGGCGTGGGGACCTAATTAGGAAAATGATGACAAAGTTAGGGGCCTTTTTGTAAGGATTTTGAAAGTTAAGGGCATATGTGTGATATAAAAGAATCAAACATGATCAAATTGCGAACAAGGTCAAGAGAGTCTCAAATTAGGCCCAAATTTTGGTACAAACCTAATTTGGACCTAAGGAATCCAATGGTGAAGTTGGATTTTGGTTTTGACCAAGTTTTACTATGTAATTTATGCAAAAACCCAAATTAGGACAAATGTCTGTCTAGGACTCTATTTTGGGTCAAGACGGATTCTGATGGTCAAATTGAAGGTACCAACCCTAGAGAATATTTTTCGATGAATTTTAGAGGGTTTAGGTGAATTTTATCCTGACCAGAACCTCATTTAACTAAGCAGGTCTATTTTTAAGGTTTCGAAAGTCATTTAATTCTCAAAACACGTGAAAACCCTTTTCTGTCTGTTCTAACCAACTTGTTAGCCTTTTAGGACCATTTGACCCTTAAATTAACCCCTGAGAAAACCCATGGTTGTACTTCATTCAAGTTATCGTGGTAAATTTATAGTTTTAACCCTGGCTTCTTGTCTTTATGTCAGAATGCTAATGAAATGAATTATTACCTTTTGAAGGTTATGTAGGAGCATTTAAAGACTTAATTAGATCAAATTGAGTTGGTTTATGGCTCATGATGGTGTTCCCATCAATAGGTGTGCCTTCAATTTGACGGTTGGGGACCCGAATGAAGGAGACGAAGAGGACCATCGGAGCTTGGTCGGAGAGGGGCCAGAGGTATTGTTAGGAAGATGCTTTTGGCCCCAAACCTTGCTAGAAAGCTTGGCCATGTGACAG
Organism: Thalassia testudinum; assembly: GCA_037157565.1. Lineage (NCBI taxonomy): Eukaryota > Viridiplantae > Streptophyta > Magnoliopsida > Alismatales > Hydrocharitaceae > Thalassia > Thalassia testudinum. The sequence continues at coordinate 37,976,316 of JAZHRO010000056.1, forward strand.
GGGTTCTTTTATAGGCCATAGAAAGCCCTTCCAAGCTTGGAAAGAAGCTTCCAAGCTCGGAAGGTTTTTGCGAAGTAGGATACCCGAATCTTTGAAAGGTTTGTATGGCCTTTTGGGAAAGACTTAGAGCCCAAGGAATTGCTCAAATGGAAGGTAACTTCCCAAGGAATCCTCGTATGAATTTTGGTAGAGATTGATTGAGAATCTAGCGAGAAATCCTCTCTCGAAACTTGACGGTGAAGGTTTAACCTTCCAAAAATGGCGTGGGGACCTAATTATGAAAATGATGACAAAGTTAGGGGCCTTTTTGTAAGGATTTTGAAAGTTAAGGGCATATGTGTGATATAAAAGAATCAAACATGATCAAATTGCGAACAAGGTCAAGACAGTCTCAAATTAGGCCCAAATTTTGGTACAAACCTAATTTGGACCTAAGGAATCCAATGGTGAAGTTGGATTTTGGTTTTCACCAAGTTTTACTGAGTAATTTATGCAAAAACCCAAATTAGGACAAATGTCTGTCTAGGACTCTATTTTGGGTCAAGACGGATTCTGATGGTCAAATTGAAGGTACCAACCCTAGAGAATATTTTTCGATGAATTTTAGAGTGTTTAGGAGAATTTTATCCTGACCAGAACCTCATTTAATTAAGCAGGTCTATTTTTAAGGTTTCGAAAGTTATTTAATTCTCAAAACACGTGAAAACCCTTTTCTGTCTGTTCTAACCAACTTGTTAGCCTTTTAGGACGATTTGACCCTTAAATTAACCCCTGAGAAAACCCATGGTTGTACTTCATTCAAGTTATGATGGTAAATTTATAGTTTTAACCCTGGCTTCTTGTCTTTATGTCAGAATGCTAATGAAATGAATTATTACCTTTTCAAGGTTATGTAGGAGCATTTAAAGACTTAATTAGATCAAATTGAGTTGGTTTATGGCTCATGATGGTGTTCCCATCAATAGGTGTGCCTTCAATTTGACGGTTGGGGACCCGAATGAAGGAGACGAAGAGGACCATCGGAGCTTGGTCGGAGAGGGGCCAGAGGTATTGTTAGGAAGATGCTTTTGGCCCCAAACCTTGCTAGAAAGCTTGGCCATGTGACAGGGGTTCTTTTATAGGCCATAGAAAGCCCTTCCAAGCTTGGAAAGAAGCTTCCAAGCTCGGAAGGTTTTTGCGAAGTAGGATACCCGAATCTTTGAAAGGTTTGTATGGCCTTTTGGGAAAGACTTAGAGCCCAAGGAATTGCTCAAATGGAAGGTAACTTCCCAAGGAATCCTCGTATGAATTTTGGTAGAGATTGATTGAGAATCTAGCGAGAAATCCTCTCTCGAAACTTGACGGTGAAGGTTTAACCTTCCAAAAATGGCGTGGGGACCTAATTATGAAAATGATGACAAAGTTAGGGGCCTTTTTGTAAGGATTTTGAAAGTTAAGGGCATATGTGTGATATAAAAGAATCAAACATGATCAAATTGCGAACAAGGTCAAGACAGTCTCAAATTAGGCCCAAATTTTGGTACAAACCTAATTTGGACCTAAGGAATCCAATGGTGAAGTTGGATTTTGGTTTTCACCAAGTTTTACTGTGTAATTTATGCAAAAACCCAAATTAGGACAAATGTCTGTCTAGGACTCTATTTTGGGTCAAGACGGATTCTGATGGTCAAATTGAAGGTACCAACCCTAGAGAATATTTTTCGATGAATTTTAGAGTGTTTAGGAGAATTTTATCCTGACCAGAACCTCATTTAATTAAGCAGGTCTATTTTTAAGGTTTCGAAAGTCATTTAATTCTCAAAACACGTGAAAACCCTTTTCTGTCTGTTCTAACCAACTTGTTAGCCTTTTAGGACCATTTGACCCTTAAATTAACCCCTGAGAAAACCCATGGTTGTACTTCATTCAAGTTATGATGGTAAATTTATAGTTTTAACCCTGGCTTCTTGTCTTTATGTCAGAATGCTAATGAAATGAATTATTACCTTTTGAAGGTTATGTAGGAGCATTTAAAGACTTAATTAGATCAAATTGAGTTGGTTTATGGCTCATGATGGTGTTCCCATCAATAGGTGTGCCTTCAATTTGACGATTGGGGCCGCAAATGAAGGAGACGAAGAGTACCATCGGAGCTTGGTCGGAGAGGGGCCGGAGGTATTGTTAGGAAGATGCTTTTGGCCCCAAACCTTGCTAAAAAGCTTGGCCATGTGACAGGGGTTCTTTTATAGGCCATAGAAAGCCCTTCCAAGCTTGGAAAGAAGCTTCCAAGCTCGGAAGGTTTTTGCGAAGTAGGATACCCGAATCTTTGAAAGGTTTGAATGAACTTTTGGGAAAGACTTAGAGCCCAAGTAATGGCTAAAATGGAAGGTAACTTCCCAAGGAATCCTCGTATGAATTTTGGTAGAGATTGATTGAGAATCGAGCGAGAAATCCTCTCTCGAAACATGACGGTGAAGGTTTAACCTTCCAAAAATGGCGTGGGGACCTAATTATGAAAATGATGACAAAGTTAGGGGCCTTTTTGTAAGGATTTTGAAAGTTAAGGGCATATGTGTGATATAAAAGAATCAAACATGATCAAATTGCGAACAAGGTCAAGAGAGTCTCAAATTAGGCCCAAATTTTGGTACAAACCTAATTTGGACCTAAGGAATCCAATGGTGAAGTTGGATTTTGGTTTTGACCAAGTTTTACTATGTAATTTATGCAAAAACCCAAATTAGGATAAATGTCTGTCTAGGACTCTATTTTGGGTCAAGACGGATTCTGATGGTCAAATTGAAGGTACGAACCCTAGAGAATATTTTTCGATGAATTTTAAAGGGTTTAGGTGAATTTTATCCTGACCAGAACCTCATTTAATTAAGCAGGTCTATTTTTAAGGTTTCGAAAGTCATTTAATTCTCAAAACACGTGAAAACCCTTTTCTGTCTGTTCTAACCAACTTGTTAGCCTTTTAGGACCATTTGACCCTTAAATTTACCCCTGAGAAAACCCATGGTTGTACTTCATTCAAGTTATGATGGTAAATTTATAGTTTTAACCCTGGCTACTTGTCTTTATGTCAGAATGCTAATGAAATGAATTATTACCTTTTGAAGGTTATGTAGGAGCATTTAAAGACTTAATTAGATCAAATTGAGTTGGTTTATGGCTCATGATGGTGTTCCCATCAATAGGTGTGCCTTCAATTTGACGGTTGGGGACCCGAATGAAGGAGACGAAGAGGACCATCGGAGCTTGGTCGGAGAGGGGCCAGAGGTATTGTTAGGAAGATGCTTTTGGCCCCAAACCTTGCTAGAAAGCTTGGCCATGTGACAGGGGTTCTTTTATAGGCCATAGAAAGCCCTTCCAAGCTTGGAAAGAAGCTTCCAAGCTCGGAAGGTTTTCGCGAAGTAGGATACCCGAATCTTTGAAAGGTTTGTATGGCCTTTTGGGAAAGACTTAGAGCCCAAGGAATTGCTCAAATGGAAGGTAACTTCCCAAGGAATCCTCGTATGAATTTTGGTAGAGATTGATTGAGAATCGAGCGAGAAATCCTCTCTCGAAACTTGACGGTGAAGGTTTAACCTTCCAAAAATGGCGTGGGGACCTAATTATGAAAATGATGACAAAGTTAGGGGCCTTTTTGTAAGGATTTTGAAAGTTAAGGGCATATGTGTGATATAAAAGAATCAAACATGATCAAATTGCGAACAAGGTCAAGACAGTCTCAAATTAGGCCCAAATTTTGGTACAAACCTAATTTGGACCTAAGGAATCCAATGGTGAAGTTGGATTTTGGTTTTCACCAAGTTTTACTGTGTAATTTATGCAAAAACCCAAATTAGGACAAATGTCTGTCTAGGACTCTATTTTGGGTCAAGACGGATTCTGATGGTCAAATTGAAGGTACCAACCCTAGAGAATATTTTTCGATGAATTTTAGAGGGTTTAGGTGAATTTTATCCTGACCAGAACCTCATTTAATTAAGCAGGTCTATTTTTAAGACTTCGAAAGTCATTTAATTCTCAAAACACGTGAAAACCCTTTTCTGTCTGTTGTAACCAACTTGTTAGCCTTTTAGGACCATTTGACCCTTAAATTAACCCCAGAGAAAACCGATGGATGTACTTCATTCAAGTTATGATGGTAAATTTATAGTTTTAACCCTGGCTTCTTGTCTTCTTGTCAGAATGCTAATGAAATGAATTATTACCTTTTGAAGGTTATGTAGGAGCATTTAAAGACTTAATTAGATCAAATTGAGTTGGTTTATGGCTCGTGATGGTGTTCCCATCAATAGGTGTGCCTTCAATTTGACGGTTGGGGACGCGAATGAAGGAGACGAAGAGGACCATCGGAGCTTGGTCGGAGAGGGGCCAGAGGTATTGTCAGGAAGATGCTTTTGGCCCCAAACCTTGCTAGAAAGCTTGGCCATGTGACAGGGGTTCTTTTATATGCCATAGAAAGCCCTTCCAAGCTTGGAAAGAAGCTTCCAAGCTCGGAAGGTTTTTGCGAAGTAGGATACCCGAATCTTTGAAAGGTTTGTATGGCCTTTTGGGAAAGGCTTAGAGCCCAAGGAATGGCTCAAATGGAAGGTAACTTCCCAAGGAATCCTCGTATGAATTTTGGTAGAGATTGATTGAGAATCGAGCGAGAAATCCTCTCTCGAAACTTGACGGTGAAGGTTTAACCTTCCAAAAATGGCGTGAGGACCTAATTATGAAAATGATGACAAAGTTAGGGGCCTTTTTGTAAGGATTTTGAAAGTTAAGGGCATATGTGTGATATAAAAGAATCAAACATGATCAAATTGCGAACAAGGTCAAGACAGTCTCAAATTAGGCCCAAATTTTGGTACAAACCTAATTTGGACCTAAGGAATCCAATGGTGAAGTTGGATTTTGGTTTTGACCAAGTTTTACTATGTAATTTATGCAAAAACCCAAATTAGGACAAATGTCTGTCTAGGACTCTATTTTGGGTCAAGACGGATTCTGATGGTCAAATTGAAGGTACCAACCCTAGAGAATATTTTTCGATGAATTTTAGAGGGTTTAGGTGAATTTTATCCTGACCAGAACCTCATTTAACTAAGCAGGTCTATTTTTAAGGTTTCGAAAGTCATTTAATTCTCAAAACACGTGAAAACCCTTTTCTGTCTGTTCTAACCAACTTGTTAGCCTTTTAGGACCATTTGACCCTTAAATTAACCCCTGAGAAAACCCATGGTTGTACTTCATTCAAGTTATGATGGTAAATTTATAGTTTTAACCCTGGCTTCTTGTCTTTATGTCAGAATGCTAATGAAATGAATTATTACCTTTTGAAGGTTATGTAGGAGCATTTAAAGACTTAATTAGATCAAATTGAGTTGGTTTATGGCTCATGATGGTGTTCCCATCAATAGGTGTGCCTTCAATTTGACGGTTGGGGCCGCGAATGAAGGAGACGAAGAGTACCATCGGAGCTTGGTCGGAGAGGGGCCGGAGGTATTGTTAGGAAGATGCTTTTGGCCCCAAACCTTGCTAAAAAGCCTAGCGATGTGACAGGGGTTCTTTTATAGGCCATAGAAAGCCCTTCCAGGCTTGGAAAGAAGCTTCCAAGCTCGGAAGGTTTTTGCGAAGTAGGATACCCAAATCTTTGAAAGGTTTGTATGGCCTTTTGGGAAAGACTTAGAGCCCAAGGAATGGCTCAAATGGAAGGTAACTTCCCAAGGAATCCTCGTATGAATTTTGGTAGAGATTGATTGAGAATCGAGCGAGAAATCCTATCTCGAAACTTGACGGTGAAGGTTTAACCTTCCAAAATGGCGTGGGGACCTAATTATGAAAATGATGACAAAGTTCGGGGCCTTTTTGTAAGGATTTTGAAAGTTAAGGGCATATATGTGATATAAAAGAATCAAACATGATCAAATTGCGAACAAGGTCAAGACAGTCTCAAATTAGGCCCAAATTTTGGTAAATACCTAATTTGGACCTAAGGAATCCAATGGTGAAGTTGGATTTTGGTTTTAACCAAGTTTTACTGTGTAATTTATGCAAAAACCCAAATTAGGATAAATGTCTGTCTAGGACTCTATTTTGGGTCAAGACGGATTCTGATGGTCAAATTGAAGGTACCAACCCTAGAGAATATTTTTCGATGAATTTTAGAGGGTTTAGGTGAATTTTATCATGACCAGAACCTCATTTAATTAAGCAGGTCTATTTTTAAGGTTTCGAAAGTCATTTAATTCTCAAAACACGTGAAAACCCTTTTCTGTCTGTTCTAACCAACTTGTTAGCCTTTTAGGACCATTTGACCCTTAAATTAACCCCTGAGAAAACCCATGGTTGTACTTCATTCAAGTTATGATGGTAAATTTATAGTTTTAACCCTGGCTTCTTGTCTTTATGTCAGAATGCTAATGAAATGAATTATCACCTTTTGAAGGTTATGTAGGAGCATTTAAAGACTTATTTAGATCAAATTGAGTTGGTTTATGGCTCATGATGGTGTTCCCATCAATAGGTGTGCCTTCAATTTGACGGTTGGGGCCGCGAATGAAGGAGACGAAGAGTACCATCGGAGCTTGGTCGGAGAGGGGCCGGAGGTATTGTTAGGAAGATGCTTTTGGCCCCAAACCTTGCTAAAAAGCTTGGCCATGTGACAGGGGTTCTTTTATAGGCCATAGAAAGCCCTTCCAAGCTTGGAAAGAAGCTTGCAAGCTCGGAAGGTTTTTGCGAAGTAGGATACCCGAATCTTTGAAAGGTTTGTATGGCCTTTTGGGAAAGACTTAGAGCCCAAGGAATGGCTAAAATGGAAGGTAACTTCCCAAGGAATCCTCGTATGAATTTTGGTAGAGATTGATTGAGAATCGAGCGAGAAATCCTCTCTCGAAACATGACGGTGAAGGTTTAACCTTCCAAAAATGGCGTGGGGACCTAATTATGAAAATGATGACAAAGTTAGGGGCCTTTTTGTAAGGATTTTGAAAGTTAAGAGCATATGTGTGATATAAAAAAATCAAACATGATCAAATTGCGAACAAGGTCAAGACAGTCTCAAATTAGGCCCAAATTTTGGTACAAACCTAATTTGGACCTAAGGAATCCAATGGAGAAGTTGGATTTTGGTTTTAACCAAGTTTTACTGTGTAATTTATGCAAAAATCCAAATTAGGACAAATGTCTATCTAGGACTCTATTTTGGGTCAAGACGGATTCTGATGGTCAAATTGAAGGTACCAACCCTAGAGAATATTTTTCGATGAATTTTAGAGGGTTTAGGTGAATTTTATCCTCACCAGAACCTCATTTAATTAAGCAGGTCTATTTTTAAGGTTTCGAAAGTCATTTAATTCTCAAAACACGTGAAAACCCTTTTCTGTCTGTTCTAACCAACTTGTTAGCCTTTTAGGACCATTTGACCCTTAAATTAACCCCTGAGAAAACCCATGGTTGTACTTCATTCAAGTTATGATGGTAAATTTATAGTTTTAACCCTGGCTTCTTGTCTTTATGTCAGAATGCTAATGAAATGAATTATCACCTTTTGAAGGTTATGTAGGAGCATTTAAAGACTTAATTAGATCAAATTGAGTTGGTTTATGGCTCATGATGGTGTTCCCATCAATAGGTGTGCCTTAAATTTGATGGTTGGGGACGCGAATGAAGGAGACGAAGAGGACCATCGGAGCTTGGTCGGAGAGGGGCCAGAGGTATTGTTAGGAAGATACTTTTGGCCCCAAACCTTGCTAGAAAGCTTGGCCATGTGACAGGGGTTCTTTTATAGGCCATAGAAAGCCCTTCCAAGCTTGGAAAGAAGCTTCCAAGCTCGGAAGGTTTTTGCGAAGTAGGATACCCGAATCTTTGAAAGGTTTGTATGGCCTTTTGGGAAAGACTTAGAGCCCAAGGAATTGCTCAAATGGAAGGTAACTTCCCAAGGAATCCTCGTATGAATTTTGGTAGAGATTGATTGAGAGTCGAGCGAGAAATCCTCTCTCGAAACTTGACGGTGAAGGTTTAACCTTCCAAAAATGGCGTGGGGACCTAATTATGAAATGATGACAAAGTTAGGGGCCTTTTTGTAAGGATTTTGAAAGTTAAGGGCATATGTGTGATATAAAAGAATCAAACATGATCAAATTGCGAACAAGGTCAAGACAGTCTCAAATTGGGCCCAAATTTTGGTACAAACCTAATTTGGACCTAAGGAATCCAATGGTGAAGTTGGATTTTGGTTTTCACCAAGTTTTACTGTGTAATTTATGCAAAAACCCAAATTAGGACAAATGTCAGTCTAGGACTCTATTTTAGGTCAAGACGGATTCTGATGGTCAAATTGAAGGTACCAACCCTAGAGAATATTTTTCGATGAATTTTAGAGTGTTTAGGTGAATTTTATCCTGACCAGAACCTCATTTAATTAAGCAGGTCTATTTTTAAGGTTTCGAAAGTTATTTAATTCTCAAAACACGTGAAAACCCTTTTCTGTCTGTTCTAACCAACTTGTTGCCTTTTAGGACCATTTGACCCTTAAATTAACCCCTGAGAAAACCCATGGTTGTACTTCATTCAAGTTATGATGGTAAATTTATAGTTTTAACCCTGGCTTCTTTTCTTTATGTCAGAATGCTAATGAAATGAATTATTACCTTTTGAAGGTTATGTAGGAGCATTTAAAGACTTAATTAGATCAAATTGAGTTGGTTTATGGCTCATGATGGTGTTCCCATCAATAGGTGTGCCTTCAATTTGACGGTTGGGGCCGCGAATGAAGGAGACGAAGAGTACCATCGGAGCTTGTTCGGAGAGGGGCCGGAGGTATTGTTAGGAAGATGCTTTTGGCCCCAAACCTTGCTAAAAAGCTTGGCCATGTGACAGGGGTTCTTTTATAGGCCATAGAAAGCCCTTCCAAGCTTGGAAAGAAGCTTCCAAGCTCGGAAGGTTTTTGCGAAGTAGGATACCCGAATCTTTGAAAGGTTTGTATGGCCTTTTGGGAAAGACTTAGAGCCCAAGGAATGGCTCAAATGGAAGGTAACTTCCCAAGGAATCCTCGTATGAATTTTGGTAGAGATTGATTGAGAATCGAGCGAGAAATCCTCTCTCAAAACATGACGGCGAAGGTTTAACCTTCCAAAAATGGCGTGGGGACCTAATTATGAAAATGATGACAAAGTTAGGGGCCTTTTTGTAAGGATTTTGAAAGTTAGGAGCATATGTGTGATATAAAAGAATCAAACATGATCAAATTGCGAACAAGGACAAGACAGTCTCAAATTAGGCCCAAATTTTGGTACAAACCTAATTTGGACCTAAGGAATCCAATGGAGAAGTTGGATTTTGGTTTTAACCAAGTTTTACTGTGTAATTTATGCAAAAATCCAAATTAGGACAAATGTCTGTTTAGGACTCTATTTTGGGTCAAGACGGATTCTGATGGTCAAATTGAAGGTACCAACCCTAAAGAATATTTTTCGATGAATTTTAGAGGGTTTAGGTGAATTTTATCCTGACCAGAACCTCATTTAATTAAGCAGGTCTATTTTTAAGGTTTCGAAAGTCATTTAATTCTCAAAACACGTGAAAACCCTTTTCTGTCTGTTCTAACCAACTTGTTAGCCTTTTAGGACCATTTGACCCTTAAATTAACCCCTGAGAAAAGCCATGGTTGTACTTCATTCAAGTTATGATGGTAAATTTATAGTTTTAACCCTGGCTTCTTGTCTTTATGTCAGAATGCTAATGAAATGAATTATCACCTTTTGAAGGTTATGTAGGAGCATTTAAAGACTTAATTAGATCAAATTGAGTTGGTTTATGGCTCATGATGGTGTTCCCATCAATAGGTGTCTCTTCAATTTGACGGTTGGGGCCGCGAATGAAGGAGACGAAGAGTACCATCGGAGCTTGGTCGGAGAGGGGCCGGAGGTATTGTTAGGAAGATGCTTTTGGCCCCAAACCTTGCTAAGAAGCCTAGCCATGTGACAGGGGTTCTTTTATAGGCCATAGAAAGCCCTTCCAAGCTTGGAAAGAAGCTTCCAAGCTCGGAAGGTTTTTGCGAAGTAGGATACCCGAATCTTTGAAAGGTTTGTATGGACTTTTGGGAAAGACTTAGAGCCCAAGGAATGGCTCAAATGGAAGATAACTTCCCAAGGAATCCTCGTATGAATTTTGGTAGAGATTGATTGAGAATCGAGCGAGAAATCCTCTCTCGAAACTTGACGGTGAAGGTTTAACCTTCCAAAATGGCGTGGGGACCTAATTATGAAAATGATGACAAAGTTAGGGGCCTTTTTGTAAGGATTTTGAAAGTTAAGGGCATATGTGTGATATAAAAGAATCAAACATGATCAAATTGCGAACAAGGTCAAGACAGTCTCAAATTAGGCCCAAATTGTGGTAAAAACCTAATTTGGACCTAAGGAATCCAATGGTGAAGTTGGATTTTGGTTTTAACCAAGTTTTACTGTGTAATTTATGCAAAAACCCAAATTAGGACAAATGTCTGTCTAGGACTCTATTTTGGGTCAAGACGGATTCTGATGGTCAAATTGAAGGTACCAACCGTAGAGAATAGTTTTCGACGAATTTTAGAGGGTTTAGGTGAATTTTATCCTGACCAGAACCTCATTTAATTAAGCAGGTCTATTTTTAAGGTTTCGAAAGTCATTTAATTCTCAAAACACGTGAAAACCCTTTTCTGTCTGTTGTAACCAACTTGTTAACCTTTTAGGACCATTTGACCCTTAAATTAACCCCTGAGAAAACCCATGGTTGTACTTCATTCAAGTTATGATGGTAAATTTATAGTTTTAACCCTGGCTTCTTGTCTTTATGTCAGAATGCTAATGAAATGAATTATTACCTTTTGATGGTTATGTAGGAGCATTTAAAGACTTAATTAGATCAAATTGAGTTGGTTTATGGCTCATGATGGTGTTCCCATCAATAGGTGTGCCTTCAATTTGACGGTTGGGGCCGCGAATGAAGGAGACGAAGAGTACCATCGGAGCTTGGTCGGAGAGGGGCCGGAGGTATTGTTGGGAAGATGCTTTTGGCCCCAAACCTTGCTAAAAAGCTTGGCCATGTGACAGGGGTTCTTTTATAGGCCATAGAAAGCCCTTCCAAGCTTGGAAAGAAGCTTCCAAGCTCGGAAGGTTTTTGCGAAGTAGGATACCCGAATCTTTGAAAGGTTTGTATGGCCTTTTAGGAAAGACTTAGAGCCCAAGGAATTGCTCAAATGGAAGGTAACTTCCCAAGGAATCCTCGTATGAATTTTGGTAGAGATTGATTGAGAATCGAGCGAGAAATCCTCTCTCGAAACTTGATGGTGAAGGTTTAACCTTCCAAAAATGGCGTGGGGACCTAATTATGAAATGATGACAAAGTTAGGGGCCTTTTTGTAAGGATTTTGAAAGTTAAGGGCATATGTGTGATATAAAAGAATCAAACATGATCAAATTGCGAACAAGGTCAAGACAGTCTCAAATTGGGCCCAAATTTTGGTACAAACCTAATTTGGACCTAAGGAATCCAATGGTGAAGTTGGATTTTGGTTTTCACCAAGTTTTACTGTGTAATTTATGCAAAAACCCAAATTAGGACAAATGTCTGTCTAGGACTCTATTTTGGGTCAAGACGGATTCTGATGGTCAAATTGAAGGTACCAACCCTAGAGAATATTTTTCGATGAATTTTAGAGTGTTTAGGTGAATTTTATCCTGACCAGAACCTCATTTAATTAAGCAGGTCTATTTTTAAGGTTTCGAAAGTTATTTAATTCTCAAAACACGTGAAAACCCTTTTCTGTCTGTTCTAACCAACTTGTTAGCCTTTTAGGACCATTTGACCCTTAAATTAACCCCTGAGAAAACCCATGGTTGTACTTCTTTCAAGTTATGATGGTAAATTTATAGTTTTAACCCTGGCTTCTTTTCTTTATGTCAGAATGCTAATGAAATGAATTATTACCTTTTGAAGGTTATGTAGGAGCATTTAAAGACTTAATTAGATCAAATTGAGTTGGTTTATGGCTCATGATGGTGTTCCCATCAATAGGTGTGCCTTCAATTTGACGGTTGGGGCCGCGAATGAGGGAGACGAAGAGTACCATCGGAGCTTGGTCGGAGAGGGGCCGGAGGTATTGTTAGGAAGATGCTTTTGGCCCCAAACCTTGCTAAAAAGCTTGGCCATGTGACAGGGGTTCTTTTATAGGCCATAGAAAGCCCTTCCAAGCTTGGAAAGAAGCTTCCAAGCTCGGAAGGTTTTTGCGAGGTAGGATACCCGAATCTTTGAAATGTTTGTATGGCCTTTTGGGAAAGACTTAGAGCCCAAGGAATGGCTCAAATGGAAGGTAACTTCCCAAGGAATCCTCGTATGAATTTTGGTAGAGATTGATTGAGAATCGAGCGAGAAATCCTCTCTCGAAACATGACGGTGAAGGTTTAACCTTCCAAAAATGGCGTGGGGACCTAATTATGAAAATGATGACAAAGTTAGGGGCCTTTTTGTAAGGATTTTGAAAGTTAAGGGCATATGTGTGATATAAAAGAATCAAACATGATCAAATTGCGAACAAGGTCAAGACAGTCTCAAATTAGGCCCAAATTTTGGTACAAACCTAATTTGGACTTAAGGAATCCAATGGTGAAGTTGCATTTTGGTTTTGACCAAGTTTTACTGTGTAATTTATGCAAAAACCCAAATTAGGACAAATGTCTGTCTATGACTCTATTTTGGGTCAAGACGGATTCTGATGGTCAAATTGAAGGTACCAACCCTAGAGAATATTTTTCGATGAATTTTAGAGGGTTTAGGTGAATTTTATCCTGACCAGAACCTCATTTAATTAAGCTGGTCTATTTTTAAGGTTTCGAAAGTCATTTAATTCTCAAAACACGTGAAAACCCTTTTCTGTCTGTTCTAACCAACTTGTTAGCCTTTTAGGACCATTTGACCCTTAAATTAACCCCTGAGAAAAGACATGGTTGTACTTCATTCAAGTTATGATGGTAAATTTATAGTTTTAACCCTGGCTTCTTGTCTTTTTGTCAGAATGCTAATGAAATGAATTATTACCTTTTGAAGGTTATGTAGGAGCATTTAAAGACTTAATTAGATCAAATTGAGTTGGTTTATGGCTCATGATGGTGTTCCCATCAATAGGTGTGCCTTCAATTTGACGGTTGGTGACCCGAATGAAGGAGACGAAGAGGACCATCGGAGCTTGGTCGGAGAGGGGCCAGAGGTATTGTTAGGAAGATGCTTTTGGCCCCAAACCTTGCTAGAAAGCTTGGCCATGTGACAGGGGTTCTTTTATAGGCCATAGAAAGCCCTTCCAAGCTTGGAAAGAAGCTTCCAAGCTCGGAAGGTTTTTGCGAAGTAGGATACCCGAATCTTTGAAAGGTTTGTATGGCCTTTTGGGAAAGACTTAGAGCCCAAGGAATTGCTCAAATGGAAGGTAACTTCCCAAGGAATCCTCGTATGAATTTTGGTAGAGATTGATTGAGAATCTAGCGAGAAATCCTCTCTCGAAACTTGACGGTGAAGGTTTAACCTTCCAAAAATGGCGTGGGGACCTAATTATGAAAATGATGACAAAATTAGGGGCCTTTTTGTAAGGATTTTGAAAGTTAAGGGCATATGTGTGATATAAAAGAATCAAACATGATCAAATTGCGAACAAGGTCAAGACAGTCTCAAATTAGGCCCAAATTTTGGTACAAACCTAATTTGCACCTAAGGAATCCAATGGTGAAGTTGGATTTTGGTTTTCACCAAGTTTTACTGTGTAATTTATGCAAAAACCCAAATTAGGACAAATGTCTGTCTAGGACTCTATTTTGGGTCAAGACGGATTCTGATGGTCAAATTGAAGGTACCAACCCTAGAGAATATTTTTCGATGAATTTTAAAGGGTTTAGGTGAATTTTACACTGACCAGAACCTCATTTAATTAAGCAGGTCTATTTTTAAGGTTTCGAAAGTCATTTAATTCTCAAAACACGTGAAAACCCTTTTCTGTCTGTTGTAACCAACTTGTTAGCCTTTTAGGACCATTTGACCCTTAAATTAACCCCTGAGAAAACCCATGGTTGTACTTCATTCAAGTTATGATGGTAAATTTATAGTTTTAACCCTGGCTTCTTTTCTTTATGTCAGAATGCTAATGAAATGAATTATTACCTTTTGAAGGTTATGTAGGAGCATTTAAAGACTTAATTAGATCAAATTGAGTTGGTTTATGGCTCATGATGGTGTTCCCATCAATAGGTGTGCCTTCAATTTGACGGTTGGGGACGCGAATGAAGGAGACGAAGAGGACCATCGGAGCTTGGTCGGAGAGGGGCCGGAGGTATTGTTAGGAAGATGCTTTTGGCCCCAAACCTTGCTAGAAAGCTTGGCCATGTGACAGGGGTTCTTTTATAGGCCATAGAAAGCCCTTCCAAGCTTGGAAAGAAGCTTCCAAGCTCGGAAGGTTTTTGCGAGGTAGGATACCCGAATCTTTGAAAGGTTTGTATGGCCTTTTGGGAAAGACTTAGAGCCCAAGGAATCGCTCAAATGGAAGGTAACTTCCTAAGGAATCCTCGTATGAATTTTGGTAGAGATTGATTGAGAATCGAGCGAGAAATCCTCTCTCGAAACTTGACGGTGAAGGTTTAACCTTCCAAAAATGGCGTGGGGACCTAATTATGAAAATGATGACAAAGTTAGGGGCCTTTTTGTAAGGATTTTGAAAGTTAAGGGCATATGTGTGATATAAAAGAATCAAACATGATCAAATTGCGAACAAGGTCAAGACAGTCTCAAATTAGGCCCAAATTTTGGTACAAACCTAATTTGGACCTAGGGAATCCAATGGTGAAGTTGGATTTTGGTTTTGACCAAGTTTTACTGTGTAATTTATGCAAAAACCCAAATTATGACAAATGTCTGTCTAGGACTCTATTTTGGGTCAAGATGGATTCTGATGATCAAATTGAAGGTACCAACCCTAGAGAATATTTTTCGATGAATTTTAGAGGGTTTAGGTGAATTTTATCCTGACCAGAACCTCATTTAATTAAGCAGGTCTATTTTTAAGGTTTCGAAAGTCATTTAATTCTCAAAACACGTGAAAACCCTTTTCTGTCTGTTCTAACCAACTTGTTAGCCTTTTAGGACCATTTGACCCTTAAATTAACCCCTGAGAAAAGCCATGGTTGTACTTCATTCAAGTTATGGTGGTAAATTTATAGTTTTAACCCTGGCTTCTTATCTTTATGTCAGAATGCTAATGAAATGAATTATGACCTTTTGAAGGTTATGTAGGAGCATTTAAAGACTTAATTAGATCAAATTGAGTTGGTTTATGGCTCATGATGGTGTTCCCATCAATAGGTGTGCCTTCAATTTGGCGGTTGGGGCCGCGAATGAAGGAGACGAAGAGGACCATCGGAGCTTGGTCGGAGAGGGGCCGGTGGAATTGTTAGGAAGATGCTTTTGGCCCCAAACCTTGCTAAAAAGCTTGGCCATGTGACAGGGGTTCTTTTATAGGCCATAGAAAGCCCTTCCAAGCTTGGAAAGAAGCTTCCAAGCTCGGAAGGTTTTTGCGAAGTAGGATACCCGAATCTTTGAAAGGTTTGTATGGCCTTTTGGGAAAGACTTAGAGCCCAAGGAATGGCTCAAATGGAAGGTAACTTCCCAAGGAATCCTCGTATGAATTTTGGTAGAGATTGATTGAGAATCGAGAGAGAAATCCTCTCTCGAAACTTGACGGTGAAGGTTTAACCTTCCAAAAATGGCGTGGGGACCTAATTATGAAAATGATGACAAAGTTAGGGGCCTTTTTGTAAGGATTTTGAAAGTTAAGGTCATATGTGTGATATAAAAGAATCAAACATGATCAAATTGCGAACAAGGTCAAGACAGTCTCAAATTAGGCCCAAATATTGGTACAAACCTCATTTGGACCAAAGGAATCCAATGGTGAAGTTGGATTTTGGTTTTGACCATATTTGACTGGGTAATTTATGCAAAAACCTAGATTAAGGCAAATGTCTGTTTGAGATTCTATTCTAGGCCAAAATGGGTTCTAACGGTCGATTTCAAGGTACCAATCCCTAGAGAATAGTTGTCTATGTATTTTAGAGGTTTTAGGTGAATTTTATCCTAACCATAACCTCAGTTAATTAAGCGGGTCTGTTTTTTCGGATTTCAAAACTCATTTAACTCTTAAAACACGTGAAAACCCTTTTCTATCTATTCAATGCCACTTCTTAGCCTTTTAGGACCATTTGACCCTTAAATTAACCCTTGAGAAAACCCATGGTTGTAATTCATTCAAGTTATGATGGTAAATTTATAGTTTTAACCCTGGCTTCTTGTCTTGATGTCAGAATGCTAATGAAATGAATTATTACCTTTTGAAGGTTATGTTGGAGCATTTAAAGACTTAATTAGATCAAATTTAGTTGGTTTATGGCTCAAGATGTTGTTCCCATCAATAGGTGTGCCTTCAATTTGACGGTTGGGGCCGCGAATGAGGGATACGAAGAAGACCATCGGAGCTTGGTCGGAGAGGGGCCGGAGGTATTGTTAGGAAGATGCTTTTGGCCCCAAACCTTGCTAAAAAGCTTGGCCATGTGACAGGGGTTCTTTTATAGGCCATAGAAAGCCCTTCCAAGCTTGGAAAGAAGCTTCCAAGCTCGGAAGGTTTTTGCGAGGTAGGATACCCGAATCTTTGAAAGGTTTGTATGGCCTTTTGGGAAAGACTTAGAGCCCAAGGAATGGCTAAAATGGAAGGTAACTTCCCAAGGAATCCTCGTATGAATTTTGGTAGAGATTGATTGAGAATCGAGCGAGAAATCCTGTCTCGAAACATGACGGTGAAGGTTTAACCTTCCAAAATGGCGTGGGGACCTAATTATGAAAATGATGACAAAGTTAGGGGCCTTTTTGTAAGGATTTTGAAAGTTAAGGGCATATGTGTGATATAAAAGAATCAAACATGATCAAATTGCGAACAAGGTCAAGACAGTCTCAAATTAGGCCCAAATTTTGGTAAATACCTAATTTGGACCTAAGGAATCCAATGGTGAAGTTGGATTTTGGTTTTAACCAAGTTTTACTGTGTAATTTATGCAAAAACCCAAATTAGGACAAATGTCTGTCTAGGACTCTATTTTTGGTCAAGACGGATTCTGATGGTCAAATTGAAGGTACCAACCCTAGAGAATATTTTTCGATGAATTTTAGAGTGTTTAGGTGAATTTTATCCTGACCAGAACCTCATTTAATTAAGCAGGTCTATTTTTAAGGTTTCGAAAGTTATTTAATTCTCAAAACACGTGAAAACCCTTTTCTGTCTGTTCTAACCAACTTGTTAGCCTTTTAGGACCATTTGACCCTTAAATTAACCCCTGAGAAAAGCCATGGTTGTACTTCATTCAAGTTATGATGGTAAATTTATAGTTTTAACCCTGGCTTCTTGTCTTTATGTCAGAATGCTAATGAAATGAATTATTACCTTTTGAAGGTTATGTAGGAGCATTTAAAGACTTAATTAGATCAAATTGAGTTGGTTTATGGCTCATGATGGTGTTCCCATCAATAGGTGTGCCTTCAATTTGACGGTTGGGGCCGCGAATGAAGGAGACGAAGAGGACCATCGGAGCTTGGTCGGAGAGTCACCAGAGGTATTGTTAGGAAGATGCTTTTGGCCCCAAACCTTGCTAGAAAGCTTGGCCATGTGACAGGGGTTCTTTTATAGGCCATAGAAAGCCCTTCCAAGCTTGGAAAGAAGCTTCCAAGCTCGGAAGGTTTTTGCGAAGTAGGATACCCGAATCTTTGAAAGGTTTTTATGGCCTTTTGGGAAAGACTTAGAGCCCAAGGAATGGCTCAAATGGAAGGTAACTTCCCAAGGAATCCTCGTATGAATTTTGGTAGAGATTGATCCAGAATCGAGCGAGAAATCCTCTCTCGAAACTTGACGGTGAAGGTTTAACCTTCCAAAAATGGCGTGGGGACCTAATTATGAAAATGATGACAAAGTTAGGGGCCTTTTTGTAAGGATTTTGAAAGTTAAGGGCATATGTGTGATATAAAAGAATCAAACATGATCAAATTGCGAACAAGGTCAAGACAGTCTCAAATTAGGCCCAAATTTTGGTGCAAACCTAATTTAGACCTAAGGAATCCAATGGTGAAGTTGGATTTTGGTTTTCACCAAGTTTTACTGTGTAATTTATGCAAAAACCCAAATTAGGACAAATGTCTGTCTAGGACTCTATTTTGGGTCAAGACGGATTCTGATGGTCAAATTGAAGGTACCAACCCTAGAGAATATTTTTCGATGAATTTTAGAGTGTTTAGGTGAATTTTATCCTGACCAGAACCTCATTTAATTAAGCAGGTCTATTTTTAAGGTTTCGAAAGTTATTTAATTCTCAAAACACGTGAAAACCCTTTTCTGTCTGTTCTAACCAACTTGTTAGCCTTTTAGGACCATTTGACCCTTAAATTAACCCCTGAGAAAACCCATGGTTGTACTTCATTCAAGTTATGATGGTAAATTTATAGTTTTAACCCTGGCTTCTTTTCTTTATGTCAGAATGCTAATGAAATGAATTATTACCTTTTGAAGGTTATGTAGGAGCATTTAAAGACTTAATTAGATCAAATTGAGTTGGTTTATGGCTCATGATGGTGTTCCCATCAATAGGTGTGCCTTCAATTTGACGGTTGGGGCCGCGAATGAGGGAGACGAAGAGTACCATCGGAGCTTGGTCGGAGAGGGGCCGGAGGTATTGTTAGGAAGATGCTTTTGGCCCCAAACCTTGCTAAAAAGCTTGGCCATGTGACAGGGGTTCTTTTATAGGCCATAGAAAGCCCTTCCAAGCTTGGAAAGAAGCTTCCAAGCTCGGAAGGTTTTTGCGAGGTAGGATACCCGAATCTTTGAAATGTTTGTATGGCCTTTTGGGAAAGACTTAGAGCCCAAGGAATGGCTCAAATGGAAGGTAACTTCCCAAGGAATCCTCGTATGAATTTTGGTAGAGATTGATTGAGAATCGAGCGAGAAATCCTCTCTCGAAACATGACGGTGAAGGTTTAACCTTCCAAAAATGGCGTGGGGTCCTAATTATGAAAATGATGACAAAGTTAGGGGCCTTTTTGTAAGGATTTTGAAAGTTAAGGGCATATGTGTGATATAAAAGAATCAAACATGATCAAATTGCGAACAAGGTCAAGACAGTCTCAAATTAGGCCCAAATTTTGGTAAATACCTAATTTGGACCTAAGGAATCCAATGGTGAAGTTGGATTTTGGTTTTAACCAAGTTTTACTGTGTAATTTATGCAAAAACCCAAATTAGGACAAATGTCAGTCTAGGACTCTATTTTTGGTCAAGACGGATTCTGATGGTCAAATTGAAGGTACCAACCCTAGAGAATATTTTTCGATGAATTTTAGAGTGTTTAGGTGAATTTTATCCCGACCAGAACCTCATTTAATTGAGCAGGTCTATTTTTAAGGTTTCGAAAGTTATTTAATTCTCAAAACACGTGAAAACCCTTTTCTGTCTGTTCTAACCAACTTGTTAGCCTTTTAGGACCATTTGACCCTTAAATTAACCCCTGAGAAAAGCCGTGGTTGTACTTCATTCAAGTTATGATGGTAAATTTATAGTTTTAACCCTGGCTTCTTGTCTTTATGTCAGAATGCTAATGAAATGAATTATTACCTTTTGAAGGTTATGTAGGAGCATTTAAACACTTAATTAGATCAAATTGAGTTGGTTTATGGCTCATGATGGTGTTCCCATCAATAGGTGTGCCTTCAATTTGACGGTTGGGGCCGCGAATGAAGGAGACGAAGAGGACCATCGGAGCTTGGTCGGAGAGGGGCCAGAGGTATTGTTAGGAAGATGCTTTTGGCCCCAAACCTTGCTAGAAAGCTTGGCCATGTGACAGGGGTTCTTTTATAGGCCATAGAAAGCCCTTCCAAGCTTGGAAAGAAGCTTCCAAGCTCGGAAGGTTTTTGCGAAGTAGGATACCCGAATCTTTGAAAGGTTTTTATGGCCTTTTGGGAAAGACTTAGAGCCCAAGGAATGGCTCAAATGGAAGGTAACTTCCCAAGGAATCCTCGTATGAATTTTGGTAGAGATTGATCGAGAATCGAGCGAGAAATCCTCTCTCGAAACTTGACGGTGAAGGTTTAACCTTCCAAAAATGGCGTGGGGACCTAATTATGAAAATGATGACAAAGTTAGGGGCCTTTTTGTAAGGATTTTGAAAGTTAAGGGCATATGTGTGATATAAAAGAATCAAACATGATCAAATTGCGAACAAGGTCAAGACAGTCTCAAATTAGGCCCAAATTTTGGTGCAAACCTAATTTAGACCTAAGGAATCCAATGGTGAAGTTGGATTTTGGTTTTCACCAAGTTTTACTGTGTAATTTATGCAAAAACCCAAATTAGGACAAATGTCTGTCTAGGACTCTATTTTGGGTCAAGACGGATTCTGATGGTCAAATTGAAGGTACCAACCCTAGAGAATATTTTTCGATGAATTTTAGAGTGTTTAGGTGAATTTTATCCTGACCAGAACCTCATTTAATTAAGCAGGTTTATTTTTAAGGTTTCGAAAGTTATTTAATTCTCAAAACACGTGAAAACCCTTTTCTGTCTGTTCTAACCAACTTGTTAGCCTTTTAGGACCATTTGACCCTTAAATTAACCCCTGAGAAAAGCCATGGTTGTACTTCATTCAAGTTATGATGGTAAATTTATAGTTTTAACCCTGGCTTCTTGTCTTTATGTCAGAATGCTAATGAAATGAATTATTACCTTTTGAAGGTTATGTAGGAGCATTTAAAGACTTAATTAGATCAAATTGAGTTGGTTTATGGCTCATGATGGTGTTCCCATCAATAGGTGTGCCTTCAATTTGACGGTTGGGGCCGCGAATGAAGGAGACGAAGAGGACCATCGGAGCTTGGTCGGAGAGGGGCCGGAGGTATTGTTAGGAAGATGCTTTTGGCCCCAAACCTTGCTAGAAAGCTTGGCCATGTGACAGGGGTTCTTTTATAGGCCATAGAAAGCCCTTCCAAGCTTGGAAAGAAGCTTCCAAGCTCGGAAGGTTTTTGCGAAGTAGGATACCCGAATCTTTGAAAGGTTTTTATGGCCTTTTGGGAAAGACTTAGAGCCCAAGGAATGGCTCAAATGGAAGGTAACTTCCCAAGGAATCCTCGTATGAATTTTGGTAGAGATTGATCGAGAATCGAGCGAGAAATCCTCTCTCGAAACTTGACGGTGAAGGTTTAACCTTCCAAAAATGGCGTGGGGACCTAATTATGAAAATGATGACAAAGTTGGGGGCCTTTTTGTAAGGATTTTGAAAGTTGAGGGCATATGTGTGATATAAAAGAATCAAACATGATCAAATTGCGAACAAGGTCAAGACAGTCTCAAATTAGGCCCAAATTTTGGTAAATACCTAATTTAGACCTAAGGAATCCAATGGTGATGTTGGATTTTGGTTTTAACCAAGTTTTACTGTGTAATTTATGCAAAAACCCAAATTAGGACAAATGTCTGTCTAGGACTCTATTTTTGGTCAAGATGGATTCTGATGGTCAAATTGAGGGTACCAACCCTAGAGAATATTTTTCGATGAATTTTAGAGTGTTTAGGTGAATTTTATCATGACCAGAACCTCATTTAATTAAGCAGGTCTATTTTTAAGGTTTCGAAAGTTATTTAATTCTCAAAACACGTGAAAACCCTTTTCTGTCTGTTCTAACCAACTTGTTAGCCTTTTAGGACCATTTGACCCTTAAATTAACCCCTGAGAAAAGCCATGGTTGTACTTCATTCAAGTTATGATGGTAAATTTATAGTTTTAACCCTGGCTTCTTGTCTTTATGTCAGAATGCTAATGAAATGAATTATTACCTTTTGAAGGTTATGTAGGAGCATTTAAAGACTTAATTAGATCAAATTGAGTTGGTTTATGGCTCATGATGGTGTTCCCATCAATAGGTGTGCCTTCAATTTGACGGTTGGGGCCGCGAATGATGGAGACGAAGAGGACCATCGGAGCTTGGTCGGAGAGGGGCCGGAGGTATTGTTAGGAAGATGCTTTTGGCCCCAAACCTTGCTAGAAAGCTTGGCCATGTGACAGGGGTTCTTTTATAGGCCATAGAAAGCCCTTCCAAGCTTGGAAAGAAGCTTCCAAGCTCGGAAGGTTTTTGCGAAGTAGGATACCCGAATCTTTGAAAGGTTTTTATGGCCTTTTGGGAAAGACTTAGAGCCCAAGGAATGGCTCAAATGGAAGGTAACTTCCCAAGGAATCCTCGTATGAATTTTGGTAGAGATTGATTGAGAATCGAGCGAGAAATCCTCTCTCGAAACTTGACGATGAAGGTTTAACATTCCAAAAATGGCGTGGGGACCTAATTATGAAAATGATGACAAAGTTAGGGGCCTTTTTGTAAGGATTTTGAAAGTTAAGGGCATATGTGTGATATAAAAGAATCAAACATGATCAAATTGCGAACAAGGTCAAGACAGTCTCAAATTAGGCCCAAATTTTGGTACAAACCTAATTTGGACCTAAGGAATCCAGTGGTGAAGTTGGATTTTGGTTTTCACCAAGTTTTACTGTGTAATTTATGCAAAAACCCAAATTAGGACAAATGTCTGTCTAGGACTCTATTTTGGGTCAAGACGGATTCTGATGGTCAAATTGAAGGTACCAACCCTAGATAATATTTTTCGATGAATTTTAGAGGGTTTAGGTGAATTTTATCCTGACCAGAACCTCATTTAATTAAGCAGGTCTATTTTTAAGGTTTCGAAAGTCATTTAATTCTCAAATCACGTGAAAACCCTTTTCTGTCTGTTCTAACCAACTTGTTAGCCTTTTAGGACCATTTGACCCTTAAATTAACCCCTGAGAAAAGCCATGGTTGTACTTCATTCAAGTTATGATGGTAAATTTATAGTTTTAACCCTGGCTTCTTGTCTTTATGTCAGAATGCTAATGAAATGAATTATCACCTTTTGAAGGTTATGTAGGAGCATTTAAAGACTTAATTAGATCAAATTGAGTTGGTTTATGGCTCATGATGGTGTTCCCATCAATAGGTGTGCCTTCAATTTGACGGTTGGGGACGCGAATGAAGGAGACGAAGAGGACCATTGGAGCTTGGTCGGAGAGGGGCCAGAGGTATTGTTAGGAAGATGCTTTTGGCCCAAAACCTTGCTAAAAAGCTTGGCCATGTGACAGGGGTTCTTTTATAGGCCATAGAAAGCCCTTCCAAGCTTGGACAGAAGCTTCCAAGCTCGGAAGGTTTTTGCGAAGTAGGATACCCGAATCTTTGAAAGGTTTTTATGGCCTTTTGGGAAAGACTTAGAGCCCAAGGAATGGCTCAAATGGAAGGTAACTTCCCAAGGAATCCTCGTATGAATTTTGGTAGAGATTGATTGGGAATCGAGCGAGAAATCCTCTCTCGAAACTTGACAGTGAAGGTTTAACCTTCCAAAAATGGCGTGGGGACCTAATTACGAAAATGATGACAAAGTTAGGGGCCTTTTTGTAAGGATTTTGAAAGTTAAGGGCATATGTGTGATATAAAAGAATCAAACATGATCAAATTGCGAACAAGGTCAAGACAGTCTCAAATTAGGCCCAAATTCTGGTAAATACCTAATTTGGACCTAAGGAATCCAATGGTGAAGTTGGATTTTGGTTTTAACCAAGTTTTACTGTGTAATTTATGCAAAAACCCAAATTAGGACAAATGTCTGTCTAGGACTCTATTTTTGGTCAAGACGGATTCTGATGGTCAAATTGAAGGTACCAACCCTAGAGAATATTTTTCGATGAATTTTAGAGTGTTTAGGTGAATTTTATCCTGACCAGAACCTCATTTAATTAAGCAGGTCTATTTTTAAGGTTTCGAAAGTTATTTAATTCTCAAAACACGTGAAAACCCTTTTCTGTCTGTTCTAACCAACTTGTTAGCCTTTTAGGACCATTTGACCCTTAAATTAACCCCTGAGAAAAGCCATGGTTGTACTTCATTCAAGTTATGATGGTAAATTTATAGTTTTAACCCTGGCTTCTTGTCTTTATGTCAGAATGCTAATGAAATGAATTATTACCTTTTGAAGGTTATGTAGGATCATTTAAACACTTAATTAGATCAAATTGAGTTGGTTTATGGCTCATGATGGTGTTCCCATCAATAGGTGTGCCTTCAATTTGACGGTTGGGGCCGCGAATGAAGGAGACGAAGAGGACCATCGGAGCTTGGTCGGAGAGGGGCCGGAGGTATTGTTAGGAAGATGCTTTTGGCCCCAAACCTTGCTAAAAGGCTTGGCCATGTGACAGGGGTTCTTTTATAGGCCATAGAAAGCCCTTCCATGCTTGGAAAGAAACTTCCATGTTCGGAAGGTTTTTGCGAAGTAGGATACCCGAATCTTTGAAAGGTTTGTATGGCCTTTTGGGAAAGACTTAGAGCCCAAGGAATGGCTAAAATGGAAGGTAACCTCCCAAGGAATCCTCGTATGAATTTTGGTAGAGATTGATTGAGAATCGAGCGAGAAATCCTCTCTCGAAACTTGACGGTGAAGGTTTAACCTTCCAAAAATGGCGTGGGGACCTAATTATGAAAATGATGACAAAGTGAGGGGCCTTTTTGTAAGGATTTTGAAAGTTAAGGGCATATGTGTGATATAAAAGAATCAAACATGATCAAATTGCGAACAAGGTCAAGACAGTCTCAAATTTGGCCCAAATTTTGGTACAAACCTAATTTGGACCTAAGGAATCCAATGGTGAAGTTGGATTTTGGTTTTCACCAAGTTTTACTGTGTAATTTATGCAAAAACCCAAATTAGGACAAATGTCAGTCTAGGACTCTATTTTGGGTCAAGACGGATTCTGATGGTCAAATTGAAGGTACCAACCCTAGAGAATATTTTTCGATGAATTTTAGAGGGTTTAGGTGAATTTTATCCTCACCAGAACCTCATTTAATTAAGCAGGTCTATTTTTAAGGTTTCGAAAGTCATTTAATTCTCAAAACACGTGAAAACCCTTTTCTGTCTGTTCTAACCAACTTGTTAGCCTTTTAGGACCATTTGACCCTTAAATTAACCCCTGAGAAAAGCCATGGTTGTACTTCATTCAAGTTATGATGGTAAATTTATAGTTTTAACCCTGGCTTCTTGTCTTTATTTCAGAATGCTAATGAAATGAATTATCACCTTTTGAAGGTTATGTATGAGCATTTAAAGACTTAATTAGATCAAATTGAGTTGGTTTATGGCTCATGATGGTGTTCCCATCAATAGGTGTGCCTTCAATTTGACGGTTGGGGACGCGAATGAAGGAGACGAAGAGGACCATCGGAGCTTGGTCGGAGAGGGGCCAGAGGTATTGTTAGGAAGATGCTTTTGGCCCCAAACCTTGCTAGAAAGCTTGGCCATGTGACAGGGGTTCTTTTATAGGCCATAGAAAGCCCTTCCAAGCTTGGAAAGAAGCTTCCAAGCTCAGAAGGTTTTTGCGAAGTAGGATACCAGAATCTTTGAAAGGTTTGTATGGCCTTTTGGGAAAGACTTAGAGCCCAAGGAATTGCTCAAATGGAAGGTAACTTCCCAAGGAATCCTCGTATGAATTTTGGTAGAGATTGATTGAGAATCGAGCGAGAAATCCTGTCTCGAAACTTGACGGTGAAGGTTTAACCTTCCAAAATGGCGTGGGGACCTAATTATGAAAATGATGACAAAGTTAGGGGCCTTTTTGTAAGGATTTTGAAAGTTAAGGGCATATGTGTGATATAAAAGAATCAAACATGATCAAATTGCGAACAAGGTCAAGACAGTCTCAAATTAGGCCCAAATTTTGGTAAATACCTAATTTGGACCTAAGGAATCCAATGGTGAAGTTGGATTTTGGTTTTAACCAAGTTTTACCGTGTAATTTATGCAAAAACCCAAATTAGGACAAATGTCAGTCTAGGACTCTATTTTTGGTCAAGACGGATTCTGATGGTCAAATTGAAGGTACCAACCCTAGAGAATATTTTTCGATGAATTTTAGAGTGTTTAGGTGAATTTTATCCCGACCAGAACCTCATTTAATTGAGCAGGTCTATTTTTAAGGTTTCGAAAGTTATTTAATTCTCAAAACACGTGAAAACCCTTTTCTGTCTGTTCTAACCAACTTGTTAGCCTTTTAGGACCATTTGACCCTTAAATTAACCCCTGAGAAAAGCCGTGGTTGTACTTCATTCAAGTTATGATGGTAAATTTATAGTTTTAACCCTGGCTTCTTATCTTTATGTCAGAATGCTAATGAAATGAATTATTACCTTTTGAAGGTTATGTAGGAGCATTTAAAGACTTAATTAGATCAAATTGAGTTGGTTTATGGCTCATGATGGTGTTCCCATCAATAGGTGTGCCTTCAATTTGACGGTTGGGGCCGCGAATGAAGGAGACGAAGAGGACCATCGGAGCTTGGTCGGAGAGGGGCCAGAGGTATTGTTAGGAAGATGCTTTTGGCCCCAAACCTTGCTAGAAAGCTTGGCCATGTGACAGGGGTTCTTTTATAGGCCATAGAAAGCCCTTCCAAGCTTGGAAAGAAGCTTCCAAGCTCGGAAGGTTTTTGCGAAGTAGGATACCCGAATCTTTGAAAGGTTTTTATGGCCTTTTGGGAAAGACTTAGAGCCCAAGGAATGGCTCAAATGGAAGGTAACTTCCCAAGGAATCCTCGTACGAATTTTGGTAGAGATTGATTGAGAATCGAGCGAGAAATCCTCTCTCGAAACTTGACGGTGAAGGTTTAACCTTCCAAAAATGGCGTGGGGACCTAATTATGAAAATGATGACAAAGTTAGGGGCCTTTTTGTAAGGATTTTGAAAGTTAAGGGCATATGTGTCATATAAAAGAATCAAACATGATCAAATTGCGAACAAGGTCAAGACAGTCTCAAATTAGGCCCAAATTTTGGTACAAACCTAATTTGGACCTAAGGAATCCAATGGTGAAGTTGGATTTTGGTTTTCACCAAGTTTTACTGTGTAATTTATGCAAAAACCCAAATTAGGACAAATGTCTGTCTAGGACTCTATTTTGGGTCAAGACGGATTCTGATGGTCAAATTGAAGGTACCAACCCTAGAGAATATTTTTCGATGAATTTTAGAGGGTTTAGGTGAATTTTATCCTGACCAGAACCTCATTTAATTAAGTAGGTCTATTTTTAAGGTTTCGAAAGTCATTTAATTCTCAAAACACGTGAAAACCCTTTTCTGTCTGTTCTAACCAACTTGTTAGCCTTTTAGGACCATTTGACCCTTAAATTAACCCCTGAGAAAAGCCATGGTTGTACTTCATTCAAGTTATGATGGTAAATTTATAGTTTTAACCCTGGCTTCTTGTCTTTATGTCAGAATGCTAATGAAATGAATTATCACCTTTTGAAGGTTATGTAGGAGCATTTAAAGACTTAATTAGATCAAATTGAGTTGGTTTATGGCTCATGATGGTGTTCCCATCAATAGGTGTGCCTTCAATTTGACGGTTGGGGACGCGAATGAAGGAGACGAAGAGGACCATTGGAGCTTGGTCGGAGAGGGGCCAGAGGTATTGTTAGGAAGATGCTTTTGGCCCCAAACCTTGCTAAAAAGCTTGGCCATGTGACAGGGGTTCTTTTATAGGCCATAGAAAGCCCTTCCAAGCTTGGAAAGAAGCTTCCAAGCTCGGAAGGTTTTTGCGAAGTAGGATACCCGAATCTTTGAAAGGTTTTTATACCCTTTTGGGAAAGACTTAGAGCCCAAGGAATGGCTCAAATGGAAGGTAACTTCCCAAGGAATCCTCGTATGAGTTTTGGTAGAGATTGATTGAGAATCGAGCGAGAAATCCTCTCTCGAAACTTGACGGTGAAGTTTTAAGCTTCCAAAAATGGCGTGGGGACCTAATAACGAAAATGATGACAAAGTTAGGGGCCTTTTTGTAAGGATTTTGAAAGTTAAGGGCATATGTGTGATATAAAAGAATCAAACATGATCAAATTGCGAACAAGGTCAAGACAGTCTCAAATTAGGCCCAAATTTTGGTACAAACCTAATTTGGACCTAAGGAATCCAATGGTGAAGTTGGATTTTGGTTTTCACCAAGTTTTACTGTGTAATTTATGCAAAAACCCAAATTAGGACAAATGTCTGTCTAGGACTCTATTTTGTGTCAAGACGGATTCTGATGGTCAAATTGAAGGTACCAACCCTAGAGAATATTTTTCGATGAATTTTAGAGGGTTTAGGTGAATTTTATCCTCACCAGAACCTCATTTAATTAAGCAGGTCTATTTTTAAGGTTTCGAAAGTCATTTAATTCTCAAAACACGTGAAAACCCTTTTCTGTCTGTTCTAACCAACTTGTTTGCCTTTTAGGACCATTTGACCCTTAAATTAACCCCTGAGAAAAGCCATGGTTGTACTTCATTCAAGTTATGATGGTAAATTTATAGTTTTAACCCTGGCTTCTTGTCTTTATGTCAGAATGCTAATGAAATGAATTATCACCTTTTGAAGGTTATGTAGGAGCATTTAAAGACTTAATTAGATCAAATTGAGTTGGTTTATGGCTCATGATGGTGTTCCCATCAATAGGTGTGCCTTCAATTTGACGGTTGGGGCCGCGAATGAAGGAGACGAAGAGGACCATCGGAGCTTGGTCGGAGAGGGGCCAGAGGTATTGTTAGGAAGATGCTTTTGGCCCCAAACCTTGCTAGAAAGCTTGGCCATGTGACAGGGGTTCTTTTATAGGCCATAGAAAGCCCTTCCAAGCTTGGAAAGAAGCTTCCAAGCTCAGAAGGTTTTTGCGAAGTAGGATACCCGAATCTTTGAAAGGTTTGTATGGCCTTTTGGGAAAGACTTAGAGCCCAAGGAATTGCTCAAATGGAAGGTAACTTCCCAAGGAATCCTCGTATGAATTTTGGTAGAGATTGATTGAGAATCTAGCGAGAAATCCTCTCTCGAAACTTGACGGTGAAGGTTTAACCTTCCAAAAATGGCGTGGGGACCTAATTATGAAAATGATGACAAAGTCAGGGGCCTTTTTGTAAGGATTTTGAAAGTTAAGGGCACAGGTGTGATATAAAAGAATCAAACATGATCAAATTGCGAACAAGGTCAAGACAGTCTCAAATTAGGCCCAAATTTTGGTACAAACCTAATTTGGACCTAAGGAATCCAATGGTGAAGTTGGATTTTGGTTTTCACCAAGTTTTACTGTGTAATTTATGCAAAAACCCAAATTAGGACAAATGTCTGTCTAGGACTCTATTTTGGGTCAAGACGGATTCTGATGGTCAAATTGAAGGTACCAACCCTAGAGAATATTTTTCGATGAATTTTAGAGTGTTTAGGTGAATTTTATCCTGACCAGAACCTCATTTAATTAAGCAGGTCTATTTTTAAGGTTTCGAAAGTTATTTAATTCTCAAAACACGTGAAAACCCTTTTCTGTCTGTTCTAACCAACTTGTTAGCCTTTTAGGACCATTTGACCCTTAAATTAACCCCTGAGAAAAGCCATGGTTGTACTTCATTCAAGTTATGATGGTAAATTTATAGTTTTAACCCTGGCTTCTTGTCTTTATGTCAGAATGCTAATGAAATGAATTATTACCTTTTGAAGGTTATGTAGGAGCATTTAAACACTTAATTAGATCAAATTGAGTTGGTTTATGGCTCATGATGGTGTTCCCATCAATAGGTGTGCCTTCAATTTGACGGTTGGGGCCGCGAATGAAGGAGACGAAGAGGACCATCGGAGCTTGGTCGGAGAGGGGCCAGAGGTATCGTTAGGAAGATGCTTTTGGCCCCAAACCTTGCTTGAAAGCTTGGCCATGTGACAGGGGTTCTTTTATAGGCCATAGAAAGCCCTTCCAAGCTTGGAAAGAAGCTTCCAAGCTCGGAAGGTTTTTGCGAAGTAGGATACCCGAATCCTTGAAAGGATTGTATGGCCTTTTGGGAAAGACTTAGAGCCCAAGGAATTGCTCAAATGGAAGGTAACTTCCCAAGGAATCCTCGTATGAATTTTGGTAGAGATTGATTGAGAATCGAGGGAGAAATCCTCTCTCGAAACTTGACGGTGAAGGTTTAACCTTCCAAAAATGGCGTGGGGACCTAATTATGAAAATGATGACAAAGTTAGGGGCCTTTTTGTAAGGATTTTGAAAGTTAAGGGCATATGTGTGATATAAAAGAATCAAACATGATCAAATTGCGAACAAGGTCAAGACAGTCTCAAATTAGGCCCAAATTTTGGTACAAACCTAATTTGGACCTAAGGAATCCAATGGTGAAGTTGGATTTTGGTTTTCACCAAGTTTTACTGTGTAATTTATGCAAAAACCCAAATTAGGACAAATGTCTGTCTAGGACTCTATTTTGGGTCAAGACGGATTCTGATGGTCAAATTGAAGGTACCAACCCTAGAGAATATTTTTCGATGAATTTTAGAGGGTTTAGGTGAATTTTATCCTGACCAGAACCTCATTTAATTAAGCAGGTCTATTTTTAAGGTTTCGAAAGTCATTTAATTCTCAAAACACGTGAAAACCCTTTTCTGTCTGTTCTAACCAACTTGTTAGCCTTTTAGGGCCATTTGACCCTTAAATTAACCCCTGAGAAAACCCATGGTTGTACTTCATTCAAGTTATGATGGTAAATTTATAGTTTTAACCCTGGCTTCTTGTCTTTATGTCAGAATGCTCATGAAATGAATTATTACCTTTTGAAGGTTATTTAGGAGCATTTAAAGACTTAATTAGATCAAATTGAGTTGGTTTATGGCTCATGATGGTGTTCCCATCAATAGGTGTGCCTTCAATTTGACGGTTGGGGCCGCGAATGAAGGAGACGAAGAGGACCATCGGAGCTTGGTCGGAGAGGGGCCGGAGGTATTGTTAGGAAGATGCTTTTGGCCCCAAACCTTGCTAAAAAGCTTGGCCATGTGACAGGGGTTCTTTTATAGGCCATAGAAAGCCCTTCCAAGCTTGGAAAGAAGCTTCCAAGCTCGGAAGGTTTTTGAGAAGTAGGATACCCGAATCTTTGAAAGGTTTTTATGGCCTTTTGGGAAAGACTTAGAGCCCAAGGAATGGCTCAAATGGAAGGTAACTTCCCAAGGAATCCTCGTATGAATTTTGGTGGAGATTGATTGAGAATCGAGCGAGAAATCCTCTCTCGAAACTTGACGGTGAAGGTTTAACCTTCCAAAAATGGCGTGGGGACCTAATTATGAAAATGATGACAAAGTTAGGGGCCTTTTTGTAAGGATTTTGAAAGTTAAGGGCATATGTGTGATATAAAAGAATCAAACATGATCAAATTGCGAACAAGGTCAAGACAGTCTCAAATTAGGCCCAAATTTTGGTAAATACCTAATTTGGACCTAAGGAATCCAATGGTGAAGTTGGATTTTGTTTTAACCAAGTTTTACTGTGTAATTTATGCAAAAACCCAAATTAGGACAAATGTCTGTCTAGGACTCTATTTTGGGTCAAGACGGATTCTGATGGTCAAATTGAAGGTACCAACCCTAGAGAATATTTTTCGATGAATTTTAGAGGGTTTAGGTGAATTTTATCATGACCAGAACCTCATTTAATTAAGCAGGTCTATTTTTAAGGTTTCGAAAGTCATTTAATTCTCAAAACACGTGAAAACCCTTTTCTGTCTGTTCTAACCAACTTGTTAGCCTTTTAGGACCATTTGACCCTTAAATTAACCCCTGAGAAAACCCATGGTTGTACTTCATTCAAGTTATGATGGTAAATTGATAGTTTTAACCCTGGCTTCTTGTCTTTATGTCAGAATGCTAATGAAATGAATTATCACCTTTTGAAGGTTATGTAGGAGCATTTAAAGACTTATTTAGATCAAATTGAGTTGGTTTATGGCTCATGATGGTGTTCCCATCAATAGGTGTGCCTTCAATTTGACGGTTGGGGCCGCGAATGAAGGAGACGAAGAGTACCATCGGAGCTTGGTCGGAGAGGGGCCGGAGGTATTGTTAGGAAGATGCTTTTGGCCCCAAACCTTGCTAAAAAGCTTGGCCGTGTGACAGGGGTTCTTTTATAGGCCATAGAAAGCCCTTCCAAGCTTGGAAAGAAGCTTGCAAGCTCGGAAGGTTTTTGCGAAGTAGGATACCCGAATCTTTGAAAGGTTTGTATGGCCTTTTGGGAAAGACTTAGAGCCCAAGGAATGGCTCAAATGGAAGGTAACTTCCCAAGGAATCCTCGTATGAATTTTGGTAGAGATTGATTGAGAATCGAGCGAGAAATCCTCTCTCGAAACATGACGGTGAAGGTTTAACCTTCCAAAAATGGCGTGGGGACCTAATTATGAAAATGATGACAAAGTTAGGGGCCTTTTTGTAAGGATTTTGAAAGTTAAGAGCATATGTGTGATATAAAAGAATCAAACATGATCAAATTGCGAACAAGGCCAAGACAGTCTCAAATTAGCCCAAATTTTGGTACAAACCTAATTTGGACCTAAGGAATCCAATGGAGAAGTTGGATTTTGGTTTTAACCAAGTTTTACTGTGTAATTTATGCAAAAATCCAAATTAGGACAAATGTCTATCTAGGACTCTATTTTGGGTCATAACGGATTCTGATGGTCAAATTGAAGGTACCAACCCTAGAGAATATTTTTCGATGAATTTTAGAGGGTTTAGGTGAATTTTATCCTGACCAGAACCTCATTTAATTAAGCAGGTCTATTTTTAAGGTTTCGAAAGTCATTTAATTCTCAAAACACGTGAAAACCCTTTTCTGTCTGTTCTAACCAACTTGTTAGCCTTCTAGGACCATTTGACCCTTAAATTAACCCCTGAGAAAACCCATGGTTGTACTTCATTCAAGTTATGATGGTAAATTTATAGTTTTAACCCTGGCTTCTTGTCTTTATGTCAGAATGCTAATGAAATGAATTATCACCTTTTGAAGGTTATGTAGGAGCATTTAAAGACTTAATTAGATCAAATTGAGTTGGTTTATGGCTCATGATGGTGTTCCCATCAATAGGTGTGCCTTAAATTTGACGGTTGGGGACGCGAATGAAGGAGACGAAGAGGACCATCGGAGCTTGGTCGGAGAGGGGCCAGAGGTATTGTTAGGAAGATACTTTTGGCCCCAAACCTTGCTAGAAAGCTTGGCCATGTGACAGGGGTTCTTTTATAGGCCATAGAAAGCCCTTCCAAGCTTGGAAAGAAGCTTCCAAGCTCGGAAGGTTTTTGCGAAGTAGGATACCCGAATCTTTGAAAGGTTTGTATGGCCTTTTGGGAAAGACTTAGAGCCCAAGGAATTGCTCAAATGGAAGGTAACTTCCCAAGGAATCCTCGTATGAATTTTGGTAGAGATTGATTGAGAATCGAGCGAGAAATCCTCTCTCGAAACTTGACGGTGAAGGTTTAACCTTCCAAAAATGGCGTGGGGACCTAATTATGAAATGATGACAAAGTTAGGGGCCTTTTTGTAAGTATTTTGAAAGTTAAGGGCATATGTGTGATATAAAAGAATCAAACATGATCAAATTGCGAACAAGGTCAAGACAGTCTCAAATTGGGCCCAAATTTTGGTACAAACCTAATTTGGACCTAAGGAATCCAATGGTGAAGTTGGATTTTGGTTTTCACCAAGTTTTACTGTGTAATTTATGCAAAAACCCAAATTAGGACAAATGTCTGTCTAGGACTCTATTTTGGGTCAAGACGGATTCTGATGGTCAAATTGAAGGTACCAACCCTAGAGAATATTTTTCGATGAATTTTAGAGTGTTTAGGTGAATTTTATCCTGACCAGAACCTCATTTAATTAAGCAGGTCTATTTTTAAGGTTTCGAAAGTTATTTAATTCTCAAAACACGTGAAAACCCTTTTCTGTCTGTTCTAACCAACTTGTTAGCCTTTTAGGACCATTTGACCCTTAAATTAACCCCTGAGAAAACCCATGGTTGTACTTCATTCAAGTTATGATGGTAAATTTATAGTTTTAACCCTGGCTTCTTTTCTTTATGTCAGAATGCTAATGAAATGAATTATTACCTTTTGAAGGTTATGTAGGAGCATTTAAAGACTTAATTAGATCAAATTGAGTTGGTTTATGGCTCATGATGGAGTTCCCATCAATAGGTGTGCCTTCAATTTGACGGTTGGGGCCGCGAATGAGGGAGACGAAGAGTACCATCGGAGCTTGGTCGGAGAGGGGCCGGAGGTATTGTTAGGAAGATGCTTTTGGCCCCAAACCTTGCTAAAAAGCTTGGCCATGTGACAGGGGTTCTTTTATAGGCCATAGAAAGCCCTTCCAAGCTTGGAAAGAAGCTTCCAAGCTCGGAAGGTTTTTGCGAGGTAGGATACCCGAATCTTTGAAATGTTTGTATGGCCTTTTGGGAAAGACTTAGAGCCCAAGGAATGGCTCAAATGGAAGGTAACTTCCCAAGGAATCCTCGTATGAATTTTGGTAGAGATTGATTGAGAATCGAGCGAGAAATCCTCTCTCGAAACATGACGGTGAAGGTTTAACCTTCCAAAAATGGCGTGGGGACCTAATTATGAAAATGATGACAAAGTTAGGGGCCTTTTTGTAAGGATTTTGAAAGTTAAGGGCATATGTGTGATATAAAAGAATCAAACATGATCAAATTGCGAACACGGTCAAGACAGTCTCAAATTAGGCCCAAATTTTGGTACAAACCTAATTTGGACCTAAGGAATCCAATGGTGAAGTTGCATTTTGGTTTTGACCAAGTTTTACTGTGTAATTTATGCAAAAACCCAAATTAGGACAAATGTCTGTCTAGGACTCTATTTTGGGTCAAGACGGATTCTGATGGTCAAATTGAAGGTACCAACCCTAGAGAATATTTTTCGATGAATTTTAGAGGGTTTAGGTGAATTTTATCCTGACCAGAACCTCATTTAATTAAGCAGGTCTATTTTTAAGGTTTCGAAAGTCATTTAATTCTCAAAACACGTGAAAACCCTTTTCTGTCTGTTCTAACCAACTTGTTAGCCTTTTAGGACCATTTGACCCTTAAATTAACCCCTGAGAAAAGCCATGGTTGTACTTCATTCAAGTTATGATGGTAAATTTATAGTTTTAACCCTGGCTTCTTGTCTTTTTGTCAGAATGCTAATGAAATGAATTATTACCTTTTGAAGGTTATGTAGGAGCATTTAAAGACTTAATTAGATCAAATTGAGTTGGTTTATGGCTCATGATGGTGTTCCCATCAATAGGTGTGCCTTCAATTTGACGGTTGGGGACCCGAATGAAGGAGACGAAGAGGACCATCGGAGCTTGGTCGGAGAGGGGCCAGAGGTATTGTTAGGAAGATGCTTTTGGCCCCAAACCTTGCTAGAAAGCTTGGCCATGTGACAGGGGTTCTTTTATAGGCCATAGAAAGCCCTTCCAAGCTTGGAAAGAAGCTTCCAAGCTCGGAAGGTTTTTGCGAAGTAGGATACCCGAATCTTTGAAAGGTTTGTATGGCCTTTTGGGAAAGACTTAGAGCCCAAGGAATTGCTCAAATGGAAGGTAACTTCCCAAGGAATCCTCGTATGAATTTTGGTAGAGATTGATTGAGAATCTAGCGAGAAATCCTCTCTCGAAACTTAACGGTGAAGGTTTAACCTTCCAAAAATGGCGTGGAGACCTAATTATGAAAATGATGACAAAGTTAGGGGCCTTTTTGTAAGGATTTTGAAACTTAAGGGCATATGTGTGATATAAAAGAATCAAACATGATCAAATTGCGAACAAGGTCAAGACAGTCTCAAATTAGGCCCAAATTTTGGTACAAACCTAATTTGCACCTAAGGAATCCAATGGTGAAGTTGGATTTTGGTTTTCACCAAGTTTTACTGTGTAATTTATGCAAAAACCCAAATTAGGACAAATGTCTGTCTAGGACTCTATTTTGGGTCAAGACGGATTCTGATGGTCAAATTGAAGGTACCAACCCTAGAGAATATTTTTCGATGAATTTTAAAGGGTTTAGGTGAATTTTATCCTGACCAGAACCTCATTTAATTAAGCAGGTCTATTTTTAAGGTTTCGAAAGTCATTTAATTCTCAAAACACGTGAAAACCCTTTTCTGTCTGTTCTAACCAACTTGTTAGCCTTTTAGGACCATTTGACCCTTAAATTAACCCCTGAGAAAAGCCATGGTTGTACTTCATTCAAGTTATGATGGTAAATTTATAGTTTTAACCCTGGCTTCTTGTCTTTATGTCAGAATGCTAATGAAATGAATTATTACCTTTTGAAGGTTATGTAGGAGCATTTAAAGACTTAATTAGATCAAATTGAGTTGGTTTATGGCTCATGATGGTGTTCCCATCAATAGGTGTGCCTTCAATTTGACGGTTGGGGACGCGAATGACGGAGACGAAGAGGACCATCGGAGCTTGGTCGGAGAGGGGCCGGAGGTATTGTTAGGAAGATGCTTTTGGCCCCAAACCTTGCTAGAAAGCTTGGCCATGTGACAGGGGTTCTTTTATAGGCCATAGAAAGCCCTTCCAAGCTTGGAAAGAAGCTTCCAAGCTCGGAAGGTTTTTGCGAAGTAGGATACCCGAATCTTTGAAAGGTTTGTATGGCCTTTTGGGAAAGACTTAGAGCCCAAGGAATCGCTCAAATGGAAGGTAACTTCCTAAGGAATCCTCGTATGAATTTTGGTAGAGATTGATTGAGAATCGAGCGAGAAATCCTCTCTCGAAACTTGACGGTGAAGGTTTAACCTTCCAAAAATGGCGTGGGGACCTAATTATGAAAATGATGACAAAGTTAGGGGCCTTTTTGTAAGGATTTTGAAAGTTAAGGGCATATGTGTGATATAAAAGAATCAAACATGATCAAATTGCGAACAAGGTCAAGACAGTCTCAAATTAGGCCCAAATTTTGGTACAAACCTAATTTGGACCTAGGGAATCCAATGGTGAAGTTGGATTTTGGTTTTGACCAAGTTTTACTGTGTAATTTATGCAAAAACCCAAATTATGACAAATGTCTGTCTAGGACTCTATTTTGGGTCAAGATGGATTCTGATGATCAAATTGAAGGTACCAACCCTAGAGAATATTTTTCGATGAATTTTAGAGGGTTTAGGTGAATTTTATCCTGACCAGAACCTCATTTAATTAAGCAGGTCTATTTTTAAGGTTTCGAAAGTCATTTAATTCTCAAAACACGTGAAAACCCTTTTCTGTCTGTTCTAACCAACTTGTTAGCCTTTTAGGACCATTTGACCCTTAAATTAACCCCTGAGAAAAGCCATGGTTGTACTTCATTCAAGTTATGGTGGTAAATTTATAGTTTTAACCCTGGCTTCTTGTCTTTATGTCAGAATGCTAATGAAATGAATTATTACCTTTTGAAGGTTATGTAGGAGCATTTAAAGACTTAATTAGATCAAATTGAGTTGGTTTATGGCTCATGATGGTGTTCCCATCAATAGGTGTGCCTTCAATTTGACGGTTGGGGCCGCGAATGAAGGAGACGAAGAGGACCATCGGAGCTTGGTCGGAGAGGGGCCGGTGGAATTGTTAGGAAGATGCTTTTGGCCCCAAACCTTGCTAAAAAGCTTGGCCATGTGACAGGGGTTCTTTTATAGGCCATAGAAAGCCCTTCCAAGCTTGGAAAGAAGCTTCCAAGCTCGGAAGGTTTTTGCGAAGTAGGATACCCGAATCTTTGAAAGGTTTGTATGGCCTTTTGGGAAAGACTTAGAGCCCAAGGAATGGCTCAAATGGAAGGTAACTTCCCAAGGAATCCTCGTATGAATTTTGGTAGAGATTGATTGAGAATCGAGAGAGAAATCCTCTCTCGAAACTTGACGGTGAAGGTTTAACCTTCCAAAAATGGCGTGGGGACCTAATTATGAAAATGATGACAAAGTTAGGGGCCTTTTTGTAAGGATTTTGAAAGTTAAGGTCATATGTGTGATATAAAAGAATCAAACAAGATCAAATTGCGAACAAGGTCAAGACAGTCTCAAATTAGGCCCAAATTTTGGTACAAACCTCATTTGGACCAAAGGAATCCAATGGTGAAGTTGGATTTTGGTTTTGACCATATTTGACTGGGTAATTTATGCAAAAACCTAGATTAAGGCAAATGTCTGTTTGAGATTCTATTCTAGGCCAAAATGGGTTCTAACGGTCGATTTCAAGGTACCAATCCCTAGAGAATAGTTGTCTATGTATTTTAGAGGTTTTAGGTGAATTTTATCCTAACCATAACCTCAGTTAATTAAGCGGGTCTGTTTTTTCGGATTTCAAAACTCATTTAACTCTTAAAACACGTGAAAACCCTTTTCTATCTATTCAATGCCACTTCTTAGCCTTTTAGGACCATTTGACCCTTAAATTAACCCTTGAGAAAACCCATGGTTGTAATTCATTCAAGTTATGATGGTAAATTTATAGTTTTAACCCTGGCTTCTTGTCTTGATGTCAGAATGCTAATGAAATGAATTATTACCTTTTGAAGGTTATGTTGGAGCATTTAAAGACTTAATTAGATCAAATTTAGTTGGTTTATGGCTCAAGATGTTGTTCCCATCAATAGGTGTGCCTTCAATTTGACGGTTGGGGCCGCGAATGAGGGATACGAAGAAGACCATCGGAGCTTGGTCGGAGAGGGGCCGGAGGTATTGTTAGGAAGATGCTTTTGGCCCCAAACCTTGCTAAAAAGCTTGGCCATGTGACAGGGGTTCTTTTATAGGCCATAGAAAGCCCTTCCAAGCTTGGAAAGAAGCTTCCAAGCTCGGAAGGTTTTTGCGAGGTAGGATACCCGAATCTTTGAAAGGTTTGTATGGCCTTTTGGGAAAGACTTAGAGCCCAAGGAATGGCTAAAATGGAAGGTAACTTCCCAAGGAATCCTCGTATGAATTTTGGTAGAGATTGATTGAGAATCGAGCGAGAAATCCTCTCTCGAAACTTGACGATGAAGGTTTAACATTCTAAAAATGGCGTGGGGACCTAATTATGAAAATGATGACAAAGTTAGGGGCCTTTTTGTATGGATTTTGAAAGCTAAGGGCATATGTGTGATATAAAAGAATCAAACATGATCAAATTGCGAACAAGGTCAAGATAGTCTCAAATTAGGCCCAAATTTTGGTACAAACCTAATTTGGACCTAAGGAATCCAATGGTGAAGTTGGATTTTGGTTTTGACCAAGTTTTACCGTGTAATTTATGCAAAAACCCAAATTAGGACAAATGTCTGTCTAGGACTCTATTTCGGGTCAAGATGGATTCTGATGGACAAATTGAAGGTACCAACCCTAGAGAATATTTTTCGATGACTTTTAGAGGGTTTAGGTGAATTTTATCCTGACCAGAACCTCATTTAATTAAGCAGGTCTATTTTTAAGTTTTCGAAAGTCATTTAATTCTCAAAACACGTGAAAACCCTTTTCTGTCTGTTCTAACCAACTTGTTAGCCTTTTAGGACCATTTGACCCTTAAATTAACCCCTGAGAAAACCCATGGTTGTACTTCATTCAAGTTATGATGGTCAATTTATAGTTTTAACCCTGGCTACTTGTCTTTATGTCAGAATGCTAATGAAATGAATTATTACCTTTTGAAGGTTATGTAGGAGCATTTAAGGACTTAATTAGATCAAATTGAGTTGGTTTATGGCTCATGATGGTGTTCCCATCAATAGGTGTGCCTTCAATTTGACGGTTGGGGCCGCGAATGAAGGAGACGAAGAGTACCATCGGAGCTTGGTCGGAGAGGGGCCGGAGGTATTGTTAGGAAGATGCTTTTGGCCCCAAACCTTGCTAGGAAGCCTAGCCATGTGACAGGGGTTCTTTTATAGGCCATAGAAAGCCCTTCCAAGCTTGGAAAGAAGCTTCCAAGCTCGGAAGGTTTTTGCGAAGTAGGATACCCGAATCTTTGAAAGGTTTGTATGGCCTTTTGGGAAAGACTTAGAGCCCAAGGAATGGCTCAAATGGAAGATAACTTCCCAAGGAATCCTCGTATGAATTTTGGTAGAGATTGATTGAGAATCGAGCGAGAAATCCTCTCTCGAAACTTGACGGTGAAGGTTTAACCTTCCAAAATGGCGTGGGGACCTAATTATGAAAATGATGACAAAGTTAGGGGCCTTTTTGTAAGGATTTTGAAAGTTAAGGGCATATGTGTGATATAAAAGAATCAAACATGATCAAATTGCGAACAAGGTCAAGACAGTCTCAAATTAGGCCCAAATTTTGGTAAATACCTAATTTGGACCTAAGGAATCCAATGGTGAAGTTGGATTTTGTTTTAACCAAGTTTTACTGTGTAATTTATGCAAAAACCCAAATTAGGACAAATGTCTGTCTAGGACTCTATTTTGGGTCAAGACGGATTCTGATGGTCAAATTGAAGGTACCAACCGTAGAGAATAGTTTTCGATGAATTTTAGAGGCTTTAGGTGAATTTTATCCTGACCAGAACCTCATTTAATTAAGCAGGTCTATTTTTAAGGTTTCGAAAGTCATTTAATTCTCAAAACACGTGAAAACCCTTTTCTGTCTGTTGTAACCAACTTGTTAGCCTTTTAGGACCATTTGACCCTTAAATTAACCCCTGAGAAAACCCATGGTTGTACTTCATTCAAGTTATGATGGTAAATTTATAGTTTTAACCCTGGCTTCTTGTCTTTATGTCAGAATGCTAATGAAATGAATTATTACCTTTTGAAGGTTATGTAGGAGCATTTAAAGACTTAATTAGATCAAATTGAGTTGGTTTATGGCTCATGATGGTGTTCCCATCAATAGGTGTGCCATCAATTTGACGGTTGGGGCCGCGAATGAAGGAGACGAAGAGTACCATCGGAGCTTGGTCGGAGAGGGGCCGGAGGTATTGTTAGGAAGATGCTTTTGGCCCCAAACCTTGCTAAAATGCTTGGCCATGTGACAGGGGTTCTTTTATAGGCCATAGAAAGCCCTTCCAAGCTTGGAAAGAAGCTTCCAAGCTTGGAAGGTTTTTGCGAAGTAGGATACCCGAATCTTTGAAAGGTTTGTATGGCCTTTTGGGAAAGACTTAGAGCCCAAGGAATGGCTAAAATGGAAGAAAACTTCCCAAGGAATCCTCGTAGGAATTTTGGTAGAGATTTATTGAGAATCGAGCGAGAAATCCTCTCTCGAAACATGACGGTGAAGGTTTAACCTTCCAAAAATGGCGTGGGGACCTATTTATGAAAATGATGACAAAGTTAGGGGCCTTTTTGTAAGGATTTTGAAAGTTAAGAGCATATGTGTGATATAAAAGAATCAAACATGATCAAATTGCGAAGAAGGTCAAGACAGTCTCAAATTAGGCCCAAATTTTGGTACAAACCTAATTTGGACCTAAGGAATCCAATGGTGAAGTTGGATTTTGGTTTTGACCAAGTTTTACTATGTAATTTATGCAAAAACCCAAATTAGGATAAATGTCTGTCTAGGACTCTATTTTGGGTCAAGACGGATTCTGATGGTCAAATTGAAGGTACCAACCCTAGAGAATATTTTTCGATGAATTTTAAAGGGTTTAGGTGAATTTTATCCTGACCAGAACCTCATTTAATTAAGCAGGTCTATTTTTAAGGTTTCGAAAGTCATTTAATTCTCAAAACACGTGAAAACCCTTTTCTGTCTGTTCTAACCAACTTGTTAGCCTTTTAGGACCATTTGACCCTTAAATTAACCCCTGAGAAAAGCCATGGTTGTACTTCATTCAAGTTATCATGGTAAATTTATAGTTTTAACCCTGGCTTCTTGTCTTTATGTCAGAATGCTAATGAAATGAATTATCACCTTTTGAAGGTTATGTAGGAGCATTTAAAGTCTTAATTAGATCAAATTGAGTTGGTTTATGGCTCATGATGGTGTTCCCATCAATAGGTGTGCCTTCAATTTGACGGTTGGGGACGCGAATGAAGGAGACGAAGAGGACCATCGGAGCTTGGTCGGAGAGGGGCCAGAGGTATTGTTAGGAAGATGCTTTTGGCCCCAAACCTTGCTAGAAAGCTTGGCCATGTGACAGGGGTTCTTTTATACGCCATAGAAAGCCCTTCCAAGCTTGGAAAGAAGGTTTTTGCGAAGTAGGATACCCGAATCTTTGAAAGGTTTGTATGGCCTTTTGGGAAAGACTTAGAGCCCAAGGAATTGCTCAAATGGAAGGTAACTTCCCAAGGAATCCTCGTATGAATTTTGGTAGAGATTGATTGAGAATCGAGCGAGAAATCCTCTCTCGAAACATGACGGTGAAGGTTTAACCTTCCAAAAATGGCGTGGGGACCTAATTATGAAAATGATGACAAAGTTAGGGGCCTTTTTGTAAGGATTTTGAAAGTTAAGGGCATATGTGTGATATAAAAGAATCAAACATGATCAAATTGCGAACAAGGTCAAGAGAGTCTCAAATTAGGCCCAAATTTTGGTACAAACCTAATTTGGACCTAAGGAATCCAATGGTGAAGTTGGATTTTGGTTTTGACCAAGTTTTACTATGTAATTTATGCAAAAACCCAAATTAGGACAAATGTCTGTCTAGGACTCTATTTTGGGTCAAGACGGATTCTGATGGTCAAATTGAAGGTACCAACCCTAGAGAATATTTTTCGATGAATTTTAGAGGGTTTAGGTGAATTTTATCCTGACCAGAACCTCATTTAACTAAGCAGGTCTATTTTTAAGGTTTCGAAAGTCATTTAATTCTCAAAACACGTGAAAACCCTTTTCTGTCTGTTCTAACCAACTTGTTAGCCTTTTAGGACCATTTGACCCTTAAATTAACCCCTGAGAAAACCCATGGTTGTACTTCATTCAAGTTATCGTGGTAAATTTATAGTTTTAACCCTGGCTTCTTGTCTTTATGTCAGAATGCTAATGAAATGAATTATTACCTTTTGAAGGTTATGTAGGAGCATTTAAAGACTTAATTAGATCAAATTGAGTTGGTTTATGGCTCATGATGGTGTTCCCATCAATAGGTGTGCCTTCAATTTGACGGTTGGGGACCCGAATGAAGGAGACGAAGAGGACCATCGGAGCTTGGTCGGAGAGGGGCCAGAGGTATTGTTAGGAAGATGCTTTTGGCCCCAAACCTTGCTAGAAAGCTTGGCCATGTGACAGGGGTTCTTTTATAGGCCATAGAAAGCCCTTCCAAGCTTGGAAAGAAGCTTCCAAGCTCGGAAGGTTTTTGCGAAGTAGGATACCCGAATCTTTGAAAGGTTTGTATGGCCTTTTGGGAAAGACTTAGAGCCCAAGGAATTGCTCAAATGGAAGGTAACTTCCCAAGGAATCCTCGTATGAATTTTGGTAGAGATTGATTGAGAATCTAGCGAGAAATCCTCTCTCGAAACTTGACGGTGAAGGTTTAACCTTCCAAAAATGGTGTGGGGACCTAATTATGAAAATGATGACAAAGTTAGGGGCCTTTTTGTAAGGATTTTGAAAGTTAAGGGCATATGTGTGATATAAAAGAATCAAACATGATCAAATTGCGAACAAGGTCAAGACAGTCTCAAATTAGGCCCAAATTTTGGTACAAACCTAATTTGGACCTAAGGAATCCAATGGTGAAGTTGGATTTTGGTTTTCACCAAGTTTTACCGTGTAATTTATGCAAAAACCCAAATTAGGACAAATGTCTGTCTAGGACTCTATTTTGGGTCAAGACGGATTCTGATGGTCAAATTGAAGGTACCAACCCTAGAGAATATTTTTCGATGAATTTTAGAGTGTTTAGGAGAATTTTATCCTGACCAGAACCTCATTTAATTAAGCAGGTCTATTTTTAA
Organism: Thalassia testudinum; assembly: GCA_037157565.1. Classification (NCBI taxonomy): domain Eukaryota; kingdom Viridiplantae; phylum Streptophyta; class Magnoliopsida; order Alismatales; family Hydrocharitaceae; genus Thalassia; species Thalassia testudinum. Next base: position 38,020,133 of record JAZHRO010000056.1, read on the forward strand.
GGTTTCGAAAGTTATTTAATTCTCAAAACACGTGAAAACCCTTTTCTGTCTGTTCTAACCAACTTGTTAGCCTTTTAGGACGATTTGACCCTTAAATTAACCCCTGAGAAAACCCATGGTTGTACTTCATTCAAGTTATGATGGTAAATTTATAGTTTTAACCCTGGCTTCTTGTCTTTATGTCAGAATGCTAATGAAATGAATTATTACCTTTTCAAGGTTATGTAGGAGCATTTAAAGACTTAATTAGATCAAATTGAGTTGGTTTATGGCTCATGATGGTGTTCCCATCAATAGGTGTGCCTTCAATTTGACGGTTGGGGACCCGAATGAAGGAGACGAAGAGGACCATCGGAGCTTGGTCGGAGAGGGGCCAGAGGTATTGTTAGGAAGATGCTTTTGGCCCCAAACCTTGCTAGAAAGCTTGGCCATGTGACAGGGGTTCTTTTATAGGCCATAGAAAGCCCTTCCAAGCTTGGAAAGAAGCTTCCAAGCTCGGAAGGTTTTTGCGAAGTAGGATACCCGAATCTTTGAAAGGTTTGTATGGCCTTTTGGGAAAGACTTAGAGCCCAAGGAATTGCTCAAATGGAAGGTAACTTCCCAAGGAATCCTCGTATGAATTTTGGTAGAGATTGATTGAGAATCTAGCGAGAAATCCTCTCTCGAAACTTGACGGTGAAGGTTTAACCTTCCAAAAATGGCGTGGGGACCTAATTATGAAAATGATGACAAAGTTAGGGGCCTTTTTGTAAGGATTTTGAAAGTTAAGGGCATATGTGTGATATAAAAGAATCAAACATGATCAAATTGCGAACAAGGTCAAGACAGTCTCAAATTAGGCCCAAATTTTGGTACAAACCTAATTTGGACCTAAGGAATCCAATGGTGAAGTTGGATTTTGGTTTTCACCAAGTTTTACTGTGTAATTTATGCAAAAACCCAAATTAGGACAAATGTCTGTCTAGGACTCTATTTTGGGTCAAGACGGATTCTGATGGTCAAATTGAAGGTACCAACCCTAGAGAATATTTTTCGATGAATTTTAGAGTGTTTAGGAGAATTTTATCCTGACCAGAACCTCATTTAATTAAGCAGGTCTATTTTTAAGGTTTCGAAAGTCATTTAATTCTCAAAACACGTGAAAACCCTTTTCTGTCTGTTCTAACCAACTTGTTAGCCTTTTAGGACCATTTGACCCTTAAATTAACCCCTGAGAAAACCCATGGTTGTACTTCATTCAAGTTATGATGGTAAATTTATAGTTTTAACCCTGGCTTCTTGTCTTTATGTCAGAATGCTAATGAAATGAATTATTACCTTTTGAAGGTTATGTAGGAGCATTTAAAGACTTAATTAGATCAAATTGAGTTGGTTTATGGCTCATGATGGTGTTCCCATCAATAGGTGTGCCTTCAATTTGACGATTGGGGCCGCAAATGAAGGAGACGAAGAGTACCATCGGAGCTTGGTCGGAGAGGGGCCGGAGGTATTGTTAGGAAGATGCTTTTGGCCCCAAACCTTGCTAAAAAGCTTGGCCATGTGACAGGGGTTCTTTTATAGGCCATAGAAAGCCCTTCCAAGCTTGGAAAGAAGCTTCCAAGCTCGGAAGGTTTTTGCGAAGTAGGATACCCGAATCTTTGAAAGGTTTGAATGAACTTTTGGGAAAGACTTAGAGCCCAAGTAATGGCTAAAATGGAAGGTAACTTCCCAAGGAATCCTCGTATGAATTTTGGTAGAGATTGATTGAGAATCGAGCGAGAAATCCTCTCTCGAAACATGACGGTGAAGGTTTAACCTTCCAAAAATGGCGTGGGGACCTAATTATGAAAATGATGACAAAGTTAGGGGCCTTTTTGTAAGGATTTTGAAAGTTAAGGGCATATGTGTGATATAAAAGAATCAAACATGATCAAATTGCGAACAAGGTCAAGAGAGTCTCAAATTAGGCCCAAATTTTGGTACAAACCTAATTTGGACCTAAGGAATCCAATGGTGAAGTTGGATTTTGGTTTTGACCAAGTTTTACTATGTAATTTATGCAAAAACCCAAATTAGGATAAATGTCTGTCTAGGACTCTATTTTGGGTCAAGACGGATTCTGATGGTCAAATTGAAGGTACGAACCCTAGAGAATATTTTTCGATGAATTTTAAAGGGTTTAGGTGAATTTTATCCTGACCAGAACCTCATTTAATTAAGCAGGTCTATTTTTAAGGTTTCGAAAGTCATTTAATTCTCAAAACACGTGAAAACCCTTTTCTGTCTGTTCTAACCAACTTGTTAGCCTTTTAGGACCATTTGACCCTTAAATTTACCCCTGAGAAAACCCATGGTTGTACTTCATTCAAGTTATGATGGTAAATTTATAGTTTTAACCCTGGCTACTTGTCTTTATGTCAGAATGCTAATGAAATGAATTATTACCTTTTGAAGGTTATGTAGGAGCATTTAAAGACTTAATTAGATCAAATTGAGTTGGTTTATGGCTCATGATGGTGTTCCCATCAATAGGTGTGCCTTCAATTTGACGGTTGGGGACCCGAATGAAGGAGACGAAGAGGACCATCGGAGCTTGGTCGGAGAGGGGCCAGAGGTATTGTTAGGAAGATGCTTTTGGCCCCAAACCTTGCTAGAAAGCTTGGCCATGTGACAGGGGTTCTTTTATAGGCCATAGAAAGCCCTTCCAAGCTTGGAAAGAAGCTTCCAAGCTCGGAAGGTTTTCGCGAAGTAGGATACCCGAATCTTTGAAAGGTTTGTATGGCCTTTTGGGAAAGACTTAGAGCCCAAGGAATTGCTCAAATGGAAGGTAACTTCCCAAGGAATCCTCGTATGAATTTTGGTAGAGATTGATTGAGAATCGAGCGAGAAATCCTCTCTCGAAACTTGACGGTGAAGGTTTAACCTTCCAAAAATGGCGTGGGGACCTAATTATGAAAATGATGACAAAGTTAGGGGCCTTTTTGTAAGGATTTTGAAAGTTAAGGGCATATGTGTGATATAAAAGAATCAAACATGATCAAATTGCGAACAAGGTCAAGACAGTCTCAAATTAGGCCCAAATTTTGGTACAAACCTAATTTGGACCTAAGGAATCCAATGGTGAAGTTGGATTTTGGTTTTCACCAAGTTTTACTGTGTAATTTATGCAAAAACCCAAATTAGGACAAATGTCTGTCTAGGACTCTATTTTGGGTCAAGACGGATTCTGATGGTCAAATTGAAGGTACCAACCCTAGAGAATATTTTTCGATGAATTTTAGAGGGTTTAGGTGAATTTTATCCTGACCAGAACCTCATTTAATTAAGCAGGTCTATTTTTAAGACTTCGAAAGTCATTTAATTCTCAAAACACGTGAAAACCCTTTTCTGTCTGTTGTAACCAACTTGTTAGCCTTTTAGGACCATTTGACCCTTAAATTAACCCCAGAGAAAACCGATGGATGTACTTCATTCAAGTTATGATGGTAAATTTATAGTTTTAACCCTGGCTTCTTGTCTTCTTGTCAGAATGCTAATGAAATGAATTATTACCTTTTGAAGGTTATGTAGGAGCATTTAAAGACTTAATTAGATCAAATTGAGTTGGTTTATGGCTCGTGATGGTGTTCCCATCAATAGGTGTGCCTTCAATTTGACGGTTGGGGACGCGAATGAAGGAGACGAAGAGGACCATCGGAGCTTGGTCGGAGAGGGGCCAGAGGTATTGTCAGGAAGATGCTTTTGGCCCCAAACCTTGCTAGAAAGCTTGGCCATGTGACAGGGGTTCTTTTATATGCCATAGAAAGCCCTTCCAAGCTTGGAAAGAAGCTTCCAAGCTCGGAAGGTTTTTGCGAAGTAGGATACCCGAATCTTTGAAAGGTTTGTATGGCCTTTTGGGAAAGGCTTAGAGCCCAAGGAATGGCTCAAATGGAAGGTAACTTCCCAAGGAATCCTCGTATGAATTTTGGTAGAGATTGATTGAGAATCGAGCGAGAAATCCTCTCTCGAAACTTGACGGTGAAGGTTTAACCTTCCAAAAATGGCGTGAGGACCTAATTATGAAAATGATGACAAAGTTAGGGGCCTTTTTGTAAGGATTTTGAAAGTTAAGGGCATATGTGTGATATAAAAGAATCAAACATGATCAAATTGCGAACAAGGTCAAGACAGTCTCAAATTAGGCCCAAATTTTGGTACAAACCTAATTTGGACCTAAGGAATCCAATGGTGAAGTTGGATTTTGGTTTTGACCAAGTTTTACTATGTAATTTATGCAAAAACCCAAATTAGGACAAATGTCTGTCTAGGACTCTATTTTGGGTCAAGACGGATTCTGATGGTCAAATTGAAGGTACCAACCCTAGAGAATATTTTTCGATGAATTTTAGAGGGTTTAGGTGAATTTTATCCTGACCAGAACCTCATTTAACTAAGCAGGTCTATTTTTAAGGTTTCGAAAGTCATTTAATTCTCAAAACACGTGAAAACCCTTTTCTGTCTGTTCTAACCAACTTGTTAGCCTTTTAGGACCATTTGACCCTTAAATTAACCCCTGAGAAAACCCATGGTTGTACTTCATTCAAGTTATCGTGGTAAATTTATAGTTTTAACCCTGGCTTCTTGTCTTTATGTCAGAATGCTAATGAAATGAATTATTACCTTTTGAAGGTTATGTAGGAGCATTTAAAGACTTAATTAGATCAAATTGAGTTGGTTTATGGCTCATGATGGTGTTCCCATCAATAGGTGTGCCTTCAATTTGACGGTTGGGGACCCGAATGAAGGAGACGAAGAGGACCATCGGAGCTTGGTCGGAGAGGGGCCAGAGGTATTGTTAGGAAGATGCTTTTGGCCCCAAACCTTGCTAGAAAGCTTGGCCATGTGACAGGGGTTCTTTTATACGCCATAGAAAGCCCTTCCAAGCTTGGAAAGAAGGTTTTTGCGAAGTAGGATACCCGAATCTTTGAAAGGTTTGTATGGCCTTTTGGGAAAGACTTAGAGCCCAAGGAATTGCTCAAATGGAAGGTAACTTCCCAAGGAATCCTCGTATGAATTTTGGTAGAGATTGATTGAGAATCGAGCGAGAAATCCTCTCTCGAAACATGACGGTGAAGGTTTAACCTTCCAAAAATGGCGTGGGGACCTAATTATGAAAATGATGACAAAGTTAGGGGCCTTTTTGTAAGGATTTTGAAAGTTAAGGGCATATGTGTGATATAAAAGAATCAAACATGATCAAATTGCGAACAAGGTCAAGAGAGTCTCAAATTAGGCCCAAATTTTGGTACAAACCTAATTTGGACCTAAGGAATCCAATGGTGAAGTTGGATTTTGGTTTTGACCAAGTTTTACTATGTAATTTATGCAAAAACCCAAATTAGGACAAATGTCTGTCTAGGACTCTATTTTGGGTCAAGACGGATTCTGATGGTCAAATTGAAGGTACCAACCCTAGAGAATATTTTTCGATGAATTTTAGAGGGTTTAGGTGAATTTTATCCTGACCAGAACCTCATTTAACTAAGCAGGTCTATTTTTAAGGTTTCGAAAGTCATTTAATTCTCAAAACACGTGAAAACCCTTTTCTGTCTGTTCTAACCAACTTGTTAGCCTTTTAGGACCATTTGACCCTTAAATTAACCCCTGAGAAAACCCATGGTTGTACTTCATTCAAGTTATCGTGGTAAATTTATAGTTTTAACCCTGGCTTCTTGTCTTTATGTCAGAATGCTAATGAAATGAATTATTACCTTTTGAAGGTTATGTAGGAGCATTTAAAGACTTAATTAGATCAAATTGAGTTGGTTTATGGCTCATGATGGTGTTCCCATCAATAGGTGTGCCTTCAATTTGACGGTTGGGGACCCGAATGAAGGAGACGAAGAGGACCATCGGAGCTTGGTCGGAGAGGGGCCAGAGGTATTGTTAGGAAGATGCTTTTGGCCCCAAACCTTGCTAGAAAGCTTGGCCATGTGACAGGGGTTCTTTTATAGGCCATAGAAAGCCCTTCCAAGCTTGGAAAGAAGCTTCCAAGCTCGGAAGGTTTTTGCGAAGTAGGATACCCGAATCTTTGAAAGGTTTGTATGGCCTTTTGGGAAAGACTTAGAGCCCAAGGAATTGCTCAAATGGAAGGTAACTTCCCAAGGAATCCTCGTATGAATTTTGGTAGAGATTGATTGAGAATCTAGCGAGAAATCCTCTCTCGAAACTTGACGGTGAAGGTTTAACCTTCCAAAAATGGCGTGGGGACCTAATTATGAAAATGATGACAAAGTTAGGGGCCTTTTTGTAAGGATTTTGAAAGTTAAGGGCATATGTGTGATATAAAAGAATCAAACATGATCAAATTGCGAACAAGGTCAAGACAGTCTCAAATTAGGCCCAAATTTTGGTACAAACCTAATTTGGACCTAAGGAATCCAATGGTGAAGTTGGATTTTGGTTTTCACCAAGTTTTACTGAGTAATTTATGCAAAAACCCAAATTAGGACAAATGTCTGTCTAGGACTCTATTTTGGGTCAAGACGGATTCTGATGGTCAAATTGAAGGTACCAACCCTAGAGAATATTTTTCGATGAATTTTAGAGTGTTTAGGAGAATTTTATCCTGACCAGAACCTCATTTAATTAAGCAGGTCTATTTTTAAGGTTTCGAAAGTTATTTAATTCTCAAAACACGTGAAAACCCTTTTCTGTCTGTTCTAACCAACTTGTTAGCCTTTTAGGACGATTTGACCCTTAAATTAACCCCTGAGAAAACCCATGGTTGTACTTCATTCAAGTTATGATGGTAAATTTATAGTTTTAACCCTGGCTTCTTGTCTTTATGTCAGAATGCTAATGAAATGAATTATTACCTTTTCAAGGTTATGTAGGAGCATTTAAAGACTTAATTAGATCAAATTGAGTTGGTTTATGGCTCATGATGGTGTTCCCATCAATAGGTGTGCCTTCAATTTGACGGTTGGGGACCCGAATGAAGGAGACGAAGAGGACCATCGGAGCTTGGTCGGAGAGGGGCCAGAGGTATTGTTAGGAAGATGCTTTTGGCCCCAAACCTTGCTAGAAAGCTTGGCCATGTGACAGGGGTTCTTTTATAGGCCATAGAAAGCCCTTCCAAGCTTGGAAAGAAGCTTCCAAGCTCGGAAGGTTTTTGCGAAGTAGGATACCCGAATCTTTGAAAGGTTTGTATGGCCTTTTGGGAAAGACTTAGAGCCCAAGGAATTGCTCAAATGGAAGGTAACTTCCCAAGGAATCCTCGTATGAATTTTGGTAGAGATTGATTGAGAATCTAGCGAGAAATCCTCTCTCGAAACTTGACGGTGAAGGTTTAACCTTCCAAAAATGGCGTGGGGACCTAATTATGAAAATGATGACAAAGTTAGGGGCCTTTTTGTAAGGATTTTGAAAGTTAAGGGCATATGTGTGATATAAAAGAATCAAACATGATCAAATTGCGAACAAGGTCAAGACAGTCTCAAATTAGGCCCAAATTTTGGTACAAACCTAATTTGGACCTAAGGAATCCAATGGTGAAGTTGGATTTTGGTTTTCACCAAGTTTTACTGTGTAATTTATGCAAAAACCCAAATTAGGACAAATGTCTGTCTAGGACTCTATTTTGGGTCAAGACGGATTCTGATGGTCAAATTGAAGGTACCAACCCTAGAGAATATTTTTCGATGAATTTTAGAGTGTTTAGGAGAATTTTATCCTGACCAGAACCTCATTTAATTAAGCAGGTCTATTTTTAAGGTTTCGAAAGTCATTTAATTCTCAAAACACGTGAAAACCCTTTTCTGTCTGTTCTAACCAACTTGTTAGCCTTTTAGGACCATTTGACCCTTAAATTAACCCCTGAGAAAACCCATGGTTTTACTTCATTCAAGTTATGATGGTAAATTTATAGTTTTAACCCTGGCTTCTTGTCTTTATGTCAGAATGCTAATGAAATGAATTATTACCTTTTGAAGGTTATGTAGGAGCATTTAAAGACTTAATTAGATCAAATTGAGTTGGTTTATGGCTCATGATGGTGTTCCCATCAATAGGTGTGCCTTCAATTTGACGATTGGGGCCGCAAATGAAGGAGACGAAGAGTACCATCGGAGCTTGGTCGGAGAGGGGCCGGAGGTATTGTTAGGAAGATGCTTTTGGCCCCAAACCTTGCTAAAAAGCTTGGCCATGTGACAGGGGTTCTTTTATAGGCCATAGAAAGCCCTTCCAAGCTTGGAAAGAAGCTTCCAAGCTCGGAAGGTTTTTGCGAAGTAGGATACCCGAATCTTTGAAAGGTTTGAATGAACTTTTGGGAAAGACTTAGAGCCCAAGTAATGGCTAAAATGGAAGGTAACTTCCCAAGGAATCCTCGTATGAATTTTGGTAGAGATTGATTGAGAATCGAGCGAGAAATCCTCTCTCGAAACATGACGGTGAAGGTTTAACCTTCCAAAAATGGCGTGGGGACCTAATTATGAAAATGATGACAAAGTTAGGGGCCTTTTTGTAAGGATTTTGAAAGTTAAGGGCATATGTGTGATATAAAAGAATCAAACATGATCAAATTGCGAACAAGGTCAAGAGAGTCTCAAATTAGGCCCAAATTTTGGTACAAACCTAATTTGGACCTAAGGAATCCAATGGTGAAGTTGGATTTTGGTTTTGACCAAGTTTTACTATGTAATTTATGCAAAAACCCAAATTAGGATAAATGTCTGTCTAGGACTCTATTTTGGGTCAAGACGGATTCTGATGGTCAAATTGAAGGTACGAACCCTAGAGAATATTTTTCGATGAATTTTAAAGGGTTTAGGTGAATTTTATCCTGACCAGAACCTCATTTAATTAAGCAGGTCTATTTTTAAGGTTTCGAAAGTCATTTAATTCTCAAAACACGTGAAAACCCTTTTCTGTCTGTTCTAACCAACTTGTTAGCCTTTTAGGACCATTTGACCCTTAAATTTACCCCTGAGAAAACCCATGGTTGTACTTCATTCAAGTTATGATGGTAAATTTATAGTTTTAACCCTGGCTACTTGTCTTTATGTCAGAATGCTAATGAAATGAATTATTACCTTTTGAAGGTTATGTAGGAGCATTTAAAGACTTAATTAGATCAAATTGAGTTGGTTTATGGCTCATGATGGTGTTCCCATCAATAGGTGTGCCTTCAATTTGACGGTTGGGGACCCGAATGAAGGAGACGAAGAGGACCATCGGAGCTTGGTCGGAGAGGGGCCAGAGGTATTGTTAGGAAGATGCTTTTGGCCCCAAACCTTGCTAGAAAGCTTGGCCATGTGACAGGGGTTCTTTTATAGGCCATAGAAAGCCCTTCCAAGCTTGGAAAGAAGCTTCCAAGCTCGGAAGGTTTTCGCGAAGTAGGATACCCGAATCTTTGAAAGGTTTGTATGGCCTTTTGGGAAAGACTTAGAGCCCAAGGAATTGCTCAAATGGAAGGTAACTTCCCAAGGAATCCTCGTATGAATTTTGGTAGAGATTGATTGAGAATCGAGCGAGAAATCCTCTCTCGAAACTTGACGGTGAAGGTTTAACCTTCCAAAAATGGCGTGGGGACCTAATTATGAAAATGATGACAAAGTTAGGGGCCTTTTTGTAAGGATTTTGAAAGTTAAGGGCATATGTGTGATATAAAAGAATCAAACATGATCAAATTGCGAACAAGGTCAAGACAGTCTCAAATTAGGCCCAAATTTTGGTACAAACCTAATTTGGACCTAAGGAATCCAATGGTGAAGTTGGATTTTGGTTTTCACCAAGTTTTACTGTGTAATTTATGCAAAAACCCAAATTAGGACAAATGTCTGTCTAGGACTCTATTTTGGGTCAAGACGGATTCTGATGGTCAAATTGAAGGTACCAACCCTAGAGAATATTTTTCGATGAATTTTAGAGGGTTTAGGTGAATTTTATCCTGACCAGAACCTCATTTAATTAAGCAGGTCTATTTTTAAGACTTCGAAAGTCATTTAATTCTCAAAACACGTGAAAACCCTTTTCTGTCTGTTGTAACCAACTTGTTAGCCTTTTAGGACCATTTGACCCTTAAATTAACCCCAGAGAAAACCGATGGATGTACTTCATTCAAGTTATGATGGTAAATTTATAGTTTTAACCCTGGCTTCTTGTCTTCTTGTCAGAATGCTAATGAAATGAATTATTACCTTTTGAAGGTTATGTAGGAGCATTTAAAGACTTAATTAGATCAAATTGAGTTGGTTTATGGCTCGTGATGGTGTTCCCATCAATAGGTGTGCCTTCAATTTGACGGTTGGGGACGCGAATGAAGGAGACGAAGAGGACCATCGGAGCTTGGTCGGAGAGGGGCCAGAGGTATTGTCAGGAAGATGCTTTTGGCCCCAAACCTTGCTAGAAAGCTTGGCCATGTGACAGGGGTTCTTTTATATGCCATAGAAAGCCCTTCCAAGCTTGGAAAGAAGCTTCCAAGCTCGGAAGGTTTTTGCGAAGTAGGATACCCGAATCTTTGAAAGGTTTGTATGGCCTTTTGGGAAAGGCTTAGAGCCCAAGGAATGGCTCAAATGGAAGGTAACTTCCCAAGGAATCCTCGTATGAATTTTGGTAGAGATTGATTGAGAATCGAGCGAGAAATCCTCTCTCGAAACTTGACGGTGAAGGTTTAACCTTCCAAAAATGGCGTGAGGACCTAATTATGAAAATGATGACAAAGTTAGGGGCCTTTTTGTAAGGATTTTGAAAGTTAAGGGCATATGTGTGATATAAAAGAATCAAACATGATCAAATTGCGAACAAGGTCAAGACAGTCTCAAATTAGGCCCAAATTTTGGTACAAACCTAATTTGGACCTAAGGAATCCAATGGTGAAGTTGGATTTTGGTTTTGACCAAGTTTTACTATGTAATTTATGCAAAAACCCAAATTAGGACAAATGTCTGTCTAGGACTCTATTTTGGGTCAAGACGGATTCTGATGGTCAAATTGAAGGTACCAACCCTAGAGAATATTTTTCGATGAATTTTAGAGGGTTTAGGTGAATTTTATCCTGACCAGAACCTCATTTAACTAAGCAGGTCTATTTTTAAGGTTTCGAAAGTCATTTAATTCTCAAAACACGTGAAAACCCTTTTCTGTCTGTTCTAACCAACTTGTTAGCCTTTTAGGACCATTTGACCCTTAAATTAACCCCTGAGAAAAGCCATGGTTGTACTTCATTCAAGTTATGGTGGTAAATTTATAGTTTTAACCCTGGCTTCTTGTCTTTATGTCAGAATGCTAATGAAATGAATTATTACCTTTTGAAGGTTATGTAGGAGCATTTAAAGACTTAATTAGATCAAATTGAGTTGGTTTATGGCTCATGATGGTGTTCCCATCAATAGGTGTGCCTTCAATTTGACGGTTGGGGACCCGAATGAAGGAGACGAAGAGGACCATCGGAGCTTGGTCGGAGAGGGGCCAGAGGTATTGTTAGGAAGATGCTTTTGGCCCCAAACCTTGCTAGAAAGCTTGGCCATGTGACAGGGGTTCTTTTATAGGCCATAGAAAGCCCTTCCAAGCTTGGAAAGAAGCTTCCAAGCTCGGAAGGTTTTTGCGAAGTAGGATACCCGAATCTTTGAAAGGTTTGTATGGCCTTTTGGGAAAGACTTAGAGCCCAAGGAATCGCTCAAGTGGAAGGTAACTTCCCAAGGAATCCTCGTATGAATTTTGGTAGAGATTGATTGAGAATCGAGCGAGAAATCCTCTGTCGAAACTTGACGGTGAAGGTTTAACCTTCCAAAAATGGCGTGGGGACCTAATTATGAAAATGATGACAAAGTTAGGGGCCTTTTTGTAAGGATTTTGAAAGTTAAGGGCATATGTGTGATATAAAAGAATCAAACATGATCAAATTGCGAACAAGGTCAAGACAGTCTCAAATTAGGCCGAAATTTTGGTACAAACCTAATTTGGACCTAGGGAATCCAATGGTGAAGTTGGATTTTGGTTTTGACCAAGTTTTACCGTGTAATTTATGCAAAAACCCAAATTAGGACAAATGTCTGTCTAGGACTCTATTTCGGGTCAAGATGGATTCTGATGGACAAATTGAAGGTACCAACCCTAGAGAATATTTTTCGATGACTTTTAGAGGGTTTAGGTGAATTTTATCCTGACCAGAACCTCATTTAATTAAGCAGGTCTATTTTTGAGCTTTCGAAAGTCATTTAATTCTCAAAATACGTGAAAACCCTTTTCTGTCTGTTCTAACCAACTTGTTAGCCTTTTAGGACCATTTGACCCTTAAATTAACCCCTGAGAAAAGCCATGGTTGTACTTCATTCAAGTTATGATGGTAAATTTATAGTTTTAACCCTGGCTTCTTGTCTTTATGTCAGAATGCTAATGAAATGAATTATTACCTTTTGAAGGTTATGTAGGAGCATTTAAAGACTTAATTAGATCAAATTGAGTTGGTTTATGGCTCATGATGGTGTTCCCATCAATAGGTGTGCCTTCAATTTGACGATTGGGGCCGCAAATGAAGGAGACGAAGAGTACCATCGGAGCTTGGTCGGAGAGGGGCCGGAGGTATTGTTAGGAAGATGCTTTTGGCCCCAAACCTTGCTAAAAAGCTTGGCCATGTGACAGGGGTTCTTTTATAGGCCATAGAAAGCCCTTCCAAGCTTGGAAAGAAGCTTCCAAGCTCGGAAGGTTTTTGCGAAGTAGGATACCCGAATCTTTGAAAGGTTTGAATGAACTTTTGGGAAAGACTTAGAGCCCAAGTAATGGCTAAAATGGAAGGTAACTTCCCAAGGAATCCTCGTATGAATTTTGGTAGAGATTGATTGAGAATCGAGCGAGAAATCCTCTCTCGAAACATGACGGTGAAGGTTTAACCTTCCAAAAATGGCGTGGGGACCTAATTATGAAAATGATGACAAAGTTAGGGGCCTTTTTGTAAGGATTTTGAAAGTTAAGGGCATATGTGTGATATAAAAGAATCAAACATGATCAAATTGCGAACAAGGTCAAGAGAGTCTCAAATTAGGCCCAAATTTTGGTACAAACCTAATTTGGACCTAAGGAATCCAATGGTGAAGTTGGATTTTGGTTTTGACCAAGTTTTACTATGTAATTTATGCAAAAACCCAAATTAGGATAAATGTCTGTCTAGGACTCTATTTTGGGTCAAGACGGATTCTGATGGTCAAATTGAAGGTACGAACCCTAGAGAATATTTTTCGATGAATTTTAAAGGGTTTAGGTGAATTTTATCCTGACCAGAACCTCATTTAATTAAGCAGGTCTATTTTTAAGGTTTCGAAAGTCATTTAATTCTCAAAACACGTGAAAACCCTTTTCTGTCTGTTCTAACCAACTTGTTAGCCTTTTAGGACCATTTGACCCTTAAATTTACCCCTGAGAAAACCCATGGTTGTACTTCATTCAAGTTATGATGGTAAATTTATAGTTTTAACCCTGGCTACTTGTCTTTATGTCAGAATGCTAATGAAATGAATTATTACCTTTTGAAGGTTATGTAGGAGCATTTAAAGACTTAATTAGATCAAATTGAGTTGGTTTATGGCTCATGATGGTGTTCCCATCAATAGGTGTGCCTTCAATTTGACGGTTGGGGACCCGAATGAAGGAGACGAAGAGGACCATCGGAGCTTGGTCGGAGAGGGGCCAGAGGTATTGTTAGGAAGATGCTTTTGGCCCCAAACCTTGCTAGAAAGCTTGGCCATGTGACAGGGGTTCTTTTATAGGCCATAGAAAGCCCTTCCAAGCTTGGAAAGAAGCTTCCAAGCTCGGAAGGTTTTCGCGAAGTAGGATACCCGAATCTTTGAAAGGTTTGTATGGCCTTTTGGGAAAGACTTAGAGCCCAAGGAATTGCTCAAATGGAAGGTAACTTCCCAAGGAATCCTCGTATGAATTTTGGTAGAGATTGATTGAGAATCGAGCGAGAAATCCTCTCTCGAAACTTGACGGTGAAGGTTTAACCTTCCAAAAATGGCGTGGGGACCTAATTATGAAAATGATGACAAAGTTAGGGGCCTTTTTGTAAGGATTTTGAAAGTTAAGGGCATATGTGTGATATAAAAGAATCAAACATGATCAAATTGCGAACAAGGTCAAGACAGTCTCAAATTAGGCCCAAATTTTGGTACAAACCTAATTTGGACCTAAGGAATCCAATGGTGAAGTTGGATTTTGGTTTTCACCAAGTTTTACTGTGTAATTTATGCAAAAACCCAAATTAGGACAAATGTCTGTCTAGGACTCTATTTTGGGTCAAGACGGATTCTGATGGTCAAATTGAAGGTACCAACCCCAGAGAATATTTTTCGATGAATTTTAGAGGGTTTAGGTGAATTTTATCCTGACCAGAACCTCATTTAATTAAGCAGGTCTATTTTTAAGACTTCGAAAGTCATTTAATTCTCAAAACACGTGAAAACCCTTTTCTGTCTGTTGTAACCAACTTGTTAGCCTTTTAGGACCATTTGACCCTTAAATTAACCCCAGAGAAAACCGATGGATGTACTTCATTCAAGTTATGATGGTAAATTTATAGTTTTAACCCTGGCTTCTTGTCTTCTTGTCAGAATGCTAATGAAATGAATTATTACCTTTTGAAGGTTATGTAGGAGCATTTAAAGACTTAATTAGATCAAATTGAGTTGGTTTATGGCTCGTGATGGTGTTCCCATCAATAGGTGTGCCTTCAATTTGACGGTTGGGGACGCGAATGAAGGAGACGAAGAGGACCATCGGAGCTTGGTCGGAGAGGGGCCAGAGGTATTGTCAGGAAGATGCTTTTGGCCCCAAACCTTGCTAGAAAGCTTGGCCATGTGACAGGGGTTCTTTTATATGCCATAGAAAGCCCTTCCAAGCTTGGAAAGAAGCTTCCAAGCTCGGAAGGTTTTTGCGAAGTAGGATACCCGAATCTTTGAAAGGTTTGTATGGCCTTTTGGGAAAGGCTTAGAGCCCAAGGAATGGCTCAAATGGAAGGTAACTTCCCAAGGAATCCTCGTATGAATTTTGGTAGAGATTGATTGAGAATCGAGCGAGAAATCCTCTCTCGAAACTTGACGGTGAAGGTTTAACCTTCCAAAAATGGCGTGAGGACCTAATTATGAAAATGATGACAAAGTTAGGGGCCTTTTTGTAAGGATTTTGAATGTTAAGGGCATATGTGTGATATAAAAGAATCAAACATGATCAAATTGCGAACAAGGTCAAGACAGTCTC
This sequence comes from Thalassia testudinum, assembly GCA_037157565.1. Lineage (NCBI taxonomy): Eukaryota > Viridiplantae > Streptophyta > Magnoliopsida > Alismatales > Hydrocharitaceae > Thalassia > Thalassia testudinum. The sequence continues at coordinate 38,035,340 of JAZHRO010000056.1, forward strand.
AAATTAGGCCCAAATTTTGGTACAAACCTAATTTGGACCTAAGGAATCCAATGGTGAAGTTGGATTTTGGTTTTGACCAAGTTTTACTATGTAATTTATGCAAAAACCCAAATTAGGACAAATGTCTGTCTAGGACTCTATTTTGGGTCAAGACGGATTCTGATGGTCAAATTGAAGGTACCAACCCTAGAGAATATTTTTCGATGAATTTTAGAGGGTTTAGGTGAATTTTATCCTGACCAGAACCTCATTTAACTAAGCAGGTCTATTTTTAAGGTTTCGAAAGTCATTTAATTCTCAAAACACGTGAAAACCCTTTTCTGTCTGTTCTAACCAACTTGTTAGCCTTTTAGGACCATTTGACCCTTAAATTAACCCCTGAGAAAACCCATGGTTGTACTTCATTCAAGTTATCGTGGTAAATTTATAGTTTTAACCCTGGCTTCTTGTCTTTATGTCAGAATGCTAATGAAATGAATTATTACCTTTTGAAGGTTATGTAGGAGCATTTAAAGACTTAATTAGATCAAATTGAGTTGGTTTATGGCTCATGATGGTGTTCCCATCAATAGGTGTGCCTTCAATTTGACGGTTGGGGACCCGAATGAAGGAGACGAAGAGGACCATCGGAGCTTGGTCGGAGAGGGGCCAGAGGTATTGTTAGGAAGATGCTTTTGGCCCCAAACCTTGCTAGAAAGCTTGGCCATGTGACAGGGGTTCTTTTATAGGCCATAGAAAGCCCTTCCAAGCTTGGAAAGAAGCTTCCAAGCTCGGAAGGTTTTTGCGAAGTAGGATACCCGAATCTTTGAAAGGTTTGTATGGCCTTTTGGGAAAGACTTAGAGCCCAAGGAATCGCTCAAGTGGAAGGTAACTTCCCAAGGAATCCTCGTATGAATTTTGGTAGAGATTGATTGAGAATCGAGCGAGAAATCCTCTGTCGAAACTTGACGGTGAAGGTTTAACCTTCCAAAAATGGCGTGGGGACCTAATTATGAAAATGATGACAAAGTTAGGGGCCTTTTTGTAAGGATTTTGAAAGTTAAGGGCATATGTGTGATATAAAAGAATCAAACATGATCAAATTGCGAACAAGGTCAAGACAGTCTCAAATTAGGCCGAAATTTTGGTACAAACCTAATTTGGACCTAGGGAATCCAATGGTGAAGTTGGATTTTGGTTTTGACCAAGTTTTACCGTGTAATTTATGCAAAAACCCAAATTAGGACAAATGTCTGTCTAGGACTCTATTTCGGGTCAAGATGGATTCTGATGGACAAATTGAAGGTACCAACCCTAGAGAATATTTTTCGATGACTTTTAGAGGGTTTAGGTGAATTTTATCCTGACCAGAACCTCATTTAATTAAGCAGGTCTATTTTTGAGCTTTCGAAAGTCATTTAATTCTCAAAATACGTGAAAACCCTTTTCTGTCTGTTCTAACCAACTTGTTAGCCTTTTAGGACCATTTGACCCTTAAATTAACCCCTGAGAAAAGCCATGGTTGTACTTCATTCAAGTTATGATGGTAAATTTATAGTTTTAACCCTGGCTTCTTGTCTTTATGTCAGAATGCTAATGAAATGAATTATTACCTTTTGAAGGTTATGTAGGAGCATTTAAAGACTTAATTAGATCAAATTGAGTTGGTTTATGGCTCATGATGGTGTTCCCATCAATAGGTGTGCCTTCAATTTGACGGTTGGGGCCGCGAATGAAGGAGACGAAGAGGACCATCGGAGCTTGGTCGGAGAGGGGCCGGTGGAATTGTTAGGAAGATGCTTTTGGCCCCAAACCTTGCTAAAAAGCTTGGCCTTGTGACAGGGGTTCTTTTATAGGCCATAGAAAGCCCTTCCAAGCTTGGAAAGAAGCTTCCAAGCTCGGAAGGTTTTTGCGAAGTAGGATACCCGAATCTTTGAAAGGTTTGTATGGCCTTTTGGGAAAGACTTAGAGCCCAAGGAATGGCTCAAATGGAAGGTAACTTCCCAAGGAATCCTCGTATGAATTTTGGTAGAGATTGATTGAGAATCGAGCGAGAAATCCTCTCTCGAAACTTGACGGTGAAGGTTTAACCTTCCAAAAATGGCGTGGAGACCTAATTATGAAAATGATGACAAAGTTAGGGGCCTTTTTGTAAGGATTTTGAAAGTTAAGGTCATATGTGTGATATAAAAGAATCAAACATGATCAGATTGCGAACAAGGTCAAGACAGTCTCAAATTAGGCCCAAATTTTGGTACAAACCTAATTTGGACCTAAGGAATCCAATGGTGAAGTTGGATTTTGGTTTTCACCAAGTTTTACTCTGTAATTTATGCAAAAACCCAAATTAGGACAAATGTCTGTCTAGCACTCTATTTTGGGTCAAGACGGATTCTGATGGTCAAATTGAAGGTACCAACCCTAGAGAATATTTTTCGATGAATTTTAGAGGGTTTAGGTGAATTTTATCCTGACCAGAACCTAATTTAATTAAGCAGGTCTATTTTTAAGGTTTCGAAAGTCATTTAATTCTCAAAACACATGAAAACCCTTTTCTGTCTGTTCTAACCAACTTGTTAGCCTTTTAGGACCATTTGACCCTTAAATTAACCCCTGAGAAAACCCATGGTTGTACTTCATTTAAGTTATGATGGTAAATTTATAGTTTTAACCCTGGCTTCTTGTCTTTATGTCAGAATGCTAATGAAATGAATTATTACCATTTGGAGGTTATGTAGGAGCATTTAAAGACTTAATTAGATCAAATTGAGTTGGTTTATTTCTCATAGTGGTGTTCCCATCAATAGGTGTGCCTTCAATTTGACGGTTGGGCCTGCGAATGAAGGAGACGAAGAGGACCATCGGAGCTTGGTCGGAGAGGGGCCGGAGGTATTGTTAGGAAGATGCTTTTGGCCCCAAACCTTGCTAAAAAGCTTGGCCATGTGACAGGGGTTCTTTTATAGGCCATAGAAAGCCCTTCCAAGCTTGGAAAGAAGCTTCCAAGCTTGGAAGGTTTTTGCGAAGTAGGATACCTGAATCTTTGAAAGGTTTGTATGGCCTTTTGGGAAAGACTTAGAGCCCAAGGAATGGCTCAAATGGAAGGTAACTTCCCAAGGAATCCTCGTATGAATTTTGGTAGAGATTGATTGAGAATCGAGCGAGAAATCCTCTCTCGAAACTTGGCGGTGAAGGTTTAACCTTCCAAAAATGGCGTGGGGCCTAATTATGAAAATGATGACAAAGTTAGGGGCCTTTTTGTAAGGATTTTGAAAGTTAAGGGCATATGTGTGATATAAAAGAATCAAACAGGATCAAATTGCGAAAAAGGTCAAGACAGTCTCAAATTAGGCCCAAATATTGGTACAAACCTAATTTGGACCTTAGGAATCCATTGGTGAAGTTGGATTTTTGTTTTAACGAAGTTTTACTGTGTAATTTATGCAAAAACCAAAATTAGGACAAATGTCTGTCTAGGTCTCTATTTTGGGTCAAGACGGATTCTGATGGTCAAATTGAAGGTACCAACCCTAGAGAATATTTTTCGATGAATTTTAGTGGGTTTAGGTGAATTTTATCCTGACCAGAACCTCATTTAATTAAGCAGGTCTATTTTTAAGGTTTCGAAAGTTATTTAATTCTCAAAACACGTGAAAACCCTTTTCTGTCTGTTCTAACCAACTTGTTAGCCTTTTAGGACCATTTGACCCTTAAATTAACCCCTGAGAAAACCCATGGTTGTACTTCATTCAAGTTATGATGGTAAATTTATAGTTTTAACCCTGGCTTCTTGTCTTTATGTCAGAATGCTAATGAAATGAATTATCACCTTTTGAAGGTTATGTAGGAGCATTTAAAGACTTATTTAGATCAAATTGAGTTGGTTTATGGCTCATGATGGTGTTCCCATCAATAGGTGTGCCTTCAATTTGACGGTTGGGGCCGCGAATGAAGGAGACGAAGAGTACCATCGGAGCTTGGTCGGAGAGGGGCCGGAGGTATTGTTAGGAAGATGCTTTTGGCCCCAAACCTTGCTAAAAAGCTTGGCCATGTGACAGGGGTTCTTTTATAGGCCATAGAAAGCCCTTCCAAGCTTGGAAAGAAGCTTGCAAGCTCGGAAGGTTTTTGCGAAGTAGGATACCCGAATCTTTGAAAGGTTTGTATGGCCTTTTGGGAAAGACTTAGAGCCCAAGGAATGGCTCAAATGGAAGGTAACTTCCCAAGGAATCCTCGTATGAATTTTGGTAGCGTTTGATTGAGAATCGAGCGAGAAATCCTCTCTCGAAACTTGACGGTGAAGGTTTAACCTTCCAAAAATGGCGTGGGGACCTAATTATGAAAATGATGACAAAGTTAGGGGCCTTTTTGTAAGGATTTTGAAAGTTAAGAGCATATGTGTGATATAAAAGAATCAAACATGATCAAATTGTGAACAAGGTCAAGACAGTCTCAAATTAGGCCCAAATTTTGGTACAAACCTAATTTGGACCTAAGGAATCCAATGGTGAAGTTGGATTTTGGTTTTGACCAAGTTTTACCGTGTAATTTATGCAAAAACCCAAATTAGGACAAATGTCTGTCTAGGACTCTATTTCGGGTCAAGATGGATTCTGATGGACAAATTGAAGGTACCAACCCTAGAGAATATTTTTCGATGACTTTTAGAGGGTTTAGGTGAATTTTATCCTGACCAGAACCTCATTTAATTAAGCAGGTCTATTTTTAAGTTTTCGAAAGTCATTTAATTCTCAAAACACGTGAAAACCCTTTTCTGTCTGTTCTAACCAACTTGTTAGCCTTTTAGGACCATTTGACCCTTAAATTAACCCCTGAGAAAACCCATGGTTGTACTTCATTCAAGTTATGATGGTCAATTTATAGTTTTAACCCTGGCTACTTGTCTTTATGTCAGAATGCTAATGAAATGAATTATTACCTTTTGAAGGTTATGTAGGAGCATTTAAGGACTTAATTAGATCAAATTGAGTTGGTTTATGGCTCATGATGGTGTTCCCATCAATAGGTGTGCCTTCAATTTGACGGTTGGGGCCGCGAATGAAGGAGACGAAGAGTACCATCGGAGCTTGGTCGGAGAGGGGCCGGAGGTATTGTTAGGAAGATGCTTTTGGCCCCAAACCTTGCTAAGAAGCCTAGCCATGTGACAGGGGTTCTTTTATAGGCCATAGAAAGCCCTTCCAAGCTTGGAAAGAAGCTTCCAAGCTCGGAAGGTTTTTGCGAAGTAGGATACCCGAATCTTTGAAAGGTTTGTATGGCCTTTTGGGAAAGACTTAGAGCCCAAGGAATGGCTCAAATGGAAGATAACTTCCCAAGGAATCCTCGTATGAATTTTGGTAGAGATTGATTGAGAATCGAGCGAGAAATCCTCTCTCGAAACTTGACGGTGAAGGTTTAACCTTCCAAAATGGCGTGGGGACCTAATTATGAAAATGATGACAAAGTTAGGGGCCTTTTTGTAAGGATTTTGAAAGTTAAGGGCATATGTGTGATATAAAAGAATCAAACATGATCAAATTGCGAACAAGGTCAAGACAGTCTCAAATTAGGCCCAAATTTTGGTAAATACCTAATTTGGACCTAAGGAATACAATGGTGAAGTTGGATTTTGTTTTAACCAAGTTTTACTGTGTAATTTATGCAAAAACCCAAATTAGGACAAATGTCTGTCTAGGACTCTATTTTGGGTCAAGACGGATTCTGATGGTCAAATTGAAGGTACCAACCGTAGAGAATAGTTTTTGATGAATTTTAGAGGCTTTAGGTGAATTTTATCCTGACCAGAACCTCATTTAATTAAGCAGGTCTATTTTTAAGGTTTCGAAAGTCATTTAATTCTCAAAACACGTGAAAACCCTTTTCTGTCTGTTGTAACCAACTTGTTAGCCTTTTAGGACCATTTGACCCTTAAATTAACCCCTGAGAAAACCCATGGTTGTACTTCATTCAAGTTATGATGGTAAATTTATAGTTTTAACCCTGGCTTCTTGTCTTTATGTCAGAATGCTAATGAAATGAATTATTACCTTTTGAAGGTTATGTAGGAGCATTTAAAGACTTAATTAGATCAAATTGAGTTGGTTTATGGCTCATGATGGTGTTCCCATCAATAGGTGTGCCATCAATTTGACGGTTGGGGCCGCGAATGAAGGAGACGAAGAGTACCATCGGAGCTTGGTCGGAGAGGGGCCGGAGGTATTGTTAGGAAGATGCTTTTGGCCCCAAACCTTGCTAAAAAGCTTGGCCATGTGACAGGGGTTCTTTTATAGGCCATAGAAAGCCCTTCCAAGCTTGGAAAGAAGCTTCCAAGCTTGGAAGGTTTTTGCGAAGTAGGATACCCGAATCTTTGAAAGGTTTGTATGGCCTTTTGGGAAAGACTTAGAGCCCAAGGAATGGCTAAAATGGAAGAAAACTTCCCAAGGAATCCTCGTAGGAATTTTGGTAGAGATTGATTGAGAATCGAGCGAGAAATCCTCTCTCGAAACATGACGGTGAAGGTTTAACCTTCCAAAAATGGCGTGGGGACCTATTTATGAAAATGATGACAAAGTTAGGGGCCTTTTTGTAAGGATTTTGAAAGTTAAGAGCATATGTGTGATATAAAAGAATCAAACATGATCAAATTGCGAAGAAGGTCAAGACAGTCTCAAATTAGGCCCAAATTTTGGTACAAACCTAATTTGGACCTAAGCAATCCAATGGTATAGTTGGATTTTGGTTTTCACCAAGTTTTAATGTGTAATTTATGCAAAAACCCAAATTAGGACAAATGTCTGTCTAGGACTCTATTTTGGGTCAAGACGGATTCTGATGGTCACATTGAAGGTACCAACCCTAGAGAATATTTTTCGATGAATTTTAGAGGGTTTAGGTGAATTTTATCCTAACCAGAACCTCATTTAATTAAGCAGGTCTATTTTTAAGGTTTCGAAAGTCATTTAATTCTCAAAACACGTGAAAACCCTTTTCTGTCTGTTCTAACCAACTTGTTAGCCTTTTAGGACCATTTGACCCTTAAATTAACCCCTGAGAAAACCCATGGTTGTACTTCATTCAAGTTATGATGGTAAATTTATAGTTTTAACCCTGGCTTCTTTTCTTTATGTCAGAATGCTAATGAAATGAATTATTACCTTTTGAAGGTTATGTAGGAGCATTTAAAGACTTAATTAGATCAAATTGAGTTGGTTTATGGCTCATGATGGTGTTCCCATCAATAGGTGTGCCTTCAATTTGACGGTTGGGGCCGCGAATGAGGGAGACGAAGAGTACCATCGGAGCTTGGTCGGAGAGGGGCCGGAGGTATTGTTAGGAAGATGCTTTTGGCCCCAAACCTTGCTAAAAAGCTTGGCCATGTGACAGGGGTTCTTTTATAGGCCATAGAAAGCCCTTCCAAGCTTGGAAAGAAGCTTCCAAGCTCGGAAGGTTTTTGTGAAGTAGGATACCCGAATCTTTGAAAGGTTTGTATGGCCTTTTGGGAAAGACTTAGAGCCCAAGGAATGGCTCAAATGGAAGATAACTTCCCAAGGAATCCTCGTATGAATTTTGGTAGAGATTGATTGAGAATCGAGCGAGAAATCCTCTCTCGAAACTTGACGGTGAAGGTTTAACCTTCCAAAATGGCGTGGGGACCTAATTATGAAAATGATGACAAAGTTAGGGGCCTTTTTGTAAGGATTTTGAAAGTTAAGGGCATATGTGTGATATAAAAGAATCAAACATGATCAAATTGCGAACAAGGTCAAGACAGTCTCAAATTAGGCCCAAATTTTGGTAAATACCTAATTTGGACCTAAGGAATCCAATGGTGAAGTTGGATTTTGTTTTAACCAAGTTTTACTGTGTAATTTATGCAAAAACCCAAATTAGGACAAATGTCTGTCTAGGACTCTATTTTGGGTCAAGACGGATTCTGATGGTCAAATTGAAGGTACCAACCGTAGAGAATAGTTTTCGATGAATTTTAGAGGCTTTAGGTGAATTTTATCCTGACCAGAACCTCATTTAATTAAGCAGGTCTATTTTTAAGGTTTCGAAAGTCATTTAATTCTCAAAACACGTGAAAACCCTTTTCTGTCTGTTGTAACCAACTTGTTAGCCTTTTAGGACCATTTGACCCTTAAATTAACCCCTGAGAAAACCCATGGTTGTACTTCATTCAAGTTATGATGGTAAATTTATAGTTTTAACCCTGGCTTCTTGTCTTTATGTCAGAATGCTAATGAAATGAATTATTACCTTTTGAAGGTTATGTAGGAGCATTTAAAGACTTAATTAGATCAAATTGAGTTGGTTTATGGCTCATGATGGTGTTCCCATCAATAGGTGTGCCATCAATTTGACGGTTGGGGCCGCGAATGAAGGAGACGAAGAGTACCATCGGAGCTTGGTCGGAGAGGGGCCGGAGGTATTGTTAGGAAGATGCTTTTGGCCCCAAACCTTGCTAAAAAGCTTGGCCATGTGACAGGGGTTCTTTTATAGGCCATAGAAAGCCCTTCCAAGCTTGGAAAGAAGCTTCCAAGCTTGGAAGGTTTTTGCGAAGTAGGATACCCGAATCTTTGAAAGGTTTGTATGGCCTTTTGGGAAAGACTTAGAGCCCAAGGAATGGCTAAAATGGAAGAAAACTTCCCAAGGAATCCTCGTAGGAATTTTGGTAGAGATTGATTGAGAATCGAGCGAGAAATCCTCTCTCGAAACATGACGGTGAAGGTTTAACCTTCCAAAAATGGCGTGGGGACCTATTTATGAAAATGATGACAAAGTTAGGGGCCTTTTTGTAAGGATTTTGAAAGTTAAGAGCATATGTGTGATATAAAAGAATCAAACATGATCAAATTGCGAAGAAGGTCAAGACAGTCTCAAATTAGGCCCAAATTTTGGTACAAACCTAATTTGGACCTAAGCAATCCAATGGTGTAGTTGGATTTTGGTTTTCACCAAGTTTTAATGTGTAATTTATGCAAAAACCCAAATTAGGACAAATGTCTGTCTAGGACTCTATTTTGGGTCAAGACGGATTCTGATGGTCACATTGAAGGTACCAACCCTAGAGAATATTTTTCGATGAATTTTAGAGGGTTTAGGTGAATTTTATCCTAACCAGAACCTCATTTAGTTAAGCAGGTCTATTTTTAAGGTTTCGAAAGTCATTTAATTCTCAAAACACGTGAAAACCCTTTTCTGTCTGTTCTAACCAACTTGTTAGCCTTTTAGGACGATTTGACCCTTAAATTAACCCCTGAGAAAACCCATGGTTGTACTTCATTCAAGTTATGATGGTAAATTTATAGTTTTAACCCTGGCTTCTTGTCTTTATGTCAGAATGCTAATGAAATGAATTATTACCTTTTGAAGGTTATGTAGGAGCATTTAAAGACTTAATTAGATCAAATTGAGTTGGTTTATGGCTCATGATGGTGTTCCCATCAATAGGTGTGCCTTCAATTTGACGATTGGGGCCGCAAATGAAGGAGACGAAGAGTACCATCGGAGCTTGGTCGGAGAGGGGCCGGAGGTATTGTTAGGAAGATGCTTTTGGCCCCAAACCTTGCTAAAAAGCTTGGCCATGTGACAGGGGTTCTTTTATAGGCCATAGAAAGCCCTTCCAAGCTTGGAAAGAAGCTTCCAAGCTCGGAAGGTTTTTGCGAAGTAGGATACCCGAATCTTTGAAAGGTTTGAATGAACTTTTGGGAAAGACTTAGAGCCCAAGTAATGGCTAAAATGGAAGGTAACTTCCCAAGGAATCCTCGTATGAATTTTGGTAGAGATTGATTGAGAATCGAGCGAGAAATCCTCTCTCGAAACATGACGGTGAAGGTTTAACCTTCCAAAAATGGCGTGGGGACCTAATTATGAAAATGATGACAAAGTTAGGGGCCTTTTTGTAAGGATTTTGAAAGTTAAGGGCATATGTGTGATATAAAAGAATCAAACATGATCAAATTGCGAACAAGGTCAAGAGAGTCTCAAATTAGGCCCAAATTTTGGTACAAACCTAATTTGGACCTAAGGAATCCAATGGTGAAGTTGGATTTTGGTTTTGACCAAGTTTTACTATGTAATTTATGCAAAAACCCAAATTAGGATAAATGTCTGTCTAGGACTCTATTTTGGGTCAAGACGGATTCTGATGGTCAAATTGAAGGTACGAACCCTAGAGAATATTTTTCGATGAATTTTAAAGGGTTTAGGTGAATTTTATCCTGACCAGAACCTCATTTAATTAAGCAGGTCTATTTTTAAGGTTTCGAAAGTCATTTAATTCTCAAAACACGTGAAAACCCTTTTCTGTCTGTTCTAACCAACTTGTTAGCCTTTTAGGACCATTTGACCCTTAAATTAACCCCTGAGAAAACCCATGGTTGTACTTCATTCAAGTTATGATGGTAAATTTATAGTTTTAACCCTGGCTACTTGTCTTTATGTCAGAATGCTAATGAAATGAATTATTACCTTTTGAAGGTTATGTAGGAGCATTTAAAGACTTAATTAGATCAAATTGAGTTGGTTTATGGCTCATGATGGTGTTCCCATCAATAGGTGTGCCTTCAATTTGACGGTTGGGGACCCGAATGAAGGAGACGAAGAGGACCATCGGAGCTTGGTCGGAGAGGGGCCAGAGGTATTGTTAGGAAGATGCTTTTGGCCCCAAACCTTGCTAGAAAGCTTGGCCATGTGACAGGGGTTCTTTTATAGGCCATAGAAAGCCCTTCCAAGCTTGGAAAGAAGCTTCCAAGCTCGGAAGGTTTTCGCGAAGTAGGATACCCGAATCTTTGAAAGGTTTGTATGGCCTTTTGGGAAAGACTTAGAGCCCAAGGAATTGCTCAAATGGAAGGTAACTTCCCAAGGAATCCTCGTATGAATTTTGGTAGAGATTGATTGAGAATCGAGCGAGAAATCCTCTCTCGAAACTTGACGGTGAAGGTTTAACCTTCCAAAAATGGCGTGGGGACCTAATTATGAAAATGATGACAAAGTTAGGGGCCTTTTTGTAAGGATTTTGAAAGTTAAGGGCATATGTGTGATATAAAAGAATCAAACATGATCAAATTGCGAACAAGGTCAAGACAGTCTCAAATTAGGCCCAAATTTTGGTACAAACCTAATTTGGACCTAAGGAATCCAATGGTGAAGTTGGATTTTGGTTTTCACCAAGTTTTACTGTGTAATTTATGCAAAAACCCAAATTAGGACAAATGTCTGTCTAGGACTCTATTTTGGGTCAAGACGGATTCTGATGGTCAAATTGAAGGTACCAACCCTAGAGAATATTTTTCGATGAATTTTAGAGGGTTTAGGCGAATTTTATCCTGACCAGAACCTCATTTAATTAAGCAGGTCTATTTTTAAGACTTCGAAAGTCATTTAATTCTCAAAACACGTGAAAACCCTTTTCTGTCTGTTGTAACCAACTTGTTAGCCTTTTAGGACCATTTGACCCTTAAATTAACCCCAGAGAAAACCGATGGATGTACTTCATTCAAGTTATGATGGTAAATTTATAGTTTTAACCCTGGCTTCTTGTCTTCTTGTCAGAATGCTAATGAAATGAATTATTACCTTTTGAAGGTTATGTAGGAGCATTTAAAGACTTAATTAGATCAAATTGAGTTGGTTTATGGCTCGTGATGGTGTTCCCATCAATAGGTGTGCCTTCAATTTGACGGTTGGGGACGCGAATGAAGGAGACGAAGAGGACCATCGGAGCTTGGTCGGAGAGGGGCCAGAGGTATTGTCAGGAAGATGCTTTTGGCCCCAAACCTTGCTAGAAAGCTTGGCCATGTGACAGGGGTTCTTTTATATGCCATAGAAAGCCCTTCCAAGCTTGGAAAGAAGCTTCCAAGCTCGGAAGGTTTTTGCGAAGTAGGATACCCGAATCTTTGAAAGGTTTGTATGGCCTTTTGGGAAAGGCTTAGAGCCCAAGGAATGGCTCAAATGGAAGGTAACTTCCCAAGGAATCCTCGTATGAATTTTGGTAGAGATTGATTGAGAATCGAGCGAGAAATCCTCTCTCGAAACTTGACGGTGAAGGTTTCACCTTCCAAAAATGGCGTGAGGACCTAATTATGAAAATGATGACAAAGTTAGGGGCCTTTTTGTAAGGATTTTGAAAGTTAAGGGCATATGTGTGATATAAAAGAATCAAACATGATCAAATTGCGAACAAGGTCAAGACAGTCTCAAATTAGGCCCAAATTTTGGTACAAACCTAATTTGGACCTAAGGAATCCAATGGTGAAGTTGGATTTTGGTTTTGACCAAGTTTTACTATGTAATTTATGCAAAAACCCAAATTAGGACAAATGTCTGTCTAGGACTCTATTTTGGGTCAAGACGGATTCTGATGGTCAAATTGAAGGTACCAACCCTAGAGAATATTTTTCGATGAATTTTAGAGGGTTTAGGTGAATTTTATCCTGACCAGAACCTCATTTAACTAAGCAGGTCTATTTTTAAGGTTTCGAAAGTCATTTAATTCTCAAAACACGTGAAAACCCTTTTCTGTCTGTTCTAACCAACTTGTTAGCCTTTTAGGACCATTTGACCCTTAAATTAACCCCTGAGAAAACCCATGGTTGTACTTCATTCAAGTTATCGTGGTAAATTTATAGTTTTAACCCTGGCTTCTTGTCTTTATGTCAGAATGCTAATGAAATGAATTATTACCTTTTGAAGGTTATGTAGGAGCATTTAAAGACTTAATTAGATCAAATTGAGTTGGTTTATGGCTCATGATGGTGTTCCCATCAATAGGTGTGCCTTCAATTTGACGGTTGGGGACCCGAATGAAGGAGACGAAGAGGACCATCGGAGCTTGGTCGGAGAGGGGCCAGAGGTATTGTTAGGAAGATGCTTTTGGCCCCAAACCTTGCTAGAAAGCTTGGCCATGTGACAGGGGTTCTTTTATAGGCCATAGAAAGCCCTTCCAAGCTTGGAAAGAAGCTTCCAAGCTCGGAAGGTTTTTGCGAAGTAGGATACCCGAATCTTTGAAAGGTTTGTATGGCCTTTTGGGAAAGACTTAGAGCCCAAGGAATCTCTCAAATGGAAGGTAACTTCCCAAGGAATCCTCGTATGAATTTTGGTAGAGATTGATTGAGAATCGAGCGAGAAATCCTCTGTCGAAACTTGACGGTGAAGGTTTAACCTTCCAAAAATGGCGTGGGGACCTAATTATGAAAATGATGACAAAGTTAGGGGCCTTTTTGTAAGGATTTTGAAAGTTAAGGGCATATGTGTGATATAAAAGAATCAAACATGATCAAATTGCGAACAAGGTCAAGACAGTCTCAAATTAGGCCGAAATTTTGGTACAAACCTAATTTGGACCTAGGGAATCCAATGGTGAAGTTGGATTTTGGTTTTGACCAAGTTTTACCGTGTAATTTATGCAAAAACCCAAATTAGGACAAATGTCTGTCTAGGACTCTATTTCGGGTCAAGATGGATTCTGATGGACAAATTGAAGGTACCAACCCTAGAGAATATTTTTCGATGACTTTTAGAGGGTTTAGGTGAATTTTATCCTGACCAGAACCTCATTTAATTAAGCAGGTCTATTTTTGAGCTTTCGAAAGTCATTTAATTCTCAAAATACGTGAAAACCCTTTTCTGTCTGTTCTAACCAACTTGTTAGCCTTTTAGGACCATTTGACCCTTAAATTAACCCCTGAGAAAAGCCATGGTTGTACTTCATTCAAGTTATGATGGTAAATTTATAGTTTTAACCCTGGCTTCTTGTCTTTATGTCAGAATGCTAATGAAATGAATTATTACCTTTTGAAGGTTATGTAGGAGCATTTAAAGACTTAATTAGATCAAATTGAGTTGGTTTATGGCTCATGATGGTGTTCCCATCAATAGGTGTGCCTTTAATTTGACGGTTGGGGCCGCGAATGAAGGAGACGAAGAGGACCATCGGAGCTTGGTCGGAGAGGGGCCGGTGGAATTGTTAGGAAGATGCTTTTGGCCCCAAACCTTGCTAAAAAGCTTGGCCATGTGACAGGGGTTCTTTTATAGGCCATAGAAAGCCCTTCCAAGCTTGGAAAGAAGCTTCCAAGCTCGGAAGGTTTTTGCGAAGTAGGATACCCGAATCTTTGAAAGGTTTGTATGGCCTTTTGGGAAAGACTTAGAGCCCAAGGAATGGCTCAAATGGAAGGTAACTTCCCAAGGAATCCTCGTATGAATTTTGGTAGAGATTGATTGAGAATCGAGCGAGAAATCCTCTCTCGAAACTTGACGGTGAAGGTTTAACCTTCCAAAAATGGCGTGGAGACCTAATTATGAAAATGATGACAAAGTTAGGGGCCTTTTTGTAAGGATTTTGAAAGTTAAGGTCATATGTGTGATATAAAAGAATCAAACATGATCAGATTGCGAACAAGGTCAAGACAGTCTCAAATTAGGCCCAAATTTTGGTACAAACCTAATTTGGACCTAAGGGATCCAATGGTGAAGTTGGATTTTGGTTTTCACCAAGTTTTACTCTGTAATTTATGCAAAAACCCAAATTAGGACAAATGTCTGTCTAGCACTCTATTTTGGGTCAAGACGGATTCTGATGGTCAAATTGAAGGTACCAACCCTAGAGAATATTTTTCGATGAATTTTAGAGGGTTTAGGTGAATTTTATCCTGACCAGAACCTAATTTAATTAAGCAGGTCTATTTTTAAGGTTTCGAAAGTCATTTAATTCTCAAAACACGTGAAAACCCTTTTCTGTCTGTTCTAACCAACTTGTTAGCCTTTTAGGACCATTTGACCCTTAAATTAACCCCTGAGAAAACCCATGGTTGTACTTCATTTAAGTTATGATGGTAAATTTATAGTTTTAACCCTGGCTTCTTGTCTTTATGTCAGAATGCTAATGAAATGAATTATTACCATTTGGAGGTTATGTAGGAGCATTTAAAGACTTAATTAGATCAAATTGAGTTGGTTTATTTCTCATAGTGGTGTTCCCATCAATAGGTGTGCCTTCAATTTGACGGTTGGGCCTGCGAATGAAGGAGACGAAGAGGACCATCGGAGCTTGGTCGGAGAGGGGCCGGAGGTATTGTTAGGAAGATGCTTTTGGCCCCAAACCTTGCTAAAAAGCTTGGCCATGTGACAGGGGTTCTTTTATAGGCCATAGAAAGCCCTTCCAAGCTTGGAAAGAAGCTTCCAAGCTTGGAAGGTTTTTGCGAAGTAGGATACCTGAATCTTTGAAAGGTTTGTATGGCCTTTTGGGAAAGACTTAGAGCCCAAGGAATGGCTCAAATGGAAGGTAACTTCCCAAGGAATCCTCGTATGAATTTTGGTAGAGATTGATTGAGAATCGAGCGAGAAATCCTCTCTCGAAACTTGGCGGTGAAGGTTTAACCTTCCAAAAATGGCGTGGGGCCTAATTATGAAAATGATGACAAAGTTAGGGGCCTTTTTGTAAGGATTTTGAAAGTTAAGGGCATATGTGTGATATAAAAGAATCAAACAGGATCAAATTGCGAAAAAGGTCAAGACAGTCTCAAATTAGGCCCAAATATTGGTACAAACCTAATTTGGACCTTAGGAATCCATTGGTGAAGTTGGATTTTTGTTTTAACGAAGTTTTACTGTGTAATTTATGCAAAAACCAAAATTAGGACAAATGTCTGTCTAGGTCTCTATTTTGGGTCAAGACGGATTCTGATGGTCAAATTGAAGGTACCAACCCTAGAGAATATTTTTCGATGAATTTTAGTGGGTTTAGGTGAATTTTATCCTGACCAGAACCTCATTTAATTAAGCAGGTCTATTTTTAAGGTTTCGAAAGTTATTTAATTCTCAAAACACGTGAAAACCCTTTTCTGTCTGTTCTAACCAACTTGTTAGCCTTTTAGGACCATTTGACCCTTAAATTAACCCCTGAGAAAACCCATGGTTGTACTTCATTCAAGTTATGATGGTAAATTTATAGTTTTAACCCTGGCTTCTTGTCTTTATGTCAGAATGCTAATGAAATGAATTATCACCTTTTGAAGGTTATGTAGGAGCATTTAAAGACTTATTTAGATCAAATTGAGTTGGTTTATGGCTCATGATGGTGTTCCCATCAATAGGTGTGCCTTCAATTTGACGGTTGGGGCCGCGAATGAAGGAGACGAAGAGTACCATCGGAGCTTGGTCGGAGAGGGGCCGGAGGTATTGTTAGGAAGATGCTTTTGGCCCCAAACCTTGCTAAAAAGCTTGGCCATGTGACAGGGGTTCTTTTATAGGCCATAGAAAGCCCTTCCAAGCTTGGAAAGAAGCTTGCAAGCTCGGAAGGTTTTTGCGAAGTAGGATACCCGAATCTTTGAAAGGTTTGTATGGCCTTTTGGGAAAGACTTAGAGCCCAAGGAATGGCTCAAATGGAAGGTAACTTCCCAAGGAATCCTCGTATGAATTTTGGTAGCGTTTGATTGAGAATCGAGCGAGAAATCCTCTCTCGAAACTTGACGGTGAAGGTTTAACCTTCCAAAAATGGCGTGGGGACCTAATTATGAAAATGATGACAAAGTTAGGGGCCTTTTTGTAAGGATTTTGAAAGTTAAGAGCATATGTGTGATATAAAAGAATCAAACATGATCAAATTGCGAACAAGGTCAAGACAGTCTCAAATTAGGCCCAAATTTTGGTACAAACCTAATTTGGACCTAAGGAATCCAATGGTGAAGTTGGATTTTGGTTTTGACCAA
This sequence comes from Thalassia testudinum, assembly GCA_037157565.1. Classification (NCBI taxonomy): domain Eukaryota; kingdom Viridiplantae; phylum Streptophyta; class Magnoliopsida; order Alismatales; family Hydrocharitaceae; genus Thalassia; species Thalassia testudinum. Next base: position 38,052,019 of record JAZHRO010000056.1, read on the forward strand.
GTTTTACCGTGTAATTTATGCAAAAACCCAAATTAGGACAAATGTCTGTCTAGGACTCTATTTCGGGTCAAGATGGATTCTGATGGACAAATTGAAGGTACCAACCCTAGAGAATATTTTTCGATGACTTTTAGAGGGTTTAGGTGAATTTTATCCTGACCAGAACCTCATTTAATTAAGCAGGTCTATTTTTAAGTTTTCGAAAGTCATTTAATTCTCAAAACACGTGAAAACCCTTTTCTGTCTGTTCTAACCAACTTGTTAGCCTTTTAGGACCATTTGACCCTTAAATTAACCCCTGAGAAAACCCATGGTTGTACTTCATTCAAGTTATGATGGTCAATTTATAGTTTTAACCCTGGCTACTTGTCTTTATGTCAGAATGCTAATGAAATGAATTATTACCTTTTGAAGGTTATGTAGGAGCATTTAAGGACTTAATTAGATCAAATTGAGTTGGTTTATGGCTCATGATGGTGTTCCCATCAATAGGTGTGCCTTCAATTTGACGGTTGGGGCCGCGAATGAAGGAGACGAAGAGTACCATCGGAGCTTGGTCGGAGAGGGGCCGGAGGTATTGTTAGGAAGATGCTTTTGGCCCCAAACCTTGCTAAGAAGCCTAGCCATGTGACAGGGGTTCTTTTATAGGCCATAGAAAGCCCTTCCAAGCTTGGAAAGAAGCTTCCAAGCTCGGAAGGTTTTTGCGAAGTAGGATACCCGAATCTTTGAAAGGTTTGTATGGCCTTTTGGGAAAGACTTAGAGCCCAAGGAATGGCTCAAATGGAAGATAACTTCCCAAGGAATCCTCGTATGAATTTTGGTAGAGATTGATTGAGAATCGAGCGAGAAATCCTCTCTCGAAACTTGACGGTGAAGGTTTAACCTTCCAAAATGGCGTGGGGACCTAATTATGAAAATGATGACAAAGTTAGGGGCCTTTTTGTAAGGATTTTGAAAGTTAAGGGCATATGTGTGATATAAAAGAATCAAACATGATCAAATTGCGAACAAGGTCAAGACAGTCTCAAATTAGGCCCAAATTTTGGTAAATGCCTAATTTGGACCTAAGGAATCCAATGGTGAAGTTGGATTTTGTTTTAACCAAGTTTTACTGTGTAATTTATGCAAAAACCCAAATTAGGACAAATGTCTGTCTAGGACTCTATTTTGGGTCAAGACGGATTCTGATGGTCAAATTGAAGGTACCAACCGTAGAGAATAGTTTTTGATGAATTTTAGAGGCTTTAGGTGAATTTTATCCTGACCAGAACCTCATTTAATTAAGCAGGTCTATTTTTAAGGTTTCGAAAGTCATTTAATTCTCAAAACACGTGAAAACCCTTTTCTGTCTGTTGTAACCAACTTGTTAGCCTTTTAGGACCATTTGACCCTTAAATTAACCCCTGAGAAAACCCATGGTTGTACTTCATTCAAGTTATGATGGTAAATTTATAGTTTTAACCCTGGCTTCTTGTCTTTATGTCAGAATGCTAATGAAATGAATTATTACCTTTTGAAGGTTATGTAGGAGCATTTAAAGACTTAATTAGATCAAATTGAGTTGGTTTATGGCTCGTGATGGTGTTCCCATCAATAGGTGTGCCATCAATTTGACGGTTGGGGCCGCGAATGAAGGAGACGAAGAGTACCATCGGAGCTTGGTCGGAGAGGGGCCGGAGGTATTGTTAGGAAGATGCTTTTGGCCCCAAACCTTGCTAAAAAGCTTGGCCATGTGACAGGGGTTCTTTTATAGGCCATAGAAAGCCCTTCCAAGCTTGGAAAGAAGCTTCCAAGCTTGGAAGGTTTTTGCGAAGTAGGATACCCGAATCTTTGAAAGGTTTGTATGGCCTTTTGGGAAAGACTTAGAGCCCAAGGAATGGCTAAAATGGAAGAAAACTTCCCAAGGAATCCTCGTAGGAATTTTGGTAGAGATTGATTGAGAATCGAGCGAGAAATCCTCTCTCGAAACATGACGGTGAAGGTTTAACCTTCCAAAAATGGCGTGGGGACCTATTTATGAAAATGATGACAAAGTTAGGGGCCTTTTTGTAAGGATTTTGAAAGTTAAGAGCATATGTGTGATATAAAAGAATCAAACATGATCAAATTGCGAAGAAGGTCAAGACAGTCTCAAATTAGGCCCAAATTTTGGTACAAACCTAATTTGGACCTAAGCAATCCAATGGTGTAGTTGGATTTTGGTTTTCACCAAGTTTTAATGTGTAATTTATGCAAAAACCCAAATTAGGACAAATGTCTGTCTAGGACTCTATTTTGGGTCAAGACGGATTCTGATGGTCACATTGAAGGTACCAACCCTAGAGAATATTTTTCGATGAATTTTAGAGGGTTTAGGTGAATTTTATCCTAACCAGAACCTCATTTAATTAAGCAGGTCTATTTTTAAGGTTTCGAAAGTCATTTAATTCTCAAAACACGTGAAAACCCTTTTCTGTCTGTTCTAACCAACTTGTTAGCCTTTTAGGACCATTTGACCCTTAAATTAACCCCTGAGAAAACCCATGGTTGTACTTCATTCAAGTTATGATGGTAAATTTATAGTTTTAACCCTGGCTTCTTTTCTTTATGTCAGAATGCTAATGAAATGAATTATTACCTTTTGAAGGTTATGTAGGAGCATTTAAAGACTTAATTAGATCAAATTGAGTTGGTTTATGGCTCATGATGGTGTTCCCATCAATAGGTGTGCCTTCAATTTGACGGTTGGGGCCGCGAATGAGGGAGACGAAGAGTACCATCGGAGCTTGGTCGGAGAGGGGCCGGAGGTATTGTTAGGAAGATGCTTTTGGCCCCAAACCTTGCTAAAAAGCTTGGCCATGTGACAGGGGTTCTTTTATAGGCCATAGAAAGCCCTTCCAAGCTTGGAAAGAAGCTTCCAAGCTCGGAAGGTTTTTGTGAAGTAGGATACCCGAATCTTTGAAAGGTTTGTATGGCCTTTTGGGAAAGACTTAGAGCCCAAGGAATGGCTCAAATGGAAGATAACTTCCCAAGGAATCCTCGTATGAATTTTGGTAGAGATTGATTGAGAATCGAGCGAGAAATCCTCTCTCGAAACTTGACGGTGAAGGTTTAACCTTCCAAAATGAAGTGGGGACCTAATTATGAAAATGATGACAAAGTTAGGGGCCTTTTTGTAAGGATTTTGAAAGTTAAGGGCATATGTGTGATATAAAAGAATCAAACATGATCAAATTGCGAAGAAGGTCAAGACAGTCTCAAATTAGGCCCAAATTTTGGTACAAACCTAATTTGGACCTAAGCAATCCAATGGTGTAGTTGGATTTTGGTTTTCACCAAGTTTTAATGTGTAATTTATGCAAAAACCCAAATTAGGACAAATGTCTGTCTAGGACTCTATTTTGGGTCAAGACGGATTCTGATGGTCACATTGAAGGTACCAACCCTAGAGAATATTTTTCGATGAATTTTAGAGGGTTTAGGTGAATTTTATCCTAACCAGAACCTCATTTAATTAAGCAGGTCTATTTTTAAGGTTTCGAAAGTCATTTAATTCTCAAAACACGTGAAAACCCTTTTCTGTCTGTTCTAACCAACTTGTTAGCCTTTTAGGACCATTTGACCCTTAAATTAACCCCTGAGAAAAGCCATGGTTGTACTTCATTCAAGTTATCATGGTAAATTTATAGTTTTAACCCTGGCTTCTTGTCTTTATGTCAGAATGCTAATGAAATGAATTATCACCTTTTGAAGGTTATGTAGGAGCATTTAAAGTCTTAATTAGATCAAATTGAGTTGGTTTATGGCTCATGATGGTGTTCCCATCAATAGGTGTGCCTTCAATTTGACGGTTGGGGACGCGAATGAAGGAGACGAAGAGGACCATCGGAGCTTGGTCGGAGAGGGGCCAGAGGTATTGTTAGGAAGATGCTTTTGGCCCCAAACCTTGCTAGAAAGCTTGGCCATGTGGCAGGGGTTCTTTTATACGCCATAGAAAGCCCTTCCAAGCTTGGAAAGAAGGTTTTTGCGAAGTAGGATACCCGAATCTTTGAAAGGTTTGTATGGCCTTTTGGGAAAGACTTAGAGCCCAAGGAATTGCTCAAATGGAAGGTAACTTCCCAAGGAATCCTCGTATGAATTTTGGTAGAGATTGATTGAGAATCGAGCGAGAAATCCTCTCTCGAAACATGACGGTGAAGGTTTAACCTTCCAAAAATGGCGTGGGGACCTAATTATGAAAATGATGACAAATTTAGGGGCCTTTTTGTAAGGATTTTGAAAGTTAAGGGCATATGTGTGATATAAAAGAATCAAACATGATCAAATTGCGAACAAGGTCAAGACAGTCTCAAATTAGGCCCAAATTTTGGTACAAACCTAATTTGGACCTAAGGAATCCAATGGTGAAGTTGGATTTTGGTTTTGACCAAGTTTTACTATGTAATTTATGCAAAAACACAAATTAGGACAAATGTCTGTCTAGGACTCTATTTTGGGTCAAGACGGATTCTGATGGTCAAATTGAAGGTACCAACCCTAGAGAATATTTTTCGATGAATTTTAGAGGGTTTAGGTGAATTTTATCCTAACCAGAACCTCATTTAACTAAGCAGGTCTATTTTTAAGGTTTCGAAAGTCATTTAATTCTCAAAACACGTGAAAACCCTTTTCTGTCTGTTCTAACCAACTTGTTAGCCTTTTAGGACCATTTGACCCTTAAATTAACCCCTGAGAAAACCCATGGTTGTACTTCATTCAAGTTATCGTGGTAAATTTATAGTTTTAACCCTGGCTTCTTGTCTTTATGTCAGAATGCTAATGAAATGAATTATTACCTTTTGAAGGTTATGTAGGAGCATTTAAAGACTTAATTAGATCAAATTGAGTTGGTTTATGGCTCATGATGGTGTTCCCATCAATAGGTGTGCCTTCAATTTGACGGTTGGGGACCCGAATGAAGGAGACGAAGAGGACCATCGGAGCTTGGTCGGAGAGGGGCCAGAGGTATTGTTAGGAAGATGCTTTTGGCCCCAAACCTTGCTAGAAAGCTTGGCCATGTGACAGGGGTTCTTTTATAGGCCATAGAAAGCCCTTCCAAGCTTGGAAAGAAGCTTCCAAGCTCGGAAGGTTTTTGCGAAGTAGGATACCCGAATCTTTGAAAGGTTTGTATGGCCTTTTGGGAAAGACTTAGAGCCCAAGGAATTGCTCAAATGGAAGGTAACTTCCCAAGGAATCCTCGTATGAATTTTGGTAGAGATTGATTGAGAATCTAGCGAGAAATCCTCTCTCGAAACTTGACGGTGAAGGTTTAACCTTCCAAAAATGGCGTGGGGACCTAATTATGAAAATGATGACAAAGTTAGGGGCCTTTTTGTAAGGATTTTGAAAGTTAAGGGCATATGTGTGATATAAAAGAATCAAACATGATCAAATTGCGAACAAGGTCAAGACAGTCTCAAATTAGGCCCAAATTTTGGTACAAACCTAATTTGGACCTAAGGAATCCAATGGTGAAGTTGGATTTTGGTTTTCACCAAGTTTTACTGTGTAATTTATGCAAAAACCTAAATTAGGACAAATGTCTGTCTAGGACTCTATTTTGGGTCAAGACGGATTCTGATGGTCAAATTGAAGGTACCAACCCTAGAGAATATTTTTCGATGAATTTTAGAGTGTTTAGGAGAATTTTATCCTGACCAGAACCTCATTTAATTAAGCAGGTCTATTTTTAAGGTTTCGAAAGTTATTTAATTCTCAAAACACGTGAAAACCCTTTTCTGTCTGTTCTAACCAACTTGTTAGCCTTTTAGGACGATTTGACCCTTAAATTAACCCCTGAGAAAACCCATGGTTGTACTTCATTCAAGTTATGATGGTAAATTTATAGTTTTAACCCTGGCTTCTTGTCTTTATGTCAGAATGCTAATGAAATGAATTATTACCTTTTGAAGGTTATGTAGGAGCATTTAAAGACTTAATTAGATCAAATTGAGTTGGTTTATGGCTCATGATGGTGTTCCCATCAATAGGTGTGCCTTCAATTTGACGGTTGGGGCCGCAAATGAAGGAGACGAAGAGTACCATCGGAGCTTGGTCGGAGAGGGGCCGGAGGTATTGTTAGGAAGATGCTTTTGGCCCCAAACCTTGCTAAAAAGCTTGGCCATGTGACAGGGGTTCTTTTATAGGCCATAGAAAGCCCTTCCAAGCTTGGAAAGAAGCTTCCAAGCTCGGAAGGTTTTTGCGAAGTAGGATACCCGAATCTTTGAAAGGTTTGAATGAACTTTTGGGAAAGACTTAGAGCCCAAGTAATGGCTAAAATGGAAGGTAACTTCCCAAGGAATCCTCGTATGAATTTTGGTAGAGATTGATTGAGAATCGAGCGAGAAATCCTCTCTCGAAACATGACGGTGAAGGTTTAACCTTCCAAAAATGGCGTGGGGACCTAATTATGAAAATGATGACAAAGTTAGGGGCCTTTTTGTAAGGATTTTGAAAGTTAAGGGCATATGTGTGATATAAAAGAATCAAACATGATCAAATTGCGAACAAGGTCAAGAGAGTCTCAAATTAGGCCCAAATTTTGGTACAAACCTAATTTGGACCTAAGGAATCCAATGGTGAAGTTGGATTTTGGTTTTGACCAAGTTTTACTATGTAATTTATGCAAAAACCCAAATTAGGATAAATGTCTGTCTAGGACTCTATTTTGGGTCAAGACGGATTCTGATGGTCAAATTGAAGGTACCAACCCTAGAGAATATTTTTCGATGAATTTTAAAGGGTTTAGGTGAATTTTATCCTGACCAGAACCTCATTTAATTAAGCAGGTCTATTTTTAAGGTTTCGAAAGTCATTTAATTCTCAAAACACGTGAAAACCCTTTTCTGTCTGTTCTAACCAACTTGTTAGCCTTTTAGGACCATTTGACCCTTAAATTAACCCCTGAGAAAACCCATGGTTGTACTTCATTCAAGTTATGATGGCAAATTTATAGTTTTAACCCTGGCTACTTGTCTTTATGTCAGAATGCTAATGAAATGAATTATTACCTTTTGAAGGTTATGTAGGAGCATTTAAAGACTTAATTAGATCAAATTGAGTTGGTTTATGGCTCATGATGGTGTTCCCATCAATAGGTGTGCCTTCAATTTGACGGTTGGGGACCCGAATGAAGGAGACGAAGAGGACCATCGGAGCTTGGTCGGAGAGGGGCCAGAGGTATTGTTAGGAAGATGCTTTTGGCCCCAAACCTTGCTAGAAAGCTTGGCCATGTGACAGGGGTTCTTTTATAGGCCATAGAAAGCCCTTCCAAGCTTGGAAAGAAGCTTCCAAGCTCGGAAGGTTTTCGCGAAGTAGGATACCCGAATCTTTGAAAGGTTTGTATGGCCTTTTGGGAAAGACTTAGAGCCCAAGGAATTGCTCAAATGGAAGGTAACTTCCCAAGGAATCCTCGTATGAATTTTGGTAGAGATTGATTGAGAATCGAGCGAGAAATCCTCTCTCGAAACTTGACGGTGAAGGTTTAACCTTCCAAAAATGGCGTGGGGACCTAATTATGAAAATGATGACAAAGTTAGGGGCCTTTTTGTAAGGATTTTGAAAGTTAAGGGCATATGTGTGATATAAAAGAATCAAACATGATCAAATTGCGAACAAGGTCAAGACAGTCTCAAATTAGGCCCAAATTTTGGTACAAACCTAATTTGGACCTAAGGAATCCAATGGTGAAGTTGGATTTTGGTTTTCACCAAGTTTTACTGTGTAATTTATGCAAAAACCCAAATTAGGACAAATGTCTGTCTAGGACTCTATTTTGGGTCAAGACGGATTCTGATGGTCAAATTGAAGGTACCAACCCTAGAGAATATTTTTCGATGAATTTTAGAGGGTTTAGGTGAATTTTATCCTGACCAGAACCTCATTTAATTAAGCAGGTCTATTTTTAAGGTTTCGAAAGTCATTTAATTCTCAAAACACGTGAAAACCCTTTTCTGTCTGTTGTAACCAACTTGTTAGCCTTTTAGGACCATTTGACCCTTAAATTAACCCCAGAGAAAACCCATGGATGTACTTCATTCAAGTTATGATGGTAAATTTATAGTTTTAACCCTGGCTTCTTGTCTTCTTGTCAGAATGCTAATGAAATGAATTATTACCTTTTGAAGGTTATGTAGGAGCATTTAAAGACTTAATTAGATCAAATTGAGTTGGTTTATGGCTCGTGATGGTGTTCCCATCAATAGGTGTGCCTTCAATTTGACGGTTGGGGACGCGAATGAAGGAGACGAAGAGGACCATCGGAGCTTGGTCGGAGAGGGGCCAGAGGTATTGTCAGGAAGATGCTTTTGGCCCCAAACCTTGCTAGAAAGCTTGGCCATGTGACAGGGGTTCTTTTATATGCCATAGAAAGCCCTTCCAAGCTTGGAAGGAAGCTTCCAAGCTCGGAAGGTTTTTGCGAAGTAGGATACCCGAATCTTTGAAAGGTTTGTATGGCCTTTTGGGAAAGGCTTAGAGCCCAAGGAATGGCTCAAATGGAAGGTAACTTCCCAAGGAATCCTCGTATGAATTTTGGTAGAGATTGATTGAGAATCGAGCGAGAAATCCTCTCTCGAAACTTGACGGTGAAGGTTTAACCTTCCAAAAATGGCGTGGGGACCTAATTATGAAAATGATGACAAAGTTAGGGGCCTTTTTGTAAGGATTTTGAAAGTTAAGGGCATATGTGTGATATAAAAGAATCAAACATGATCAAATTGCGAACAAGGTCAAGACAGTCTCAAATTAGGCCCAAATTTTGGTACAAACCTAATTTGGACCTAAGGAATCCAATGGTGAAGTTGGATTTTGGTTTTGACCAAGTTTTACTATGTAATTTATGCAAAAACCCAAATTAGGACAAATGTCTGTCTAGGACTCTATTTTGGGTCAAGACGGATTCTGATGGTCAAATTGAAGGTACCAACCCTAGAGAATATTTTTCGATGAATTTTAGAGGGTTTAGGTGAATTTTATCCTGACCAGAACCTCATTTAACTAAGCAGGTCTATTTTTAAGGTTTCGAAAGTCATTTAATTCTCAAAACATGTGAAAACCCTTTTCTGTCTGTTCTAACCAACTTGTTAGCCTTTTAGGACCATTTGACCCTTAAATTAACCCCTGAGAAAACTCATGGTTGTACTTCATTCAAGTTATCGTGGTAAATTTATAGTTTTAACCCTGGCTTCTTGTCTTTATGTCAGAATGCTAATGAAATGAATTATTACCTTTTGAAGGTTATGTAGGAGCATTTAAAGACTTAATTAGATCAAATTGGGTTGGTTTATGGCTCATGATGGTGTTCCCATCAATAGGTGTGCCTTCAATTTGACGGTTGGGGACCCGAATGAAGGAGACGAAGAGGACCATCGGAGCTTGGTCGGAGAGGGGCCAGAGGTATTGTTAGGAAGATGCTTTTGGCCCCAAACCTTGCTAGAAAGCTTGGCCATGTGACAGGGGTTCTTTTATAGGCCATAGAAAGCCCTTCCAAGCTTGGAAAGAAGCTTCCAAGCTCGGAAGGTTTTCGCGAAGTAGGATACCCGAATCTTTGAAAGGTTTGTATGGCCTTTTGGGAAAGACTTAGAGCCCAAGGAATGGCTCAAATGGAAGGTAACTTCCCAAGGAATCCTCGTATGAATTTTGGTAGAGATTGATTGAGAATCGAGCGAGAAATCCTCTCTCGAAACTTGACGGTGAAGGTTTAACCTTCAAAAAATGGCGTGGAGACCTAATTATGAAAATGATGACAAAGTTAGGGGCCTTTTTGTAAGGATTTTGAAAGTTAAGGTCATATGTGTGATATAAAAGAATCAAACATGATCAGATTGCGAACAAGGTCAAGACAGTCTCAAATTAGGCCCAAATTTTGGTACAAACCTAATTTGGACCTAAGGAATCCAATGGTGAAGTTGGATTTTGGTTTTCACCAAGTTTTACTCTGTAATTTATGCAAAAACCCAAATTAGGACAAATGTCTGTCTAGCACTCTATTTTGGGTCAAGACGGATTCTGATGGTCAAATTGAAGGTACCCACCCTAGAGAATATTTTTCGATGAATTTTAGAGGGTTTAGGTGAATTTTATCCTGACCAGAACCTAATTTAATTAAGCAGGTCTATTTTTAAGGTTTCGAAAGTCATTTAATTCTCAAAACACGTGAAAACCCTTTTCTGTCTGTTCTAACCAACTTGTTAGCCTTTTAGGACCATTTGACCCTTAAATTAACACCTGAGAAAACCCATGGTTGTACTTCATTTAAGTTATGATGGTAAATTTATAGTTTTAACCCTGGCTTCTTGTCTTTATGTCAGAATGCTAATGAAATGAATTATTACCATTTGGAGGTTATGTAGGAGCATTTAAAGACTTAATTAGATCAAATTGAGTTGGTTTATTTGTCATAGTGGTGTTCCCATCAATAGGTGTGCCTTCAATTTGACGGTTGGGGCTGCGAATGAAGGAGATGAAGAGGACCATCGGAGCTTGGTCGGAGAGGGGCCGGAGGTATTGTTAGGAAGATGCTTTTGGCCCCAAACCTTGCTAAAAAGCTTGGCCATGTGACAGGGGTTCTTTTATAGGCCATAGAAAGCCCTTCCAAGCTTGGAAAGAAGCTTCCAAGCTTGGAAGGTTTTTGCGAAGTAGGATACCTGAATCTTTGAAAGGTTTGTATGGCCTTTTGGGAAAGACTTAGAGCCCAAGGAATGGCTCAAATGGAAGGTAACTTCCCAAGGAATCCTCGTATGAATTTTGGTAGAGATTGATTGAGAATCGAGCGAGAAATCCTCTCTCGAAACTTGGCGGTGAAGGTTTAACCTTCCAAAAATGGCGTGGGGCCTAATTATGAAAATGATGACAAAGTTAGGGGCCTTTTTGTAAGGATTTTGAAAGTTAAGGGCATATGTGTGATATAAAAGAATCAAACAGGATCAAATTGCGAAAAAGGTCAAGACAGTCTCAAATTAGGCCCAAATATTGGTACAAACCTAATTTGGACCTTAGGAATCCATTGGTGAAGTTGGATTTTTGTTTTAACGAAGTTTTACTGTGTAATTTATGCAAAAACCAAAATTAGGACAAATGTCTGTCTAGGTCTCTATTTTGGGTCAAGACGGATTCTGATGGTCAAATTGAAGGTACCAACCCTAGAGAATATTTTTCGATGAATTTTAGTGGGTTTAGGTGAATTTTATCCTGACCAGAACCTCATTTAATTAAGCAGGTCTATTTTTAAGGTTTCGAAAGTTATTTAATTCTCAAAACACGTGAAAACCCTTTTCTGTCTGTTCTAACCAACTTGTTAGCCTTTTAGGACCATTTGACCCTTAAATTAACCCCTGAGAAAACCCATGGTTGTACTTCATTCAAGTTATGATGGTAAATTTATAGTTTTAACCCTGGCTTCTTGTCTTTATGTCAGAATGCTAATGAAATGAATTATCACCTTTTGAAGGTTATGTAGGAGCATTTAAAGACTTATTTAGATCAAATTGAGTTGGTTTATGGCTCATGATGGTGTTCCCATCAATAGGTGTGCCTTCAATTTGACGGTTGGGGCCGCGAATGAAGGAGACGAAGAGTACCATCGGAGCTTGGTCGGAGAGGGGCCGGAGGTATTGTTAGGAAGATGCTTTTGGCCCCAAACCTTGCTAAAAAGCTTGGCCATGTGACAGGGGTTCTTTTATAGGCCATAGAAAGCCCTTCCAAGCTTGGAAAGAAGCTTGCAAGCTCGGAAGGTTTTTGCGAAGTAGGATACCCGAATCTTTGAAAGGTTTGTATGGCCTTTTGGGAAAGACTTAGAGCCCAAGGAATGGCTCAAATGGAAGGTAACTTCCCAAGGAATCCTCGTATGAATTTTGGTAGCGTTTGATTGAGAATCGAGCGAGAAATCCTCTCTCGAAACTTGACGGTGAAGGTTTAACCTTCCAAAAATGGCGTGGGGACCTAATTATGAAAATGATGACAAAGTTAGGGGCCTTTTTGTAAGGATTTTGAAAGTTAAGAGCATATGTGTGATATAAAAGAATCAAACATGATCAAATTGCGAACAAGGTCAAGACAGTCTCAAATTAGGCCCAAATTTTGGTACAAACCTAATTTGGACCTAAGGAATCCAATGGTGAAGTTGGATTTTGGTTTTGACCAAGTTTTACCGTGTAATTTATGCAAAAACCCAAATTAGGACAAATGTCTGTCTAGGACTCTATTTCGGGTCAAGATGGATTCTGATGGACAAATTGAAGGTACCAACCCTAGAGAATATTTTTCGATGACTTTTAGAGGGTTTAGGTGAATTTTATCCTGACCAGAACCTCATTTAATTAAGCAGGTCTATTTTTAAGTTTTCGAAAGTCATTTAATTCTCAAAACACGTGAAAACCCTTTTCTGTCTGTTCTAACCAACTTGTTAGCCTTTTAGGACCATTTGACCCTTAAATTAACCCCTGAGAAAACCCATGGTTGTACTTCATTCAAGTTATGATGGTCAATTTATAGTTTTAACCCTGGCTACTTGTCTTTATGTCAGAATGCTAATGAAATGAATTATTACCTTTTGAAGGTTATGTAGGAGCATTTAAGGACTTAATTAGATCAAATTGAGTTGGTTTATGGCTCATGATGGTGTTCCCATCAATAGGTGTGCCTTCAATTTGACGGTTGGGGCCGCGAATGAAGGAGACGAAGAGTACCATCGGAGCTTGGTCGGAGAGGGGCCGGAGGTATTGTTAGGAAGATGCTTTTGGCCCCAAACCTTGCTAAGAAGCCTAGCCATGTGACAGGGGTTCTTTTATAGGCCATAGAAAGCCCTTCCAAGCTTGGAAAGAAGCTTCCAAGCTCGGAAGGTTTTTGCGAAGTAGGATACCCGAATCTTTGAAAGGTTTGTATGGCCTTTTGGGAAAGACTTAGAGCCCAAGGAATGGCTCAAATGGAAGATAACTTCCCAAGGAATCCTCGTATGAATTTTGGTAGAGATTGATTGAGAATCGAGCGAGAAATCCTCTCTCGAAACTTGACGGTGAAGGTTTAACCTTCCAAAATGGCGTGGGGACCTAATTATGAAAATGATGACAAAGTTAGGGGCCTTTTTGTAAGGATTTTGAAAGTTAAGGGCATATGTGTGATATAAAAGAATCAAACATGATCAAATTGCGAACAAGGTCAAGACAGTCTCAAATTAGGCCCAAATTTTGGTAAATACCTAATTTGGACCTAAGGAATCCAATGGTGAAGTTGGATTTTGTTTTAACCAAGTTTTACTGTGTAATTTATGCAAAAACCCAAATTAGGACAAATGTCTGTCTAGGACTCTATTTTGGGTCAAGACGGATTCTGATGGTCAAATTGAAGGTACCAACCCTAGAGAATAGTTTTCGATGAATTTTAGAGGGTTTAGGTGAATTTTATCCTGACCAGAACCTCATTTAATTAAGCAGGTCTATTTTTAAGGTTTCGAAAGTCGTTTAATTCTCAAAACACGTGAAAACCCTTTTCTGTCTCTTCTAACCAACTTGTTAGCCTTTTAGGACCATTTGACCCTTAAATTAACCCCTGAGAAAACCCATGGTTGTACTTCATTCAAGTTATGATGGTAAATTTATAGTTTTAACCCTGGCTTCTTGTCTTTATGTCAGAATGCTAATGAAATGAATTATTACCATTTGAAGGTTATGTAGGAGCATTTAAAGACTTAATTAGATCAAATTGAGTTGGTTTGTGGCTCATGATGGTGTTCCCATCAATAGGTGTGCCTTCAATTTGACGGTTGGGGCCGCGAATGAAGGAGACGAAGAGGACCATCGGAGCTTGGTCGGAGAGGGGCCGGAGGTATTGTTAGGAAGATGCTTTTGGCCCCAAACCTTGCTAAAAGGCTTGGCCGTGTGACAGGGGTTCTTTTATTGGCCATAGAAAGCCCTTCCAAGCTTGGAAAGAAGCTTCCAAGCTCGGAAGGTTTTTGCGAAGTAGGATACCCGAATCTTTGAAAGGTTTGTATGGCCTTTTGGGAAAGACTTAGAGCCCTAGGAATGGCTCAAATGGAAGGTAACTTCCCAAGGAATACTCGTATGAATTTTGGTAGAGATTGATTGAGAATCGAGCGAGAACTCCTCTCTCGAAACTTGACGGTGAAGGCTTAACCTTCCAAAAATGACGTGGGGACCAAATTATGAAAATGATGACAAAGTTAGGGGCCTTTTTCTAAGGATTTTGAAAGTTAAGGGCATATGTGTGATATAAAAGAATCAAACAGGATCAAATTGCGAAAAAGGTCAAGACAGTCTCAAACTAGGCCCAAATATTGGTACAAACCTAATTTGGACCCTAGGAATCCAATGGTGAAGTTGGATTTTTGTTTTAACCAAGTTTTACTGTGTAATTTATGCAAAAATCAAAATTGGGACAAATGTCTATTTAGGACTCTATTTTGGGTCAAGATGGATTCTGATGGTCAAATTGAAGGTACCAACCCTAGAGAATATTTTTCGATGAATTTTAGAGGGTTTAGGTGAATTTTATCCTGACCAGAACCTCATTTAATTAAGCAGGTCTATTTTTAAGGTTTCGAAAGTCATTTAATTCTCAAAACACGTGAAAACCCTTTTCTGTCTGTTCTAACCAACTTGTTAGCCTTTTAGGACCATTTGACCCTTAAATTAACCCCTGAGAAAACCCATGGTTGCACTTCATTCAAGTTATGATGGTAAATTTATAGTTTTAACCCTGGCTTCTTGTCTTTATGTCAGAATGCTAATGAAATGAATTATTCCCATTTGAAGGTTATGTAGGAGCATTTAAAGACTTAATTAGATCAAATTGAGTTGGTTTATGGCTCATGATGGTGCTCCCATCAATAGGTGTGCCTTCAATTTGACTGTTGGGGCCGCGAATGAAGGAGACGAAGAGGACCATCGGAGCTTGGTCGGAGAGGGGCCGGAGGTATTGTTAGGAAGATGCTTTTGGCCCCAAACCTTGCTAAAAGGCTTGGCCATGTGACAGGGGTTCTTTTATAGGCCATAGAAAGCCCTTCCAAGCTTGGAAAGAAGCTTCCAAGCTCGGAAGGTTTTTGCGAAGTAGGATACCCGAATCTTTGAAAGGTTTGTATGGCCTTTTGGGAAAGACTTAGAGCCCAAGGAATGGCTAAAATGGAAGGTAACCTCCCAAGGAATCCTCGTATGAATTTTGGTAGAGATTGATTGAGAATCGAGCGAGAAATCCTCTCTCGAAACATGACGGTGAAGGTTTAACCTTACAAAAATGGCGTGGGGACCTAATTATGAAAATAACGACAAAGTTAGGGGCCTTTTTGTAAGGATTTTGAAAGTTAAGGGCATATGTGTGATATAAAAGAATCAAACATGATCAAATTGCGAACAAGGTCAAGATAGTCTCAAATTTGGCCCAAATTTTGGTACAAACCTAATTTGGACCTATGGAATCCAATGGTGAAGTTGGATTTTGTTTTGACCAAGTTTTACTGTGTAATTTATGCAAAAACCCAAATTAGGATAAATGTCGGTCTAGGACTCTATTTTTGGTCATGATGGATTCTGATGGTCAAATTGAAGGTACCAACCCTAGAGAATATTTTTCGATGAATTTTAGAGGGTTTAGGTGAATTTTATCCTGACCAGAACCTCATTTAATTAAGCAGGTCTATTTTTAAGGTTTCGAAAGTCATTTAATTCTCAAAGCACGTGAAAACCCTTTTCTGTCTGTTCTAACCAACTTGCTAGCCTTTTAGGACCATTTGACCCTTAAATTAACCCCTGAGAAAACCCATGGTTGGACTTCATTCAAGTTATGATGGTAAATTTATAGTTTTAACCCTAGCTTCTTGTCTTTATGTCAGAATGCTAATGAAATGAATTATTACCATTTGGAGGTTATGTAGGAGCACTTAAAGACTTAATTAGATCAAATTGAGTTGGTTTATGGCTCATGATGGTGTTCCCATCAATAGGTGTGCCTTCAATTTGACGGTTGGGGCCGCGAATGAAGGAGACGAAGAGGACCATCGGAGCCTGGTCGGAGAGGGGCCGGAGGTATTGTTAGGAAGATGCTTTTGGCCCCAAACCTTGCTAAAAAGCTTGGCCATGTGACAGGGGTTCTTTTATAGGCCATAGAAAGCCCTTCCAAGCTTGGAAAGAAGCTTCCATGCTCGGAAGGTTTTTGCGAAGTAGGATACCCGAATCTTTGAAAGGTTTGTATGGCCTTTTGGGAAAGACTTAGAGCCCAAGGAATGGCTAAAATGGAAGGTAACTCCCCAAGGAATCCTCGTATGAATTTTGGTAGAGATTGATTGAGAATCGAGCGAGAAATCCTCTCTCGAAACTTGACGGTGAAGGTTTAACCTTCCAAAAATGGCGTGGGGACCTAATTATGAAAATGATGACAAAGTTAGGGGCCATTTTGTAAGGATTTTGAAAGTTAAGGGCATATGTGTGATATAAAAGAATCAAACATAATCAAATTGCGAACAAGGTCAAGACAGTCTCAAATTAGGCCCAAATTTTGGTACAAACCTAATTTGGACCTAAGGAATCCAATGGAGAAGTTGGATTTTGGTTTTAACCAAGTTTTACTATTTAATTTATGCAAAAACCCAAATTAGGACAAATGTCTGTCTAGGACTCTATTTTGGGTCAAGACGGATTCTGATGGTCAAATTGAAGGTACCAACCCTAGAGAATATTTTTCGATGAATTTTAGAGGGTTTAGGTGAATTTTATCCTGACCAGAACCTAATTTAATTAAGCAGGTCTATTTTTAAGTTTTCGAAAGTCATTTAATTCTCAAAACACGTGAAAACCCTTTTCTGTCTGTTGTAACCAACTTGTTAGCCTTTTAGGACCATTTGACCCTGAAATTAACCCCTGAGAAAACCCATGGTTGTACTTCATTCAAGTTATGATGGTAAATTTATAGTTTTAACCCTGGCTTCTTGTCTTTATGTCAGAATGCTAATGAAATGAATTATTACCTTTTGAAGGTTATGTAGGAGCATTTAAAGACTTAATTAGATCAAATTGAGTTGGTTTATGGCTCATGATGGTGTTCCCATCAATAGGTGTGCCTTCAATTTGACGATTGGGGCCGCGAATGAAGGAGACGAAGAGGACCATCGGAGCTTGGTCGGAGAGGGGCCGGTGGTATTGTTAGGAAGATGCTTTTGGCCCTAAACCTTGCTAAAAAGCTTGGCCATGTGACAGGGGTTCTTTTATAGGCCGTAGAAAGCCCTTCCAAGCTTGGAAAGAAGCTTCCAAACTCGGAAGGTTTTTGCGAAGTAGGATACCCGAATCTTTGAAAGGTTTGTATGGCCTTTTGGGAAAGACTTAGAGCCCAAGGAATGGCTCAAATGGAAGGTAACTTCCCAAGGAATGCTCGTATGAATTTTGGTAGAGATTGATTGAGAATCGAGCGAGAAATCCTCTCTCGAAACTTGACGGTGAAGGCTTAACCTTCCAAAAATGACGTGGGACCTAATTATGAAAATGATGACAAAGTTAGGGGCCTTTTTGTAAGGATTTTGAAAGTTAAGGTCATATGTGTGATATAAAAGAATCAAACATGATCAAATTGCGAAAAAGGTCAAGACAGTCTCAAATTAGGCCCAAATATTGGTACAAACCTAATTTGGACCTTAGGAATCCAATGGTGAAGTTGGATTTTTGTTTTAACCAAGTTTTACTGTGTAATTTATGCAAAAACCAAAATTAGGACAAATGTCTGTCTAGGACTCTATTTTGGGTCTAGATGGATTCTGATGGTCAAATTGAAGGTACCAACCCTAGAGAATATTTTTCGATGAATTTTAGAGGGTTTAGGTGAATTTTATCCTGACCAGAACCTCATTTAATTAAGCAGGTCTATTTTTAGGGTTTCGAAAGTCATTTAATTTTCAAAACACGTGAAAACCCTTTTCTGTCTGTTCTAACCAACTTATTAGCCTTTTAATACCATTTGACCCTTAAATTAACCCCTGAGAAAACCCATGGTTGTACTTCATTCAAGTTATGATGGTAAATTTATAGTTTTAACCCTGGCTTCTTGTCTTTATGTCAGAATGCTAATGAAATGAATTATTACCTTTTGAAGGTTATGTAGGAGCATTTAAAGTCTTAATTAGATCAAATTGAGTTGGTTTATGGCTCATGGTGGTGTTCCCATCAATAGGTGTGCCTTCAATTTGACTGTTGGGGCCGCGAATGAAGGAGACGAAGAGGACCATCGGAGCTTGGTCGGAGAGGGGCCGGTGCTATTGTTAGGAAGATGCTTTTGGCCCTAAACCTTGCTAAAAAGCTTGGCCATGTGACAGGGGTTCTTTTATAGGCCGTAGAAAGCCCTTCCAAGCTTGGAAAGAAGCTTCCAAGCTCGGAAGGTTTTTGCGAAGTAGGATACCCGAATCGTTGAAAGGTTTGTATGGCCTTTTGGGAAAGACTTAGAGCCCAAGGAATGGCTCAAATGGAAGGAAACTTCCCAAGGAATGCTCGTATGAATTTTGGTAGAGATTGATTGAGAATCGAGCGAGAAATCCTCTCTCAAAACTTTACGGTGAAGGCTTAACCTTCCAAAAATGACGTGGGACCTAATTATGAAAATGATGACAAAGTTAGGGGCCTTTTTGTAAGGATTTTGAAAGTTAAGGGCATATGTGTGATATAAAAGAATCAAACAGGATCAAATTGCGAAAAAGGTCAAGACAGTCTCAAATTAGGCCCAAATTTTGGTACAAACCTAATTTGGACCTAAGGAATCCAATGGAGAAGTTGGATTTTGGTTTTAACCAAGTTTTACTGTGTAATTTATGCAAAAATCCAAATTAGGACAAATGTCTATCTAGGACTCTATTTTGGGTCAAGACGGATTCTGATGGTCAAATTGAAGGTACCAACCCTAGAGAATATTTTTCGATGAATTTTAGAGGGTTTAGGTGAATTTTATCCTGACCAGAACCTCATTTAATTAAGCAGGTCTATTTTTAAGGTTTCAAAAGTCATTTAATTCTCAAAACACGTGAAAACCCTTTTCTGTCTGTTCTAACCAACTTGTTAGCCTTTTAGGACCATTTGACCCTTAAATTAACCCCTGAGAAAACCCATGGTTGTACTTCATTCAAGTTATGATGGTAAATTTATAGTTTTAACCCTGGCTTCTTGTCTTTATGTCAGAATGCTAATGAAATGAATTACCACCTTTTGAAGGTTATGTAGGAGCATTTAAAGACTTAATTAGATCAAATTGAGTTGGTTTATGGCTCATGATGGTGTTCCCATCAATAGGTGTGCCTTCAATTTGACGGTTGGGGACGCGAATGAAGGAGACGATGAGGACCATTGGAGCTTGGTCGGAGAGGGGCCAGAGGTATTGTTAGGAAGATACTTTTGGCCCCAAACCTTGCTAGAAAGCTTGGCCATGTGACAGGGGTTCTTTTATAGGCCATAGAAAGCCCTTCCAAGCTTGGAAAAAAGCTTCCAAGCTCGGAAGGTTTTTGCGAAGTAGGATACCCGAATCTTTGAAAGGTTTGTATGGCCTTTTGGGAAAGACTTAGAGCCCAAGGAATTGCTCAAATGGAAGGTAACTTCCCAAGGAATCCTCGTATGAATTTTGGTAGAGATTGATGGAGAATCGAGCGAGAAATCCTCTCTCGAAACTTGACGGTGAAGGTTTAACCTTCCAAAAATGGCGTGGGGACCTAATTATGAAATGATGACAAAGTTAGGGGCCTTTTTGTAAGGATTTTGAAAGTTAAGGGCATATGTGTGATATAAAAGAATCAAACATGATCAAATTGCGAACAAGGTCAAGACAGTCTCAAATTGGGCCC
This sequence comes from Thalassia testudinum, assembly GCA_037157565.1. Lineage (NCBI taxonomy): Eukaryota > Viridiplantae > Streptophyta > Magnoliopsida > Alismatales > Hydrocharitaceae > Thalassia > Thalassia testudinum. The sequence goes on from JAZHRO010000056.1 coordinate 38,071,850, forward strand.
AAATTTTGGTACAAACCTAATTTGGACCTAAGGAATCCAATGGTGAAGTTGGATTTTAGTTTTCACCATGTTTTACTGTGTAATTTATGCAAAAACCCAAATTAGGACAAATGTCAGTCTAGGACTCTATTTTTGGTCAAGACGGATTCTGATGGTCAAATTGAAGGTACCAACCCTAGAGAATATTTTTCGATGAATTTTAGAGTGTTTAGGTGAATTTTATCCTGACCAGAACCTCATTTAATTAAGCAGGTCTATTTTTAAGGTTTCGAAAGTTATTTAATTCTCAGAACACGTGAAAACCCTTTTCTGTCTGTTCTAACCAACTTGTTAGCCTTTTAGGACCATTTGACCCTTAAATTAACCCCTGAGAAAACCCATGGTTGTACTTCATTCAAGTTATGATGGTAAATTTATAGTTTTAACCCTGGCTTCTTTTCTTTATGTCAGAATGCTAATGAAATGAATTATTACCTTTTGAAGGTTATGTAGGAGCATTTAAAGACTTAATTAGATCAAATTGAGTTGGTTTATGGCTCATGATGGTGTTCCCATCAATAGGTGTGCCTTCAATTTGACGGTTGGGGCCGCGAATGAAGGAGACGAAGAGTACCATCGGAGCTTGGTCGGAGAGGGGCCGGAGGTATTGTTAGGAAGATGCTTTTGGCCCCAAACCTTGCTAAAAAGCTTGGCCATGTGACAGGGGTTCTTTTATAGGCCATAGAAAGCCCTTCCAAGCTTGGAAAGAAGCTTCCAAGCTCGGAAGGTTTTTGCGAAGTAGGATACCCGAATCTTTGAAAGGTTTGTATGGCCTTTTGGGAAAGACTTAGAGCCCAAGGAATGGCTCAAATGGAAGGTAACTTCCCAAGGAATCCTCGTATGAATTTTGGTAGAGATTGATTGAGAATCGAGCGAGAAATCCTCTCTCGAAACATGACGGTGAAGGTTTAACCTTCCAAAAATGGCGTGGGGACCTAATTATGAAAATGATGACAAAGTTAGGGGCCTTTTTGTAAGGATTTTGAAAGTTAGGAGCATATGTGTGATATAAAAGAATCAAACATGATCAAATTGCGAACAAGGACAAGACAGTCTCAAATTAGGCCCAAATTTTGGTACAAACCTAATTTGGACCTAAGGAATCCAATAGAGAAGTTGGATTTTGGTTTTAACCAAGTTTTACTGTGTAATTTATGCAAAAATCCAAATTAGGACAAATGTCTGTCTAGGACTCTATTTTGGGTCAAGACGGATTCTGATGGTCAAATTGAAGGTACCAACCCTAAAGAATATTTTTCGATGAATTTTAGAGGGTTTAGGTGAATTTTATCCTGACCAGAACCTCATTTAATTAAGCAGGTCTATTTTTAAGGTTTCGAAAGTCATTTAATTCTCAAAACACGTGAAAACCCTTTTCTGTCTGTTCTAACCAATTTGTTAGCCTTTTAGGACCATTTGACCCTTAAATTAACCCCTGAGAAAAGCCATGGTTGTACTTCATTCAAGTTATGATGGTAAATTTATAGTTTTAACCCTGGCTTCTTGTCTTTACGTCAGAATGCTAATGAAATGAATTATCACCTTTTGAAGGTTATGTAGGAGCATTTAAAGACTTAATTAGATCAAATTGAGTTGGTTTATGGCTCATGATGGTGTTCCCATCAATAGGTGTCTCTTCAATTTGACGGTTGGGGCCGCGAATGAAGGAGACGAAGAGTACCATCGGAGCTTGGTCGGAGAGGGGCCGGAGGTATTGTTAGGAAGATGCTTTTGGCCCCAAACCTTGCTAAGAAGCCTAGCCATGTGACAGGGGTTCTTTTATAGGCCATAGAAAGCCCTTCCAAGCTTGGAAAGAAGCTTCCAAGCTCGGAAGGTTTTTGCGAAGTAGGATACCCGAATCTTTGAAAGGTTCGTATGGACTTTTGGGAAAGACTTAGAGCCCAAGGAATGGCTCAAATGGAAGATAACTTCCCAAGGAATCCTCGTATGAATTTTGGTAGAGATTGATTGAGAATCGAGCGAGAAATCCTCTCTCGAAACTTGACGGTGAAGGTTTAACCTTCCAAAATGGCGTGGGGACCTAATTATGAAAATGATGACAAAGTTAGGGGCCTTTTTGTAAGGATTTTGAAAGTTAAGGGCATATGTGTGATATAAAAGAATCAAACATGATCAAATTGCGAACAAGGTCAAGACAGTCTCAAATTAGGCCCAAATTGTGGTAAAAACCTAATTTGGACCTAAGGAATCCAATGGTGAAGTTGGATTTTGGTTTTAACCAAGTTTTACTGTGTAATTTATGCAAAAACCCAAATTAGGACAAATGTCTGTCTAGGACTCTATTTTGGGTCAAGACGGATTCTGATGGTCAAATTGAAGGTACCAACCGTAGAGAATAGTTTTCGACGAATTTTAGAGGCTTTAGGTGAATTTTATCCTGACCAGAACCTCATTTAATTAAGCAGGTCTATTTTTAAGGTTTCGAAAGTCATTTAATTCTCAAAACACGTGAAAACCCTTTTCTGTCTGTTGTAACCAACTTGTTAGCCTTTTAGGACCATTTGACCCTTAAATTAACCCCTGAGAAAACCCATGGTTGTACTTCATTCAAGTTATGATGGTAAATTTATAGTTTTAACCCTGGCTTCTTGTCTTTATTTCAGAATGCTAATGAAATGAATTATTACCTTTTGAAGGTTATGTAGGAGCATTTAAAGACTTAATTAGATCAAATTGAGTTGGTTTATGGCTCATGATGGTGTTCCCATCAATAGGTGTGCCTTCAATTTGACGGTTGGGGCCGCGAATGAAGGAGACGAAGAGTACCATCGGAGCTTGGTCGGAGAGGGGTCGGAGGTATTGTTAGGAAGATGCTTTTGGCCCCAAACCTTGCTAAAAAGCTTGGCCATGTGAAAGGGGTTCTTTTATAGGCCATAGAAAGCCCTTCCAAGCTTGGAAAGAAGCTTCCAAGCTCGGAAGGTTTTTGCGAAGTAGGATACCCGAATCTTTGAAAGGTTTGTATGGCCTTTTGGGAAAGACTTAGAGCCCAAGGAATTGCTCAAATGGAAGGTAACTTCCCAAGGAATCCTCGTATGAATTTTGGTAGAGATTGATTGAGAATCGAGCGAGAAATCCTCTCTCGAAACTTGATGGTGAAGGTTTAACCTTCCAAAAATGGCGTGGGGACCTAATTATGAAATGATGACAAAGTTAGGGGCCTTTTTGTAAGGATTTTGAAAGTTAAGGGCATATGTGTGATATAAAAGAATCAAACATGATCAAATTGCGAACAAGGTCAAGACAGTCTCAAATTGGGCCCAAATTTTGGTACAAACCTAATTTGGACCTAAGGAATCCAATGGTGAAGTTGGATTTTGGGGTTGACCAAGTTTTACTGTGTAATTTATGCAAAAACCCAAATTAGGACAAATGTCTGTCTAGGACTCTATTTTGGGTCATGACGGATTCTGATGGTCAAATTGAAGGTACCAACCCTAGAGAATATTTTTCGATGAATTTTAGAGGGTTTAGGTGAATTTTATCCTGACCAGAACCTCATTTAATTAAGCAGGTCTATTTTTAAGGTTTCGAAAGTTATTTAATTCTCAAAACACGTGAAAACCCTTTTCTGTCTGTTCTAACCAACTTGTTAGCCTTTTAGGACCATTTGACCCTTAAATTAACCCCTGAGAAAACCCATGGTTGTACTTCATTCAAGTTATGATGGTAAATTTATAGTTTTAACCCTGGCTTCTTTTCTTTATGTCAGAATGCTAATGAAATGAATTATTACCTTTTGAAGGTTATGTAGGAGCATTTAAAGACTTAATTAGATCAAATTGAGTTGGTTTATGGCTCATGATGGTGTTCCCATCAATAGGTGTGCCTTCAATTTGACGGTTGGGGCCGCGAATGAAGGAGACGAAGAGTACCATCGGAGCTTGGTCGGAGAGGGGCCGGAGGTATTGTTAGGAAGATGCTTTTGGCCCCAAACCTTGCTAAAAAGCTTGGCCATGTGACAGGGGTTCTTTTATAGGCCATAGAAAGCCCTTCCAAGCTTGGAAAGAAGCTTCCAAGCTCGGAGGGTTTTTGCGAGGTAGGATACCCGAATCTTTGAAATGTTTGTATGGCCTTTTGGGAAAGACTTAGAGCCCAAGGAATGGCTCAAATGGAAGGTAACTTCCCAAGGAATCCTCGTATGAATTTTGGTAGAGATTGATTGAGAATCGAGCGAGAAATCCTCTCTCGAAACATGACGGTGAAGGTTTAACCTTCCAAAAATGGCGTGGGGACCTAATTATGAAAATGATGACAAAGTTAGGGGCCTTTTTGTAAGGATTTTGAAAGTTAAGGGCATATGTGTGATATAAAAGAATCAAACATGATCAAATTGCGAACAAGGTCAAGACAGTCTCAAATTAGGCCCAAATTTTGGTACAAACCTAATTTGGACCTAAGGAATCCAATGGTGAAGTTGCATTTTGGTTTTGACCAAGTTTTACTGTGTAATTTATGCAAAAACCCAAATTAGGACAATTGTCTGTCTAGGACTCTATTTTGGGTCAAGACGGATTCTGATGGTCAAATTGAAGGTACCAACCCTAGAGAATATTTTTCGATGAATTTTAGAGGGTTTAGGTGAATTTTATCCTGACCAGAACCTCATTTAATTAAGCAGGTCTATTTTTAAGGTTTCGAAAGTCATTTAATTCTCAAAACACGTGAAAACCCTTTTCTATCTGTTCTAACCAACTTGTTAGCCTTTTAGGACCATTTGACCCTTAAATTAACCCCTGAGAAAAGCCATGGTTGTACTTCATTCAAGTTATGATGGTAAATTTATAGTTTTAACCCTGGCTTCTTGTCTTTATGTCAGAATGCTAATGAAATGAATTATTACCTTTTGAAGGTTATGTAGGAGCATTTAAAGACTTAATTAGATCAAATTGAGTTGGTTTATGGCTCATGATGGTGTTCCCATCAATAGGTGTGCCTTCAATTTGACGGTTGGGGACCCGAATGAAGGAGACGAAGAGGACCATCGGAGCTTGGTCGGAGAGGGGCCAGAGGTATTGTTAGGAAGATGCTTTTGGCCCCAAACCTTGCTAGAAAGCTTGGCCATGTGACAGGGGTTCTTTTATAGGCCATAGAAAGCCCTTCCAAGCTTGGAAAGAAGCTTCCAAGCTCGGAAGGTTTTTGCGAAGTAGGATACCCGAATCTTTGAAAGGTTTGTATGGCCTTTTGGGAAAGACTTAGACCCCAAGGAATTGCTCAAATGGAAGGTAACTTCCCAAGGAATCCTCGTATGAATTTTGGTAGAGATTGATTGAGAATCTAGCGAGAAATCCTCTCTCGAAACTTGATGGTGAAGGTTTAACCTTCCAAAAATGGCGTGGGGACCTAATTATGAAAATGATGACAAAGTTAGGGGCCTTTTTTTAAGGATTTTGAAAGTTAAGGGCATATGTGTGATATAAAAGAATCAAACATGATCAAATTGCGAACAAGGTCAAGACAGTCTCAAATTAGGCCCAAATTTTGGTACAAACCTAATTTGCACCTAAGGAATCCAATGGTGAAGTTGGATTTTGGTTTTCACCAAGTTTTACTGTGTAATTTATGCAAAAACCCAAATTAGGACAAATGTCTGTCTAGGACTCTATTTTGGGTCAAGACGGATTATGATGGTCAAATTGAAGGTACCAACCCTAGAGAATATTTTTCGATGAATTTTAAAGGGTTTAGGTGAATTTTATCCTGACCAGAACCTCATTTAATTAAGCAGGTCTATTTTTAAGGTTTCGAAAGTCATTTAATTCTCAAAACACGTGAAAACCCTTTTCTGTCTGTTCTAACCAACTTGTTAGCCTTTTAGGACCATTTGACCCTTAAATTAACCCCTGAGAAAGGCCATGGTTGTACTTCATTCAAGTTATGATGGTAAATTTATAGTTTTAACCCTGGCTTCTTGTCTTTATGTCAGAATGCTAATGAAATGAATTATTACCTTTTGAAGGTTATGTAGGAGCATTTAAAGACTTAATTAGATCAAATTGAGTTGGTTTATGGCTCATGATGGTGTTCCCATCAATAGGTGTGCCTTCAATTTGACGGTTGGGGACGCGAATGAAGGAGACGAAGAGGACCATCGGAGCTTGGTCGGAGAGAGGCCGGAGGTATTGTTAGGAAGATGCTTTTGGCCCCAAACCTTGCTAGAAAGCTTGGCCATGTGACAGGGGTTCTTTTATAGGCCATAGAAAGCCCTTCCAAGCTTGGAAAGAAGCTTCCAAGCTCGGAAGGTTTTTGCGAAGTAGGATACCCGAATCTTTGAAAGGTTTGTATGGCCTTTTGGGAAAGACTTAGAGCCCAAGGAATCGCTCAAATGGAAGGTAACTTCCTAAGGAATCCTCGTATGAATTTTGGTAGAGATTGATTGAGAATCGAGCGAGAAATCCTCTCTCGAAACTTGACGGTGAAGGTTTAACCTTCCAAAAATGGTGTGGGGACCTTATTATGAAAATGATGACAAAGTTAGGGGCCTTTTTGTAAGGATTTTGAAAGTTAAGGGCATATGTGTGATATAAAAGAATCAAACATGATCAAATTGCGAACAAGGTCAAGACAGTCTCAAATTAGGCCCAAATTTTGGTACAAACCTAATTTGGACCTAGGGAATCCAATGGTGAAGTTGGATTTTGGTTTTGACCAAGTTTTACTGTGTAATTTATGCAAAAACCCAAATTATGACAAATGTCTGTCTAGGACTCTATTTTGGGTCAAGATGGATTCTGATGGTCAAATTGAAGGTACCAACCCTAGAGAATATTTTTCGATGAATTTTAGAGGGCTTAGGTGAATTTTATCCTGACCAGAACCTCATTTAATTAAGCAGGTCTATTTTTAAGGTTTCAAAAGTCATTTAATTCTCAAAACACGTGAAAACCCTTTTCTGTCTGTTCTAACCAACTTGTTAGCCTTTTAGGACCATTTGACCCTTAAATTAACCCCTGAGAAAACCCATGGTTGTACTTCATTCAAGTTATGATGGTAAATTTATAGTTTTAACCCTGGCTTCTTGTCTTTATGTCAGAATGCTAATGAAATGAATTATCACCTTTTGAAGGTTATGTAGGAGCATTTAAAGACTTAATTAGATCAAATTGAGTTGGTTTATGGCTCATGATGGTGTTCCCATCAATAGGTGTGCCTTCAATTTGACGGTTGGGGACGCGAATGAAGGAGACGAAGAGGACCATCGGAGCTTGGTCGGAGAGGGGCCAGAGGTATTGTTAGGAAGATACTTTTGGCCCCAAACCTTGCTAGAAAGCTTGGCCATGTGACAGGGGTTCTTTTATAGGCCATAGAAAGCCCTTCCAAGCTTGGAAAGAAGCTTCCAAGCTCGGAAGGTTTTTGCGAAGTAGGATACCCGAATCTTTGAAAGGTTTGTATGGCCTTTTGGGAAAGACTTAGAGCCCAAGGAATGGCTCAAATGGAAGGTAACTTCCCAAGGAATCCTCGTATGAGTTTTGGTAGAGATTGATTGAGAATCGAGCGAGAAATCCTCTCTCGAAACTTGACGGTGAAGGTTTAACCTTCCAAAAATGGCGTGGGGACCTAATTATGAAAATGATGACAAAGTTAGGGGCCTTTTTGGAAGGATTTTGAAAGTTGAGGTCATATGTGTGATATAAAAGAATCAAACATGATCAAATTGCGAACAAGGTCAAGACAGTCTCAAATTAGGCCCAAATTTTGGTACAAACCTCATTTGGACCAAAGGAATCCAATGGTGAAGTTGGATTTTGGTTTTGACCATATTTGACTGGGTAATTTATGCAAAAACCTAAATTAAGGCAAATGTCTGTTTGAGATTCTATTCTAGGCCAAAATGGGTTCTAACGGTCGATTTCAAGGTACCAATCCCTAGAGAATAGTTGTCTATGTATTTTAGAGGTTTTAGGTGAATTTTATCCTAACCATAACCTCAGTTAATTAAGCGGGTCTGTTTTTTCGGATTTCAAAACTCATTTAACTCTTAAATCACGAGAAAACCCTTTTCTATCTATTCAATGCCACTTCTTAGCCTTTTAGGACCATTTGACCCTTAAATTAACCCTTGAGAAAACCCATGGTTGTAATTCATTCAAGTTATGATGGTAAATTTATAGTTTTAACCCTGGCTTCTTGTCTTGATGTCAGAATGCTAATGAAATGAATTATTACCTTTTGAAGGTTATGTTGGAGCATTTAAAGACTTAATTAGATCAAATTTAGTTGGTTTATGGCTCAAGATGTTTTTCCCATCAATAGGTGTGCCTTCAATTTGACGGTTGGGGCCGCGAATGAGGGATACGAAGAAGACCATCGGAGCTTGGTCGGAGAGGGGCCGGAGGTATTGTTAGGAAGATGCTTTTGGCCCCAAACCTTGCTAAAAAGCTTGGCCATGTGACAGGGGTTCTTTTATAGGCCATAGAAAGCCCTTCCAAGCTTGGAAAGAAGCTTCCAAGCTCGGAAGGTTTTTGCGAGGTAGGATACCCGAATCTTTGAAAGGTTTGTATGGCCTTTTGGGAAAGACTTAGAGCCCAAGGAATGGCTAAAATGGAAGGTAACTTCCCAAGGAATCCTCGTATGAATTTTGGTAGAGATTGATTGAGAATCGAGCGAGAAATCCTCTCTCGAAACTTGACGATGAAGGTTTAACATTCTAAAAATGGCGTGGGGACCTAATTATGAAAATGATGACAAAGTTAGGGGCCTTTTTGTATGGATTTTGAAAGCTAAGGGCATATGTGTGATATAACAGAATCAAACATGATCAAATTGCGAACAAGGTCAAGATAGTCTCAAATTAGGCCCAAATTTTGGTACAAACCTAATTTGGACCTAAGGAATCCAATGGTGAAGTTGGATTTTGGTTTTGACCAAGTTTTACCGTGTAATTTATGCAAAAACCCAAATTAGGACAAATGTCTGTCTAGGACTCTATTTCGGGTCAAGATGGATTCTGATGGACAAATTGAAGGTACCAACCCTAGAGAATATTTTTCGATGACTTTTAGAGGGTTTAGGTGAATTTTATCCTGACCAGAACCTCATTTAATTAAGCAGGTCTATTTTTAAGGTTTCGAAAGTCATTTAATTCTCAAAACACGTGAAAACCCTTTTCTGTCTGTTCTAACCAACTTGTTAGCCTTTTAGGATCATTTGACCCTTAAATTAACCCCTGAGAAAACCCATGGTTGTACTTCATTCAAGTTATGATGGTCAATTTATAGTTTTAACCCTGGCTACTTGTCTTTATGTCAGAATGCTAATGAAATGAATTATTACCTTTTGAAGGTTATGTAGGAGCATTTAAAGACTTAATTAGATCAAATTGAGTTGGTTTATGGCTCATGATGGTGTTCCCATCAATAGGTGTGCCTTCAATTTGACGGTTGGGGCCGCGAATGAAGGAGACGAAGAGTACCATCGGAGCTTGGTCGGAGAGGGGCCGGAGGTATTGTTAGGAAGATGCTTTTGGCCCCAAACCTTGCTAAGAAGCCTAGCCATGTGACAGGGGTTCTTTTATAGGCCATAGAAAGCCCTTCCAAGCTTGGAAAGAAGCTTCCAAGCTCGGAAGGTTTTTGCGAAGTAGGATACCCGAATCTTTGAAAGGTTTGTATGGCCTTTTGGGAAAGACTTAGAGCCCAAGGAATGGCTCAAATGGAAGATAACTTCCCAAGGAATCCTCGTATGAATTTTGGTAGAGATTGATTGAGAATCGAGCGAGAAATCCTCTCTCGAAACTTGACGGTGAAGGTTTAACCTTCCAAAATGGCGTGGGGACCTAATTATGAAAATGATGACAAAGTTAGGGGCCTTTTTGTAAGGATTTTGAAAGTTAAGGGCATATGTGTGATATAAAAGAATCTAACATGATCAAATTGCGAACAAGGTCAAGACAGTCTCAAATTAGGCCCAAATTTTGGTAAATACCTAATTTGGACCTAAGGAATCCAATGGTGAAGTTGGATTTTGGTTTTAACCAAGTTTTACTGTGTAATTTATGCAAAAACCCAAATTAGGACAAATGTCTGTCTAGGACTCTATTTTGGGTCAAGACGGATTCTGATGGTCAAATTGAAGGTACCAACCGTAGAGAATAGTTTTCGATGAATTTTAGAGGCTTTAGGTGAATTTTATCCTGACCAGAACCTCATTTAATTAAGCAGGTCTATTTTTAAGGTTTCGAAAGTCATTTAATTCTCAAAACACGTGAAAACCCTTTTCTGTCTGTTGTAACCAACTTGTTAGCCTTTTAGGACCATTTGACCCTTAAATTAACCCCTGAGAAAACCCATGGTTGTACTTCATTCAAGTTATGATGGTAAATTTATAGTTTTAACCCTGGCTTCTTGTCTTTATGTCAGAATGCTAATGAAATGAATTATTACCTTTTGAAGGTTATGTAGGAGCATTTAAAGACTTAATTAGATCAAATTGAGTTGGTTTATGGCTCATGATGGTGTTCCCATCAATAGGTGTGCCTTCAATTTGACGGTTGGGGCCGCGAATGAAGGAGACGAAGAGTACCATCGGAGCTTGGTCGGAGAGGGGCCGGAGGTATTGTTAGGAAGATGCTTTTGGCCCCAAACCTTGCTAAAAAGCTTGGCCATGTGACAGGGGTTCTTTTATAGGCCATAGAAAGCCCTTCCAAGCTTGGAAAGAAGCTTCCAAGCTCGGAAGGTTTTTGCGAAGTAGGATACCCGAATCTTTGAAAGGTTTGTATGGCCTTTTGGGAAAGACTTAGAGCCCAAGGAATGGCTAAAATGGAAGAAAACTTCCCAAGGAATCCTCGTAAGAATTTTGGTAGAGATTGATTGAGAATCGAGCCAGAAATCCTCTCTCGAAACATGACGGTGAAGGTTTAACCTTCCAAAAATGGCGTGGGGACCTATTTATGAAAATGATGACAAAGTTAGGGGCCTTTTTGTAAGGATTTTGAAAGTTAAGAGCATATGTGTGATATAAAAGAATCAAACATGATCAAATTGCGAACAAGGTCAAGACAGTCTCAAATTAGGCCCAAATTTTGGTACAAACCTAATTTGGACCTAAGCAATCCAATGGTGTAGTTGGATTTTGGTTTTCACCAAGTTTTAATGTGTAATTTATGCAAAAACCCAAATTAGGACAAATGTCTGTCTAGGACTCTATTTTGGGTCAAGACGGATTCTGATGGTCACATTGAAGGTACCAACCCTAGAGAATATTTTTCGATGAATTTTAGAGGGTTTAGGTGAATTTTATCCTAACCAGAACCTCATTTAATTAAGCAGGTCTATTTTTAAGGTTTCGAAAGTCATTTAATTCTCAAAACACGTGAAAACCCTTTTCTGTCTGTTCTAACCAACTTGTTAGCCTTTTAGGACCATTTGACCCTTAAATTAACCCCTGAGAAAACCCATGGTTGTACTTCATTCAAGTTATCATGGTAAATTTATAGTTTTAACCCTGGCTTCTTGTCTTTATGTCAGAATGCTAATGAAATGAATTATCACCTTTTGAAGGTTATGTAGGAGCATTTAAAGACTTAATTAGATCAAATTGAGTTGGTTTATGGCTCATGATGGTGTTCCCATCAATAGGTGTGCCTTCAATTTGACGGTTGGGGACGCGAATGAAGGAGGCGAAGAGGACCATCGGAGCTCGGTCGGAGAGGGGCCAGAGGTATTGTTAGGAAGATGCTTTTGGCCCCAAACCTTGCTGGAAAGCTTGGCCATGTGACAGGGGTTCTTTTATACGCCATAGAAAGCCCTTCCAAGCTTGGAAAGAAGCTTCCAAGCTCGGAAGGTTTTTGCGAAGTAGGATACCCGAATCTTTGAAAGGTTTGTATGGCCTTTTGGGAAAGACTTAGAGCCCAAGGAATTTCTCAAATGGAAGGTAACTTCCCAAGGAATCCTCGTATGAATTTTGGTAGAGATTGATTGAGAATCGAGCGAGAAATCCTCTCTCGAAACATGACGGTGAAGGTTTAACCTTCCAAAAATGGCGTGGGGACCTAATTATGAAAATGATGACAAAGTCAGGGGCCTTTTTGTAAGGATTTTGAAAGTTAAGGGCATATGTGTGATATAAAAGAATCAAACATGATCAAATTGCGAACAAGGTCAAGACAGTCTCAAATTAGGCCCAAATTTTGGTACAAACCTAATTTGGACCTAAGGAATCCAATGGTGAAGTTGGATTTTGGTTTTGACCAAGTTTTACTATGTAATTTATGCAAAAACCCAAATTAGGACAAATGTCTGTCTAGGACTCTATTTTGGGTCAAGACGGATTCTGACGGTCAAATTGAAGGTACCAACCCTAGAGAATATTTTTCGATGAATTTTAGAGGGTTTAGGTGAATTTTATCCTGACCAGAACCTCATTTAACTAAGCAGGTCTATTTTTAAGGTTTCGAAAGTCATTTAATTCTCAAAACACGTGAAAACCCTTTTCTGTCTGTTCTAACCAACTTGTTAGCCTTTTAGGACCATTTGACCCTTAAATTAACCCCTGAGAAAACCCATGGTTGTACTTCATTCAAGTTATCATGGTAAATTTATAGTTTTAACCCTGGCTTCTTGTCTTTATCTCAGAATGCTAATGAAATGAATTATTACCTTTTGAAGGTTATGTAGGAGCATTTAAAGACTTAATTAGATCAAATTGAGTTGGTTTATGGCTCATGATGGTGTTCCCATCAATAGGTGTGCCTTCAATTTGACGGTTGGGGCCGCGAATGAAGGAGACGAAGAGTACCATCGGAGCTTGGTCGGAGAGGGGCCGGAGGTATTGTTAGGAAGATGCTTTTGGCCCCAAACCTTGCTAAAAAGCTTGGGCATGTGACAGGGGTTCTTTTATAGGCCATAGAAAGCCCTTCCAAGCTTGGAAAGAAGCTTCCAAGCTCGGAAGGTTTTTGCGAAGTAGGATACCCGAATCTTTGAAAGGTTTTTATGGCCTTTTGGGAAAGACTTAGAGCCCAAGGAATGGCTCAAATGGAAGGTAACTTCCCAAGGAATCCTCGTATGAATTTTGGTAGAGATTGATTGAGAATCGAGCGAGAAATCCTCTCTCGAAACTTGACGATGAAGGTTTAACATTCCAAAAATGGCGTGGGGACCTAATTATGAAAATGATGACAAAGTTAGGGGCCTTTTTGTAAGGATTTTGAAAGTTAAGGGCATATGTGTGATATAAAAGAATCAAACATGATCAAATTGCGAACAAGGTCAAGACAGTCTCAAATTAGGCCCAAATTTTGGTACAAACCTAATTTGGACCTAAGGAATCCAATGGAGAAGTTGGATTTTGGTTTTCACCAAGTTTTACTGTGTAATTTATGCAAAAACCCAAATTAGGACAAATGTCTGTCTAGGACTCTATTTTGGGTCAAGACGGATTCTGATGGTCAAATTGAAGGTACCAACCCTAGAGAATATTTTTCGATGAATTTTAGAGTGTTTAGGAGAATTTTATCCTGACCAGAACCTCATTTAATTAAGCAGGTCTATTTTTAAGGTTTCGAAAGTTATTTAATTCTCAAAACACGTGAAAACCCTTTTCTGTCTGTTCTAACCAACTTGTTAGCCTTTTAGGACGATTTGACCCTTAAATTAACCCCTGAGAAAACCCATGGTTGTACTTCATTCAAGTTATGATGGTAAATTTATAGTTTTAACCCTGGCTTCTTGTCTTTATGTCAGAATGCTAATGAAATGAATTATTACCTTTTGAAGGTTATGTAGGAGCATTTAAAGACTTAATTAGATCAAATTGAGTTGGTTTATGGCTCATGATGGTGTTCCCATCAATAGGTGTGCCTTCAATTTGACGGTTGGGGCCGCGAATGAAGGAGACGAAGAGTACCATCGGAGCTTGGTCGGAGAGGGGCCGGAGGTATTGTTAGGAAGATGCTTTTGGCCCCAAACCTTGCTAAAAAGCTTGGCCATGTGACAGGGGTTCTTTTATAGGCCATAGAAAGCCCTTCCAAGCTTGGAAAGAAGCTTCCAAGCTCGGAAGGTTTTTGCGAAGTAGGATACCCGAATCTTTGAAAGGTTTGAATGAACTTTTGGGAAAGACTTAGAGCCCAAGGAATGGCTAAAATGGAAGGTAACTTCCCAAGGAATCCTCGTATGAATTTTGGTAGAGATTGATTGAGAATCGAGCGAGAAATCCTCTCTCGAAACATGACGGTGAAGGTTTAACCTTCCAAAAATGGCGTGGGGACCTAATTATGAAAATGATGACAAAGTTAGGGGCCTTTTTGTAAGGATTTTGAAAGTTAAGGGCATATGTGTGATATAAAAGAATCAAACATGATCAAATTGCGAACAAGGTCAAGAGAGTCTCAAATTAGGCCCAAATTTTGGTACAAACCTAATTTGGACCTAAGGAATCCAATGGTGAAGTTGGATTTTGGTTTTGACCAAGTTTTACTATGTAATTTATGCAAAAACCCAAATTAGGATAAATGTCTGTCTAGGACTCTATTTTGGGTCAAGACGGATTCTGATGGTCAAATTGAAGGTACCAACCCTAGAGAATATTTTTCGATGAATTTTAAAGGGTTTAGGTGAATTTTATCCTGACCAGAACCTCATTTAATTAAGCAGGTCTATTTTTAAGGTTTCGAAAGTCATTTAATTCTCAAAACACGTGAAAACCCTTTTCTGTCTGTTCTAACCAACTTGTTAGCCTTTTAGGACCATTTGACCCTTAAATTAACCCCTGAGAAAACCCATGGTTGTACTTCATTCAAGTTATGATGGTAAATTTATAGTTTTAACCCTGGCTACTTGTCTTTATGTCAGAATGCTAATGAAATGAATTATTACCTTTTGAAGGTTATGTAGGAGCATTTAAAGACTTAATTAGATCAAATTGAGTTGGTTTATGGCTCATGATGGTGTTCCCATCAATAGGTGTGCCTTCAATTTGACGGTTGGGGACCCGAATGAAGGAGACGAAGAGGACCATCGGAGCTTGGTCGGAGAGGGGCCAGAGGTATTGTTAGGAAGATGCTTTTGGCCCCAAACCTTGCTAGAAAGCTTGGCCATGTGACAGGGGTTCTTTTATAGGCCATAGAAAGCCCTTCCAAGCTTGGAAAGAAGCTTCCAAGCTCGGAAGGTTTTTGCGAAGTAGGATACCCGAATCTTTGAAAGGTTTGTATGGCCTTTTGGGAAAGACTTAGAGCCCAAGGAATTGCTCAAATGGAAGGTAACTTCCCAAGGAATCCTCGTATGAATTTTGGTAGAGATTGATTGAGAATCGAGCGAGAAATCCTCTCTCGAAACTTGACGGTGAAGGTTTAACCTTCCAAAAATGGCGTGGGGACCTAATTATGAAAATGATGACAAAGTTAGGGGCCTTTTTGTAAGGATTTTGAAAGTTAAGGGCATATGTGTGATATAAAAGAATCAAACATGATCAAATTGCGAACAAGGTCAAGACAGTCTCAAATTAGGCCCAAATTTTGGTACAAACCTAATTTGGACCTAAGGAATCCAATGGTGAAGTTGGATTTTGGTTTTCACCAAGTTTTACTGTGTAATTTATGGAAAAACCCAAATTAGGACAAATGTCTGTCTAGGACTCTATTTTGGGTCAAGACGGATTCTGATGGTCAAATTGAAGGTACCAACCCTAGAGAATATTTTTCGATGAATTTTAGAGGGTTTAGGTGAATTTTATCCTGACCAGAACCTCATTTAATTAAGCAGGTCTATTTTTAAGGTTTCGAAAGTCATTTAATTCTCAAAACACGTGAAAACCCTTTTCTGTCTGTTGTAACCAACTTGTTAGCCTTTTAGGACCATTTGACCCTTAAATTAACCCCAGAGAAAACCCATGGATGTACTTCATTCAAGTTATGATGGTAAATTTATAGTTTTAACCCTGGCTTCTTGTCTTCTTGTCAGAATGCTAATGAAATGAATTATTACCTTTTGAAGGTTATGTAGGAGCATTTAAAGACTTAATTAGATCAAATTGAGTTGGTTTATGGCTCATGATGGTGTTCCCATCAATAGGTGTGCCTTCAATTTGACGGTTGGGGACGCGAATGAAGGAGACGAAGAGGACCATCGGAGCTTGGTCGGAGAGGGGCCAGAGGTATTGTCAGGAAGATGCTTTTGGCCCCAAACCTTGCTAGAAAGCTTGGCCATGTGACAGGGGTTCTTTTATAGGCCATAGAAAGCCCTTCCAAGCTTGGAAAGAAGCTTCCAAGCTCGGAAGGTTTTTGCGAAGTAGGATACCCGAATCTTTGAAAGGTTTGTATGGCCTTTTGGGAAAGACTTAGAGCCCAAGGAATGGCTCAAATGGAAGGTAACTTCCCAAGGAATCCTCGTATGAATTTTGGTAGAGATTGATTGAGAATCGAGCAGAAATCCTCTCTCGAAACTTGACGGTGAAGGTTTAACCTTCCAAAAATGGCGTGGGGACCTAATTATGAAAATGATGACAAAGTTAGGGGCCTTTTTGTAAGGATTTTGAAAGTTAAGGGCATATGTGTGATATAAAAGAATCAAACATGATCAAATTGCGAACAAGGTCAAGACAGTCTCAAATTAGGCCCAAATTTTGGTAAATACCTAATTTGGACCTAAGGAATCCAATGGTGAAGTTGGATTTTGGTTTTAACCAAGTTTTACTGTGTAATTTATGCAAAAACCCAAATTAGGACAAATGTCTGTCAAGGACTCTATTTTGGGTCAAGACGGATTCTGATGGTCAAATTGAAGGTACCAACCCTAGAGAATATTTTTCGATGAATTTTAGAGTGTTTAGGTGAATTTTATCCTGACCAGAACCTCATTTAATTAAGCAGGTCTATTTTTAAGGTTTCGAAAGTTATTTAATTCTCAAAACACGTGAAAACCCTTTTCTGTCTGTTGTAACCAACTTGTTAGCCTTTTAGGACCATTTGACCCTTAAATTAACCCCTGAGAAAACCCATGGTTGTACTTCATTCAAGTTATGATGGTAAATTTATAGTTTTAACCCTGGCTTCTTGTCTTTATCTCAGAATGCTAATGAAATGAATTATTACCTTTTGAAGGTTATGTAGGAGCATTTAAAGACTTAATTAGATCAAATTGAGTTGGTTTATGGCTCATGATGGTGTTCCCGTCAATAGGTGTGCCTTCAATTTGACGGTTGGGGCCGCGAATGAAGGAGACGAAGAGGACCATCGGAGCTTGGTCGGAGAGGGGCCGGAGGTATTGTTAGGAAGATGCTTTTGGCCCGAAACCTTGCTAGAAGGCTTGGCCATGTGACAGGGGTTCTTTTATAGGCCATAGAAAGCCCTTCCAAGCTTGGAAAGAAGCTTCCAAGCTCGGAAGGTTTTTGCGAAGTAGGATACCCGAATCTTTGAAAGGTTTGTATGGCCTTTTGGGAAAGACTTAGAGCCCAAGGAATCGCTCAAATGGAAGGTAACTTCCCAAGGAATCCTCGTATGAATTTTGGTAGAGATTGATTGAGAATCGAGCGAGAAATCCTCTCGAAACTTGACGGTGAAGGTTTAACCTTCCAAAAATGGCGTGGGGACCTAATTATGAAAATGATGACAAAGTTAGGGGCCTTTTTGTAAGGATTTTGAAAGTTAAGGGCATATGTGTGATATAAAAGAATCAAACATGATCAAATTGCGAACAAGGTCAAGACAGTCTCAAATTAGGCCGAAATTTTGGTACAAACCTAATTTGGACCTAGGGAATCCAATGGTGAAGTTGGATTTTGGTTTTGACCAAGTTTTAATGTGTAATTTATGCAAAAACCCAAATAAGGACAAATGTCTGTCTTGGACTCTATTTCGGGTCAAGATGGATTCTGATGGACAAATTGAAGGTGCCAACCCTAGAGAATATTTTTCGATGACTTTTAGAGGGTTTAGGTGAATTTTATCCTGACCAGAACCTCATTTAATTAAGCAGGTCTATTTTTGAGCTTTCGAAAGTCATTTAATTCTCAAAACACGTGAAAACCCTTTTCTGTCTGTTCTAACCAACTTGTTAGCCTTTTAGGACCGTTTGACCCTTAAATTAACCCCTGAGAAAACCCATGGTTGTACTTCATTCAAGTTATGATGGTAAATTTATAGTTTTAACCCTGGCTTCTTGTCTTTATGTCAGAATGCTAATGAAATGAATTATTACCTTTTGAAGGTTATGTAGGAGCATTTAAAGACTTAATTAGATCAAATTGAGTTGGTTTATGGCTCATGATGGTGTTCCCATCAATAGGTGTGCCTTCAATTTGACGGTTGGGGTCGCGAATGAAGGAGACGAAGAGGACCATCGGAGCTTGGTCGGAGAGGGGCCGGTGGAATTGTTAGGAAGATGCTTTTGGCCCCAAACCTTGCTAAAAAGCTTGGCCATGTGACAGGGGTTCTTTTATAGGCCATAGAAAGCCCTTCCAAGCTTGGAAAGAAGCTTCCAAGCTCGGAAGGTTTTTGCGAAGTAGGATACCCGAATCTTTGAAAGGTTTGTATGGCCTTTTGGGAAAGACTTAGAGCCCAAGGAATTGCTCAAATGGAAGGTAACTTCCCAAGGAATCCTCGTATGAATTTTGGTAGAGATTGATTGAGAATCGAGCGAGAAATCCTCTCTCGAAACATGACGGTGAAGGTTTAACCTTCCAAAAATGGCGTGGGGACCTAATTATGAAAATGATGACAAAGTTAGGGGCCTTTTTGTAAGGATTTTGAAAGTTAAGGGCATATGTGTGATATAAAAGAATCAAACATGATCAAATTGCGAACAAGGTCAAGACAGTCTCAAATTAGGCCCAAATTTTGGTACAAACCTAATTTGGACCTAAGGAATCCAATGGTGAAGTTGGATTTTGGTTTTGACCAAGTTTTACTATGTAATTTATGCAAAAACCCAAATTAGGACAAATGTCTGTCTAGGACTCTATTTTGGGTCAAGACGGATTCTGATGGTCAAATTGAAGGTACCAACCCTAGAGAATATTTTTCGATGAATTTTAGAGGGTTTAGGTGAATTTTATCCTGACCAGAACCTCATTTAACTAAGCAGGTCTATTTTTAAGGTTTCGAGAGTCATTTAATTCTCAAAACACGTGAAAACCCTTTTCTGTCTGTTCTAACCAACTTGTTAGCCTTTTAGGACCATTTGACCCTTAAATTAACCCCTGAGAAAACCCATGGTTGTACTTCATTCAAGTTATCATGGTAAATTTATAGTTTTAACCCTGGCTTCTTGTCTTTATGTCAGAATGCTAATGAAATGAATTATTACCTTTTGAAGGTTATGTAGGAGCATTTAAAGACTTAATTAGATCAAATTGAGTTGGTTTATGGCTCATGATGGTGTTCCCATCAATAGGTGTGCCTTCAATTTGACGGTTGGGGCCGCGAATGAAGGAGACGAAGAGTACCATCGGAGCTTGGTCGGAGAGGGGCCGGAGGTATTGTTAGGAAGATGCTTTTGGCCCCAAACCTTGCTAAAAAGCTTGGCCATGTGACAGGGGTTCTTTTATAGGCCATAGAAAGCCCTTCCAAGCTTGGAAAGAAGCTTCCAAGCTCGGAAGGTTTTTGCGAAGTAGGATACCCCAATCTTTGAAAGGTTTTTATGGCCTTTTGGGAAAGACTTAGAGCCCAAGGAATGGCTCAAATGGAAGGTAACTTCCCAAGGAATCCTCGTATGAATTTTGGTAGAGATTGATCGAGAATCGAGCGAGAAATCCTCTCTCGAAACTTGACGGTGAAGGTTTAACCTTCCAAAAATGGCGTGGGGACCTAATTATGAAAATGATGACAAAGTTAGGGGCCTTTTTGTAAGGATTTTGAAAGTTAAGGGCATATGTGTGATATAAAAGAATCAAACATGATCAAATTGCGAACAAGGTCAAGACAGTCTCAAATTAGGCCCAAATTTTGGTACAAACCTAATTTGGACCTAAGGAATCCAATTGTGAAGTTGGATTTTGGTTTTCACCAAGTTTTACTGTGTAATTTATGCAAAAACCCAAATTAGGACAAATGTCTGTCTAGGACTCTATTTTGGGTCAAGACGGATTCTGATGGTCAAATTGAAGGTACCAACCCTAGAGAATATTTTTCGATGAATTTTAGAGTGTTTAGGTGAATTTTATCCTGACCAGAACCTCATTTAATTAAGCAGGTCTATTTTTAAGGTTTCGAAAGTTATTTAATTCTCAAAACACGTGAAAACCCTTTTCTGTCTGTTGTAACCAACTTGTTAGCCTTTTAGGACCATTTGACCCTTAAATTAACCCCTGAGAAAACCCATGGTTGTACTTCATTCAAGTTATGATGGTAAATTTATAGTTTTAACCCTGGCTTCTTGTCTTTATGTCAGAATGCTAATGAAATGAATTATTACCTTTTGAAGGTTATGTAGGAGCATTTAAAGACTTAATTAGATCAAATTGAGTTGGTTTATGGCTCATGATGGTGTTCCCATCAATAGGTGTGCCTTCAATTTGACGGTTGGGGCCGCGAATGAAGGAGACGAAGAGTACCATCGGAGCTTGGTCGGAGAGGGGCCGGAGGTATTGTTAGGAAGATGCTTTTGGCCCCAAACCTTGCTAAAAAGCTTGGCCATGTGACAGGGGTTCTTTTATAGGCCATAGAAAGCCCTTCCAAGCTTGGAAAGAAGCTTCCAAGCTCGGAAGGTTTTTGCGAAGTAGGATACCCGAATCTTTGAAAGGTTTGTATGGCCTTTTGGGAAAGACTTAGAGCCCAAGGAATGGCTAAAATGGAAGGTAACTTCCCAAGGAATCCTCGTATGAATTTTGGTAGAGATTGATTGAGAATCGAGCGAGAAATCCTCTCTCGAAACATGACGGTGAAGGTTTAACCTTCCAAAAATGGCGTGGGGACCTAATTATGAAAATGATGACAAAGTTAGGGGCCTTTTTTTAAGGATTTTGAAAGTTAAGGGCATATGTGTGATATAAAAGAATCAAACATGATCAAATTGCGAACAAGGTCAAGACAGTCTCAAATTAGGCCCAAATTTTGGTACAAACCTAATTTGCACCTAAGGAATCCAATGGTGAAGTTGGATTTTGGTTTTCACCAAGTTTTACTGTGTAATTTATGCAAAAACCCAAATTAGGACAAATGTCTGTCTAGGACTCTATTTTGGGTCAAGACGGATTCTGATGGTCAAATTGAAGGTACCAACCCTAGAGAATATTTTTCGATGAATTTTAAAGGGTTTAGGTGAATTTTATCCTGACCAGAACCTCATTTAATTAAGCAGGTCTATTTTTAAGGTTTCGAAAGTCATTTAATTCTCAAAACACGTGAAAACCCTTTTCTGTCTGTTCTAACCAACTTGTTAGCCTTTTAGGACCATTTGACCCTTAAATTAACCCCTGAGAAAACCCATGGTTGTACTTCATTCAAGTTATGATGGTAAATTTATAGTTTTAACCCTGGCTTCTTGTCTTTATGTCAGAATGCTAATGAAATGAATTATTACCTTTTGAAGGTTATGTAGGAGCATTTAAAGACTTAATTAGATCAAATTGAGTTGGTTTATGGCTCATGATGGTGTTCCCATCAATAGGTGTGCCTTCAATTTGACGGTTGGGGACGCGAATGAAGGAGACGAAGAGGACCATCGGAGCTTGGTCGGAGAGAGGCCGGAGGTATTGTTAGGAAGATGCTTTTGGCCCCAAACCTTGCTAGAAAGCTTGGCCATGTGACAGGGGTTCTTTTATAGGCCATAGAAAGCCCTTCCAAGCTTGGAAAGAAGCTTCCAAGCTCGGAAGGTTTTTGCGAAGTAGGATACCCGAATCTTTGAAAGGTTTGTATGGCCTTTTGGGAAAGACTTAGAGCCCAAGGAATCGCTCAAATGGAAGGTAACTTCCTAAGGAATCCTCGTATGAATTTTGGTAGAGATTGATTGAGAATCGAGCGAGAAATCCTCTCTCGAAACTTGACCGTGAAGGTTTAACCTTCCAAAAATGGTGTGGGGACCTTATTATGAAAATGATGACAAAGTTAGGGGCCTTTTTGTAAGGATTTTGAAAGTTAAGGGCATATGTGTGATATAAAAGAATCAAACATGATCAAATTGCGAACAAGGTCAAGACAGTCTCAAATTAGGCCCAAATTTTGGTACAAACCTAATTTGGACCTAGGGAATCCAATGGTGAAGTTGGATTTTGGTTTTGACCAAGTTTTACTGTGTAATTTATGCAAAAACCCAAATTATGACAAATGTCTGTCTAGGACTCTATTTTGGGTCAAGATGGATTCTGATGGTCAAATTGAAGGTACCAACCCTAGAGAATATTTTTCGATGAATTTTAGAGGGTTTAGGTGAATTTTATCCTGACCAGAACCTCATTTAATTAAGCAGGTCTATTTTTAAGGTTTCAAAAGTCATTTAATTCTCAAAACACGTGAAAACCCTTTTCTGTCTGTTCTAACCAACTTGTTAGCCTTTTAGGACCATTTGACCCTTAAATTAACCCCTGAGAAAACCCATGGTTGTACTTCATTCAAGTTATGATGGTAAATTTATAGTTTTAACCCTGGCTTCTTGTCTTTATGTCAGAATGCTAATGAAATGAATTATCACCTTTTGAAGGTTATGTAGGAGCATTTAAAGACTTAATTAGATCAAATTGAGTTGGTTTATGGCTCATGATGGTGTTCCCATCAATAGGTGTGCCTTCAATTTGACGGTTGGGGACGCGAATGAAGGAGACGAAGAGGACCATCGGAGCTTGGTCGGAGAGGGGCCAGAGGTATTGTTAGGAAGATACTTTTGGCCCCAAACCTTGCTAGAAAGCTTGGCCATGTGACAGGGGTTCTTTTATAGGCCATAGAAAGCCCTTCCAAGCTTGGAAAGAAGCTTCCAAGCTCGGAAGGTTTTTGCGAAGTAGGATACCCGAATCTTTGAAAGGTTTGTATGGCCTTTTGGGAAAGACTTAGAGCCCAAGGAATGGCTCAAATGGAAGGTAACTTCCCAAGGAATCCTCGTATGAATTTTGGTAGAGATTGATTGAGAATCGAGCGAGAAATCCTCTCTCGAAACTTGACGGTGAAGGTTTAACCTTCCAAAAATGGCGTGGGGACCTAATTATGAAAATGATGACAAAGTTAGGGGCCTTTTTGGAAGGATTTTGAAAGTTGAGGTCATATGTGTGATATAAAAGAATCAAACATGATCAAATTGCGAACAAGGTCAAGACAGTCTCAAATTAGGCCCAAATTTTGGTACAAACCTCATTTGGACCAAAGGAATCCAATGGTGAAGTTGGATTTTGGTTTTGACCATATTTGACTGGGTAATTTATGCAAAAACCTAAATTAAGGCAAATGTCTGTTTGAGATTCTATTCTAGGCCAAAATGGGTTCTAACGGTCGATTTCAAGGTACCAATCCCTAGAGAATAGTTGTCTATGTATTTTAGAGGTTTTAGGTGAATTTTATCCTAACCATAACCTCAGTTAATTAAGCGGGTCTGTTTTTTCGGATTTCAAAACTCATTTAACTCTTAAATCACGAGAAAACCCTTTTCTATCTATTCAATGCCACTTCTTAGCCTTTTAGGACCATTTGACCCTTAAATTAACCCTTGAGAAAACCCATGGTTGTAATTCATTCAAGTTATGATGGTAAATTTATAGTTTTAACCCTGGCTTCTTGTCTTGATGTCAGAATGCTAATGAAATGAATTATTACCTTTTGAAGGTTATGTTGGAGCATTTAAAGACTTAATTAGATCAAATTTAGTTGGTTTATGGCTCATGATGGTGTTCCCATCAATAGGTGTGCCTTCAATTTGACGGTTGGGGCCGCGAATGAAGGAGACGAAGAGTACCATCGGAGCTTGGTCGGAGAGGGGCCGGAGGTATTGTTAGGAAGATGCTTTTGGCCCCAAACCTTGCTAAGAAGCCTAGCCATGTGACAGGGGTTCTTTTATAGGCCATAGAAAGCCCTTCCAAGCTTGGAAAGAAGCTTCCAAGCTCGGAAGGTTTTTGCGAAGTAGGATACCCGAATCTTTGAAAGGTTTGTATGGCCTTTTGGGAAAGACTTAGAGCCCAAGGAATGGCTCAAATGGAAGATAACTTCCCAAGGAATCCTCGTATGAATTTTGGTAGAGATTGATTGAGAATCGAGCGAGAAATCCTCTCTCGAAACTTGACGGTGAAGGTTTAACCTTCCAAAATGGCGTGGGGACCTAATTATGAAAATGATGACAAAGTTAGGGGCCTTTTTGTAAGGATTTTGAAAGTTAAGGGCATATGTGTGATATAAAAGAATCTAACATGATCAAATTGCGAACAAGGTCAAGACAGTCTCAAATTAGGCCCAAATTTTGCTAAATACCTAATTTGGACCTAAGGAATCCAATGGTGAAGTTGGATTTTGGTTTTAACCAAGTTTTACTGTGTAATTTATGCAAAAACCCAAATTAGGACAAATGTCTGTCTAGGACTCTATTTTGGGTCAAGACGGATTCTGATGGTCAAATTGAAGGTACCAACCGTAGAGAATAGTTTTCGATGAATTTTAGAGGCTTTAGGTGAATTTTATCCTGACCAGAACCTCATTTAATTAAGCAGGTCTATTTTTAAGGTTTCGAAAGTCATTTAATTCTCAAAACACGTGAAAACCCTTTTCTGTCTGTTGTAACCAACTTGTTAGCCTTTTAGGACCATTTGACCCTTAAATTAACCCCTGAGAAAACCCATGGTTGTACTTCATTCAAGTTATGATGGTAAATTTATAGTTTTAACCCTGGCTTCTTGTCTTTATGTCAGAATGCTAATGAAATGAATTATTACCTTTTGAAGGTTATGTAGGAGCATTTAAAGACTTAATTAGATCAAATTGAGTTGGTTTATGGCTCATGATGGTGTTCCCATCAATAGGTGTGCCTTCAATTTGACGGTTGGGGCCGCGAATGAAGGAGACGAAGAGTACCATCGGAGCTTGGTCGGAGAGGGGCCGGAGGTATTGTTAGGAAGATGCTTTTGGCCCCAAACCTTGCTAAAAAGCTTGGCCATGTGACAGGGGTTCTTTTATAGGCCATAGAAAGCCCTTCCAAGCTTGGAAAGAAGCTTCCAAGCTCGGAAGGTTTTTGCGAAGTAGGATACCCGAATCTTTGAAAGGTTTGTATGGCCTTTTGGGAAAGACTTAGAGCCCAAGGAATGGCTAAAATGGAAGAAAACTTCCCAAGGAATCCTCGTAAGAATTTTGGTAGAGATTGATTGAGAATCGAGCCAGAAATCCTCTCTCGAAACATGACGGTGAAGGTTTAACCTTCCAAAAATGGCGTGGGGACCTATTTATGAAAATGATGACAAAGTTAGGGGCCTTTTTGTAAGGATTTTGAAAGTTAAGAGCATATGTGTGATATAAAAGAATCAAACATGATCAAATTGCGAACAAGGTCAAGACAGTCTCAAATTAGGCCCAAATTTTGGTACAAACCTAATTTGGACCTAAGCAATCCAATGGTGTAGTTGGATTTTGGTTTTCACCAAGTTTTAATGTGTAATTTATGCAAAAACCCAAATTAGGACAAATGTCTGTCTAGGACTCTATTTTGGGTCAAGACGGATTCTGATGGTCACATTGAAGGTACCAACCCTAGAGAATATTTTTCGATGAATTTTAGAGGGTTTAGGTGAATTTTATCCTAACCAGAACCTCATTTAATTAAGCAGGTCTATTTTTAAGGTTTCGAAAGTCATTTAATTCTCAAAACACGTGAAAACCCTTTTCTGTCTGTTCTAACCAACTTGTTAGCCTTTTAGGACCATTTGACCCTTAAATTAACCCCTGAGAAAACCCATGGTTGTACTTCATTCAAGTTATCATGGTAAATTTATAGTTTTAACCCTGGCTTCTTGTCTTTATGTCAGAATGCTAATGAAATGAATTATCACCTTTTGAAGGTTATGTAGGAGCATTTAAAGACTTAATTAGATCAAATTGAGTTGGTTTATGGCTCATGATGGTGTTCCCATCAATAGGTGTGCCTTCAATTTGACGGTTGGGGACGCGAATGAAGGAGGCGAAGAGGACCATCGGAGCTCGGTCGGAGAGGGGCCAGAGGTATTGTTAGGAAGATGCTTTTGGCCCCAAACCTTGCTGGAAAGCTTGGCCATGTGACAGGGGTTCTTTTATACGCCATAGAAAGCCCTTCCAAGCTTGGAAAGAAGCTTCCAAGCTCGGAAGGTTTTTGCGAAGTAGGATACCCGAATCTTTGAAAGGTTTGTATGGCCTTTTGGGAAAGACTTAGAGCCCAAGGAATTTCTCAAATGGAAGGTAACTTCCCAAGGAATCCTCGTATGAATTTTGGTAGAGATTGATTGAGAATCGAGCGAGAAATCCTCTCTCGAAACATGACGGTGAAGGTTTAACCTTCCAAAAATGGCGTGGGGACCTAATTATGAAAATGATGACAAAGTCAGGGGCCTTTTTGTAAGGATTTTGAAAGTTAAGGGCATATGTGTGATATAAAAGAATCAAACATGATCAAATTGCGAACAAGGTCA
The DNA here is from genome assembly GCA_037157565.1 of Thalassia testudinum. Lineage (NCBI taxonomy): Eukaryota > Viridiplantae > Streptophyta > Magnoliopsida > Alismatales > Hydrocharitaceae > Thalassia > Thalassia testudinum. Next base: position 38,098,394 of record JAZHRO010000056.1, read on the forward strand.
AGACAGTCTCAAATTAGGCCCAAATTTTGGTACAAACCTAATTTGGACCTAAGGAATCCAATGGTGAAGTTGGATTTTGGTTTTGACCAAGTTTTACTATGTAATTTATGCAAAAACCCAAATTAGGACAAATGTCTGTCTAGGACTCTATTTTGGGTCAAGACGGATTCTGACGGTCAAATTGAAGGTACCAACCCTAGAGAATATTTTTCGATGAATTTTAGAGGGTTTAGGTGAATTTTATCCTGACCAGAACCTCATTTAACTAAGCAGGTCTATTTTTAAGGTTTCGAAAGTCATTTAATTCTCAAAACATGTGAAAACCCTTTTCTGTCTGTTCTAACCAACTTGTTAGCCTTTTAGGACCATTTGACCCTTAAATTAACCCCTGAGAAAACCCATGGTTGTACTTCATTCAAGTTATCATGGTAAATTTATAGTTTTAACCCTGGCTTCTTGTCTTTATCTCAGAATGCTAATGAAATGAATTATTACCTTTTGAAGGTTATGTAGGAGCATTTAAAGACTTAATTAGATCAAATTGAGTTGGTTTATGGCTCATGATGGTGTTCCCATCAATAGGTGTGCCTTCAATTTGACGGTTGGGGCCGCGAATGAAGGAGACGAAGAGTACCATCGGAGCTTGGTCGGAGAGGGGCCGGAGGTATTGTTAGGAAGATGCTTTTGGCCCCAAACCTTGCTAAAAAGCTTGGGCATGTGACAGGGGTTCTTTTATAGGCCATAGAAAGCCCTTCCAAGCTTGGAAAGAAGCTTCCAAGCTCGGAAGGTTTTTGCGAAGTAGGATACCCGAATCTTTGAAAGGTTTTTATGGCCTTTTGGGAAAGACTTAGAGCCCAAGGAATGGCTCAAATGGAAGGTAACTTCCCAAGGAATCCTCGTATGAATTTTGGTAGAGATTGATTGAGAATCGAGCGAGAAATCCTCTCTCGAAACTTGACGATGAAGGTTTAACATTCCAAAAATGGCGTGGGGACCTAATTATGAAAATGATGACAAAGTTAGGGGCCTTTTTGTAAGGATTTTGAAAGTTAAGGGCATATGTGTGATATAAAAGAATCAAACATGATCAAATTGCGAACAAGGTCAAGACAGTCTCAAATTAGGCCCAAATTTTGGTACAAACCTAACTTGGACCTAAGGAATCCAATGGAGAAGTTGGATTTTGGTTTTCACCAAGTTTTACTGTGTAATTTATGCAAAAACCCAAATTAGGACAAATGTCTGTCTAGGACTCTATTTTGGGTCAAGACGGATTCTGATGGTCAAATTGAAGGTACCAACCCTAGAGAATATTTTTCGATGAATTTTAGAGTGTTTAGGAGAATTTTATCCTGACCAGAACCTCATTTAATTAAGCAGGTCTATTTTTAAGGTTTCGAAAGTTATTTAATTCTCAAAACACGTGAAAACCCTTTTCTGTCTGTTCTAACCAACTTGTTAGCCTTTTAGGACGATTTGACCCTTAAATTAACCCCTGAGAAAACCCATGGTTGTACTTCATTCAAGTTATGATGGTAAATTTATAGTTTTAACCCTGGCTTCTTGTCTTTATGTCAGAATGCTAATGAAATGAATTATTACCTTTTGAAGGTTATGTAGGAGCATTTAAAGACTTAATTAGATCAAATTGAGTTGGTTTATGGCTCATGATGGTGTTCCCATCAATAGGTGTGCCTTCAATTTGACGGTTGGGGCCGCGAATGAAGGAGACGAAGAGTACCATCGGAGCTTGGTCGGAGAGGGGCCGGAGGTATTGTTAGGAAGATGCTTTTGGCCCCAAACCTTGCTAAAAAGCTTGGCCATGTGACAGGGGTTCTTTTATAGGCCATAGAAAGCCCTTCCAAGCTTGGAAAGAAGCTTCCAAGCTCGGAAGGTTTTTGCGACGTAGGATACCCCAATCTTTGAAAGGTTTTTATGGCCTTTTGGGAAAGACTTAGAGCCCAAGGAATGGCTAAAATGGAAGGTAACTTCCCAAGGAATCCTCGTATGAATTTTGGTAGAGATTGATTGAGAATCGAGCGAGAAATCCTCTCTCGAAACATGACGGTGAAGGTTTAACCTTCCAAAAATGGCGTGGGGACCTAATTATGAAAATGATGACAAAGTTAGGGGCCTTTTTGTAAGGATTTTGAAAGTTAAGGGCATATGTGTGATATAAAAGAATCAAACATGATCAAATTGCGAACAAGGTCAAGAGAGTCTCAAATTAGGCCCAAATTTTGGTACAAACCTAATTTGGACCTAAGGAATCCAATGGTGAAGTTGGATTTTGGTTTTGACCAAGTTTTACTATGTAATTTATGCAAAAACCCAAATTAGGATAAATGTCTGTCTAGGACTCTATTTTGGGTCAAGACGGATTCTGATGGTCAAATTGAAGGTACCAACCCTAGAGAATATTTTTCGATGAATTTTAAAGGGTTTAGGTGAATTTTATCCTGACCAGAACCTCATTTAATTAAGCAGGTCTATTTTTAAGGTTTCGAAAGTCATTTAATTCTCAAAACACGTGAAAACCCTTTTCTGTCTGTTCTAACCAACTTGTTAGCCTTTTAGGACCATTTGACCCTTAAATTAACCCCTGAGAAAACCCATGGTTGTACTTCATTCAAGTTATGATGGTAAATTTATAGTTTTAACCCTGGCTACTTGTCTTTATGTCAGAATGCTAATGAAATGAATTATTACCTTTTGAAGGTTATGTAGGAGCATTTAAAGACTTAATTAGATCAAATTGAGTTGGTTTATGGCTCATGATGGTGTTCCCATCAATAGGTGTGCCTTCAATTTGACGGTTGGGGACCCGAATGAAGGAGACGAAGAGGACCATCGGAGCTTGGTCGGAGAGGGGCCAGAGGTATTGTTAGGAAGATGCTTTTGGCCCCAAACCTTGCTAGAAAGCTTGGCCATGTGACAGGGGTTCTTTTATAGGCCATAGAAAGCCCTTCCAAGCTTGGAAAGAAGCTTCCAAGCTCGGAAGGTTTTTGCGAAGTAGGATACCCGAATCTTTGAAAGGTTTGTATGGCCTTTTGGGAAAGACTTAGAGCCCAAGGAATTGCTCAAATGGAAGGTAACTTCCCAAGGAATCCTCGTATGAATTTTGGTAGAGATTGATTGAGAATCGAGCGAGAAATCCTCTCTCGAAACTTGACGGTGAAGGTTTAACCTTCCAAAAATGGCGTGGGGACCTAATTATGAAAATGATGACAAAGTTAGGGGCCTTTTTGTAAGGATTTTGAAAGTTAAGGGCATATGTGTGATATAAAAGAATCAAACATGATCAAATTGCGAACAAGGTCAAGACAGTCTCAAATTAGGCCCAAATTTTGGTACAAACCTAATTTGGACCTAAGGAATCCAATGGTGAAGTTGGATTTTGGTTTTCACCAAGTTTTACTGTGTAATTTATGGAAAAACCCAAATTAGGACAAATGTCTGTCTAGGACTCTATTTTGGGTCAAGACGGATTCTGATGGTCAAATTGAAGGTACCAACCCTAGAGAATATTTTTCGATGAATTTTAGAGGGTTTAGGTGAATTTTATCCTGACCAGAACCTCATTTAATTAAGCAGGTCTATTTTTAAGGTTTCGAAAGTCATTTAATTCTCAAAACACGTGAAAACCCTTTTCTGTCTGTTGTAACCAACTTGTTAGCCTTTTAGGACCATTTGACCCTTAAATTAACCCCTGAGAAAACCCATGGTTGTACTTCATTCAAGTTATCATGGTAAATTTATAGTTTTAACCCTGGCTTCTTGTCTTTATCTCAGAATGCTAATGAAATGAATTATTACCTTTTGAAGGTTATGTAGGAGCATTTAAAGACTTAATTAGATCAAATTGAGTTGGTTTATGGCTCATGATGGTGTTCCCATCAATAGGTGTGCCTTCAATTTGACGGTTGGGGCCGCGAATGAAGGAGACGAAGAGTACCATCGGAGCTTGGTCGGAGAGGGGCCGGAGGTATTGTTAGGAAGATGCTTTTGGCCCCAAACCTTGCTAAAAAGCTTGGGCATGTGACAGGGGTTCTTTTATAGGCCATAGAAAGCCCTTCCAAGCTTGGAAAGAAGCTTCCAAGCTCGGAAGGTTTTTGCGAAGTAGGATACCCGAATCTTTGAAAGGTTTTTATGGCCTTTTGGGAAAGACTTAGAGCCCAAGGAATGGCTCAAATGGAAGGTAACTTCCCAAGGAATCCTCGTATGAATTTTGGTAGAGATTGATTGAGAATCGAGCGAGAAATCCTCTCTCGAAACTTGACGATGAAGGTTTAACATTCCAAAAATGGCGTGGGGACCTAATTATGAAAATGATGACAAAGTTAGGGGCCTTTTTGTAAGGATTTTGAAAGTTAAGGGCATATGTGTGATATAAAAGAATCAAACATGATCAAATTGCGAACAAGGTCAAGACAGTCTCAAATTAGGCCCAAATTTTGGTACAAACCTAACTTGGACCTAAGGAATCCAATGGAGAAGTTGGATTTTGGTTTTCACCAAGTTTTACTGTGTAATTTATGCAAAAACCCAAATTAGGACAAATGTCTGTCTAGGACTCTATTTTGGGTCAAGACGGATTCTGATGGTCAAATTGAAGGTACCAACCCTAGAGAATATTTTTCGATGAATTTTAGAGTGTTTAGGAGAATTTTATCCTGACCAGAACCTCATTTAATTAAGCAGGTCTATTTTTAAGGTTTCGAAAGTTATTTAATTCTCAAAACACGTGAAAACCCTTTTCTGTCTGTTCTAACCAACTTGTTAGCCTTTTAGGACGATTTGACCCTTAAATTAACCCCTGAGAAAACCCATGGTTGTACTTCATTCAAGTTATGATGGTAAATTTATAGTTTTAACCCTGGCTTCTTGTCTTTATGTCAGAATGCTAATGAAATGAATTATTACCTTTTGAAGGTTATGTAGGAGCATTTAAAGACTTAATTAGATCAAATTGAGTTGGTTTATGGCTCATGATGGTGTTCCCATCAATAGGTGTGCCTTCAATTTGACGGTTGGGGCCGCGAATGAAGGAGACGAAGAGTACCATCGGAGCTTGGTCGGAGAGGGGCCGGAGGTATTGTTAGGAAGATGCTTTTGGCCCCAAACCTTGCTAAAAAGCTTGGCCATGTGACAGGGGTTCTTTTATAGGCCATAGAAAGCCCTTCCAAGCTTGGAAAGAAGCTTCCAAGCTCGGAAGGTTTTTGCGAAGTAGGATACCCGAATCTTTGAAAGGTTTGAATGAACTTTTGGGAAAGACTTAGAGCCCAAGGAATTTCTCAAATGGAAGGTAACTTCCCAAGGAATCCTCGTATGAATTTTGGTAGAGATTGATTGAGAATCGAGCGAGAAATCCTCTCTCGAAACATGACGGTGAAGGTTTAACCTTCCAAAAATGGCGTGGGGACCTAATTATGAAAATGATGACAAAGTTAGGGGCCTTTTTGTAAGGATTTTGAAAGTTAAGGGCATATGTGTGATATAAAAGAATCAAACATGATCAAATTGCGAACAAGGTCAAGAGAGTCTCAAATTAGGCCCAAATTTTGGTACAAACCTAATTTGGACCTAAGGAATCCAATGGTGAAGTTGGATTTTGGTTTTGACCAAGTTTTACTATGTAATTTATGCAAAAACCCAAATTAGGATAAATGTCTGTCTAGGACTCTATTTTGGGTCAAGACGGATTCTGATGGTCAAATTGAAGGTACCAACCCTAGAGAATATTTTTCGATGAATTTTAAAGGGTTTAGGTGAATTTTATCCTGACCAGAACCTCATTTAATTAAGCAGGTCTATTTTTAAGGTTTCGAAAGTCATTTAATTCTCAAAACACGTGAAAACCCTTTTCTGTCTGTTCTAACCAACTTGTTAGCCTTTTAGGACCATTTGACCCTTAAATTAACCCCTGAGAAAACCCATGGTTGTACTTCATTCAAGTTATGATGGTAAATTTATAGTTTTAACCCTGGCTACTTGTCTTTATGTCAGAATGCTAATGAAATGAATTATTACCTTTTGAAGGTTATGTAGGAGCATTTAAAGACTTAATTAGATCAAATTGAGTTGGTTTATGGCTCATGATGGTGTTCCCATCAATAGGTGTGCCTTCAATTTGACGGTTGGGGACCCGAATGAAGGAGACGAAGAGGACCATCGGAGCTTGGTCGGAGAGGGGCCAGAGGTATTGTTAGGAAGATGCTTTTGGCCCCAAACCTTGCTAGAAAGCTTGGCCATGTGACAGGGGTTCTTTTATAGGCCATAGAAAGCCCTTCCAAGCTTGGAAAGAAGCTTCCAAGCTCGGAAGGTTTTTGCGAAGTAGGATACCCGAATCTTTGAAAGGTTTGTATGGCCTTTTGGGAAAGACTTAGAGCCCAAGGAATTGCTCAAATGGAAGGTAACTTCCCAAGGAATCCTCGTATGAATTTTGGTAGAGATTGATTGAGAATCGAGCGAGAAATCCTCTCTCGAAACTTGACGGTGAAGGTTTAACCTTCCAAAAATGGCGTGGGGACCTAATTATGAAAATGATGACAAAGTTAGGGGCCTTTTTGTAAGGATTTTGAAAGTTAAGGGCATATGTGTGATATAAAAGAATCAAACATGATCAAATTGCGAAGAAGGTCAAGACAGTCTCAAATTAGGCCCAAATTTTGGTACAAACCTAATTTGGACCTAAGGAATCCAATGGTGAAGTTGGATTTTGGTTTTCACCAAGTTTTACTGTGTAATTTATGGAAAAACCCAAATTAGGACAAATGTCTGTCTAGGACTCTATTTTGGGTCAAGACGGATTCTGATGGTCAAATTGAAGGTACCAACCCTAGAGCCTATTTTTCGATGAATTTTAGAGGGTTTAGGTGAATTTTATCCTGACCAGAACCTCATTTAATTAAGCAGGTCTATTTTTAAGGTTTCGAAAGTCATTTAATTCTCAAAACACGTGAAAACCCTTTTCTGTCTGTTGTAACCAACTTGTTAGCCTTTTAGGACCATTTGACCCTTAAATTAACCCCAGAGAAAACCCATGGATGTACTTCATTCAAGTTATGATGGTAAATTTATAGTTTTAACCCTGGCTTCTTGTCTTCTTGTCAGAATGCTAATGAAATGAATTATTACCTTTTGAAGGTTATGTAGGAGCATTTAAAGACTTAATTAGATCAAATTGAGTTGGTTTATGGCTCATGATGGTGTTCCCATCAATAGGTGTGCCTTCAATTTGACGGTTGGGGACGCGAATGAAGGAGACGAAGAGGACCATCGGAGCTTGGTCGGAGAGGGGCCAGAGGTATTGTCAGGAAGATGCTTTTGGCCCCAAACCTTGCTAGAAAGCTTGGCCATGTGACAGGGGTTCTTTTATAGGCCATAGAAAGCCCTTCCAAGCTTGGAAAGAAGCTTCCAAGCTCGGAAGGTTTTTGCGAAGTAGGATACCCGAATCTTTGAAAGGTTTGTATGGCCTTTTGGGAAAGACTTAGAGCCCAAGGAATGGCTCAAATGGAAGGTAACTTCCCAAGGAATCCTCGTATGAATTTTGGTAGAGATTGATTGAGAATCGAGCGAGAAATCCTCTCTCGAAACTTGACCGTGAAGGTTTAACCTTCCAAAAATGGTGTGGGGACCTTATTATGAAAATGATGACAAAGTTAGGGGCCTTTTTGTAAGGATTTTGAAAGTTAAGGGCATATGTGTGATATAAAAGAATCAAACATGATCAAATTGCGAACAAGGTCAAGACAGTCTCAAATTAGGCCCAAATTTTGGTACAAACCTAATTTGGACCTAGGGAATCCAATGGTGAAGTTGGATTTTGGTTTTGACCAAGTTTTACTGTGTAATTTATGCAAAAACCCAAATTATGACAAATGTCTGTCTAGGACTCTATTTTGGGTCAAGATGGATTCTGATGGTCAAATTGAAGGTACCAACCCTAGAGAATATTTTTCGATGAATTTTAGAGGGTTTAGGTGAATTTTATCCTGACCAGAACCTCATTTAATTAAGCAGGTCTATTTTTAAGGTTTCAAAAGTCATTTAATTCTCAAAACACGTGAAAACCCTTTTCTGTCTGTTCTAACCAACTTGTTAGCCTTTTAGGACCATTTGACCCTTAAATTAACCCCTGAGAAAACCCATGGTTGTACTTCATTCAAGTTATGATGGTAAATTTATAGTTTTAACCCTGGCTTCTTGTCTTTATGTCAGAATGCTAATGAAATGAATTATCACCTTTTGAAGGTTATGTAGGAGCATTTAAAGACTTAATTAGATCAAATTGAGTTGGTTTATGGCTCATGATGGTGTTCCCATCAATAGGTGTGCCTTCAATTTGACGGTTGGGGACGCGAATGAAGGAGACGAAGAGGACCATCGGAGCTTGGTCGGAGAGGGGCCAGAGGTATTGTTAGGAAGATACTTTTGGCCCCAAACCTTGCTAGAAAGCTTGGCCATGTGACAGGGGTTCTTTTATAGGCCATAGAAAGCCCTTCCAAGCTTGGAAAGAAGCTTCCAAGCTCGGAAGGTTTTTGCGAAGTAGGATACCCGAATCTTTGAAAGGTTTGTATGGCCTTTTGGGAAAGACTTAGAGCCCAAGGAATGGCTCAAATGGAAGGTAACTTCCCAAGGAATCCTCGTATGAATTTTGGTAGAGATTGATTGAGAATCGAGCGAGAAATCCTCTCTCGAAACTTGACGGTGAAGGTTTAACCTTCCAAAAATGGCGTGGGGACCTAATTATGAAAATGATGACAAAGTTAGGGGCCTTTTTGGAAGGATTTTGAAAGTTGAGGTCATATGTGTGATATAAAAGAATCAAACATGATCAAATTGCGAACAAGGTCAAGACAGTCTCAAATTAGGCCCAAATTTTGGTACAAACCTCATTTGGACCAAAGGAATCCAATGGTGAAGTTGGATTTTGGTTTTGACCATATTTGACTGGGTAATTTATGCAAAAACCTAAATTAAGGCAAATGTCTGTTTGAGATTCTATTCTAGGCCAAAATGGGTTCTAACGGTCGATTTCAAGGTACCAATCCCTAGAGAATAGTTGTCTATGTATTTTAGAGGTTTTAGGTGAATTTTATCCTAACCATAACCTCAGTTAATTAAGCGGGTCTGTTTTTTCGGATTTCAAAACTCATTTAACTCTTAAATCACGAGAAAACCCTTTTCTATCTATTCAATGCCACTTCTTAGCCTTTTAGGACCATTTGACCCTTAAATTAACCCTTGAGAAAACCCATGGTTGTAATTCATTCAAGTTATGATGGTAAATTTATAGTTTTAACCCTGGCTTCTTGTCTTGATGTCAGAATGCTAATGAAATGAATTATTACCTTTTGAAGGTTATGTTGGAGCATTTAAAGACTTAATTAGATCAAATTTAGTTGGTTTATGGCTCATGATGGTGTTCCCATCAATAGGTGTGCCTTCAATTTGACGGTTGGGGCCGCGAATGAAGGAGACGAAGAGTACCATCGGAGCTTGGTCGGAGAGGGGCCGGAGGTATTGTTAGGAAGATGCTTTTGGCCCCAAACCTTGCTAAGAAGCCTAGCCATGTGACAGGGGTTCTTTTATAGGCCATAGAAAGCCCTTCCAAGCTTGGAAAGAAGCTTCCAAGCTCGGAAGGTTTTTGCGAAGTAGGATACCCGAATCTTTGAAAGGTTTGTAAAACCTTTTGGGAAAGACTTAGAGCCCAAGGAATCGCTCAAATGGAAGGTAACTTCCTAAGGAATCCTCGTATGAATTTTGGTAGAGATTGATTGAGAATCGAGCGAGAAATCCTCTCTCGAAACTTGACCGTGAAGGTTTAACCTTCCAAAAATGGTGTGGGGACCTTATTATGAAAATGATGACAAAGTTAGGGGCCTTTTTGTAAGGATTTTGAAAGTTAAGGGCATATGTGTGATATAAAAGAATCAAACATGATCAAATTGCGAACAAGGTCAAGACAGTCTCAAATTAGGCCCAAATTTTGGTACAAACCTAATTTGGACCTAGGGAATCCAATGGTGAAGTTGGATTTTGGTTTTAACCAAGTTTTACTGTGTAATTTATGCAAAAACCCAAATTAGGACAAATGTCTGTCTAGGACTCTATTTTGGGTCAAGACGGATTCTGATGGTCAAATTGAAGGTACCAACCCTAGAGAATAGTTTTCGATGAATTTTAGAGGCTTTAGGTGAATTTTATCCTGACCAGAACCTCATTTAATTAAGCAGGTCTATTTTTAAGGTTTCGAAAGTCATTTAATTCTCAAAACACGTGAAAACCCTTTTCTGTCTGTTGTAACCAACTTGTTAGCCTTTTAGGACCATTTGACCCTTAAATTAACCCCTGAGAAAACCCATGGTTGTACTTCATTCAAGTTATGATGGTAAATTTATAGTTTTAACCCTGGCTTCTTGTCTTTATGTCAGAATGCTAATGAAATGAATTATTACCTTTTGAAGGTTATGTAGGAGCATTTAAAGACTTAATTAGATCAAATTGAGTTGGTTTATGGCTCATGATGGTGTTCCCATCAATAGGTGTGCCTTCAATTTGACGGTTGGGGCCGCGAATGAAGGAGACGAAGAGTACCATCGGAGCTTGGTCGGAGAGGGGCCGGAGGTATTGTTAGGAAGATGCTTTTGGCCCCAAACCTTGCTAAAAAGCTTGGCCATGTGACAGGGGTTCTTTTATAGGCCATAGAAAGCCCTTCCAAGCTTGGAAAGAAGCTTCCAAGCTCGGAAGGTTTTTGCGAAGTAGGATACCCGAATCTTTGAAAGGTTTGTATGGCCTTTTGGGAAAGACTTAGAGCCCAAGGAATGGCTAAAATGGAAGAAAACTTCCCAAGGAATCCTCGTAAGAATTTTGGTAGAGATTGATTGAGAATCGAGCCAGAAATCCTCTCTCGAAACATGACGGTGAAGGTTTAACCTTCCAAAAATGGCGTGGGGACCTATTTATGAAAATGATGACAAAGTTAGGGGCCTTTTTGTAAGGATTTTGAAAGTTAAGAGCATATGTGTGATATAAAAGAATCAAACATGATCAAATTGCGAACAAGGTCAAGACAGTCTCAAATTAGGCCCAAATTTTGGTACAAACCTAATTTGGACCTAAGCAATCCAATGGTGTAGTTGGATTTTGGTTTTCACCAAGTTTTAATGTGTAATTTATGCAAAAACCCAAATTAGGACAAATGTCTGTCTAGGACTCTATTTTGGGTCAAGACGGATTCTGATGGTCACATTGAAGGTACCAACCCTAAAGAATATTTTTCGATGAATTTTAGAGGGTTTAGGTGAATTTTATCCTAACCAGAACCTCATTTAATTAAGCAGGTCTATTTTTAAGGTTTCGAAAGTCATTTAATTCTCAAAACACGTGAAAACCCTTTTCTGTCTGTTCTAACCAACTTGTTAGCCTTTTAGGACCATTTGACCCTTAAATTAACCCCTGAGAAAACCCATGGTTGTACTTCATTCAAGTTATCATGGTAAATTTATAGTTTTAACCCTGGCTTCTTGTCTTTATGTCAGAATGCTAATGAAATGAATTATCACCTTTTGAAGGTTATGTAGGAGCATTTAAAGACTTAATTAGATCAAATTGAGTTGGTTTATGGCTCATGATGGTGTTCCCATCAATAGGTGTGCCTTCAATTTGACGGTTGGGGACGCGAATGAAGGAGGCGAAGAGGACCATCGGAGCTCGGTCGGAGAGGGGCCAGAGGTATTGTTAGGAAGATGCTTTTGGCCCCAAACCTTGCTGGAAAGCTTGGCCATGTGACAGGGGTTCTTTTATACGCCATAGAAAGCCCTTCCAAGCTTGGAAAGAAGCTTCCAAGCTCGGAAGGTTTTTGCGAAGTAGGATACCCGAATCTTTGAAAGGTTTGTATGGCCTTTTGGGAAAGACTTAGAGCCCAAGGAATTTCTCAAATGGAAGGTAACTTCCCAAGGAATCCTCGTATGAATTTTGGTAGAGATTGATTGAGAATCGAGCGAGAAATCCTCTCTCGAAACATGACGGTGAAGGTTTAACCTTCCAAAAATGGCGTGGGGACCTAATTATGAAAATGATGACAAAGTCAGGGGCCTTTTTGTAAGGATTTTGAAAGTTAAGGGCATATGTGTGATATAAAAGAATCAAACATGATCAAATTGCGAACAAGGTCAAGACAGTCTCAAATTAGGCCCAAATTTTGGTACAAACCTAATTTGGACCTAAGGAATCCAATGGTGAAGTTGGATTTTGGTTTTGACCAAGTTTTACTATGTAATTTATGCAAAAACCCAAATTAGGACAAATGTCTGTCTAGGACTCTATTTTGGGTCAAGACGGATTCTGACGGTCAAATTGAAGGTACCAACCCTAGAGAATATTTTTCGATGAATTTTAGAGGGTTTAGGTGAATTTTATCCTGACCAGAACCTCATTTAACTAAGCAGGTCTATTTTTAAGGTTTCGAAAGTCATTTAATTCTCAAAACACGTGAAAACCCTTTTCTGTCTGTTCTAACCAACTTGTTAGCCTTTTAGGACCATTTGACCCTTAAATTAACCCCTGAGAAAACCCATGGTTGTACTTCATTCAAGTTATCATGGTAAATTTATAGTTTTAACCCTGGCTTCTTGTCTTTATCTCAGAATGCTAATGAAATGAATTATTACCTTTTGAAGGTTATGTAGGAGCATTTAAAGACTTAATTAGATCAAATTGAGTTGGTTTATGGCTCATGATGGTGTTCCCATCAATAGGTGTGCCTTCAATTTGACGGTTGGGGCCGCGAATGAAGGAGACGAAGAGTACCATCGGAGCTTGGTCGGAGAGGGGCCGGAGGTATTGTTAGGAAGATGCTTTTGGCCCCAAACCTTGCTAAAAAGCTTGGCCATGTGACAGGGGTTCTTTTATAGGCCATAGAAAGCCCTTCCAAGCTTGGAAAGAAGCTTCCAAGCTCGGAAGGTTTTTGCGAAGTAGGATACCCGAATCTTTGAAAGGTTTTTATGGCCTTTTGGGAAAGACTTAGAGCCCAAGGAATGGCTCAAATGGAAGGTAACTTCCCAAGGAATCCTCGTATGAATTTTGGTAGAGATTGATTGAGAATCGAGCGAGAAATCCTCTCTCGAAACTTGACGATGAAGGTTTAACATTCCAAAAATGGCGTGGGGACCTAATTATGAAAATGATGACAAAGTTAGGGGCCTTTTTGTAAGGATTTTGAAAGTTAAGGGCATATGTGTGATATAAAAGAATCAAACATGATCAAATTGCGAACAAGGTCAAGACAGTCTCAAATTAGGCCCAAATTTTGGTACAAACCTAATTTGGACCTAAGGAATCCAATGGAGAAGTTGGATTTTGGTTTTCACCAAGTTTTACTGTGTAATTTATGCAAAAACCCAAATTAGGACAAATGTCTGTCTAGGACTCTATTTTGGGTCAAGACGGATTCTGATGGTCAAATTGAAGGTACCAACCCTAGAGAATATTTTTCGATGAATTTTAGAGTGTTTAGGAGAATTTTATCCTGACCAGAACCTCATTTAATTAAGCAGGTCTATTTTTAAGGTTTCGAAAGTTATTTAATTCTCAAAACACGTGAAAACCCTTTTCTGTCTGTTCTAACCAACTTGTTAGCCTTTTAGGACGATTTGACCCTTAAATTAACCCCTGAGAAAACCCATGGTTGTACTTCATTCAAGTTATGATGGTCAATTTATAGTTTTAACCCTGGCTTCTTGTCTTTATGTCAGAATGCTAATGAAATGAATTATTACCTTTTGAAGGTTATGTAGGAGCATTTAAAGACTTAATTAGATCAAATTGAGTTGGTTTATGGCTCATGATGGTGTTCCCATCAATAGGTGTGCCTTCAATTTGACGGTTGGGGCCGCGAATGAAGGAGACGAAGAGTACCATCGGAGCTTGGTCGGAGAGGGGCCGGAGGTATTGTTAGGAAGATGCTTTTGGCCCCAAACCTTGCTAAAAAGCTTGGCCATGTGACAGGGGTTCTTTTATAGGCCATAGAAAGCCCTTCCAAGCTTGGAAAGAAGCTTCCAAGCTCGGAAGGTTTTTGCGAAGTAGGATACCCGAATCTTTGAAAGGTTTGAATGAACTTTTGGGAAAGACTTAGAGCCCAAGGAATGGCTAAAATGGAAGATAACTTCCCAAGGAATCCTCGTATGAATTTTGGTAGAGATTGATTGAGAATCGAGCGAGAAATCCTCTCTCGAAACATGACGGTGAAGGTTTAACCTTCCAAAAATGGCGTGGGGACCTAATTATGAAAATGATGACAAAGTTAGGGGCCTTTTTGTAAGGATTTTGAAAGTTAAGGGCATATGTGTGATATAAAAGAATCAAACATGATCAAATTGCGAACAAGGTCAAGAGAGTCTCAAATTAGGCCCAAATTTTGGTACAAACCTAATTTGGACCTAAGGAATCCAATGGTGAAGTTGGATTTTGGTTTTGACCAAGTTTTACTATGTAATTTATGCAAAAACCCAAATTAGGATAAATGTCTGTCTAGGACTCTATTTTGGGTCAAGACGGATTCTGATGGTCAAATTGAAGGTACCAACCCTAGAGAATATTTTTCGATGAATTTTAAAGGGTTTAGGTGAATTTTATCCTGACCAGAACCTCATTTAATTAAGCAGGTCTATTTTTAAGGTTTCGAAAGTCATTTAATTCTCAAAACACGTGAAAACCCTTTTCTGTCTGTTCTAACCAACTTGTTAGCCTTTTAGGACCATTTGACCCTTAAATTAACCCCTGAGAAAACCCATGGTTGTACTTCATTCAAGTTATGATGGTAAATTTATAGTTTTAACCCTGGCTACTTGTCTTTATGTCAGAATGCTAATGAAATGAATTATTACCTTTTGAAGGTTATGTAGGAGCATTTAAAGACTTAATTAGATCAAATTGAGTTGGTTTATGGCTCATGATGGTGTTCCCATCAATAGGTGTGCCTTCAATTTGACGGTTGGGGACCCGAATGAAGGAGACGAAGAGGACCATCGGAGCTTGGTCGGAGAGGGGCCAGAGGTATTGTTAGGAAGATGCTTTTGGCCCCAAACCTTGCTAGAAAGCTTGGCCATGTGACAGGGGTTCTTTTATAGGCCATAGAAAGCCCTTCCAAGCTTGGAAAGAAGCTTCCAAGCTCGGAGGTTTTTGCGAAGTAGGATACCCGAATCTTTGAAAGGTTTGTATGGCCTTTTGGGAAAGACTTAGAGCCCAAGGAATTGCTCAAATGGAAGGTAACTTCCCAAGGAATCCTCGTATGAATTTTGGTAGAGATTGATTGAGAATCGAGCGAGAAATCCTCTCTCGAAACTTGACGGTGAAGGTTTAACCTTCCAAAAATGGCGTGGGGACCTAATTATGAAAATGATGACAAAGTTAGGGGCCTTTTTGTAAGGATTTTGAAAGTTAAGGGCATATGTGTGATATAAAAGAATCAAACATGATCAAATTGCGAACAAGGTCAAGACAGTCTCAAATTAGGCCCAAATTTTGGTACAAACCTAATTTGGACCTAAGGAATCCAATGGTGAAGTTGGATTTTGGTTTTCACCAAGTTTTACTGTGTAATTTATGGAAAAACCCAAATTAGGACAAATGTCTGTCTAGGACTCTATTTTGGGTCAAGACGGATTCTGATGGTCAAATTGAAGGTACCAACCCTAGAGAATATTTTTCGATGAATTTTAGAGGGTTTAGGTGAATTTTATCCTGACCAGAACCTCATTTAATTAAGCAGGTCTATTTTTAAGGTTTCGAAAGTCATTTAATTCTCAAAACACGTGAAAACCCTTTTCTGTCTGTTGTAACCAACTTGTTAGCCTTTTAGGACCATTTGACCCTTAAATTAACCCCAGAGAAAACCCATGGATGTACTTCATTCAAGTTATGATGGTAAATTTATAGTTTTAACCCTGGCTTCTTGTCTTCTTGTCAGAATGCTAATGAAATGAATTATTACCTTTTGAAGGTTATGTAGGAGCATTTAAAGACTTAATTAGATCAAATTGAGTTGGTTTATGGCTCATGATGGTGTTCCCATCAATAGGTGTGCCTTCAATTTGACGGTTGGGGACGCGAATGAAGGAGACGAAGAGGACCATCGGAGCTTGGTCGGAGAGGGGCCAGAGGTATTGTCAGGAAGATGCTTTTGGCCCCAAACCTTGCTAGAAAGCTTGGCCATGTGACAGGGGTTCTTTTATAGGCCATAGAAAGCCCTTCCAAGCTTGGAAAGAAGCTTCCAAGCTCGGAAGGTTTTTGTGAAGTAGGATACCCGAATCTTTGAAAGGTTTGTATGGCCTTTTGGGAAAGACTTAGAGCCCAAGGAATGGCTCAAATGGAAGGTAACTTCCCAAGGAATCCTCGTATGAATTTTGGTAGAGATTGATTGAGAATCGAGCAGAAATCCTCTCTCGAAACTTGACGGTGAAGGTTTAACCTTCCAAAAATGGCGTGGGGACCTAATTATGAAAATGATGACAAAGTTAGGGGCCTTTTTGTAAGGATTTTGAAAGTTAAGGGCATATGTGTGATATAAAAGAATCAAACATGATCAAATTGCGAACAAGGTCAAGACAGTCTCAAATTAGGCCCAAATTTTGGTACAAACCTAATTTGGACCTAAGGAATCCAATGGTGAAGTTGGATTTTGGTTTTCACCAAGTTTTACTGTGTAATTTATGCAAAAACCTAAATTAGGACAAATGTCTGTCTAGGACTCTATTTTGGGTCAAGACGGATTCTGATGGTCAAATTGAAGGTACCAACCCTAGAGAATATTTTTCGATGAATTTTAGAGTGTTTAGGTGAATTTTATCCTGACCAGAACCTCATTTAATTAAGCAGGTCTATTTTTAAGGTTTCGAAAGTTATTTAATTCTCAAAACACGTGAAAACCCTTTTCTGTCTGTTCTAACCAACTTGTTAGCCTTTTAGGACCATTTGACCCTTAAATTAACCCCTGAGAAAACCCATGGTTGTACTTCATTCAAGTTATGATGGTAAATTTATAGTTTTAACCCTGGCTTCTTGTCTTTATCTCAGAATGCTAATGAAATGAATTATTACCTTTTGAAGGTTATGTAGGAGCATTTAAAGACTTAATTAGATCAAATTGAGTTGGTTTATGGCTCATGATGGTGTTCCCGTCAATAGGTGTGCCTTCAATTTGACGGTTGGGGCCGCGAATGAAGGAGACGAAGAGGACCATCGGAGCTTGGTCGGAGAGGGGCCGGAGGTATTGTTAGGAAGATGCTTTTGGCCCGAAACCTTGCTAGAAGGCTTGGCCATGTGACAGGGGTTCTTTTATAGGCCATAGAAAGCCCTTCCAAGCTTGGAAAGAAGCTTCCAAGCTCGAAAGGTTTTTGCGAAGTAGGATACCCGAATCTTTGAAAGGTTTGTATGGCCTTTTGGGAAAGACTTAGAGCCCAAGGAATCGCTCAAATGGAAGGTAACTTCCCAAGGAATCCTCGTATGAATTTTGGTAGAGATTGATTGAGAATCGAGCGAGAAATCCTCTCGAAACTTGACGGTGAAGGTTTAACCTTCCAAAAATGGCGTGGGGACCTAATTATGAAAATGATGACAAGGTTAGGGGCCTTTTTGTAAGGATTTTGAAAGTTAAGGGCATATGTGTGATATAAAAGAATCAAACATGATCAAATTGCGAACAAGGTCAAGACAGTCTCAAATTAGGCCGAAATTTTGGTACAAACCTAATTTGGACCTAGGGAATCCAATGGTGAAGTTGGATTTTGGTTTTGACCAAGTTTTACAGTGTAATTTATGCAAAAACCCAAATAAGGACAAATGTCTGTCTTGGACTCTATTTCGGGTCAAGATGGATTCTGATGGACAAATTGAAGGTGCCAACCCTAGAGAATATTTTTCGATGACTTTTAGAGGGTTTAGGTGAATTTTATCCTGACCAGAACCTCATTTAATTAAGCAGGTCTATTTTTGAGCTTTCGAAAGTCATTTAATTCTCAAAACACGTGAAAACCCTTTTCTGTCTGTTCTAACCAACTTGTTAGCCTTTTAGGACCATTTGACCCTTAAATTAACCCCTGAGAAAACCCATGGTTGTACTTCATTCAAGTTATGATGGTAAATTTATAGTTTTAACCCTGGCTTCTTGTCTTTATGTCAGAATGCTAATGAAATGAATTATTACCTTTTGAAGGTTATGTAGGAGCATTTAAAGACTTAATTAGATCAAATTGAGTTGGTTTATGGCTCATGATGGTGTTCCCATCAATAGGTGTGCCTTCAATTTGACGGTTGGGGCCGCGGATGAAGGAGACGAAGAGGACCATCGGAGCTTGGTCGGAGAGGGGCCGGTGGAATTGTTAGGAAGATGCTTTTGGCCCCAAACCTTGCTAAAAAGCTTGGCCATGTGACAGGGGTTCTTTTATAGGCCATAGAAAGCCCTTCCAAGCTTGGAAAGAAGCTTCCAAGCTCGGAAGGTTTTTGCGAAGTAGGATACCCGAATCTTTGAAAGGTTTGTATGGCCTTTTGGGAAAGACTTAGAGCCCAAGGAATTGCTCAAATGGAAGGTAACTTCCCAAGGAATCCTCGTATGAATTTTGGTAGAGATTGATTGAGAATCGAGCGAGAAATCCTCTCTCGAAACATGACGGTGAAGGTTTAACCTTCCAAAAATGGCGTGGGGACCTAATTATGAAAATGATGACAAAGTTAGGGGCCTTTTTGTAAGGATTTTGAAAGTTAAGGGCATATGTGTGATATAAAAGAATCAAACATGATCAAATTGCGAACAAGGTCAAGACAGTCTCAAATTAGGCCCAAATTTTGGTACAAACCTAATTTGGACCTAAGGAATCCAATGGTGAAGTTGGATTTTGGTTTTGACCAAGTTTTACTATGTAATTTATGCAAAAACCCAAATTAGGACAAATGTCTGTCTAGGACTCTATTTTGGGTCAAGACGGATTCTGATGGTCAAATTGAAGGTACCAACCCTAGAGAATATTTTTCGATGAATTTTAGAGGGTTTAGGTGAATTTTATCCTGACCAGAACCTCATTTAACTAAGCAGGTCTATTTTTAAGGTTTCGAGAGTCATTTAATTCTCAAAACACGTGAAAACCCTTTTCTGTCTGTTCTAACCAACTTGTTAGCCTTTTAGGACCATTTGACCCTTAAATTAACCCCTGAGAAAACCCATGGTAGTACTTCATTCAAGTTATCATGGTAAATTTATAGTTTTAACCCTGGCTTCTTGTCTTTATGTCAGAATGCTAATGAAATGAATTATTACCTTTTGAAGGTTATGTAGGAGCATTTAAAGACTTAATTAGATCAAATTGAGTTGGTTTATGGCTCATGATGGTGTTCCCATCAATAGGTGTGCCTTCAATTTGACGGTTGGGGCCGCGAATGAAGGAGACGAAGAGTACCATCGGAGCTTGGTCGGAGAGGGGCCGGAGGTATTGTTAGGAAGATGCTTTTGGCCCCAAACCTTGCTAAAAAGCTTGGCCATGTGACAGGGGTTCTTTTATAGGCCATAGAAAGCCCTTCCAAGCTTGGAAAGAAGCTTCCAAGCTCGGAAGGTTTTTGCGAAGTAGGATACCCCAATCTTTGAAAGGTTTTTATGGCCTTTTGGGAAAGACTTAGAGCCCAAGGAATGGCTCAAATGGAAGGTAACTTCCCAAGGAATCCTCGTATGAATTTTGGTAGAGATTGATCGAGAATCGAGCGAGTAATCCTCTCTCGAAACTTGACGGTGAAGGTTTAACCTTCCAAAAATGGCGTGGGGACCTAATTATGAAAATGATGACAAAGTTAGGGGCCTTTTTGTAAGGATTTTGAAAGTTAAGGGCATATGTGTGATATAAAAGAATCAAACATGATCAAATTGCGAACAAGGTCAAGACAGTCTCAAATTAGGCCCAAATTTTGGTACAAACCTAATTTGGACCTAAGGAATCCAATTGTGAAGTTGGATTTTGGTTTTCACCAAGTTTTACTGTGTAATTTATGCAAAAACCCAAATTAGGACAAATGTCTGTCTAGGACTCTATTTTGGGTCAAGACGGATTCTGATGGTCAAATTGAAGGTACCAACCCTAGAGAATATTTTTCGATGAATTTTAGAGTGTTTAGGTGAATTTTATCCTGACCAGAACCTCATTTAATTAAGCAGGTCTATTTTTAAGGTTTCGAAAGTTATTTAATTCTCAAAACACGTGAAAACCCTTTTCTGTCTGTTCTAACCAACTTGTTAGCCTTTTAGGACCATTTGACCCTTAAATTAACCCCTGAGAAAACCCATGGTTGTACTTCATTCAAGTTATGATGGTAAATTTATAGTTTTAACCCTGGCTTCTTGTCTTTATGTCAGAATGCTAATGAAATGAATTATTACCTTTTGAAGGTTATGTAGGAGCATTTAAAGACTTAATTAGATCAAATTGAGTTGGTTTATGGCTCATGATGGTGTTCCCATCAATAGGTGTGCCTTCAATTTGACGGTTGGGGCCGCGAATGAAGGAGACGAAGAGTACCATCGGAGCTTGGTCGGAGAGGGGCCGGAGGTATTGTTAGGAAGATGCTTTTGGCCCCAAACCTTGCTAAAAAGCTTGGCCATGTGACAGGGGTTCTTTTATAGGCCATAGAAAGCCCTTCCAAGCTTGGAAAGAAGCTTCCAAGCTCGGAAGGTTTTTGCGAAGTAGGATACCCGAATCTTTGAAAGGTTTGTATGGCCTTTTGGGAAAGACTTAGAGCCCAAGGAATGGCTAAAATGGAAGGTAACTTCCCAAGGAATCCTCGTATGAATTTTGGTAGAGATTGATTGAGAATCGAGCGAGAAATCCTCTCTCGAAACATGACGGTGAAGGTTTAACCTTCCAAAAATGGCGTGGGGACCTAATTATGAAAATGATGACAAAGTTAGGGGCCTTTTTGCAAGGATTTTGAAAGTTAAGGGCATATGTGTGATATAAAAGAATCAAACATGATCAAATTGCGAACAAGGTCAAGACAGTCTCAAATTAGGCCCAAATTTTGGCAGAAACCTAATTTGGACCTAAGGAATCCAATCGAGAAGTTGGATTTTGGTTTTAACCAAGTTTTACTGTGTAATTTATGCAAAAACCCAAATTAGGACAAATGTCTGTCTAGGACTCTATTTTGGGTCAAGACGGATTCTGATGGTCAAATTGAAGGTACCAACCCTAGAGAATATTTTTCGATGAATTTTAAGGGGTTTAGGTGAATTTTATCCTGACCAGAACCTCATTTAATTAAGCAGGTCTATTTTTAAGGTTTCGAAAGTCATTTAATTCTCAAAACACGTGAAAACCCTTTTCTGTCTGTTCTAACCAACTTGTTAGCCTTTTAGGACCATTTGACCCTTAAATTAACCCCTGAGAAAACCCATGGTTGTACTTCATTCAAGTTATGATGGTAAATTTATAGTTTTAACCCTGGCTACTTGTCTTTATGTCAGAATGCTAATGAAATGAATTATTACCTTTTGAAGGTTATGTAGGAGCATTTAAAGACTTAATTAGATCAAATTGAGTTGGTTTATGGCTCATGATGGTGTTCCCATCAATAGGTGTGCCTTCAATTTGACGGTTGGGGACCCGAATGAAGGAGACGAAGAGGACCATCGGAGCTTGGTCGGAGAGGGGCCAGAGGTATTGTTAGGAAGATGCTTTTGGCCCCAAACCTTGCTAGAAAGCTTGGCCATGTGACAGGGGTTCTTTTATAGGCCATAGAAAGCCCTTCCAAGCTTGGAAAGAAGCTTCCAAGCTCGGAAGGTTTTTGCGAAGTAGGATACCCGAATCTTTGAAAGGTTTGTATGGCCTTTTGGGAAAGACTTAGAGCCCAAGGAATTGCTCAAATGGAAGGTAACTTCCCAAGGAATCCTCGTATGAATTTCGGTAGAGATTGATTGAGAATCGAGCGAGAAATCCTCTCTCGAAACTTGACGGTGAAGGTTTAACCTTCCAAAAATGGCGTGGGGACCTAATTATGAAAATGATGACAAAGTTAGGGGCCTTTTTGTAAGGATTTTGAAAGTTAAGGGCATATGTGTGATATAAAAGAATCAAACATGATCAAATTGCGAACAAGGTCAAGACAGTCTCAAATTAGGCCCAAATTTTGGTACAAACCTAATTTGGACCTAAGGAATCCAATGGTGAAGTTGGATTTTGGTTTTGACCAAGTTTTACTATGTAATTTATGCAAAAACCCAAATTAGGACAAATGTCTGTCTAGGACTCTATTTTGGGTCAAGACGGATTCTGATGGTCAAATTGAAGGTACCAACCCTAGAGAATATTTTTCGATGAATTTTAGAGGGTTTAGGTGAATTTTATCCTGACCAGAACCTCATTTAACTAAGCAGGTCTATTTTTAAGGTTTCGAGAGTCATTTAATTCTCAAAACACGTGAAAACCCTTTTCGGTCTGTTCTAACCAACTTGTTAGCCTTTTAGGACCATTTGACCCTTAAATTAACCCCTGAGAAAACCCATGGTTGTACTTCATTCAAGTTATCATGGTAAATTTATAGTTTTAACCCTGGCTTCTTGTCTTTATGTCAGAATGCTAATGAAATGAATTATTACCTTTTGAAGGTTATGTAGGAGCATTTAAAGACTTAATTAGATCAAATTGAGTTGGTTTATGGCTCATGATGGTGTTCCCATCAATAGGTGTGCCTTCAATTTGACGGTTGGGGCCGCGAATGAAGGAGACGAAGAGTACCATCGGAGCTTGGTCGGAGAGGGGCCGGAGGTATTGTTAGGAAGATGCTTTTGGCCCCAAACCTTGCTAAAAAGCTTGGCCATGTGACAGGGGTTCTTTTATAGGCCATAGAAAGCCCTTCCAAGCTTGGAAAGAAGCTTCCAAGCTCGGAAGGTTTTTGCGAAGTAGGATACCCCAATCTTTGAAAGGTTTTTATGGCCTTTTGGGAAAGACTTAGAGCCCAAGGAATGGCTCAAATGGAAGGTAACTTCCCAAGGAATCCTCGTATGAATTTTGGTAGAGATTGATCGAGAATCGAGCGAGAAATCCTCTCTCGAAACTTGACGGTGAAGGTTTAACCTTCCAAAAATGGCGTGGGGACCTAATTATGAAAATGATGACAAAGTTAGGGGCCTTTTTGTAAGGATTTTGAAAGTTAAGGGCATATGTGTGATATAAAAGAATCAAACATGATCAAATTGCGAACAAGGTCAAGACAGTCTCAAATTAGGCCCAAATTTTGGTACAAACCTAATTTGGACCTAAGGAATCCAATGGTGAAGTTGGATTTTGGTTTTCACCAAGTTTTACTGTGTAATTTATGCAAAAACCCAAATTAGGACAAATGTCTGTCTAGGACTCTATTTTGGGTCAAGACGGATTCTGATGGTCAAATTGAAGGTACCAACCCTAGAGAATATTTTTCGATGAATTTTAGAGTGTTTAGGTGAATTTTATCCTGACCAGAACCTCATTTAATTAAGCAGGTCTATTTTTAAGGTTTCGAAAGTTATTTAATTCTCAAAACACGTGAAAACCCTTCTCTGTCTGTTCTAACCAACTTGTTAGCCTTTTAGGACCATTTGACCCTTAAATTAACCCCTGAGAAAACCCATGGTTGTACTTCATTCAAGTTATGATGGTAAATTTATAGTTTTAACCCTGGCTTCTTGTCTTTATGTCAGAATGCTAATGAAATGAATTATTACCTTTTGAAGGTTATGTAGGAGCATTTAAAGACTTAATTAGATCAAATTGAGTTGGTTTATGGCTCATGATGGTGTTCCCATCAATAGGTGTGCCTTCAATTTGACGGTTGGGGCCGCGAATGAAGGAGACGAAGAGTACCATCGGAGCTTGGTCGGAGAGGGGCCGGAGGTATTGTTAGGAAGATGCTTTTGGCCCCAAACCTTGCTAAAAAGCTTGGCCATGTGACAGGGGTTCTTTTATAGGCCATAGAAAGCCCTTCCAAGCTTGGAAAGAAGCTTCCAAGCTCGGAAGGTTTTTGCGAAGTAGGATACCCGAATCTTTGAAAGGTTTGTATGGCCTTTTGGGAAAGACTTAGAGCCCAAGGAATGGCTAAAATGGAAGGTAACTTCCCAAGGAATCCTCGTATGAATTTTGGTAGAGATTGATTGAGAATCGAGCGAGAAATCCTCTCTCGAAACATGACGGTGAAGGTTTAACCTTCCAAAAATGGCGTGGGGACCTAATTATGAAAATGATGACAAAGTTAGGGGCCTTTTTGCAAGGATTTTGAAAGTTAAGGGCATATGTGTGATATAAAAGAATCAAACATGATCAAATTGCGAACAAGGTCAAGACAGTCTCAAATTAGGCCCAAATTTTGGCAGAAACCTAATTTGGACCTAAGGAATCCAATCGAGAAGTTGGATTTTGGTTTTAACCAAGTTTTACAGTGTAATTTATGCAAAAACCCAAATTAGGACAAATGTCTGTCTAGGACTCTATTTTGGGTCAAGACGGATTCTGATGGTCAAATTGAAGGTACCAACCCTAGAGAATATTTTTCGATGAATTTTAAAGGGTTTAGGTGAATTTTATCCTGACCAGAACCTCATTTAATTAAGCAGGTCTATTTTTAAGGTTTCGAAAGTCATTTAATTCTCAAAACACGTGAAAACCCTTTTCTGTCTGTTCTAACCAACTTGTTAGCCTTTTAGGACCATTTGACCCTTAAATTAACCCCTGAGAAAACCCATGGTTGTACTTCATTCAAGTTATGATGGTAAATTTATAGTTTTAACCCTGGCTACTTGTCTTTATGTCAGAATGCTAATGAAATGAATTATTACCTTTTGAAGGTTATGTAGGAGCATTTAAAGACTTAATTAGATCAAATTGAGTTGGTTTATGGCTCATGATGGTGTTCCCATCAATAGGTGTGCCTTCAATTTGACGGTTGGGGACCCGAATGAAGGAGACGAAGAGGACCATCGGAGCTTGGTCGGAGAGGGGCCAGAGGTATTGTTAGGAAGATGCTTTTGGCCCCAAACCTTGCTAGAAAGCTTGGCCATGTGACAGGGGTTCTTTTATAGGCCATAGAAAGCCCTTCCAAGCTTGGAAAGAAGCTTCCAAGCTCGGAAGGTTTTTGCGAAGTAGGATACCCGAATCTTTGAAAGGTTTGTATGGCCTTTTGGGAAAGACTTAGAGCCCAAGGAATTGCTCAAATGGAAGGTAACTTCCCAAGGAATCCTCGTATGAATTTCGGTAGAGATTGATTGAGAATCGAGCGAGAAATCCTCTCTCGAAACTTGACGGTGAAGGTTTAACCTTCCAAAAATGGCGTGGGGACCTAATTATGAAAATGATGACAAAGTTAGGGGCCTTTTTGTAAGGATTTTGAAAGTTAAGGGCATATGTGTGATATAAAAGAATCAAACATGATCAGATTGCGAACAAGGTCAAGACAGTCTCAAATTAGGCCCAAATTTTGGTACAAACCTAATTTGGACCTAAGGAATCCAATGGTGAAGTTGGATTTTGGTTTTCACCAAGTTTTACTGTGTAATTTATGCAAAAACCCAAATTAGGACAAATGTCTGTCTAGGACTCTATTTTGGGTCAAGACGGATTCTGATGGTCAAATTGAAGGTACCAACCCTAGAGAATATTTTTCGATGAATTTTAGAGGGTTTAGGTGAATTTTATCCTGACCAGAACCTCATTTAATTAAGCAGGTCTATTTTTAAGGTTTCGAAAGTCATTTAATTCTCAAAACACGTGAAAACCCTGTTCTGTCTGTTCTAACCAACTTGTTAGCCATTTAGGACCATTTGACCATTAAATTAACCCCTGAGAAAACCCATGGTTGCACTTCATTCAAGTTATGATGGTAAATTTATAGTTTTAACCCTGGCTTCTTATCTTTATGTCAGAATGCTAATGAAATGAATTATTACCTTTTGAAGGTTATGTAGGAGCATTTAAAGACTTAATTAGATCAAATTGAGTTGGTTTATGGCTCATGATGGTGTTCCCATCAATAGGTGTGCCTTCAATTTGACGGTTGGGGCCGCGAATGAAGGAGACGAAGAGGACCATCGGAGCTTGGTCGGAGAGGGGCCGGAGGTATTGTTAGGAAGATGCTTTTGGCCCCAAACCTTGCTAAAAAGCTTGGCCATGTGACAGGGGTTCTTTTATAGGCCATAGAAAGCCCTTCCAAGCTTGGAAAGAAGCTTCCAAGCTTGGAAGGTTTTTGCGAAGTAGGATACCCGAATCTTTGAAAGGTTTGTATGGCCTTTTGGGAAAGACTTAGAGCCCAAGGAATGGCTCAAATGGAAGGTAACTTCCCAAGGAATCCTCGTATGAATTTTGGTAGAGATTGATTGAGAATCGAGCGAGAAATCCTCTCTCGAAACTTGACGGTGAAGGTTTAACCTTCCAAAAATGGCGTGGGGCCTAATTATGAAAATGATGACAAAGTTAGGGGCCTTTTTGTAAGGATTTTGAAAGTTAAGGGCATATGTGTGATATAAAAGAATCAAACAGGATCAAATTGCGAAAAAGGTCAAGACAGTCTCAAATTAGGCCCAAATATTGGTACAAACCTAAT